>CM067843.1:780841722-783241722 GCA_034509565.1 Triticum monococcum
ACGCGCTATCTCAGAGTGCATTTAGTTGTAACATGCCTTTTAATATGGTATTTTCCTTGGTGGGCACTGATGGGTATCACAAGTTAGAGCCTCGACGGTCGGTGCTGGCATGTTTAGGCCACGGAAACAAGATCCACTGCTCAAGATTCATGTTAGTGGTTCAGCGTGTTATCCCCATTTTTTCAGTTTGAGGCTTTCAGCCACCCACCGTGTGAGTAGCATGACCATTTGATATCTAACCACTACACAGACAAGATTTTATTGTGTGTCTCTTTTTTTTCAATGATTTTGTACAATCCTGTTACCTTTTAGTCATACTAACTGATTCTCGGACATCGGCATCTTTACTTAGGTGAAGTTTGAAATATCAAATAAGCATATAAAGAATCGGTTGTTCTTTGTGTATTTTTTTCTCGAAAAGGGTTCTTTGTGTGTTGAGAATCATGATAAACAAAAACTTTGCGCAATGGCAAGTTTGGATTACGTCTTGCTCAGATTATTGTTGTTCCGGTAGAACATGCAAAAAGCTTGGTTTTAGGGTAATTTTCATTTTGTTCAATGCTAAATGATATAGATGTCAACGATGTTTAAAATTTGAGCGCACTAATTATGCCAGACTGCATATCCATGTGGTGGTGGTGGACAATAAAATTGATTGATTCTGCCAAGTACAAGTTGAGGCCATTTGACTTTGAGCTGGCATGTTTCATGCATAAGAAACAAGATTCACTAACCATGGGCTTCAAAATAGACTATATTGGGATCACAAACACGTCTTCAAGGAAGAAATGGTCAAATGGATCAAAACTTTTCTTTCTCTTTTTGTAGTATCATGTACATTTGTACAGTATAGTGTATATATACATATGGCAAAATTGTATGAAGCTCAGCTATTCCTTAAAAAGGCGGATGCCAATCGGAGGGCGCCAAGAGTGACTTGGGAGTATCTATGAGCTAAGGATGTTGAGTAGGGAAACTCTGCTCTGGACTAATTTCCTGAACAGATGTCCTGCTCCACTCTCGAGATCTCCGATACTGCACTCTAGCCACAACAATTGCTCCTCCTTGCAAACAGCTGCCTTCTTCTTGTGAAATGCCTTGGAAACAAGAGACTGTTTAGGCATTTCGATTTGCTTCGACAAGAGATGGAGTGTGCACTCCAGCAGAGACACAGAGATCTCTCTAGCCTTGGCCAACAGCATGACCATGCTACAATCTGCAGGAGCCTTCTTCGCAGTCTTCTTGAAAAGATTCTTCGACTTCTTCACCAAGCGGGTGTAGGATTGGATCTTGGCCTGAATAGCTGCGTCAGCACCTTTCCTAACAGCCAGTTGCAGCTCTTGGATGATGGCCTTCATCTCGACGAAGATCTCTTGCATGGCGTTGCAGAGATCTAGCAGCTCAAGAGAACCGTCCATTTCTCCATCCAACATGCTCCTCTGCTGGGAGGAGCAAGCTTGGTTGGTTGGTAGGCAGATGATTTCTTCGAGACCATCGTAGATGTTTGCAAGAGTCCTGAGACCATCGCACATCGTGCTGATGGAATTAGAGGAAGAGATGCTTGCTTCTAGGCTCTGAAGCTCTAGCTCGACTTCGGTCTCACTGACGTGAGGCCTAGAAGGCAAACTTGTCGATCTTTGGTGGAAAGCCATGTCTGAGCTTGAAGATTTGCTCGGTATTGTGGTCGAAGAGAGGAGGAAGAAAGAAGAGTTCTAGTTTGATGCATCTACCATTCTGCTGACGCCTATTTATACAGAAGATATGTGTACAGCTGTGCTGCAGCATCTGATTAGTAGACATGAAGAATCATGCCATTACATCAGCCTTGAGATCTGGCAGAAGCATAGAGATCCCAACACAAAAGTCGTCTCATGTTCCACTAATTGGCAGCAAGGACTAATTAACAATGGTATAGTTTGATAAGGGATCTTCACATAGTTACATGCTCAAGCTATCATTTAGTGGAACCTTGTCAGTTCAAGCCCCGAGAGTTTGTCCCCCATCTTCAAGGCAAGTCTATGCCGCTCTGCTGTCTTCTTATTGTTTCATACATTTATGAACGAGTATATGGGCTTGTCGAAAGTGTCTTAATTATCAGGGGCAAACTCGCACACGAGGATCAGTTTTTTGTGCTGGATGAGCTAGACAGCTTGATCATGTGTATGATGACTAGCCCTCTTCATGCTTTGTCGCTGGCATGCTGCAGCCGTGTCTTAGTTGTTAGTGGCAAACTCATCTGCACGAGGGTGTCGAGACGTGTGGTTTCGTCTTGCTGGTGTAAGGAGTCATTGACTTCATCCGCATGTTCCAGCATTGTGCTATCTGGTTCTGCTAACAGCCGTTGTCCAACCTTACACTCTTGTCTCTTCATAAAATTGCTGGCATGCTTGCAATTCGTCTAGTAATGCTAACAAATGTAGAGGTGTTCAAATGCACAAACCTCTTTGTGGTCCAGAAATGCTTACATTTTCTGTGAATATATAAATCGTTGCCATTGAGTGACAAGATTATAGTTGAAGAGGCAAATATGTTGGTAAATTTTCTCACAAATTCTTAGCTACATGAGATTTTTTTTTTGTGTATACGGTTCTAATGGATTTTAGTGGCATTAGTATACGATGTAACGGGGGGGGGGGGGGGGGGGGGGGGGCATAAACAGAAGTATATTACCAATGTCTATGCCCCATGCCTTGATGAGGCAAAATGTTTCCCTTTTACAGGTGAGATTTTATTGCTATTAATGTGTTAACATTAAGATATGGTATGTCCGAAATCTATCATGGTCAATCGAATATTCATCTTCCATGAAATATCTGTAGAAGTTAGTTGTGGTTCTAGAGTAAATGTTTTCGTTACTTTTTCACTTTCAGTCCTTCAATGAATATAGATCCTAATGATGTTAATATTTGAGTACCACTAGTTAGGTCTTTGTTGTATGAAACAAGAAACGTATTCAATTGTAGTGCCAGACTGCACAGCCATGTGGTGGTGGTGGACAATCTGGGTAATAAAATTGAATGATTCTGCTAACTACAAGTTGGGACCTTGTGACTTTGATCTGGCATATTTCATGCACAAGGAGCAAGATCCACCAGCCAAGGATATCAACATAAAGTATCACAAACGCATCTTCAAGGAAGAAATGACTAAATTGATCAAAACTTTGGTGTCTCTTTCTGTAGTATCATGTACATTTATACAGTATAGTGTATGCATATGGGAAAAATTGTATGATGATCAGCTATTCCTTAAAAGGCGGATGCCAATCGAAGGGCGTCAACAGTGACTCAGGAGTATACGCGCTATCTCAGAGTTGAGTAGAGAAACTCTGCTATGGACTAATTTCCTGACAGATGTCCTGCTCCGCTCTCAAGATCGCCGATACTGCACTCTAGCCCTGACAATTGCACCTCCTTGCAAACCACTGCTTTCTTTTTCTGAAATGCTTGAAAACAAGAGACTGTTTAGGCATTTTGATTTGCTTCGACAAGAGACGGAGTGTGGACTCCAGGAGAGACCACCGAGATCTCTCTAGCCTTGGCCAACAGCATGACCATGCTACAATCTGCAGCAGCCTTCTTCGCGGTCTTCTTGAAAAGATTCTTGGACTTCTTCACCAAGCGGGTGTAAGATTGGATCTTGGCTTGAGTAGCTGCATCATCACCTTTCCTTAGAGCCACTTGCAGCTCTTGGATGATGGCCTTCATCTCGACGAAGATCTCTTGCATGGCGCAGCAGAGATCTAGGAGCTCAAGAGAGCTTCCATTTCTCCATCCAACATGCTCCTCTGCTGGGAGGAGCAAACTTGGTTGCTTGGTAGGCACATGATTTCTTCAAGACCATCGTAGATGTTTGCAAGAGTCCTGAGACCATCGCACATCGTGCTGATGGAATTGGAGGAAGAGATGCTTGCTTCTAGGCTCTGTAGCTCTAGCTCGACTTCGGTCTCACTGACGTGAGGCCTAGAAGGCAAACTGGTCGATCTTTGGTGGAAAGCCATTTCTGAGTCTTGAAACTTTTCTCTGTGATTTTGTTGATGAGAGGGAGGACGAAAGAAGAGCTTCTAGTTTGATGCATCTACCGTTCTGGTGACGCCTATTTATACAGAAGGTGTGTGTACAGTTGTGATGCAGCATCTGATTAGTAGACATGAAGAATCATGCCATTGCATTAGCCATGAGATCTGGCAGAAGCATAGAGATCCCAACACTAAAGTCGTCTCATGTTCACGCTGTCATGTTCCACTAATTGGTAGCAAGGACTAATTAAGAATGGTATAGTTTGATGATGGATCTTCACATAATTGCATGCTCAAGCTATCATTTTTAGTGGAATCTTGTCAGTTCAAGCCCTGAGAGTTTGTCCCCCATCTTCAAGGCAAGTTTATGCCGCTCTGCTGTCTTCTTATCGTTTTATACATTTATGAATGGAGTATATGGGCCTGTCGAAAGTGTCTTAATTATCAGGGGCAAACTCGCACACGAGGATCAGTTTTTTGTGCTGGATGAGCTAGACAGCTTGATCATGTGTGTGATGACTAGCCCTCTTCATGCTTTGTCGCTGGCATGCTGCAGCCGTGTCTTAGTTGTTAGTGGCAAACTCATCTGCACGAGGGTGTCGACGTGTGGTTTCGTCTTGCTGGTGTAAGGAGTCATTGACTTCATGCGCATGTTCCAGCGTTGTGCTATCTGGTTCTGCTAACAGTCGTTGTCCAACCTTACACTCTTGACTCTTCATAACATCGGCAGCATGCTTGCAATTCGTCTAGTAATGCTAACAAATGTAGAGGTGTTCAAGCGGACGCCTTTGGGGGTGGCCGGCGAGCAGGCTAAGGAGGTGGCGTTGCGGCTGACGACACGGCTGCTCCAGTTTGGGGTGGCAGGGTGCTAGGCGGCTCTGGCCAGGCCGCGGAGGTGCTTGCGTTGTAGTGGGGGTTAGCGCCCCGGCGGTGCTCCAGTGCTGGTGTGGCCGGTGGGCGCTGCGAGGTGGTCCTTCGGTGAGCTCTCTCGGATGCGGGTGAGGGGTGGCTTGGCTCTCCATGTCGATGGGCGGGCAGTCGTTGGTGGCCTCACGTCGAGCCCCGTCGGCCGCCACGGTGAGGCGACACGGGGGTGTGTCCGGTGGGGAGTTCTTAGGAGGGATGGGAGGCCCCGATGTCGGGCCACCCGTCACCGGTGCGGGGGTGCGCTAGTCTGGATGCGTCCACTCCCCCTTCCCCTTTCCTCAGCTGTGTGCCGTCTGGTGAGGCTCTGGTGATGTTCGAGGAAAGGCAGTTGCTGGCTGCTTCGTCGGTTGGGGGCTGCCAGTTAGGCCAAAGCCAAGGCCTTTGGGTGCTCACGGAGGTGCTTGGATGCAGGGCAGCGGCCTTGGCGGCGGGAGACACGGTGTTCGTGGGCGGAGCATGCGTCATGGGTGCGGTTGGGCAGCCAAGGTCATGCGGGTGGCATATGGTTGAGGATGTTCGGCGTGGCATGGTGGTTTGGTGGAGGGAGGGTTAACACTGGAGTGCACTACTCGCCCGGTTCTTTCAGGACGATGGTGGCGGCGGCCGCGAGCATTGTTTCCTTCATGAAGGCTCCATCCTGGTGTTCCCTTCTTCTTCACATTGCTCCGGGTGAAAACTTGATCTTTGGGATCGGGCGGTAGTGATAACTCAGACGTGCCCTTCTTGAAGGCACCGCCATGGAGTCCATGCTCCTTCATTGTCCCGATTCACTTCTTCTCGGTGACTAGTTCTCAAGAGGTCCTCGTTGGCCCCAAGTGGTTCTTTTTGGCTCATCTGTAGTTTGCTTGGTGGTCGATTGGGTAGTGTTGTGGTGCATCGGCACCCTTGTATCTTGCCTTGGGTGTGCGTGTGTTGCATTTTTCAGTGGCATGTTGTATTCGGATTTGTATCTCTGATCGTTGCTTTATATATAAAGCCGGGCGAAAGCCTTTTTCGCTGAACTTTTGACTCTTCATAACATCGCTGGCCTGTTTCAGTTGCATGCATGCAATTCATCTAGTAATGCTAACAAATGTACAGATGTTCAAGCGCACAAACCTCTTCGTGGCCCCAAAATGCTTGCATTTTCTGTGAGATATTAAGCATATATATGTTGTCGCCATTGAGTGTCAAGATAATAGTTGAACAGGCATGGTTCTAAGGTTTTTGGACAAATATGTTGGTAAATTTCGTCACGAATTCTTAGTTGAATGAGTTTTTTTAGTGTATAGGGTTGTAATGGATTTTACTGGCGTTCGTATACAATGTAAGAGGGGCGAAGAAACAAACAAAAATATAGTACCATGCCTTGATGAGGCAAAATATTTCTATTTTACAGTATAGATTTTATTGTTGTTAATGTGTTAACATTAGGATATGGTATCTCATAAATTCATGATGCTCAATCCAATAATTATCTCCCATCAAACATAAAATAAAATTATGCAGAAGATACCAGCATATAATTTCTTTTCGTATGTGCATATGGATTATTTTTGTTGTTAAGAACATTTTTTATTTCATTCTTTAACTTAATCTATCCATGAAAATTAGCTATATGATTTTAGCAGCACTGAAAACTTATCATATATGAATAAGAATAAGAAGGTAGATACATACCAAAATAATAACTGAGCTTATGATGGACAGCATTTGCAACTTTGAAGAGAATCTTGCGCAACCATCAACCATGTGGCTTCGACCTGGCTAATCAAGATTGTGTACTAATCAAGAATCTTAAGGTACAGATAAAAAAGAATCTTAAGGTAATGCTAACTTGTAAAAAAACTTACATGTAGGTCTATAATCATTTTACTGTTAACATTTACCACAAAAATGACCAATAACAAAAACCTAGCAACTACATGATGGATTCACATCATACACATTTCCTCTTGTCATGCATATATTCATCACAAAGCCCAAAGAGATTTTATCAATATAGCAAAATCTGAGATGGATCGAAACTTTGGTCTTTGTTTCTATAATTTCTGTACATTTGTACTCTATACATATGGCAAAACTGTCTCAAGATCGGATCATCTCAAAAAGGCGGATGCCAATCACAGTGAGTAGAGTGATGTGGAGTATCTATGAGCTAAGAATGTTTAGAAGAGAAACTCTGTTCTGGACTAATTTCCTAAACAGATTTCCTGCTCCATTCTGAAGATCATGGATGCTGCACTCTAACTCCTGCAATTTCTCCTCCTCGCAAACAACGGCCTTCTTCTTGTAAAATGCCTTGCAGACAAGAGACTGCTTTGGCATTTCAATTTGCTTCGACAAGAGATGGAGTGTGGACTCCAACAGAGAGATGCAGATCTCTGTTGCGTTGGTCAATAGCATGACCATCTTGTCGGATGCAGGCTTCTTGGCAGTCTTCTTGAAATGTTTCCTGGCCTTCTTCGCCAAGCGAGTAAAAGACTGGATCTTGGCTTGAGCAGCAGCATCATCTCCTTTTCGTGGAGCCAGTTGAAGCTCTTGGATGATGACCATCATCTCGGTGAAGGTCTCTTGCATGGTGCTGCAGAGATCTAAGAGCTCAATGGAGCATCCCATCTCTCCATCCAACATGTTCCTCTTCTGGGAGGAGCAAACTTGGTTGCTTGGTAGGCAGATAATCTCTTCAAGACCATCGTAGATGTTTGCAAGACTCCTAAGACCATCGCACATCGTGCTGATGGAACTGGAGGAAGAGAGGCTTGCTTCTAGGTGGTAGAGCTCTTCCTCGACTTCGGTCTCACTGACGTGAGGCCTAGAAGGCAAACTTATCGATCTTTGGTGGAAAGCCATATCTGAGCTTGAAGCTTATCGCTATCTTGTGGTGAATGAGAGGAGGAGAAGCAGAAAATAAGAGCTTCTTGTTTGATGTATACACCAGTCCGCTGCCGCCTATTTATACAGAAGATGTGTACAGCTGTGTTGTAGCATCTGATAGGTAGACAGGAAGAATCATGCCATTGCATCTCCCACATGTTGTCTGCTATGCCTTGAGATCTGCCAGAAGCGTAGAGATCACAACGCTAAAGTCTTCTCATGTTTAGTACACTGTTTTCTGTGCCTACTGTCCTTGAGATGAGTCATCACATTATCTTGTTCCAGCAATTGGCAGCAAGAACCAATCAAAAAGATGCGGTTTAATCTGACGGTGGATCTTGGCATAATTGCACGCCCATGCCATTATTTAATGGATCGCTAACCAAGCAATTAGCTGTAACATGCCTTTTAATAAGGTATTTTCCTTGGTGGGCACTGCTGTGTATCACAAGTTAGAGCCTCGACGGTCGGAGCATGTTTAGGCCACGGAAACAAGATTCATGTTAGTGGTTCAGCGTGTTCCCCATTTTTTCAGTTTGAGGCTTTCAGCCACCCACCGTGTGAGTAGCATGACAATTTCATATCTAACCACTACACAGACAAGCTTTTGTTGTGTGTCTTTTTTTTCAATGATTTTGTACAATCCTGTTACCTTTTAGTCATACTAACTGATTCTCGGACATCGGCATCTTTACTTAGGTGAATTTTGAAATAAAAAATAAGCAGATAAAGAATCAGTTGTTCTTTGTGTATTATTTCTCGAAAAGGGTTCTTTGTGTGTTGAGAATCATTATAAACAAAAACTTTGCGCAATGGCAAGTTTGGATTATGTCTTGCACAGATTATTATTGATCCGGTAGAACATGCAAAAAGCTTGGTTCTAGGGTAAATGCTTTTTTTCTTCAATGCATAAATGATATAGATGTCGACTATGTTTAAAGTTTGAGTGCACTAATTATGCCAGACTGCACAGCCATGGGTGGTAGTGGACAAGAAAATTGATTGATTCTGCTAAGTACAAGTGGAGGCCATTTGACTTTGATCTGGCATATTTCATGCATAAGGAACAAGATTCACTAACCATGGGCTTCAAAATAGACTACTAGGATCACAAACACATCTTCAAGGAAGAAATGGTCAAATGGATCAAAACTTTTCTTTCTCTTTCTATGGTACCATGTACATTTGTACAGTATAGTGTATACTTGTGCGAAAATTGTATGAAGATCAGCTATTCCTTAAAAGGCGGATGCCAATCGGAGGACGTCAAGACTCAAGAGTGACTTGGGAGTATCTATGAGCTAAGGATGTTGAGTAGAGAAACTCTGCTCTGGACTAATTTTCTGAACAGATGCCCTGCTCCACTCTCGAGATCGCCGATACTGCACTCTAACTCCGACAATTGCTCCTCCTTGCAAAAGACCGCCTTCTTTTTGTGAAATGCCTTGTAAACAAGAGATTGTTTGGGCATTTCGATTTGCTTCGACAACAGATGGAGTGTGCACTCCAGGAGAGAGGCAGAGACCTCCCTGGCCTTAGCCAATAGCATGACCATCTTGCAGTGTGCAGGACTCCTCTTCGTGTTCTTCTTGAGAAGATTCTTGGCCTTCTTCACCAAGCGGGTGTAAGATTGGATCTTGGCTTGAGTAGCTGCATCATCCCCTTTCCTTAGGGCCACTTGCAGCTCTTGGATGATGGCCTTCATCTCGACGAAGATCTCTTGCATGGCGCTGCAGAGATCTAGCAGCTCGAGAGAACCTTCCATTTCTCCATCCAATATGTTCCTCTGCTGGGAGGAGCAAACTTGGTTGCTTGGTAGGCAAATAATCTCTTCAAGAACATCGTAGATGTTTGCAAGTCTCCTGAGACCATCGCACATTGTGCTGATGGAATTAGAGGAAGGGATGCTTGCTTCTAGGCTCTGAAGCTCTAGCTCGACTTCGGTCTCACTGGCGTGAGGCCTAGAAGACAAACTGATCGATCTTTGGTGGAAAGCCATATCTGAGCTTGAAGCTCTACTCTGTATTGAAGGTGATGAGGGTTGAAGAAAAGAACAGTTTTGGGTTGATGTGTCTACTGCTCTGTTGAGGCCTATTTATACAGAAATGTACAAGCAGTAGCATTTGATTGGTAGACACTAAGAATCATGCCAGTACATCTCCCAGATGCTGTCTGCTTGCTATGTCTTGAGATCTGGCGGAAGTATAGAGATCGCAACACTAAAGTCTTCTCATGTTTAGTACATTGTTTTGTGTGTCTACTGTCCTTGAGATGAGCCATCACATAATCATGTTCCAATAATTGGCAGCAAGAACCAGCAGGGAGGTTTAGTCTGATGGTGGATCTTGGCATAATTGCACGCTCAAGCCATTATTTAAAAGATCGCTAACTTAGCATCTAGCTTTATCATGCCTTTATAAATTATTTTCATTGGTGGGCACTCTTGCAAATAAAAGTTAAAGCCTCGGCGACTGGAGCTGGCATGTTTAGGCCATGGAAACAAGATCCACTGCTCAAGATCTATCATCGGTTTCGCATTATCCTCATTTTTTCAGTTTGAAGCTTACAGAAAGAAGATTTTGATATACAGAGTGCCTTCGAGAGCTAAGTTATTATTTCTAAACACCTAGTTTGGGTTTAACTTTCTCGGTTTATCTTCATAGCTGTTCTCTTGTATAGCTGCACAGTTAGATAGATAGATAGCTTTTTTTAATTTCTTTTCCTTTTACTTAATTGTATATACTTTATATAAAATTTATAAAAATTCTGTGGAAAGAAACTCTTACAGTTTTGACAACCTATTTTGTCAATGTTCTGTACAATCTTATTACCTCTTGGTCATACTAACTGATTCTCCAACATCAGCATCTTTATATTTGGTGAAGTTGGAAGCATATAAAGCATCGATTGTTCTCTGTGTATTGAGAATCATTATATGCAGAGGAACAAAAGCTTTGCGCAGTGGCATGTTTGGATTAGGTCTTGCTCCGACTACCGTTAATCCTAAAGAACAGGGAAAAGGCTGTGGTTCTACAGTAAATGGTTTTTTTAATTCACCTTCCAAGCTTAAATGATATAGATGCGGCGATGTTAAAATTTGAGTACACTAGTTTGGACCTTGTTGTATGAAATAAAAGAAAAGTTTGGACATTGTTGTATGAAACATGTATTCAATTGTAGTGCCAGACTGCACAGCCATGTGGTGGTGTTGGAGAATCTGGGTAATAAAATTGATTGATTCTGCTAAGTACAAGTTGGTACCTTGTGACTTTGATCTGGCATGTTTCCTGCATAAGGAGCAAGATCCACTAGCCAAGGATATCGACATAAAGTATCACAAACGCATCTTCGAGCATGAAATGGCCAAATTGATCAAAACTTTGGTTTCTCTTTCTATACTATCATGTACATTTATACAGTATAGTTTATACATATGGGAAAATTGTATGATGATCAGCTATTCCTTAAAAGGCGGATGCCAATCGAAGGGCGTCAAGAGTTACTCAGGAGTATCTATGAGCTAAGGATGTTGAGTAGAGAAACTCTACTCTGGACTAATTTCCTGAACAGATGTCCTGCTCCGCTCTCGAGATCGCAGATACTGCACTCTAGCCCTGACAATTGCTCCTCCTTGCAAACAACTGTCTTCTTTTTCTGAAATGCCTTGAAAACAAGAGACTGTTTAGGCATTTCGATTTGCTTCGACAAGAGACGGAGTGTGGACTCTAGGAGAGACACAGAGATCTCTCTAGCCTTGGCCAACAGCATGACCATGCTACAATCTGCAGGAGCCTTCTTCGCGGTCTTCTTGAAAAGATTCTTGGACTTCTTCACCAAGCGGGTGTAAGATTGGATCTTGGCTTGAGTAGTTGCATCATCACCTTTCCTTAGAGCCACTTGCAGCTCTTGGATGATGGCCTTCATCTCGACGAAGATCTCTTGCATGACGCTGCAGAGATCTAGCAGCTCGAGAGAACCTTCCATTTCTCCATCCAACATGCTCCTCTGCTGGGCTGAGCAAACTTGGTTGCTTGGTAGGCAAATAATCTCTTCAAGAGCATCGTAGATGTTTGCAAGACTCCTGAGATCATCGCACATCGTGCTGATGGAAGTGGAGGAAGAGATGCTTGCTTCTAGGCTCTGAAGCTCTAGCTCGACTTCGGTCTCACTGATGTGAGGCCTAGAAGGCAAACTTGTCGATCTTTGGTGGAAAGCCATATCTGAGCTTGAAGGTTATCGCTGCCTTGTGGTTGATGAGAGGAGGAGAAGAGCAGAGAGTAAGAGCTTCTTGTTTGATGTATCTACCCGTTCTGCTGCCGCCTATTTATACAGAAGATGTGTACAGCTGTATTGTAGCATCTGATTGGTAGACATGAAGAATCATGCCATTACATCGGCCACATGCTGTCTGCTATGCCTTGACATCTGGCAGACGCATAGAGATCACAACACTAAGTCTTCTCATGTTTAGTACATTTTGTTTTCTGTGCGTACTGTCCTTGAGATGAGGCATCACATTATCATGTTCCAGCAATTGGCAACAAGAAGCAATCAAAAAGATGCGGTTTAGTCTGATGCTCGATTTCAGCATAATTGCACGCCCATGCAATTACTTAATGGGTTGCTAACCTAACATTGAGCTGTGACATACCTTTATTTAATAAGGTATTTTCCTTGGTGGGCACTCTTGCAAATTACAGGTTAAAGCCTCAACATTCAGAGCTGGCATGTTTAGGCCATGGAAACAAGATCCACTGCAAAAGATCCATGTTAGCGGTTCAGCATGTTATCCCCATATTCTGTTTTCAGCTTGAGGCTTTCAGCCACCCACCGTGTGAGCGGCATGACCATTTAATATCTAACCTCTTAGTCGTACTAACTGATTCTCAGAGACCCCGGGAATGAGTATATAAAGTGACGAAAAAGTTTGTGCACTGGCAAGTTTGGATTATGTCTTTCTCAGATTATTGTTAATACTGTAGAATATGCAAAAAGTTGTGGTTCTGGAGTAAATGTTTTTTCTTATTTTGACACCTTCAATGCTTAAATGATATAGATGTCAAAGATGTTAAAATTTGAGTACACTGATTTGAACTTCGTTGTATGAAAAATAAATATACTCAGTTGTAGTGCCAGAGTAGTGCACAGCCATGTGGTGGTGGTGGGGAATCTGGATAGTAAAATTGATCGATTGGGACCTTGTGACTTTGATCTGGCATGTTTCATGCATAAGGAACAAGATCCACTAACCATGGGCATCAAAAACTGGGATCACAAACACGTCTTCAAGGATGAAATGGTCAAATGGATCAAAACTTTGGTTTCACTTTCTATTTCTATGGTATCATGTACATTTATACAGTATAGTGTATGAAGATCAGCTATTCCTTAAAAGGCGGATGCCGATCGGAGGGCACCAAGAATGACTTGGGAGTATCTATGAGCTAAGGATGTTGAGTAGAGAAACTCTGCTCTGGACTAATCTCCTGAACAGATGTCCAGCTCCACTCTCAAGATCTCCGATACTGCACTCTAACTGCGACAATTGTTCCTCCTTACAAACAACCGCCTTCTTCTTGTGAAATGCCTTGGAAACAAGAGACTGTTTAGGCATTTCGATTTGCTTCGACACAAGATGGAGTGTGGACTCCAGGAGAGAGGCAGAGACCTCCCTGGCCTTGGCCAATAGCATGACCATCCTGCAATCTGCAGGAGCCTTCTTCGTGGCCTTCTTGAAATGGTTCCTGGCCTTCTTCGCCAAGTGGGTGTAAGACTGGATCTTGGCTTGAGCAGCTGCAACATCCCCTTTCCTTAGAGCCACTTGCAGCTCTTGGATGATGGCCTTCATCTCGACGAAGATCTCTTGCATGGCACTGCAGAGATCTAGGAGCTCGAGAGAACCTTCCATTTCTCCATCCAATATGTTCCTCTGCTGAGAGGAACAAACTTGGTTGCTTGGTAGGCAAATAATGTCTTCAAGAGCATCGTAGATGTTTGCAAGACTCCTGAGACCATCGCACATCGTGCTGATGGAATTGGAGGAAGAGATGCTTGCTTCTAGGCTGTGGAGTTCTTGCTCGACTTCGGTCTCACTGACGTGAGGCCTAGAAGGCAAACTTGTCGATCTTTGGTGGAAAGCCATGTCTGAGCTTGAAGATTTGCTCTGTATTGTGGTCGAAGAGAGGAAGAAGGAAGAGCTTCTAGTTTGATGTATCTACCGTTCCGCTGACGCCTATTTATACAAATAAGTGCACAGCTGTACTGTAGCATCTGATTAGTAGACATGAAGAATCATGCCATTACATCTCCATGATATTGTCTGCTATGCCTTGAGATCTGCCAGCAGTGTATTGGTTACAACACCAAAGTCGTCTCATGTTCACTACATTTTATATTGTGGTCTGCTACCCTCGAGATGAACCGTCTCATTGCCGTGTTCCACTTATAGCAGCAAGGGCTAATTAAGAATGGTATAATTTGGTGGTGGGTCAGACATAATTGCACGCTCAAGCTATTATTTAGACGAATGCTGCTGGCTACCAGCATGCTCTACATTTGTTAGATATATTTGTGATAACCTCAAGATTTGGAGCAGGCATTTTTATGTGCTGGAGAAACACAGAGCTCTTTTTTTTTTACATTCTCTCTTTTTCCTTTTCAGGCCATTGCTTCTGTTGCCAGTCAAATGGTTCGGTTCTGTGAATGAAAGATTTGTCACTTGCCACATCACAAAGTATGGATGCTAACAAATCCTGTTTGCTGGTCAGTTTGAGGCTTTTGCGTTTTCTCAACCAAAAAAATACGGTAGAATGCTGCAAATTTTGTAAGTGGGTGTTTTACCCAGGTCTGGTCATCCAATGGGTTAGTTTGGGAGGTCAAATTTCCATAAGGTTACATTGTTTCACTTTTACAGTCTTCCTGGACACAGAAAATTCAAGACTTGATTATTTTCCTTTTTTCTCTACTGTTTAATTTTTTTAGCAATGCAGTTTCAATGAGCATGTATGTTTTCTAAAGGTCAGAGATAGAAACTAATACATCTCATGGAATTAGAACAACCTACTTGTAGGTATACTGTGTCAACTTACTTGGTTTGATTACCGAATATATAACGGATTGATACAATCAAGAAAAGCTTAGCAGATCATCCAAGAAATGATTGAAATAAATAGAATGTTGTAAAGTATAAGACTCCTGGGCCCTTTAATTGAAAAGTCTTGAACTGTCAAGTAACTGCACAAGATTAAGAAGCCAAAGAAATGGAAGTATTGTTTCAGAAAGATACCTTTGTTTGCTTGAACTCTGAACTTCCCATCTTCAGAAGCTGACCGAGCAGGTATTTGGATTATAAGTTTATAACACATACTCATCATCCAGAATTCCCGTGGAGATGGCGCATGAGAAGAACCAGATATGAAGGAAACCATGGATTTTCAGAATTACTCAGAAGTACAATGCTTTTTAAATATTTCAACCATTTCAGACAGAACAAAACATCTGAGATCACTTGGTAACTGACAGAAAATCAAATAATTCTTTGATGCAACTGACTTTTCTCCTTACAACAAAATATAGTACATTCCTTAATCAACAAGCTCCCTCCAGCTAGTAGTAGTTGCAATATCTGCAGAAACAGTAAATCAAACAGATGAGAAGCTGCGAAAAATGAGGATGCATTATGCAGGCTCTTGGTGTATACTTTGAGAAGGAAAGCAAGCAGAACTAGCGCATCTATATAGGTATATATATAACACAGTTTTCTAAGAATGGCATCGGCAGCGCTTGTTCAACTAAAGACAGTTTCTCTTCACAAAAGCAAGGTACATAGCTGATTCTACTCTGAAATCTGAATACAGGAGACAAACATGAATTGGTAAAAACAGGCATGTGCATGTCTAGTAAAAGCGGCAATATGCAGTACATCATATTGATACATAATAAATTAGTTCCAGCCCTAGATCCATGCCCGCCAATTCTTTCAAGCAGGGGAAAGAGGAGAATCAGGGGCGCTCAACACAAGAATCAGAAGGGAGAGATGGGGAAAGGAGAAACTAAAATTTTGCCAGAGGTGTAGGCTCTGTCGACTCTGCCCCCCCCCCCCCCCCCCCCCCCCCCCCCTTCATCCGGTTGCCTACATCACGTTTTGTGTCACTGGCGTGGATCAGGCCATGATCCTGGCTATATCCAGCCTAACCAAAAGAGGCCTTATTTGGATTACCCTCCCGGCGCTGATCTCAACCAGAAACTCTGGCATTTACATGTTGCTCATTTCTACACAAATCCTTTGAAGCATAAGAGCGAACTGTGGCAGGCCTGCACAAGTGCACTGATTCATAACTCAGGGCATCCTTCAGACTCTTGCTTACAAAAGCGCCCTTCGCGGGGGCAGTGTAGATGACCAAGCATAACTTTATATTATTGGCATTTTCTCAAGAGATTTCAAAGGTTGACTCAAATTAACCTGGTTGGTATAAACAATTGAGTAGCATAATTGAATGTTACTTCCTTTAGAGGGCACTTCTTTCTAAGCATATCCACAACCTCCTCTGCTTCCTTCCATCGTTCAGCTCTACATGAACCCTTCAATGTAGAATTATAGGAAACGGCACCAGGCTTGCACGATATAGTGCTTAATAACTTGCGGGCATCATCCGGACAGCCTTGTTCAGAAAACCATTGTTAAGAGCATTGTATATGAAAATATCAGGTGTACTTTCCGGTCAAAAAAAATATCAGGTGTACTTCCATACTTTGGCATTTGCTCGAGCACCTAGATTGCACGATCGACAAGCCCTTTTTGGCACAAGGAATTGATTAGTATATTGATGTCACTTCATTTGGCGGACGATCCTTTCTGGCCATCTCGGATATCAGCTCCCCAGCTTCCTCCCATCGCGCAGCTCTGCACAAACCCTTTGCCACAGCACTGAAACAAAAAATACCAGGCTTACATGGCCTGCTTTGAAATTACTCAATGGCCGATTCCACAAGCCCTTGTTCAGAAAGGCTATTAATAAGGCTACTGTACATGACAATATCAGTGCAAAAGGTTGGATTACGCTTTGCGCTTTGCTCAGATTATTGTTAATCCTGTAGGATATGCAAAAGGTTGTGCTTCTAAGATAAATGTTTTTGTTGTTTTTTCACCTTAAATGCTTAAATGATATAGATGGACGATGTTAAAACTTGAGAGTACTAGTTTAGACTTTGCTATATGAAACAATATATATATATATATATATAATTCTAGTGCCAGACTGCACAGCCATGTGGACATGCGGTGGTGGTAAAGAATCTGGATAATAAAATTGATTGATTCTGCTAACAGCAAGTTGAGACCTTGTGACTTTGATCTGGCATGTTTTGCACAAGAAGCAAGATCCACTAAGGACATTAAAATAAAGTATAGTAGACTCACAAAACACACATCAAGCATGAAATGGTGAAATGGATCAAAACTTCTGTTTCTCTTTTTATAGTATCATTTACATTTATACTATCTCGTGTATAAATATGGGAAAACTGTATGAAGATCAGCTATTCCTTAAAAGGTGGATGCCAATCAGAGTGTCAAGAGTGACTTGGGAGTATCTACGAGCTTAGGATGTTGAGTAGAGAAACTCTGCTCTGGACTAATTTCCTGAACAGATGTCCTACTCCGCTCTCAAGATCTCCGATACTGCACTCTAGCCCTGACAATTGCTCCTCCTTGCAAACAGCTGCCTTCTTCTTGTGAAATGCCTTGGAAACAAGCGACTGTTTAGGCATTTCGATTTGCTTCGACAAGAGATGGAGTGTGGAGTCCAGCAGAGAGACAGAGATCTCTCTGGCCTTGGCCAACAGCATGACTATCCTGAAAGCTGCAGGAGCCTTCTTCGCAGTCTTCTTGAAATGTTTCTTGGCCTTCTTTACCAAGCGGGTGTAAGATTGGATCTTGGCTTGAGAGGCGGCATCCTCGCCTTTCCTTAGAGCCACTTCCAGCTCTTGGATGATAGCCTTCATCTCGATGAAGATCTCTTGCATGGCGCTGCACAGATCTAGCAGCTCGAGAGAACCTTCAATTTCACCATCCAATATGTTCCTCTGCTGGGAGGAGCAAACTTGGTTGCTTGGTAGGCAAATCATCTCTTCAAGAGCATCGTAGATGTTTGCAAGACTCCTGAGACCAACGCACATCGTGCTGATGGAATTGGTGGAAGAGATGCTTGCTTCTAGGCTGTGGAGTTCTTGCTCGACTTCGGTCTCACTGACGTGAGCCCTAGAAGGAAAACTTGTCGATCTTTGGTGGAAAGCCATCTCTGAGCTTAAGTTTTTCTCTGTATTGTGGTTGATGAGAGGAGGAGAAGCAGAAAAGAAGAGCTTCTTGTTTGATGTATGTACGGTTCTACTACCGTCTATTTATACAGAAGAAGTGTACCGCAGTGATGTAGCATCTGATTGGGAGACATGAAGAATCATGCCATTACATCTCCCTGATGCTGTCTGCTTGCTATGTCTTGAGATCTGGCAGAAGCATAGAGATCACAACACTAAAGTCGTCTCATGTTCACTAGTTTTTTATTATGTCTGCTGTCCTCGAGATGAACCATCACATTGTCATGTTCCACTTATTGGCAGCAAGGGCTAATAAAGAATGGTGTAGTTTTGTGGTGGATCTTGACACAATTGCATGCCCAAGCTGTTATCTAGTGGAATGCTGCTGGCTACCACATGTTCTTCATTTAATCAGGCATGTTTTGTTTTGTTGGATACTCATGGTTTAGAGCTGGCATTTTTATCTATTGGAAAACAATATACAACGCACAAGGAACACAGAACTTTTATTGTTGTTCAACATTTTATCCCCATCTTTTCGTTTGAGCCACCCACAGTGTGAGTAGCATGGTTATATCGCATCAAACCATAGCACAGAAGGGGTTCTGAACTGTGCCCCTGCTCACCAGTCTTTTTTCGATGGTTTTCATACAATGCTATTTCTTTTTGGTAGACTAATTGATTCTCAACCATCGATGAGTTCTTTTTGGTGAATTTTAGCATCCCAATAGGTTGTTTTTCCTTTTCAGGCCATTGCTTCTTTTGCCAGCCAAATGATTCTGTTCTGCAACTGAGACGTATGGATGCTAACAAATCCTGTTTACTATTGATTTTGAAGCTTTCTGCCATCATGTCTTAAAATAATTTCTAATGTTGATACAAACATAATCACATACCACCTCTCATTTCTAGAAGCCCGCGGGTCAGGCTGTAATGGTTTTCTTTTTTGGCCCATTTGGGGCGTACTGTGTCTCTTCTAACTTTTCAATGGAATGAAACATGAGGCTTTTGCGCTTTCTCAAAAACAGAAACATTAGAATGCTGAATATTTTGTAAGTTAGTCTTTTACCCAAGTCTAGTTATTAGTATAATGTAGTATAACTTAAGAGCGCACTGTAAATTCTTTGTCTGATATAGAAATGGGGTAATCTCCAATGGATTAGTTTGGGAGGTCAAATTTCCATAAGATTACATTGTTTTACAGTCTTCCTGTACAGAGAACACAGCAGGCTCATTATTTTCCTTTCTACTATTCTGTTCAAATTTTAAGTTTAATTGCTGAATATATAATGGATTGGTACAATCAAGAAAAGCATAGCGGATCATCGAAGAAATGATTGAAACAAAAAGAATATTGTAGAGCCCCACTTGAAAAGTCTAGAACTGTCAAGTAACTGCACAAGATTAAGGAGGCAAAGAAATGGAAGTACTGTTTCAGAAAGATACCTTTGTTTGCTTGAACTCTGAACTTCCCATCTTCAGAAGCTGACCGAGCAGTTATTTGGATTCTAACACATATACATCATCCAGAATTCCCATGGAAAAGGTACATGAGCAGAATCACCCAGATATGAATGAAACCATGAATTTTCAGAATTACTCAGAAGTACAATGCTTTTCAAAATTTTCAACCATTTCAGATAGAATAGAACATCTGAGCACACTTGGTAACTAACAAATAATTAGTTGTTGCAACTGAATTTCTCCTTACTACAAAATATATTTTGTTCCTTAACCAAGAAGCTCCCTCCTGCTAGCAGTAGTTGCAATATCTGCAGAAACAGTGAATCAAACAGATAAGAAGCTGCGAGAAAATAAGGATGCTTTAAGCAGGTGTATGCTTTGAGAAGGAAAGCAAGCAAAGCTGGCACATGTACATAACACGATGTTTTCTTGTAACATGAATGCTAAGAATGGCATTGGCAGCACTTGTTCAACTAAAGACAGTTTCTCTTCACAGAGCAAGTAAGGTACATAGCTGATTCTACTCTGAACCAATACAGGAGACGCACATGAATCAGTAAAAAGAAGCATGTCTACTAAAAGCGACAACATGCAGTACTAGTACATCATATCAATACAGAATAAGCAAGTTCCAGCCCAAGATCCATTCCCCCAATTCTTTCGAGCAGGGGAAGGGGGAGAATCAGGGGCAATCAACACAAAAATCAGAAGGGAGAGATGGAATCTCAAACCCTGGATTTTCGGAGGATTTAGGTACTTACAGGAGAGAACCAAGCCACAGTTGTCGTTGCCACCGGAGGTCATGTACGCAGAGAAGTAGGTGGGGGCACAGTTGTCTCAGTTCGGCTGTGCAAGTTGCAGGAAGAGGAGAAATGAAAAGTTTGCCAGAGAGATGTAGGCCTCCACCGCCTCCGGTTGCCCACCTCATGTTTTCTGTCGCTAGCATGGATCGAGCCACGATCCTGGCTAATTCTAGCCTAACCAAAAGAGGCCTTTTTTGGCTTGCCCTCTCGCGCTTATCTCAACCAGAAACTCTGGCATTATCCTGTTGCTCATTTGTACACAAATCCTTTGATGAAGCACAAGAGCAGACTGTGGCAGGCCTGCACAAGTGCACTGATTCATAACTCAGGGCATCCTTCAGGTTCTTGCTTATAAAATCGTCTTTGGCAGGGGAAGCGTAGATGGCAAAACGTAACTTCAGGATTGGCATTTTCTTAATGTATTCAAAAGGTTGACTCAAGTTACCCTGTTTGGTACAAATAATCGATTAGCATACTTGAATGTTACTTCATTTGGAGGGCACTTCTTTCTAAGCATCTCAGCGACAACCTCCTCTGCTTCCTTCCATCGTTCAGCTCTGCATAAACCCTTCAATGCAGAATTATAGGAAACGGCATCAGGCTTGCATGACATAGTGCTTAATATCTTGCGGGCATCATCCAGACGGCCTTGTTCAGAAAAGCCATTGATAAGGGCATTGTATGTGAAAATATCAGGTGTACTTCCGTACTTTGGCATTTGCTCAAACACCTCAATTGCACGATCAACAAGCCCTTTCTGGCACAGGGAATTGATTAGTATATTGAATGTGATTTCATTTGGGGGGCAATCCTTTCTAGCCATCTTAGATATAAGCTCCCCAGCATCCTCCCATCGCGCAGCTTTGCACAAACCCTTCAACACAGCATTGTAGCCAAAGATATCAGGCTTGCATGGCATGCTTTGAAACAACTCAATGGCTGATTCGACAAGCCCTTGTTCAGAAAGGCCATTAATAAGGCTACTGTATGTGACAATATCAGGTGTACATCCAAAGTTTGGCATTTGCTCAAACACTTCAATTGCGTAGTTTACCCGGCCGCTCTGGCACAATGAATCAATGAGTATATTGAAAGTCATTTCAATTAGGGGACAATCCTCCCTAAGCATCTTCCCTATAAGATCCTCGGCATCATCCCATCGCTCAGCTCTGCATAAACCCTTCAACGCGGCATTAAAGCTAATGACGTCAGGACTGCATGGCATGCTGTTTAGTAACTTGAGCGCGTCCTCCACACGCCCTTGTTCCGAAAAGGAATAGATCAGCGTGTTGTAAATGACAACATCGGGTCTGCATCCATACTTGTGCATGTGCTCAAGAACTTCCATTGCACAGTCAACCAGCCCATTCTGGCACAAGCAACTGGTTAGCATGCTGAATGTCGCTTCATTCGGCAGGCAGTCTTTTGTAACCATGTCAGCAATCAGCCCTCCAACATCCTCCCAGCGCTGAGCGATGCACAAACCTTTCAGTGCGGCATTGTAACAAACAGTGTTGGGCTTGCAGAGCATGCCGTTGAGCAGCTCGATGGCGTCGTCCACACGCCCTTGCTCCGAGAACCCGTTCACCAGGGTGCTGTAAATGACAACATCGGGCGTGCATCCATACCCAGGCATTCGGTCGAGCAGCTGAACGGCGCGGTCGAGCAACCCATTCTGGCAGAAAGCGCGGATCTGCGTGGCGAACGTCACCTCATTCGGGGGGCAATGGTTCCTGACCATCTCGGCCATGAGCTCCTCGGCGTCCCCCCACTGCCGGGCGCCGCACAGGCCCATCAGCACGGTGTTGTAGGTGTAGGTGTCCGGCGCGACGGGCATGGAGGCGATGAGGGCGAGCGCGTCGGCGAGCCTGCCGGAGCGGCAGTAGCCGTTGATGAGCGTGGTGTAGGTGACGACGTTGGCGGCCCCGGAGAGGGCCGCCGCCGCGAGGGCGCGCTCGGCGTCCGCCAGCCGGCCGTCGCGGCAGTAGCCGGCGACGAGGGTGTTGTGGGAGACGGGGTCCGCCGCGCCGGCCGCCTTGAGCGCGTCGAGCACGCGCTCCGCGTCGGCGAGGCGGCGCTGCGCGCAGAGCTTCTTGATGAGGATGTTGCAGGCGACGACGGCCGGCGGGTCGGCGGAGGCGGGCGGGGAGGCGCCGAGGAGGCGGAGCGCGGAGTCCAGGTCCCCGAGCTGGACCAGGCGGCGGAGCTTCTGGCCCGCCTGGCCGGGGCGGGACGGGGCGGCCGGGTTGACCCATATGGAGTTGCCCGCGCCGGCGCCGCGCTCCGGCGGGGCCCTGCCGCGGCTCACCCACCTGGAGGAGGCGGCCAGGCGGATGCCGAGGCGGAAGCGGTGGGCTGTGGGCGGGTTTGGACGGGCCGGGAAAGGGAATGGGTGGTGGGCGGATGGCGACGAGGAGGAGGAGGAGAAAGCGGCGGCCATTGTCGAGGTGGTGGTGCTCTGGCGATAAGTGTGTGGGTGTGGTCTCTGTCTCTCGCCTCTCTTCAGAATTCCCCTCCAGTCAAACATTTGCTTGCTGCGTGGAAATCCAATTCCCCTCAAATGTTAGACCCAAAATTATCTTTTTACCGACGAAACACTACTACTCCGTTTCGCATGAAAATTGCTAGACATCTATAAAAAAATCAGAGATTTTTTTAAAAAAAGTGTTATTTCCTTTGATTTTACTGTTTCATGCGAAATCAAATGCTTCCGGGAGCCAAAACGCCAATTGCGGCTCTACTTCTTTCGGTTCTTCTGGTTCTTTCGGTTGAGCATCTCCAATAGATAATGTGAAATATATGATCAAAATGGTTGGAGTAAACTATATATCATAAAAAGGTAGTTTTTATATCATCAGAAAACACCCAATTCCAATAGATAATGTAACAACAGTTGTCACGCGGGGCCGCTGCTCCAACAGATGATGTATATTTTGCCAACGGCCACACGGCAACAACGCTCTAGCCGCACTCCAACAACACTGCAACCGCACTCTTTTGAATCAAAATCATCCCATAGTGATAAAATCAACAATATTTCAAATTCAACATGAATTCAACTTCCATAGCAAACATATATTTCATAATCCAACAAATAAAAGTGCATCATACCAAACAAAGGTAACTCATATATATGTGATCTAGCCATGCTATTTTCTTAATGGCTTAGGTTGTAACTTTGAACATGCTCGTGGAAATAGTTATATTATTGAACAATTAAACACCGATCAGAAATATACAAGGAACTTAAACACCGATCAGAAGTATACAAGGAACTTTCATACATATCAATGGCTATACACGTTCTTTTATTCTTCAATTACTTGCATACGAATAGATATTATTGGATCGATGTCACCTATAAATGTTTAGATTGTGGTTTGAAGTTAGGGTTTCATAAAGGGTGGGGGGGGGGGGGGGGTAGGGTTGTATGTTAGCTCATTTTTTAGTTGATTGCCAAATCGTTTTTTCATTGTGACAAAGTGTTTATACTATTTTGAGGTCCGAGGACTTCACAACCTTAGTACTAAAGTTAGTGCAAAGTTGAGACACTTATTTGGGGATGGAGGAAGTACCAAATAAGCTATCACTTCTACATTATTGAAAATGATCAAAACCGGTGGTAGGGGGCATTGCCCCCCCCCCCCCCTCCCCTGCACGGCCTTGGAAGAAGTGTGAAGCGTATTGTATGCAAGTAATATATAGCAGTAGCCGGTCTACCGTGGTGTGTTGGGGTGCCTAAGTCATCTCTGCCCTCTGCAGCCTTGCAGCGGCAGGATCCTTCTGTTGGCTGGCGTAAGTGACTCCTCCTTGCTGTAGCAATCCCAGGTCACTTGACTCCAGGATTCGGGATTGTTGGTGAAAGACTCGGGCTTAGATTAAAATCCTGCATTAACCTGTGTGTCGACGGTAGCGGTATCTACAGATGTTGTCTTCCTCCTTGGAGGTACCATCGTGGAGCTCGTTTTGCTCTTCGTACCTCATGGCATGTGGTCTCCGGGTGAAAACCTAAGATTTGGCTATGCTAGATCGGGTGATGGTGTTGTCCTCGACATCACTTCATGTCTTCCTCCTTGAAGGCGTCACCTTGAAGACCCGGCGATGGTTTCCGATGATGTGCACGGTTTGTTGGTGGAGCTTGGGTTTGTGGTGGTGTCGATATTTTTTCTTCTTTTCTTTTTTGCACTGGCCTATTTGTTGCGCTTTCCTCTTTAATGGTTCTTGTAATGCTTCTTCTAATTAATGAATTTGACAGCTCCCAACGTTAAAGAAAATAAAGAAGTACCAGGTGACGACCACCACGCAAGGTCAACACACGATAATTAAAGAAAAAGACATATAAGTACAACTTGTTAACTTCTTAAAAGCATCTACAGTCGCGACAACAAATACCCCCCCCCCTCCCTCCCCAAATACCTGCAGACGTGCCCGAATGCATCCGTGGAAAGTACGGCCGCACCTCAAATTTGTTCATCTGCATCCGGATACCTCATACTTGAAACCTTAAATCCATACAAAGTATGCAAACGTGGTAATCACGTACTACGTAGATCAAATAACATATACTACCCTAATCCTCATCAGAGATGTCCACTATCTCCGTGTCTGACTTTGGGTACATGGGTGGTAGCCGCAACTCCGGCTCCTACGACTGCTCCGCGTCGGCCTCCGCCTCCATCTCTGCGTCAAATTCGGCAAAAAGCATGTCAGTCGCCGCCCCTTCCTGCCGAATGAACTGCCGGTTGGCCTCGACATAGGGCGGTCTCATCCTAGATGGACTCCAGGATGGCCTGCTGCTCCACCGTCACCGCCGCTTGGGCGACCGCGAACTCTGCCATGGCGAAGACTGGCATCTCCTCCGACTACTCCGCCTTGTCCTCCGCCTCGTCGTCCATAGGAACCGATTGATGCTTCTTCTCCTCCGCCTTCTCTGGCTCCGGCGAGTTCGGAGGCGGGCTGACTGTGATGCGGGTGGCGCGCCTCGCTCAGAACTTCTCCTCAATCTGTAGCCGGCGCTCCGGCGTGAGCATATCATAGATAGTCTTCTCTTGTCGAGCCATGGCGAAGCCGGGCGGCGTGGGAAGAGTGAGGCGGAGTAGGAGAGAGGTGGATGGGCTCGGGGTGGTGGCACGAAGAGGAAGGAAGTGGATGTGGCTAGGCCTGTGGGGCGTCGTCTGGCTTAAATAGCCGGACTTTGGCCCTCGGGTGGCGAGCCGAAGTAGCGCCATGAGGCGGTCACACCCCACAGGAGAAGATGCCGCGTGTTTTCCAGTGGGACCCATCGGTGGTCCAGCGTGACGGGCGCGCCCGGTCGCACTCAGGCCGCCCCTTTTTTGGGCCGGATATGAGGGTGCCGATCAGCCTGGGCGTTTGAGGCGCCTGTCTAGGTCGAATTTTTACTGGTTGCTGACCGGGCAGTCCGTCCAAGCGTTTGAGGCGGGTTTGGGATGCCCGACTATAGATGTTCTAAGATTAGTCGTGACATGGACATGGTGAATCACAACTTAGCTAAACTAGGTAAAAGAAGCGGGAAAATAGGGTTGTGTGGCAGGAACAGGGCACAAACGTGCACCACACTAATATCCAATAATCTAGCAACGGCTTGACTAAGGCCCTTCTCAGTGCTCCATGGCGTACAAATGCTAAGGATGCCACATATAGGCCAAAAAAGTGATGTGGTAAAGCAATGAAAGAGGAGAGAGAGCATTATGATGATCCCAGAAAGAAAGGTGCTAAGCACCAGAACCTATGTAAAATGACTACTAACCAATATATGAAGGAATTTAATTATTAAACAATTTCATGAGGGAATCTTAGTTACAAAAGCTAAGCACCTATGCATTAGGGAAACTAGTTTTTAAAATTTTTAATACACTTAGCACCTTATCTAAGCACTCATGCATTGAAAGAGGCCTAAGGGCATGGATAACATGCCTCGTAGGCTTGCAGGGTGTCAGAGTAGCTTGCGGGAGAGACTGCAACTTCACTGAGAAAAGCACGAGAAAATGGTAAAAAAAATATGAAAGAGAGAAGAAAGTATGCAAAATGCCAACGGCGGTCGACCTTCATGGAGATGGGTATTTTGAAAAAAAATTGAAAAACATATTTTAAAGTTTCAAAAAAATTTGAAAAAAATCATACATGTTAACATGGATGTATTCTACATATGTAAATTTTTAAGATGAAATACATTATGATGAGAGCTACACAAAAAAAGCAAATCGCGTTTTTCAGACTGATGAACAGTGCAAACACTGTTCACTATTAGAAATGCAGGGTTTTTTTTTGTGTGTAGCTCTCACCATAATGTATTTCATTGTCAGATTTTATACACATGTAGAATACATACATATGGATGTGTAGAATTTTTTTCAGAATTTTTTTAAAACTCCAAAATATAATTATTGAAGTTTTTAAAATAACCACCACCATAAAGATCGCCCGACAAAAGCCCTCACTCGAAGAAAGTAGGGGAAAGAAAGAGAGAGGTAGATGTGGGCCCCGCTGGCTACTACTGCTACGGCTGGGTCATGGTTTCATCGAACGATAGCTTCGTAGTACAAGCCTGCGTGGAGAGGATGTAGTTGGTCATGCCTTAAAGACGCAGTAATATAGTTGGTCCATTTGTGCTACTTCACAGATGATCTTTTGCAACCGATCAATAGCTTAGTCCGCTTCAATATTTGGCTCCCTTTCTTCATTTTCCTTGTGCTCCTTGATCTGTTTGCAAATTTTCTCTTGCTTCAAATTCAATTCAGTGTGAACTGCAAGCGGCCAGCAACCTATGTGCGTTTTTGAAATCGAGTTCGTTACATTCCATCTCTCTAACCAAGCATAGGAATCAAACCATTCCATTTTACTTCTAACTTGTACCAAACGCAAGAATTTAAGAGCATCTACAGCCGGACTCTTTAAATGGACCGGGCGGATGCGGGGACCACTGACCGGACAAGAAAGAGAAGCAAAAAGTTGACCCAATCGGACCCCTTTTATCATCCCTATACACCCGAGTTATCCACGAACCCTCATATCCATCTCAAATATGGGAAAAGTATGAGGGCTCGCGGACGCGTCCAGGCACACCCGGTCAGTCCACCACATAGGACCCGTCCCCACCTTGGACCACCTTTTCTCTTTCTTTATTCATTCTTCTCTCTCTCTCTCTCTCTCTCTGTTTATTTCCACCAATCACATGCACAATGACCGAACATATGAGAAAAAAAATGAGAAGTGTGGTTGTGCAGACGGATAAATAGGGGCTCAAAACAGACACGCCCGGTCACTGACCGGGTACGTCCACGGCGTTTGGGGGCTCGAATTAGAGGTATGTGGCTGAAAATGCTCTAATCAACCCATTCTAGTGAAATGGAACCATGAAACTTCATTTCACTTGGTTGCCAAACCAAACGCACCCTAAATTAATGACATTGTAGGTTTCCTATATAATTGACAACGATCAAAACAGTGGCATGAGGTACCCCATCCTGTGGAACTAGTGTGAAGCGAGAAAATTAAAGGGCTTATATGCACAAGAGATAAGAAAGAAAGACAGTCAAATATGGGCCCAACAATTACATGCCAACCTAATGTACCCTAACCCCCTCCCCCACCCAATAGGAATACGCGTTGCCCCTAAAATGGTTGTAGGATATATATGTCCTTTTTTTGGAGTCTGGTAGAGTTACGCTTTGACTAATACTCCCTGCCTATGATTAATGTTTGCTATTTGTACATCTTTCAAATGAAAGAAAAGTCATGCAAATAGATTTTTGAACTTTGATCATCAATATTACATCGACTGCTTAGGTTACTTTAAACAACGAGTAACTTAGAAAAATAGTTATGATACAATGAACTTTCCATAGACATGGAGGCTACACAATTTAAGAGATATTCGATATAGTATATCGACAAGGTTTAGGTTGGTGGTTGGAGGTTAGGGTTTCAAAAGGGGGTGAGGCTCACTGTTGTATGTGCAGCTCATTTTCTTAGTTGGTTTTCAAACAGTTCCTTTTTGTTATAGAAAGTGTATATAATACATGAAAAAAGGTCACCTCTTGAGTTTCAAGCAGCTCGAATTCCATGACGGGGGCATATAGGATCCAGATATTTACTCCCTCGATCACAGTTTACAAGGCATAGTTAAATTTGCGTGCGTTTGCACAATAGACAAGGTTTAGGGTGCATTGCATTTATTTCTAGTAGCTAATTAGTACTCCGATATACTATTTCTATATACATGCGTAGTGTGAATGCTATTTTTTAGCCCATCCCACAACCAATAGATAACCACCTAGGTCCTAGAGAATTTCCAAGCGCGTCTTCTAAACCGTGACGGAGGAAGTACTTGGGATCGAATTACTAGCACCTGTCTTTATGATTTCAAAGAAAAAAATTAGTACTACTCCTACTACCTATCACATCTAGTGCAAGTTCGTGCATCAAAAGTGTAACCATACTATCAATATGAACACACTTTACTTGGTTATACCGGGCAATGATGGTGTTTTTGCGATGTTACTTTTTTGAAGGCATTGCTTGAAATTTGCCCGCACTTGATCAGTTTGATCTTTAGGATGAAAATTCATGATCTAGCCTTCCGTGGTCGATCTAGCGACAACTGCGTATATGAGTCGTTTTCTGAAGACGTAACGCCCCGGTCGCTCGCTCCCCCACGGGCGATCTGGGCGTGCAACCCTAACCGCCGCGACCCATTGTCTCTCTCCCCACCGCCGCCAGGCAAAGCCCGCTCGGCGTCGGTGGAGGCGGGACCTACTCCTCTCTGCCTGTGTGGGGGCCGCAGGGGGCTGCTCATCCTGGCAGAGGCACAAGGTGATGCGGGTCAGCAGAGCGCGCTGGCTGGTCTGGCAAGCACGACATGCCTGTGAGCTGCGTTTGGCACCTGATCGGATCCAGCTTCGCGGGCTGGCGACCGGACGGCCAGCTGATCCGAGGCAGCGGGCGCCCGTGGTGCCTCCCAGTGCTCGAGACCGAACGCCTTGGTAATTGTTGCCGATGGCATGGATGCGCGGCGCGATAAGCGCGCACGGGTCGGCCCGGTGCCGGTGAAGGTGCGTGCATGCGCTGGAAGGATGGATCGTCGGAGATGGCGTCATGACATGCATTGGAGACACGCATGAACCGGAGAAGCGACGTGAAGGGGCTCAAGTTTCCGGTGCTGTTCCTGGTGAATGGGCACATGCATCTTTTACACTGAATGAGCATATGCATCTTTTAGCCTTCTACAGTAGTATTATGTTAGTTTTGCAGTTCGCGTGAAACTCTCATCTCTCAATTTAAGTAGTAGTAGTTACATTGGATAGGCATGCAACTTTTGTTTGGACTGGATAGCATAATAATTTGCTCCCCTGAATTCTTCCATGCAGTGTATTTCTTTTAAAAAATAGCTATAAACTAGAGCACATTCATGGGCAAAGCTACGTAGGGACTTGGGTGTACAACTGTACACCCATTGTTTGCAGAACTTTCAAGGTGTACTTCCTCGTACGTGATGCATCGCCCAGATGCAGAGGCCGGGGGTCTTCTTTTTTTAAAAAAAAAACCCTCATACATGAGGGCATCCTAAGCGCTATAGGGTTTCTCGTGCCTCCCGTCGGCGTTGCCACCACTCTATCTCGTCCTCTATGGTCTTAGGGTCATGGAAGCGTAGTGAATCTCGGTTCTTGCGGGCGCAGAGCGCCGTTTTCAGATAGTTTTTTAATTTTTGATAGGGTTTGTGTCCTTCTCAGAGAGGCGAGGCGGCGGAGACTCTCTAAAGATGAAATTAGGCCCTCCCCGCCTAGCCCCCATCCCGGTGGTGTTTCTAGCATCGTCAGAGGACGTGTGGAGGTTTGTCTCCGGCGGATCTCGTGGGATTCGATCGGCTTTTATCTTCGATGGATCCACGTGGATCCGATCTTCGTCCGTCAGTGTTCATGTGTCTACAGGTTGGATCCTTCTGATCTACGCTTCTCGTCATTAGCGGCGGTTGCTGTCCTAGTGCGCTAGTCCTGTGGTGCCTTAGCACAACAACTTCCCAATTGTCTACTATAACAAGGTTTGCCCGGCTTCGATGTGGGAGGGGCAATGACACCGACACACCTTTGGCTCGCTCCAGTGCTTGTAGCCGTCGCTAGGTGGTCTACATACCTGGATGTATTTTTTACTTCTGTTGTTCTTTGTACTATCTTGATAGTGGATGAATAGATTGGAAGTTTTTCCTTACAAAAAAGAACCTATGTAGCAATATACATAAGAAAGGAAACATGAGTAAAATTGCAAATCTTACGGACTCTATACACCATTGTTTGGATGTTGGCTCCACCACCGATCCATTACAGTTCATATACGACGAGAATGTAGAGGTGTATTATTCGCATATATTCTATTCTCGATAAACTCAATACTATAAGTTCTCGCATCAACGTGGGGGGTGTCATCTAGTAGATATCATGGTCGATGTCACCTACAATGTTTAGATTGTAGCTTGAAGTTAGGGTTTTAGAAAGAGGGTTGGGCGGGGGGGGGGGGGGGGGGGTAAGGTTGTGTATTAGCCCATTTTTTTAGTTGATTGCCAAATCGGTTTTTCATTGTGACGAAGTGTTTATAATACTTCGAGATCGGAGGATTTCACAATCTTATTACCAAATAAGCTACCAATCCTACATCCTTTGGAAGAAGTGTGAAGAGTATGTATGTATATACATAGTAGTAGTAGTAGCAGCAGCAGCAGCAACAGCAGGTATATTGTTATGTGTTGGGTGCCTGGCCCATCTCCGCCATCTGCAGCCCTGCTGGCCGGCACAGGTGCCTCTTCCTTTATGAGGAAATGCCATCATGGCGGTTTGAAAGAACTTTAACTAAAACCCCCGAAGGCTCTGACTTCCACACCATAGTTCGAGACCTCTCCAAGTTTCTAGCTGGCACATCTGTCGCCATATTGGCCTCCCAAGGATAGTACTAGTTAAAGTCCATAATATTAAAATTGCGAGCTGGAAAAGGGCATTCTTCGTAAATGGCCGCGGGTGCCTCCTTCTTAGGCTGCTGCTAATGCATGGGTGCTTCTTAGCAACTATATTTCCCAATGCATACTTCCTCCGTCCTTTAAAGAGTGTACTTCCAACTTTGTTGAATGGTCAAACTAACTCAAAATTTGACCAAGTTTGTGCAAAAATATATCAATACTTGTTAAACCAAAAAGGTATATGATGAAAATATATTTCATAATGAATCCAATGCTACTAAATTGATGGCATAAATATTGCTGTATTATTGTATGAATATGGCCAAACATAGAAATGTTTGACTTTCCAACAAAGTTGGAAGTACACTCTTCAAAGGACGGAAGGAGTAAGTGCTTAGCATGGTTGCTAAGCTTCCTTCATTAATGATTTAGCAACTAAAGCTCTTCATGTATTGGTGGGCTCTCTTCCTTTAAATGTTTTGTCTAGGTTCACGCGCTTAGCATTGGTTTTTTCTGGGGTCACCACACTCATCTCTCTCCTCTTAAATAACTTGCCACATCAGTTTTTTTGCTTACGTGGAAGACTTAGCATCTGTACAAGATGGAGCATTGGGAAGGGCCTTACCACCGCAGGGGTACCAGGTGATGATGGCCACCACGACGAGGGTCAACACCTGATAATATATAAAAAGAATTAAAGCGCCTAAGCTACGGCTCCTCTCGTGCATTCACAGCGCTAGTAGCCTTGAGGTCTTCATTGAGTGACATGTGTCTGGTTTTCCTTCCGGTTAACTTTGAGTTTTTTTTAACACAGTTCTATTTTGGTTTTGTATTGTATTTTGACCACTGAAAAAATAGCACACTATAGCATCGCTAATAGCACGTTTTAACGTTTTGAGCAATGCCTCGCTAGATAATTATGTATACATAGACGTACAAGTACAACTTGTTAAGATTAGTCGTAACATGGACTTGGTGAATCACGGCTTGGCTAAACTAGGTTAAAAAAAAGCAGGAAAATCTGCAATGGGAGCCCGCATATCCGCCACAAACATCTGGCGACCTGCCGATCACTACTTGGACAGAAAATTGCCACCCAACTAGACCTGCCCAAATGTCCGCGCTCACCGGTACCCCATACCCAGCCCATATTCCGGGCACCTAACACCTGTCGGTTTCATGGGCGCCTTCTCCGGTTTGCTATATACTCCCTCCGTCCTTCAAAGAGTGTACTTCCAACTTTCTTGGAAAGTCAAACTTTTTTATATTTGACTGTATTTATACAATAATACACCAATAGTTATGCCGTCAAATTAGTAGCATTCGATTCATGATATAATATATTTTCATCATATGCCTATTTGGTTTCACAAACATTGATATATTTTTGCACAAACTCGGTCAAACTTTCAAATAGACTCTCCAACAAAGTTGGAAGTATACTCTTTCAAGGACGGAGGGAGTATGTTTGAGGTATGTACATCATGAATGTTGCATGGCTTTGTATGAAAATAAATATCGTCAAATGAGGAGTCTGGTTGTGATACAAAAATACATAGTCAAATGGGGAGTGTGGTTGTGATGTGTGAAATATGGGGGATGACCGGGCGCTGCCCACGGACACAACCGGACGCGTCCATCGTCTGGGGGCTCGCTGTTGCTACGTGTGGTTGTAGATGCTCTAAATGAACTCAAGAATACGAGATTTTGTAAATGAACAGTGGAAACCCCATGTTCCCAGGTCATATTCAGAAGGCCACAAGGGCATACTACTACCAGATCAGTTTTGACAGTTGAAAAATTCAGATGGCACCATTGCTGCAGGCCTCACACACACAGACACACACACAGTCAGTTTTGGCAGGGTTATGGAGCATTTATTTATGCAAGTACAAACACTCCTGGTACCTAATTAAGAGAGTTTCCAACAAGTTGGGCTTGGGATACATTAACCCAGATAAGAATCGTGAGGCATGCGCTGCAGATGGCATGGCAAAAGGGCAGAGTGGTCTTGCTTCAGTACGTGCTGCTGCAGGGGTCTGCTTCACGCCAAGAGCATCACAGGCTCCCAGACATGTAGGCAGCGAGCCTCTCGACGGGCCTCCGGTGGCCCACCTTCACTCCCCCACGGCACCGTAACTTGATCCGCGCCAGGTGCTCCACCGGGATCCACGCAAAGCTAAGCCTCGCCGGCGCGTCCTCCTCCTCGCGGTCAGGCTCCAGCGCCTCCCTCGACCTCTGGACCCATTTGGGGTGGTAGGTCACCTGGTACCACGCCGAGGCCTTCATCTCGTACACCCGGTTCCTCTCGTCGTCGTCCAAGACGGCCTCGGTCTGGCCCGGCGCCTCGATGCTCTCGAAGATGGCCCGGAACTCCTTGCGGAGAGCAGAGTAGGCGTTCTTCAGCCTCTCCTTTATGTCCCCCTGCTTCCTGCTGTTGTACTTGGGGAGCGACCATATGTGCTCTGTCACCAGCTCCGCCTCCGTGCGCACGCCGTACTGCTTGAGCAGCGCGTCCAGCTGCGCCTCGTACGAGCACTTGCACTGCCACGCGCTCGACAGGAAATCCGCCGCGCCGGGAACCTCCATGTCTGTGTCGTAAGGCAGGTCGTTCAGCGTGCAGGTTTCTTCTGGAACCAGATCGCTGCTGGAGGCTTCTTGGATCGACCGGTAGAGCCTTCCGAGGATCTTCTCTGATTTGTAGGAGATGGCATCATCCTTTCCCATGAAGTCGGGGTAGAGTTTTGGTCGAAGGGCTGGCGGCATCGACACGATTTTGCCCGTCTTGGGGAAGTCAACAGCGAATGCTGCTAGTTCTGCCAACTGAATGCACTTCTCGTCCATTGCTCCATACTCGCTCATATCGGCATGAACAACATGAGCATTGCTTATCGGACCCAGTTTCTCATTTACCATGTTCTTCAAAAAGAAATCAACGATGTCCTGTTGTTAACAGTACAAAGACCTTGTATTAGTAAATATTGTATTGAAAAAGAGTACTAATATTTATCACAACTCAAGGACGAAGCAATTTGAAGAAACCGGTTGAAATGAAGATGCACCTTATAATTTGTGTATAGTAGCTGCTTGTATCAGATCAATTGGATGATAAGAGCATATGTTAATTTACAAAAGCAAAGAGAAAGAGCTAGTTGATTATGAACTGAAAAGTGTTTATGCCTGAGTAATAATCAGTAGTTCTTGACTTCAATTTCAACCTATGGAAAGAACTAACTTAGCTTTTGGAAACAGGGTAATCTCACAACTGCAATACCAGACATCTGGCAAGTTAAATTTATGATTGTACTCTACAGCTACAGTTTTCCAAGAATAAAATCAAATTATATTGAAATCCAGCCGTACACATTAGGCTACCTTCAGAATTTGTCAAGCCTTTAGCCCCTACCTAATACACACAAAAATATCAAGGGTGCAAGTTTTACTTTCTCTGGGTCATTGGATCGACTCGACTCAAAACTAGTTTAATTGAACTAATCCAGATCTCAAAGCAAAGGAAATGGGATATAAATGAAGTAACAAAGTGCTTGCTGGGTTGTCCCTAAACAAATGTAGTTAAAGCTATTGTCATCTGTTAATCAAATTAAAGACAATATAACCAAATAGAGATAGGTCAAATGGGGAGTAGACATTATAATCCAACAGTTCAAGAAGTTTAGGGTTTCCCATGCCAATTAACAGGCATGGAATTAGTAGGAAGAAACAGAATCCCTGATTCAGGGTCCAAACTATGATACAATTTCCTTGACTATTTATATTTAAGTTGCTTATTTAGCTACGGCAGGGATTATTTCAGTAAGAACACTAACATGTTAAGCAGAAGTTACTAATAGGAAGACATCAGAGAGGTGAACAAGTATTTAATGGAATATATCCATACACTGAATTTTCAGGGAAGAAATGCATAAATGCCAAGGTTACTAACTTACAGATTGGGTTACTTTGCGCGGTAGTTGTTTTGCTTCGGCTGGGGAGTAGTCCATAGGGTTCCAGCTTCTTTTGCCCGGTGGGATAAGTTTTTCATCCCAGGTCACAAAGTATAGATCCCCATCAAGATCACTCCCAGATGCTTCATTGGCGTGTGGCCTCTCGCCATTCTTGGGAAAGACCAAGCAATCAACAAGGTGATGCAAAGCAGGCACATCAATGGCTTCAAGGATCCGGACATCCCCTGGATGAAGGCACGGATTCTTTGCCATCACAACAGTACCTTTAACGGTCTCTGCATTGTTGTTTGCTGAGTAAGATCTTGGTCCATGCTTCAGCAGAGAATTATTGAGTACTGGAGATGAGGCCCGAATAAAGCACTGTCCTTGCTCAAGGATCCCAAGTTCATCAAGGCAGCCCATCAACCACCTTCCCTTGGGAACAAAAATCCTTGATTTTTCCAAAAGACCCAGTAGCTGTGAGGACCTTATAGCCAACAGCAACGCTTTCAGGTGCGGCTCAGTTCCAGGTGAAATGCCAGCACTCAACATCAGTGCTGCCGTGTTTCCTTCGTCAGCACAAGAGGTGGTTACAACGTCAAAAGCAACATCAGTGTCAGTCAAAATATTGTTGAGATTAGACAGCATGTCTTTCTGCATTTGTGAAAAGACAGCATCCGGGACATTCAAGGAGGAGAGTAATGTAATGATCTGACGGTTTAAGAATCCTGGCTGAAACTTTGTCCATGAGACCACCTCTAACACAGTGTGGGAAGAGTCAAACTTGTGCATGCTTGGCCTCAGGGAAAGCTGTATCCCATCATTCTCTCCTTCCCAGACAGCTATAACACCCTTGAAGCCTGCATACCTGATCTGGTAAGCAGATGGGGGATTATCTGTCAGTTGCAGCTTCTTAGCGACTTCCAGTGCAAGTTCCCGGGTAATCTTGCCGATTCCATCAGAGAAAACGTAGCCATTACGTTCAACATCCTCAAGACACTCATTGACCTCATGTGGCTGCATCACCACCGTTGCATATGTCGATGAGAAGCACTGCCCCATCCGAGCAGTATGCTTTGCTACATTCTTACTTGTGAACCGGCCCATCCATTTCCTAATACTTTCAACTGTCCTCGTTCTGTCCATTCTGTCCTCTGCAAAGAACCAGGCAGATCTGTCCCTCAGCTGGTTTGACGAGAATGCAAGAAACGAGTATTTCCGGCCACACATGTGGAAACCTTCTGTCAAAAATGTCTTGACACGCTTGTACACCGTTGTCTTATGCTGCAGGAACGAGTTTGACATCAAATCCTTGACGACCTGAGCAGCAGAGAAATTCAGCACATTGCTGTTGAGTTGCTGCATGCCCTCATCCATAAATGTTACCCTGAGGAACCTGTCCGCGACTACGCGATAATGCCGGACAACACGGTTAGAGCGCTCCACTTGCGGCGGCAGGCAATAGGCCCTGGTGGGCGTGATCACCAGCCTCCTCACCTCAGAATGGTCATCCCCAATCTTGCTGTTAAGGAGTTTGGGGTTTCTGGCAACCCTGTCCTGCAGATTCTTCAGCCTCCGGCACGCATCAAAGACCGGAAATTTGATCCCCCAGAATTCCTTGAGTGCAGCCACATTGACATCCTCCTCCCTCCCCTGGAGCAAACCGAAGAATTCAGGCGTGAGCTGGTGCTGATTGATCACTCCCTTGTGCACCAGCGCATTCACCAGGAACAGCACCGGAAACTTGATCCCCTCAGCGTGCTGCACGCAGAAGAAGAGGTCCTGCATCCGCTCCCCAAACTCGGGCTCGTCACGCACGGTGAGCCCCCTCCTGGCCCCCCACCCACCGCCGCACTCCACGATGCTCACCCTCCTCTCCTTCATGTAGGCCAGCGCGCGCTCCATCTTGGACCAGAACCGCGCCGGGATTGTGATCCTGTAAACGCCGCACCGCCCGATGGCGCCGCTGGGGGTGATGTCGGTGGTCCGGATCCAGGGGTCGTCGTCGTCGAGCAGGTCGAACGGCACGGACTCGTAGATGTCGTCGTCCGCCGTGCGGTAGTAGACGAGCGGCGCGGACGAGAGCCGGAGCAGCAGCGAGCAGTCGAGCTTGAACACCCTGACCTCGGCGACGTCGCGGACGGGGAACTCGAGCTTCACGTCGCAGCGCATCACGACGGCGGCCTCGCGGAGCTCCTTGAACGCGAAGGCGGTGTCGCGGGCGAAGACGAGGCGGCAGGAGCCGTCGAACGGGTCGACGGCGAACTCGAGCCCGCCGGCGCCGTCGTCCGGGCCGGGGCAGCGCCAGGCGGCGAGGAAGGCGTCGGGGGCGGGGAGGTCGCCGGCCTCGAGGCGGGACCCGGGGAAGCGGAATGGCGCGACGCCGCGGCGGCGGGAGGCCCGGAGCGCGCTGTCGGGCGCGGAGGCGGCGCGGAGCGGCTTCCCGGAAAGGATGAGCTCGCAGCGGCCGGCGGCGTCGGCGGCGCGGCGGGCGGCCTCCGGGCGCGCGAAGTGGACGAAGGCGTGCGGCGGCACGGGGACGAGCCGCTTCTGCGCCTGGCCGGGGGCAAGGGCGGCGGCGGCGGCGGCGGCGGGGAGGAGGAAGTCGGGGTCGGCGTCCTGCGGGGTCGTGGAGGTCTTGACGCGGCAGCGCCAGACGGGGCCCGCCTCCAGCTCGAGGAAGTCGGCGAGGTCGCGCGCCCGGACGGCGGCGTCGAACCCGCCCAGGCTGACCTGCGTGGTCACCAGGTCGCCGGCGCGCGGCGCCCCCATTGCTGCTGGCGGCGGTTGGCCGGAGGGGATTGGTTTGGGTTTGGGGTTCGGTTTTGATTAGTGGAGTCGGGAGGGGGGAAATTTTATAACCGCGACGAGGGTGTGAAAGGTGTGAAGCCGCCCTCTTTTTCTTCACTCATTTATGGTTTTCACTCGTCAATCAAGGAGATGAATGCATGTGGAAGCGAAAAGAGGATGAAAAAAAGTTTGACTGCATTCATATTGGTAGCATGGTTGTGATCTTGGAGCTGCCAAATTATAAAGACAACACTTATACTTTTTACTGTTTTTTGCCAAATACTTTTTACTGTTAGAAACCATAAAGATACTCTAGTTGCTAGTAATTCTCAAGTGGAGTAAATATTTTTTTCTACTACTTAAAAAAGTCTCTAGCAAACCAAACAGGGAGGGACTCTTTTGGGACTTTTTGCTAAAAGTCCTTAGAAGCACCTCCTTGAGAGTCTTTTTCAAAATTTCGGTTTCGTTGTGATCCCGGTTTTTTCCCCTACGCTAAGGCTAGGGTTTCCTATCCTCTCTGGCGATCTAATCGCCTGAGAGTTCCCCGTCCGACAAGAATCCCCCCCCCCCCCCCCCGTCCTTGGATCGAGAGTTTGCGTCTTGCGGATCGTGTCCCTGTGGGTCGGCCCCCGCGCGTCACAGGCGACAGTCTCGATGGCGGATGCCATGTCTGGGATAAGTGGTGGCGGCGCTGCATATCGGATCTTGGTGACTTCATGGAACAACTCAACTTAGAGGACGAAGAGTTTGATGATCTGGTTATCGAAGAGGATGACCCTGTAATCAATGAAGGTGTCCGCTGGTTAGCCCTAGCTAGGGTTCATACGGATAAAACCTTCAGCCCAACGGCGTTCTACAGAGAGATGCGGGCGGCCTGGAACCCGGCAAAACAAGTGAGGTTTAGGCCTGTCGGACCGAACCTATTTGTCGTCCAGGCGGAGTGCCTCGGTGATTGGGAGCGGATGGTAGATCAGGGGCCATGGCTGTTCAGGAATTGGGTAGTTCTCATGTGCCTGTATGATGGATTTACTAAAGTGGAAGAAGCCCATATGGTATCCATGCCAGTCTGGTTGCAAATACACAAGTTGCCGGAGGGCTTCCGTCGGAGGAATATCGTGGAATCGCTGCTAAAGAAGTCTGGTGAAATCATGGATATGAGGCTAAACGGAAATACCCGAGGTGATTATGTGAGGGTTAGGGTTCGCCATGACATACGTCGTCCCCTTACTAAATTCGTGAGTATTGTCAGAGGAGAAGCAAGGCAGGTGTACTTAGTTCGATATGAGAAACTTGCCCACTTCTGCAGTGTCTGTGGATTGATTGGGCATGATGTTAAGGAGTGCGGATCCGGGGTTCATGATGTGAAAGACATGAAATGTGGGAACTGGCTGTATGCAGATGGTCCGAACAGAGGAAGAACTGATGATGTTGATCGTGGCAACGCTAAGCAGAAGCAACAACAGCGCCCCCCGGCCAAAGAGAAAGATGGGAAGAATGTTGACCCAGACTTGGCTGATACTGCATCTAGCCCGGTGAAAACCAGTTCCAGGGATATGCAGGCCGACCCACCGGCTCGTAAACGGCTTGCTATGGACTATGCAGGGGAAGAAATTCCTAATACAACGGCTGCTGCTTTAGCCCTTACCCAAGGGCTAGGAGAAGACGGTGATGCTCCTTCATCGCCGTGCAATAGCTCAAACAGCAAAAAGGCAAGGTTTGATTCTCAGGGTTTTTCGGATGATAGATCGGCGGCCTCCCTAGAGGAGGACCGCCGGGTACAATGAGTATCTTAGTTTGGAACTGCCCGGGGGGGGGGGGGACCGCCGGACAGTTCGTGAGGTGTTGGCCCTCGCAAAAGCCAATTCCCCGGGGCTGATCTTCCTATCAGAAACACGTCAAGCCTCTAGCCAGATGGAAAAACTTAGAAGGAGACTGAATATGAAGGGTTTTGCGGGTGTGTCCAGTATTGGCCTCAGCGGAGGGCTTGCATTATATTGGGATGAAAACCTGCAAGTAACAGTACTTGACTCATGTGCACGGTATATAGATGTGAGAATTGTTGATAATGCAAATGACAAAACTTGGAGAACTACCTTTGTGTACGGGGAACCAAGAGTTGAACACCGTCACCGCATGTGGAGTGCTTTGTCGAGCTTGCGGGCGTCTTCGACGGAACCGTGGCTGGTATGTGGTGACTTCAATGAAGCAATGTGGCAACATGAACATTTTTCTCGGTCGCCTCGGCCGGAGAACCAAATGCTTCTATTCCGAGTCTGCTTGGAAGATTGTGAACTACTGGACTTGGGCTTCTCGGGAGCCCCATTCACATATGATAATGGGCAACAGGGTACGCGGAATGTTCGGGTTCGCCTGGACAGGGCATGTGCGGATGAAGCTTCGAAGGAATTGTTCCCGTACGCGCACGTAGTGCACCTGGCGACCTCATGCTCAGATCATGCGCCCATCATGGTGCAACTAGCACATGCAGAACCACGACGCAATCAGAATGCACCCAGGTATGAAATAATGTGGGAACGTCATCCGGGCCTTGGGGCTGTGATTGCGGATAGCTGGGGCAAGAGTAAACCAAGTGGGCATCTGGGGTCAGTTCGTGACGCCCTGAAGGAAATGATGCAGCGGCTGCGGGCATGGAGCAAGGCTAACTTTGGTCATGTCATGTCCGAGATTGAAAATTTGCGCAAGGAACTAGCAGACTTGCAGATGCAGGATGTGGATAGAACGGCTATAAGGCAGAAGATGTATCAACTGGATGAATTACTGTATCGTGAAGAGATGCTGTGGCTGCAGCGGTCACGTATAACATGGCTCAAGGAAGGGGGGAGGAACACCACGTACTTACATCGATGAGCTGTATGGCGGGCGCGCCGCAACTATATCCAGCGCTTGAGGCGCACCGATGGGACGTGGTGCTCGTCCCCGTATGAGGTGGAGTTGATGGCCACCTCATACTTTAAGGAGGTGTTTACGAAGGACCCAACTCTGTCTCCGGAAGCGGTTCTGGAAAGGATAGTACCAAAAGTGACAAATGAGATGAACACAACCCTGTGTAAATCGTTTACGGAGGAAGAGGTGTCCGATGCGCTGTTCCAAATAGGACCGCTAAAAGCACCAGGCACGGATGGGTTTCCTGCGCGGTTCTATCAGCGGAATTGGGCTGTTATGAAGGGTGAGATTACAGTGGCAGTTATGGAGTTCTTTACCACCGGAGTTATGCCGGAGGGTGTCAACGATACAACTATTGTTCTAATTCTGAAGGTTCCGTTCCCTAAGGAGCTCAAGGATTTCCGTCCAATAAGTTTGTGTAACGTGATTTACAAGATTGTGTCTAAATGTTTGCTTAACAGATTACGACCTCTGTTGACGGAGCTAATCTCTGAAAACCAAAGTGCTTTTATACCGGGGCGTCTTATCTCTGACAACTCGATCATAGCCTTTGAGTGCATCCATCATATTCAGAATCTGAAGTCAAATAACCCGGCCGCGTGTGCTTACAAACTGGACTTATCTAAAGCATATGACAGGGTTGATTGGGACTTCCTAGAAAAGGCATTGCAGAGATGGGGTTTTTCGGCAACATGGATCAATTTGATGATGTCTTGCGTTAAATCGGTCACATATTCAGTGAAGTTCAATGGGAAATTGCTTGAGGTTTTCTCCCCATCTAGGGGGCTGCGACAAGGTGATCCGTTGTCTCCTTTTCTATTCCTTTTTGTTGCTGACGCCTTGTCCGCTCTTATTACCAGCTCTGTTGAGAGTGGTGAATTAAGGGGAGTAACCATATGTCGAGGGGCTCCGGAGATATCTCACTTGCTTTTTGCGGATGATACAATATTGTTCTTTGAGGCGTCAAGCCAGCAGGCTAACATTGTGAACGGTTTGTTGAACACTTACACTTCAGCGACGGGTCAACTTATAAACCCTGAAAAGTGTTCCATCCTCTTCTCTGACAATTGTACGGCGGTGGTGGCAGATGAGGTAAAAGGCATATTGGAAGTGTCCCAACAAGTTTTTGAGCCCAAATATTTGGGCTTACCGGTGCCAGAAGGTAGAGTTCATAAAGGACAACTTGAAACTCTTCAGGAAAGATTGAGATCAAGGTTGATAGACTGGAGTGAACACTTCGTTTCCGTAGGTAACAAGGAAATCTTGATTAAGGCTGTTGCTCAAGCCATCCCTACATATGTTATGAGTGTCTTCAGACTGCCTGCATCTGTTTGTGATGACTTGACAAGGATGATAAGGCAATACTGGTGGGGAGTGGAGAATGGTAAGAGAAAGATGGCATGGCTAAGTTGGAAGAAAATGGTGGTTCCCAAATCTATGGGTGGCATGGGCTTCCGGGACATGTGAGCTTTCAATCAGGCCCTGCTTGCTAAACAGGCGTGGCTGCTGTTAGACTGTCCGGACAGCCTGTGTGCGAGACTTCTGAGGGCCAAATTGAAGGAAATATGCCCTAGAGGCAATAATAAAGTTATTATTTATTTCCTTATATCATGATAAAAGTTTATTATTCATGCTAGAATTGTATTAACCGGAAACATAATACATGTGTGAATACATAGACCAACAGAGTGTCACTAGTATGCCTCTACTTGACTAGCTCGTTAATCAAAGATGGTTATGTTTCCTAACCATGAACAAAGAGTTGTTATTTGATTAACAAAGTCACATCATTAGTTGAATGATCTGATTGACATGACCCATTCCATTAGCTTAGCACCCGATCGTTTAGTATGTTGCTATTGCTTTCTTCATGACTTATACATGTTCCTATAACTATGAAATTATGCAACTCCCGTTTACCGGAGGAACACTTTGGGTACTACCAAACGTCACAACGTAACTGGGTGATTATAAAGGAGTACTACAGGTGTCTCAAATGGTAGATGTTGGGTTGGCGTATTTCGAGATTAGGGTTTGTCACTCCGATTGTCGGAGAGGTATCTCTGGGCCCTCTCGGTAATACACATCACATAAGCCTTGCAAGCACAATAACTAAGATGTTGGTTATAAGATGATGTATTACGGAACGAGTAAAGAGACTTGCCAGTAACGAGATTGAACTAGGTATTGGATACCGACGATCGAATCTCGGGCAAGTAACATACCGATGACAAAGGGAACAACGTATGTTGTTATGCGGTCTGACCAATAAAGATCTTCGTAGAATATGTAGGAGCCAATATGGGCATCCAGGTCCCGCTATTGGTTATTGACCGGAGACGTGTCTCGGTCATGTCTACATTGTTCTCGAACCGTAGGGTCCGCACGCTTAACGTTACGATGACAGTTATTATGAGTTTATGCATTTTGATGTACCGAAGGTTGTTCGGAGTCCCGGATGTGATCACGGACATGACGAGGAGTCTCGAAATGGTCGAGACGTAAAGATTGATATATTGGAAGCCTATGTTTGGACATCGGAAGTGTTCCGGGTGAAATCGGGATTTTACCGGATTACCGGGAGGGTTACCGGAACCCCCCGGGAGCCAAATGGGCCAACATGGGCCTTAGTGGAAAGGTGAGAGGGCAGCCCACATAGGGCTGCGCCTCCCCCCTCTCCCTAGTCCTATTAGGACTAGGAGAGGGGCCGGCCACCTCTCTCTCTCTCCCCTTTAAAGGATTCCTAGTTGGACTAGGATTGGAGGGGGGAGTCCTACTCCCGGTAGGAGTAGGACTCCTCCTGCACCTCCCTCTCTTTGGCCGGCCAGCCCCCCTCCCTCCAACCTTTATATACGGGGGCAGGGGACACCCCAAGACACACAAGTTGATCCTTGAGATCGTTCCTTAGCCGTGTGCGGTGCCCCCTACCACCAAATTCCACCTCGATCATACCGTTGTAGTGCTTAGGCGAAGCCCTGCGTCGGTAGTACATCAAGATCGTCACCACGCCGTCGTGCTGACGGAACTCTTCCTCGACGCTTTGCTGGATCGGAGTCCAAGGATCGTCATCGAGCTGAACGTGTGCTAAGAACTCGGAGGTGCCGGAGTAACGGTGCTTGGATCGGTCGGATCGGGAAGAAGACGTACGACTACTTCCTCTACGTTGTGTGATCGCTTCCACAGTCGGCCTGCGTTGGTACGTAGACAACACTCTCCCCTTCGTTGCTATGCATCACCATGATCTTGCGTGTGCGTAGGAAAATTTTCGAAATTACTACGTTCCCCAACAGTGGTATCGGAGCCAGGTTTTATGGTTTGATGTTATTTGCACGAGTAGAACACAAGTGAGTTGTGGGCGATACAAGTCATACTGCCTACCAGCATGTCATACTTTGGTTCGGCGGTATTGTTGGACGAGACGATCCGGACCAACCTTACGCGTACTCTTACGCGAGACCGGTTCCCTCGACGTGCTTTGCACATAGATGGCTTGCGGAAGACTGTCTCTCCAACTTTAGTTGAACCGAGTGTGACTACGCCCGGTCCTTGCGAAGGTTAAAACGGAGTCTATTTGACGAACTATCGTTGTGGTTTTGATGCGTAGGTGAGATGAGTTCTTACTTAAGCCCGTAGCAGCCACGTAAAACTTGCGACAACAAAGTAGAGGACGTCTAACTTGTTTTTGCAGGGCATGTTGTGATGTGATATGGTCAAGGCATGATGCTGATTTTATTGTATGAGATGATCATGTTTTGTAACCGAGTTATCGGCAACTGGCAGGAGCCATATGGTTGTCGCTTTATTGTATTCAATGAAATCGCGATGTAATGCTTTACTTTATTACTAAGCGGTAGTGATAATCGTGGAAGCATAAGATTGGCGAGACGACAACGATGCTACGATGGAGATCAAGGTGTCGCGCCGGTGACGATGGTGATCATGACGGTGCTTCGGAGATGGAGATCACAAGCACAAGATGATGATGGCCATATCATATCACTTATATTGATTGCATGTGATGTTTATCCTTTTATGCATCTTATCTTGCTTTGATTGACGGTAGCATTATAAGATGATCTCTCACTAAATTATCAAGAAGTGTTCTCCCTGAGTATGCACCGTTGCCAAAGTTCGTCGTGCCCAGACACCACGTGATGATCGGGTGTGATAAGCTCTACGTCCATCTACAATGGGTGCAAGCCAGTTTTGCACACGCAGAATACTCAGGTTAAACTTGACGAGCCTAGCATATGCAGATATGGCCTCGGAACACAGAGACCGAAAGGTCGAGCGTGAATCATATAGTAGATATGATCAACATGACGATGTTCACCATTGAAAACTACTCCATCTCACGTGATGATCGGTTATGGTTTAGTTGATTTGGATCACGTGATCACTTAGAGGATTAGAGGGATGTCTATCTAAGTGGGAGTTCCTAAGTAATTTGATTAACTGAACTTAAACTTATCACGAACTTAGTACCTGATAGTATCTTGCTTATTTATGTTGATTGTAGATAGATGGCTCGTGCTGTTGTTCCGTTGAATTTTAATGCGTTCCTTGAGAAAGCAAAGTTGAAAGATGATGGTAGCAATTACACGGACTAGGTCCGTAACCTGAGGATTATCCTCATTGCTGCACAGAAGAATTACGTCCTGGAAGCACCGCTGGGTGCCAGGCCTGCTGCTGGAGCAACGCCAGATGTTATGAACGTCTGGCAGAGCAAAGCTGATGACTACTCGATAGTTCAGTGTGCCATGCTTTACGGCTTAGAATCGGGACTTCAACGACGTTTTGAACGTCATGGAGCATATGAGATGTTCCAGGAGTTGAAGTTAATATTTCAAGCAAATGCCCGAATTGAGAGATATGAAGTCTCCAATAAGTTCTATAGCTGCAAGATGGAGGAGAACAGTTCTGTCAGTGAGCATATACTCAAAATGTCTGGGTATAATAATCACTTGATTCAGATGGGAGTTAATCTTCCAGATGATTGCGTCATTGACAGAATTCTCCAATCACTGCCACCAAGCTACAAGAGCTTCGTGATGAACTATAATATGCAAGGGATGAACAAGACTATTCCCGAGCTCTTCGCAATGCTGAAAGCTGCGGAGGTAGAAATCAAGAAGGAGCATCAAGTGTTGATGGTTAGCAAAACCACTAATTTCAAGAAAAAGGGCAAATGGAAGAAGAAGGTAAACTTCAAGAAGAACAGCAAGCAAGTTGCTGCTCAGGAGAAGAAACCCAAGTCTGGACCTAAGCCTGAAACTGAGTGCTTCTACTGCAAGCAGACTGGTCACTGGAAGCGGAACTGCCCCAAGTATTTGGCGGATAAGAAGGATGGCAAGGTGAACAAAGGTATATGTGATATACATGTTAATGATGTGTACCTTACTAGAGCTCGCAGTAGCACCTGGGTATTTGATACTGGTTCTGTTGTTAATATTTGCAACTCGAAACAGGGACTACGGAATAAGCGGACGCTAGCAAAGGACGAGGTGACGATGCACGTGGGAAACGGTTCCAAAGTCGATGTGATCGCGGTCGGCACGCTACCTCTACATCTACCTTCGGGATTAATATTAGACCTAAATAATTGTTATTTGGTGCCAGCGTTGAGCATGAACATTATATCTGGATCTTGTTTGATGCGAGACGGTTATTCATTTAAATCAGAGAATAATGGTTGTTCTATTTATATGAGTAATATCTTTTATGGTCATGCACCCTTGAAGAGTGGTCTATTCTTATTGAATCTCGATAGTAGTGATACACATATTCATAATGTAGAAGCCAAAAGATACAGAGTTGATAATGATAGTGCAACTTATTTGTGGCACTGCCGTTTAGGTCATATTGGTATAAAGCGCATGAAGAAACTCCATACTGATGGGCTTTTGGAACCACTTGATTATGAATCACTTGGTACTTGCGAACCGTGCCTCGTAGGCAAGATGACTAAAACACCGTTCTCCGGTACTATGGAGAGAGCAACAGATTTATTGGAAATCATACATACCGATGTATGTGGTCCGATGAATATTGAGGCTCGTGGCGGATATCGTTATTTTCTCACCTTCACAGATGATTTAAGCAGATATGGGTATATCTACTTAATGAAACATAAGTTTGAAACATTTGAAAAGTTGAAGGAATTTCAGAGTGAAGTTGAAAATCATCGTAACAAGAAAATAAAGTTTCTACGATCTGATCGTGGAGGAGAATATTTGAGTTACGAGTTTGGTATACATTTGAAAAATTGTGAAATAGTTTCGCAACTCACGCCACCCGGAACACCACAGCGTAATGGTGTGTCCGAACGTCGTAATCGTACTTTACTAGATATGGTGCGATCTATGATGTCTCTTACTGATTTACCGCTATCGTTTTGGGGTTATGCTTTAGAGACGGCTGCATTCACGTTAAATAGGGCACCATCAAAATCCGTTGAGACGACGCCTTATGAACTATGGTTTGGCAAGAAACCAAAGTTGTCGTTTCTTAAAGTTTGGGGCTGCGAATCTTATGTGAAGAAACTTCAACCTGATAAGCTCGAACCCAAAGCGGAGAAATGTGTCTTCATAGGATACCCAAAGGAAACTGTTGGGTATACCTTCTATCACAGATCCGAAGGCAAGACATTCGTTGCTAAGAATGGATCATTTCTAGAGAAGGAGTTTCTCTCGAAAGAAGTGAGTGGGAGGAAAGTAGAACTTGACGAGGTAACTGTACCTGCTCCCTTATTGGAAAATAGTACATCACAGAAAACTGTTTCTGCGACACCTATACCAATTAGTGAGGAAGCTAATGATGATGATCATGAAACTTCAGGGCAAGATGCTACTGAACCACGTAGATCAACCAGAGTGAGATCCGCACCAGAGTGGTACGGTAATCCAGTTCTGGAAGTCATGCTACTAGATCATGATGAACCTACGAACTATGAAGAAGCGATGGTGAGCCCAGATTCCGCAAAGTGGCTTGAGGCCATGAAATCTGAGATGGGATCCATGTATGAGAACAAAGTATGGACTTTGGTTGACTTGCCCGATGATCGGCAAGCAATTGAGAATAAATGGATCTTCAAGAAAAAGATTGACGCTGACGGTAATATTACTGTCTATAAAGCTCGACTTGTCGCAAAAGGTTTTCGACAAGTTCAAGGGGTTGACTACGATGAGACCTTCTCACCCGTAGCGATGCTTAAGTCCGTCAGAATTATGTTAGCAATTGCTGCGTTTTATGATTATGAAATATGGCAAATGGATGTCAAAACTGCATTCCTGAATGGATTTCTGGAAGAAGAGTTGTATATGATGCAACCAGAAGGTTTTGTCGATCCGAAGGGAGCTAACAAAGTGTGCAAACTCCAGCGATCCATTTATGGAATGGTGCAAGCATCTCGGAGTTGGAATAAACGCTTTGATAGTGTGATCAAAGCATTTGGCTTTATGCAGACTTTTGGAGAAGCCTGTATTTACAAGAAAGTGAGTGGGAGCTCTGTAGCATTTCTGATATTATATGTGGATGACATATTGCTGATTGGAAATGATATAGAATTTCTGGATAGCATAAAGGGATACTTGAATAAAAGTTTTTCGATGAAAGACCTCGGGGAAGCTGCTTACATATTAGGCATAAAGATCTATAGAGATAGATCAAAACGCTTAATTGGACTTTCACAAAGCACATACCTTGACAAGATTTTGAAGAAGTTCAAAATGGATCAAGCAAAGAAATGGTTCTTGCCTGTGTTACAAGGTGTGAAGTTGAGTCAGACTCAATGCCCGACCAATGCAGAAGATAGAGAGAAAATGAAAGATGTTCCCTATGCTTCAGCCATAGGCTCTATCATGTATGCAATGCTGTGTACCAGACCTGATGTGTGCCTTGCTATAAGTTTAGCAGGGAGGTACCAAAGTAATCCAGGAGTGGATCACTGGACAGCGGTCAAGAACATCCTGAAATACCTGAAAAGGACTAGGGATATGTTTCTCGTATATGGAGGTGACAAAGAGCTCACCGTAAGAGGTTACGTTGATGCAAGCTTTGACACTGATCCGGGCGATTCTAAATCGCAAACCGGATACGTGTTTACTTTAAACGGTGGAGCTGTCAGTTGGTGCAGTTCTAAACAAAGCGTCGTAGCGGGATCTACATGTGAAGCGGAGTACACAGCTGCTTCGGAAGCAGCGAACGAAGGAGTCTGGATGAAGGAGTTCATATCCGATCTAGGTGTCATACCTAGTGCATCGGGTCCAATGAAAATCTTCTGTGACAATACTGGTGCAATTGCCTTGGCAAAGGAATCCAGATTTCACAAAAGAACCAAACACATCAAGAGACGCTTCAACTCCATCCGGGATTTAGTCCAGGTGGGAGACATAGAGATTTGCAAGATACATACGGATCTGAATGTTGCAGACCCGTTGACTAAGCCTCTTCCACGAGCAAAACATGATCAGCACCAAGGCTCCATGGGTGTTAGAATCATTACTGTGTAATCTAGATTATTGACTCTAGTGCAAGTGGGAGACTGAAGGAAATATGCCCTAGAGGCAATAATAAAGTTATTATTTATTTCCTTATATCATGATAAAAGTTTATTATTCATGCTAGAATTGTATTAACCGGAAACATAATACATGTGTGAATACATAGACCAACAGAGTGTCACTAGTATGCCTCTACTTGACTAGCTCGTTAATCAAAGATGGTTATGTTTCCTAACCATGAACAAAGAGTTGTTATTTGATTAACGAGGTCACATCATTAGTTGAATGATCTGATTGACATGACCCATTTCATTAGCTTAGCACCCGATCGTTTAGTATGTTGCTATTGCTTTCTTCATGACTTATACATGTTCCTATAACTATGAGATTATGCAACTCCCGTTTACCGGAGGAACACTTTGGGTACTACCAAACGTCAAAACGTAACTGGGTGATTATAAAGGAGTACTACAGGTGTCTCAAATGGTAGATGTTGGGTTGGCGTATTTCGAGATTAGGGTTTGTCACTCCGATTGTCGGAGAGGTATCTCTGGGCCCTCTCGGTAATACACATCACATAAGCCTTGCAAGCACAATAACTAAGATGTTGGTTATAAGATGATGTATTACGGAACGAGTAAAGAGACTTGCCAGTAACGAGATTGAACTAGGTATTGGATACCGACGATCGAATCTCGGGCAAGTAACATACCGATGACAAAGGGAACAACGTATGTTGTTATGCGGTCTGACCGATAAAGATCTTCGTAGAATATGTAGGAGCCAATATGGGCATCCAGGTCCCGCTATTGGTTATTGACCGGAGACGTGTCTCGGTCATGTCTACATTGTTCTCGAACCGTAGGGTCCGCACGCTTAACGTTACGATGACAGTTATTATGAGTTTATGCATTTTGATGTACCGAAGGTTGTTCGGAGTCCCGGATGTGATCACGGACATGACGAGGAGTCTCGAAATGGTCGAGACGTAAAGATTGATATATTGGAAGCCTATGTTTGGACATCGGAAGTGTTCCGGGTGAAATCGGGATTTTACCGGATTACCGGGAGGGTTACCGAAACCCCCCGGGAGCCAAATGGGCCAACATGGGCCTTAGTGGAAAGGTGAGAGGGCAGCCCACATAGGGCTGCGCCTCCCCCCCTCTCCCTAGTCCTATTAGGACTAGGAGAGGGGCCGGCCACCTCTCTCTCTCTCCCCTTTAAAGGATTCCTAGTTGGACTAGGATTGGAGGGGGGAGTCCTACTCCCGGTAGGAGTAGTAGGACTCCTCCTGCGCCTCCCTCTCTTTGGCCGGCCAGCCCCCCTCCCTCCAACCTTTATATACGGGGGCAGGGGACACCCCAAGACACACAAGTTGATCCTTGAGATCGTTCCTTAGCCGTGTGCGGTGCCCCCTGCCACCAAATTCCACCTCGATCATACCGTTGTAGTGCTTAGGCGAAGCCCTGCGTTGGTAGTACATCAAGATCGTCACCACGCCGTCGTGCTGACGGAACTCTTCCTCGACGCTTTGTTGGATCGGAGTCCGAGGATCGTCATCGAGCTGAACGTGTGCTAAGAACTCGGAGGTGCCGGAGTAACGGTGCTTGGATCGGTCGGATCAGGAAGAAGGCGTACGACTACTTCCTCTACGTTGTGTGATCGCTTCCGCAGTCGGTCTGCGTTGGTACGTAGACAACACTCTCCCCTTCGTTGCTATGCATCACCATGATCTTGCGTGTGCGTAGGAAAATTTTCGAAATTACTACGTTCCCCAACACAAATATCACCCTCACGGCAATCTTTTGGATACAGTTTTCCCTACTAGCTCTTCAGCTGTTTGGAAGGGGATTGTTCACGGCCTCGAGTTGGTGAAGAAAGGTATTATTTGGCGTGTCGGAGACGGGACAATGATTAGAACATGGAGAGATGCGTGGATCCCGAGGGGCCATAATTTCCGGCCCATCACACCGAAGCGCAACTGCAGGTTAAACTGGGTGGCGGATTTCTTAACTGATCAGGGTGCTTGGAATGAACAAAGATTGCGAGAGCATTTTTGGGACATGGATGTTTGGGAAATCCTCAAAATCCGTACCTCCCCAAGAAATGGCCAAGATTTTATTGCGTGGTTCCTGGAGAAGAGCGGGCAATTCTCTGTGCACAGTGCCTACAGACTCGCAACGCTGGGGGCGGATCCGGGAGGTACACCCGCAACGAGCAGCAGTTCAACAGGAGAGAGACCGATCTGGAACTGTATATGGGCAGCCAAGGTACCCCTCAAGATGAGGATCTCGGCATGGAAGGTAGTTTCCGGGGCGTTAGCAACGAACGCCTGCAAAAAGTATCGCCATATCTCTACACGTGATACCTGCCCTCTGTGCGCAAAGGAGAAGGAGTCCTTGTTCCATGCCCTAGTCACATGTGATCATGCGCAGCAACTATGGCAGTAGATGAGGATGGTTTGGAGCTTGCCGAGCCGGGATCTGTTGCAGGACACAGGGCAAGACTGGCTTCTCAACGTGCTTGCAAACTGTGATGAATACATGAGGGCATGTGTGATTATGATAATCTGGCGGATATGGTCTCTCCGATCAGATCTTGTACATGGCAAGGAAGTGCCGTCGGTGGCTACATCAGCTTCATATCTGCAGAGCTATATGCAATCACTAGATCTTTGCACCAGATATTCCACCGATGAAATGATCAAAGGGAAGATGTCTATGTGGAATGAGGCGCCGACAGCTGTTCAGAAGGAGGTGTTAGTCCACCCCTGGCCGAAGCCACCTCGAGATAAGGTGGCTTTATCTGTTGATGGAGCCTTTCTGCAATCTGATGGATCAGCAGCGGCAGGGATGGTACTACGGAGACATGATGGGAGTGTGATATTCTCGGCGCACCGTTGCATCTTCAACTGCAACGAAGCGTTGGAAGCGGAGTTGCATGCGTTAATGCAAGGGATGGCTCTGGCCATCCAACACTGTGATCTCACAGTCATTGTCCAGTCCGATTCTTCGGTTGCCCTATCCGCCTTGTCTGGCGATAGTTTATCTAGATCAGCTTATGGACATTTAGTAGTTGAGATTCGTTTTCTCATGGTAGATAGAGAGTTTATTCCCTCGAAAATAAGTCGTTTGCAGAATAGGGTAGCAGATCGTTTGGCACTGTATAGCCGTACTGAGAGCACTACTGCGGTATGGCTGGGTCGAGGTCCACCATGTGTCGAGGACCTCTTGCCTCTTGATTGTAACCTTGTACCTTTGGAATAAAACTCTTCTACCAGCGCAAAAAAAAAGACTAGAAAAAGTCCTAGGACTAGAGAACCAAACACCACCATAAACTTATAAAGCATCCCCTCGAAATTTAGGGCTCCTTTGATGTAAAGGATTTACATAGGAATTTTGGAGGATTATAATCCTTGGGAATTATTCCTATGTTGGTTGTTTGATTCATAAGGATCCTATAGGAATTTTTAAGGATTTGAACTATCTCTCATAGGATTTCTAGAATCCACTCAAACATCTTTGGAATATCGTAGAAAAACATGTTTGAGTGGTTGGTTGTTGGTTGTTTTTCTATGATTGCAATCAAACAACCCAAAATCATAGAATTGAGATTAGCATGACGTTCCAATCCTATGCTTTTATTCCTGCGTTTTCAGAATCCTGCGAATCAAAGTGGCCCATAGCTAGCTATACGCCAAAAATAATATCACTTCTATACCAACTAATAAAAGGAGGTAATATTTTTGGTTTGGTTGGTCCGGTGATTTTCATCCGCTTCGTCCTATACATGAAAATTCTTTCGTCTACTTCGTTCTATCTGTACCTATTTATAGTCCTATAAAGGATGGTGGAGTGCACGCCTCCCTAGGCTCTCCGCAAGTGAAGCGAGCCTCCTGGCCATCCTATGTCAGGTGGCTTGCCGCGGGAGCCTCATGGATTGTTGATTGAATCTATGGAACACTGAATATACTCGCATGGAACTGTCGGGAAGGAGGGAACTGCCGTACAATTCGTGAGGTTGTGGCCCTCTTAAGGTCAATCCCCCAAAGCTCATCTTCCTCTTGGAGACAAGGCAAGTTGAAGTGGAGACTTGGTCTCAAAGGATTTCATGGTGTTGCAAGTATAAACACGATGAAACTTTACGATGATTTTTTTTTAAACATAAGAGACCCTAGAAGCTTCGGGAGAGACCACTCTGCCCTTTGGCCATGTCGTCCCATCTGAAGCATGCCTCACGTTGTTATCTAGGTTAATGTACCCCCAGGCCAAACTTGTTGCAACTTTCTTACTACCAGGAGTGTGTATAGTACAAAAAAATATCAGTATTAGTTCAATCCGGCTTAAACCTGCTCCCTACCCTGCTAAAATTGTTGCTAACGATTTCTGTGTGTGTGTGTATGAGCGAGAGAGAGAGAAAGAGAGCCTACAGAAATGGTATATGAAATTTTCAACTGTTTTATATGTTGTAGTTTCCTGCCGGAAAATGGTCAAAACTGATCTTGTAATATGTTTTTGTGGCATTCTGAATATTACCTAAGAGCAACTCTAGCAGAGTTGCCATATTGGCCGATCCCCCTTATAACCATCAATATGGTGATTTTTGTCGAAAATGTACCTCTAGTAAAGTTGTCATCCCACCCCGGTTGTCATAATTTATATGCAATGGCGAGGAACACATTTCCCCTTTCCGCTACTTTTCTAGCTCGCGTCGCCGCTGACCGGTTCATGCCATCCCTAATCCCCACTGCCCGTGCCATGGTCGCCTCCTCGACCCCTGCGTCTTACCATGTGGTATTGGAGTCAGATATGATGACTTCAACATGGCCAACCTCGATCCTGCCAGCTAAGATTCCGCGCCAGGGGTGCATATGCCGTCGCGTGGAGGTAGCGGCTGCTGATGCCATGGTTGCCTCCTCGACCCCTGCGTCTTACCATGTGGTATTGGAGTCAGATATGATGACTTCAACATGGCCAACCTCGATCCTGCCAGCTAAGATTCCGCGCCAGGGGTGCATATGCCGCCGCGTGGAGGTAGCGGCTGCTGATGCCATGGTTGCCTCCTCGACCCCCGCGTCTTACCATGTGGTATTGGAGTCGGATCTGATGACTTCAACATGGCCAACCTCGATCCTGCCAGCTAAGATTCCCGGCCAGAGGTGCATATGCTGCCGCATGGAGGCAGCGGCCTCCCCACGCCGGGGACTTTGTGTCCACTGGCATGGCCGCGGGCTTGCAATTAAGCATGCCGATACGGTCAAGAAGCTCATGAGCATACTTCCGCTGGTGGAGGAAGAACCCGTCTGGTCGGCGCACCACCTCGATGCCGAGGAAGTAGTGCAAGGGCCCCAAGTCCTTAATGGCAAACTCAGAACGGAGGCGAGTAATGAGCCGCCGGAGAAGTTCAATGGGGTGTATCTTATATGCCGCCTGCGGGTGACAAATAGAGGTTGCTACGCCTATAAGTGGGCCGGCCCAATCTGAGCAGCAAGGATGCGCTTCATTTTTTTCATTCGTTTCTCCATTATTTTTTGTTTGTTTCTTCCATTCCCTCATGTTCAGTGGAAGTTGTTTTTTAGTTTATTTTTCTTCTGTGGTTTTTCTTTTTTCTTTTTTATTTTTTTCCTTTTTACGCATATAGATTTTTTTCCTTTTTCTTTTTTTGTACATTTCCTTTTTATTATTTTTGTAGTATATGGTGATTTTTTCCTTACACACCATAAGTTTTCTAGTATATAGTGAAAATTTTCAAATACATGCTTTTAAAACAAATGCTGATTTTTGTGAATATAAATTTAAGATTCTCAATATATGATGAATTTTTTTTTAATTATACAATGAGCATTGTTTTAATACACACTGAACATTTTTTATACACTGAATTTTTTTAAGCACATACTGATTTTTCTATGAAGTATTTTTAGTTTTTATTAGGTTTTAAAATATCTAGGTCCTAAAAACAGCTTGTTTTGGGGGGGGGGGGGGGGGGGGGGGAAGCCTGACTAAAAACCCAATGAAGTAAAAATAAAAACAACTCACGGGTAGGGTGGGCCAGCCCATTTGCCCTGGCTTCAGGCAGAGCCTCCCCTATTTGACGCCCACGAGAGTCTAATTGGAGTTCTCTTGAAAGGGGTTAGTGGAAAGCCAACACAGTTATGGAGTGCAAGGTGCCGTGCGCCCGCGCGGGAGTGCAAGGTGCAGCTAGAGACAATGTCTTTAGATGTCAAGTTAACAACAGTGGGGAAATGTGGCAATGAGACTACCCATAGTGAGACTTTGGGAGTAATATAGATGACACCTAAGCAAAAAAGATGATGTTATAGCTAATTAATGAGAAGAGAGACATGTTGAGTAACATAGCTAGTTACTCATACTATGAGTAACATCACACATAGTTCCAAAACAAGATGAGTTTACAATCTAATAAATAAAGTGCTGCATGACATCACACACATATTACTTCCCACTATAGAGGTAGTAATAATATTGACTAGTAAAATTAGTAACATATGTATGTTACTAGTCTAAGGGGCTGTTTGGTTGGTGTCCACGACGTTATGCGCCTGGCTTGAACTGTCCCTGAAGCATGCCTCATGCTTGTTTGGTTCCTGTCTCGATGAAAGAAATGCCTGCCTGACATGTTGGTGTGTAGCAGTGTAATTAGCCTGGACTAGATATAAAATATAGAAGAAAGTACAATGCTAAGCTAGGCACGGCGCTTAGCCTGGCTCATGCCACCTTTTTCCTGCGCCTGAGGCGCGGCAGCTGCTGCCTGGCTGTGATAAAGCATTAAGAAATAGGATGCTAAACCTGGGCACGAACCAAACACGGTCCACCAACTCACGGAGGGCTGCTATAAGCCTATAACTATCCAAGAAGGCACTCGAAAAAGGAAGGATAAACAAACCTAGCCGGTGGACTGCCGAGCTACAAGTCGTACGACACAGGAGCGCGATTCTCTAAAAAGCCAAGGTCTTTGGTGGCCAAGAGGGCCCACTTGGAGACTTGGGATCTCAGCCGAAAATGTGAAGGTTGTTTAGGCGAAAGAGGCAGCATTTTTTCTCAGGCAAGATGGTAAGCCTCCAACCAAACAACCCCTTACACTAGTAGAAAACCGGGCAATAGCACCGGTTCGTAAGTCCCTTTAATGCCGGTTTAGGTACCGACACTATTATTTCGGCACTAAAGGCCCCCCCCTTTAGTACCGGTTCAGCACGAACCGGTGCTAAAGAGGTACCACGTGGCACGAGCCAGCTCCGGGGGCCGGGAGCCCTTTAGTACCGGTTGGTAAAACCAACCGGTACTAAATGGTTGTGGGTTTTTGTTTTATTTTGTATTTTTCAATTAAATTTGTGTTATCAATTTAATTTAGGATTGTTTTACGTTATAATGAGCTGTAGTCGTCATCATCATCATCATCATCATCGCATATTAATAAATAAATAAACTCTAGCTAGCTAAAAATCATCGTGGTCGTCTAATTACCACTATTTAATCATCATAGTCATTACCGCTAGCTATGTAATTCATCATCAACGTTGGCTAGCTTAAAGAGGAAACATTCACTTTGTAACAGAAGCAAAGAGATATCATCAAGTTCAACATAATCATCACCAACATCGAAGTTCAGGACACAGATCCATGAGACAAGTACTAATTAAGAGCATGAAGAGTAGCTACTGATCCTGCTGCTCCCTCTCAGGTAGAATAGCATAGAACATGTATAGCTCTCCTGATTCATCATACTGGAGCATGCAGATGAATCTGTCTCCTAATCTTGGGTTGCGCTTCTCCTTACTGCCCCCTAGTACTTCTCTGCGATCGTTAACAATTTTGCTCCAATCTTTCACTATTAAGCATTCTTCGCTTTTAGAAATTCTGAATGCACTCATGTGCAATGTAGGAAATCTTGGTCGTAAGCTAACCATTGACATGCGACCTTTTGTCTCGATCCACTGAGGCACAACTGTCATCGGAAGTCCCTGTTGAACAACATCGTATAGTAATTAATATACTAAGCAATGAAAGTTTAGCTTCAAAAATAATGTATGCAAAAGATGCACTAATTAAGGACAAATATTTAAAATCTTACTATCTTTTGATTATAGATGTGACCGTAGTTCAATACGATCACCATTGGTCGCACGTTTTGAGTACTAACATTTCTAAGTGTAGGGAAAAAATTTGTCTTGACAGTATTAAGATCCTCAAGCCATGAAACATAATGACTTATCTTCTCGCAGTTTAGTTGAGCCCCGGGGCAGTAGTAGGTCCTGTCTACCAAGCGCCGGACATGTTTGCTTGAACCGAAATAAGCTGACAATACAAAATAGTTGTCAACTATTTTTGAATAAACTGTACGAAAGACATAAACATATGCATGCATGGTTGAGAAAAACTCACCAAATGGTAGAACTGGAGGCGTTTGCACATCGACCCAGATGTCTATATTACCTTCAATATCATCTTTCGGACGAATATCAAAGGTGATAACCATATCAGGCTCAAATGCATAAGCCTTGCATAGTGCTTGCCAAGTTTTGCATTCAAAATGGGTGTATGTGTCTCCATTATATAATTTGACATTGAAAGTATACCCATGCCGCGTCTTCAAGTAAACTCTCTTTACCTCCATATCATCTATAGCACTGAAACCTATCTTATCCAAGACAAAAATTCTTGCCTGGCAGGGGATGCGCTACTAGAATAGTGAAAATTTAAAATTATAAGTTGAAGCAAATGAAGCATAAGTTTTGCATTCAAATAATAATTGACAAAGTGACTTACTGTATCAACTTCGAATGTCTCATCCAGCTTGATGCTGAAGCGCCTACCATCAACAAGGAAATTTTGGTCGCACAGGCCGCGCTGGTCTTCACAGTGTTCGCACATAATAAAATCTTTTTCGTCGTCAGATGACATTTCCTATGTTCATATAGGTGAAACATTAAACACCTATATCTAGCCAAATATATATTCATCTAACATTTGACATTAATATATCTAACTATATATTCAATTGACATTACTATATATTTAACTTTTCTATCTAATTCATTAACAAATAATATTTTAATTAGATCATCAAATCTCATATACCTAAATTTTCTTACTAAAAATAAACTAGTTATATTAATTATTCAACTAGTTCTAATCTCATATACCTAAATTTTCTTACTAAAAATAAACTAGTTATATTAATTATTCAACTAGTTCTAATCTCATATACCTAAATTTTCTTACTAAAAATAAACTAGTTATATTAATTATTCAACTAGTTCTAATCTCATATACCTAAATTTTCTTACTAAAAATAAACTAGTTATATTAATTATTCAACTAGTTCTAATCTCATATACCTAAATGTTCTTATTAAAAATAAACTAGTTATATTAATTATTCAACTAGTTCTAATCTCATATACCTAAATTTTCTTACTAAGAATAAGCTAGTTATATTAATTATTCAACTAGTTCTAATCTCATATACCTAAATTTCCTTATTAAAAATAAACTAGTTATATTAATTATTCAACTAGTTCTAATCTCATATACCTAAATTTTCTTATTAAAAATAAACTAGTTATATTAATTATTCAACTAGTTCTAATCTCTAGTTCGACAATTTTTCTATCTAGCTAGCTAATTCATCTAACATTCGACATTAATCTAACATTCGATCATCTAATTAACTTTTCGAAAAACAGAAAATAAGTAAAAAAAATTGTGTGTGTGTATGTGTGTGTGTATGCATGTGTGTGTATATATACGTATATGTGTGTACGTATATGTGTATGTGTGTGTGTATGCGTGTGTGTGCATGTGTGGTATATGTGTGTGTGTGCGGCCCCATATGCCGCCGCCCCGTACGTACGAGCGGGGGCGCCGGCATACGGGGCGGGGGCGCCGGCGTATGGGGCGGGTGTGTGTGTGTATGTGTGTGTATGTGTGTGCGGGAGCGAGAGAGAGACGTACGGCCGCGGCGATGACGACGGACGGCGGCGGCGTTCGGGGCGGCAGCGCGAGACGACGACGACGATGGGCGGCGGTGGGGACAGCGACGACGACGACGGACGGCGACGACGGGATCGAGCGGCGCGCGCGGCGGAGGTTGGAGACGAAGTGGCGAGTTGAAACTGAAATTTTCGTAAGTGCTGTATATATAGGATTGGCCTTTAGTACCGGTTCGTGGCTCCAACCAGTACTAAAGGCCTATTTTCCCCCAGGCCAAGCGGCGGGAAACGACCCCTTTAGTACCGGTTCGTGCCACGAACCGGTACTAAAGACCCCCCCCTTTAGTACCGGTTGGAGCCACGAACCGGTACTAAAGGGGGTGCGCTGCCAGGCGAGGGGCGCAAAAGTTTAGTCCCACCTCGCTAGCCGAAGGGCGCACACACCTGCTTATAAGCCCCGCCGCCGCTGCTGTCTCGAGCTCCTCTCTAAAGCAGGCCTTCTGGGCCTACCTCTGCTACTCTGCCCTGTGGGGCCTATTGGGCTTGCGGGCCTGCATCCTGGCCCAACAACAGGTTGGGTTTCTAGTCGTATGCAGGCCGCTGTGGCCCAGTAGGTGGGCTTTTTTCATTTAGTTTTTTCTTTTCTGCTTTATTTATTTTGTTTTATTTATTTTTAGTTGTTTTTTTGCTGTATTTAGAGTTTGCGCTGCCACCCCAAAATTTAGTCCCACCTCGCCCGGCGAAGGGCAGCCGCACTGGTTTATAAACCCAGCCGCGGCTACCTCTTCGAACTCCTCTATATACCAGGCTTCTAGGCCTAATTAATTAGGGCGCGCTGCCCTGTGAGTCTGCTGGCCCTTCTAGGCCTGCATTTGCACACCCTAGGTCTGGTATACCCACAGGGCAGTGCGCCAACAAATTTTTTATATAGTTTTTTCTTTTCTGCATTACTTATTTTTATTTATTTATTTTTGAGTAGTTTTTTATATAGTTTTTTTCTGCATTATTTATTTTCTTCTATTTATTTTTGAGTAATTTTTTTGTATAGTTCTTTTATTTTTTGCATTACTTATTTTTGCATAGTCCGAAACCCTGATACTCGGAAAGAGTTTGTTCAGTTTGTACACGAAGTGCGTCCAGTTTTTGCCGTGACCCTCTCTACTCTTTCGCGCATGCTATGCGGGTGATACGATGATACCATGCCAAGTTTCAACATTTTCAGAATTCATTTTGTAGTGATTTTTAATTTCACGGTCATTTAGCTCTCTAAACAATTAGGTAAATGACCGAAAAACAACAAATGATGTCAGAACATGTTGAAAATTGATGACGTCGCTTTAAATGCTGCATACTGAAAACAAAAGAAGTCCGGAGTTCAAATAAGTTTAAAAAACATTGAAGTGGCCATGTAACAGATGAGTTCTCGTCCGAAACCCTGATACTCGGAAAGAGTATGTCCAGTTTGTACACGAAGTGCGTCCAGTTTTTGCCGTGACCCTCTCTACTCTTTCGCGCATGCTATGCGGGTGATACGATGATACCATGCCAAGTTTCAACATTTTCAGGATTCATTTTGTAGTGATTTTTAATTTCACGGTCATTTAGCTCTCTAAACAATTAGGTAAATGACCGAAAAACAACAAATGATGTCAGAACATGTTGAAAATTGATGACGTCGCTTTAAATGCTGCATACTGAACACAAAAGAAGTCCGGAGTTCAAATAAGTTTAAAAAACATTGAAGTGGCCATGTAACAGATGAGTTCTTATCCGAAACCCTGATACTCGGAAAGAGTAGGTCCAGTTTGTACACGAAGTGCGTCCAGTTTTTGCCGTAACCCTCTCTACTCTTTCGCGCATGCTATGCGGGTGATATGATGATACCATGCCAAGTTTCAACATTTTCAGGATTCATTTTGTAGTGATTTTCAATTTCACGGTCATTTAGCTCTCTAAACAATTAGGTAAATGACCGAAAAACAACAAATGATGTCAGAACATGTTGGATATTGATGACGTCGCTTTAAATGCTGCATACTGAACACAAAAGAAGTCCGGAGTTCAAATAAGTTTAAAAAACATTGAAGTGGCCATGTAACAGAGGTGCAATGCTGGTTAATTTGCTTCAAGCCATTCGGAATAGTGTAGACTGCACTGCACATAGCTCAATGCAATCTATGCTATTCCGCAAGGCTTGAAGCTAATCAACATGTAGAAGATCATCTTGAGCTTGTGTCCCCTTGAAGGAAGTAGGATACTTCTCTTGTTGAGGAACAAACTTTGTCTTGGGGTATTGATCTTCTTCCCACTCAACTCCATTGGCATTGAACTTTCGTTCAAAACCAACACCTTGATTCTTCCCTTCAATAAGCTATTTTCTTGCTCAAGTGTAACTTGGCTAAGAGAATCATTAGTGGAATCAAGAGAACTACTAGAAGCAACAATGTTAGATCTTATGTCACAAAAAAAAAGTTGTATCAAACCTTTTATGTCGGATCTAGAACAAACCAATCGGTATCGCCATCATAAAGCCCTACCGTGGCTCGTGATGCATATATATGCATATCAAATGCACGGTTGGGCGTATGATGGCGAATCCGAATGATTTGTATTCAGTCGATGAACTGGTAGATGTATGCAGTCGATGAACTGGTAGATGTATGTAGTCGATGAACTGAAAGACTTATGCAGGGAAGGCGAGAGATGGGCTATATATAGGGTCGTCTGGCTCACAAAGTGATTGTGGTAGTTTCGATCCAACGACTCACATGAGCCAGGAAGAAACACACCCTTGATCCAACGACTCGCAAGAGCTAGAAAGAAACACACAATCCGTGTGATTCTTCCTGATTGGTGGGATGCACATTAGTATCGGTTCGTGCCACGAACCGGTGCTAAAGATTGGCAACGAACCGGTACTAATGGTAGCAGCCCGCCTAGCCGTTGGAATCGGCACTAATGGTCACATTCGTGCCGGCTCAAATCCAAACCGGCACTATAATGTGCTTCACATTTGACCGTTTTTCTACTAGTCAATAGAGTTTGCCAAACTTGAGTTTCCCAAGTCACTTACACAAAAAGCTATGATTCATGGTTGTCAAATCCATAATTTCCAAACCACAACAACCTTGAGGCATAACAAGCTTTAAATGCTGCATACTGAACACAAAAGAAGTCCGGAGTTTAAATAAGTTACTAAAAATAAAAAAGAGGTGCAATGCTGGTTAATTTGCTTCAAGCCATTCGGAATAGTGTAGATTGCACTAAGCCACTGCACATAGCTCAGTGCAATCTATGCTATTCCGCAAGGCTTGAAGCAAATCAACATGTAGGTGAGCATTGCAACTCTTCGTCATTGTCTGTGCACTCACGGCTTATAAACCGTTTATACTGCCTCTCTCTTGGCGAGGTGGGACTAAAAACAGCTTGCCGTAACCGGCACCGCTCATTAGTACCGGTTCGTGGTACGAACCGACACTAAATGGTGATGGTGGGGCCATAGCCTGACTGCAGGATGACACATCCTCTTTAGTACCGGTCATGCCACGAACCGATACTAAAGGTTCGCCACGTACCGGTACTATTGATCGCCGCCACGAACCGGCACTAATGTGCACATTAGTGCCGGCTCAAATACAAACCGGCACTAATGTGCTTCACGTTTGACCATTTTTCTACTAGTGTTACTCCTCACTATGGGTAGTCTGAGGTGCGCGAGATGCAAGCATCTGCATGGCCAAAATTAAGTAATCACTGCTGCTTTAATAACCGTGCTAATAAAAATGATCAATGCGCATGGTCGCGGATGTAGTAGACATGTCCGCCTGCATCCCTACGTGAGAGAGATTTGTCAGAAGGTGTTCAAGGAAATACACCGAACCTCCAGAAATATAGTAATTATCTTTTTGTTTTTGCAAAATCTCGTTATCGAAAAGGCACTTTGAACTGGTATGCGATTTATTAGGAATAATCTCAAGTTATCTGACTACTTAAAACATAATGTTAGTTATTTAGAAGGAAGCAATGTGCTCATCATATAAAGTTGAAATTTACAGCACATGCATATCAAAGTGGAGAACAACCGTCATGACACAGTAATAAGAAAACACCACGTAGAAAAGAAACTCATAAACATGTCTGTAATGGGGTTGCTTGCTGATTCAACTCGTCGCTTTCCAGTAGCCCCCAACACAACGCCACATAAGTTGTCACCAAACATCCCGAGGACACAAGTCCACCATGAGAATGCCACTGTCACCACACCATTCATGCTTGAACAGTCTGATTTCTAAATCCATCCTAATTATAGGATCAATCGCCTCATCGGTAAGGATATGAAGATTCTTTATTCAACGCCGCCATGGGCGTCGCCGAAGTCAAGAGGATGAACACCTAAAAACCTAAGCTACTAGGGCCTAAAAATGATTCAAACATGTGGATCCAGCGAACCCCCTCATCGCCGACGACCGTGGTCGTCGACAGAGAGGAGCCGCCGCCGGAGGACGGCGGCGGAGGAGACTCTACCGCCGCCGGAGGACGGCGGCGGAGGAGACTCTACTGGCGAGAAGGTGAGATCGTCATTCCTCCCTTCAAGAGGAAGAAAGAAAAGCAAGTGTGTTGGTCCTGCATGGGATTTTGGGCACTGGGGACCCTTGCATTGCGGTGCTTTGATGATTTCATGAAGCATGCTTGATGCGTCTGGTCTGGTTCTTTGCTTGCGGTTGGAGGCTGGAAAACAAGGACGCCTTTGTCTAAATAAATCTCCACGTCAAGGAAAAGGCATATGCACGTGTTTCTTATAAGCAGCTGCCGGAGAGAGGATCATCACACATACAAACAGGGACGTAAGAACGCGAGCGCTCGGCCAACAGAGAAAATCATGGCGGAGAGCGCGGTGGCGGCGGTGCTCTCCAAGTTCGGGGAGCTGGCGGCGAGCGAGGCCAAGATACTGCTGGAGGTGGGCGACAACATGATGCTGCTGCGCGACCGTCTGGAGTGGCTGCAGGCCTTCATCCGCGACGCCGACCGCAAGCGCCGGACCGGCACCGACGGGCTGACCCGCGTGTGGGTGCGCCAGACGCGTGACGTCGCCTTCGAGGCCGAGGATGCGCTCGACGAATTCTTCTACGAGGTTAGGGCTGCCACGCTTATGTTATTTCCTACTCCCTTTGTCCCCAAATAAATGTCTCAACCTTACTACAATTTTATATTAAAATTAATATAAAATTGAGACATTTATTTTTGGACGGAGGTTTTTTAGGAATGCTTATCCTTAGTGGTTACCGTCATATCAGTCGTCAGCCCTTCAATATGCACGCACAAGCCTATAATTATTGTACAGTTATCATTCTAGAATTACTAGTACTTCAGATTTTTTTTGCTATAAAATATGCTTGATTTCTTCATATAACAAAATCCAGGTTTTTGCTTGTTTTGGACATCAGGTCAATGTTCTCTGTTTTATATTAGTCTGCATTTTGGATTTGTTTCAAATCAAATTTTATTGCATTTTTGGTTTGTTTTAAATCAAATTTTATTAAGTTTCATTAAAATCATAGTAAAATTTATTAACATCTACAATACCAGAAAAAATTATCATAAAAATATAATTTATGAGAAATTTAATGATATTGCTTTGATGACGTAGATATTAATACTTTTTGCTAGAATTTTGAGTTTGAGTTAACACAAACTTAAAACCTATTATCTATCTATCTGTTACTTTACTAATCAATTAAAAATTCTATCTATATGTAATGTTGAGACTCTCTAAAAATTCTCACATTAATCAGATAAAAAGGAAAAAAAAATCCTAACCATTTCTTTTTTGTGGGACGAAATTATAATGGTCCAGGTTAATCAAAAGATATTGAAAATATTGCAAGTTTCCGATCTTTTTGGCCCACTATTATGCAGAGGTGAGCTGGATTTAAGGAACGAAAATCTAACTGGGCTTTAAGAAATTCTAAGTAGGAAAATAAAAAGAAAATGAGAAAAGATTAATATATGCTAAGTATTTTCCCTTTTGATGGAGGAAAAATACATGCAAGTTGACTGCATCTTAACTCCCACGTGGTTTAAAAAGTAAAACAATTCTTTGATTTTATTTTTTGGTAAATACAAATAAACTCCAAAAACACCATAGAAATGCTAAAGTAAACAAAAAATTAAATATGTATAATTATTTTTTGTAAGATTTATAAACATCAATTAAATTTGGATCTTGATCGTTCCAATTCCAGATTGTAGAATCAATCAAAGGAACCTTTCAAGAACTCCTTATTAGCTCCAAAAAAAAATTAAATAATGGTGCAAACCTAAATATGAAAGTTCCATTCAGCATATTTCAGCATACATAAAGCTTTAAGAGATAAAAAAGGTGTTGTGCCAAGGTCTTTTTAGAGCTTATATTCCAAAGCAAATGCAAAAATAAAACCAGTCAATATAGTATAAGAGTACATAAGATATGAAACAATGCTAGATAAAATTCAATGAAGCGGCAAAAACCCATGAGCACATTTGTTTATAGCATGGTACAAATATTTCCGATATATCTTGAAATTCAAGAATATTGAGAACTGTATAACATAAGATTCATGTAACCTGTGAAACAAAGATTTATTAGTTGATACTAATTTAGATACTCTATAGCCCAACACACATGCAAAGCGAAATAATTGAAGATCACATTATTCAGTTTATGATATATACAAAATATTTAATATATTTCAAATTATTGTAATATAGATGTTTTTTTTCACAAGGATGTTTACGAAAGGTTATAAATACAATAAAACAAAACACGCTTATTTTTTTACCAAATCAACTCGAAAGTAAAAACTCATCATGATCAACTCGAAACATTAAGATATAAAAATGTATTAAAATAGCAACATAAGCTCTGAGTGCATATCAATACGTAAACGTATAATAATAGGCTCAACATATTTTGACATTTATATAGTCTAACTAATTCATAAATAGAAAATTTGCGGATATAATTGAGTAGCATGTGGAAATGCACGAGATTATGGCTAGTATAGACTAATAAGGAAGGGGGGGAAGTACAATTTAAAACCAAAATCACCAATGTGAAAAAAGCAGTTTCTCTTACAAATATGTCAAATTCAGCGCCCCCCAATAAATAGACGTTTAAAAGGCCTAAACTCAAACCACCACATTCTGTTCAGAGAAGTTATAGCACTACTTTCATCTAAACCTATGAAGCTTACATTATATTTTGGAAAACTATGAGAGTGCCATACATTGATACAGTAATTATTTTGCAAGTTTCCCACTTTCATCAACCTCCGCCAGTTACCATTTGGGTAGCAGTTAGTATATGCTTATGGGGATTGGGACCCAAACTTTGCTTCTTGAACCTCTCGTCTTTTTTTCTAGTCATCGTAACATAGTTAAATGCGTAAATTGAAATGACCGTATGCTTGATCTCGACCGGACTAGAATGCATCATAGCTATTCAAAATTGGATCATACCTATAGCCAAATATTCATCTTAGATTTAGATTTGGCAGTGAATAAATTAAGAGTATTTATTTTAAATTACATTATTTCAAATGAAATATTCATGGAAAATATTTTTCATTTGAATTTTTTCCAAACAATATTTATTTTATTTTTAAAATATGTATTTATTTCTATAATCATTTTCTGTTTTAGCAATAAACATGGTAGGACCGAGTCACACAAAATATGTTGGCACCTATCCTTTTCTGAGACTATCAGTATTCACTTTGTTCTATACTTGTTTTGAAATTGAGGTTTGACAATGTATGCATGTGTATTCATATCCTAGATTATCCACGCCCATTTTGGATTCTAAAAGATGTGACTTTTTATGATAATTCCTTCCCTCTCTACCATATTTGATCAATTTATGCTCCTAATCGTAGTAACAGAAATTCATGCTAGTTAATTCTACATATAATGCGACTTCATAAATGGTAATTAAATATCAGAAACGAGGACAAATGTTTAGCAGTAACCGTATATGCAAAGATTAAGTGCGGGCATACTTTTTTATATTGAAGATTGGTGAAAGGTATACCACTTAAAGTCAAAGTGGGTGGTTGTGACTCATTTTTTAGATCAGGGAAGCGTTTGTAGTTCCTGCTTGATTGTTTCGTCCAATAAGAGTTTTTGTTTTTGTTTTTCTGCAATGCGTTTAATGATAGGTTGAGCTAAAAAGACATGGTTATCATGGTTGGAAAATGTGGCGCAAATACTTGACTGGTTTCTGGAACCAAGTCATCATTCGACATGTCTTTTCTGCCCGAATCAAAAGAATCAATAGAAGACTGAAGAAAATTTCAGAGAACCAAAAGGAATACAAGATCGAGCATACACCATTAGCAACATTGACATCTTCAACGACAGCAACTTCAGCATGGTATGCGACACTCATAATATTATTTTTCTTCTTTATTTGCAATCCTACATGTGGGGTTTCCAAGAGATAGAATACATTAGATTTTAGTTTTATACTCATGAAGCCTATCAGATTGAGAGGCATAGGTGGAGCCACCATCCTTGCTGCCTGGGCAGGTGTCAGGCAGTAATTACCTTATGTTAACTAAAGTTAAAACTAATAAAGAAATAATGTATAAAGTAAGTTAGTGAGTTGTTGTCAGATAAAGGTGTAGTTTGCATGGGCTTCAAATATTTTCCGGCTCCGCCTTTGTTGAGAGGCAAGAGCCTTAGGGTCTAAGGGCTAGTACCGTCGACGTGCCCCTCCACTGTGAACCACCAAATCCTCTCACCTTATCATTCGCCGTGGGTGTTCATGGAGTCCTCCATCAGCCGCCTCATGAGCTCCGCCTCCTTCTCATCGGTCATGGGAAGTGGTGGTGGCAGGGATGGGGACGGGGACGGTGACGGCGTTGGCGTGATGTTGCGCACCCGCGTATGCTCGTGTGTTTGGGGCGGGCCCAGAGCACGCGCGTAAATGGCGATAGTTTTGCGTCGTTATCTTGTTGGAGGTATTGCTCGGATGAATGGTTTTTCAGGGTGAAAACCTAGAATCTGGCCTTTAGTGGTTGGATCCGGTGACGATAGTGCTTGAGCGACACTCCCTTCTTGAAGGCGTTACTATTGAAAAACATCATTGTCTATTGTCTTTGTGGTGTCATGAGATGGTTGTGCGGATATGGTCATAGTTGTAGTTTTTCAACCATGGATTTGATCGCTTTGGGATTTTTTTTCTTTTTTCTCGCTTAGGCATAGGTTTGGTCATATGGGACTTTGCTATTTGCCGGCGTTTTGTGTGTGTGTGTGTGTGTGTGTGTGTGTGTGTGTGTGTGTGTGTGTGTGTGTGTGTGTGTGTGTGTGTGTGTGCGTGCGCGCGTGCGTGTGTGCATGTTCGTAGTGGCTGCGTGCATCCTAGCTATGTAGATGTCAGGAGTGTGCTTATTTTGTTTGTATCCACTTGATGCTTTATTTTGAGTCAATAAAATTCACCCTTTGTCGAAAAATTTAACCACTAGTGCTTTCTTACATCGGAGTTCTTTTTTTGGCATAGCTGAGTTGCTTTTTAGTACAATAGAGTTGCTTTTTCAGAAAGCTCTACTTCCATTTAACTAGTGTTGCTTTTGAAAAAGCTCTGTTGCTTAATTATTTTGTTGCTTCAATTTAAATTGTTTTATTAGTGTAACAAGTGTTTCTTAAATCTTTTTACCTCTTCCAATCCTAATAAATTATAATTAGGGTTGCTTTTTAGTCATGAGTGTTGCTTTTTCATGGAACTTGGTTGCTTAATTTGATGTTTCAATTTTAATCAAAGTTGCTTTTCTAGTCAACAAAGTTGCTTATGTTTTGTACTAAGTTGCTTTCTGGAAATCACCGACCAAATATGGTCATGCGGGATCTAGTTTTCATGATTTAATTCCCACGAACACACCAAGGAAATCGGATTTTGATTTCGATACACAGTTTGGCAAATATGACATTTTCAGGTTCTATAAATAAGTTTGCGTGCTAGATGACGTAAGCTATTTTGTCTTCTAGTGATTGGCAGAAGAAAAATTTCTTAAAACGGTAACTTTCCAAAAATAGCATATATTAAAAATGGAAACTTACCAAAATGGGAGTGTGCATGCCGTAAGACAATTTCTTGCGGCATGCGTGCTGTAGTCCAAACTTTATTTTTATAGAACTGTTGTAGCTTTCTTATGTGCGAGCTTCTTATAGTGGAACTAAAAGCAACTTGCCTCTAGTTGAAGAATGAACTCTTAGGAAGGTTTTCCTTTGTGTCTAGATGGCCACATATCTGAGTACTGGTATTAATTTATGTAGGAATAATTGATCATAAGTATTTGCTGATGCCTTACACAAACGAATGTCCATACCGTTTTTATATTGTGCAGTCCCATGAAGTACCAGTTAGGCTAGCCTTACTGTTAAACTGAAGTGTAATATTAATAAGAATATAAATCTAGGACTGGGTACCAGTTAGGAGGAGGACCGTCCTCCTCCTGCTACCCTCCCTTCGCTGCCACCAGACAGCGGTGTCGTGCAAAGCCCGCACGGCCCTGGTAGTGGCGAGGCCTTTCCCTCACACGCCTCTGGTGAATCTGGTGGGGAGGTGACTTCTCCCATGTGCCCCCATGGATCTGGAGCGGTGACAGTTGACAGACCTGCTCGTCCTCGGGGCTGTTGGGTCTCGCGTGCGGCGGCTCTATTGGTGCCACCGGAGGCTGGTAGGCGCTGCTAGGGGTGGTTGCCGATGCTCGTGACGAGCGGCTGCCGGGGCGACGCCCGGGGGCTTTGGCTGTGTGGTGGTGCAGGCGACAGTCGGCCGCAGGGCGTGACAGTTCGAGCGATCATGCGCCAGTTCTGGCTTCGTCAGGTGGTGCTTCATCGGGATGGAGGTTTGCCATGCGCAGTTGGCGTGGGCTTCAGCCTTCACTACACAGATTCATTCGCACTCCGATCTGCTCCGCAACCGTCATGGCGCACAAAATCTGCACCAGTGATGTGTGGGCTAGTCGTTGTTCCCTATGGATCTGATGTTGGGCGGCCGCAGCTTCAACGCCGTCCATGGCTGACCCGACGTGGTTACCTAAGTCAGATCTGGTGGTGATTTAGACCCGGTCGGCCAGGGGTGGTGGCTGCAGACTGTGCTCGGCTCCATGACGACGGTGGTCACTGAAAGGTCTTCAGAAAGGATTTATCTCTCCAAATCCAGTGGTTGACTTCGGTGGTGAGATGCAAACTATGGACGAAGACTTGACGGAAAGGGATGGTTGTGCAATGACGGCGGTCACATCGCATGTAATTGCTGAAATCACGGAAAAGTGGTGGCGACAATACATGAGTGACTTCGATCTACATGCACCTGGTCCTAAGCTTCGGGATGAAAGCCTATGTCTGACCCGAGTTGGTTATACCTAGCAATGGCGACGTCTTTCTCCGTCGTTACCTTGTTGAAGACATTGCTCGGATATGCTTGGACTGATTTTTCAGGATGAAACCCTAGATTTTGGCCTTGATGGTTGAATCCGGTGATGGCGGCGCATGAGCGTCGATCTGTTTCTCAAGGCGTTGCCGTTGAAGAATTTCGTAGTCAATGTGGTGTCATGAGATGTTGGTGCGGATATGGTCATTGCTATAGTTTGCCGATCGAATCTGCACACTTTGGTTTTTTCCTCGCCCACACATAGCTTTGGTCTTTTATGACTTTGCTAGTTGTCGGCGTGTTTTTGTGTGTCAGTATTGGTTGTGTGCATTCAAGTTATGCAGAGGTCGGGTGTGTGCTTATAGTGTTTTTATTCTCTTGATGCTCCATTTTGAGCTATTAAAATCAACCCTTTGTCGAAAAATCCATTGCCACAAATCTAGCTTCATCTTTCTATGCAATAAATCTGAATGTTTATTGGAAATGTTAAATAAGATGATTGTAATATTGTTCTGTAGTACATCTAACATCAGAGATCGTTGGACATTAACAATAGTACTCAATGAACAGGTGGGATGGCTATGAGAACGCCGTGGGCTTTCAGGATGACGTGAGGGCACTTCAGCAAATGTTGCTTCAGAGAGATCACCCTCAGCAAATGTTCATATCCATATTTGGGGACAGTGGTGTGGGAAAGAGGACAGTGGTACACAATATCTATCATAATAGGAAGGTGACTGATCATTTCAAAATTCGAGTTTCATACCGCATGACGGAGGATTCCACCACAGAAGATCTCCTTAAAAGAATCTATGATGAAGCACATAAAGGAAGACAAGAACCTCAGCATGATAACGGCATGCTTATCGGTGATAAGCTCCGATTCCTCCTGGCAGAAAGGAGGTACTTGGTGGTCATAAGTGGCTTATCCTGCAAAACCATGCTCAATCGTGTGAGGGCGAGCCTACCAGATGATAATAATGGTAGTAGGGTGGTGCTAATATTGGACATTGAGAGCGAAGAAGTGGCTTGGCATGCTAATACCATGAACAACCAGGGCATCAACGGAGTCCACCAGTTGAGCCGTTTGGATGAAAAAAGAAGTGGGCAACTGTTCTATTCAAGGGCCTTTAGGAAAGAACAATCTGGTCGAAAGGAAGATATGTCCAAGTACAACAAAATTGTGTATGATATAACTGGAGGCTACCCTCTGGCTATAGTGGTTCTTGCTGGTCTACTCCGATTCAAGGAGAAGCCAGGACAGTGGGAAGCCGTGCTGCAACAACTTAGGCTTGGACCAGGAATGGAAGAAGAACAAGATGGTGTAGGCAGCAAGATAGTTCAAGCTATACTGTCCAAGGAGAAGAGTATCGAGTGGCAGACGAGACCTGCAGTGAGAGCTAACATGTCCACAAAAAGGACGATTGAGAGGGTCTTCTGGGCAAGCTTTGAAGACCTCCCTAACGACCTTAAGTCATGCTTCCTCTACTTGGCTGCTTACCCCAAAAATGTCATTATGCATGCCAATATCACGGTGTTCATGTGGATAGCCGAGGGATTCATCAAGCCACAGAAAGGCAAGATTATGGAGGAGATAGGCCACAATTACATCAAGGAGCTGGTCTTGAGATGCCTTGTTCAGGTTGAAGAGATGAACGCCGCCGGAATCATCACGAAGATCAGCGTCCACAAAAGCCTCCATGGATTCCTGCATTCAGAGGCTCACGAGGCTGGCTTCATTGAGGTTCATGACATACACGATGCCTTTGTACCACCGTCGGTGCGCCGACTCTCCTACCAGAGTCTCGAGGGCAGATTTACCATTTTCACTAACAAGTTCCATAAGTTGCATTCCTTCATATGCTACGTCGAGTATAGGAGCATATATAGCACTGGTCTGAGCAAGAAGTATTGCCATGATCTCAAGTTTCTGCGCTGGTCCAAGTTTCTGCGCCTAATCTCCGTAAGGGGTCTGAGGCTTGATAGGTTGCCTGATGAGATCGGTGACATGGTCCATTTGCGGTACCTGCGTGTTGAATGCAGGAATTTGAAGAAGCTCCCATCGAGCATTAGAAGACTACTAAATCTGCAGACGCTGGACATAAGGAACACTCAAGTGGAGAAGATTGACCCATGCTTCTGGCAGATAAAGGTGCTCCGTCATGTGCTTGCGGACAACCTCATGCTTCCAGATACCATTAAGGAAGAATTGGATGAGCTACAAACCCTGCACGGTGTGAAGCCTGCCGAAGAAGGAGGATGGGATCCATTGAATTGTCCACTACACAAGATGACGAGACTCCGATCGCTGGACCTGCATGGTTTCAAACGTAGCGAACACAAGGCTGCATTGGAGAGTGCTCTCACAAGGATGCATCTCCTTGGCAGCTTGAAGCTGCAAGGTGATAAGATCCCTTCATGTGTCTTCACTGGGCAACATCTTCAAAATCTTCAGATAGTAGTGCTAGATGGCACTGTCAAATGGCCTGAGGCTGGATGGGATGTTCGCAAGGTCCGACCGAACCTTGTTGAGCTTACAGTGGTCAAGCATAGCAGCGAGGATGTGCCCCAACACATCAAGGACGAACTACGGGATATGCTGAAGCAAACAATTGCTATCTAGAACTGGACGATCTGCCTCCTCATATAATCTGCAAACTTCCGGCGCCAGTTCAATCAATTGGATTGGTGCCTTACAAACAAGAAGAAAAGATGTGGTAAAACTGAATGGCATGCAACATAAGGTGAAGGAAACTGGCAGGTACATGATTCAGTGTCCTCCGTTGTCACATCTCCAAATGTCTTACGTTTTGTGAAGCAATGTTGTATTCTACCGTGTTGTAATGTCTTATTTGTTTGCGATCACAATCTATTCATGCCCTGCATTGTTGCTGTTGTAATCGCCAACCGTATGTCAAATAAAAAATGCATTTGCATTCAAATCCTGGGGTAATACTATCTGGCGGACAGAGAGTGCCAAGCATTTGCTGGAAGAAGAAGAGATGTCACTGTCCCCTCACCTGTATGGCCCCAGAAGAAACCTGCACGCTGAACGACCTGCCTTACGACACAGACATGGAAGTTCCTGGCACAGCGGATTTCCTGTCGAGCACCTGGCAGAGCGTGCGCACGGAGGCGGAGCTCGTGACGGAGCACAGATGGTCACTCCCCAGGTTCAACATCAGGAAGCAGGGGGGACATGAAGGAGAGGCTGAAGAACGCCTACTGTGCCATCCGCAAGGAGTTGCCGAGGGGGAGTGAAGGCGGACAGCCGGAGGCCCGTTGAGAGGCTCACCGCCTGCATGTCTGGGAGCCTGTGATGCTCTTGGTTTGGAGCAGCTCCCGTAGTACTGAAGCTAAGCCTGTGATGCTCTTGGTGTGAAGCAGACCCCTGCAGTACATACTGAAGCAAGACCACTCTGCCCTTTGGCCATGCATGCCATCTGAGGCATGCCTTAGGTTGTTATCTGGATTAATGTATGTACCCCAAGCCAAACTTGTTGGAACTCTCTTACTACCAGGAGTGTTTGTAGTACAAAAATAAATATTAGTATTAGTTTAATCTGGCTTAAACATGCTCCCTACACTGCTAAAAAAATGTTGCTGACGAGGGCTGTGTGTGCACGCGAGGCCTGCAGAAGTGGTATTCTAAACATGAGCTAAGAGCAATATCAGCCCGATCTCCATAATAACCGCCAATATGGTGACTTTGACCGAAAATGTACCTCTAATATAGTTGTCATCCCGCCTCAGTCATCATAATTAATTATCCAGATAAGGCCCATGGAACTCGATTTTTTTTGGATTTGGGGGGGGGGGGGGGGGGGGGGGATTTGGAGTGCACTCCGTCAAAATGACAATGGATTGGTACGGTAACACATTTGCCCTTCGCTTAGTGGTTGGGCATGCGGTTGTGCAGCCTAACGACCCGAGTTTAATTTCTAGAATTGACAGGTGATGCACAGGGGTTTTCCCTTATTTATTGAGGATCAAGTTTGGTGTGTGATGGAACCACTCATCAAAAAATATCTTGATACTCATTTAAAAAATTCTAAGGACCATGATTATCTTGGTACTCATACTAAAATGGCCGTATGCATCCCTAGTTGGTGCAGAGATCGAGGAAGTGAAATTCTCCCCCATTTTTAAGGTCGAAAATTTGTACGTGTGTTCCCCGTCCCCCGCGTCCCTCTTTGAGGTGACTCGGGGGAACCCTAGCTCCCTCCGCCGCCGGCCCTCCTCCTCCCTCCCTCCCCCTCGCCACCGCCGAGGGACACAGCCGGGCAAAGCCCGGGCAGTGCCGGCGGCGGCGGGGCCTCTCCCTGGCGCGTCTCTCTCTCTCTCCCCTGGCGGTGGCGCGAGTCCTTCCGGTGGCGGCTTGGCGCCATGGCGCGGCGGAGCTCCGGCGATGCCTCGGTCCTACGGCGGGGTGGAGGGCAGGGCACCGTCCAGTGGTGCTGCCTCCGCGGCGGCTGAGGCTTGGGGCCCTTGACCCCGATCCGATCTGGATCTGGTGGTGCTTGGGTCTGGGCCATGGCGGCTGGCGAGGCGTGGTGTTCGTCGGGGCTTGTCGGCCTCTAGGCACCATGGGGTGCCGGCGGCGACGCATGCCCAGCGTGGTGACGCTGGTGGAGGTGGTGGTCATCTTCTTCGTCAGAGATGGCCGGCTAGAGGCTTGGTGATCGGATCTCGAGATCCATCATCTATTCCCGGCTGCGAGTAGGGGAGACATGGTTGCCGGTGAAAACCGAGCCGACGGCAGGCGATGGCGGCGTTCTCGCCGTTACCTTGATGAAGGCACCGTCGTGTAACTACTGTCGACCCACTTGTGCTGCTCAAGGGGAAACCCTAGAATCTGGTGTTCCAGATCGGACGATGGCGGCACTGCAGTGTCGTTTCTCTCTTGGGAGCATCGTTTGTGGAGCAGCGCTGGAAGTCAGAGGCAGGAGGTGGAGCGGCTTCGTCTTGCACGGAGCTTTGGTGGAGAGGTCAAGTCATGCCTGACCGACAGGTGCTACGCTTTGTCATGCCTGGTCGGCAGGAGCTATACACGACAGCTCTTCCAAAGACTTCAAGCTGTGTCGGCTGGTGGTACTTGGCAGCATGGCGCTGAGGTGTATCAGTGGCGACCGTGATGTGCTCAGCTATTTGCGCGCAGGGAGGAGGTGCCGTTGGGCGCCGTGGTGGCGTCGACGATAGCTAGACCGAGCAAGGTTGATGCATCAGTATAGTTCTGAAGATGAAGCGGTGGCAGTTGGCGGCGGCGGCCTCTGAAAGCACGCTGAACCAGTGTGTGCCAGTTGGCGGCCTCTGAAAGTGGCTAGGTTGGGGTCTCAGGTCTAAGATGTTAGGCTTGGCTGCGAGGTCTGTGGTATTAGGCCCGGACTATCAGCATCCCTTCATCAACTGATAACGATAAATGTTGCATAGACGGTGGCTTCAGGCTTATTGTTGTATCTCTTTGTCAGGACTTTTGTGAATAATAATTAATAAAGTGGCTGCATGCATTGTCCAGATGCAGAGGCCAGGGGTCTTCCTCCATTTCTAAAAAAAAAACACATTGCCCTTCGCGCTGCCGCAGAGCGGCTTTGAGCTGTGTACTAGTTAAGGAGGTGGGATCGAGGATGCTCAAAATACAAAAGACCTAGATGATATATTTTTTAAATGGAACCAAAAGATTTGCCTCGTCTCATTAATTAAGGAGAGCTAACAAGTTTTTAGAAAAAACAAGAAACTAAGGCGAAATTGGCCCATACAAGGGATTTCTCTCCTGGGATTAAATCACGTAGTTGCTTGGCGCCCGCCATTACACAACTTTTGAGCTCACCCTTTATCTTGTCGATGATTAGCGAGGGCATGGAGCTCTTGTTGTGGAAAACATGTGCATTTCTCTTGTTCCATATCTCCCATGAGACTAGCATGATGATGAACGACATTATCTTCTTCCACGCCCCATTGCACCCTAACACCGACGGCCACCAATCCTTTATCGAGCCCAAGGCCGCCCACTCCTCGAGGTGAAGTTCCTCAAGCCCGAGCCACTCCTTTATCATTCGCCATATCCAAAGGGATCTACATCAAAAAACAAGGAGAGTCGTTGCTTCGTTTTGTTGCTTACATATTTGGCGTGTCTCGCAGTTGACCCATTGTCGCTCAAGCCTATCCGCCATCAAAACGCGGTCTTGAATGACAAGCCAGGCAATGAATTTCCAAGTGATATCGTCCCCCCCTCGTGCCTTCGGTAAGTTGAACATCCTGAAGCATGGTCCATGGACTGACGAATTCCTGGAGGTTGTCAAGCGAGAGGTCATTCTCCAAATTTATTTGACTTCCTTTATAGTTTTATTTTTGCGCGTGGAGAGCTCACCATAGTAGCCTACTCGTACTAACTTTGTTTATTTGAACGTAGCCTACTGGTAGTACTAACTAACGCGCGCAATGAGACGAAACCAAGTCCGTGTCGCCCGGGAAGTCGGACTCCCATTCCGAAATTGGTTTGGCTTCTTTGCAGGCCAATTAATGCCAGGTCCAGGTCCCTCGAGTCCCCATTTATTATTCTAAACTAATTAACTATCACTATCCCCGCGTCGTTGATAGATCTTGCGGCGTGTTTCCTTTGGAGATTAGATTTTGCTGCTTGCGGAAGCGGAGCCAATGGCAACAATGGCCGACGAGTGCATGGAGCACGCCCTGACCTTCGCCATCGAAAGCAGCACGACGGCCCAGCACTGGCTCGTCCCGCTTCCGTCCCAGCACCAAGGCGCGGCAGCATTGCAGCAGCAGCAGCAGCTTGGATCCGTCGGATACGACGTCGTTGACGCGGCAGAGGAGCTAGGCCGATCGGTCCTGCTCGTCGCGGAGGCCCTCTTCCTGCGCGGCGTCCTCGGCGACGACGACGTCCTGCGGGTCCTCTCGGCCATGCCCAATCCCGGCGATGCCTACCGCGACGGCGGTTTCGGAGGAGTCCCTGCGGCAGCATCGGCGGTGGCCGGCCTGGAGAAGCGTGTTTATTGTTGTGGGGGAGGCCGAGGCGGTCCTAGCACGACGGGCACGGGCTGCGTGATCTGCTTGGAGGACTTCGCGGCAGGTGACGAGATCGGCGTGATGCCGTGCTCGCAGAAGCACAGCTTTCACCGGGGTTGCATCGCCGAGTGGCTCGGACGCAGCAACGCTTGCCCCCTCTGCCGCCACGCCCTGCCCTCCTACTCCTAGCGTAGCGACTTAGGGCCACTTCTTTTGGGTCCATTCTAGAGAATCACGGTCCTCGAAATCAAAATCGTAAAAGAACTCTTCCCAGTGAATTATCGAAGAATAATTAGTCAGTAGCGTCTTTGAAAAGGATCGGTCTACGTCATATTTAGATGTGACATAGTTATGTTACATTTAAGTTATGACATCAGCGACAATCACCACAATAGATACAAGCCCATGCATTTCATTTTGTTTGTATTTTCATTTGTCAAATGTCATGTACGTTGATGTCATAATGAAAAAAAATCATCTATCTTTCCATCCTATCAAGCCAACTCGCAACGCGAGGGATCGTGAAAACTTGATCTCGCTCCCGTGTTGTTCCTGAGCGGCACCAGGCCGCCCCACCCTATCAACCCTCGGCTCCCCACCTCATCTCCCCTCACCCGCCGCCGGGCAAAGCCCACGCGGTGCCATTACTATCTGGCGGCAGACGGCTCCTTGGCGTTTTGAATCCGCGTGTGGTTGCTGCACGGGCTGCATGCATGCTGCGGTGGCTTGATGGCCGAGCTGCATAGCTCTCCCGCGACTGCAAGACTACGTTCTGCTGCAGGGCGTCTACGTGACCGCGGAAGCACAGCTTTAACTGGGGGTGCATCGCCGAGTGGCTGGGACGCAACAACGCGTGCCCCCTCTGCCGTCACGCCCTGTCCTCCTAGCACAACGACTCAGGGCCAGTTCTTTTCGGTCCATTCTAGGGAATCACGGTCCTAGAAATCAAAATCGTAAAAGAAATCATTTCTTTCTCAGAAATCATCAGAGAATTGTTAGAATCGTTAGTGTATTTGACAAGGATCTGTCTATGTCACATCTAGATATGACATAACCATGTCACATCTAAATTATGACATCAGCAACACCTCACTCACCCCAAGGGACCAACTTCACCGCCACCTTGTCCTCAATGACTTGGAAGCCCACGTTTTGAGTTGCCATACCGAGAGTGGAGGGCCCAGGTATCACATGGGGAAAGGGGCATGGGTAGCCGGAAGGCTTTGAAGGATGCATGATAAATTAGTGGGTCCAACATGGATAGGGGCGACGAAACTCTTGTGGAAGTTGGTGGGAAGACCCATTGTCGGTGCTAAAACCGGCAGATCATGGGTAGGGGGTCCAAAGCTTGATGACCAGACGTAGATGGTAACAACGAGAGTAGGCACATGATGTTTTACCCAGGTTCGGGCCCTCTTGATGAGGTAAAACCATACATCATGTTTCTTTTATATTAATTGTGATGGGGTACAAAGTATAGATTGATCTACCTCAAGATCGTATGAGTTTGTGTAAGCTCTGAACCTTGCAAATGAGAATGCATGTCTACGGACTAAACCCCATGGCTTATATACACACTAGGAGTACATTGGGTTTACACATGACCGGTTACAATATAGCTAGGGATAAACATGCCAACTTTCGAAATACGCGTGAAGTATACGCCAAGCCTCCAGAAGATCTTCGCCTTGATTACGCCAAGGGCTAGGGTCAGCAAGAGGCCTAGTCATCAATCTTGGTGGGTCCCCGGCCCAGCCCATAATCAACGGACCGACATGGCAAACACCCCTAGTCTAGGACACCAACACCCATGACATCACCAAATAGGTGAAGGGTGTTAGAGAGGTTGTCAATGTCACACTTGATGGGTGCCATGAAGACCGCCGCGTCATCCGCATAGAGCGAGGTTCTTAAGATGATGCCCCGGCCATGTGTAATAGCCCTTTGGTAGGTGCCACCTCGAGATTTTTTTCTGCAATGGATCAATGCTGATGACGAAGAGCAATGGGGAAAGCGGGTCCCCTTGGCAAAGCCCACGACCATGGGCAATGGGGTTGTTGGGCACACCATTGAGAAGAAATCCTTGAGGATGAAGTGCATAAGAGGGCGGAGATCCCATCACAGAAGATTCTCGGTAAGCCCCTACGTTGATGGAGGTCAGTGATGTATTCTCATTACCCTATTTAACAACTTAAAAGAGCAATGTGATTCACTAGGCTTGGAGGTTAGGTCATCTCCGACACAGATCATCAAATGGACATCACGAAATGTCGACAGACTTGTCCAAATGTGTCAGTGGACATCTGGCCTGACGCCGGCCATCCAACCATGAACACCAAAAGACCGTTGACACCGCCTTTTTTCATTGATTTTTTGATTACTTTTACAAAACAAAACCCTTAAAAACAACTAAAGAACCTAATCTACTCGTCAAATGCCGCACAGTTCACATCGGCGATGCCATGCTCCGCCTCAATGATGGTCGCGACGGCGGCAGTGGACGTGCGCTCCGCATCTAACCGAGCCTCCGCCAAGAGGTGCTCCTCTAGGAACATTAGGTTGTACTGCTACTCCGCCTGCATTGACACGGTGTCGACAATCACCGCTTCTTCCTCTGCTGTGGTCACCTCCTCCATTGCTGACATTGGCACTGACTCCTTCGTGACCTCTATCATGGCCATGGGATTGCCCTCCTCATCCTCCTCCGAGTTCGGGTACAAAGAGCCCGGAGGTTGTCCCGCCTCAATGCGGGCGTGGCACCAGGCATCGGCGGAGTGGACCACGAAGGCATGGAGCTAGCAATTGGAACGTCAGATGATGAACGCGGATGCAAACTAGGGGCAGTTGGACGACGGACGATGACTCGGATGGTGGGAGAAGGGCTAGTGGTAGGGTATTGGGGTATGGTTGACTGATTTTAAATAGTTGACGCGGGCATGAAAGCGGGCCGCTGGAGTAGGCTTCTTGGGCGGCGTGCTGGCGTGAATGCTGGTACAGACAATTAGTCACATCTAGTGTGAGTACGCGGAGGGTTCTAGAGTCGATGACCGGATAGGGTTTTTGGATGGGTTCATGTCGAAGTCCGACCCTGGTGGACATCTTGACTTCCACAAACCTTTCCGGATTGGCCCAGTTCGTGGGACATCACACAATCTGACCGGTCTAGACGGATTTGGTGAGCCGTGTTAGTTTTTTTGGACGCTGATAACGCCTACACGTGCGGTATACTAGACATCCGCCCACATATCGCGTGTGGCATAAGCAGGAGGCAGCCCACACGGGCAATGTGTAGGTACCGATCCTTTAGTCTCGGTTCAGGAACCGGGACTAAAGGGCGCGGCCATGTGGAGCTCCACCTTTAGTTCCGGTTGGTAACACCAACCGGAACTAAAGGAAATTTTATGATTTTTTTTAAATTTTTTTGAATTTCAAATTTCTGAATTATTTTAACCTCTAGTCTGTAATCACCACCCCTCATCACATCTCAATTTATCCTCTAATCACCCCTCATCATTCCAAATCATCTAACTTTCCGAACGGTCACCCATCCTCCCACTCCCCCAGCCTGAGCACGCTTAACTTCCGGGTTCTATTCTCCCTCGCTCCAAGTCTGCAGTTGTTGTTTCCTGACAATAGTAAGATGTCAATCCTATTAACCTTCAGAAATTTTGCTTGAGCATGAAGTGACACATTTCACTGTTTGAGTTTGAAACTATTGTTTTAAAAAACAATAATTATTTAGTAACACTAATATTTCTTGAATAATTAGTTTGACCATTGTTTGACCACAGTTTGACCACAGATTGACCAGATTTGACCAAAATTAAAATAACTAAAATAATTATTTAGTAACACTAATATTCTAGAATAATTAGTTTGACCATTGTTTGACCACAGTTTGCCCACTGTTTGAATATTTTTCGATTTTTTCCACTCTAGATCTTAAAAGCCCCGTAACTTTTTTCTATTAGGTTTTTGAGGATTTTGCAAATGTTTAACGGGGTTCCCCCCGTTAAATTCGGATGTATCTTTTCGAGTAGATGATTTTTCATATAAATTTTTTTTTCATCCGAGTTAATATGCAAAAGTTATGTCCATTTTTACAAATTTCAGAAAGATTTTGCAAATAAAGTCAAAATTCACATTTGCAAATTTTCCCAACAACTAGACCACATATCACATGAGAAACTTATTTTCTTTTATTTTTTTGATATTTCCATCATTTTCTTTTATTTTTTGAAAATGGGACCTTTAGTACCGGTTCGTGGCACGAACCGGGACCAAAGGTCTCAACCCCATTAGTCCCGGTTCGTGCCTCAAATCGGGACTAAAGGTCTAATCTTTAGTCCCGGTTTGAGGCACGAACCGGGACTAAAGGTCATCGCACCCTTTAGTCCCGGTTCATGTCTTAAACCGGGACTAAAGGGCCCGAGTGAACCGGGACTAATGCCTTAACCGCACGAACCGGGACCAATGCTCACATTAGTCCCGGTTCGTGACTGAACCGGGACTAATGTGAATATTGTCCCGTGACCATAGCCCTGTTTTCTACTAGTGACTATAGTTGCCATGCCTAATTTATGGTAGTTGCCATGTGTGTTTACCTAGTTGCCACATGTGCGTGGTCCAACCACAATTGCCATGTATGATTAATCATAGTTGCCATGTGTGTTCACCCTGGTTGGCACGTACGCACAACTGAAGTTGCCATCTACCAATGAATCATAGTTGCCATGTGTGTTCACCTAGTTACCGTATACGCGCAACTGCAGTTCCATCTATCATCATACGGGCGTCGTGTGGGCGAAGAGTACTTCACCACCACGCGCGTGGACTGGTTGGTGACTGTGTGGGCGGGAACTAGTTCGCCCACACAGCGCAACTGGCAAACCACGCGCTGTGGGTCGTGTGAGCGAGTGCTCTAACACCCACACAACACGCTATACCTATGTGGCACTCAAATTTCTTTAGGATTCGTGCAAAACATAATTAAGGTGGACCAAGGCGTGTGGGCAATGTGTAAATATACCACATGTTTGGGCGTTATCATTTGGTTTTTTTTAAGACAATGTGAGCTTCTACCGTGTTAGACGGCCATAAAATTGTTCGTACTCTTCAGTTGAACTATTTGCGGTCGTTTTGGTGATCCGCATCGAAGATGCACTTATTGGGTCGGGCCATGAATGTTGCTGACTCGGCCGTGCAGTCGATGCATGGGCTAAAGGAAGAGGAAGCAGTAGCACCACCTCCCCCCGGGTCCTCGTGTCAACAGCGGAAGCAGCCGCAACACACATCGCAACCCGAGCCCCGATCCGATTCTGCATCCCCCCTCCCCCCATTGGATGTTCGATCCGACCCCCGCTCCGGCATCTCGCTCCCTGCGGGTCGCCGCCGCCGCAAATGGGCCGGATGTCGGATCTCAGCGGCGCCACCCGGCAGGGTCTCTGTTTTGTGTGGCACTGAAAAAAATAGCACGTTATAGCGTATTGAGAATTGTCTCGTTAAATATATTAATGTACAATGTTTCGCTAATAGCACGCTAATAGCGTATTTGGAGGTCTTTTTTTTTAGCATCAGTACAGACACAAGCGCTCATATACACGCGCATACACTCACCCCTATGAACGCACACACGCACACCCTACCCCTATGAGCACCTCCGAGAGACTGAGCCGGCATATCATCTTGAGATTTACGAAGTCACCGTAGGCGCCTCGTCGTCGACGAGAACGTCTCCTTCCACTGAAAGCGTATCGCCGGAAATCCTGAAATAAATCCAGAAATAATGCGAGCAGCAGGATTTGAACCCTGATGGGTTGGGAATACCACTGTCCATCTAACCAATTGCGCGTATTTGGAGGTCGGCGCTATTTCGATGTAGCGCGCTATTTTTTTATTGGTGGCACTTCGTGCTGCTGGCTTCTTCCGCCCGCGCCAATTTCCTGCCATTGGGTCTGGGTGGAAGGGTGATTGTGGGCTTGTGGCGGATCCCGGTCGAGTTCGCGACGGTGTATCCGCTTCCGGTTCCGGTTGACCTCGCGATCGCGACGGGATGCAGAATACATACAGAATACTACTGTACATTGGGGACGACGAGCGGTTCCTCTAGTTTACTCAGTAACATGATGGTTGCCTTGTCTCACAGGTGATGTTTGCCTTCGGTCAAAAGGCGTCCTAGATGATGTGTACATTGTTTTGGTCCTGTAAATTTGGATGGCCGACCATATGCCATTGACATTCAAATGGGAATTGGATAATTCAACAGAGATAGCAAGTGTTGCTTAGCGTCAAATGTCAATCTGAACAAGTCATTTCTTTTATCTCAAACATCAGTTCTCGGGGTGCCGTTTACTGGTCTATATGCTCAAAGCTCTGTTGTCTTGTTTCCTGTGCATTTCATTCCGTCAATGTAGTTCTCCCTCGGCAGATTTAGATCTGCATGCCCTTAATCGACAAATGAGTATCAGCTTCTCAGGCTTGCCCTTTTGTTCGCTCACATTTACACTGAAAAATACTTCCATAACCTCGAAACATATGGCATGCTATTTTACTTTCCCATTTGGCATCTTAAAGTTGAATGCCCTTGATCAGTTTCTTATCTTCTGTATAACATTGATTGAAATGCCAGAGGAGGACAGATACCATCTTTCTTTTGCTTGATTCCGGCTTTTGCTCTCAAGAAAGGAGCCTATAATTATTGAAATATGGGCATAGAGGGAGGCCGAAAATTTGCCCATCTAGGCTATCCAATGTGAGATTATTTCCACTTTCTAACTTTTGTATTTATTTACTTCTCTTTGAGTGTCTAACCTGTATGTAATGTTTTTTGCTTTCTTCAGGACGAGTCTGTATAGATATGGGTTTCAGGGAAAGAGGAGAAGCATCTAGGATTAATTGAGCCATGTGTCCAGGATAATGCCTCGCCCAAGGGTGCTATACGCTCAACGCTGTCAGATATGTAAAGACAAAGGTGAGGCAGAAGTGAGGTTTGTTGGGCTGAAAGCGCTGATTTCATGTAGTCATCAAAGAAAATGGAGAACTGAATCGAGAAGTGATACCATTACCTCTGCTGCGACTAGCCCAAGGACTTGTACGTGATGGAGCTGTCCCTTGAGTTCTCCTTTCAGCAGCAATGATATTGTCCACAAGGTACTTACTATCCATGTCTAAAATATGCGAATTTGAATGATATATTTTATTTCCAACACTCTAAATGATACCTCTTTTTCATCTGTTGACACCACCACCATTTACTGTAGATGAGTTCTGATAGTTGTTTTAGGCCATGATGGCAATGATATTGTCCACAAGGTACTTACTATCCATGTCTAAAATATGCGAATTTGAATGATATATTTTATTTCCAACACTCTAAATGATACCTCTTTTTCATCTGTTGACACCACCACCATTTACTGTAGATGAGTTCTGATAGTTGTTTTAGGCCATGATGGCAGCAAATTAAAACTACTGACTCTGTAGTACATATGAGAGTCCACCAAAGAACGGCTTGGAGGACTTTTTGGATGTTGTGTTATATGCAGTTTCTCCCAAGTGCTTCTTCCCATCTGGTTCTGAAAATGCAGAATCGGTTCACTCTATGTCTTCTGGACACTCAGAAACCACACATCGGCACTCGAGGGGTATCCCAATCAATGCTCCCCGGGTCAGTTATTCTGGTGTTGGTAGCTCATCAAGTCATGGTTCTGGTTTGACGACGATGATGGTTTAGGTGATGTTTTAGTATGGGAGAAGGAACTAGGGAAGGAATTCTTGGTGGTTGTAGTTCAAGGATTGGGAGTTTTTGGTAAATACAAGTGTTACGGATTTAACAGAGACTTCCTCGCTTTCGTGACCGCGTCGCCCCCGCGGGCGACCGGCCGCGCCCCGGCCCTTCCTCCTCCAGCTCTCCCTCACCCCTCCCTCCCCGTCGCCGACGCTGGCGGCGGCGGCCCCTGGCCATTCTCCTCTCGGTTGCTCTCCGGCGCGGGGAGGAGCGGCGGTCCGGCGTGGCGGCAGGGTATCCTGGCGCGACGCGTCAGATCGGCTGGGTGGCGGGTTGGCGCCCGCTCATCCCAGATCTAGGCCCTTTGGGCCCCATTTGGGTCTGGGCGGGCCGACGGCGGGGCGGGTCGGCGGTGTGACTTCCTGGAGGCGGGGGAACGGCGATGGCGGTGGGGTGCTGCAACGTGGCCAGCGGGGCTTAGCGGGCCTGGCGTGGCCAGGGGTGGCATGGTATGCCCTACTGCGTGCGGACGGCGACCACGACGGTGCCGGAGGCACGGGCCTCCCGCACAACAGTGGTGGAGGTGGTTCCCTCCCGTGCGGCAACGGTGCTACTGCTCCCGTCGCCCATCGCTCCTCTCCTCATCCTCTAGGCCTCGTGGTGGTGATCTCAGTGAGGCGGCATGGGTGGCGTCACATTCGCCGTGGCGCATGCTGGTGGGTGGTGAATTGGCTGGTTGGCTCCTTCGCTTGCTTATCAAGATGGTGGTCAAGTTCTACCCGGGCCTCCAGGCTCCCTCCTGTCGGCAGGCTCCATCAGGCACGGGCCCCGTGGAAGGCTTGTTGTCGGGCTCGCCTCTGAGAAGCTACCCTTGGTGTCACTACAAGAAACATATTAATCCATGACAGTTTCAATCTGTGAGCGGTTAGTGAAAAACTATCATGGATGTGCATCCATGATGGATTTGAAATCCGTCATGTATCACATGTCATAATTGGCATCATACCTTCCGTGATGGTTCTTATCCGTCACAGGTCTGCCCTAAGGCCTGCCTAGCCCAAATTAGGCCCGAGCCTTTGTGACGTAAGAAACCGTCATAATCTGATGCCATGCAGGATTTTTGATCGACCAATTAGAATGACATGGCTACCTACATGGATACTTATTTTCTTCATAGAAACAATCATGGATTTAGTCTGGCGAATTAGACCATTCCCTTCGGTGCAATTTAAGCCAATACATTTTTTAGCATAATGCATTACATAGATCATAATGCCAACTTTGGCCCAAGGCAAAGTGAAAGGATTGTTACTGTTGACTAGAGGGTGGGGGTTTAGGAGAGTAATAATTTTTTAACTTCTTTTGTAAATTTTAGGCTCAACTTAATAACAGGTTGTTTAGATATGCAACTAGGTGGACAACCTATATGACAAGCACAACAACAACAAGACAAGCAAATGTAAACACGCCAGAAAGGCGAGCACAAAGTAAAGGTAAGATGTAATCGCAAGTGAAGACGATGAAGGTGAGGATGTGTTTCCGAAGTTCCCTCCTTTAGGGGAGGTATGTCTCCGTTGGAGCGGTGTGTAGGCACAATGCTTCCCAAGTGTCCCAAGGACTCACCTTATTCTCCTCACGCCCTGGCACAATGCATGGTGCCGTGAATCTACTAGTGGTTCCCTTGAAGGCGGCAACCTGGACCTTTACAAACAAGGAAGGGGCTTCGATGGTGGAGGGAGATGCACAATTTTACTTCTTGGAAGACCAACTCACCAAAGAGCGACCAAGGAATTGGCACCATTCGGAAGTGGATTTCCTCTCCACACGGTCTGCCACCCAATCCGAATCCGAATAGCCAATAACATCAAAACTTGCTCCTTTTGGATACCATAAGCCGAAGCTTGGGGTATGAGCCAAATATTGAATGATTCTTTTGACTGCCATTACGTGGATTTCTTTTGGTGCGGATTGAATCTTGCACACATTCTCACAATCAACATGATATTTGGTTTATATGGACAAAGTAAAGCAAAGATCCAATCATAGAATGATATACCTTTTGATCCGTCGCTTTACCATTGGGATCAAGGTCAAGTTGGCATGTGGTTAGCATATGTGCCTTTGCCGCTTTGACATCATCCATCTTGAACCTCTTGAGCATGTCCTGGGTATATTTGTATTGGTTGATGAAAGTTCCTTCTCTTAGTTGCTTAACTTCAAATTCAAGAAAGAACTTCAACTCTCACATCATAGAATCTCAAACTTGTCGGTCATTAGATTAGAAAACTCATCATTGAAAGCTTTGTTAGGAGAACTAAAAATAATTTCATCAACATATAATTTTCATATGAAAAAAATCACTTTAACCCTCTTTGTAGAAAGAGTGGGATCAATTAGCCCAACTTCAAACACTCGATCTTGCAAAGACTCAGTAAAGGAGCACGCACCATGAACGTGGGGCTTGTTTAGGGCCATAGAGTGCCTTAACGAGTTTATACACATGATTGGGGAACTTGGGATCCTTGAACATTGGGGGTTGTTTAACATACACCAACTAATTAAGCGGATCATTGAGAAATGCACTCTTCTCATCCATTTGACGCAACCTGAAATTATGATACGATGTTTACACACAAACATGCGAATAGATTCAAGGCGAGCAACGAGAGCGAAAGTTACACCGTAACCGACACCATCGACTTGGAAGAAACCTTGAGCCACCAATATTGCCTTGTTGTGAATCACTATCCAATGAGCATATTGCTTGTTCTTGAAGATCCATCTGGTCCCTATGAAATTATGGTGCTCCTTTGGCCTTTCCTCCAATGACCAAACTTTGTTGCGCTCGAATTTGTTGAGTTCTCCATGCATGACTTCTACCCATTCTAGGCCCTCGAGCACCTCGAATACCTTTTGGGGTTCAACACAAGAAATAAATGTGTAATGCTCACAAAAGTTTGTTAATTGTTTATTAGTAGCTACCCATTTTCTTAAGCTTCCTAGGACGTTGTAAAAAATGTATCCAACCACTTCTAGCTTGGAAGCGAGTTGAGTACCAAGAGACTCTCTTTGCTCCTCAAAATATTCTTGAGGTTCTCCATCTTGAAGATTTTGATCATCGTTGGTTTTGCTCTGCAACTTGAGCAACTTCTCGGTCATGAACTTGATCTTGGACATCACTTGGTGCATCATCATCATCATGGGGTTGATCTTGCGCATTTGAAGGAGGGCCTTCATCTTGTTCTTGGGATGATAGTGGGTCTTATGTTGGTGATGGTTTCACTGGCGTAGAAAAGTGTCATTCACCTTCATGTGACACCCTTGAGTCGTATCAAGGATTACGAGTCTGGTGCATTTAAGTTGCGTCAATTTCTTTTATCCTTTATAGAAAAAGCAAAAAATGGCTTCTGGCATTGCCCAGAGGAATAATTACATCTTTGGGATATCCTATGCAGTATGTTCATGACAAAGTTTTGTTCACCTGCTAAAAGTATGCAATTACGCTCTAACATTACAGGTTTTGGACAGGAAAATCACGGGACACTAAAGCTTGCAATAGATCATATGAAAGGAGCTATATGGAATATTTATTTATTTCCAAAAATTTCAGAAAATTTTAAGAAGTTGTAAGAATGTTTAAAATTTATAAGAAATGTTCAATTTTATAAAAATATTAGAAAATTCTAAACTATGTATGGAAGTTTATAACAATGATAAAAAGATTAGGAAATGTAAATAAAAAGAAGTTCAGCATTTGTTTTGAAGCTCGTGCTTATAGAAAATGTTCAGAATTTTATTTGTTTCAATTTTTTTTTAAAATGTTCATATTTTTATAGTAATGTTCAAGTTTAAAACACTATATATATATATATATATATATATATATATATTAAAGAACATCAAAACTTCAAAATTGTTTGGATATATCTGAAAGTTCTTGTTTACAAAAACTGTTAGAAATTTTGAAATTAATTCGATTTTCTTAAAATTTCCAAAAAATAAAATTGTTTGAATTTTTTGAAACTGTTGTTATTTTTATAAATATTCATAAATGTGAAAAATGTCTGGGTTTTCTAGTATTGTTAAAACACTTTTTTTTAAATATTGCTAGAGTACTGGTCGAGTCACTACTGTTCCTATTTGAGTCGACACAATAGCCTTTAGTTTTGTTTGGAATCAATTATTGTAACTAAAATTGTGGAAAATCTCCATGTTGTATTAGAGAATGGGTTAGCATTCTTCTAACCGACGTGTCTCTTCTCTCCCGACTCTCCGAAGCATTGTGTCTATTGGAGATGTTTCTTCAGGAGATATAAGTTGTAATCATTAGAGAATCAATCAAACAGTTCATTCTTGCAATTGTTTCTTCCAAACTTTAGGTAACGAAAGAGATTTATTGCTCTACAATGTTTAGGGGAATACAAGGAATCACTATAGCACCGGTTGAGTGGACATGGAGTTTCTTAGCTCAGTCTCAGAGGAGACTCGATGAGCAGTTAAATAGATAAAATACGATTTTTTTGTACCAAACGTTAACAAAATATTTTAAGTGCTTGCAAAATTTCATTATGGAATCACGTTCGTGGAAGTCCTGGCAAGAAAGAACAAAATTGATGCTTCGAAGATGCTACATACGAAAGCATTTTGGGGCGCTGATTATATATTTTTTGCCACAATTTCCACAAATGTGATATGATTATGAAAATTTTCAAGCATTGGAAACATTTCTTAATGGTTGCAAAAAAATGCAGAAGTTTTTTTTGATTTACTGTTAAAGCCCAGTGTATTTGAGTTCGTGCAGGTATTAGGAATTTTCGGTCGACTCGCTACAGTACTAGTTTATTTAGGGGTGCTACTATACCAGTCGAATCCTTTTTTTAGGTGTACCAGTCGAATCCCTACAATACTGTCGAATCTCTACTTCTAAAGAAGGAGTCTGCGGTCGTGATGGTCGGTTTGGTGTCGCTTAGTTTCGTTTGCCTCCACCTCCCACTGATCGAAGCAACGCATCATCTCATCGGTTTCTTTCCAAACTCATCGATCAAAGGACTACCCTCCACCGATTTTTATCCCCCTCCACCGTCGTCCTGTTTGTGTTTTTTTTCATGATAAAAAACCAGAAAAAACAACAGAAACCTACATACACATGATTCCCGGGATCGTCTTGATCACGTCTCTCCCTCTCTCGATCTGGAGACACCACCGACGCCGCCAACGCCGCCAACAGTCCCATCTCTCAGCCCCACCACCTCTCCTTAGCATCATGTTGTGTAACGCCCCGAGACCGTTGCGCCAAGTGTCTTTCAATTATCCGATGCTGTTGCCTTGTCATTTGCTTGCGTGTTGCGTCTTGTCATGTCATCATGTGCATCGCATCATCATGTTTTTTTCAAAACCTGCATCCGTCCGGGTTCCCCCAGTTCTTTCCGTTGTCCGTTCCGAGCCCAGACACAATTGCACGCGCCCGTGGCATGTCCGAAATATCATTTTATAAGTGGCCGGAAAATGTTCTTGGAATGGGATAAAAGTTGGCGTGCGGTCTTATTATAGTATAGGTAGACCGCCTGTCAAGTTTCATCGCATTCGGAGTTCGTTCGATAGCCCAACCGTTAAACTATAGCGGCATTATAGCCGGTCTAACATCGGACGTTTTCAGTCTCCGGAAACAGCCGCCGGGTCTCTCTCTCTTCTCTTCTCTCAGCTCGAGCCCTTCTGCACAGTCCGCTGACAACCGCCAGGCCCCGAAACCCTCTCTGCACAGTGCATCGAACCCGTCATGTGCGCGTCCGAAACTGTCCCGGACCCAACCCGGGCAGTCGTCACCGTTGAATCCGGATCATCCCCAAACGTCTACAAAACGTCACCGTTTTCTTATTTGAACTCCCTTGCTATTTTATCCGCGATCGTCCGATTGCGATCTTAGGGCCGAGATAACCCTAACCTAATCCGCGATGTATATATATATATAGTCCACCCCTAGTCTAATTTCAGACCCAATCCCTAATTTCTAGGGATCCTCCCAGACGCCGCCGCCGCACTCATTCCCCACCTCAGGATCCTCTCATTCCCCAACACCAACCACCAGTCATCTCCCCTGTTTGATCCACCCATCCAACCTCCTCCTTTTCCCCGATCCAACGCGCCCGAGCTCCACCTTGCGTGCCCTCCTCCTCGTCCTTCCGGCCGCAGCAAACGAACAGGAGGCCTCGCGCCTGCTTCCTCCTCGTTGCATCGCTCGAACCCAACAGGAGAGGAGCTCCTCCGCCGTCGAGCACCACCAGGCGCCTGCACCCCGCTACTCCCCGTGCCCTCGTCCCCGAGCTCCATCGAGAGGAGAGGAGCCCCCGCAAGCCACTGCTCCGCCACTGCCCTCGTGCCCGTGCCCGAGCTCCTCCCGATCCAGATGAGCGTCACCCCCTTCTTCTCCTTCCTGTGCTCCTCCCGTTTCTCCCTCTCTCATCTCTCTCTGTTCTCCTTTCTCTGTCGACAGGAGAACCCCGCGCCATGGCGTCGCCGAGCTTTGCCCGCAGCAGCGCCTCAAGCCTCCACCGTTCGGATCCGTCCTCCTCGAACCCTGCTTCGCTCGCCGGAACCTTCTGGCCGACCGGAGTCGCCGTCCTCGCCCGGATCCGCGCCGCCTGCAGCCGCGCCAAGACGCCGCCGCTGCTCTGCTTCTTCTTGAGAAGAGGAGCGCCCACAAACCTGTGCCTCGCCGCTCGTCTGCCGCGTTGACCGCGTCGGCGCCCTGTCGGCCCGTGGACCCCACCTCTTGCCGCTCCAGGCCGCCGCACCTGTAGTCCCTCGCCTCGCCGCCCCTCTGCCTCGCTCGCCAAAGTGTTGCTCCCAGCCGCCGCGCCCCCGCTTCCTCTACGGTGAAGACGAGCGGGTTGACTCCCTTTAGTTGACCGAGCAGCCTCCCTACTCGTGTGGGCTACACAGATCCAGCCTGCCCCACCACTGCTTGGACTGGGCCGAAGCCCATGGTGAGCTGCTCCCCAGCGCCTCTCTGTTGGCCCAAGAATGGATTCGGCCCAATGTATTTTTTTCCTTGTCTACAATTTTAGCAATTAAACCTGGGACTGCAGTTTTTTTTACAGAAACCCCCCCCCCCAGTTTCATGCATTTAATAACTTCACAACCGTGCATAGGATCTAAATAAATTATATATGGAAGTTGCTTAGAATTTTGTCTAGTTTAATAATTTGCAACTTTCATCCATGTTTGAAATGTTTAAAATGCTGTTTGGCTAAATTCGCTCCTATGCCATGCTAAAATGCTTTATTTCATAACTAAATAACCGCAGCTCCAAATTTAATAAACTTTATATGTAAATGGGGTAGAAAAATGCCTGGTTTAACATGGTGGCTTTACTTTGCATGTTTAACAACTCTAAAATATGTTTTAAGCAAGTGGTAGGTGTCGCAGCATAGGCATAGCAAAAGAGCGAGCAACTAGCAAGCAAAGATAGAAGTGATTTCGAGGGTATGGTCATCTTGCCTGAGATCCCGCAAGGAAGAAGAACGAGTCCATGAAGAAGACAAACGGACGTAGATGAACGGATCCTCACAACTCCGGAACCAAACCGAAGCTAACGCGAGAGGTAACCCGGAAAGAAACAAACAACAAAGTAAACAACCATCACATAATCATGGCATGATGCACAATCAAGTATGATGCATGTCCGGTTTAATGACGCATGGCATGGCAAAGTGCAACAAACAACACTACAAATTAAGTGGAGCTCAATATGCAACGGGTTGCATATTGACGAAACACCACATTCAAGTTATTTAGTTCGATCTCGTTTAGGTACCCAACAATATTAAATGTTGTTAACCATGGCAAGAGGTGGAGCATAGAAGAACTACTTAACTAGGCAAGTTTAAATGAGGCCGGAAACAACAAGCAACAAGTCCGGAAACTCCTCATGCGCATGTTTTAAGGTTTGGTACTGTTCTGCCCTATCATTCCTCCCATATTGTTGAACCAAGCCTCTAACCCACCTTGTCCTAGCAAACCGTTGTTTGGCTATGTTACCGCTTTGCTCAGCCCCTCTTATAGCGTTGTTAGTTGCAGGTGAAGATTGGAGCTTGTTCCATGTTTGGAACATGGATTTTTGTTGGGATATCACAATATCTCTTATTTAATTAATGCATCTATATACTTGGTAAAGGGTGGAAGGTCTGGCCTTATGCCTGGTGTTTTGTTCCATTCTTGCCGCCCTAGTTTCCGTCATATCGGTGTTATGTTCCCGGATTTTGCGTTCCTCACACGGTTGGGTTATAATGGGAACCCCTTGACAGTTCGCCTTGAATAAAACTCCTCCAGTAATGCCCAACATTGGTTTTACCATTCGCCACCTAGCCTTTTTTCCCTTGGGTTTCGCGGACCCAAGGGTCATCTTTATTTTAACCCCCCCGGGGCCAGTGCTTCTCTAAGTGTTGGTCGAAACGGGCAGCCTGCGGGGCCACCTCGGGGCAACTCGAGGGCTGGTTTTACTCGTAGCTTGACCTATCTGAGTGTGCCCTGAGAACGAGATATGTGCAGCTCCTATCGGGATTTGTCGGCACATTCGGGCGGTGTTGCTGGACTTGTTTTACCATTGTCGAGGATGTCTTGTAACCGGGATTCCGAGCCTGATCGGGTCTTCCCGCTAGAAGGAATATCCTTCGTTGACCGTGAGAGCTTATGATGGGCTAAGTTGGGACACCCCTGCAGGGATTTGAACTTTCGAAAGCCGTGCCCGCGGTTATGGGCAGATGGGAATTTGTTAATGTCCGGTTGTAGAAAACCTGAAGTTGAACTTAATTAAAATGCATCAACCGTGTGTGTAATCGTGATGGTCTTTTTTTCGGCGGAGTCCGGGAAGTGAACACGGTGTTGGAGTTATGCTTGACGTAGGTTGTTCTAGGATCACTTCTTGATCATAGATTTCTCGGACATGCTTTGCCTTCTCTTCTCGCTCTCTTTTGCGTATATGTTAGCCACCAAATATGCTAGTCGCTTGCTGCAGTTCCAGCTCATACCTTTACCTTGCCTATAAGCTTAAATAGTCTTCATCGCGAGGGTGTGAGATTGCTGAGTCCTCATGACTCACAGATATTTCCAAAACCAGTTTGCAGGTGCCGATGTTACCGAGCAGGTGACGCAACCAAGCTCAAGGAGGAGCTCGATGAAGATCTTGCCCTTTGTGTTGTTTCATTCTAGTTGATCAGTAGTGGAGCCCAGTCGGGACGATCGGGGATCTGTGTAGTAGCATTTGGGGTAGTCTTCTTTTATTTTGGCTCCGTAGTCGGGCCTTGATTGTATCTGGTTGATGTAATGCTATTCATGTAATTGTGTGAAGTGGCGATTGTAAGCCAACTATGTATCTCTTTCCCTTATGTATTACATGGGTTGTGTGAAGATTACCTCACTTGCGACATTGCTTTCAATGTGGTTATGCTTCTAAGTCATGCTTCGACACGTGGGAGATATAGCCGCATCGAGGGCATTACAAGTTGGTAATCAGAGCCTTCCCCGACCTTAGGAGCCCCCTGCTTGATCGAATCGTTGGCGTTGTTGAGTCTAGAAAAATGTTTTGAGTCATTTAGGATTATATATATCGGAGAGTTAGGAATTCTTTTTACTCCTCAGTCCCTTCATCGCTCTGGTGAGGCATCCTGACGTAGAGTTTTGACTCTTCTCTTCTCAAATTTCACTACATTTTTTTTAGGATCACGCGGGTATCTTGGAATCGTTCCGATGGTTTTGTGACGAGAACATTGTTCTTGGTGCCTCCTGTCATTTAGGGGTTGTGGCAGTGTCCCGGGGAGTTGAGCTCCGAGGTGTTGTCGTCACAATTTTATCGTTGCAGTTCTGGAATACCTGAGTTTAGTTTCGCCGACATCGAAAATCTCTTTTATGCAGTTGTTGGTGAGATAACCTCGACGCCACCCAGTACTGGGGAGGGAGTTCGGGAGTATTGCCATAACTCGTATAACGGATGCTTTTCGAAGGTTGAGGTAGATGATTTCCGAAGGTTTCTTGGTTATGTGTTGAAGGATGGATACAACTGGATGTAGGATTTGCTAGATTTGGGTGAGATATTATGCTTCCCTTGTATCCCCAACACCTGATTGCATAACCGGAAAATTTTGGGAGTTTATAAGTGGAAATTCAAGTAGCTCTTAGGATATCTTTCCGACAGATGTATGATATGAAATTGGGGTTCGACGTCTAGTGGTCCGCCTATCCACGGTTGGTTTTACAGTGGTCTCGTTGTGTCTTAAAGAGTCCTTGGCTATGCCGACTCGGGGACGCTTCGTATGTCATGTGCACTGCCTTGTACATGATGGTGTTGTACGATCGAGCCCGTGTAGGCCCCACCACGAAAACTTCGGACGAAATCTCTATCATATGTTTGTTCCGGCTTATTTTGCAAGCCAATAATTTGTTTTGTTTTGAGTTGTGGTATTCGAGTTGCTTCGAAGTCAAATGTTGATTCCATACTTTTCTTAAGTGGTGTTCTCATACTCCTATGTGAATACCAATCCTTCTTGATAATCGAGATTGTCACGTTAATTCTTTTTCAACCGGCGTGTTTCTCTTCAAGTGTTTCCGATCATATCAACATCCGCAAGATCAACTCAAAGCCTTCTCAACGTTATTTGTTTCATCCGTCCCAAATTTCCTTTGTTTTTCCCTGCTCTCCCACCCTTTATCCTGACTCGGATTTCTTAATTCGTTGTCCATTTTATGCATGTGAATTTTTCTCCATTCCTTTCTTTCAATATTCTTATCCGGTGATTCTCATGAAGATCCTAACGGAACCTCAAGTTCATCATTATTCATTCTCTCTCTTCTCCGGTGGAACCAATTTAAGCTTTCGGTGGTGATCATATTCTTTTCCGTATTTCAATGCTTTCTCATGCCGGTGCAAATTCTTAATCATTCACCTCTCACTATTAATTGTTCCGGAGTGCTCATAATATCTCGAAGATTCATGTTCCACTCTTAATCCGTTCAAGCTATTTTGAGGATGTTATCTCATTCAAGCCATTTAATTCAACCGGTGTATTCTCCTTTTCAAGTAATCTTTTCAACGATGTTTCTTTTGAGTGGGCCCTAACCCACAGGTCTTTTCCCAGGATCTTACCTGACTCTTCCAATTTTTACCGGAGCTATTCTCAAATCTTTTAAAGTTTGACGTAAGAATGAATTATCATCAGTCAAATGTCTTCTCCAAGATCTGTCAAAACCTTTTCATCGTTGGTTCAACCTTTCTATTTATCATTTCGGAGTATGTCAACAATTCACGGTGGTGTTTCTCGTCGTCATTCTCAGATTTTGAAGACCGAAGAAGAGTTTTTCCTCCATATCTTATCCGTTCTCTCAAAGATTCGTCATTCTAGCTTGTTCCCATCCTCTCATAGTTGTTTTTGGATTTTGAGAATTCTTTTCACCTATCCGGAGCAATTCAAGATTCTTTTCAGTTTGTTTCTCCGGAGCCCATCATCTCAGAATTTATTCATTCTCAGCTTTCAGCTCTCGTTCTCCAAATTTTTACTGGTGCATCGTTCAAGTGATCTCTAATCAGTTCGTGAGCCCTTCGTTCTCATGTATCTAGATTGTCTCAGGTATGTTCGCTCATTTGCTAATTCTTACCCGGTGATTAATCCCTTTACTTCGTTCATTTTTCAATTCATACGGTGGTTCGTCCAAGAGCTCTATTCTTGGGTTATCATATCAATTTATTCGTTGTTTCAACCCTTCAGGTGGACCGTCGAAGACCTTTCCAAGGTTGCGCAATATCTATCTTAATCCTTTCTTCGAGAATAAGTAGTATGCCAAAGCCATTGATTGTCATCAATTTAATTGGTGCAGGATGAGCATAACATAATTCTTATTCTTGATTCACCCAAGTGATTAATTCCCTATTCCGGAGGCTCGTCAAATTCCTGATTTCAATTGTTTCATCTTCTCTTTTCCCCGAAGTTCCAAACTTTTTCAATTACATCTCCACGGAGATTCATTTAAATCATTGCAAGGCTTCAACCTTATTATTTTCATCCTTCATTTCGTTTGATCATTCTTTTGCTACCGAAGTTCCTAATGAAGGTTCATCAAGGTTTTTATCACTTCCCGAAGCGTTCATCAAGATTCTTTTCAGAGGAGCTCAAGTATTCTTCTTCGTGCAATCCGGAGTGCAATTCTTTCTACCGTGTCATTGGAGGTGGTATTATGTCATTATTGATAATTTGTGTGCATGCTCCGTGATTCACAAGTTATCAAGAATGAGGTATTTTAAATCCATCAATCTCATCATTGGAGTTATCTTGGGTTATGTTTCACCTAAAGCCTTCCCTAAGGACTTTGCTATTTATGGTGCTCATAAATGACCCAAGTTCTTCTTTATCCTTCCGATGAACAGGTTCCTCGTCTTCTTGTTCTTATCAATCCAATATTGTTTTCGTTAGTGGCAGAATTTCACCTCAAGTTCTTGAGATGTTTTCCATAAGCCCACTACAAGCTTATCCTCTTCGTTGTTGTTTTCCCAACAACCCCGTGCAATCCTTTCTTGCAACGGTGCTTTACAAGTTCAATTGTGGTAGGAGTTGTTATTTTCTTCTCCGCTCTTTTGTTCCGACGTTCTACCTTTGATTCTTTCATCTGGAGGCATTGAGGTGTTGCTCTTTTCACTCACCATCTCGGATTGTTAGGACCATGTTCTTTTCATGCTTATCCTTTTAACTGGAGTGTCGTGTCCTCTTTTCAAGTATCCTCTCATCTTGTCAAGTTTAATTCCTTCCATTTATAGGCGGAGTGCTGTCCAAATTATATCATTCTTATTCCTTCCCTATCTTGTTTTAACCGGAGTTTTGTGCCCCTTTGCTCAAGTTCTTTTTCTCCTTATCAAGCCTTGCATCTCTTTTCAACCGGAGTGTTGTCCGAATTTGTTCTTCCTTATTACTCTTCCCTACCGGAGTGCTTCCAACTTTGTTCTTCCTCTTTCCTCTTTCCTAACGGAGTGCTTTCAACTTCGTTCATCTCCGTTGTATTATTGTCTCGAAATGGCTTAACCTTTTCAAGGTTCTTTGGTTTCACTCATTTGTCAAAGAAGCAACTTGGTTTTACCTCTTCTCTCTCTCTTTCGTTTTTCCCTCCGGTGCCATTCTAGATCTCGGGACGAGATCCTCTCGTAGTGGTGGAGTGTTGTAACGCCCCGAGACCGTTGCGCCAGGTGTCTTCTAGTTATTCGATGCTGTTGCCTTGTCATTTGCTTGCGTGTTGCGTCTTGTCATGTCATCATGTGCATTGCATCATCATGTTTTTTTCGAAACCTACATCCGTCCGGGTTCTCCCAGTTCCTTCTGTTGTCCGTTCCGAGCCCAGACACACTTGCACGCGCCCGTGGCATGTCCGAAATATTATTTTATAAGTGGCCAGAAAATGTTCTCGGAATGGGATGAAAGTTGGCGTGCGGTCTTATTATAGTATAGGTAGACCGCCTGTCAAGTTTCGTCGCATTCGGAGTTCGTTCGATAGCCCAACCGTTAAACTATAGCGGCATTATAGCCGGTCTAACGTCGGGCGTTTTCGGTCTCCGGAAACAGCCGCCGGGTCTCTCTCTCTTCTCTTCTCTCAACTCGAGCCTTTCTGCACAGTCCGCTGACAACCGCCAGGCCCCGAAACCCTCTCTGCACAGTGCATCGAACCCCTCACGTGCGCGTCCGAAACTGTCCCGGACCCAACCCGGGCAGTCGTCACCGTTGAATCCGGATCATCCCCAAACGTCTACAAAACGTCACCGTTTTCTTATTTGGACTCCCTAGCTATTTTATCCGTGATTTTTCGATTGCGATCGTAGGGTCGAGATAGCCCCTAACCTAATCCGTGATGTATATATATAGTCCATCCCTAGTCTAATTTCAGACCCAATCCCTAATTTCTAGGGATCCTCCCAGACGCCGCCGCCGCCGCACTCATTCCCCACCTCGGGATCCTCTCATTCCCCTGCACCAACCACCAGTCATCTCCCCTGTCTGATCCACCCATCCAACCTCCTTTTCCCCGATCCAACGCGCCCGAGCTCCACCTTGCGTGCCCTCCTCCTCATCCTTCCAGCCGCAGCAAACGAACAGGAGGCCTCGCGCCTGCTTCCTCCTCGTTGCCTCGCTCGAACCCAATAGGAGAGGAGCTCCTCCGCCGTCGAGCACCACCAGGCGCCTGCACCCCGCTACTCCCCGTGCCCTCGTCCCCGAGCTCCATCGAGAGGAGAGGAGCCCCCGCAAGCCACTGCTCCGCTGCTGTCCTCGTGCCCGTGCCCGAGCTCCTCCCGATCCAGATGAGCGTCGCCCCCTTCTTCTCCTTCCCGTGCTCCTCCCTTTTCTCCCTCTCTCATCTCTCTCTGTTCTCCTTTCTCTGTCGACAGGAGTACCCCGCGCCATGGCGTCGCCGAGCTTTGCCCGCACCAGCGCCTCAAGCCTCCACCGTTCGGATCCGTCCTCCTCGAACCCTGCTTCGCTCGCCGGAACCTTCTGGCCGACCGGAGTCAGCGTCCTCGCTCGGATCCGCGCCGCCTGCAGCCGCGCCAAGACGCCGCCACTGCTCTGCTTCTTCTTGAGCAGAGGAGCGCCCGCAAACCTGTGCCTCGCCCGCTCGTCTACCGCGTTGACCGCGTCGGCGCCCTGTCGGCCCGTGGACCCCACCTCTTGCCGCTCCAGGCCGCCGCACGTGTAGTCCCTCGCCTCGCCGCCCCTCTGCCTCGCTCGCCAAAGTGTTGCTCCCAGCCGCCGCGCCCCTGCTTCCTCTACGGTGAAGACGAGCGGGTTGACTCCATTTAGTTGACCGAGCAGCCTCCCTACTCGTGTGGGCTACACAGATCCAGCCTGCCCCACCACTGCTTGGACTGGGCCGAAGCCCATGGTGAGCTGCTCCCCAGCGCCTCTCTGTTGGCCCAAGAATGGATTCGGCCCAATGTATTTTTTCCCTTGTCTGCGATTTTAGCAATTAAACCTGGACTGTAGTTTTTTTACAGAAATTCCCCCTAGTTTCATGCATTTAATAACTTCACAGCTGTGCATCGGATCTAAATAAATTATATATGAAAGTTCCTTATAATTTTGTCTAGTTTAATAATTTGCAACTTTCATCCATGTTTGAAACGTTTAAAATGCTGTTTGGTTAAATTTGCTCCTATGCCATGCTAAAATGCTTTATTTCATAACTAAATAACTGTAGCTCCAAATTTAATAAACTTTATATGTAAATGGGGTAGAAAAATGCCTAGTTTAACATGGTGGCTTTACTTTGCATGTTTAACAACTCTAAAATATGTTTTTGGGCAGAACAGTACCAAACCTTAAAACATGCACATGAGGAGTTTCCGGACTTGTTGCTTGTTGTTTCCGGCCTCATTTAAACTTGCCTAGTTGAGTAGTTCTTCTATGCTCCACCTCTTGCCATGTTTAACGACATTTAATATTGTTGGGTACCTAAACGAGATCGAACTAAATAACTTGAATGTGATGTTTCGTCAATATGCAGCCCGTTGCATATTGAGCTCCACTTAATTTGTAGTGTTGTTTGTTGCACTTTGCCATGCCATGTGTCATTAAACCGGACATGCATCATACTTGATTGTGCATCATGCCATGATTATGTGATGGTTGTTTACTTTGTTGTTTGTTTCTTTCTGGGTTACCTCTCGCGTTAGCTTCGGTTTGGTTCCGGAGTTGTGAGGATCCGTTCATCTACGTCCGTTTGTCTTCTTCATGGACTCGTTCTTCTTCCTTGCGGAATCTCAGGAAAGATGACCATACCCTCGAAATCACTTCTATCTTTGCTTGCTAGTTGCTCGCTCTTTTGCTATGCCTATGCTGCGATACCTACCACTTGCTTATCATGCCTCCCATATTGTTGAACCAAGCCTCTAACCCACCTTGTCCTAGCAAACCGTTGTTTGGCTATGTTACCGCTTTGCTCAGCCCCTCTTATAGCGTTGTTAGTTGCAGGTGAAGATTGGAGCTTGTTCCATGTTTGGAACATGGATTTTTGTTGGGATATCACAATATCTCTTATTTAATTAATGCATCTATATACTTGGTAAAGGGTGGAAGGCCCGGCCTTATGCCTGGTGTTTTGTTCCACTCTTGCCGCCCTAGTTTCTGTCATATCGGTGTTATGTTCCCGGATTTTGCGTTCCTCACACTGTTGGGTTATAATAGGAACCCCTTGACAGTTCGCCTTGAATAAAACTCCTCCAGCAATGCCCAACATTGGTTTTACCATTCGCCACCTAGCCTTTTTTTCCCTTGGGTTTCGCGGACCCAAGGGTTATCTTTATTTTAACCCCCCCGGGGCCAGTGCTTCTCTAAGTGTTGGTCCGAAACGGGCAACCTGCGAGGCCACCTCGGGGCAACTCGAGGGCTGGTTTTACTCGTAGCTTGACCTATCTGAGTGTGTCCTGAGAACGAGATATGTCCAGCTCCTATCGGGATTTGTCGGCACATTTTGGCGGTGTTGCTGGACTTGTTTTACCATTGTCGAGGATTTCTTGTAACCGGGATTCCGAGCCTGATCTGGTCTTCCTGCTAGAAGGAATATCCTTCGTTGACCGTGAGAGCTTGTGATGGGCTAAGTTGGGACACCCCTGCAGGGATTTGAACTTTCAAAAGCCGTGCCCGCGGTTATGGGCAGATGGGAATTTGTTAATGTTCAGTTGTAGAAAACCTGAAGTTGAACTTAATTAAAATGCATCAACCGTGTGTGTAACCGTGATGGTCTCTTTCCGGCGGAGTCCGGGAAGTGAACACGGTGTTGGAGTTATGCTTGACGTAGGTTGTTCTAGGATCACTTCTTGATCATAGATTTCTCGAACATGCTTTGCCTTCTCTTCTCGCTCTCTTTTGCGTATATGTTAGCCACCAAATATGCTAGTCGCTTGCTGCTGCTCCAGCTCATACCTTTACCTTACCTATAAGCTTAAATAGTCTTGATCGCGATGGTGTGAGATTGCTGAGTCCCCGTGACTCACAGACACTTCCAAAACCAGTTTGCAGATCCCGATGTTACCGAGCAGGTGACACAACCAAGCTCAAGGAGGTGCTCGATGAAGATCTTGCCCTTTGTGTTGTTTCGTTCTAGTTGACCAGTAGTGGAGCCCAGTCGGGACGATCGGGGATCTGTGTAGCATTTGGGGTAGTCTTCTTTTATTTTGGCTCCGTAGTCGGGCCTTGATTGTATCTGGTTGATGTAATGCTTTATTCATGTAATTGTGTGAAGTGGCGATTGTAAGCCAACTATGTATCTCTTTCCCTTATGTATTACATGTGTTGTGTGAAGATTACCTCACTTGCGACATCGCTTTCAATGCGGTTATGCCTCTAAGTCGTGCTTCGACACGTGGGAGATATAGCCGCATCGAGGGCGTTACATTGTGGCAGAAAAATATTCAAAGTTTGCACCATTTCAGATATCTGCCGCTACATTGGATGGCGGTCCTTTGGTTGGATTATCTAAGGGTAATGCCGCTGATATCAGGTAATGCACAATCCTCTGTTTCCAATTGATCAGATCCGTTTGGTACCAGAGCACTACCGATTGATCACCTTGCATGCTGCCTCCACTCACGCTTGGTTTTATTTTGGCATGGTGTCATATTGCAGTATATTCTTAATTTTCTTGCTATTTGTTTTCTCATATGATGTATAATGTGGTCAGCATTCAGAAAATTATGATGCTCATAAATTAAGCAGAAGTTATCTAGTATGAACTAAGATAATCTTATTGAACACTATAAAATAACAACTTACCAATATGTGTATCAAAGAAGTAATTTGTTATGGCAGTATTTCTAGCACTGTGATTATCACAGTCTTTTCAGTTTTAACAACATGAATATTTTTCAGAGCTAATCGAGGTATATCACAGTAATTGTAGGGCAAGCATGGCATATGAGGAACTCAATATTACCAGTTCAAACTTAAACCGGATGGGTCATGTTGTGAAATTCTGTGGTATTTGCTGAATGCAAGGCTTAGTTTCTGCCCAATAATAACTGTTGTGCATTGATAATCTCATTGCACATGGTTAAGAAAGAAAATTATGCGTAATGTGGTAGTCACAGTGCTAACTGTTGCGCCCCAATGGCCGTTGGCATAGAGAAGCTCTATGCAAATGTGTATTGAGGGGTCACCTTTGTCTTTTATATACCGCCACAGGCCATCCGCTGATTTTAGGTACTGGAACTAAGTTTGTACACACGCATAGGAATGACCAATTTTGAACTATTTTCCATTTCTCCATTGTATCTATATATTATCTGCCTTCCTAGGTTATCAATGGTGTTACATGACCAAGGTGCACTTCTTGCTTGATTTTTTTTAAATCTATATATTTCCAATGCATAGCCTCAAATTTGAGGGAATGATCTTTGAGAAGAGCTAATGAATAATTTTCATTGTACCAACATTTTCGTAGTTGTATGTTTGTAGGTTTAGATGCATAGCATGTTACAAATAATCATAAAGTTGCTATTTTCCATTCACATAGAATGGAATGGACTGCTCTTGACTAGATTATGTGTTCTAGGAAGCGGAGAAGAACAAGCTTAGTTGATTTGCCTCACATTCAGTGGCACCCTGCAGTATACATGTGTTCTCCACATCCACAAATCAACCACTGACCAACCAGTTCACCCTGGCATTTATAGGATCTTTACAAATATTATTAGTGTGGAGAGTATTTGAATGTTGTCGAAATATCAGATTATCTGTAGGGTACAACTACTAATTTTGTCCTCCAGAATTAAGGCGAGGTATGATTCTTGGACCTCAAATATTTTCCTATACATTTGACATTTCAGATTTATCTATTTCTTAGATCTATCTAAATCAAGTGCAATATGGTGGTATACTTTTTTTAGTGGATTTGTAGTAAGATTTTAACATTGTTGCCGTGCAAATATTAAGATAGATGTATGGTTTAGTTGAATTGTACATGTTTCTTCTTATATGCTTCATTTGTGAGTTCGAGAACGGAACTAGATAGGCTTTTTAAATATATTTCATTTATATGAAGGTTTTCCTGCAACTGTAGCTAAGGGATCCATATTTCATTGGTGTGTTTTAAATAATATACATACATTTTTTTAATTTGCAGTTTTAGAGTTGAGTATAACTGCAACTTATTGAAAATATGATAAACTAGGCATTCAGTTAGGATATCAGAGAGCCCATTTAGTGATTCTAATATGTCTAGCAATGAGTTTTGTACTTCGATAATAATCCAAATACTATTAGCTAAACTTGATTTGAGCAAATTACTAGCTTCATGCGTTCCATTGTACGAAGCAAAATAGTGTATTTGTATAAGTATGCCATGCCACTAAAACTACTTCGTCTACATTCTCGAAAAAATAAAACTACTTCGTCGAACAGTACTCTGCAAAAGCTCTCACAAAATTCGTATCAGGGAAACTTACCAAATAACCTATTTTTTATGAAGATTGTAAAATAGGACATGTAATATTTATCTTAAATAGATAAATTATTTTAGCCACCACAAAGTCCAGTATGGTCTTAGTGTGGATTGCACTGAAACTGCTTCTGGTATTGGAGGTTCGACTTGACTCTTCACTTCTCTACGTATCGAATTGATTCACCTACTCATTGCTTTCAACCTCTCCAAACTTCTGTCATGTTATTTCAAAACATCACATTTTCGACAAAAAATATACAAGAAATTGATCCTTTGACTCACAAATGAACTCTTATCTATATTTTGGACTGATTTTCCATTTTTTTCATACTATGCTTGGATAAATATATAGAGTTCTAATTCAAAATTCCCCTGACTTTGATACGCGATTCAGTTCACTTGCATGTAAAGTTTAATGTTAATCTAGCACCCGAGCACTGCAGTGATGACAATGTATAGCACGTTCGTATAGTGGGCCCATGTCCCATAAGAAGGTTAAGCCACCTGAACTTTGTCTGAGATTTTAATTATGTTGCTGAATGAATCAACATTATTGTGCTTCACTATACTAAAAAAATGCAGCCATGTTGTAACATCCCATTTCTTAACTTACTAGAAAACATTTATGTTCTTGTACAACACATCCATCTATTATTATTGAAGACTCCAAATACCAATTTTAACCAGAGAAAAAAAATAGATGTCCATCTCCTAGCATCCAAGTTGTAAGTTCCAAACGGTTCCTATGGACTGCAAGACAATTCGCTTCTCTTCCATTTGCTTACAAACCTGTCTTGTAGGATGATACCAAATGGGGAGCCCTTATAAAGCATTAAAGTAGGCAGGCGATGATGGAACCAAAGCCAACTTTCATGGAAATAGAAACCAAAGTTGAAGAGAAAGGTCAAGTTGGTGCAAAGGAGGGGAAGGTCAGGAAGAAGAAAACACGTAGTAAAGGGCTCATGAAAGCATGATGGTGTAGATAGCAGAAAAGCATTGCTGGCAAGGAAGCCTTTGACTTTTTGTAGAGAGAACTGAACTTAGCATTGGCGGGAAGGAAGCCTTTGACTTTTTGCCTAATTGTACTACAAACAGTTGTATTCACATGAAAGAAAGTTTGGAGATATTTTTATGTGCCATGTTCACCATTTTCATGATTGTGAAAATGTTTAATTTAATTCCAAGGTCAAAACTTTTACTGAGATGTTTCTTTGCCCCACTCTAAGTTACAAATATGAAGCTTTTAGTTCATTGTTATTATTGTTATTTCAAGACATGTTTTTGTAAGAAACATAAACTATTATTTGCCATTTGCTACTAGTATTAGTCGTTAGTCGGCACGCACATGTTACTTATTTTAAGTTCGCATGTAAACAATTACTATTTCCTATATAGCATAAATTGAGAATTTTTTTTGACATATTCATTTGCATTTGCTAAACCAACTAAATACTTGCCTAAGAAGCATCAGAATTGGAATCTACTCCTGGTCACGATATGGGTCACACTTATAATGCCAACATAAAATGAACGACAGTCACCGTGCAGCGAAGTGAGCATCTTCCATTGAATTATAGTTCACACTTCATTTATCAAAATAAAATCAACAAATTAAATGTCCCCATGCAGCAACGCCCTTGACCCCTACCAATGCCATGTTCTAAAAATTGATGCTTTCAAGATGGAGACCATGGCCACTATTTCTATGGACCTTCAGGCGAAGAAGAAATTACAGCATTGCGATAACATATAATTTGTTGATTGATGAAATTGCTCTACAAATATGTGATGTGAAGTTTATGTTTGAATCAACTACTATTGGTGGATGGAGCTCATATTGCTGACCAATCTGAAATGAGAAATGCTGTCTGTGACACCATTCATTTTCATCATTTACATATCTATGCCACTAAATAATCTATTTGATTCATTTACCTGCATCATGGCCCGTAGCAACGCACAGGCATTTAACTTTTTTTTGAGAAGGCACGGGCATTTAACTAGTCACTATAATGCCTGGTCGGGTTGGTAATCGGCCGACCCAGTCTAACATGCCTCGTGGGCCACGGCAACCGTTTGAGGCAAAGTCCATCCAATAGGAGGTGGGGGTTGCGTAGTTTACAAGAAGTCCTACTTTCCGCCTTCTGCGATGAAATGCTCCTATAACACACGGTGGTTCCACTGAGCCCAATAGCCTCCGGTGCTTTGCTCCGCTCGTTTTGCCTTCTTTATTGTGGAGCTCGTTAGCGCAGCAAAAACCAGCCAGCTACTAGTTCACGAGAAAAACGACCTATCTTTTATTACAAAATTCTCAAGAATTCTTAAAATACCTACAGATATAAAAATGTTCACAAATTTCTAAGAAGAGGTCATGGATTAGAAAATGATCACAAATTATAAGAATTTCCAAGAATTTTAAAATGATTCATGAATTTGAAAAATTTGTGAATTTAGAATATCCACACATGTTTTTAAAATTTTTCACATTTAAAAATATTCATGAATATTTAAAATATCCGTGATTTTTTTGGAAGTTAAAAACTATTTGAAAAATTTATAGATGTTGCAAATTTGAAAAGAGCTCATAATTTCTAAATTTTGTGAATTTTCCAAATGTTCCAAAATTAACATTTTTATAAGAAAAAATAGTCATGAATTGTATGAAAATGAACCAAAAAAAAACTAAAGAGAAAGAGAAGGAAACAAAAAAAAAACTGTTGAAAGCCTAGTTAAAACCTAAATAAAAAGAAATGGAAGAACAGTATTGCACGAAAACAGGTGAAAAAACAAAACAAAACAAAACAAAAACGCCGGAAAACACAACAATAAACTTACATCTAGTTGGCCCTTTTGTGGTTTTTCGAGACAAAGAATTGGACATGAGATCTTAGAAAATTAGTTTGTAGATGATTTCTAGGAAAACCAGTTTTTGTTAGTTTGGACTTTGGACAGAGAAAAATATAGAAAACACATATACGCCTCCCCGCTCCACCAGCACGTATGATGAAGATGACGTAACCGAATACGTCGTTGTCATTCGATCCAAACAGGTCGTGCGAGACCGGGTGGCAGGGTCTCAAACCTTGATATAATGCAAATAGGTCGTGCGAGGTACTGGATGACACGACACGACGCGACGGTATTTTTTCATTGAAAAATAATTTTCCCCGCTTTGTATTCCAAAACAACAACACCGATACATAACCCAAAGGAAAAAGGAAAAGGAAACAAATGCCAATAACGGCAGCTCGACAAAGCGAGGATGACCCGCCACCGCAACGCCCTCCGGATTGACCCGCCATGATACAAGGCTCCGATCCGCCGCGTACAAAGCAGCACCTCCAAGAAGGAATGCGACGCCGACGACGCTGGTACCGAGACGAGTCCTAGGGTTTCCCCCGGCACGCGGAGGAGAGTAGGGGGAGGATACCACCGACACCCTTCAGGAAGGACTAGCGGCACCCTCAGGCGTCACCGCATTGGAGCTAGAAGACCCAGCAAGGATTTCTCTTGTACTCCATACCACACCGCCCAACCGGACCGGAGCCAACCAGCCAACTCACCGCCCTTCAACATGCGCCATCGCGGTCGACACGCCACCCACGCCACCTCACTGAGATCACCACCACAAGGCCAAGAGGACTATGAGAGAAGCGTCGGGCGACGGGAGCAGCAGCACCGTGCCATGCGGGAGGGAACCACCTCCACCGCCGTTGTGTGGGAGGCCCGTGCCTCCGGCACCGTCACGGTCGCCGTCCGGACGCGGCAGCATGGCATACCACTAGTAGAAAAAGGGGCTATGGTCCAGGCCGCCTCAGCCCATTAGTCCCGGTTCAGTCTTGAACCGGGACCAATATGGGCATTGGTCCCGGTTCGTGAGCCCAGGGGGCCGGCCGGGCCACGTGGGCCATTGGTCCCGGTTTGTATGGACCTTTTGGTCCCGGTTGGTGGGATGAACCGGGACCAAAGGGCCTCCCTCCTGGCCCACCACCATTGGTCCCGGTTGGTGGCCTGAACCGGGACCAAAGGCTCCCCTTTAGTCCCGGTTCATGTCATCAACCAGGACCAATGAGGTGCCTATATATACCCTCGTCCAGGAGCAGAGCACTCCAGTGCTCTGTTTTTCTCAGGCCGGCGAGGGGAGGGGTTTGTGGTGCTCTAGCTCACCTCCTATGCACATGAGGTGTTCGATGGAATGCCCGAGCCACACTACTTAAGCTTTCTCCTCTCGAAGCTCGACCTCCAAACTCCATTTTCCTCGAGATTTGTCTAGATTTAGCGGTCCGTCACGCCCCGTCCCCGTCTTCACCGCCGTCGATCACCCGCGCCGATCTCATCACCGACACCACCGTGGTGAGCCTCTTGTTCTTATCTTCTTTCTGAAAGGAAAAATATTCTTACTTGTATGTTTAGATAGATACTTGTATCATTTTCTTACGTTTATTATTGCATCTTATATAGTGCGATGGTTTTGGTATCCGCCCCCGTCGGCCCTCGTCCTGTCTATGATTCAGATGTGGTATGTATATTATCTTTATAACTATTGGTTCATTTATTGTTTATGAAAATTATGCCGACCAACGTGACATAGATTTTATTTATCTAGGATGTATGTGAATCGGAAATGCCAATCGACCCTATTGTCGAGAGGTTAAATTTAGTTGAAGAAGAAAACAATTTGTTGAAGGAAAAAATAAAAAAAAATTGAGGAGGAGAAGATGATATTGGAGTTGCATGTTGCGGATGTCGTCGATGATCACAAGATCAAGATGGATGCAATGCGCTTGAAGATTAGAAAGATTAGAAAATATGCCATTCATACCGAGGCTTGGTATCATTATGCCGTTGGATCAATTGTTACCTTGGTTGCGATTATGATCGCATTTGTTTTCGCATTGAAATGTTTTACATAGTTTCAATGTATGGTTTAATTAATTAGATGCTCTGGAGAGCTATATTTTGTTAGATGAGAACTATGTATGTACTTTGGTTTTAATGTGATGATGAACTTCTATTAATTTGGACACTTAATTATATATAATGCACGCAGATGAACCGGCAATGGATGTACGGTGACAGACACACCCGCGAGTACATTAAGGGCGTGCATGAGTTTCTCGATGCGGCTGAGGCAAACAAGCAGAATGGTTTTATGTGTTGTCCATGCACTGAATGTGGGAATACGAGGTCTTACTCTAACCGGAAAATCCTTCACTCCCACCTGCTTTACAAGGGTTTCATGCCACACTATAATGTTTGGACGAGGCACGGAGAAATAGGGGTTATGATGGAAGACGGCGAAGAAGAAAAGTACGATGACAACTATGTGCCCCCTGAATATGGTGATGCTGCAACGGGGGGAGCTGGTGAAGATCAAGAGAAACCAGACGATGTGCCCAATGATGCTGCCACGGGTGAAGCTGCTGAAGATCAAGAGGAACCAGACGATGTGCCCGATGATGATGATCTCCGCCGGGTCATTGTCGATGCAAGGACGCAATGCATTAGTCAAAAGGAGAAGCTGAAGTTCGATCGCATGTTAGAGGATCACAAAAAAGGGTTATACCCCAATTGCGAAGATGGAAACACAAAGCTCGGTACCGTACTGGAATTGCTGTAGTGGAAGGCAGAGAATGCTGTGGCTGACAAAGGATTTGAGAAGCTACTGAAAATATTAAAGAAGAAGCTTCCAAAGGATAACGAATTGCCCGACAGTACATACGCAGCAAAGAAGGTCGTATGCCCTCTAGGATTGGAGGTGGAGAAGATACATGCATGCCCTAATGACTGCATCCTCTACCGCGGTGCATACAAGGATCTGAATGCATGCCCGGTATGCGGTGCGCTGCGGTATAAGATCAGACGAGATGACCCCGGTGATGTTGACGGCGAGCCCCTCAGGAAGAGGGTCCCTGCAAAGGTGATGTGGTATGCTCCTATAATACCACGGTTGAAACGTCTGTTCAGAAACGAAGAGCATGCCAAGTTGATGCGATGGCACAGTGAGAACCGAAAGAAAGATGGGAAGTTGAGAGCACCCGCTGACGGGTCGTAGTGGAGAAAAATCGAGAGAAAGTACTGGGATGAGTTTGCAAAGGACCCAAAGAATGTATGGTTTGCTTTAAGCGCGGATGGCATTAATCCTTTCGGGGAGCAGAGCAGTAATCACAGCACCTGGCCCGTGACTCTATGTATGTATAACCTTCCTCCTTGGATGTGCATGAAGCGGAAGTTCATTATGATGCCAGTTCTCATCCAAGGCCCTAAGCAACCCGGCAACGAAATTGATGTGTACCTAAGGCCATTAGTTGAAGAACTTTTACAGCTGTGGAATGGAGACGGTGTACGTACGTGGGATGAGCACAGACAGGAGGAATTTAACCTTAAGGCGTTGCTGTTCGTGACCATCAACGATTGGCCCGCTCTCAGTAACCTTTCAGGACAGACAAACAAAGGATACCACGCATGCACGCACTGTTTAGATGACACTGAAAGTATATACCTGGACAAATGCAGGAAGAATGTGTACCTGGGCCATCGTCGATTTCTTCCGACCAACCATCAATGTCGAAAGAAAGGCAAGCATTTCAAAGGCGAGGCAGATCACCGGAAGAAGCCCGCCATGCACACCGGTGATCACGTGCTTGCTATGGTCAATGATTTACCCTACGTCATCTTTGGAAAGGGTCCCGGTGGACTAGCTGTTCCGAATGACGCTGAGGGACACGCACCCATGTGGAAGAAGAAATCTATATTTTGGGACCTACCCTACTGGAAAGACCTAGAGGTCCGCTCCTCAATCGACGTGATGCACGTGACGAAGAACCTTTGCGTGAACCTGCTAGGCTTCTTGGGCGTGTATGGGAAGACAAAAGATACGCCGGAGGCACGGGAGGACCTGCAACGTTTGCACGAAAAAGACGACATGCCTCCGAAGCAGTATAAAGGTCCTGCCAGCTACGCTCTTACGAAAGAAGAGAAAGAAATCTTCTTTGAATGCCTGCTTAGTATGAAGGTCACGACTGGCTTCTCATCGAATATAAAGGGAATAATAAATATGCCAGAGAAAAAGTTTCAGAACCTAAAGTCTCATGACTGCCACGTGATTATGACGCAACTGCTTCCGGTTGCATTGAGGGGGCTTTTACCGGAAAACGTCCTATTAGCCATTGTGAAGCTATGTGCATTCCTCAATGCAATCTCTCAGAAGGTGATCGATCCAGAAATGGTACCAAGGCTAAGGAGTGATGTGGCGCAATGTCTTGTCAGTTTCGAGCTGGTGTTCCCACCATCCTTCTTCAATATCATGACGCACGTCCTAGTTCATCTAGTCGACGAGATTGTCATCCTGGGGCCCGTATTTCTACACAATATGTTCCCCTTTGAGTGGTTCATGGGAGTCCTAAAGAAATATGTCCGTAACCGCGCTAGGCCAGAAGGAAGCATCTCCATGGGCCATCAAACAGAGGATGTTATCGGGTTTTATGTTGACTTCATTCCTGGCCTTAACAAGATAGGTCTCCCTAAATCGCGGTATGAGGGGAGACTGACTGGAAAAGGCACTCTTGGAAGAGACTCAATAATATGCAGGGACGGATATTCTTGGTCTCAAGCACACTACACAGTTCTACAGAACTCTACCTTGGTGACCCCGTATGTCGATGAACACAAGAACAGTCTGCGCTCCAAACACCCGGAGCAATGCGACGATTGTATTACATGTGAACACATCAGGACTTTCAGCAGTTGGTTGGAAACACGTCTCAGAGGTGACAACACTGTTTGTGATGAGTTGTACTTGTTGTCCAGGGGACCATCTTTGACTGTATTGACTTACAAAGGATACGAGATAAATGGGAATACATTTTACACGATCGCCCAAGATCAAAAGAGCACCAACCAAAACAGCGGTGTCCACTTTGATGCAGCAACCGAGAGCGGAAAGGACACATATTGTGGTTACATAGTGGACATATGGGAACTTGACTACGGACCTGATTTTAAGGTCCCTTTGTTTAAGTGCAAATGGGTTATTCTGTTTGGCGGCGGCGTACAGGTAGACCCACAGTACGAAATGACAACAGTGGATCTGAAAAATCTTGGGTACACTGACGAATCGTTCGTCCTAGCCAATGATGTGGCACAGGTTATCTATGTGAAGGACATGTCTACCAAACCGGGAAAAAGAAAAGACAAGGAAGCGAATACATCATACGATGAGCCAAAGCGCCACATAGTTCTTTCAGGAAAAAGGGACATCCTGGGAGTGGACGGCAAGACAGACATGTCTGAAGATTATGAAAAGTTTCATGAAATTCCTCCCTTCAATGTCAAGGCTGACCCAAGCATCCTGATAAACAATGAAGATTATCCATGGTTACGGCGCAATAAGCAAATGACACAAGCGAAGAAAAAGTGAAGACTTTCTCCCGCAACTATTATGATGATACCATGCCAACTTTGTAACAGATGATCTTTCGTCCGAAACTCAGATACTTCGAAAGAGATTGTTCGTTTTGTACACGAAGTGCATCCAGTTTTTTCCGTAACCATCTCAACTTTGTTGCACATGCTATGTGGGTGAAATGATGATACCATGCCAACTTTCAACCTTTTCGGAGTTCATTTGAAATGCTTTTCAATTTCAGGGTCTTATAGCTCAAAAAAAATCAATAAATCCATGAAAAATAACAAATGAAGTCAGAAAGGGTTGAAAATTGATGATGTGTCTTTGAATGGTGCATTTTGAACACAGAAAAAATATGGAGTTCAAATAAGTTCAAGAAAATGAAATCCCTTTGTAACAGATGATCTTTCGTCCGAAACCCTGATACTTCGAAAGAGATTGTCTGTTTTGTACACGAAGTGCATCCAATTTTTGCCGTAACCATATCAACTTTGTTGCACATGCTATGTGGGTGAAATGATAATACCATGCCAACTTTCAACCTTTTCGGAGTCCATTTGAAATGCTTTTCAATTTCAGGGTCTTATAGCTCAAAAAAATCAATAAATGCATGAAAAATAACAAATGAAGTCAGAAAGGGTTGAAAATTGATGATGTGTCTTTGAATGGTGCATTTTGAACACAGAAAAAATATGGAGTTCAAATAAGTTCAAGAAAATGAAATCCCTTTGTAACAGATGATCTTTCGTCCGAAACCCTGATACTTCGAAAGAGATTGTCCGTTTTGTACACGAAGTGCATCCAGTTTTTGCCGTAACCATCTCAACTTTGTTGCACATGCTATGTGGGTGAAATGATAATACCATGCCAACTTTCAACCTTTTCGGAGTCCATTTGAAATGCTTTTCAATTTCAGGGTCTTATAGCTCAAAAAAATCAATAAATGCATGAAAAATAACAAATGAAGTCAGAAAGGGTTGAAAATTGATGATGTGTCTTTGAATGGTGCATTTTGAACACAGAAAAAATATGGAGTTCAAATAAGTTCAAGAAAATGAAATCCCTTTGTAACAGATGATCTTTCGTCCGAAACCCTGATACTTCGAAAGAGATTGTCCGTTTTGTACACGAAGTGCATCCAGTTTTTGCCGTAACCATCTCAACTTTGTTGCACATGCTATGTGGGTGAAATGATGATACCATGCCAACTTTCAACCTTTTCGGAGTTCATTTGAAATGCTTTTCAATTTCAGGGTCTTATAGCTCAAAAAAATCAATAAATGCATGAAAAATAACAAATGAAGTCAGAAAGGGTTGAAAATTGATGATGTGTCTTTGAATGGTGCATTTTGAACACAGAAAAAATATGGAGTTCAAATAAGTTCAAGAAAATAAAATCCCTTTGTAACAGATGATCTAACTTCATAGTAAAGTTATTCATAAACTAGCGATTCACATACATTTTAAAACTATAAGTATTTAGTACAAATAAAAAAATAAAAAGCAAAAAATAAAACAAAAGAAGAAAACAAAAAAATTAAATTATAAGTAAAATAAAACTATAAGTATCACTAAAAAACTGTAAGTAATTAAACTAAAATAAAACTATAATATTCTTCAAATTTTTAAAAATTCAAATTTAAACTATTTAAAATTTAAAACTAATGGCACTAACAGAAAGTTTATAATTTTTGTGACCTAAAAGCAAAAAGAAACCACTAAAAAACTGTAAGTATTTAGTTTTAAGTAGAAATAAAAAATAAATAGAAAAAAATTCTAATTTTATAGTAAAGTTATTCATAAACTAGTGATTCACACAAATTTTTAAAAATTCAAATTTAAACTATTTAAAATTTAAAACTAATGGAACTAATAGAAAGTTTATAATTTTTGTGACCCAAAAGCAACAAATAAAAAACCAAAAAAATGTAGAAATAAAAAAGAAAAAACAAAAAAAAAATGCCACCTACTGGGCCTCCACGGCCTGAATACGACTAGAAACCCTACATGGGCCAGGATTCAGGCCCGTAGAAGGCCCAATAGGCCCACAGGCAAAGCAGTGTCAAATTAGGCCCATAGGCCTTTTGTTCGGAGGAGTTCAGGAGGGAGGAGGCAGCAGACCTTATAAACTGGTCTCGGGCGCTCTCAACTAGCGATGTGGGACTAAACTTTTGGACCCGGAGCGCACAAGGGCATTGGTCCCGGTTGGTGCCACCAACCGGGACCAAAGGCCGCCGCTTCCCGCCCTTTGGGCTGCCGAAAATTGGCCTTTGGTCTCGGTTCGTGGCACCAACCGGGACTAATGCCAACCTTTAGTCCCGGTTGCTGTCACGAACCGGGACTAAAGCCTCTGCTATATAAGGCCACACTTTGGAATTTTTCATTCTCATCTTGCAGTTGCCCCGACGCCGCCCGCCCCCATCGTCGCCGTCGCCCGCGCACATCGTCGCCGTCGCCCGCGCCGCGCGCCGTCCCGGCCCGCCCCCGTCGCCGTCGCCCTCGTCCCTGCCCCGACGCCGCCCGCCCCCATCGTCGCCGTCTCCCGCGCCCATCGTCGCCGTCGCCCGCGCCGCGCGCCGCCCCGCCGTCGCCGTCGCCGTTGCCCGCCCGCCCCCATCATCGCCGTCGCCGTCGCCCGCCCGCCCCCATCGTCACCGTCGCCCGCCCGCCCCCATCGTCGCCGTCTCCCGCGCCCATCGTCGCCGTCGCCCGCGCCGCGCGCCGCCCCGCCGTCGCCGTTGCCGTCGCCCGCGCGCCCCCATCGTCGCCGTAGCCGTCGCCCGCCCGCCCCCATCGTCGCCGTCACCGTCGCTCGCGTCGCCGTCGCCGTCGCCCGACTCCGCGGTCCTCCTCTGGTCCGGCCGCGGCGCCCTAGCTAGCTTTTTTTTTTCTGTTATATGCTTTTTTTTCTGTTATATGCTTTTTTCTGTTATATGCTTTTTTTCATGTATATATGCTAGAAAAATTAGGATTTTTTTCTGTTCATAGATTTTTTTTCATATATATGCCTGTTTTTTTATATATGTGTATATATATGTTCATGTATATATGCAAAAAATAGTTCTTTAGAAAAATTAGGATTTTTTTCTGTTCATAGATTTTTTTGGGTGATATTAATTATTGTAAATATGAAAATGTTTGTATATTCTTATGAACAAATGAATTAGAAGAGGGAGAAGAAGAGGGGGTCGAGAGGGGGTCTAGGGTCGCCGAGGGGTCGAGGGTCGTCGAACATGAGAGGAAGAAGAGGATAAAAAAGAAGAGGAATAAGAAAAGAAAAAAGAGGAGAAGAAAGAATAGAGGAGATCTTCTCCTCTATTCTTTCTTCTCCTCTTTTTTTTTCTTCTTCTTCCTCTTTTTTTATCGGGAACGAGGGTCGTCGAGGGTCGCCGAGCGGTAGAGGAGGAAGAGGATAAAATAGAAGAGGAAGAAAAAAAAAGAGGGGTCGACGGTCGCCTAGGGGTCGAGGGTCGAGAGGGGGTCTAGCTAGGGTCGCCGAGAGGGGAGAGGAAGACGAGGAGAAATAAATAAGAAGAAGAAAAAAGAAGAAAAAGAGGAGAAGAAGAAAGGAATAGAGGAGAAAAGAGAAAAAATATAATTTTTCTCTTTTCTCCTCTATTCCTTTCTTCTTCTCCTCTTTTTTTTCTTCTTTTTTTTCTTCGACACGTGGGGAGGGGGGGGGGGAGTTCGAGAACGCCGGACATTCATGAGAGAGGCGAGGAAAGAATAGAGGAGACTTCTCCTCTATTCTTTCTTCTCTTTTTTTTTCTTCTTCTTCTTCCTCTTTATTTTATCGGGAACGAGGGTCGTCGAGAGGGCCGCCGAGTGGTAGAGGAGAAAACCTAAATAGAAAGTATCGTCGGTGTGAGATACATGTACCGTCGGTGTCGGACACTAAATCCACATCCCACAACTGGCGCGGGTTTCGACGCCCACGTCACTCGTGGGACGTGGATGTAGTGTCCGACACCGAAGGCCACATGTATCTCACACCCACGATACTTGCTAGCTATTTAGGGTTTCCTCTACCGAAAAGAAGAGGAGAAATAAATAAGAAGAAGAAAACAGAAGAAAAACAAGAGGAGAAGAAGAAAGGAATAGTGGAGAAGAAGAGAAAATAGAATATATTCTATTTTCTCTTCTTCTCCACTATTCCTTTCTTCTTCTCCTCTTTTGTTTCTTCTTTTTTTTCTTCGATCTTCTCCTCTAGCTATTCCTTTCTTCTTCTCCTCTATTGGTCGAGGGTCGGGAACTAGGGTAGAGGGTCGAGGGTCGTTAAGGGGTCAAGGGTCGAGGGTTTCAGGGTCGTTGAGGGTTCGAGGGGTCAAGAATCGCCGAGGGGTCGAGAGAGGTTTCCTAGTGTCAAAGTATTGAAGAAATCCATGCCTTCATCATTAGCCGGAAGTAACCAGAGCATGTTGGTACGAAGTTCTGCAAAGTTGTTCTGGAATGGAGTCTCGGATAGAATAATCTGCCTTTTGGTACGAATTCAGCAAAGGCCTTCCAAATAGCGATATTCGGAAGGCTCTTGCTGAACTTTGTACCAAAAAGCGAATTATCCTATCTGGGACTCCGTTCCAGAACAACTTTGAAGAGCTTCCTACCATCATGCACATGTTACTTTCGCCTAATGATGAAGACATGGTTTTGTTGAATCCTTTGACACTGGGCAACCTCCCGACCCCAAGGCGATCCTCTCGAACATGAGAGGAAGAAGAGGATAAAAAAAGAAGAGGAAGAAGAAGAAAAAAGAGGAGAAGAAAGAATAGAGGAGTTCTATTCTTTCTTCTCCTCTTTTTTCTTCTTCTTCCTCTTTTTTTTATCGGGAACGAGGGTCATCGAGGGACATATATAGATGTAGTGTCATCGTTGTCGATATATACCCCCTCCCGATAGCTTACTATGATTAGGTAGCTAGTTCTACGTTTGGCACTAATATATCCATCTGTCATGTTTGAATAATAATTGCCATGTTGTAAATATTTGTAGAAACTGTGGACACCGCCCTAGACGAAGCAAGAAAAGAAGCGTTGTTGAGGGAGATAATCGCAGAAGGAAGTGATGCCGTCTCGTACTATCTCAACGATATCTTCGATGGTCCGGAAGGAGAGGGTGAACAAGCTGGCTACGGTGACCTAATGCCGGTACAAGAAGAAGAACATGAGGACGGCGCCGGTGACCCAATGCCAGTGCAAGAAGGAGAAAGTGATGACGGCTCCGGTGATCGAACCGAGTCCGGCCAGGTATATATATTAGTTAAGCCTATGCTGACTAGCTGATTGATGCATTCATTGTTTTGGTATGTACACATATTAATTAAGTCTTTGTTCTTTTATCTAGCCCTCCGGATCGAGCACAACTTCGGTAAAGAGACGAGGCCTGAAGAAAAAGTTGAGCTCGGATGAAAAGCTTGAGATCACAGCAATCGTGCCCGACGGCCAACCTATTGAACCCCTCCGGACAAAGAGGGCATTTGTTGCTTAGTGCGGGTTCTGGTTAGGGACAAGATCTCGATAAGCATCCAGCAATGGTTTAAGCCGGCTAAAGAAGACCCTGAGGTGTCTTATGTCAATGATATGCAGAAAAATGATCTTTGGACTGAGCTGAAGTCAAATTTCACCCTACCGCCAGAGGATAATCCAGAGAACCCAATTAAAGAGAAATTAATCAAGAAGAGGATGGTAGATCTATTCAGGAGGTGGAAGAAAGAGCTCAATAGGTTTGTCGATAAAAAAGAGACACCAGAATTCAAGGGCAGATATGAGAAGATCAGAGATCACTGGCCCGCATTTGTGGCCTACAAGACAACGGAAAAGAGTAAGAAGATGTCGTCGACAAACAAGCAGAATGCCGCGAAGAAGAAGCTTCACCATCGCACGGGGTCAGGTGGCTACCTCGTAGCCCGGCCTAAGTGGTCCAAGGTTGAGAATGATCTGGTTCATAAAGGGATCAGACCAGAGACATATAACTGGCCAGACCATTGCCGGACTTGGTTCTTCGGGGCTGGCGGAACCTTGGACCCTGAAACAGGGGGATGCATTTGGACGAACGAACAAATGGACATACCAGTCAGTAGGCTTAAGCACTATATTGACGCAGCGCAGGAAGGGACGTTCTTTCCAGACAGAGAGCACGACGAGCTCACAATGGCCCTCGGGAATCTTGAGCACCCTGGACGGATACGAGGCACGCCAAGCTCCGTTTCATGGAATGTTGGGTTTTCGGACGCAGGCGGTTACAAATCCCATGAGAGGAGGAAAAAAATGTAGCAGACCGAACTGCAGGCGCTGCACGCAAGGGTACAAGCGATAGAGGAACGAGAAGCAAATCGCAGCAAACATACTGCCGAAGCCTCCCCCGAAGCTACCCCGCCATCTCAGCGCAGAAGCAGCGTGGCTTCCACCGAGCAGCTTCAGCTGCAGCATGCCTTGACGGCTCCTGCCAGCTATCCTGTGGATGCTATAACGGAGTCTCAAAATTGCCACCTTATGATGCAATGGATGAATTTGAAGGTCAAGGCGGCTGTTGGCTCTGTTTATCCTACTGAACCCGGCGCAACTTTTCACTGCATGCCGATTCCAGAAGGATATGCTAGGGTGATGGTGGATGAGATAACGGAGGGATTTGAGGACCTCCAGCTTGACCACCCTACCGGTGAAGGGGAGACTCGGCTGGGGTCTGCTCTGAAGACTCCATGCCTATGGCGGAAGGACCTCATCAACCTTCCGAACTGGACGCCTCCGCCTCCTCCTCCTCCTCCGGCGAGTCAGGGCACTCCGCCTCCTCCACCGCCTCCTCCTCCGGCGAGTGACGATCAGGGCCCTCGGCCGGCTCCTTCTCCGGCGCATGGCGGCACTCCGCCTCCGTCTCCGCCTGCGCCGACGCGCCCGAGCAGCCAACCTCCTCCTTCTCCACCTCGTCAGCAAGGGCAGAAGAGACTTGCTGCCGCTCCAGCTGCTCCGGCGGGTCGTAGTCCTTCTCCTCCGCCTCTTAAGCAAGTAAAGAAGACAACCGCTTCGTCTGCTCGGTCGGCGTCTAGCAGTACAACCAGAGGCGGGAGGACATACAGATTCGGTCCTTCTCTGAAGACTCCAGAGAAGTTACCATACGAGAGGACCCAGGAGGAGAACGCCGAGATCGCGCGAGAAGAAGTGAGGAAATTCTTTGAAGGGGTGAAAGCAAAGAAACATCCACCTCCGGAGGAGAAGGTAGATGGGGTGAAAGTGAAGCGCACTCTGGCTGCCCTGACAAAACCTCCAAAGTCTGATCCGCCGAAAGGAAACTATGACCGCATTATTGGAAAGGAATTTGCCGAAGCGGAGCGGTCGGGAACTACTGTCAGTGATGAAAGGCTGAAAAAACGACGAGCTGGGAAACAAATTGCCCAGCTCGGCAAACAAGCGAAGCAATCATGCCCCCCGCTCAAGGTGCCTAGCCACAACGCCGCTAATGATCCGAGGATGGTGCCCGGTTATAATAATCTTGCAGATTACCTGCCCGACGAAGTACATTATGAACCCATGGACATGTGGATGCAAAGATACGAGTACGGGAAGCCTCTCGTCAAAGATGAAAGATCTCTATCAACGATGATGCGAAGATTGCATGATTGGTACTTGAAAATCTGCAGAGACTCTGGGGGGAGGAGTACTTTGTATGTGAGAGTTAAAAAGGAGCATGACCTCGTTGGAATTGATCTGTTGCCTGTTCCATTTGAGGAGTTCTATCAGTTTTTCAATCAATTGGCCCTCGGTAAAACAACGATCGCCTGCTACTGTCTGTAAGTAGTACTACTTCTGTCATTAAGTTTCTCTATATAGCTTAGCTCTTTCATTGCATGTATTTATAATCATCCTCACTATATTATGCAGATTGAAGATCGTCGAATTGAAGAAAAGACAAGTCGGTGATATTGGGTTCATTAACACATATCTCATAGATGCAACTGAGGTTAAACTTCATGCCGCAGCTACCGAGGCCAACATGCTACAATCGTTCGTAATAAATCAAAACAAAGATATAATACTCTTTCCTTACAACTTCAAGTGAGTGTTACTGTCTTGTGCGTATTCGGTTTCCCTTATATATTAGTCAAGGTTATAGTAATGTAATTCATGAGTTATGCATGCGTGTGTAGTTTCCACTATATTCTCCTAGAGATTAAGCTTGAGCAGGGACTAGTAACCGTCTTAGACTCAAGACGAAAAGATCCCCAGGACTATGCAGACATGACTGAAATCCTCAAGAAGTAAGTTAAATCGATCATTATCCACCATATCAGCAACTTTGTTCATTTCCTGATATCAAGTAATTGTTTTCTTTGTCCGGCAGGGTTTGGAGAAAATTCACCAAAAAAGTTCCGGGACTGCCGAAGGAGCTGGAATTTAGACACCCGAAAGTAAGTACTATAGTAGCATGTTTCGCGCATCTCCTAGTGATTCAAGCGCTAGTTTCATCAATACCATTTAGCATTCTTGCTTATCAGTTTGATTGACCTCTATTTCTTGTAAAGTGGTTGTGGCAGGAACAAGGGAATGATTTCTGTGGATACTACATCTGCGAGTCCATCCGCCACACGACGTGTGAGCGGGGCGGGTACTCTAACGAACAATATGAAGTACATAAATAACAATATTCACAATTTTATTTTATTACCATCATTTGTGTTGAGTTTCATTCATTCATATATATATATATATATATATATGTATTGACCCCCTTCTTGAAATTAGATGTTTCGGAAGCGGGATGAACTCCTAGCACCAGCTCGCATGCGAGCAATTCAAGAGGAATTGGCGGCATTCTTTCTTGACCACGTGATCCCTGAAGACGGAGAATTCTATGTTAAACCTGAGTCCGTATGATTATATTTGTAAGAGATAATTACTGTATATATGTAGCCGGTACTGTCAGATAGATATACGACAACTTGTTGTTCGACCAATCTCTCGGAGAAGGAGAGGTGGTCGATATCACTTCTCTCTGTATGCATATATGTTCATGACGATCTTCTGTTTCCTTCGTTTGCTTTACTAGCTAGCCAGCGTGTCTAGTCCTCTCTATACGTATGTATAGTACGTAGCGTCGACCAAGCACGGACATAAGAGAGGACACTTCTTTATATTAATTATAGTTAGCTAACACAATATATGAAACACCTAAATTAACCCCCCAAAACCCCCAACCCCCCCCCCTTTCAAAAAAAAACAAAAACCCTAGCCACAGAAGTGCTGACGCGTGGATGCCTATTGGTCCCGGTTGGTGCCACCAACCGGGACCAAAGGGTCTCCTGACTGGGCTCTGCACACTGCCCACGTGGATGGGCTTTAGTCCCGGTTCTGGATTGAACCGGGACTAAAGGTGGGAGGTATTAGTACCGACACTTTAGTCCCGGTTCAGGAACCGGGATTAAAGGCCCTTACGAACCGGGACTATAGGCCCTTTTTCTACCAGTGTACCAGGCCACCCCTGGCCCAGCCAGGCCCGAATCAGGCCCGCTAAGCCCCGCCAGCACCCCACCGACCAACGTCACTCCCCCACCTCCCGGAAGTCGCGCCGCAGACCCGCCCCGCCGTCGGCCTGCCCAAACCCAAATGGGGCCCAAAGGGCCCAGATCTGAGCCGAGCGGGCGCCGCCGTGCCACCCCGCCGCCAACGGTGCCACCTTCGTCCAACCGATCTACCGCGTCGCGCCAGGATGCCCCGCCGCCGAGGAACACCCCCCGAAGCCGCTCCGCCCTGCGCTGGAGAGCACCCGCGAGGGGAAAGGCCGGGAGGCGCCACCGCCAGCGTCGCCTGATCCAGGCCCAGCGGGGGGGGGGGGGGGGTTGGGGGGCTTCCAACGTAAATAGTTTTCCATGGTATTTTTTTTAGAGAGAACGCGACGGTATGTATAGAACTCATTTTTAGAATTAAAAAAAGCAGTTTTTTTGAGCTTTTACCAAAGTCGGTTTGTATTTATCCATGACTCTATTAGATAACCCAAACGTGTTTTTAGGTGGTTACAACCGAAGTCACGTTTATAAAGATCTGATTCTCTATAATCGCTCTATCCAAACATCCCTAGTAGATTTCCTACGATTGTACGTTAGAATATCAAGTAGTATTGGTTAATTAGACGGACGTGCGTGAAGGAGATGGAGTCAAACCACCCTCCCTAGAGCCGTCGACGCAAAAAAGAAAGAAAACGTCCCACGCGGGCCGGCCTCTCCGTATATGTGCATGTTCGCTTCAACTACTCTTCTATCAACCGATCTATCAACCGCATCGACCGATCGAGCTCTCGGCATCGATCTATCAATGGCGGACCTTGAGAACCCCAAATCTAATTGTGGAGTCACCGTGCTGGACATCGAGAACCCCAATCCTAATGGTGGCGTCGTCGTGGCACCGAAGCCTAGCCGGCATGCGTACTGGGAATGGAACGAAAGGTCAAACACAATCATCAGTGGAAACCCTAACGTCCCCTGTGCCGCCCTGGAGGACGTCGCGGTAGCGGAGCCCGTGGAGCGAAGCAGATGGTGGATCTTATGCTCGTGTGAGGTGATCGGCTACTTCACTGCATTTGCCGCTATAATTCTCCTGGGGATCCAAGACTATTGGCCGATGGGCCCTACGCGTGTCGCAATGATTGTTGTGGGGGCTATAGCTCTGTTTATTGGGGCGTTTAGCTCTGTTTATTGTGGGTTGTTTGGTGAAAGTTAGGGCAAATCTCGCCATAGCATTGCTTCACGAGACTGAAGAGGCACCAAGAGTCATAGATCGCCTAGTCTTCCAAATTTAAGTTTTTAAATTTTCCTAACTAGTAGATGTAGTAATATAACTACATCAGATTTTATTTTTTGAAGTTTTTATCATTTATTTGCCTTTTTCAAAACTGAAATGACGATACACGAGGGGGGGGGGGGGGGGGGTAGAGTTTGAGAAATGGGACCTTTAGTCCCGGTTTGAGACACGAACCGGGATAAAAGGGCATCGCACCCTTTAGTCCCGGTTTATATCTCGAACCGGGAGTAAAGAAACACGAACCGGGATAAAAGGGCATCGCACCCTTTAGTCCCGGTTTATATCTCGAACCGGGACTAAAGATTAGACCTTTAGTCCCGGTTCGAGATATAAACCAGGACTAAAGGGTGCGATGCCCTTTTGTCCCAGTTCGTGTCTCAAACCGGGACTAAAGGTCCCATTTAAACCGGGACTAAGGCACAGCTGCTCGAACCGGAACTAATGCTTACATTAGTCCCAGTTCATAATGCAACCGGGACTAATGTATATATTGCGCTGGGACCAAAACCCTGTTTTCTACTAGTACAATCAGCTAGCACAATCTATGCAATACGCGTTGGCACATATTGCAGCCAACACGGAGTATTAATATTAGCCTACAAAGAGATATTATTAAAAGTAATTGAAATTACATTTTTGCTGAGACCACTTTTCCACTGTGTGTAGTGAGAAATTAAACATTCATGATAAATATAAACATATTTATGTGTACTGAGCAATCAAACATTCATGATAAATATTAGCATAGGTAAACATTCATGACAATTATAGCATATGTTGATCATATATATTATATAGGCAATATGTCCATAATTCTACTAGATTAACACATGTTTCGTATCATAGCTAATATTCTGCCTAAGCTGCTGAGGGCATCTCCAACGCCGTCCCCTAAAACGGACACACTATTTGTCAGCGGACACTGATATGTGAACCGGCCATCCAACCATATCCCCTAAATGTTCGCCTTTTTTTTTCTAGTTCTGTAACACTCAAAATAATTATAGAAAATAGCACAATGCATCCTTAGAAAACATGCAAATATAGCTAGTACAAAAAAATTAAAAATTAAAAAGTCTCAATAGCATTTGACCGAATACTAGTTGGGTGTGGTGTCCTCCATGGATGGCATTGGTAAGGGTCGTAGGGCACCTGGCTGCGGAAGGATTCTGGGTGGACGTCCGCGTAGTGCAAGGAGGGCAGGCGCGTCGGTGGGGATGCGAATGACCGAGGATGCCTGGGCTGCGGCTGATTATTGATAGTGGCGAGATTGTCGGAGTGCATCATGGATGTGGTGGAGATCGATGTTGATGAAGAAGTCAGACGATTTCCCCGTTCGGTAGAGCACCAAAGTGGTGCTGTACATTGATTTTAGTTTCGGATCGTGAAGTGGTGGTAGCGGAAAATTGCATGATAACTCTAAGGAGGGTTTCAGAATATTTATGAGCCAGGGGCACAAGTTCAGAAGGGAGGTGATGTTTGTGGGACCCACACATCCTAGAAACGAGCCCTATGTCTAGGGCACAAGGGCGCATGTGTGGGTCTGTAGAGCCCTTCTACGTCTAGTCTTGGGCCTGGTGCTCATCTGGTGCAAAATTTTGTTCTGTAGATTCTAGGATTGTCCTGATTTATGAAAATTTATGCAATTCCCTAAAACGAAGATATAAAGACATTCAACTAAACTTTTGTTACCCCTAAAAAAACTAACCTTCTATTACTTTATTAATAGGTTGTTCCAAAATGAATGCTATTTTGGTGGCGTGTTTGGCACCATAGAAATGACACGATCTTCGCAAAAGGTAAAGCGAAAATTTCTCACTCTGCTCGTTTTCTGCAAAACTACCTTGTAAACCTCCGCTTGATTGCGGACGATACTTCTGAGATTGATCGAAAAGGGAAAAGTCCAACGGTTAAATTGCCATCTGTACAACAACATGATAATACAAAGGAAAAAGGGTGGAAAAAGCCAGCTCGGATGGGCTAAGGTCAATATTGATGGAAGTTTTTTGGAGGAAAGTAGGAGTGAAGCCTGGGGAGCTGTGATTCGAGACCATGATGGAAGAATTATCTTATCATCTTGGGATTATATACCACGATGCAATGGAGCGGACTGCGCGGAAGCCATGACTTGCCTAGAAGGACTACAGAAGGCAATGTTGGGGACTGATCTATCCTTAATCATCGAGACAGATTGTAGCTCGATGACAAAGGCGCTCATCCTCTCGTCTATTGATAGATCGGAGGTTGGAGAAATTGCAAAGGAGTTTCAAGCAATAAAAGGGAACAAAGAATTTAGAGTTTGCCAAGTAGATAGAAGGGACAATAAGTTAGCTCATAGTCTTGCCTAGTTGGGGCGTAGAGAGTTGCATGGTGGGGTTATGCAAGGCACAGTGCCAACCTGCGTGTTGAGCGAGGCCTTACACGATTGTACGAACTATATTTTCTCTACTTAATTAATACAACTCTCTATTTCAAAAAAATGAATCTATATTTTCGTATCTAATTATAATACAACATGAAAACTTAGAAACCGTAGGTATATTTGTTGGGGAACGTAGTAATTTAAAAAAAAATTCTACGCACACGCCAAATCATGGCGATGCATAGCAACGAGAGGGAAGAGTATCATCCACGTACCCTCGTAGACCGTAAGCGGAAGTGTTATGAGAACGCGGTTGATGTAGTCGCACGTCTTCACGATCCGACCGATCCAAGTACCGAACGTACGGCACATCCGAGTTCAGCACACGTTCAGGTCGATGACGTCCCACAAACTCCGATCCAGCAGAGCTTCACAGGACAGTTCCGTCAGCATGACGGCATGATGACGGTGATGATGTTGCTACCGACACAGGGCTTCGCCTAAGCACCACTACGATATGATCGAGGTGGATTATGGTGGAGGGGGGCACCGCACACGGCTTGGAACAATCAACTTGGGTGTCCTTGGGTGCCCCCTGCCCCCGTATATAAAGGAGCAAGGGGGAGGCCGGCCGGCCCTTCAGGGCACGCCAGGAGGAGGAGTCCTCCTCCTAGTAGGAGTAGGACTCCCCTTTCCTACCCCTACTAGGAGGGGGAAGGAAGGAGGAGAGGGAGAAAGAAAGGGGGACACCGCCCCCCCTTCCCTATTCAAATTCGGACCAAAGGGGAGGGGCGCGCGGCCTACCCTGGTCGGCCCTCTCTCTCTCCACTAAGGCCCATGTGGCCCATTACTTCTCCCGGGGGGTTCCGGTAACCCTCTGGCACTTCGGTTTTCTCCGAAATCACCCGGAACACTTCCGGTATCCGAATATAGTCGTCCAATATATCAATCTTTATGTCTCGACCATTTAGAGACTCCTCGCCATGTCCGTGATCACATCCGGGACTCCGAACTACCTTCGGTACATCAAATCACATAAACTCATAATACCGATCGTCACCGAACGTTAAGCGTGCGGACCCTACGGGTTCGAGAATTATGTACACATGACCGAGACATGTCTCCGGCCAATAACCAATAGCGGAACCTGGATGCTCATATTGGCTCCTACATATTCTACGAAGATCTTTATCGGTCAAATTGCATAACAACATACATTGTTCCCTTTGACATCGGTATGTTACTTGCCTGAGATTCGATCGTCGGTATCTCAATACCTAGCTCAATCTTGTGATCGGCAAGTCTCTTTACTCGTTCCGTAATGCATCATCCCGCAACTAACTCATTAGTTGCATTGCTTGCAAGGCTTATAGTGATGTGTATTACCGAGAGGGCCAGAGATACCTCTCCGACAATCGGAGTGACAAATCCTAATCTCGATCTATGCCAACTCAACAAGTACCATCGGAGACACCTGTAGAGCACCTTTATAATCACCCAGTTATGTTGTGACGTTTGGTAGCACACAAAGTTGAAAGTGCGTTATATCGACTAGAGGGGGGGGGGGGGTGAATAGGCGATTTTTATGAAAGTCTTCAAAACATGGAAGTTATGAAGACAAACAGAATAGACAAGCCTATCACTATGCAGCGGAAGTTAGATTACACAAGGCAAGCCATGGTCAAGTATTCAATATAGTGAAAGCACAGTGACAAACAGCTTTAGTGTAATAAGGATCAGGTAAGAAGAAGTTATGAAGCCAAACAAATCATACAGTTAAGTTGTGAAGACAGAAGATAAAGCAAGCATGCAATGGCTTCACAATGTGTAATGGTAAGTAAAAGGAGGTGAAGATGAAACCAGTGACACGCTGAAGACAATGATTTGTTGGACCAGTTCCAGTTGCTGTGACAACTGTACGTCTGGTTGGAGCGGCTAGGTATTTAAACCAAAGGACACACAGTCCCGGACACCCAGTCCTGAACACGCAGCTCAGGACACCCAGTCCTCACCGTTTTCTCCTTGAGCTAAGGTCACACAGACCTCGCCCAATCACTCTGGTAAGTCTTCAAGGTAGACTCCCAAACCTTCACAGACTTCGTTCACCGGCAATCCACAATTTCTCTTGGATGCTCAGAACGCGACGCCTAACCGGCTGGAGGATGCACAGTCCTCAAGTGTAATAAGTCTTCGGATCACTCAGACACAAAGACTTAAGTGATGCCCAATTTACTCTGGCTCTGGGTGGTTAGGGCTTTTCTCCTTTCTAGGAATTTTCTCTCAAAGGCTTCGAGGTGGGTTGCTCTCAAACGACAAAAGCCGTGCACTGAAATCTGTGCAGCCAACCGTTTATGGTTGTAGGGGTGGACTATTTATAGCCACTTGGCAACCCGACCTGATTTGTCCGAAATGACCCTGGGTCACTAAGGAACTGACACGTGTACCAACGGTCGGATTTCGAACTCACACGGCAACTTTACTTGGGCTACAAGTAAAGCTGACTTGTCTGACTCTGGACAAGATTTTCTCTCATAGTCTTCGCTCGAAGACATAGGATTTGAATTAGGCATCACTTCAGTCATCCTGACTGGTTCTCTTGGACCCCACTTAACAGTACGGTGGTTCCTATGACACAACATAAATGAAGTAAAACTACGAAGGATTTAAGTCTTCGAGTTCCATAAGCTTCATAGGGAGTCTTCACATGTCATTGTCTTCAATATGAATATCTTCATAAACCACCATTGTCTTCAATGTCTTCGTACATTTTTAGGGGTCATCTCTGGTAGTGAAACCAAATCAATGAGGGACTTCTACCTGTGTTATCCTGCAATTCTCACAAACACATTAGTCCCTCAACTAGGTTTGTCGTCAATACTCCAAAACCAACTAGGGGTGGCACTAGATGCACTTACAATCTCCCCCTTTTTGGTGATTGATGACAAACTAGTTGAAGTTTTCAACGGGGAATATAATTTGTGAAATAAAGGAATTGTCTTCATAAGCTGCAAGGGCTCCCCCTGAAGATGTGCATATAAGTAATTTGCTTCTAGAACGCAAATGCACATGGCAAGTTGTACTTGTGGAAATCCACTTCAACTTATGATGACAATCCACCATGCATGTAAAAGTATATGAAGAGAATGACATGCATAATGAAAAATGGACGTCTGCGAAATGATATAAGTGCAGAAATTATCGTCGTACATGCGGAATTTATCTTCGCAAAAACATAGTGGCAAACAAGTAGCAGACGACCATCAAGGCTACGTGTTACAACTCAAAGAAGCAAATGTAGCAAAAACGGGAGTTGTAAGCACGAAGCAAAATGTAGCAAAAGATGAAAGGCACCAGCCCATAGTGACCCGCTTGAAGACTATAAACATCATATGCTTCTCCCCCTTTTGTCAGTGATGACCAAAAAGGTTTGAAGACATAGAGTTTTCTACGCGTTCCCAGGCGCAGCAGGGTCGGTGGAGTTGGGTGGCGGTGCAGACGAGCTTGGTGCAGATTCGGCGCGAGCTGAAGTAGGTGGAGGTGATGTAGCATCGTCTTCTTCTTCGATAATTCGGGCGGACACGGTGGCAGCACAGGAAGAGAACTCTGAATCTTCAAGTGATGGTGTGCTTCGCATCACAGCTCTTCTAGGAGGTGTGGAGTCAAACTTGAATCGCTCTTTGAAGCCATCCTATTGAAGTTCAGCTTCAGTGCACATCATGGTGAGGCCTTTCCAAGTGCGGCGACAGGTTTCGTGTGTGACGAATGCATTCTTGGTGGCCAGATTTCTGATGCGATTGACGTCTTGCATGATACGTCTCATCTGCCTCTTGAGCCAGTCGTGATGCCTATCTTGCTTTTGGTGAAGAGCCACAAGAAGTTCTCGGTCATTGAGTGCACGAGCGCGTTTCTTGGGTCTCGGTGCAGCTGTGCTGTCAGTGGCTTCAGTTGATGCAGGGGCACGTGTGGTGCCAGCCATTGGATACACTCTTGAGATGGCTTCAACACCTTCATCATTCTGAGTGAAGCTCTGGTGTTATGCATTCTGAAGACTTAATGGTTGCTTGGCAGGCTCAGGATATATTGCTTCAGCAGAGGTGTCCACATCGGGTAAGAAGATCCTATGGTTGCGGGCTGAGGGCTGATAGGAGATAGCAGAGTGAAGCTTGATCAGCCTCATAACCCAAGGAGCATAAAACTTCAAACCAAAGAGATCTGAGCCAGACGCTGCAAGTTGGCGTATAAAGAGATCCTGTGCGTTGAAGCATTTGCCATGCAGGATACAGAAGATGAGAGTCTTCATTGCACCTTCAACCTTGGCATATGGAGAGTGCCCCTTAATGGGCCATAGAGTCCGCCTGACGATGTGATATATGGTTCTGGGCAGGTACTCTAAGTCTCCAGCAAAGAACTCAGTTGGATAAGGTGCATCATGAGGCAATGGCTTCATCATTGAGAGCATCTGACTCATATTTGGCTCAGGCCGCTGGAATATGCTCGCAATTGCTTCAGCATGGAGTTGGCAGCCTTCTTAGAAGAGTTCGCCAGGAGTGGGTAGGCCGGTAAGCTCAATGATATCGATTGCATTAGCTTCATGATGGACATTGCCGGTCATCCACTCCAGGACCCAAGTCTTCGGATCTCTGTTATAGCCTTTGATATGCAGGGTGGCATAGAACTGGAGCAGAAGCTCTTCATTCCAGTGCTCTTCATCGGTGATAAACGGCAGCAGACCCACTTGCTTGAAGCAATCCAGTGCTTCTTCCAGACCAGGCAGACCAGCAACAACTTCAACCTCAAGGCGCTGGTGAGGAAAGATGCGGCCTTGGTTGTATAGGATGCATGAATAATAGCTGTGTTGTGGGTAGCTCCAGAACCTATCTGATACAATCCGTTCCCTTGAATAAGGGTTCGTGGAGCTGTTGAAGAACGTATTATCTACCCTGAAGCTGTTGATGTTGAAGGAGCCAGGAGCTGATGCAGGACCTGGGAACCTTGGCAGTCGTGGGATCGGCTTCTGGACCTGGGGCCTGTGCGCACCATGATAGTTGAATTGTGGACCGGCAGCAGACTCAGGCATAGAAGGTTCAGGTGCAGTAGCTTCAGTGTCTCTTGAAGCTGTTGTTGGGAAGGGCTCCACAATTGCTTCAGTGTTGGTTGTGGCAGCCTCAACGTTTTCAGCCTCAACACGTGTAGTGAGAGGGACGGATTCAGGTACGTTCTCCTAGAAAACTGCTTCTTGTTGGTGCGGGGGAGATGGAGCTTGAGGTTCTTCTTCAATATCTTCGGCGGATGCAGCCGGAATGTTGTCAGCAGCCTGAGCCCTTGGCCCTTTGCAAAGCCTACGGAATGTAGGCGACGCCGGTGGAGTTGCAGTGGGCTGGGGCTCATTATCTTCCTCCTGTGGGCGATCTGCCCATGATGCATCTTGTGTGATTGGTGTCAATGGAAGACCAATGCTGATCAGTTTGCTTGTCTCAAGCTGAGGAAGGGTTGTATCACCTTGTACATTGTCTTGGAGACCAATGTCTTCAGTAGCGTTGGGGTCGGCTGCTGGAATGTCTTCAGCGTGCGGAGCCTCTGTGAAAGCAGGCTCATGCATTGTCAACTGACGATCTTCGTCAGGATAGCGGACGGAGAGGGGTTCGACTATCAAGGGCTCTGTGGGAGCAGCCCAAGATTTCTTGGTCTTGCGCTTCTTGATGGTGGGGTCAGAAGGAGAGGCTTCAGAGTGTTTCCTCTTCCGAGCTTCAGCCTCGGCTCTCCGTGTCTTCTTGAGCTCTGAAGCGGTTGACCGGTTCTTTGGCTTCGAGCCAGTCGTAGCAGTGGGGAAGACAATCGGAACAGCTTCTTGCCTTGGTGCCTCTGGTTCAGCCACAGCAGGCTTCTTCTTTTTCTTCACGGCCATCCTGGGGTCAATGCCGGGACGCCCAAGTGCCTTGCGCTTCTCGGCCTCATTGTAGGCCTGCACACAACGATCAGCCAGAGTCTTCATTCGCTCCCACGAACCCTGAGCTTCTGCACGTTTCTTCAGAAAGTTTTCCTTTAACTCGTGCAACATGATCTTGAAGTCCTTGACTTCTTGGACGCTGAGCCTGGCCATATTCTGCTTGAACTGAGCCTTTTCAAAATCAATTTTCTGCTTCAGTTCAACAATGCGCTCGGCAATTGCAAGTTCTGAAGCAATAGCGTCTTGGAAGGCGACGCTGAGGCCAATGGGCAGCTGCAGATCATCGAAGCTGATATTTGGTGTAGCAAACCACTCATCGATGAAGTTGTGGATGATTGCTACATCAAACAGAGGCAGATTGTTGAAGATTTCAGCCTCCTCCTTGCTCTTGATGAGCTGCTCAAGAGCATCATCTCCAAGATCTTCATCGCTTGAAAGATCAATGGTTTCGCAGCGCAGAATGGCAGCAGCTGTGAGCTCTTTGCCTGTGTGTGGCTGAGGCTTCTTGGCTTCTTGGGGCTTGGAGACTCGTGATAAGTCTTCAGACTGCACACTGGCTTCAGGAGGTGCAGTTGCCAATGGCTTCGCTCTAGAGATTTTGGGAGAAGCGGCTGGCTTTGAAGCTTTTGGCTTCTTCGTCTGCTTCAGCTTCGGTGCAGCAGGAGCGTCATCAGACTCAGTGTCTGCTGGAGGGTCGTTCACGGCAGTCCCTTGGACTAGAATGCGAGTGATAAGGCCTGCGAGATTGGCATACGGCCCGATGATATTGGGATTGGCGTCGCATGTGCCATCCGCCCTTGGTTCAGAGGGACCAGGGTTGAAGTCCAACCCCAGCTTCTTGTTTTGCTTCGCAGAGTTCTGAGCAAATTGGAAGTTGCGCTTGAACAGATTGTCATCGCGACACCAGAGAAGTGATGACGGATGTGCTTCAGCTGGCTGTGGTCCTCTGACCATGCATGGATAGAAGCCTTGAGCAATGGCTTCGTCTCTGGACCGGGGTACGAGATTTTTGTATAATACGTCTCCCCACGGTCTCTTGATGCCGCACTTTTCTGCATATTCCTGAGTGACGAAGCGGTATTGGAACCACTGCTCTGCCCAATATCTTCGAATCCATTGGATTCGTGTCTTGCGCTGACCATAGCTCTCTTCAGGATCAGTTTTGTACATTTCTGCCAATTCATCAGGCAGATCTTTGGACTTTTCACCACGTCTCTATCTGCCTCCCTTCCTGGCTGCTGTTTCTGAAGCCATGAATCTTAACTTGGAAGGCTTCAAGATGTTCAAAGTCTTCAAAGGCTTCCTTTTGCTTGACCAACAAGAACTGGCTTCAGGAGAGTTGATGTGATGCTGCAAGTACTCTGCAAATGAATGCAGACTATGAGAACCAAAGGATTCTCCCACGGACATGTACCTGTGACAGCATTAAGGTGCGAGGGAAGGGGAAGAGGTCATATGCATTCTCAGCAGACTTTTGAAGATAAATCGGTTTAGAAGACATTGACCTCATCGTGCGAAGACATTCACTCATAGATAAGGAATTGGTTCCAGATTTGTACGAACCCACAGATCAGTACAAGTGAGGAATCTAACTACTTCATGATGCACAAGTGAATATTCTAGGCAGGTTATGAGATGCAGATTGAGAGAGATGTAACTTGTGAGAGCAGAAACTTCTTATGGCAGTAGGTGACTGAACTATGGGATCAAAAGAGGCTGTAAAAAGAGGTTTTATTTACCACACTTGGAACTGCTAGACGGAGTGGGAGATGAGGCCGAGCAGTTCGATCCTCCGTGCCCTAACTTGGCGACGGAAGACACCTACGGCGACGGCGGAGAGAGTGATGTCCGCGGTCGGCGTGAAAACGGCGTCGGAGAGGTTGCGGCAGTGAAGCGCTTCGTCGCCGGCGTCGTCGAGAGCTAGCGGTGGCGCTAGGGTTCGTGGGAGGGTGGAAGAAGAGATAATGACCACAGTGAATCGTGTATTTATAGGGATAGAGGCGGCACTGCGCTATTACTTAGGTGCCCCTGGCGATTCGCATCTGAACAGCACGTGGCCATCATGCGGTATTTTGGGGGCAGTTCCACATCCCACGCACGCCTTGATTGTCGGGTGTCGTTCCTACTTCTCCGGATTTCATGTTGATGAAAAAGCATTGAAAATGGTTTTAAAGTTTGTCTTTGTGTCTTCTGCTGACAAGGATGCAGTGAAGACATTCGACAGTTTCAATAGAATGCATACGACTTGGAGAGATAGAGTTTGAGGTAGGAAGCATGGAGAGGTTAGGGTCCGATCACATTCACTTAGTTCAAAAGATTCAAACAAGAAGACATAGCTATAAGTGAATGCTGTAGAGGACAGACCACCAGTACATATATATATATATATCTATATAATTAACGCAGTGAAGATAATCATGAAGACAAATTGATTGAAGCCAAACCAAATGTGAAGACATTGCGAGGTAACGCCATGAGTGAAACACTTCAAATAGAACGTTTGGTGGTGGCGTTACCCACCGTATAGGAAGTATTAGACTTAGACACGGCACACAATTATTGTGGCGCTCCGAAGTCAAATTCCATGTTAATGTATTCACACTTAGAATGTATGTCTTCATTGATTGAAGATATACGTTACTTCGTGTGTTGCACATCTAAGTCATCAACATGCATAAGTGTTAGGATGTGTGCCTGATCACAGGACATTTGAGGATTCCAAGATATTTAGCTCACACCGTAACTTGCAAAATCTCTTCTCATCCAAGGGCTTGGTGAAGATATCTGCCAATTGCTCTTCAGTGTTGACGTGTATGATATCAATATCTTCCTTTGCAACATGATCTCTGAGAAAATGATGACGAATTTCAATGTGCTTTGTCTTCGAGTGCTGAACTGGGTTGTCGGCGATCTTCATGGCGCTCTCGTTGTCGCAGTAAAGTGGCATTTGCTTCAGATGAATGCCATAATCCTTGAGGGTTTGCTTCATCCATAGAAGCTGAGCACAGCAGGATCCAGCAGCAATGTATTCTGATTCAGCAGTGGAGAGAGATACACAGTTCTGCTTCTTTGAAGACCAACATACAAGTGATCAGCCCAGAAAGTGACATGTGCCAGACATGGACTTCCGATCAACCTTGTCACCAGCGTAATCAGCATCCGAGAATCCAACCAGATCAAACTCTGAGCCCTTTGGATACCATAACCCTAGAGTTGGGGTGTGAGCCAAATATCGAAGAATTCGCTTCACTGCTAAGTGATGCGACTCCTTTGGTGCCTCTTGGAATCGAGCACACATGCAAACACTAAGCATAATATCTGGCCTAGATGCACATAAATAAAGCAAAGAACCAATCATGGAGCAGTATACCTTTTGATCGAACTCTTTACCATTGTCGTCGGGACCCAGATGATGTTTGGCTGGCATTGGTGTTGTGAAGCCTTTGCAGTCTTGCATACCGAACTTCTTCAGGCACTCTTTAAGATATTTCTCTTGAGATATGAAAATGCCATTGCATTGTTGCCATATTTGAAGACCGAGGAAGAACTTCAGCTCCCCCATCATGGACATCTAATATTGCTCTTGCATCATATAGCCAAACTCTTTACTGTACTTCTGATTTATGCAGCCGAAGATAATGTCATCCACATATATTTGGCACACGAACAGTTCACCATCATATGTCTTCGTGAAGAGTGTGGGATCTAAGGAACCAGGTATGAAGCCTTTGCTCTTCAGGAAGTATTTGAGTGTATCATACCAGGCCCGAGGGGCTTGTTTGAGGCCATATAGTGCCTTATTGAGCTTGTAAACCATGTCAGGATGTTTTGGATCTTCAAACCCAGGTGGTTGTGCAACATACACTTCTTCAATCTTGCCATTGAGAAAGGCACTCTTCACATCCATTTGATATAAAAGTATGTTATGATGATTTGCATAGGCTAGCAGTATACGGATGGCTTCAAGTCTGGCCAGAGGAGCAAATGTTTCATCGAAGTCAATGCCTTCCACTTGAGTATATCCTTGAGCAACGAGACGAGCTTTGTTTCTGACAACTTGACCATGCTCATCTTGCTTGTTGCGGTATATCCATTTGGTGCCTATTATGTTATGCTTCCGTGGATCAGGACGCTTAACCAATTCCCATACATTGTTCAGCTCAAACTGATGAAGCTCTTCTTGCATTGCTTGAATCCACTCAGGTTCCATAAAAGCTTCTTCAACTTTCTTGGGTTCTGAGATTGAGACGAATGCGAAGTGCCCACAAAAATTTGCCAGTTGAGTTGCCCTTGAACGAGTGAGGGGACCAGATGCATTGATGCTATCAATTATTCTGTCAATCTGCACTTCATTGGCAACACGAGGATGTATAGGGCGAAGACTTTGCTCTTGCTGATCTGTGTTGTCATTTGGAGGTATATCTTCAGGCTGAGTATTGTCTTCATGTGGATCAGGTGCTGAGATGATAAGTTCTTCTTCAGGATGAGCTTCAGAAGGTACAATCTCTCCAGTTCCCATAAGCTTGATTGATTCACTAGCTGGAACTTCATCTAGCACATTTGGCAATCGCTCTCTTTGTGATCCATTGGTTTCATCGAACCGCACATCCACTGTCTCAACCACTTTGTAGTGGAAGAGATTGAAGACTCTGTAGGAGTGTGAATCCTTTCCATATCCAAGCATGAATCCCTCATGTGCTTTTGGTGCAAACTTTGAGGTGTGGTGTGGGTCCTTGATCCAGCATCTTGCACCAAATACTCTGAAGTAACTGACATTTGGCTTCTTGCTAGTTAGGAGTTCATAAGATGTCTTGTTTAGAAGCTTGTGAAGATAAACGCGGTTGATTGTATGGCATGCAATGTCAATAGCTTCAGTCCAGAATTTTCTTGGAGTCTTGTATTCATCTAGCATTGTTCTGGCCATCTCAATGAGTGTTCTGTTCTTGCGTTCGACGATGCCATTTTGCTGTGGCGTGTACGGAGCTGAGAATTCATGTGTGATGCCCAAGGTATCCAGATATGTATCAAGGCCAGTGTTCTTGAATTCAGTGCCATTGTCACTTCTGATGTGCTTTATCTTGGCGCCATAATTGTTCATAGCCCGATTTGCGAAGCGTCTGAAGACATCCTGCACTTCAGTCTTGTAAAGGATTATGTGCACCCAAGTATATCTAGAGTAATCATCAATAATGACAAAGCCATAGAGGCAAGCAGTAGTGGAAAAAGTTGAGTTGTGAGTGGGACCAAAAAGATCCATATGAAGCAATTCGAAGGGTTGAGTAGTGGTCATGATTGTCTTCGAAGGATGTTTTGCCCTTGTCATCTTCCCTGCTTCACAGGCACCGCATAAGTGATCTTTCTTGAACTTGACGCCCTCGATGCCTATGACATGCTTCTTCTTTGCAAGGGTGTGTAGATTCCTCATGCCAGCATGTCCAAGCCTCCGATGCCAAAGCCAGCATTCTGAAGCCTTTGCCAAAAGGTACACTGCAAGTTGTGGCCCTGCTGAGAAATCTACCACATACAGATCATCTTTCTGATACCCTTCAAACACTAGAGACTTTTCAGATTCCATTAGTACCAGGCAACGATATTTTCCAAATATTACGACCATATTCAAATCGCAAAGCATTGAGACAGACATTAAGTTGAAGCCAAGGGATTCAACAAGCATGACTTTATCCATGTGTTGATCCTTTGAAATTGCAACTCTACCTAGACCCAACACCTTACTTTTACCAGTGTCAGCAAATGTGATGTGACTCTTGTCGGATGGACGTAAGGTTGAGTCCATAAAGAGGCTTCTTTTGCCAGTCATGTGATTTGTACACCCACTGTCAATAATCCATTCTGAAGACTCTGAAGACGCTGGTGTCGTATCCTACAGTGCAGTTAGGGGGATAGGCTTCTCGAAGAGAATTGTGAAGCAAAAACATTTGACGAACCAGTGGGTTATGAAAACTTAGATCCAGATTAGAACTAATAGGGAGAGTTGCATGCGATTCAGGAACGAAATACATAGTGATACCATTAGGGCATTTTATCTTCCGCCCTGCAAGATTTTTAAGGTCCCCAGCAATAGCGTCAGAAGATTTTGTTTTTCTGCTGGAGACCTTTCCCTGCAAAAGAGAGTTAAGCTTTCTTAACCACCCACATCCTCAAGGGTGGCTTAGAAGCAATAAGTCTGAGTGCAACATCTGAGAATTTTGGCTTTGGAGCCCTAGCAAACAGTCTAGCAGGGGGGCAATAGTAATCATAAGAATAGGCAGAATAGTTCTTATTCATATGAACATGGCAGTTTGATGAACCATTCTCATATTCATATGCCTGATTATGGTTTCCCTGCAAAACATTTGCGTTAGTGCGACTCTGGTGAGTCTTCTGTCTGTATGAAGCCTTTGGACCATATGAAGCCTTTGGTCTGAGGTTTGTCTTCTTCATGTGAGGTGTCATGAAGACATTCACAGGAAGATTTTCCAGACATGTTTTCGGAACCCAGATCTTCTTCATAGGCGACCCATTCCTGCAGTTAGTACCAATGTACCTGGCAAACACTTCACCATTCTGATTCTTAAACAGTTTATAGTTTGCATCAAAGGATTCATTAATGATAATGGGGTTAGCACACATGAAGCCAGATAAATTTGATGGATCGGCTGAGGATTCCTTTGCAGCAACCCATGTGGTTTTGGGGTACTGCTCGGGTTTCCAGTAAGAGCCATCTGCATTTATTTTCCTTGTGAACCCAACACCCTCTTTCCTAGGGTTTCGGTTCAAAATCTGCTTCTTAAGGACATCACACAATGTCTGATGCCCTTTAAGACTTTTGTACATCCATGTTTCAAGCAATGTCTTCAACCTAGCATTCTCATCAACAATAGTAGTGGTATCCTCAGCAGAGGGGTTAGTTACCACTTCAATAGTTGAAGATATTGCAACAGCAGTAGCAGTGGAACATTCAGCAACAGAGGTAGCATTATCACGCTCAATGCATTTAAGGCATGGTGGTTCAAATCCTTCCTGAGCGGAACTGATCTGTTCGGCTCGAAGTGACTCGTTTTCCTTTTGAAGATCTTCATGATCCGCTCTCAACTTCTCAAGATCTTGCTTCTTTTGAAGATAATCCTAGGAAAGCTTTTCATGAGTAGTTGAGAGAGTCTCAAGATGATCTTCAAGTTCCTGATACTTAACATGAAGATTTTTTATGTCTTCAATTAAGGATTCACAACGAGTCATTTCAGCACCCAACAGATCATCGCTTCTGTCTAACAGTTTTTGAATATGTTCCATAGCCTTTTGTTGTTCAGTTGCAATTTTAGCAAGTGTTTTTTAGCTGGGTTTTGAATCACAATCAGAGTCATCGTCACTGGATGTTTGATAGTGAATAGTGCGTTTAGTTACCTTGGCACCACGGGCCATGAAGCAGTAGGTAGGAGTGGAGTCGTCCTTGTCATTTGCATCGGTGTTGGTGATGAGGTCATTGTCTTCAGTGTCGAAGATGGACTTGGCGACGTATGCTGTAGCCAGACTCGCAATGCCAGAATCAGACTCCTCCTCAGACTCCACCTCTGCCTCCTCAGAAGCGGATTCCTCCTCTAAATCCATTTCCTTGCCAACAAACGCACGTGCCTTGCCAGTTGAGCTCTTCTTGTGTGACGAAGACTTTGAGGAAGACTTGGATGAGGACTTTGAGTATTTCTTCTTCTTCTTCTTGTCGTCAGAGTCATATTCCTTGCTCTTCTTCTTCTTTCTGTTCTCATTGTCCCACTGTGGACACTCAGAGATGAAGTGTCCAGTTTTCTTGTAGTCATGAGCAGAAGCTTCATCATTCCTTGAGCTTGATCGTGAAGACTTTCTGAAGCCTTTCTTCTTGGTGAATTTCTGGAACTTCTTCACTAGCATTGCAAGTTCCCTTCCAATGTCTTCAGGATCATCAGAGATGTTGTCAGATTCTTCTTCAGATGAGGACACAGCTTTTTCCTTCAAGGCACGAGTTCGCCCATAGTTTGGACCGTAGATATCTCTTTTCTCAGAAAGCTGAAACTCATGTGTGTTGAGCCTCTCAAGTATGTCAGACGGAACGAGTGTCTTGAAATCTGGACGTTCTTGAATCATCAGGGCTAGGATGTCAAATGAACTGTCAAGTGATCTCAGCAGCGTCTTGACGATTTCATGTTTGGTGATCTCAGTGACGCCGAGGGCTTGAAGCTCATTTGTGATGTCAGTGAGCCGGTCAAATGTGTGCTGGACATTCTCATTGTCATTTCGCTTGAAGCGGTTGAAGAGATTGCAAAGAACACTGATTCTCTGATCTCTCTGGGTTGAGATGCCTTCATTGACTTTGGAGAGCCAGTCCCAGACCAGCTTGGATGTCTTCAAGGCACTTACACGGCCGTACTGTCCCTTGGTCAGATGACCACAGATGATATTCTTGGCAGTAGAGTCCAGTTGAGTGAACTTCTTGACATCAGCAGCAGTGACACCTTCTCCAGCCTTGGGAACGCCATTTTTGACGACATACCATAGGTCGACGTCAATGGCCTCAAGATGCATGCGCATCTTATTCTTCCAGTAGGGATATTCAGTTCCATCGAAGACGGGGCACGCGGCGGATACTTTAATTATCCCTGCAGTCGACATAGCTAAAACTCCAGGTGGTTAAACCGAATCACATAGAACAAGGGAGCACCCTACTCTGATACCAATTGAAAGTGTGTTATATCGACTAGAGGGGGGGGGGGGTGAATAGGCGATTTTTATGAAAGTCTTCAAAACGTGGAAGTTATGAAGACAAACAGAATAGACAAGCCTATCACTATGCAGCGGAAGTTAGATTACACAAGGCAAGCCATGGTCAAGTATTCAATATAGTGAAAGCACAGTGACAAACAGCTTCAGTGTAATAAGGATCAGGTAGGAAGAAGTTATGAAGCCAAACAAATCATACAGTTAAGTTGTGAAGGCAGAAGATAAAGCAAGCATGCAATGGCTTCACAATGTGTAACGGTAAGTAAAAGGAGGTGAAGATGAAACCAGTGACACGCTGAAGACAATGATTTGTTGGACCAGTTCCAGTTGCTGTGACAACTATACGACTGGTTGGAGCGGCTAGGTATTTAAACCAAAGGACACACAGTCCCGGACACCCAGTCCTGAACACGCAGCTCAGGACACCCAGTCCTCACCGTTTTCTCCTTGAGCTAATGTCACACAGACCTCGCCCAATCACTCTGGTAAGTCTTCAAGGTAGACTCCCAAACCTTCACAGACTTCGTTCACCGGCAATCCACAATTTCTCTTGGATGCTCAGAACGCGACGCCTAACCGGCTGGAGGATGCACAGTCCTCAAGTGTAATAAGTCTTCAGATCACTCAGACACAAAGACTTAAGTGATTCCCAATTTACTCTGGCTCTGGGTGGTTAGGGCTTTTCTCCTCGCTAGGAATTTTCTCTCAAAGGCTTCGAGGTGGGTTGCTCTCAAACGACAAAAGCCGTGCACTGAAATCTGAGCAGCCAACCGTTTATGGTTGTAGGGGTGGACTATTTATAGCCACTTGGCAACCTGACCTGATTTGTCCGAAATGACCCTGGGTCACTAAGGAAGTGACACGTGTACCAACGGTCGGATTTCGAACTCACATGGCAACTTTACTTGGGCTACAAGTAAAGCTGACTTGTCTGACTCTGGACAAGATTTTCTCTCATAGTCTTCGCTCGAAGACATAGGATTTGAATTAGGTATCACTTCAGTCATGCTGACTGGTTCTCTTGGACCCCACTTAACAGTACGGTGGTTCCTATGACACAACATAAATGAAGTAAAACTACGAAGGATCTAAGTCTTCGAGTTCCATAAGCTTCATAGGGAGTCTTCACATGTCATTGTCTTCAATATGAATATCTTCATAAACCACCATTGTCTTCAATGTCTTCGTACATTTTTAGAGGTCATCTCTGGTAGTGAAACCGAATCAATGAGGGACTTCTACCTGTGTTATCCTGCAATTCTCACAAACACATTAGTCTCTCAACTAGGTTTGTCGTCAATACTCCAAAACCAACTAGGGGTGGCACTAGATGCACTTACAAAAGTGTTCCTCTAGTACTCGGGAGTTGCATAATCTCATAGTCATAGGAACATATATAAGTCATGAAGAAAGCAATAGCAATAAACTAAACGATCATCATGCTAAGCTAACAGATGGGCCAAGTAAATCACATCATTCTCTAATGATGTGATCCTGCTTATCATATGAACACTCTTTGTCCATGGCTAGGAAACTTAACCATCTTTGATTAATGAGCTAGTCAAGTAGAGGCATACTAGTGACACTCTGTTTGTCTATGTATTCACACATGTACTCTGTTTCCGGTTAATAAAATTTTAGCATGAATAATAAACATTTATCATGATATAAGGAAATAAATAATAACTTTATTATTGCCTCTAGGGCATATTTCCCGCAGTCTCCCACTTGCACTAGAGTCAATAATCTAGTTCACATCTTTATGTGATTAGTTCACATCTCCATGTGACTAATACCCAAAGGGTTTACTAGAGTCAATAATCTAGTTCACATCGCTATGTGATTAACACCCAAAGAGTGATCATGTTTTTCTTGTGAGAGAAGTTTAGCCTACGGGTCTGCAACATTCAGATCCGTATGTATTTTGCAAATTTCTATGTCAAAAATGCTCTGCATGGAGCTATTCTAGCTAATTGCTGCCACTTTCAATATTTATCCAGATCGAGACTTAGAGTCATCTAGATCGATGTAAAAAAATTTCATCAACGTAACTCTTTACGACGAACTCTTTTATTACCTCCATAACCGAGAAATATTTCCTTTGTCCTCTAAGGATAATTTTGACCGATGTCCAGTGATCTACTCCTAGATCACTATTGTACTCCCTTGCCAGAATGATTCTAAGGTATACAATAGGACTGGTAAACAACATAGCATACTTTATAGAACATATGACTGAGGTATAGGGAATGACTTTTCATTCTCTTTCTATTTTCTGTTGTGGTTGGGTTTTGAGTCTTTACTCTGAAGGAAATATGCCCTAGAGGCAATAATAAAGTTATTATTTATTTCCTTATTTCATGATAAATGTTTATTATTCATGCTAGAATTGTATTAACCAGAAACATAATACATGTGTGAATACATAGACAAACAGAGTGTCACTAGTATGCCTCTACTTGACTAGCTCGTTAATCAAACATGGTTATGTTTCCTAACCATGGGCAAAGAGTTGTTATTTGATTAACGAGATCACATCATTAGTTGAATGATATGATTGACATGACCCATTCCATTAGCTTAGCACCCGATCGTTTAGTATGTTGCTATTGCTTTCTTCATGACTTATACATGTTCCTATGACTATGAGATTATGCAACTCCCATTTACCGGAGGAACACTTTTTGTGCTACCAAACCTCACAACGTAGCTGGGTGATTATAAAGGTGCTCTACAGGTGTCTCCAAAGGTACATGTTGGGTTGGCGTATTTCGAGATTAGGATTTGTCACTCCGATTGTCAGAGAGGTATCTCTGGGCCCTCTCGGTAATGCACATCATATAAGACTTGCAAGCATTGCAACTAATGAGTTAGTTGTGAGATGATGTATTACGGAACGAGTAAAGAGACTTGCCGGTAACGAGATTGAACTAGGTATTGGATACCGACGATCGAAACTCGGGCAAGTAACATACCGATGAAAAAGGGAACAACGTATGTTGTTATGCAGTCTGACCGATAAAGATCTTCGTAGAATATGTAGGAGCCAATATGGGCGTCCAGGTCCCGCTATTGGTTATTGATCGGAGACATGTCTCGGTCATGTCTACATTGTTCTCGAACCCGTAGGTTCCGCACGCTTAAGGTTTTGATGACAGTTATATTATGAGTTTACGAGTTTTGATGTACCGAAGGAGTTTGGAGTCCCGGATGAGATCGGGGACATGATGAGGAGTCCCGAAATGGTCGAGACGTAAAAATCGATATATTGAACGACTATATTCGGACATCGGAAAGGTTCCAAGTGATTCGTGTATTTTTCAGAGTACCGGAGAGTTACGGGAATTCGCCGGGAGAAGTATTGGGCCTTATTGGGCCATACGGGAAAGAGAGAGGGGCTGCCTAGTGAAGGAAATATGCCCTAGAGGTAATAATAAAGTTATTATTTATTTCCTTATTTCATGATAAATGTTTATTATTCATGCTAGAATTGTATTAACCGGAAACATAATACATGTGTGAATACATAGACAAACTTAGTGTCAATAGTATGCCTCTATTTGACTAGCTCGTTAATCAAAGATGGTTATGTTTCCTAACCATGAACAATGTGTGGTTATTTGATTAACGAGGTCACATCATTAGTTGAATGATCTGATTGACATGACCCATTTCATTAGCTTAGCACCCGATCGTTTAGTATGTTGCTATTGCTTTCTTCATGACTTATACATGTTCCTATGACTATGAGATTATGCAACTCCCGTTTACCAGAGGAACACTTTGTGTGCTACCAAACGTCACAACGTAACTGGGTGATTATAAAGGAGCTCTACAGGTGTCTCCAAAGGTAGATGTTGGGTTGGCGTATTTCGAGATTAAGATTTGTCACTCCGATTGTCGGAGAGGTATCTCTGGGCCCTCTCGGTAATGCACATCACATAAGCCTTGCAAGCATTGCGACTTATGAGTTAGTTGTGAGATGATGTATTACGGAACGAGTAAAGAGACTTGCCGGTAACGAGATTGAACTAGGTATTGGATACCGACGATCGAATCTCGGGCAAGTAACATACCGATGACAAAGGGAACAACGTATGTTCTTATGCGGTCTGACCGATAAAGATCTTCGTAGAATATGTAGGAGCCAATATGGGCATCCAGGTCCCGCTATTGGTTATTGACCGGAGATCTGTCTCAGTCATGTCTACATTGTTCTCGAACCGTAGGGTCCGCACGCTTAATGTTACGATGACAGCTATTATGAGTTTATGCATTTTGATGTACCGAAGTTAGTTCGGAGTCCCGGATGTGATCACGGACATGATGAGGAGTCTCGAAATGGTGGAGACATAAAGATTGATATATTGGATGACTATATTCGGACACCGGAAGGGTTCCAGAAGAGTATCGGATAAAACAAGAGCACCGGGGGGTTACCGGAACCCCCCCGGGGGTGAATGGGCCTTATGGGCCTAAAGTGGAGAAGTGGGAGGGGCTGCCAGGGCAGGCCGCGTGCCCCCTCTCCTCCTGGTCCGAATTGGACTAGGAGGGAGGGGCGGCGCCCCCCTCTTTCCCTCTCTTCTCCACCAATCCTACTTGGACTAGGAAAAGGGGGGAGTCCTACTCCCGGTAGGAGTAGGACTCCTCCTGCGCCACCATAGGGCCGGCCAAACCCCTCCCCCTTGGATCCTTTATATACGGGGGCAGGGGGCACCTCTAGACACACAAGTTGATCCACGTGATCGTTCCTTAGCCGTGTGCGGTGCCCCCTGCCACCATATTCCAACTCGATCATATCGTTGTAGTGCTTAGGCGAAGCCCTGCGTCGGTAGAACATCAAGATCGTCACCACGCCGTCGTGCTGACGGATCTCCTCCCCAAAGCTTTGCTGGATCGGAGCCCGGGGATCGTCATCGAGCTGTACGTATGCTAAGAACCCGGAGGTGCCGGAGTAACGGTGCTTGGATCGGTCGGATCGGGAAGAAGACGTACGACTACTTGCTCTACGTTGTGTCAACGCTTCCGTTGCGATCTACAAGGGTACGTAGATCATACTCTCCCCCTCGTTGCTATGCATCACCATGATCTTGCGTGTGCGTAGGAATTTTTTTGAAAGTACTACGTTCCCCAACAGTGGTATCCGAGCCTAGGTTTTATGGTTTGATGTTATTTGCACGAGTAGAACACAAGTGAGTTGTGGGCGATATAAGTCATACTGCCTACCAGCATGTCATACTTTGGTTCAGCGGTATTGTTGGACGAGACGACCCGGACCAACATTACGCGTACGCTTACGCGAGACCGGTTCCCCCGACGTGCTTTGCACACAGGTGGCTTGCGGGCGACTATCTCTCCAACTTTAGTTGAACCGAGTGTGGCTACGCCCGGTCCTTGCGAAGGTTAAAACGGAGTCTATTTGACAAACTATCGTTGTGGTTTGATGCGTAGGTGAGATTGGTTCTTGCTTAAGCCCGTAGCAGCCACGTAAAACTTGCAACAACAAAGTAGAGGACGTCTAACTTGTTTTTGCAGGGCATGTTGTGATGTGATATGGTCAAGACATGATGCTAAATTTTATTGTATGAGATGATCATGTTTTGTAACCGAGTTATCGGCAACTGGCAGGAGCCATATGATTGTCGCTTTATTGTATGCAATGCAATCGCGATGTAATGCTTTACTTTATCACTAAGCAGTAGCGATAGTCGTGGAAGCATAAGATTGGCGAGACGACAATGATGCTATGATGGAGATCAAGGTGTCGCGCCGGTGACGATGGTGATCATGACGGTGCTTCGGAGATGGAGATCACAAGCACAAGATGATGATGGCCATATCATATCACTTATATTGATTGCATGTGATGTTTATCTTTTATGCATCTTATCTTGCTTTGATTGACGGTAGCATTATAAGATGATCTCTCACTAAATTATCAAGAAGTGTTCTCCCTGAGTATGCACCGTTGCCAAAGTTCTTCGTGCTGAGACACCACGTGATGATCGGGTGTGATAGGCTCTACGTTCAAATACAACGGGTACAAACAGTTGCACACGCGGAATACTCAGGTTATACTTGACGAGCCAAGCATATACAGATATGGCCTCGGAACACGGAGACCGAAAGGTCGAGCGTGAATCATATAGTAGATATGATCAACATAATGATGTTCACCGATGAAACTACTCCATCTCACGTGATGATCGGACATGGTTTAGTTGATTTGGATCATGTAATCACTTAGAGGATTAGAGGGATGTCTATCTAAGTGGGAGTTCTTAAGTAATATGATTAATTGAACTTAAATTTGTCATGAACTTAGTCCTGGTAGTATTTTGCAAATTATGTTGTAGATCAATAGCTCGCGTTGTTGCTTCCCTGTGTTTATTTTGATATGTTCCTAGAGAAAATTGTGTTGAAAAATGTTAGTAGCAATGATGCGGATTGGATCCGTGATCTGAGGTTTATCCTCATTGCTGCACAGAAGAATTATGTCCTTGATGCACCGCTAGGTGACAGACCTATTGCAGGAGCAGATGCAGACGTTATGAACGTTTGGCTAGCTCAATATGATGACTACTTGATAGTTTAGTGCACCATGCTTAATGGCTTAGAATCGGGACTTCAAAGACGTTTTGAACATCATGGACCATATGAGATGTTCCAGGAGTTGAAGTTAATATTTCAAGCAAATACCCGAGTTGAGAGATATGAAGTCTCCAACAAAGTTCTATAGCTACAAGATGGAGGAGAATCGCTCAAGCAGTAGCATGTACTCAAATTGTCTGGGTACTACAATCGCTTGAATCAAGTGGGAGTTAATCTTCCAGATAAGATAGTGATTGACAGAATTCTCTAGTCACCATCACCAAGTTAGTAGAACTTCGTAATGAACTATAGTATGCAAGGGATAACGGAAACGATTCCCAAGCTCTTCGTGATGCTAAAATCAACGAAGGTAGAAATCAAGAAAAACATCAAGTGTTGATGGTTGACAAGACCACTAGTTTCAAGAAAAGGCCAAAGGGAAGAAGGGGAACTTCAAGGAGAACGGCAAACAAGTTGCTGCTCAAGTGAAGAAGCCCAAGTCTGATCCTAAGCCGGAGACTAAGTGCTTCTACTGCAAAGGGATTGGTCACTGGAAGTGGAACTGCCCCAAGTATTTGGCGGATAAGAAGGATGGCAAGGTAAACAAAGGTATATTGGATATACGTGTTATTGATGTGTACTTTACTAGTGTTTATAGCAACCCCTCGGCATTTGATACTGGTTCAGTTGCTAAGAGTAGTAACTCAAAACGGGAGTTGCAGAATAAACTGAAAGTAGTAAAGGGTGAGGTGACGATGTGTATTGGAAGTAGTTCCAAGATTGATATGATCATCATCGCACACTCCCTATACTTTCGGGATTAGTGTTGAAACTAAATAAGTGTTATTTGGTTTTTGCGTTGAGCATGAATATGATTTGATCATGTTTATTGCAATACGGTTATTCATTAAAGTCAGAGAATAATTGTTGTTCTGTTTACATGAATAAAACCTTCGATGGTCATACACCCAATGAAAATAGTTTGTTGGTTCTCGATCGTAGTGTTACACATATTCATAATATTGAAGCCAAAAGATGCAAAGTTAATAATGATAGTGCAACTTATTTGTGGCACTGCCGTTTAGGTCAGATTGGTGTAAAGCGCATGAAGAAACTCCATGCTGATGGGCTTTTGGAATCACTTGATTATGAATCAGTTGATGCTTGCGAACCATGCCTCATGGGCAAGATGACTAAAACTCTGTCCTTCGGAACAATGGAGCAAGCAACAGATTTGTTGGAAATCATACATACTGATGTATGTGGTCCGATGAATATTGAGGCTCGCGACAAGTATCATTATTTTCTGATCTTCACAGATGAGTTGAGCAGATATGAGTATATCTACTTGATAAAACATAAGTCTGAAACATTTGAAAAGTTCAAAGAATTTCAGAGTGAAGTGAAAAATCGTCGTAACAAGAAAATAAAGTTTCTATGATCTGATCGTAGAGAAGAGTATTTGAGTTACGAGTTTGGTCTTCAATTAAAACAATGTGGAATAGTTTCACAAACTCATGCCACCTGGAACACCACAGCATAATGGTGTGTCCGAACGTCATAACTGTACTTTATTGGATATAGTACAATCTATGATGTTTCTTACCAATTTACCAATATCATTTTGGGATGATGCATTAGAGACAGCTGCATTCACGTTAAATAGGGCACCATCTAAATCTGTTGAGACAACACAATCTGAATTATGGTTTGGCAAGAAACCAAAGTTGTCATTTCTTAAAGTTTGGAGTTGCGATGCTTATGTGAAAAAGTTTCATCTCGATAAGCTCAAACTCAAATCGGAGAAATATGTCTTCATAGGATATCCAAAGGAGACTATTGGATACACCTTCTATCACAGATCCGAAGGCAAGACTTTTGTTGCTAAGTTCGGAAACTTTCTGGAGAAGGAGTTTCTCTCGAAAGAAGTGAGTGGGAGGAAAGTAGAAAACTTGATAAGGTAATTGTACCGTCTCCCTTATTGGAAAGTAGTTCATCACAGAAATCTGTTCTTGTGACTACTACACCAATTAGTGAGGAAGCTAATGATAATGATCATGTAACATCAGATCAAGTTACTACCGAATCTCGTAGGTAAACCAGAGTGAGATCCGCACCACAGTGGTACGGAAATCCTGTTCTGGAAGTCATGTTACTAGACCATGACGAACTTGCGAACTATGAGGAAGCGATGATGAGCCCAGATTCCGCAAAATGGCTTGAGGCCATGAAATCTGAGATGAGATCCATGTATGAGAACAAAGTATGGACTTTGATTGACTTGCCTATTGATCGGCGATCCATTGAGATTAAATGGATCTTCAAGAGGAAGACGAACACGGATAGTAGTGTTACTATCTACAAAGCTAGAATTGTCGCAAAAGGTTTTCGACAAGTTCAAGGTGTTGACTACGATGAGAGTTTCTCACTCGTATCTATGCTTAAGTTTGTCCGAATCATGTTAGCAATTGCCGCATTTTATGAAATCCGGCAAATGGATAAACAAAACTGCATTCCTTAATGGATTTATTAAAGAAGAGTTGTATGTGATGCAACAAGATGGTTTTGTCAATGCTAAAGGTGCTAACAAAATATGCAAGCTCCAGCGATCCATTTATGGACTGGTGCAAGCATCTCGGAGTTGGAATATACGCTTTGATAAGTTGATCAAAGCATATAGTTTTATACAGACTTGCGGTGAAGCCTGTATTTACAAAAAAGTGAGTGGGAGCACTACAACATTTCTGATAAGTGTATGTGAATGACACATTTTTGATCGAAAATAATGTAGAATTATTCTGCAAAGCATAAAGGAGTGTTTGAAAGGAGTTTTTCAAAGAAAGACCTCGGTGAAGCTGCTTACATATTGAGCATCAATATCTATAGAGATAGATCAAGACGCTTGATAAGTTTTTCAATAAGTACATACCTTGACAAGATTTTCAAGTAGTTCAAAATGGAACAGTCAAAGAAAGAGTTCTTGCTTGTGTTACAAGGTGTGAAGTTGAGTAAAACTCAAAACCCGACCATGGCAGAAGATAGAAAGAGAATGAAAGTCATTCCCTATGCCTTGGCCATAAGTTCTATAAAGTATGCCATGCTGTGTACCAGATCTATTGTATACCCTACACTGATTTTTGCAAGGGAGTACAATAGTGATCTAGGAGTAGATCAATGGACAACGGTCAAAATTATCCTTACTGGAATAAGGATATGTTTCTCCGTTATGGAGGTAACAAAAGGTTCGTCGTAAAGAGTTACGTCGATGCAAGTTTTGACACAGATCTGGAATACTCTAAGTCTCGATCTAGATACATATTGAAAGTGGGAGCAATTAGCTAGAGTAGCTCCGTGCAGAGCATTGTTGATATAGATATTTGCAAAATACTTACGGATCTGAATATGACAGACCCGGTGACTAAAATTATCTCACAAGCAGAACATGATCACACCTTAGTACTCTTTGGGTGTTAATCACATAGCGATGTGAACTAGATTACTGACTCTAGTAAACCCTTTGGGTGTTGGTCACATATCGATGTGGACTATGGGTGTTAATCACATGGTGATGTGAACTATTGCTGTTAAATCACATGGCGATGTGAACTAGATTATTGACTCTAGTGCAAGTGGGAGACTGAAGGAAATATGCCCTAGAGGCAATAATAAAGTTATTATTTATTTCCTTATTTCATGATAAATGTTTATTATTCATGCTAGAATTGTATTAACCGGAAACATAATACATGTGTGAATACATAGACAAACTTAGTGTCACTAGTATGCCTCTATTTGACTAGCTCGTTAATCAAAGATGGTTATGTTTCCTAACCATGAACAATGTGTTGTTATTTATTTAACGAGGTCACATCATTAGTTGAATGATCTGATTGACATGACCCATTTCATTAGCTTAGCACCCGATCATTTAGTATGTTGCTATTGCTTTCTTCATGACTTATACATGTTCCTATGACTATGAGATTATGCAACTCCCGTTTACCGGAGGAACACTTTGTGTGCTACCAAACGTCACAACGTAACTGGGTGATTATAAAGGAGCTCTACAGGTGTCTCCAAAGTTAGATGTTGGGTTGGCGTATTTCGAGATTAGGATTTGTCACTCCGATTGTCGGAGAGGTATCTCTGGGCCCTCTCGGTAATGCACATCACATAAGCCTTGCAAGCATTGCGACTAATGAGTTAGTTGCGAGATGATGTATTACGGAACGAGTAAAGAGACTTGTCGGTAACGAGATTGAACTAGGTATTGGATACCGACGATCGAATCTCGGGCAAGTAACATACCGATGACAAAGGGAACAACGTATGTTGTTATGCGGTCTGACCGACAAAGATCTTCGTAGAATATGTAGGAGCCAATATGGGCATCCAGGTCCCGCTATAGGTTATTGACCGGAGATCTGTCTCAGTCATGTCTACATTGTTCTCGAACCGTAGGGTCCACACGCTTAACGTTACGATGACAGTTATTATGAGTTTATGCATTTTGATGTACCGAAGTTAGTTCGGAGTCCCGGATGTGATCACGGACATGACGAGGAGTCTCGAAATGGTCGAGACATAAAGATTGATATATTGGATGACTATATTCGGACACTGGAAGGGTTCCGGAAGAGTATCGGATAAAACCGGAGCACCGGGGGGTTATCGGAACCCCCCCGGGGGTTAATGGGCCTTATGGGCCTAAAGTGGAGAAGTGGGAGGGGCTGCCAGGGCAGGCCGCGCGCCCCCTCTCCCCCTGGTCCGAATTGGACTAGGAGGGAGGGGCGGCGCCCCCCTCTTTCCCTCTCTTCTCCACCAATCCTACTTGGACTGGGAAAAGGGGGGAGTCCTACTCCCGGTAGGAGTAGGACTCCTCCTGCGCCACCATAGGGCCGGCCGAACCCCTCCCCCTTGGATCCTTTATATACGGGGGCAGGGGGCACCTCTAGACACACAAGTTGATCCACGTGATCGTTCCTTAGCCATGTGCAGTGCCCCCTGCCACCATATTCCACCTCGATCATATCATTGTAGTGCTTAGGCGAAGCCCTGTGTCGGTAGAACATCAAGATCGTCACCACGCCGTCGTGCTGACGGATCTCCTCCCCGAAGCTTTGCTGGATCGGAGCCCGGGGATCGTCATCGAGCTGTACGTGTGCTAAGAACTCAGAGGTGCCGGAGTAACGGTGCTTGGATCGGTCGGATCGGGAAGAAGACGTACGACTCCTTCCTCTACATTGTGTCAACGCTTCCGTTGCGATCTACAACGGTACATAGATCATACTCTCCCCCTCGTTGCTATGCATCACCATGATCTTGCGTGTGCGTAGGAATTTTTTTTGAAATTACTACGTTCCCCAACACCTAGGGCAAGCCGCGCGCCCCCCAAGGCCTAGTCCGAATTGGACTAGGGGGAGGGGCTGCGCCCCTTCCTTGTTTCCTACTCCTACTACATGGAAGGACTCCTAGTTGGACTAGGAAAGGGGGAATCCTACTCCCGGTGGGAGTAGGACTCCCCTAGGCGCGCCATAGAGAGGACCGGCCCTCCCCTCCTCCACTCCTTTATATACGGGGGCAGGGGGCACCCCATAGACACACAAGTTGATCCACGTGATCTTATTCTTAGCCGTGTGCGGCGCCCCCTGCCACCATAGTCCTCGATAATATTGTAGCGGTGCTTAGGCGAAGCCCTGCGATAGTAGTACATCAAGATCGTCACCACGCCGTCGTGCTGACAGAACTCTTCCCCGACACTTTGCTGGATCGGAGTCCGGGGATCGTCATCGAGCTGAACGTGTGCTAAAACTCGGAGGTGCCGTAGTTTCGGTGCTTGATCAGTCGGGCCGTGAAGACGTACGACTACATCAACCAAACGCTTCCGTTGTCGATCTACTAGGGTACGTAGATCACACTCTCCCCTCGTTGCTATGCATCACCATGATCTTGCGTGTGTGTAGGAAATTTTTCGAAATTACTACGTTCCCCAATAGTGGCATCCGAGCCTAGGTTTTATGTGTTGATGTTATATGCACGAGTAGAACACAAGTGAGTTGTGGGCGATATAAGTCATACTACTTACCAGCATGACATACTTTGGTTCGGCGGTATTGTTGGACGAAGCGGCGCGGACCGACATTATGCGTACGCTTACGCGAGACCGGTTCTCCCGACGTGCTTTGCACATAGGTGGCTTGCGGGTGACAGTTTCTCCAACTTTAGTTGAACCGAGTGTGGCTACGCCCGGTCCTTGCGAAGGTTAAAACAGCACCAACTTGACAAACTATCGTTGTGGTCTTGATGCGTAGGTAAGATTGGTTCTTGCTTAAGCCCGTAGCAGCCACGTAAAACTTGCAACAACAAAGTAGAGGACGTCTAACTTGTTTTTGCAGGGCATGTTGTGATGTGATATGGTCAAGACATGATGCTAAATTTTATTGTATGAGATGATCATGTTTTGTAACCGAGTTATCGGCAACTGGCAGGAGCCATATGGTTGTCGCTTTATTGTATGCAATGCAATCGCGCTGTAATGCTTTACTTTATCACTAAGCGGTAGCGATAGTTGTGGAAGCATAAGATTGGTGAGACGACAACGATGCTACGATGGAGATCAAGGTGTCGCGCCGGTGACGATGGTGATCATGACGGTGCTTCAGAGATGGAGATCACAAGCACAAGATGATGATGGCCATATCATATCACTTATATTGATTGCATGTGATGTTTATCTTTTATGCATCTTATCTTTCTTTGATTGACGGTAGCATTATAAGATGATCTCTCACTAAATTATCAAGAAGTGTTCTCCCTGAGTATGCACCGTTGCCAAAGTTCGTCGTGCCCAGACACCACGTGATGATCGGGTGTGATAAGCTCTACGTCCATCTACAACGGGTGCAAGCCAGTTTTGCACACACAAAATACTCAGGTTAAACTTGACGATCCTAGCATATGCAGAAATGGCCTCGGAACACGGAGACCGAAAGGTCGAGCATGAATCATATAGTAGATATGATCAACATAATGATGTTCACCATTGAAAACTAATCCATTTCACGTGATGATCGGTTATGGTTTAGTTGATTTGGATCACGTGATCACTTAGAGGATTAGAGGGATGTCTATCTAAGTGGGAGTTCTTAAGTAATATGATTAATTGAACTTAAATTTATCATGAACTTAGTCCTGGTAGTATTTTGCAAATCATGTTGTAGATCAATAGCTCGCGTTGTTGCTTCCCTGTGTTTATTTTGATATGTTCCTAGAGAAAAACTATGTTGAAAGATGTTAGTAGCAATGATGCAGATTAGATCCGTGGTATGAGGTTTATCCCCATTGCTGCACAGAAAAATTATGTCCTTGATGCACCGCTAGGTGACAGACCTATTGCAGGAGCAGATGCAGACGTTATGAACGTTTGGCTAGCTCAATATGATGACTACTTGATAGTTTAGTGCACCATGCTTAATGGCTTAGAATCGGGACTTCAAAGACGTTTTGAATGTCATGGACCATATGAGATGTTCCAGGAGTTGAAGATAATATTTCAAGCAAATACCCGAGTTGAGAGATATGAAGTCTCCAACAAGTTCTATAGCTAAAAGATGGAGGAGAATCACTCAACTAGTGAGCATGTGCTCAGATTGTCTGGGTACTACAATCGCTTGAATCAAGTGGGAGTTAATCTTCTAGATAAGATAATGATTGACATAATTCTCTAGTCACCATCACCAAGTTAGTAGAACTTCGTGATGAACTATAGTATGCAAGGGATGACGAAAACGACTCCCGAGCTTTTCATGATGATGAAATCGATGAAGGTAGAAATCAAGAAAAACATCAAGTGTTGATGGTTGACAAGACCACTAGTTTCAAGAAAAGGGCAAAGGGAAGAAGGGGAACTTCAAGAAGAACGGCAAGCAAGTTGCTGCTCAAGTGAAGAAGCCCAAGTCTAGTCCTAAGCCTGAGACTAAGTGCTTCTACTGCAAAGGGACTGGTCACTAGAAGCGGAACTACCCCAAGTGATTGGCAGATAAGAAGGATGGCAAAGTGAACATAAGTATATTTGATATACATGTTATTGATGTGTACTTTACTAGTGTTTATAGCAAACCCTCAGTATTTGATACTAGTTCAGTTGCTAAGAGTAGTAACTCAAAACGGGAGTTGCAGAATAAACAAAGACCAGTTAAGGGTGAAGTGACTATGTGTGTTGGAAGTGGTTCCAAGATTGATATGATCATCATCGCACACTCCCTATACTTTCGGGATTAGTGTTGAACCTAAATAAGTGTTATTTGGTGTTTGCGTTGAGCATGAATATGATTTGATCATGTTTATTGTAATATAGTTATTCATTTAAGTAAGAGAATAAATTGTTATTCTGCTTACATGAATAAAACCTTATATGGTTACACACCCAATGAAAATAGTTCGTTGGATCTCGATCGTAGTGATACACATAATCATAATATTGAAACCAAAAGATGCAAAGTTAATAATGATAGTGCAACTTATTTGTGGCACTGCCGTTTAGGTCATATTGGTGTAAAGCGCATGAAGAAACTCCATGCTGATGGGTTTTGGAATCACTTGATTATGAATCAGTTGATGTTTCCGAACCATGCCTCATGGGCAAGATGACTAAGACTCTGTTCTTCAGAACAATGGAGCAAGCAACAGATTTGTTGGAAATCATACATACTGATGTATGTGGTCCGATGAATATTGAGGCTCGCGACAGGTATCATTATTTTCTGAGCTTCACAGATGATTTGAGCAGATATGAGTATATCTACTTGATGAAACATAAGTCTGAAACATTTGAAAAGTTCAAAGAATTTCAGAGTGAAGTGAAAAATCATCGTAACAAAATAAAAGTTTCTACGATTTGATCGTAGAGAAGAGTATTTGAGCTACGAGTTTGGCCTTCAGTTAAAAACAATGTGAAATAGTTTCACAAATTCATGCCACCTAGAACACTACAGCATAATGGTGTGTCCGAACGTCATAACCGTACTTTATTGGATATAGTGCAATCTATGATGTTTCTTACCGATTTACCACTATCGTTTTGGGTTTATGCATTAAAGACAGTTGCATTCACTTTTAAAAGGGCACCATCTAAGTCCGTTGAGACGACACAATCTGAACTGTGGTTTGGCAAGAAACCAAAGTTGTCGTTTCTTAAAGTTTGGGATTGTGATTCTTATATGAAAAGGTTTCATCCTGATAAGCTCAAAACCAAATCGAAGAAATATGTCTTCATAGGATACCCAAAGGAAACAGTTGGGTACACCTTCTATCATAGATCCGAAGGCAAGACATTCGTTGCTAAGAATGGATCCTTTCTAGAGAAGGAGTTTCTCTCGAAAGAAGTGAGTGGGAGGAAAGTAGAACTTGATAAGGTAATTGTACCTTCTCCCTTATTGTAAAGTAGTTCATCACAAAAATCAGTTCCTGTGACTGCTACACCAATTAGTGAGGAAGCTAATTATAATGATCATGTAACTTCAGATCAAGTTACTACCGAATCTCGTAGGTTAACCAGAGTGAGATCCGCACCAGAGTGGTACAGTAATCCTGTTCTGGAAGTCATGTTACTAGATCATGACGAACTTGCGAACTATGAGGAAGCGATGATGAGCCCAGATTCCGCGAAATGGTTTGAGGCCATGAAATCTGAGATATGATCCATGTATGAGAACAAAGTGTAGACTTTGGTTGACTTGCCCGATGATCGGCAAGCCATAGATAATAAATGGATCTTCAAGAGGAAGACGGACATGGATAGTAGTGTTACTATCTACAAAGCTAGAATTGTCGCAAAAGGTTTCCGACAAGTTCAAGGTGTTGACTACGATGAGAGTTTCTCACTCGTATCTATGCTTAAGTCTGTCCAAATCATGTTAGCAATTGCCGCATTTTATGAAATCTGGCAAATGGATAAACAAAACTGTATTCCTTAATGGATTTATTAAAGAAGAGTTGTATATGATGCAACCAGAAGGTTTTGTCAATCCTAAAGGTGCTAACAAAATATGCAAGCTCCAGCGATTCATCTATGGACTGGTGCAAGCATCTCGGAGTTGGAATACACGCTTTGATAAGTTGATCAAAGCATATAGTTTTATACAGACTTGCCGTGAAGCCTGTATTTACAAGAAAGTGAGTGGGAGCACTACAACATTTCTGATAAGTATATGTGAATGACATATTGTTGATCGGAAATAATGTAGAATTATTCTGCAAAGCATAAAGGAGTATTTGAAAGGAGTTTTTCAAAGAAAGACCTCGGTGAAGCTGCTTACATATTGAGCATCAAGATCTATAGAGATAGATCAAGACGCTTGATAAGTTTTTTCAATGAGTACATACCTTGACAAGATTTTGAAGTAGTTCAAAATGGAACAGTCAAAGAAAGAATTCTTGCCTGTGTTACAAGGTGTGAAGTTGAGTAAGACTCAAAGGCCGACCACGGCAGAAGATAGAAAGAGAATGAAAGTCATTCCCTATGCCTCAGCCATAGGTTCTATAAAGTATGCCATGCTATGTACCAGATCTATTGTATACCCTACACTGATTTTGGCAAGGGAGTACAATAGTGATCTAGGAGTAGATCACTGGACATTGGTCAAAATTATCCTTAGTGGAATAAGGATATGTTTCTCGATTATGGAGGTGACAAAAAGGTTCGTCGTAAAGGGTTACGTCGATGCAAGTTTTGACACTAATCTAGATGACTCTAAGTCTCGATCTAGATACATATTGAAAGTGGGAGCAATTAGCTAGAGTAGCTCCGTGCAGACCATTGTTGATATAGAAAATTGCAAAATACATACGGATCTGAATTTGGCAGGCCCATTGACTAAATTTCTCTCAAAGGCAAAACATGATCACTCTTTGGGTGTTAATCACATAGCGATGTGAACTAGATTATTGAATCTAGTAAACCCTTTGGGTGTTAGTCACATGGAGATGTGAATCAATCACATAAAGATGTGAACTATTGGTGTTAATCGCATAGCGATGTGAACTAGATTATTGACTCTAGTGCAAGTGGGAGACTGAAGGAAATATGCCCTAGAGGCAATAATAAAGTTATTATTTATTTCCTTATTTCATGATAAATGTTTATTATTCATGCTAGAATTGTATTAACCGGAAACATAATACATGTGTGAATACGTAGACAAACAGAGTGTCACTAGTATGCCTCTACTTGACTAGCTCGTTAATCAAAGATGGTTATGTTTCCTAACCATGGAAAAAGAGTTGTTATTTGATTAACGGGATCACATCATTAGTTGAATGATATGATTGACATGACCCATTCCATTAGCTTAGCACCCGATCGTTTAGTATGTTGCTATTGCTTTCTTCATGACTTATACATGTTCCTATGACTATGAGATTATGCAACTCCCGTTTACCGGAGGCACACTTTGTGTGCTACCAAACGTCACAACGTAACTGGGTGATTATAAAGGTGCTCTAGAGGTGTCTCCAAAGGTACATGTTGGGTTGGCGTATTTCGAGATTAGGATTTGTCACTCCGATTGTCGGAGAGGTATCTCTGGGCCCTCTCGGTAATGCACATCATATAAGCCTTGCAAGCATTGCAACTAATGAGTTAGTTGTGAGATGATGTATTACGGAACAAGTAAAGAGACTTGCCGGTAACGAGATTGAACTAGGTATTGGATACCGACGATCAAATCTCGGGCAAGTAACATACCGATGACAAAGGGAACAACGTATGTTGTTATGCGGTCTGACCGATAAAGATCTTCGTAGAATATGTAGGAGCCAATATGGGCATCCAGGTCCCGCTATTGGTTATTGATCGGAGACATGTCTCGGTCATGTCTACATTGTTCTCGAACCCGTAGGGTCCGCATGCTTAAGGTTTCGATGACAGTTATATTATGAGTTTATGAGTTTTGATGTACCGAAGGAGTTCGGAGTCCCGGATGAGATCGGGGACATGACGAGGAGTCTCGAAATGATCGAGACGTAAAAATCGATATATTGGACGACTATATTCGGACATCGGAAAGGTTCCGAATGATTCGAGTATTTTTCAGAGTACCGGAGAGTTACGGGAATTCGCCGGGAGAAGTATTGGGCCTTATTGAGCCATACGGGAAAGAGAGAGGGGCTGCCTAGGGCAGCCCCCCCCCCCCCCCCCCCCAAGGCCTAGTCCAAATTGGACTAGGGGGAGGGGCTGTGCCCCTTCCTTGTTTCCTACTCCTACTACATGGAAGGACTCCTAGTTGGACTAGGAAAAGGGGAATCCTACTCCCGGTGGGAGTAGGACTCCCCTAGGCGCGCCATAGAGAGGACCGGCCCTCCCCTCCTCCACTCCTTTATATACGGGGGCAGGGCGCACCCCATAGACACACAAGTTGATCCACACGATCTTATTCTTAGCCGTGTGCGGCGCCCCTGCCACCATAGTCCTCGATAATATTGTAGCGGTGCTTAGGCGAAGCCCTGCGACAGTAGTACATCAAGATCGTCACCACGCCGTCGTGCTGACGGAACTCTTCCCCGACACTTTGCTGGATCGGAGTCCGGGGATCGTCATCGAGCTGAACGTGTGCTAAAACTCGGAGGTGCCGTAGTTTCGGTGCTTGACCAGTCGGGCCGTGAAGACGTACGACTACATCAACCAAACGCTTCCATTGTCGATCTACTAGGGTATGTAGATCACACTCTCCCCTCGTTGCTATGCATCACCATGATCTTGCGTGTGCGTAGGAATTTTTTTGAAATTACTACGTTCCCCAACATACTCAACTTCACACCTTGCAACACAGACAAGAACTCCTTCTTTGACTGTTCCATTTTGAACTATTTCAAAATCTTGTCAAGGTATTTACTCATTGAAAAAAGTTATCAAGCGTCTTGATCTATCTCTATAGATCTTGATGCTCAATGTGTAAGCAGCTTCATCGAGGTCTTCCTTTGAAAAACTCTTTTGAAACACTCCTTTATGCTTTCCAGAAAATTCTACATTATTTCTGATCAACAATATGTCATTCACATATACTTATCAGAAATGTTGTAGTTCTTCCACTCAATTTCTTGTAAATATAGCCTTCACCGGAAGTCTGTATAAAACCATATGCTTTGATCACTTTATCAAAGCATATATTCCAACTGCGAGATGCTTGCACCAGTCCATAGATGGATCGCTCGAGCTTGCTCACTTTGTTAGCACCTTTAGGATCGACAAAACATTCTGGTTGTATCATATACAACTCTTTTAAAAAAAATCCATGAAGGAATATAGTTTTGACATTCATTTACCGGATTTCATAAAATGCGGCAACTGCTTACATGACTCAAACAGACTTTTAAGCATCGATACGAGTGAAAAAATCTCATTGTAGTCAACACCTTGAACTTATCGAAAACATTTTGCGACAATTCGAGCTTTGTAGATAGTAACACTACTATCAGCATCCGTCTTCCTTTTGAAGATCCATTTATTCTTAATGACTCATCGATCATCGGGCAAGTCAATCAAAGTCCATACTTTGTTCTCATACATGGATCCCAACTCAGATTTCATGGCCTCAAGCCATTTCGCGGAATCTGGACTCATCATCGCTTCCTCATAATTCGTAGGTTCGTCATGGTCAAGTAACATGACATCCATTTATTCTTAATTTGATTTGCAGTTGTGCTTTTGAATGTTGCACTTTTCCCCATAAACCACATTTAATGTGTAGGGTCACCTCCTAAGTTTTCAACCCATGTAGAGTTCATTTGTATGGTTTCAAAATTTAAACAGTTTGAATTAAATTCAAGTTGCTTAAATTTTACTTTCTCGAAAAATCCTCAAACCATTTCTTTGTTTTTTCATTGTATCAGCTAGGAAGGCCACGACCAATCTTTGTTTGGTTTCTCTGCTTAGCATGTGGATGGGCCGACAGTTATTTTCTTGTGTTCTAGACTTACTTCACGTGGCAAGACGAGTTTGCTTGCTCGCTATAGGTTGTTTCTTCATGACCTGCATTTTTATACGGGTTGTCGGTTGTGGCTTCTGCTTCTTTTTGTCATTTTTTATTTTTTTCTGTACATTGTTCTTCTTTGTAAATTTGTGGAATTTGTCCAGCGTGGGTTTTGTTCGAAAACTAAAGCTTTTTGCCGTATGAATTGATACAAGAGAAAGCATCTAGCATCTAGAGAGTTTATTGGGTGTCTCGGATGTAGCTTTTTTAGGTGTTTTATATTCATTTTTTTTTCACATGTGTATTTTGCAAAGTATCAGATAATTCTGTGATTGTTTGATCAGGGTGTCAAGAAATAAATTTGGGAATGACTTTGACAACAAATTCAACATATTGTTTGCTGTGATATAATGCACGATACATCAATGGGGGAGTGAATTTAGATGAGTAGATCTATGACTCTTCGTGCCTGTTCATCAGCCTCCTCGGCGAAACCTATAGCGAGACTCATGATAAAGCTCCCCAAACATGCTGCAGTACAAAAAGCTATAACGCCCACAACAACCAGGGCGGTATGGGCAAGGCCTGTCGGCCGAAAGTGGACCTGCAGGAGAATCGCGGCGACAATTGCCAAGAAGAAGGCGACCACGCCCCAGAACCATAAAAACAGTATCTGCTTCGCTCAACGGGCTCCGCTACCGCGGCATCCTCCGCGTCGGCGCCGTTCGGGTTTCCGCGGATGATGGCGACCAACCTCTCCTTCCATGCCCAGAACGCGTGCCGGCTCGGCTCCGGCGGTGCGACGACCTCGCCATTAGAGTTGGGGTTCTCGATGTCAGCCATTGATGGCCAGGTAGATGGATGTGCAGAGCTCGATTGATCAACGAGAAAATTTGTTTATGACACAGTACGCGTGATTAGGATACGTAAATATATGTACTGTATATACGTAGTGGCCGGCAGGATTGGAGTTTATAATTAAGGGGCTGGTCGGGAATTATTATTTTTACCAATCTCCAACTTGAATTTGATTCGATCTTCTGGTAGGTGGTTAGGGCGGTTTGAGTCCATCTCCTACACGAAGCCCCTAAAAAATAGGGCAGCGACTGCGCCGGCGATTGGGCCGGTCAAGCCTCAGCCGTCAGATCTGGGCCCCCTGAGCCGTCAGATCCCTTCGTCTCTAATCTCTACCATCTTCAACCTCCCGCACGGAAAAGGGAGAGGCCCGCCTTCGCACGCGCCAACCACCTCGCCTCGCCTCCTCATCGCCGGTCGCCGCCCTCACTTATGCCGCCTTCATACTTTTCTCACCTCCGTGGATGCATCAACATGCGCCCATGGTTGCACTTGTGGTTGCAGGCTTGCAGCTCCGGGAGGATGGCCACAGCTCTGGGGGAGATGGCCGCATCTCCGGTGGCGCCGGCCGCCGGCCGCAGCACCTGTCGTTGTGCTCGCGCTGTACCTCGCCGTATGCCCACCCGAGGCTCTTGCTGGTTCCAACAAAAAACGACACCGGTTGTAGCAAAAAAGTTTATCGCTTCCAGTAAAAATGCTTACCGCTGCAGCCCGCTGTACCTCGCCAAGTTTCCATCGTTTTTAGAAAAGCTTCGACTATGGTTTGGAAAAGCTTTAATCGTGTATAAAAAAAGCTTCATCTGTTAAGAAAAAAAGCTTCAACCAGACCTACGACCAGAGAAAAAGATGCAAACATTGATAGAGAAAGCTTCAATCGTATATAGGAAAAGCTTCAACCGGCTACTGGTGATGGAAAAGCCGTGGTTGCAGCCCGCAGTCACCTCGGTCATCGCCGTCACACACTCGGCCTCCGCGGGGTTGCATCAGCGTCGTCGTGGTAGCACCCCATCGCCCCGGTTACAGCATCTCCCCATGGTCACCCCCTCGGTCGCCAGCGAGATGGGATGGTCACGGCGCAGAGCCATGGCGAGCTTCGAGCGGGGAGGGGAGGCGTGGTGCTGCGATGGGGGGGGGGGGGGGGGGGAGGGAGGGGATGGGGAGGAGGGGGCAGAAGAAGAGGGCGTCGCACGCCCCCGGCGAGCTGCGCGAGATGTGCGGGAGGTGCGGAAAGACGTGATGAAGGAGACGCGAGGAAGAGGGAGCGACCGGCCCAATGTTCCGCCGGTGCCCCGGCCCCAAACGTTTTCCTAGAAAAAAATATTCTGATTCATACAAAAATAGTTACGTGCATACGTATACTCAAGCACCACATGGAGCACACTTGGATCGAGCAATACAATGACATGCAGCGCGAGGTACATGCCGTTTCACATAACGTGTGTGGTCTGGTGGGATGGAAAGGTTTGCTTGTGAAACAGAAACGGCAGACCATGCCTTTACAATCACGTCCTTGTCCGCCATGAGAACATTGTAGTGTTGCTGCACCCTTGTCTGGTGCGGATGAGGTCTGTGTCGGTGGTCGCCAGTACCGACAAAGGAGGGTGAGAGGGGTCGCCATGGAGAACATAGGAACAAAAAGACCAAAACAAGAAAAGGCCCCTGCTTCGCTCCGCACGGGGCGACGCGGGCGGCGACGCAACCCTAGCTGCCAAGCCTCCTCCCCCCGTCCCCCCCCCCCCCCCGCCTCGCCGCCGCCAGAGGGGTCGCCGGCGAAGTCCGCGCGGCTGCCAGGGAAGGTGGCAGCGAGGCCGTGCCGCTCCGTCTCCACGCGGAGGGCCTCTGTAGCCGAGGCGGCGGCCTCGGATGGTGCGGCGGCGCCTGCTTTGCGGCGAGCGACGTCTGCTGGTGCTCCTCCTCCCCACTTGGCCGTGCGGGCAGCGGGTGGTTGAGGCGTTGGGCGATGGTCGAGACGGGTGGCCTCGTGCCCCTGGCTGCGCGTCAGATCTGGAGGTCTTCTTCCTCCCCCTTCCCTTGCCTGTTCCTCGCTGGATCTGGGTCGTGGCGGGCGTCGGTCGCCGGATCCGTTGAAGGTGGGGTTGCCGGAGTTGGCGTCGTTCGCCTTCTCGGAGGCGCCGTCAAGGTTCGATCCCCTCTCCCTCCCCTCTCATACCCGGGTGAAAACCTTTGCCAGTTCTGGTCTAGGCGGCAACGGCGCGGCTTGCGTCGTCACCTTCCTGAAGGTGTCGTCTTGGGCGAGTTGGGGGTGTGCATTGGCGTTTGGATGTGGTTCTCCGGCGCGCAGCGACATCTCAGTTGGAGATAACACTGGGATTTTTTCGCAAGATTAGCTCTCTGGGGTGTCCGTAGGCCGGCCGTTTGTGTGTTGCCACGGTGGGGGGAGGGGATAGGGTTCCTCTCCCCTGCGTGCAGCAGCACGGCATAGGCGATTCAGACATGGATTCTAATCTAAGCAAAAGTCATGTCTCAGCTTCAGGTGTTTATCAACTCTGCGATTGTTTCTTCGTTGCCCTCGTCCTTCTACAGCTTCTTCTCTTCGTGTGGTGACCATTGAGCTGCGGTTTGGCCCTTCTCCTGGTGATCTTGCATAGTGGGTTGGTCACAGTGAGTATCTCCCAAGGCGATACTGAATCTACCGCTCCTTGCTCTAGGGTGAGCTGCTTCAATTTGCGATGGTCCGGCGCCCTTCGATCCAGGGCGAGGGGCAGGGGTCCCCTTCGGAATTGAAGAAGGAAGGTTCGATGATGGTGGTCTCCTTTGGGTTTGATGAGGGCATGTTCGTCTTCGCTGAGCGCGATTTCCTCTTGAAGCTCGCTTGCTGTCACTGTTTTGGTGCTTAATTCGCATCGAAGAGCTCCATCAACATTTAGCTAGACTTCCTGTAGAATAACCTTGTGCTCTCTGTTGTGGTGTGTGTAAGCTGTTTGGAAGCACCTTGTATCTACCGTTTTCAGTTTTCTTTGTTTTCTTTCTTGTTGTTTGGGTCGTTATAAGTCCTAGCCGGTTGATAGCTTTGTTAATTCAAAGCCGGGCTCTTCTGGAGCCTTCGTTCCAAAAATGGAGAACATAGGAGGCAAGGCGGCTGTGACAGGGCGGCATGATGAGGCTGCACATGGCGCGGCCAGCAGTTTGGCAAGTGGCAGAAGGCGGGTGGGAGGAAGAAGGCTACGAAGGAGAGGGCAAAAATGATCAAAGCATCAAAGTTTTCAACCAACTTACATATGTAGACGATGCTCATCGGCTGACTGACGTGAAGAAAAGGTCCTCGTCTTCCAAGCCATTGGATTCACACATTTACAATCAGTTTGATCAATTGTTCAATGCGACCCATCGGTTTGCAACATAAACCATGTTGAGGTCACCGTTTGCAATATAGGCCATGTTGCGCTAGACCGCTTGTATCACAGGTAAACGTTTGCAATATGCCCCATGTTGCAATCACCTTCAGCTTGCATAACTGCAACCTGTGGGTCTTTCGGTCACCCGTTGCAACATGGCCATGTTGCGGTAACCCATTGCGACATGAATCTTGTTGCAGTCACCAATTGCAATATAAATCATGCCAGCAGCAACGACGGCAACACCGGCTCGCCGCAGCTCCACCTCTACCTTGTAGAATCCATGCGGCGAGCGGTGACCTTTTTTGTGTTGCACTGCTCCTCTCCAGATAAGTTGTGCTGCCAAAGGTAGCAGGTGGTGCCGCTAGTGCAGCAATTAACGTACGGTGGGCTCACATAGCCCAATAGCTTCCGCTTTGCTTGCTCTGCTGCTCCCTTCGTGCTCCGCTTGGCTCGTTTTGCCTTTACTGTGAAGCTGGTAAATTCAACAAAAACTAGCAGCTGGTGGTTCAGGGAAAACCGACCTAGTTTCTTAATAGATTTCAAAATTCTTGTGCATTCAAAAATGTCTACAATTTATAAAATGTTCACAATTTTCTAAAAGAAGTTCATGGATTCAAAAAATAATCATGAATTTTCAGAGCCCATGAATTTTAAAAATAATTATGAACTGTAAAATGGTTCATGGATTTGAAAACCTTTCAAAAATGAAAAGGATCCATCTGTAGTTTTTTTCAATGTTCAAGAAATTGAAAATATTCATAAAATTTCAAAATTTTGATGAAATTTTAAATAAATCAGGAATTTAAAAGAATTGTTGCAAAATTAATTAAATGCTGCAAATTTTAAAACAGCCCATAAATTTCAAATGTTTGTGAAATTTGAAAATGTCATTATTTTTACAAAAATATTCCTGATATATTAAAAAAAGGCATTCATGAATTTACAAAATATGAAAATAGTAAACCTAAAGATAAAGTGAAGGAAACAAAATATCGGACGAAAAACATGTTATAACCTGAATAAAAGAAACGGGAAAACAGAAAAAATAAAGACGAAAAAGCTGAATTGCACAAAGATATGTCGGTAAAAAAAAGTCGCAAACCGCAACCCTACACATTACAGCTGGTCGCCCCTTTCTAGCTTTCCTACGATTGTACATAAAAGTCTACGTAAGAAAATCAGGATTGGTTAGTTAGACGGACGTATGTGCAGGAGATGGGGTCAAACTACCCTTGCTACTAAAGAAAAAAAATACTAAAGAAAAAAAAGACATATGGGGCCAGCCTCTGCGTATACATAAGACGTGTTCGCTTCAACTACTATGCTCCAAGCTAATTTCCTATCGACCGATCGAGCTCTGCACGTCGATCTATCAATGGCAGACATCGAGAACCCCGACTCTACTGGTGGAGTCGTTGCGGCAGACATCCCGAACGCCAACCCTAATGGTAGCGTGATCGCGGCGCCGGAACCCAGCCGGCATGCAGCATGGAACGGAAGGTTGATAGCAATCGTTAGCGAAAACCCTAACAGCCCAGGCGCCGGCGCGGAGGACGTCCCGGTAGCCGAGCCCGTGGAGCGAAGCAGATGGTGGATCGTATGCTCGTGGGAGGTGATTGGCTACTTCACTATGATTGCTGCTGTAGTTCTGCTCGGGATCCAAGTCTTTTGGCCGATGGGCCCTGCGCGTGTCGCCATGATTGTTGTGGGGGCTATAGCTCTGTTTGTTGGGGGCGGTAGCTTCGTTTATGGCATGTTGTTTGTTTAAAGTTAGGGCGGATCTCGTCATAGCATTGCTTCACGAGACTGAAGCGGCATCAAGAGTCATAGATCGCCTAGTCCTCAGAATTACTTCCGCTTCCATCGATCTATCTATCGCAGCAAACAATGTGTGCAATCATCTATTGGGAAAGTAGTTCCCAAATTTATTTATTTGCATCACAAGCATCACACGGCTATGCGAACATTTTTTTTCCAAAGGAAACGCTACTCTTATTCCTCAAGTACTTGATTACAATCAGCTAGCACAAGCTGTGCGATACACGGAGGCGCATATTGCAGCCAACGTGGAGTACTAACATTAGCCTACAATGGCAATATAACTGGCCTACGCTGCAACTTTCCGCTGAAGGTAATTGAAATCACATTTTGCTGATCCAAAATTGACCTCCCAATTGCTAATTGCTAGGGTTTCCTCCCGCCGCTATGGCTCGCTGCATCCCCAATCCCAATCCCAATCGCCAACCGGCAGGCGCTGCTCCCGTTTGCCGGCGCTAGGAGACTACTAAGGCAAAGGCAAAGCTGCTCTCATGGTGTTAGCCGCCCTGTTGATTCCGCCATCGATCCAACGCCCTGTGTCTCACTCAGTCCGTCGAGTTACTTGAGTATATTTGCATGATCCAAGGCTCCGTTGAAAAGGTACCCACATATACTATTCCTAGTAGCTGGTTCATTATTTTTTATGGATTACGACCTAGCAGCCTATTAATCAAAGCATGTAAGACGATATGTTAAGTTACTAATTAGACATTTTCATTTAAAAAACCAATAAACATTGCTGCTAATTGATATCCTTCCATTATGTAATTAAAATTTTCAGTTGCATGTTTGATCTATCTTCGGTGCAATAATTTATGAGCTAAGTTTTATATTCTATACATAAGATAATTGGTAAAGGAGGTCGTTTATAATCGGTTGTTGACTGCTAAAATTTATATCTTCAACCCCCCCCCCCCCCCCCCCCCCCCCAATATGTTCAATTCATGGATCTGCCCATGCATGGTGTGTACTGAGAAATCAAACAATCATGATAAAAGATACATTAGCGCCATGTTCTATTGCGGAACGGTCGTATCCAGGTAACCTTGCCCCCGTAAGAGCTCTACCTAATCGTCGATATAATGGGTAGAAAGCTTATTTCTTGGCAAATAGCTAAGTCGACACCCTCGAGGCAACAACTCAACTCTTCGATGAAATCTTGGATAACACTTTGCATTCCACAGCTTCGACCGTGATCTCTTGGATTTGATGTTGTAATCACAATCAGGTTGCCATAGCAGGCGGGATTGTAGAATCTTGTTAGCCCAGGTTGGGATGGGTAGGCCCACCACTTCACTTTTGCACCTTCATTTAGGCCCAGGCCAAGTCAGTGGGGGGACCCTATCGGGCTCCTTTCCCACAAATTTTTTTATGTGGGAGTTTCCCTTCATACGGCTCGAATTATTCTCAGATGCCCCAAGAGACATCTTTCCTTATGATTTGGTGGTTCACACGTGCACAAACGAGCACTGGCCGCAACAGCAAGGAACTATGACCAATAGAGTCACACAAAGAGCGTCATACTTTTTCAAACATGTTCTAGAATTACTGGAAAACTATATAGTGAAAATAAGCTTGTTAGGAGCCCATCCAAAATCGTTGTAGACAAACATATTTATGTGTACTGAGCAATCAAACATTCATGATAAATATAAGCATATGTATCTGTAGAAAGGAATAAAAAATTCTGTGACAATCATAGAATATGTTGATAATATATATTATATAGGCAATACGTCCATAACCCAACTAGATTGACACATGTTTCATATAGTAGCTAATACTCTAACTAATATGCTCAGGGTATCTCCAACGATGTCACTTAAAACAGACACACTATTTGTCCGTGGATAGGTCCAGACCAATGCGCGCACACTAATACGAGAGCCGGCCAACTAACCATATCCTCTAAATGTTCATCTTTTTATTTCTAATTTTCTAAGACTCAAAATAATTATAGAAAATAGCACAGTGCAGCCTTCAATGACATGCATATATCGGTAGTGGAACAGTAGTTCAAATTTGAATATTACATTTGAGATAAAAAGATGTTCATTAAGTTTTTCGAATTCAATGATACTAGAGTCCGTACTGGCACATGTCGTCCGACACATAGTTCCCCTTCAGCTGCATCCAACAATGTACGAGCGGAAATAGTATGTCCTCGCTCATGTGGTACAACGTGCAGCACGTCCATATTATACAACGTGATTATTATCAAGTTCCAACATGAGTGAATGGATGAATAACCAACATGTAGAGGAACAAGAATCAAAATTTACGATATCCCTGGTTTACGAGCCCAGTGGCCACATTGTTTCCAACCGGTGAATTTTACAACAAAACATCATGACAGGGTTGCAAATGATGTGCCACTGATGCGATAGCGGTTTCACATTGTGTTCATGGATGACGTGCATGTCCTAGGGTGCAATGTTCTTTTCATCATGAAACGAAGTATGCACATTTTGCCAGAAGGACAAGCCCCCTTATCTCGCGCCTACAAAGTCCTTAGACATGACCAACCACACATCGCAGAGCAACTCATTCTTGATCACCGCGAGTACCTGTGCCATCGTGCTTACTTCATAAAACAAAAAGATATTCAACAAAAAACATCTGCGACATTTGACCAAACACCTGTTCACTACTAGGGAAAACCTTATACACAGAATCTTAGCAGTGGCGTGGTTTAAAAACAGACGCTACTGCTAATTAGCAGTAGCGAGCTTCAGAAAAGAGCGCTACTAATATCTAAGTAGCAATAGCGCTATAGGTGAAACGAGCGCTACTACTATAATTGCCACGGTGCTGCCTCCAGGCTAGATATAGTAGTAGCGCCCTTCCCAGGGACGCGCTACTGCTAAAGAACTTAGTAGCAGCGGTTTTTTTTAAAACTCGCTACTGCTAAGTATCACCGCAACTAATTAAGTTTAGTCCCATACTGCTAAGCGAACAAGGTGTTTACCACCTTAAATATGTTACTTCTCAACCTATCTCGAGCACTTGGTCTTCATTGAACTATATGTGTATGATTTGTGGTTCAATATGAATCCTCGCCTGTACCTATATAGGTACAGTGAGGATTTTCATGTTGACTATTTAGATTCTACATAAAAAGATCAATGATGACCAATGTATATTTTTGATATTTTTACATTGCTTAGACTTATAGCGTTTTTCAAGACAAAGCGTTACTGATATTGGGATAAACAAAAGAAATAACTGCTTCCATTAGCAGTGGTGTTTTTCACTAAAACGCGCTATAGATAAGTTAGCTATAGCGCGTTTTCCTTATGAGCGCTACTGCTAGTTCGAGTTAACCACCTCCCGGCTCAAAATTTCGCTAAGTCCTGCTCCCCCCCCCCCCCCCGGCCTGTTCCCCTACTCCTGTCACCGCCGCCCGAGCCCGAGCCTGCCGTCACCGCCGCCGCCCGAGCCCGCCCTCAACCTCACCCCGCCGCCGCCCGCCGCCGCTCTCGACCACACTGTCGCCGCCCTCGACCTCACCGCCGCCGCTCGAGCCCGCCCAGGACCGCCGCCTCCCGATCCCGAGCCCGCCCTCGCCGCCCCTACCTCCGTCGCCGAGCACCTCCCCGCCACCATCTCTCCCTCTGTAAGCCCCCCACCCCCTCTCTCTCTTTGCTTAGTTAGTAGATGATTTTAGTAGTAGTAGATGTTAATTTAGGATTCATAATAATGATTTTTAGTAGTAGTGGATATTAATTAGTAGTAGTGATGGTAAACTAGTTGTATAATTAGCAGTAGTAGATGTTAATTAGTAGTAGATGTAGTAGTTAGATGTCAATTAGTAGTAGTAGATGTACTAGTTTCTTTCTATTTATAGTAAGTTTATAGTTAGTAAGAACGAGTTGAATTAATAGAACTAGTTTAGTTTTAGTTGAACTAGTTTAGTAAGTAAATTAATAACTAGTTGAACTACTTTATTTTTAGAAAGAACTAGTTTTTTTCTTTTTATAGTAAGTTTATATTTAGTAAGAACTAGTTGAACATGTCATATTTGTTGTTATTTTTTAGTTTAAGCAATTATTTCATGTTTTGGTTACACCTCCGAGTGGTCTATGTTTTGCCGGAGTGTTGATTAATTTTCGTTCCGGCAAATTTCAGGTGCTCGATATGTCCTATTTTAGCAAAGGTCATGCCGGATTTTTCCGTGAATTCTCGCATGACTTGTGCTAGAATATGTACAAGTTTAATCTTTGAATTATGAACGTAGGAAATGTCGTACTCGGATGATGACAGTCTCCCGGGGAAGTGCAGCTGGTGCCACGACGATCAAGGTATGTGCCACAGGTTCGTTGAGCTGGATGAAGGTCGGCGCTTCAGCATTAAGCTCGAGGAGACCTTCGATGTTGAAACGGTACACAACAACGACAAGTGTTTTTTTCGTAATTAAGCATGACTTCAACTATTTCAACGTCTAATTTTCATCTTTTACAATTCGACTAGCTTATTCCATGCCATGCAAGACGCTATGTCTTGGAGAGGATGGGTTTTGAAGACTATGAAAATTTTGAAACAAAGAAAATACACCTAAGGACCCATCATGATATCGATTTTGAAGTAAATCTGTACAATTCTCAGAGCGTAACCCATTTTGGTTGCCAAAATTGGGAAGCACTTTGCAAGATGTATGGTTTTTATGAGGGTATGATTGTCACCATGGATCTTGGTAATCCTGACATCGAGCAAGACAATATGGACATTTGGGTCCTTGTTGATACGCTTCCGATTCTACCGCAATGTGAGTTTCTCAAACATAGTTATTAACTAATTTATATTGTTTATTTCAAAATAGTTGACAGCTTATTTCCATTGACAACTTATTTTGAATCTTCAAAGAATGTGCAGAAGATGGTAGACAAAACCCACTACACTGATGGCTCCGAATTAACTTATAAGAAGAAAAGTCATCTGATTGCTTATTGTACTTTTCTTGAGAATTACAATACCTATTATCGAACTCCTCCAAATTATGGTGAATACGTGCCACTAGTGCACGTGTTGAACCACGGTAACTTCCATGAAGATACCCTGGTAAGATTTTTTACTATTACGACATCCGTGCATCTTTTGCATACTTCTAAAACTAGTACATCATTGCTAACTACGAAGTTATTACTATATTTTTCAACAGGAAATCCCGATGGATCGTGTGCCTCATCTGATGTATCAGAATGGTCGCCTTGCAGTTATGAACATACAGCCAGGTCAATCTAAGGAGCTCACCTGTGCATATCGGATTTCTAAAACCGGTGAATACATGCTAATCAAAGAATGGAAAAAATATTTGGACATTCGCAAGGAGGTTCTTGGAAGTAACATTAAGCGAAAGGCAAGAATTGGAGAAAGGATAATCTCCATTCTCCATAATGGAGAGTCAGGGGCTATCTTGTTTTTTGCTATTTTACCTTAGAGAATATAGTAGGTCCTAAGAGAATGTAGTAGGTCCTATGAGGTACAATATGTTTATTATGTGATACAATGTGTTAGAGTTGATGATGAAGAGTACTTGTGATTACGACTAGTGACCAATTTGCTATGTGATGTCTCATTGATGAAAATGATGATCTTGAGGAGGTGTTATATGACAATGATGTATTATGATGATAAGTTGTTAATGATATGATGATGATGATGATATTTATTATATCATTGGGTGAAAGAACCGCGGATTAGTTTTAAGTGGATGTCCATCCACTTGAAACTAGTCCACGGTTCTTTCACCCCGTGATGTAATAAATCATTATGCTGTAAAAACAATTTCTAAATTACTGTTGTATGAAAACTTGTGTAAAGGTGTACGAATACAACATGAAATAAAAAAATACAAAATAATAGTAGCAGAGCGGGCAGGGAGAAGCGCTACTACTAATTACCAGTAGTGCTCCTCCGGGAAGTCGCTACTACTAAGTTGATTTAGCAGTAGAGTGGGCGGAGGCACGCTACTGCTATACGTTAGCTGTAGCGCCTTATCAGTAGCGCATCGCCCCGCGCTACTGATAGGCCTAAAACCCGCGTTGCTGCTAGGCTTTTCCCTAGTAGTGGTTAGGCGTGGTGTCCATGAATGGTGTCCGCAGGGGGAAAACGGTACCTGGTTGCGGAGAGATTTTGGGTGGATGGTGGCATAGTCCAAGGCGGGCAGGCTCTTGGGTGGGGCTATTGATGCCCGAGGATGCATGGGCGGTGGCTGGAGAGGTATAGTGGCGGCAGCGGTTGAGGAGGGTGCAGATGCAAAGTAAGGGCAAGCTACGGCGGAGTGGAAGAATAGTGAGCCAGGTGTGTCGGAGTGCTACGCGGTTGCGGTAGGGACTCTCTCAAAGCCCCCAACCCCTAGCTTGCTTGCGGTTTGTGGGAAAACAGATAGCCAAACGTGTTGGCGGACCGATGCGGGACTTCACTGGATGGCGAAGTTCGCCCGGACAGCTCGATCCGACACTTGTGGACAATTCGAGTGTCAGCTTTGGAGATGCCCTCTATCTCATTGGAATAGGCATGATGGCATAGTATTAAGAGGACTTCCTCACTACGTGCATTATAGATGATAACAAGACATACAGTCTCTTTGTCCTTAGTGAGGCATAACTGTGGCATGATGGCATAGTATTTACACTCGCAACTCGTAGCCTCTTCCAGGCAATTCCCACCCCTCACCCCTCTCAAACATCGCTAAAAAAGGTACTATGATATTTAACCCTTTCTACTGTCTAGTATATATCCATTTTAAAAATGCAAAATATTATAACTACTGCAACACCAATCAAATCAACAACCTAGGAGGCACGTCATACACATTGGTTACATATGCCAGCACATATGATCCTTATTCCGCGCCCAAATGTGCTCCTAAAACACCAAGAATAAAACCACAACAATCTAGCCTCCTCGATGTATGCAGATGCAATCCTATGCTGGGTCCTTGGATAGTGCACACATTCGAGAAAAACAGCCCACATCGATAGTATAACCTCCTTGTTTTGCGGAACTGTAACCACCGAGGGCAATGGACCAAATCACAAGGGTTTAATACTGAGGCATATCATGTGTAGAGTCCAGAGTGGCCAAACTTAGACTTTGAAAATTTAGTTTTTTTATCTTTAGGGATGTTATTCGATGTCGTAAACCCTAGAAGTTATGCATAGCGTGTAGCCGCCAGGTACGTACGCGTGCATGCCTGCATGCAGCATCATCGTGAGCCCGAATGCTTTGCATCAGTCGACCTCTCCCATACATGCACGTACGTAAGAATTAGGATCGGTAAAAATAGACTGACGTACGTACACGAGATGGACTCAGACCGCCATGGCTTATATATACCCGTAACTTAATTCCCACCCGGCCAGCATCTCTCCGTATACACATATACACATATACGTACGTTTTAGCTTCAAATACTGGACTCTTATATCAATCTAATTTGCTTTCCGATCGATCGAGCTCTACGCATCAATTTTATCTATCGGCTCATCGATGGACATCGAGAACCCCAACTCTCATGGCGCCGTCGTCGCACCAGCAAAGCCCAGCCGGCATGCGTTATGGGCATGGAACGAAAGATTGGACGCCGTCATCAGCGGAATCCGTAACGGCGCCGACGTTGAGGACGTCGCGCTAGCAGAGCCCGTCGAGCGAAGCAGATGGTGGATCTTATGCTTCTGGGTCATGATCGCCCTCCTCATCATAACTGTCGGTTCCATTCTCCATCTGATCAAAGAGCCATGGCCGGAGGGCCGAGCGCGTGACGCCATGACCGTTGTGGGGTTTATAGCTCTGATGATTGGAGGATTGTTGTTAAGCTTCGTGCTGTATCTTACCCTATCCTTTGCCGAGGAGCGTCAAGTGGCACGAAGACTCGTAGATCTACTCCTCAATTCGATCCGCTCTCTTTGATGTATCGTGCACACTGCATTATGTCATAGCAAACACTATCTTAATTTTGTTGTTAAAGTCGTTCCCAAATTCAATTCCGTGTGGCTCAAGCATTACACGCCTACACGACCATGAATCACCTCATGAGCTGATATATCGTGTATAATGTCATGACAAGTAATATCTGAATTTTGTTGTGAAATTCGTTCCCAAATTTAATTTTGTGCTCTCAAACATTACACGCCTACGCCACCATGAATCACCTCATCTTTCAGGATTTTATAAGCGTGGTGTCATTTTACTCCTCCGAGGCATTGTCGGGAGAGGGAGAAGACCCTAGGGCCGGACTGGATTCTCGTTTCCACGCATAATACACTTGTAAAAGACAGCCCCGTAAGCAAGTTGTTAGGGCTACAAATGTGTGCTTCGGTTCTCGTTTTTCAGTTGTAAATTATATGTTGATTTCGACCCGACAACCCGGCATGGCGGTTGGAGTGCACGACGACACATCAAGCATGATTGGTAACCATGCGTGGCGAACCCGGGCGGGCAGGCTGGATAAGGAGGGGCTGAGCGTGGCGGCATGTAACATGAAAACCCTAATCGCCCCAGGCCCCACCTCCTCTTGTTGCACTATGTATATGGATTCAGTAGCATCATCGTAGTATAATAGAACGACTACACTTTGTCGACATTTATTTCTACTCGAGAATTGCAAAAGACCTTGGATTGGATCTAGAACCTAAGTCGTTGAGTGCCCTAAGGGCTCCGGTTGATCCAAAGGAAGATAGCAATTGAGGATGAATTTTGCTCACTCAAGATGATGAGTATGGTAATACCCACCCTTCTGAATTTGGTCCATGAGGGAGCAAAATAGGTTTGGTTCATGAGAAGAACGAAGACAATTAGCTGATGAGACATGAAGCGGGCGCTTGTAGTACATGGATTCATTTTTTTCAACAAGGGTGGATTTCATTGGCTCCAAATGGAGCATCAAAAGGATACAAACATAGTGAATACACACCCAAGCTCTGCATAGTTAGGAGGCACGCAACCAACAGCAAGGCGCGCACACGAAAGACACACCAACAAATAGCAAAGTCATAGAAGACCAAAGCTATGTGTAAGTGAGGAAAAAGTGATGAAATCTGTGATTGATAAACTAGATCAATGACTATATCCTCACCAACCATCTCATGATATCACACGTGCGACGAGGTTCTTCAACAGCAATGCCTTCCAGAAAGGAGCGGCGCTCAAATGCATTAGTCACCAGATCCAACCACCCAAGGTCAGAATCTAGCTTTTCACCTTGAAGAATCAGTCCAAAAATAATCGAGCAATGTCTTTAACATGGTAATGATCTAAACACATTGCCATTTCCAGGTATAACGAATTCAGATTAGACCAAGGCTTTCACCCCGGAGCTCGGGACCAGCTGCTCAACTAGCACCACCATCGATGTCACTCATTTTTTGTCGCCACCACCTTTCCACGCCCCCCTCCGTTACATGCAATGTGTAGTAATCGCTGCCACACAACCACCACTCTACGTCAAACCATCAGCCATAGTTTGCATCTCACCACGAAGTCAACCACCGGATCTAGAGGGAATAACCATCATGATGACCTTCCGGAGTTCACCGCTCGCCGCCAGTTCGGCATGCATCAGTGTGAGATGCCACCCCCCCCCCCCCCCCCACACACACACGCGCGCGCGAAGGCGACCCTTGTCCTACCCCAGATCTAGGCACGAGCGGCTCAAAGTTGTGCTCCTCATCCATGGGTGGGATGAGATGGCCCTTGGCCCTCCTAACCTTGTCCACCCCGCCCCAGGCCGACGAACATACCATTCGTCCAGTATACCTTCGTACAATCTCCTTATGCTTGCACATATAAACATTAACTCGAGGATAATTGCTCTTTTCAACATTTTGCATGGAGATCATCATTATTACCCCGAAGTTCGCCAAAACCTATATCTTGGATTCGACTAGGAAAGTCACTACAGATGCATCAAGAAAGTTTTGGATGAAGCACTCTTCAAGTATACTAGCAGGAAGGAGTGATCAAATAGAGATATCGCAAGTTTGACAAATTTAAGGTGGTATGCTTCGGCCACAAAACTGAGTTTTTTTGCCTGCAGAAACCAAAAAACATTGATTCAGGCGCCTACTACGTCATCCACCACATGAAGGAGTACATACACGAGGGAGAACGCCTTAAAAGGCACTCTAACGTCATCGCACGGGGGAGGAAAATGGAGGAAAGTAGCCTGGGAGATCGTAGAGATGAATTCAGACGCATCCTGGTGAAGTTTGCTAACATCCTCAACAAGGATGTCATCGGCCATGCTGGGGTGTTGAACAGCGGCGAACCTTGAGGTCCGTATGAGATACAAGCTCACATTAAGAAGTAGGGTCTCAATGCTGATGGTCTAACCTCTCTTGCAGATCTGGTGAAGAGGTATGCGAATGATACTTGTTACGATCAGATATTGTAGTGGGATAGTGACAACTAGCTATGTTGTTGTCGATGAGCTACATTGTCGTCTGGTCTTATCGTATTCAAAACTTGCCTAGCTATCTTAATTAATTAAGTACTATGTTACATAATTATGATCGATGTCTTTTAATTAGCATTACATGTTTACATATTGTGGCATGCGGGTGTCACTCTAAATATATTTGATCTAAAAAAACGCCGTCGCGGTAGCGTTTTTTTCCAGATGCTTTCAAACTAGCTAAGTAATGGCGTGTGGAGAAGACGAATGCCTATAAGGTTTCGCCATCTTTGTGGCGTTGGAAAATTATGAACGCCATAGGTACATATGATACTGCCATCGTGTAATTAGATCCAACATAATAGGTATCAACAATACTACTAACATACGCTCCAACGCCACCACTATTTCGTCGGGTCTCCGCACCAGCAAGGCCAATTTTGTCACATCATAACTAGGCTTTTCTGCACTAGTGTTGGTCTAATGAACCCCAGTCTTTCCTGCTGATCAAGCTGCTTCTTCAATTCAGAGAGTTCCTCAGGCCCGACCTAATAGGGAGGTTGGAAGATAGGTTTAGTGCTAGGGTCAAGCTCAATGACAAACTGAACAGCATGATGTGGAGGCATGCTTAGCAACTCTTCAGGGAAGACATCTAAAACTCGCATACTGCTACTTATAGATATCGTCGGGATTTCCCTGGAGAGGAACGGTGATGTAGCACAGTAGCAAAGTATTTCCCTCGGTTAAGAACCAAGGTTTATTGAACCAATAGGAGAATCCACGAGAAACAGATAAGTGGTATCTGTACACAAAGCAAATACTTGTACCCAACAAAGGCAAGGGGGTTTTCAATCCCCTCGTCATTGTCGATTACAAGGATTAAATCTAATAGTGATAAATAGATAAATTGCAAAGTAAAATAATAGATAATAAATTGCAGCAAGGCATTTTTACGGTTTTAGTAAATATAAAGTGAATGGACCCGGGGGGCCATAGCATTACTAGAGGCATGTGTCTCATAAGCATAACAACACGGTGGGTAGACAATTTACTATTGGGAAATTGATAGAAAAGCGCATAGTTATGATGTTATGCCATCATGATCAATACATAGGCATTACATCCGTGACAACTAGACGGAAACGATTCTTCTTCTACTACTATGACTCGACCCCTCAGCCATTATCCAGCATGCATCTTAAGGTATTAAGTTCATAACAAACAGAGTAATGCTTGGAGCATGTGATACGTCCCCAACGTATCTACTTTTCCAAACACTTTTGCTCTTGTTTTGGACTCTAATTTGCATGATTTTAATGGAACTAACCCGGACTGACGTTCTTTTCAGCAAAATTGCCATTATGTTATTTTTGTGCAGAAATCAAAATTCTCGGATTGTGCTGAAACTTTAGGGAGATTATTTTCAGAATATATAAGAAACACTGGTGAAGAGAATTACCAGAGTGGGGCCACCTGGCGCCACAAGCCCAGGGGGCGCGCCCACCCCAGTGCGCGCCTGACAAGCTTGTGGGCCCCTGGCAGTTTCGGCAACCCTAACTCCAACTCCATAAGTACCTATTCATCCAGAAAAAATTTATGGAGAAAGAATCATCGCGTTTTACGATACGGAGCCGCCGCCACCTCCTGTTCTTCATCGGAGGGCTGATCTGGAGTCCGTTAGCTATTAAGTACGTATCCGACGTCGTTATCATCATCAACCATCGTCCATCAACATTTCCATGATGCTCACCGACGGGAGTGAGTAATTTCTTGGTAGGCTCGCTGGGCGGTGATGGATTGAATGATATTTATCATATAATTGAGTTAGTTTTTTTAGGCCTTGATCCCTAGTATCCACTGTGTTATGAGATTGATGCTTCTATCCACATACTCAACCGGACACATAGAAAGATAGGGGCTTATTGTTTTGCCTCCCAACGTATTCACCTCAAGGGTGATATCAACAATAATAACTCATGCTACCCATATCCAACTGGATATATGTGCCTAGATCTTTCCTCAGCACATGATGTTTGCCAAAAGAGAAAAATAAAAAGGAATAGAGAGAAGAACTTTGACTCTTTGCATAAAAGTAAATACATAAAAGTAAAAGATAGGCCCTTTACAGAGGGAAGCAGAGGTTGCCATGCGCTTATTTGTTTGTATGCTCAACCCCTTAGTGCAAAAGAACGTCACGTTGTGTCGGGGGTGCTAATCCCACGGACACCTATGGGACCGGCGGACCGAGCCCCTTTTGGTTCGGCAGGGGGCGGAGAGAGCACGAAGAGCAGATCGAGGCGAAGCGCACGAGCACGCGATCAGTTTACCCAGGTTCGGGCCGCACGGATGCGTAAAACCCTACTCCTGCTTTGTGGTTTGTATTGTGTTCTTGCTCGAGAGCGCTGATTGCTACCGTACACACCAGCAGCTAGCGAGACCGAGCGTGAGAAAATGATCGTCCCCCCTACGTTGCGCATGGGCCTCTTTTTATATGCTCAAGGGGTCACCGACAGGTGGCAACGTAGATGAGGGTAAAAATGGAAAAGGCATGGTGGTTGGCACCGCCGCCTACTACAGTGTATCATACCTAACTCTGACGGCAGGGGACAAGGGCATTAAATGCCTGTCCGCGTCGCCTAGACGGTGCAGAAAGGGACCGCTAGGGACGCCACCGTTCGCCATGATGGCGATCTTGTCAGCGCCGCTTGCCACCGTGTACCTCTGGCTGCACAACCTTCCGCCACGTATGCCTGGAAGGGTCCCAAAGCGACACGTTGGTGGATGCGCTGGAGCGTAGGTACAGAGTGGAAGCTTGTCGCGGCAAGTGCCTTGCCGCGGTCATTGTCTTGTCGCGTCCGGAAGCTTGTCGCTCACCGGGCCTTGCTGGGACGCGTGGTGCGTCGCGGCAAGTTCCTTGAGATGCCTTGGTTGGCCTTCCCGGCAAGCTCCTCTTGCTGGGGTCTTGTCCTTCCCGGCAAGCTCCTCTTGTCGGGGTCTTGTCTCCTTGGCTTGGATACTTTGTTCTTGAATGGCTCCAAAGGAACCACGGAGGACCTTGGCGATTACCCGGCAAGCCTTGCCGCGGGACGCTGCGACTGCCCGTGCACAAGTTCGGGATACTAGGGTACCCCTACTCTAGTACACCGACAGGAGCCCCCGGGCCTGGGCCACACACGGTGCCGAGCACTGTTGGGCCAGGCCCAAAACAGGGCACGGGCACGCGCGGCCTGGGTTACACCGTATCTCACTCCGCATCCACCGCGCCCTCCCCGAACGGCACGCGTCGAACGCGGCGTCGTGGGAGAGATCGTGGGTGGTTTCTTTATTAGGAAAGGCGGAACGTCCACCCCCTCCCCCTTTATAAGCAAGGGGAAGCAGGGGTAGTGCGCCCACTTGCCCCCTTTCCATTCCAATCTCAGAAGCCTCCGCCCCGCCTCTGTCTTCCCAAAGCTGAAAAGAGAGCTGCGCCCTGCCCCCCCCCCCCATCGCCACCAGCACCACCAACGCCGTCGACCTCCTCCACCACCTCCGCCATGGCTCCGAAAGCCGACAAGGGGAAGGCTGTGAAGTCGACCGAGGCGCAGCGGCTTGCGGCGCTGCGGAAGGAGCGGGCCATCTCCCCCCCCAAGCTTGCCGCGAAGGAGCTGAGGGAGTACTACTACCTCTTCTGGTCGACGGAGACGCGAGCACATCCGAGCACGGAGGTACTCCCGGCCTCCGCTCATAAAATGGCTCCACATGGATATCCCTTCTTCGCCGTGTTCTTCTACTGCGGGCTCTGCCCGCCCTTCTCTGAATTTTTCTGCGACATCATGAACACCTACGGCCCCTGCCTCCTTGACTTCACTCCCAATGCCGTTCTGACCATGGCAGTTTTCACACACCTTTGCGAAAACTTTGTCGGAGTCCACCCAAATGTAGCCCTTTTCCGCCACTTTTTCATGCTCCGAGTAGAGAGAGGAGAGCCTCTATCCGGCGGAATTGCCTGGGTCTCAAGGACCGGCAAGAAGGACTCTTATCTGGAGGGAGAGTTCCGCGGCAAGTGGGAGGAGTGGAGAGCAGATTGGTGCTGGATTGTCGAGGAGAACCCGTAGCCATTTACCGCCCGGCGCCAAACCGCAGCAGTACGCGGTAGCGATTGGAGTGACGTGGCCCCGGAAGACGACAGGCTGAGGATTGCCGTCACCAGGATCCAAGGCCTCAAGCTTGCCGGACTCACTGTAGGCGCCGTTGGCGCAGATTTCCTTCGCCGCCGCATCGCCCCTCTGCAGGAACGGAGGAGGCCCGCCTGGGAGTTCAAGAATGCGGCGGATATCATGAGGCTGCGTCTGGGCCTCAACTACAACTTCACTGTCCTAGAGCTCAACGCAATGCTTCAGGAGCTCTTCAAGTATGATCCTGATCATCCCGAAGTATTTAGGTTGCCGCAGGGCGTCGTTCCGTTGTGCAACAATTCCGCGCTTGAACGCATCCGGGCAATGATGCCACTGTGCGACTCGCATGGACTTGTGCCAACTTGGCAAGAGCCTGCAGACGAGGTCGTGCAGGAATTCTTCGACAACTTGGTAGAAGTGCCGCTCCGCCCCGACGAGAAGAATGGCCTCATTCGCGACACCACCGATGCGGAGTTGAAGCGCATCGCCACCAGGCTAGAAGAGGCGGTGGCAGCCGCAGCGGCAAGCGAGTTCGGATTCACCATGGAGGAGGCAGAGGCAGCAGAGGCGGCAAACCGTGCCGAGCGAGAGGAGCTTGCCGGCTAGAAAGAGCTTGCTGGCAAGAAGGAGGTTGCCGGGCGTGACGCCGAGCCGAGCGAGCCCGCCGAGGATACGAGCGGCTCGTTGGAGATCAACTCCTCTTCCTCCTCATCCTCAGATAGCTCGCCGCAAGCAGAGCCTCCATCTCCACCAAGAAGGCGTCTTCGCAAGGCCGGGGACGTAGCGAGGCGGCAGGCGAGTCGACAGTCGCCGCGCCGCGCGACACGCTCCACCGCGGCAAGCACTGTTGCCGCGGGAGCGCCCCACGCTGCTGCGGCAACTGGAGCGGGGTCTTCCCGGACCACTGCTTCTGCTCCCGCCAAGCGGCCAAGGGAACCTACTCCTCCGCCTTCCCGCGCCGGACGCGAGCCGGACTTCGACTTCTCCGCGTTCAGCTCCGACGAGGAAGAAGAAGAAGAGTAAGATTTTCTTGTTGTACTTGCAGTGCTTCAATCCTTGCTGTTTTTGTCTTGCATCTCATCTGCTTCACTCTGAACCTTTTTCTTCTTAGGACTCTGGCCCAGAGAGCAGCGAAGAGAGCCAAGGCCTCGGTGATTGTCATCGAGGACGAACCCACTACGACAGCAGGGGATGCGCCCGAGACAACCCTGCCGGACCCAGCAACTGTTCTCCAGAGCAGCCCCCAGCGTAAGTATATGGTTTGTGTTCCGCTGTTGGGCGCGCATGGAGATTCTTGCTTTGCTGATATCTGACTGTTGACTTGTGCAGGAGCAGAGCAGCCCCACCAGGAACGCCCGGAGGCCGCTCCGAAACGCCAAGGGAGAGTCCTCCGGCAAGGGAGAGGTCCCCGGCAAGGGAGAGCTCTCCGGCAAGGGAGACGTCTCCGGCAAGGGAGGGTTCCCCGGCAAGGGACAGCACCAGTGGCCCCCCGGCGGCGGAGACCACAACTGCAGAACCTGGCACAGGTACTCTCCTCGCTTCAGAGCTTCCCTTGGGTTCTTCTTCTTTTGATCTTCTTTTTTGGATATTTGCTTGACTCTTCTCCCTTTTCCGGCTGTCAGGTCCATCTATAGCAGAGCCGATGGAGACCGAGGTTGCCGCCGACGACGCCGTTGCCACCGAGGAAGCAACCGGCGCTGATGAGCCCGCCGGCGAAGAGGCCGCCAGCGCTGCCGCCGTAGAAGCAGGCGGGTGATCTGGCGATCGTATTGACGGCCCTGAGGCCGCAGGAGCGCCAGGCGCTGCACCGACCGCCGATCCCTCCGCCGCTGCTGCAGCGCCAGGCTCCGAAGAGCCCCAGCCGGGCATCTACTTGAAGGCCGGCGACGACATCTTCATCAACCTCCCCTGGGCGTCAGCTCCAGGGCGCCGGTCGACGGAGAGATCTTCGACGGAGAAGTGCTCGCCTCCGCCGGGCTGGCGCTGGTTGACGCGCCAAGCAGCAGCAGCGGCGAGCCTGAGGAGGAGCGGCTGCTGTGGAAACTGGTGTCACTCTACCGCGCCCAGCAAGCCAAGCTGGAATCCCGCGAAGCGTTTGTCGCGAAGGCGGGAGTCAACATCGAGAAGCGCGCGGAGGAGCTCCGGGGGCACAACCAGGAAGCTCTCCGCTCCCTGACAAAGGAGCGGGCGCGACTTGCCGAGGAACGGGAGGCCTTCCTCCTCGAGAAGGCCGAAGCCGAAGAGCAACAGCGGCTTGCCGCTGAGAAGTTGTCGGTGCAGGAAGGCGAGCTGGTGCAGCGGAAGGTCCATCTTGACAGCCACGAGGAGGAGCTTGCCGCGCGCGAGCGAACATTTGGCGGAGCCCTCAAACAAGCAGAAGACACTGTCGTAGCTGCCGAGGCCGCCAAGAAGGAGCTGGAGACGAAGGCGGCGCAGCTGGAGGCCGATCTCAAGGCGAGCAGCGAAGAGCTTGCCGCGCTCAAGATTGAGCGGGAGAAGGACGCCCATAGCCATTCGGAGCTGCAGACCTGCCTCGCCGAGAAGGGCAAGGAGCTTGACGCCGCCAAGGATTTCAATGCAGATCTTGAGTCGAAGCTGATCGCTTTGACCAAGACGCTGGACGGTGCCAAGGAGCAGGAGACGGCCCTGAAGGAGGAGGTCAAGGCCGGCAAGGCGCTGCTGGCGAGTGCCGCTGCCGCCCAGAGCACTTTCCGGGAGAACGTGTAGCACTGGACGGAGGGTCTTGTGGATGTTGCCGCAGACATCGACAGGGAGCTGGCGCAGCTGGAAATGGAGGATCTCGGGTGTCCCTCCGACGAGAACCTCCAACCCAGCGCCAAGCTCACTTCGTTCTTCAAGGGCGTGGCGACGGCACTCCGGCGACTCCGGGAGAGGATTCCGAAGCAGCTGGCCAACGAGTCATGCAAGATCTGCGCGGGAGCTCTTCAGAAGGTGCTGGTGAAGGTGGCGTTCCGCAACCCGGGCCTCAACCTCACCAACGTCCTCAGGTCCTTGCCGCCGGATGCTGATCTGGAGGCGCTCAAGACCCTTGTCGCACCCATTGTGGACAAGGTGAGCGGGATCAAGAGGGTTGAGGGCGACCGCGTAGACTAGGCCGCCTGTTTTCTTCTTTCCTTGTCGCTACTAGTCATGTTATGAGAACAATCTGTTAGAGCTGCGACAAGCTATCTTGTATTATAACTTTATTTCGGGTAATGATTGCAATGCTATTTCCTCTACTTGATTCCTTCCTTTGTATGCTTTTTTGCCCTACGCATTTAGGGAACTTGCCGGCGCAGGCACCTTTGCCGCGAGCGCTACGTGCGGGACGTTTGCAGCCTGCTGGTGGTGCCCCTACCGACAAGAAACCTTGTCGCAGCTAGTCGCAGCTCACTTAAGTTGTTGACCGGACTCGAAACAAAATAAGGGCACAACTAGCTACAAGTTGGTTCCTCCGCGCACAGGTTTTCCATACAAAGTACGGTCGTTCAAGGAAGATAACTTAAAATTTTAAAGGAAATCTGATTGCTCAAACTTTGGCAACTTATCTTTTCTGTTGTTTGCTTCCCGGCAAGGCAAAACTTCCTTGAACGACGCCTGGTCCATATCATTATCTTCTCCTTCCCCCCCGGCAAACTTGTGGGCGAGGGACCCTTCCTTTCCTTAAGAAAAAAGAGAGAGGAGAAAATAAAAATATGGAGCTTTATGGCTCGTTGTTGCTTACCGGGGGTAAGTGCTGCACAAAGTGTCAGATAACACATGCAAATAATAAAAAGCATGAAATCGACAAGGTGTGCGGAGCACATAAGCTTTATGCACGGGATGTGCGCCCGGCTTTGTACAAAGGATTATATGCAACAGCGGCAAGACTTGTACAAAAGGTGGTTGCCGGAACGGGTTCCGGCAACCGCGCCCTACGGGTAAAACTTGTGAAGATGCTCTATGTTCCAGGAGTTGCTCACTGGAGTGCCATCTTCGGTCTCAAGGTGGACAGCGCCAGGCCTAGTGACTCGTTTCACCCGGTAAGGGCCTTCCCACTTCGGCGTCAACTTGTTGGAATTCTTGGCGGACTGAACACGCCGAAGAACAAGGTCGCCTTCCTCGAGACTTCTGGCGTTAACTTTGCGGCTATGGTAGCGGCGCAAAGCTTGCTGGTAGCGAGCAGTGAAGGAAATATGCCCTAGAGGCAATAATAAAGTTATTATTTATTTCCTTACATCATGATAAATGTTTATTATTCATGCTAGAATTGTATTAACCGGAAACATAATACATGTGTGAATACATAGACCAACAGAGTGTCACTAGTATGCCTCTACTTGACTAGCTCGTTAATCAAAGATGGTTATGTTTCCTAACCATGAACAAGGAGTTGTTATTTGATTAACGAGGTCACATCATTAGTAGAATGATCTGATTGACATGACCCATTCCATTAGCATAGCACCCGATCGTTTAGTATGTTGCTATTGTTTTCTTCATGACTTATACATGTTCCTATAACTATGAGATTATGCAACTCCCGTTTACCGGAGGAACACTTTGGGTACTACCAAACGTCACAACGTAACTGGGTGATTATAAAGGAGTACTACAGGTGTCTCCAATGGTAGATGTTGGGTTGGCGTATTTCAAGATTAGGGTTTGTCACTCCGATTGTCGGAGAGGTATCTCTGGGCCCTCTCGGTAATGCACATCACATAAGCCTTGCAAGCACTGCAACTAATATGTTAGTTGTGAGATGATGTATTACGGAACGAGTAAAGAGACTTGCCGGTAACGAGATTGAACTAGGTATTGGATACCGACGATCGAATCTCGGGCAAGTAACATGCCGATGACAAAGGGAACAACGTATGTTGTTATGCGGTCTGACCGATAAAGATCTTCGTAGAATATGTAGGAGCCAATATGGGCATCCAGGTCCCGCTATTGGTTATTGACCGGAGACGTGTCTCGGTCATGTCTACATTGTTCTCGAACCGTAGGGTCCGCACGCTTAACGTTACGATGACAGTTATTATGAGTTTATGCATTTTGATGTACCAAAGGTTGTTCGGAGTCCCGGATGAGATCACGGACATGACGAGGAGTCTCGAAATGGTCGAGACGTAAAGATTGATATATTGGAAGCCTATGTTTGGACATCGGAAGTGTTCCGGGTGAAATCGGGATTTTACCGGAATACCGGGAGGGTTACCGGAACCCCCCGGGAGACTAATGGGCCTATTGGGCCTTAGTGGAAAAGGAGAAAAAGGGAAAGCCCACAAGCTGGCCGGCGCCCCCCTTCCCAAAGTCCTAGTAGGACTAGGATAGGGGCCGGCCCCCCCTTCTCTCTCCTTTTCCCCCCGGGAGTCCTAATAGGATTAGGATTGGGGGGAGGAGTCCTACTCCCGGTGGGAGTAGGACTCCCCTGCGCCTCCTCTCCCTTGGCCGGCCGGCTCCCCTCCTCCAACCTTTATATACGGGGGCAGGGGGCACCCCAAGACACACAACTTGATCCTTGAGATCGTTCCTTAGCCGTGTGCGGTGCCCCCTGCCACCAAATTCCACCTCGATCGTACCGTTGTAGTGCTTAGGCGAAGCCCTGCGTCGGTAGTACATCAAGATCGTCATCACGCCGTCGTGCTGACGGAACTCTTCCTCGACGCTTTGCTGGATCGGAGCCCGAGGAACGTCATCGAGCTGAACGTGTGCTAAGAACTCGGAGGTGCCGGAGTAACGGTGCTTGGATCGGTCGGATCGGGAAGAAGACGTACGACTACTTCCTCTATGTTGTGTGATCGCTTCCGCAGTCGGTCTGCGTTGGTACGTAGACAACACTCTCCCCTCTCGTTGCTGTGCATCACCATGATCTTGCGTGTGCGTAGGAAAATTTTGAAATTACTGCGTTCCCCAACAGTGGCATCCGAGCCTAGGTTTTATGGTTTGATGTTATATGCACGAGTAGAACACAAGTGAGTTGTGGGCGATACAAGTCATACTGCCTACCAGCATGTCATACTTTGGTTCGGCGGTATTGTTGGGTGAGACGATCCGGACCAACCTTACGCGTACTCTTACGCGAGACCGGTTCCCTCGACGTGCTTTGCACATAGATGGCTTGCGGAAGACTGTCTCTCCAACTTTAGTTGAACCAAGTGTGACTACGCCCGGTCCTTGAGAAGGTTAAAACGGAGTCTATTTGACGAACTATCGTTGTGGTTTTGATGCGTAGGTGAGATGAGTTCTTGCTTAAACCCATAGCAGCCACGTAAAACTTGCAACAAACAAAGTAGAGGACGTCTAACTTGTTTTTGCAGGGTATGTTGTGATGTGATATGGTCAAGACATGATGCTGATTTTATTGTATGAGATGATCATGTTTTGTAAACGAGTTATCGGCAACTGGCAGGAGCCATATGGTTGTCGCTTTATTGTATGCAATGCAATTGCGATGTAATGCTTTACTTTATTACTAAGCGGTAGTGATAGTCGTGGAAGCATAAGATTGGCAAGACGACAACGTTGCTACGATGGAGATCAAGGTGGCGCGCCGGTGACGATGGTGATCATGACGGTGCTTCGGAGATGGAGATCACAAGCACAAGATGATGATGGCCATATCATATCACTTATATTGATTGCATGTGATGTTTATCCTTTTATGCATCTTATCTTGCTTTGATTGACGGTAGTATTATAAGATGATCTCTCACTAAATTATCAAGAAGTGTTCTCCCTGAGTATGCACCGTTGCCAAAGTTCGTCGTGCCCAGACACCACGTGATGATCGGGTGTGATAAGCTCTACGTCCATCTACAACGGGTGCAAGCCAGTTTTGCACACGCAGAATACTCAGGTTATACTTGACGAGCCTAGCATATGCAGATATGGCCTCGGAGCACAGAGACCGAAAGGTCGAGCGTGAATCATATAGTAGATATGATCAACATGACGATGTTCACCATTGAAAACTACTCCATCTCACGTGATGATCGGTTATGGTTTAGTTAATTTGGATCACGTGATCACTTAGAGGATTAGAGGGATGTCTATCTAAGTGGGGGTTCCTAAGTAATTTGATTAACTGAACTTAAACTTATCATGAGCTTAGTACCTGATAGTATCTTGCTTGTTTATGTTGCTTGTAGATAGATGGCTCGTGCTATTGTTCCGTTGAATTTTAATGCGTTCCTTGAGAAAGCAAAGTTGAAAGATGATGGTAGCAATTACACGGACTGGGTCCGTAACCTGAGGATTATCCTCATTGCTGCACAGAAGAATTACGTCCTGGAAGCACCGCTGGGTGACAGGCCTGCTGCTGGAGCAACGCCAGATGTTATGAACGTCTGGCAGAGCAAAGCTGATGACTACTCAATAGTTCAGTGTGCCATGCTTTACGGCTTAGAATCGGGACTTCAACGATGTTTTGAACGTCATGGAGCATATGAGATGTTCCAGGAGTTGAAGTTAATATTTCAAGCAAATGCCCGAATTGAGAGATATGAAGTCTCCAATAAGTTCTATAGCTGTAAGATGGAGGAGAACAGTTCTGTCAGTGAGCATATACTCAAAATGTCTGGGTATAATAATCACTTGATTCAGATGGGAGTTAATCTTCCAGATGATTGCGTCATTGACAGAATTCTCCAATCACTACCACCAAGCTACAAGAGCTTCGTGATGAACTATAATATGCAAGGGATGAACAAGACTATTCCCGAGCTCTTCGCAATGCTGAAAGCTGCGGAGGTAGAAATCAAGAAGGAGCATCAAGTGTTGATGGTTAGCAAGACCACTAGTTTCAAGAAAAAGGGTAAAGGGAAGAAGAAGGGAAACTTCAAGAAGAACAGCAAGCAAGTTGCTGCTCAAGAGAAGAAACCCAAGTCTGGACCTAAGCCTGAAACTGAGTGCTTCTACTGCAAGCAGACTGGACACTGGAAGCGGAACTGCCCCAAGTATTTGGCGGATAAGAAGGATGGCAAAGTGAGCAAAGGTATATGTGATATACATGTTATTGATGTGTACCTTACTAGAGCTCGCAGTAGCACCTGGGTATTTGATACTGGTTCTGTTGCTAATATTTGCAACTCGAAACAGGGACTACGGAATAAGCGGACACTAGCAAAGGACGAGGTGACGATGCGCGTGGGAAACGGTTCCAAAGTCGATGTGATCGCGGTCGGCACGCTACCTCTACATCTACCTTCGGGATTAATATTAGACCTAAATAATTGTTATTTGGTGCCGGCGTTGAGCATGAACATTATATCTGGATCTTGTTTAATGCGAGACGGTTATTCATTTAAATCAGAGAATAATGGTTGTTCTATTTATATGAATAATATCTTTTATGGTCATGCACCTTTGAAGAGTGGTCTATTCTTGTTGAATCTCGAAGATAGTAATACACATATTCATAATGTAGAAGCCAAAAGATGCAAAGTTAATAATGATAGTGAAACTTATTTGTGGCACTGCCGTTTAGGTCATATCGGTGTAAAGCGCATGAAGAAACTCCATACTGATGGGCTTTTCGAAACACTTGATTATGAATCACTTGGTACTTGCGAACCGTGCCTCATGGGCAAGATGACTAAAACACTGTTCTCCGGTACTATGGAGAGAGCAACAGATTTGTTGGAAATCATACATACCGATGTATGTGGTCCGATGAATATTGAGGCTCGTGGCGGATATCGTTATTTTCTCACCTTCACAGATGATTTAAGCAGATATGGGTATATCTACTTAATGAAACATAAATCTGAAACATTTGAAAGGTTCAAAGAATTTCAGAGTGAAGTTGAAAATCATCGTAACAAGAAAATAAAGTTTCTACGATCTGATCGTGGAGGAGAATATTTGAGTTACGAGTTTGGTATACATTTGAAAAATTGTGGAATAGTTTCGCAACTCACGCCACCCGGAACACCACAGCGTAATGGTGTGTCCGAACGTCGTAATCGCACTTTACTAGATATGGTGCGATCCATGATGTCTCTTACTGATTTACCGCTATCGTTTTGGGGTTATGCTTTAGAGACGGCCGCATTCACGTTAAATAGGGCACCATCAAAATCCGTTGAGACAACGCCTTATGAACTATGGTTTGGCAAGAAACCAAAGTTGTCGTTTCTTAAAGTTTGGAGCTGCGATGCTTATGTGAAAAAGCTTCAACCTGATAAGCTCGAACCCAAAGCGGAGAAATGTGTCTTCATAGGACACCCAAAGGAAACTGTTGGGTATACCTTCTATCACAGATCCGAAGGCAAGACATTCGTTGCTAAGAATGGATCATTTCTAGAGAAGGAGTTTCTCTCGAAAGAAGTGAGTGGGAGGAAAGTAGAACTTGACGAGGTAACTGTACCTGCTCCCTTATTGGAAAATAGTACATCACAGAAAACTGTTTCTGCGACACCTATGCCAATCAGTGAGGAAGCTAATGATGATGATCATGAAGCTTCAGAACAAGATACTACTGAACCACGTAGATCAACCAGAGTAAGATCCGCACCAGAGTGGTACGGTAATCCAGTTCTGGAAGTCATGATGCTAGATCATGATGAACCTACGAACTATGAAGAAGCGATGGTGAGCCCAGATTCCGCAAAGTGGCTTGAGGCCATGAAATCTGAGATGGGATCCATGTATGAGAACAAAGTATGGACTTTGGTTGACTTGCCCGATGATCGGCAAGCAATTGAGAATAAATGGATCTTCAAGAAAAAGACTGACGCTGACGGTAATGTTACTGTCTATAAAGCTCGACTTGTCGCAAAAGGTTTTTGACAAGTTCAAGGGGTTGACTACGATGAGACTTTCTCACCCGTAGCGATGCTTAACTCCGTCAGAATTATGTTAGCAATTGCCGCATTTTATGATTATGAAATATGGCAGATGGATGTCAAAACTGCATTCCTGAATGGATTTCTGGAAGAAGAGTTGTATATGGTACAACCAGAAGGTTTTGTCGATCCAAAAGGAGCTAACAAAGTATGCAAACTCCAGCGATCCATTTATGGACTGGTGCAAGCATCTCGGAGTTGGAATAAACGCTTTGATAGTGTGATCAAAGCATTTGGCTTTATACAGACTTTTGGAGAAGCCTGTATTTACAAGAAAGTGAGTGGGAGCTCTGTAGCATTTCTGATATTATATGTGGATGACATATTGCTAATTGGAAATGATATAGAATTTCTGGATAGCATAAAGGGATACTTGAATAAAAGTTTTTCGATGAAAGACCTCGGGGAAGCTGCATACATATTAGGCATAAAGATCTATAGAGATAGATCAAGACGCTTAATTGGACTTTCACAAAGCACATACCTGGACAACATTTTGAAGAAATTCAAAATGGATCAAGCAAAGAAAGGGTCCTTGCCTGTGTTACAAGGTATGAAATTGAGTAAGACTCAATGCCCGACCACTGCAGAAGATAGAGAGAAAATGAAAGATGTTCCCTATGCTTCAGCCATAGGCTCTATCATGTATGCAATGCTGTGTACCAGACCTGATGTATGCCTTGCTATAAGTTTAGCAGGGAGGTACCAAAGTAATCCCGGAATGGATCACTGGACAGCGGTCAAGAACATCCTGAAATACCTGAAAAGGACTAAGGATATGTTTCTCGTATATGGAGGTGACAAAGAGCTCACCGTAAGAGGTTACGTTGATGCAAGCTTTGACACTGATCCGGACGATTCTAAATCGCAAACCGGATACGTGTTTACTTTAAACGGTGGAGCTGTCAGTTGGTGCAGTTCTAAACAAAGCGTCGTAGCGGGATCTACATGTGAAGCGGAGTACATAGCTGCTTCGGAAGCAGCAAACGAAGGAGTCTGGATGAAGGAGTTCATATCCGATCTAGGTGTCATACCTAGTGCATCGGGTCCAATGAAAATCTTCTGTGACAATACTGGTGCAATTGCCTTGGCAAAGGAATCCAGATTTCACAACAGGACCAAACACATCAAGAGACGCTTCAACTCCATCCGGGATTTAGTCCAGGTGGGAGACATAGAGATTTGCAAGATACATACGGATCTGAATGTTGCAGACCCGTTGACTAAGTCTCTTCCACGAGCAAAACATGATCAGCACCAAGGCTCCATGGGTGTTAGAATCATTACTGTGTAATCTAGATTATTGACTCTAGTGCAAGTGGGAGACTGAAGGAAATATGCCCTAGAGGCAATAATAAAGTTATTATTTATTTCCTTACATCATGATAAATGTTTATTATTCATGCTAGAATTGTATTAACCGGAAACATAATACATGTGTGAATACATAGACCAACAGAGTGTCACTAGTATGCCTCTACTTGACTAGCTCGTTAATCAAAGATGGTTATGTTTCCTAACCATGAACAAGGAGTTGTTATTTGATTAACGAGGTCACATCATTAGTAGAATGATCTGATTGACATGACCCATTCCATAGCATAGCACCCGATCGTTTAGTATGTTGCTATTGTTTTCTTCATGACTTATACATGTTCCTATAACTATGAGATTATGCAACTCCCGTTTACCGGAGGAACACTTTGGGTACTACCAAACGTCACAACGTAACTGGGTGATTATAAAGGAGTACTACAGGTGTCTCCAATGGTAGATGTTGGGTTGGCGTATTTCAAGATTAGGGTTTGTCACTCCGATTGTCGGAGAGGTATCTCTGCGCCCTCTCGGTAATGCACATCACATAAGCCTTGCAAGCACTGCAACTAATATGTTAGTTGTGAGATGATGTATTACGGAACGAGTAAAGAGACTTGCCGGTAACGAGATTGAACTAGGTATTGGATACCGACGATCGAATCTCGGGCAAGTAACATGCCGATGACAAAGGGAACAACGTATGTTGTTATGCGGTCTGACCGATAAAGATCTTCGTAGAATATGTAGGAGCCAATATGGGCATCCAGGTCCCGCTATTGGTTATTGACCGGAGACGTGTCTCGGTCATGTCTACATTGTTCTCGAACCGTAGGGTCCGCACGCTTAACGTTACGATGACAGTTATTATGAGTTTATGCATTTTGATGTACCGAAGGTTGTTCGGAGTCCCGGATGAGATCACGGACATGAAGAGGAGTCTCGAAATGGTCGAGACGTAAAGATTGATATATTGGAAGCCTATGTTTGGACATCGGAAGTGTTCCGGGTGAAATCGGGATTTTACCGGAATACCGGGAGGGTTACCGGAACCCCCGGGGAGACTAATGGGCCTATTGGGCCTTAGTGGAAAAAGAGAAAAGGGACAAGCCCAAGCTGGCCGGCGCCTCCCCCCTTCCCCAAGTCCTAGTAGGACTAGGATAGGGGGCCGGCCCCCCTTCTCTCTCTTTCCCCCCGGGAGTCCTAATTGGATTAGGATTTGGGGGAGGAGTCCTACTCCCGGTGGGAGTAGGACTCCCCTGCGCCTCCTCTCCCTGGCCGGCCAGCTCCCCCTCCTCCAACCTTTATATACGGGGGCGGGGGGCACCCCAAGACACACAACTTGATCCTTGAGATCGTTCCTTAGCCGTGTGCGTTGCCCCCTGCCACCAAATTCCACCTCGATCGTACCGTTGTAGTGCTTAGGCGAAGCCCTGCGTCGGTAGTACATCAAGATCGTCATCACGCCGTCGTGCTGACGGAACTCTTCCTCGACGCTTTGCTGGATCGGAGCCCGAGGAACGTCATCGAGCTGAACGTGTGCTAAGAACTCGGAGGTGCCGGAGTAACGGTGCTTGGATCGGTCGGATCGGGAAGAAGACGTACGACTACTTCCTCTACGTTGTGTGATCGCTTCCGCAGTCGGTCTGCGTTGGTACGTAGACAACACTCTCCCCTCTCGTTGCTGTGCATCACCATGATCTTGCGTGTGCGTAGGAAAATTTTGAAATTACTGCGTTCCCCAACAAGCAGCTCGCACAGCAACCTGAAGACGGTCTTCCTCAAGCAGCAGCGCGTCATCTTGTCGCAGCTGCTCTTGCTCGAGCTCATCATAAGCGAGCACTCGAGGTGACCCGTATATGAGTTCCGTGGGGAGAACTGCCTCTGCTCCATAAACTAGAGCGAAAGGTGTCTGGCCAGTGGCTCGATTTGGCGTCGTCCCGATCGACCAAAGAACCACCGGCAGCTCCTCGATCCAGTTTCTTCCGCACTTGTGCAGCCTGTAAAAAGTTCTGGTCTTGAGCCCACGCAGCACTTCAGCATTTGCCCTCTCCGCTTTACCGTTGCTTCTCGGGTGAGCAACAGAAGCGAAGCAGACCTTGGCACCAAGATCTTGGACGTACTGCATGAAGGTGCGGCTTGTGAATTGCGTACCGTTGTCGGTGATTATCCTGTTAGGGATCCCGAAGCGGCAAACAATTGACCTGAAGAACTTGACTGCTGACTGTGCTGTTACCTTCCTCACTGGTTCCACTTCCGGCCACTTTGTGAACTTGTCAATTGCAATGTACAAGTACTCAAAGCCCCCGACTGGTCGGGGAAAGGGGCCGAGGATATCGAGCCCCCAGACCGAAAATGGCCAGGACAAAGGGATTGTCTGGAGAGCTTGAGCTGGCTGGTGTATCTGCTTGGAATGGAACTGGCACGCTTCACACTTGGTTACTTGTGCAGTTGCATCCTGGAGGACTGTCGGCCAAAAGAAACCTTGCCGGAATGCTTTGCCGACAAGTGCTCTTGCACCAATGTGGTGACCACATATGCCTCCATGTATCTCTGCCAACAGCTTTTGTCCATCTTCCCGGCAAATACACTTCAATTTCACACCGTTGAGTCTTTTTCTGTACAGTGTGCTGTCGACAAACTGGTACATACTTGACTGCCGGGCAACTCTTTCCGCTTCTTCTTGCTCTTCGGGAAGTTCTCCTGTCTGAAGGAAACGGACAATCTGCTGTGCCCATGTTGGAGCTTGCGGCTCGACAACAAGGACTAAAGGCATATCTGCTGCTGCGGGAACATCCGCTTCTACGGCAAGGGCCTACGGCTCTGCCGGAGCTTGATGTTCCCCGGCAAGCTTGCCGCAGCAAAACTTGTCAGGAGCGTCTGCTTCAACGGAACAAACCCTAGGGCTTGCCGGAGCAGACTGCTTCTCAGCACTCTTGGTATTGATCTTGGGGACCTTCTTGGCGGCAGCTTCGGGAAGCTCTGCCAGAAAATAGTCACCAAAAATCAACTTCCTCTTCTTGCTCTGTCCAGTTGATGGCGTTACGGACGGTTGAGTCAGCTTGAGCACAAAGATCCCTGGTTCCACAGGTAACTTAAGTGCGGTGCACTTTGACAGGCCATCGGCAATGTCGTTCTGAGCTCTTGGGACATGCTCCATCTGTAGGCCGTCAAAGTGCTCTTCTAGCTTTCTCACTTCGTCAACGTAAGCTTCCATCAACGGACTCTGATAATTCTTGTTCACTTGGCGGACGACAAGCTGTGAGTCACCCCTGACAATGAGCTTCTTGATCCCAAGGTCTGCCGCGATCCTGAGACCGGCAAGCAAGCCTTCATACTCTGCAGTATTGTTTGTTGCTTGCTCCTTGGGAAAGTGCATCTGGACTACGTACTTGAGGTGCTCTCCGGTGGGTGCGACAAGCAGCACGCCAGCGCCGGCGCCTTGCAGCGAGAAGGCACCGTCAAAGTACATGAGCCACTCTTTGCTTGCTTCCTTGACGGGGATGCTCGTTTCTGGAATTTCTTCATCTGGTGTTGGCGTCCACTCTGCTATGAATTCTGCCAATGCTCTGCTTTGGATAGTTGAAGTACTCTCAAACTTGAGGCCAAAGCTTGACAGTTCCAGTGCCCACTCAACAATCCTGCCTGTTGCTTCTGGATTCTGCAGTATCCTCTTCAGCGGAAAGCGAGTGATAACTATGATCTCATGTGCTTGGAAGTAATGGCGCAGCTTTCTCGAGGCCATGAGAAGGCCGAAAAGCAACTTCTGCACACCAGAGTACCTTGACCTAGCCCCCTGCAGAAGGGAACTGACAAAGTAAACTGGGCGCTGCACCATTCTCTTCTGTATCTCTTCGCGCACCTGCGCAGATCCATCCTTGTCGGGACCAGAGCTTGTTGGGGAAGCCCCCTGCTTGTCGCTGGATGTGCTTGCCGCGGTTGCTGGCTCGTCATCTGCATCCCTCTCTGCCACTAACGCAGCACTAACCACTTGATTGGTTGCCGCTATATACAGCAGCAACTTCTCTTGTGGCTTAGGTCCGACAAGTGTTGGAGTGGAGGACAGGTATCTCTTCAAGTCCTGCAGCGCAGCCTCCGCTTCCGGAGTCCATTTCATTGGACCTGCCTTTTTCAAAATTTTGAAAAACGGCAGGGCGCGCTCAGCAGACCGAGAGATAAACCTGCCGAGAGTAGCCACGCAACCGGCAAGTCTTCGTACATCCTTGACGCGCTTTGGTGCTTCAATCTGCTCAATGGCCTTGATCTTGTCGGGATTGGCTTCAATTCCCCGCTGAGACACAAAGAACCCGAGAAGCTTGCCGGAGGGGACTCCAAACACACACTTCTCGGGGTTGAGCTTGAGGTTGATCTTGCGCAGATTTGCAAAGGTCTCGTCGAAATCTTGAATCAGAGTTGCCATGTCCTTGCTCTTGACCACTATGTCATCCATGTAGGCTTCCATATTTCTGTGCATCTGCGGCTCAAGAGCGACATGGACTACCCTTGCAAATGTTGAACCAGCATTCTTTAAACCGAAAGGCATCCGTATGAAACATTACGTGCCACATGGAGTAATGAATGCGGTTTTCTCCTCATCCTCTTCTGCCATGAAGATTTGATGGTATCCTGAGTATGAGTCAAGAAATGAAAGCAAATCACATCCGGCTGTGGAGTCAACAATCTGGTCAATGTGCGGCAAGGGGAATGGGTCTTTGGGACAAGCTTTATTAACATCGGTAAAGTTGATACAAAGCCTCCATTTCCCGTTTGCCTTGCGCACGACTACAGGATTGGCCAACCACGTAGGATGGAGCACTCCTCTGACAAGGCCTGCAGCTTCCAATTTCTTGATTTCTTCTGCTATGAATTCTTGGCGCTCCACTGCTTGCTTCCTGACCTTCTGCCTGACGGGCCGTGCATGAGGACAAACGGCAAGATGGTGCTCAATTACTTTCCTGGGAACACCGGGGATGTCAGACGGTTGCCACGCAAACACGTCGACGTTCGCCCGCAGGAAAGCAATGAGCGCGCTTTCCTATTTAGGGTCAAGAGTGGCACTAATGGTGAAGGTACCACCAATGCCGTCCTCCTTGGCGGACACCTTCTTGGTCTCTGGCGGAGCTGCCATTGCCTTTTTACACTTGCCGGTGGAGCTCGATGGTGCGTCCTCGACGGTAGCGCAGCACTCCGAAGAGGTGCGCTTGCCGGAATGGGCATCAGAACTCTTGCCAGACTTGGTCTTCTTCTTCCCCCCGGGAGCTTCAGCGGCAAGTGACTTGCGATTTGTTGCGGCTGCTGCTTCCCGGTAGATTTTGTCGGCGCAGATAAGAGCATCCTTCTTGTCGCCATGGACAGAGATGACGCTTATCGGTCCTGGCATCTTGAGCATGTTGTATGCATAGTGAGAGGCTGCCATGAACTTGGCAAGTGTAGGACGGCCGAGTATCCCATTGTAAGGTAATGGAAAATCGGCAACGTCAAAAGTGACCCTCTCAGTCCTGAAGTTCAACTCGCTGCCAAATGTTACCGGCAACATGACCTTCCCCTTCGGCTTGCTCCTTCCCGGGTTAATTCCTTGGAATGTGCCAGTCTCTTCGAGCTCGCTGTCAGGGATCTGGAGTTTCTGGAGCACAGTGGAGGAGATCAAGTTCAAGCCGGCCCCGCCGTCAACTAGAATCTTAGTGACCTTGAGGTTGCGGATAGTTGGCGAAACCAACATCGGCAAGCACCCGACCGCATATGTGCGATTAGGGTGGTCCTCAATATCAAAGATGATAGGCGTGCTGGACCATTTCAGAAGCTTGCGCGATTCGACAGGTGGTTCCGCCGCATTAACTTCCCGCACCCACTGTTTGAGTTGGCGGTGCAAAGTATGCAGAGAAGCACCGCCGTCAATGCACAAGACCTCTGTGGCTTTCTGAAACTCCTGCTCACTGGTCTCGACATCCTCCATGTCTTCGTCGTCGTCGTCGTCATCTTCATCCTTGTCGCGGCCGCGGGGAGGTCTGTCTCCTTGCCGCTGCATGGCCTTGCCGCGGCGTCCTCCCCGGCCGGTGCGCTTCTTGCTGGATTCTCCAGCGCCTCCTTGGGCCCTCTCCATGTCGCGCCGCTCGTACTCAGTTTTTTGCTGCTGGACAAGCTGCTCGACCTTCTTGCAGCTCTGGAGGTCATGGCCCTTGGTGCGGTGGATCTTGCAGTATTGCTTGTCGGTGCCGTCCTGCTTGTCGGCAACCGCCACAGCCTGGCAGTTGGTGCATGCGGCAATCTCCTTGCCGGAGCTACGAACTTTGGCTTTCTTGGCGCCACCGTCGTTGCCGGACTGCTCAATGACTAGCACATCCAGCTCTGGAGGTCATGGACCTTCTTGCCGCGGCGTCCTCCCCTACCTGGCGCGCCAAAGATGTCGGGGGTGCTAATCCCACGGACACCTATGGGACCGGCGGACCAAGCCCCTTTTGGTTCGGCAGGGGGCGGAGAGAGCACGAAGAGCAGATCGAGGCGAAGCGCACGAGCACGCGATCAGTTTACCCAGGTTCGGGCCGCACGGATGCGTAAAACCCTACTCCTGCTTCGTGGTTTGTATTGTGTTCTTGCTCGAGAGCGCTGATTGCTACCGTACACACCAGCAGCTAGCGAGACCGAGCGTGAGAAAATGATCGTCCCCCCCCCCTACGTTGCGCATGGGCCTCCTTTTATATGCTCAAGGGGTCACTGACAGGTGGCAACGTAAAAATGGAAAAGGCGTGGTGGTTGGCACCGCCGCCTACTACAGTGTATCATACCTAACTCTGACGGCAGGGGACAAGGGCATTAAATGCATGTCCGCGTCGCCTAGACGGTGCAGAAAGGGACCGCCAGGGACGCCACCGTTCGCCACGATGGCGATCTTGCCAGCGTCGCTTGCCACCGTGTACCTCTGGCTGCACAGCCTTCCACCACGTACGCCTGGAAGGGTCCCAGAGCAACACGTTGGTGGATGCGCTGGAGCATAGGTACAGAGTGGAAGCTTGTCGTGGCAAGTGCCTTGCCGCGGTCGTTGTCTTGTCGCGTCCGGAAGCTTGTCGCTCACCGGGCCTTGCCGGGATGCGTGGTGCGTCGCGGCAAGTTCCTTGAGATGCCTTGGTTGGCCTTCCCGACAAGCTCCTCTTGTCGGGGTCTTGTCCTTCCCGGCAAGCTCCTCTTGCCGGGGTCTTGTCTCCTTGGCTTGGATACTTTGTTCTTGAATGGCTCCAAAGGAAGCACGGAGGACCTTGACGGTTACCCGGCAAGCCTTGCCGCGGGACGCTGCGACTGCCCGTGCACTAGTTCGGGATACTAGGGTACCCCTACTCTAGTACACCGACACGTTGTATTGCCCCTTATGATAGCAACCTTTATTATGCAGTCTGTCGCTTTTATTCTTTGCCATCACAAGTTCGTACAACGCTCAATTTTCTCTTACACTAAATGATCTAGCACTTTTAGAAGCAATTTGTATTGCCTTTTTGCTCCGATGGCAACTTACTTGAAGGATCTTGCTCAATCCTTAGGTAGGTATGGTGGACTCTTGAAAAAAAAGATTTGGGTCTAAGGGTTCTTGGTTGCACAAGTAGTATCTCTACTTGGTACGGAATTTTTGGCTAGCAAAGATGGGGGACAAGCACCACATGTTGAAGGATCTATGACAATATAACTTCTATGTGAATACGAACAAAAATAAACCATTACATTGTCTTCCTTGTCCAACTTCAACAATTTTGGCATATAATATTTTGATGGGGGCTCACAATCACAAAAGATTTCCATGATAGTGTATTTATATGTGAAAGTTCTCTTCCTTATACTAATTATTCGTGCATTGCTTGTATGACCAATATTGTGATTGTCAAGCCTCAAAAGATTTCACTTTATAAACCCAATGTGAAGCTACCACTGGGCATGATATGATTTCAACTTCATGACATTCAATTTATTCAACAATTTACTCACGGGATATAAGTGAAGCACAAGAGTAAATGACATAGAAAAGAGCTTCGTGGACGGGATGTGAATGCCGCTTACTTAGCCTCCTTGGCAACTATTTGAGGACTTTATTTTATTCAAAAACTTTCAGATCTAAGTATTTTATTAAAACAGCAAGCAAAATGAAAATAAAATGACAATCCAAGGATAGCACAACTCATGTGAAGAAGCAAAAACTTAGGCTCAACCGATACTAACCGATAATTGTTGAAGAAGAAAGGTGGGATGCCTACCGGGGCATCCCCAAGCTTAGATTCTTGAGACTTCTTGAAATATTATCTTGTGATGCCTTGGGCATCCCCAAGCTTGAGTTTTTGTGTCTCCTTAATTCCTCTCATATCACGGCTTTTCTAAATCTCAAAAGCTTCATCCACACAAAACTCAATAAGAACTCGTGAGATAAGTTAGTATAAACCAATGCAAAAACCTTATCATTCTGTACTGTAGAAAATCACTAAAATTATTATTCAACATTGCATACTAAATGCCTCTGCATATTTAATACTCCTATCCTCAAATTGAATCATTAAACAAGAAAACATATGCAAACAATGCAAACATAACAGCAATCTGTCAAAACAGTACAGTCTGTAAAGAATGCAAGAGTATCAATACTTACCTAATTCCAAATGTTATGAAACTTTGCCACACTGTAGAAAATTTACCAGCGCTTATTTTGCAAAAAGTTTCAACATTTTATCACATTCTAACTTATCTAGGGAATTTTTGCAACATCGATAAACTTTCTGTTTTCAAACAACAACATGTATACTGATACGTCCATTTTGCATCATGCTTTTATATCAATATTTATTGCATTATGGGCTGTTATTACATGTTATGTCACAATATTTATACCTATTATCTCTTATTTTACAAGGTTTACATAAGGAGGGAGAATGCCGGCAGCTGGAATTCTAGGCTGGAAAAGGAGCAAACATTAGAGACCTATCCTGCACAACTCCAAAAGTCCTGAAACTCTACGGAAGTCATTTTTGGAAATAATAAAAAATATTGAGCGAAAGAAGTTCACCAGAGGAGGACCCACCTGGCCACGAGGGTGGGGGGCGCGCCCTACCCCCCCCCCCCCCCCCCCGCCCCTCCAGGGCGCGCCCCCTGCCTCGTGGGCCCCCTGTTGGCTCTCCGATGGCCATCTTCTGCTATATGAGGTCTTTCGTCAAGGAAAAAATCATAAGCAACCTTTCGGGATGAAACTCCGCCGCCACGAGGCGGAACCAATCTAGGGCTCCGGCGAAGCCATTATGCCGGGGACACTTCCCTCCGGGGGGGGGGGGAATCATCGCCATCATCATCACCAACGCTCCTCTCATCGGGAGAGGGCAATCTCCATCAACATCTTCACCAGCACCATCTCATCTCAAAACCCTAGTTCATCTCTTGTATCCAATTCTTGTCTCCAAGTCCGGGATTGGTACTAGTAGGTTGCTAGTAGTGTTGATTACTCCTTGTAGTTGATGCTAGTTGGTTTACTTGGTGAAAGATCATATGTTCAGATCCTATATGCATATTAATATCCCTCTGATTATGAACATGAATATGCTTTGTAAGTAGTTACGTTTGTTCCTGAGGACATGGGAGAAGTATTGCTATTAGTAGTCATGTGAATTTGGTATTCGTTCGATATTTTGATGAGATGTATGTTGTCTAGCCTCTAGTGGTGTTATGTGAACGTCGACTACATAACACTTCACCATTATTTGGGCCTAGAGGAAGGCATTGGGAAGTAATAAGTAGATGATGGGTTGCTAGAGTGATAGAAGCTTAAACCCTAGTTTATGTGTTGCTTCATAAGGGGCTGATTTGGATCAATATGTTTCATGCTATGGTTAGGTTTACCTTAATACTTTTGTTGTAGTTGTGTATGCTTGCAATAGAGGTTATGAACGTGATGAAAACTAGCTTGACGATATTCCCATGTGTCCTCGGGAGCGATTTTCCTTATATAAGAGTTTGTCCAGGCTTGTCCTTTGCTACAAAAAGGATTGGGCCACCTTGCTGCACTTTATTTACTTTTGTTACTTGTTGCTCGTTACAAATTATCTTATCACAAAACTATCTGTTACCACTTATTTTAGTACTTGCAGAGAATACCTTGCTGAAAACCGCTTATCATTTCCTTCTACTCCTCGTTGGGTTCGACACTCTTACTTATCGAAAGGACTACGATAGATCCCCTATACTTGTCGGTCATCAAGACTCTTTTCTGGCGCCGTTGCCGGGGAGTGAAGCGCCTTTGGTAGGTGGAATTTGGTAAGGAAAAATTTATATAGTGTGCTGAAATTTACTGTCACTTGTTACTATGGAAAGTAATCCTCTGAGGGGCTTGTTCGGGGTATCTTCAACCCGACCAGTAGAGCAAAGAGTTGCTCCTCAACCTACTGAACCTACTGAAAATGAAAATATTCCCTTTGAAGTTCCTTCGGGTATGTTAGAAAAACTGCTAGCTAATACTTTTACAGGAGATGTAACAAAGCATCCTAATGAACACCTAATATATGTGGATGAAGTTTGTGGATTATTTAAGCTTGCAGGTATACCCGATGATGTTGTTAAGAAGAAGGTCTTCCCTTTATCTTTGAAGGGAGATGCATCGACATGGTATAGGCTATGTGATGACACGGTATCGTGGAACTATAAACGAATGAAATTGGAATTACATCAGAAATATTATCCTATGCATCTTGTTCATCGTGATCGCAATTATATATATAATTTTTGGCCTCGCGAAGGAGAAAGCATCGCTCAAGCTTGGGGGAGGCTTAAATCAATGTTATATTCATGCCCCAATCATGAGCTCTCAAAAGAAATAATTCTTCAAAACAATTATGCTCGGCTTTCTGAAAACAATCGCACCATGCTCGATACTTCTTGTGTTGGCTCTTTTATGATGAAGACTATTGAATTCAGATGGAATTTATTGGATAGAATTAAACGCAACTCTGGAGATTGGGATCTCGACGAAGGTAAGGAGTCAGGTATGACACCTAAATTTGATTGTGTTAAGTCTTTTATGGATACCGATATTTTCCGTAAGTTTAGCACTAAATATGGACTTGACTCTGAGATAGTAGCTTCTTTCTGTGAATCTTTTGCTACTTATGTTGATCTCCCCAAGGAGAAGTGGTTTAAATATCATCCTACCATAGAAGTAAAAGTAGCTGCACCTACTAAAGTTGAAGAAAAGACTGTCACTTATAATGATCTTGTTGTTCCTACTTCTTATGTTGAGAAACCACCTTTCCCTGTTAGAATAAAGGATCATGCTAAAGCTTCAACTGTGGTTCGTAAAAGCAATATTAGAACTTATACACCTCCTTAGAAAGTTAAAGTTGAACCTAATATTGCTATCGTTAAAGATCTCTTGGCTGATAATATTGGTGGGCATGTTATTCAATTCTGCGGTGAAACTGCTAGAATTGCCAAACCTTGTGCTAAAGATAAACATAGACATGTGGTAGGCGTGCCTGTTATTTCTGTTAAAATAGGAGATCATTGTTATCATGGCTTATGTGATATGGGTGCTAGTGCTAGTGTTATACCTCATATTCTATACGAAGAAATTAAGCATGAAATTGCACCTGCTGAGTTAGAAGGTATTGATGTCACCATTAAACTTGCCAATAGAGATACTATATCAGCAATGGGAGTTGTTAGAGATGTTGAAGTCTTGTGTGGGAAAACTAAATATCCTGCTGATTTTCTTGTTCTTGGTTCCCCACAAGATAGCTTTTGTCCCATTATTTTTGTTAGACCCTTCTTGAACACTGTTAATGCTAAGATAGACTGTGAAAAGAATGTTGTTACTATTGGCTTGGGTGATATGACCCATGAGTTTAATTTCTCTAAATTTAGTAGACAACACCGTGAAGAAGAATTGCCTAGTAAGGATGATATTATTGGTCTTTCTTCTATTGCCGTACCTCCTAGTGATCCTTTAGAACAATATTTGCTAGACCATAAAAATGATATGTTTATGAATGAAAGAAGGGAAATAGATGAAGTATTCTTTAAACAGGAACCTATTCCGAAACACAATTTTCCTGTTGAAATCCTAGGGGATCCCCCTCCACACAAGGGTGATCCCGTGTTTGAGCTTAAACCGTTGCCTGATAATCTTAAATATGCTTATCTTGATGAAAAGAAGATATATCCTGTTATTATTAGTGCTAACCTTTCAGAGCATGAAGTAGAGAGATTATTGAAAACTCTGAAGAAGCACCGTGCAGCTATTGGATATACTCTTGATGATCTTAAGGGCATTAGTCCCACTCTATGTCAACATAAAATAAATTTGGAAGAAGATGCCAAACCAGTTCGTGATCATCAATGATGGCTGAATCCTAAGATGAAATAAGTGGTAAGAAAAGAAATACTAAAGCTCCTTGAAGCAGGTATAATTTATCCCGTTGCTGATAGTCAGTGGGTAAGTCCTGTCCATTGTGTCCCTAAGAAGGGAGGTATTACTGTTGTTCCTAATGATAAAGATGAATTGATTCCGCAAAGAATTATTACAGGTTATAGGATGGTAATTGATTTCCGTAAATTAAATAAGGCTACCAAGAAAGATCATTACCCCTTACCTTTTATCGATCAAATGCTAGAAAGACTATGCAAACACGCACATTATTGCTTTCTAGATGGTTATTCTGGTTTCTCTCAAATACTTGTGTCAGCTAAAGACCAATCAAAGACTACTTTTACATGCCCTTTTGGTACTTTTGCTTATAGACGTATGCCTTTTGGTTTATGTAATGCACCTGCTACCTGTCAAAGATGCATGATGGCTATATTCTCTGACTTTTGTGAAAAGATTTGTGAGGTTTTCATGGACGATTTTTCCGTCTATGGATCTTCTTTTGATGATTGCTTGAGCAATCTTGATCAAGTTTTGCAGAGATGTGAAGAAACTAATCTTGTCTTGAATTGGGAAAAGTACCAATTTATGGTTAATGAAGGTATTGTCTTGGGGCATAAAGTTTCTGAAAGAGGTATTGAAGTTGATAAAGCCAAGGTTGATGCTATTGAAAAGATGCCATGTCCCAAGGACATCAAAGGTATAAGAAGTTTCCTTGGTCACGCCAGATTTTATAGAGGTTCATTAAGGACTTCTCAAAAATTTCTCGGCCTCTGACTAATTTATTACAAAAAGATATACCATTTGTCTTTGATGATGATTGTGTAGAAGCATTTGAAATACTTAAGAAAGCATTGATCTCTGCACCTATTGTTCAGCCACCTGATTGGAATTTACCCTTTGAAATTATGTGTGATGCTAGTGATTATGCTGTAGGTGTTGTTCTAGGGCAAAGAGTTGATAAGAAATTAAATGTTATCCATTATGCTAGTAAGACTCTAGACAATGCTCAAAGAAATTATGCTACTACTGAAAAAGAACTGTTAGCAGTTGTATTTGCTTGTGACAAGTTCAGACCATATATTGTTGATTCTAAAGTAACGATTCACACTGATCATGCTGCTATTAAATATCTTATGGAAAAGAAGGATGCTAAACCTAGACTCATTAGATGGGTTCTCCTGCTACAAGAATTTGATTTGCATATCGTTGATAGAAAAGGAGCTGAGAACCCCGTTGCGGACAACTTGTCTAGGTTAGAAAATGTTCTTGATGACCCACTACCTATTGATGATAGCTTTCCTGATGAGCAATTAAATGTTATAAGTACTTCTCGTAGCACTCCAGGGTATGCTGATTATGCTAATTACATTGTTGCTAAATTTATACCACCTAGTTTCACATACCAGCAAAAGAAAAAGGTTTTCTATGATTTGAGACATTACTTTTGGGATGACCCACATCTTTATAAAGAAGGACTAGATGGTGTTATTAGACGTTGTGTACCTGAGCATGAACAGGAACAGATCCTACGCAAGTGTCACCCCGAAGCTTATGGAGGACACCACGCTGGAGATAGAACTGCACATAAGGTATTGCAATCTGGTTTTTATTGGCCTACTCTCTTCAAGGATGCCCGTAAGTTTGTCTTATCTTGTGATGAATGTCAAAGAATTGGTAATATTAGTAGACGTCAAGAAATGCCTGTGAATTATTCACTTGTTATTGAACCATTTGATGTTTGGGGCTTTGATTATATGGGACCTTTTCCTGCCTCTAATGGTTACACACATATTTTAGTTGATGTTGATTACGTTACTAAGTGGGTAGAAGCTATTCCAACTAGTAGTGCTGATCATAACACTTCTATTAAGATGCTCAAAGAAGTTATTTTTCTGAGGTTTGGAGTCCCTAGATATTTAATGACTGATGGTGGTTCACACTTTATTCATGGTGCTTTCCGAAAAATGCTTGCTAAATATGATGTTAATCATAGAATTGCATCTCCTTATCACCCACAGTCTAGTGGTCAAGTAGAATTAAGTAATAGAGAACTCAAATTAATTTTGCAAAAGACTGTCAATAGGTCTAGAAAGAATTGGTCCAAGAAACTTGATGATGCGTTATGGGCCTATAAAACTGCATATAAGAATCCTATTGGTATGTCTCCGTATAAAATGGTTTATGGGAAAGCATGTCACTTACCTCTCGAACTAGAACATAAGGCATATTGGGCTATTAAAGAGCTCAATTATGATTTCAAACTTGCCGGTGAGAAGAGGTTATTTGATATTAGCTCACTTGATGAATGGAGAACCCAAGCTTATGAAAATGCCAAGTTGTTTAAAGAAAAAGTTAAAAGATGGCATGACAAAAGGATACAAAAGCGTGAGTTTAACGTAGGAGATTATGTATTGCTATACAACTCTCGTTTAAGATTTTTTGCAGGAAAACTTCTCTCTAAATGGGAAGGCCCCTACGTCATCGAGGAGGTCTATCGTTCCGGTGCCATAAAAATCAACAACTTCGAAGGCACAAATCCGAAGGTGGTGAACGGTCAAAGAATTAAACATTATATCTCAAGTAATCCTATAAATGTTGAAACCAATGTTATTGAAACCGTAACCCCGGAGGAATACATAAGGGACACTTTCCAGAACGTTTCAGACTCCGAAAAGGAGTAGGTATGTGGTACGGTAAGTAAACCAACTCCAAAACAGTTTTTAAGGCAATATTTCTCCGTTTTGGAATATTTAGAAAAATAGAAAAATAAGAAGCAGCCCGGGAAGGACACGAGGGCTCCACGAGGGTGGAGGGCGCGCCCTACCCCCTGGGTGCGCCCCCTACCTCGTGGGCACCTCGTGTGCCTTCCGGACTCCGTTTTCTTGCACGATACGTATTTTGGTCGGTTAAAATTCATTATATATTCTCCCGAAGGTTTTAAACCCTGTATCACGCAATTATCCTATGTTCTTGTTTCAAGCTGTTTTTCTGACAGATCTAGATTATCATGACGTCCCCAAGTGCCTCCAAGGACAAGTTCTTCGATAAGGTCATCAACCCTTACCTCGCAGAGGTGCTGCGACACCCTCAAACCATTGAGATGCGTGATGGGTTGCTGCACATCCGCGATGTTGAGGGACCAAAGGGGACCGGAAGCGTGGAGACGAGGCTCGAAGCAATGGAGCAACAAGTTTTCAAGTGCCAGGGGATGGTGGAACATGGAGTCAACTCCAACCACATGATGATCGCGGAGTTTACCAACAAACACAAGCTGGATGCCGACAACATCGGGGAGGCCATCTTCAAGCTTCACGAGAAGATCGAGCACCTTCAAGCCCAAATCTATGACCTGCAAAACCAAAACTATGAGTATGAATATAGATTCAAAAGGATGAGTTTGGCTCTAGATTTGAGGATCCCAGAGACTCGATCATCCTTCTATGATGGTGAGCCTATGCCTTGGAAATTGGACGACAAGCCCGCATCATCAACAACACCTCCACCTTCATCAACAAAGAAGGAGATATAATCACATGGGTATGGGCACTCCCCTTGGCAACTGCCAAGCTTGGGGGAGGTGCCCCGGTATCGTATCACAATCACATCTCCTATCTTTACCGTTTTTCTTAGTTCGGTCCTATTAGTAGTATCTCGATCTAGTAGAATAAAGTTTATGGCATGATCTAGTTTTGAGTTTTTGCTTTATGATCACTCTATGTAATCGAGTCCGTGAGCTATATAATAAAGATTAGTGTTGAGTTAAGGGCTTGATTATTTTGCTATGATATTGAGTGAATTAAAGAAAGATAAAAATAATAAAAAAGAAATAAAGAGTTCATATTGATCTTATTAAGAGTAATGACTTCACATAGAAAGAGTATGATGATTAAAAGTTGTTGGGAGTTGGTAAACATAGCTTTGGTCATCGTTGCAATTAATAGGAAGTAATAAGGAAAGAGAGGTTTCACATATAAATATATTATCATTGACATCTTTTATGATTGGGAGCACTCATTAAAATATGACATGCTAAAGAGTTGACGTTGGACAAGGAAGACAATGAAATTGGTTATGTTTTCTTATATCTGAGATAAAGTATATTGTCATGGATCATCCAACATGTTGAGCTTGCCTTTCCCCCTCATGCTAGCCAAATTCTCAGCACCAAGTAGAGATACTACTTGTGCTTCCAAAAACCCTTAAACCAGTTTTGCCATGCGAGTCCACCATACCTACCTATGGATTGAGTAAGATCCTTCAAGTAAGTTGCCATCCGTGCAAAGCAATAAAAATTGCTCTAAATATGTATGATTGATTGGTGTGGAGGAAATAAGCTTTATATGATCTTGTGATGTGGAAGAAATAAAAGCGACGGACTGCATAATAAAGGTTCATATCACAAGTGACAATATAAAGTGACGTTCTTTCGCATTAAGATTTTGTGCATCCAACCATAAAAGCGCATGGCAACCTCTGCTTTCCTGTGCGAAGGGCCTATCTGTTACTATTATCCTCTACCTTATGCAAGAGTCATGGTGATCTTCACCTTTCTTTTTTTACATTTTATTCTTTGGCAAGCATAGTGTGTTGGAAAGATCCTGATAGATATATCTAATTGGATGTAGGGGAGCATGAGTTATTATTGTTGACATTACCCTTGAGGTAAAAGGTTGGGAGGCGAAACTATAAGCCCCTATCTTTCTCTGTGTCCGATTAAAACTCCATAACCACAAGTATCACGTGAGTGTTAGCAATTATGAAAGACTAAATGATAGTTGAGTGTGTGGACTTGCTATTATGCTCTGACATAGACTCTTTCTGATGTTATGATAAATTGCAATTGCTTGAATGACTGAGATTATAGTTTGTTGGCTCTCAATAAAGTTTATGATTCGTACTCTGCATTGTGAACGGATTATTACTTGAGCATAAGAAATCATATGACAATACCTACATATGTGTTGTTATGAGAATAATCATGATGCCTTCATGTCCGTATTTTATTTTTATGGACACCTCTACCTCTAAACATGGGGACATATTTACCGTTATCGGCTTCCGCTTGAGATCAAGCGAGGTCTAAGCTTGGGGGAGTTGATACGTCCATTTTGCATCATGCTTTTATATCGATATTTATTGCATTATGGGCTGTTATTACACGTTATGTCACAATATTTATACCTATTCTCTCTTATTTTATAAGGTTTACATAAGGAGCGAGAATGCCGACAGCTGGAATTATGGGCTGGAAAAGGAGTAAATATTAGAGACCTATTCTGCACAAGTCCAAAAGTCCTGAAACTCTACGAAAGTCATTTTTGGAAATAATAAAAAGTATTGAGCGGAAGAAGTTCACCAGAGGGGGACCCACCTGGCCACGAGGGTGGGGGGCGCGCCGTACCCCCCAGGGCGCGCCCCCTGCCTCGTGGGCCCCCCCGTTGGCTCTCCCATGGCCATCTTCTGCTATATGAGGTCTTTCGTCAAGGAAAAAATCATAAGCAACCTTTCGGGACGAAACTCCGCCGCCACGAGGCGGAACCTTGGGGGAACCAATCTAGGGCTCAGGCGGAGCCGTTCTGCCAGGGACACTTCCCTCTGGGAGGGGGAAATCATCGCCATCGTCATCACCAACGCTCCTCTCATCGGGAGAGGGCAATCTCCATCAACATCTTCACCAGCACCATCTCATCTCAAAACCCTAGTTCATCTCTTGTATCCTCTTAGAGTATAAACCTATTCGTATTGTACTCTATCTCTATTAGTCTAGTCTTGGAGCCCAAGCTTTGTAATCTATATAAACAGCCCTTGAGGCCCCAATCAATACAACAATTATTTCTCCAATATCTCAATCTATCATGGTATCCAACGCCTAGGTTTTCCACACCTGGGATGCCGCGGCAACCGATCGCCCCTCCAACTCCTGCTGTGGCCGCCGCGGCCTCAACATCACCACCAGGTTGGTGCCCGAGCCCCAACTACAAGGGCAAGAATCCCGTCTACCGGCCTCCTGCATCTCGCCCTGCCGGACCTGCACCAGCCTCGTCATCTACCGCTCCCGCGCCACCAGCTCCGTCGTCATGGCCTCCTCAGCATGATCCTTGGACTGGCCTCGTCCAGGCTTGGTCGATGCCATGGTCGGCCCCCTCGCCGTATGGTGCCCCTCCTGCGTACACGGGCACGTGGAGCCTCGGTCTTCGTCCAGCCACCGGCTCTCCGGGACTCCTTGGACCCAGGCCGCCGGCGCACGTCTACACCGCCACTCCTACTCCGCCTACCAGCACGCCAGGACCGCCGTCGCCCTACAACACCATGTCGGCCTTCTACGGCAACATGCAGGCCCCAATCGCATACTACCCATCCGCTATCCCCTACGTCAACATGCAAGCTCCTGGCCCCTCTGCTCCTCCCCAACAGCCGGCTTGGGACCAAGCCGCCTTCATCAACGCCATGAACAATTTTGTCCTCAACGACGCAGGTACGGATTGGATTTTCGATTCTGGTGCATCCATGCATATGTCTTCAAATATGAATTTATTGTCAGCTTGTTTTCCTTCTGCCTTTTCCACTATCACCATTGGTTATGGCTCCACCATCCCTGTTGCATGCACCGGTCACTCTTACATCCCTTCCTCTCATGCCAATTTTCTTCTACGCAATATTCTTGTGGTTCCTTCCATCATAAAAAATCTTATTTCTGTTAGACAATTTTGCATTGACAATAAAGTTATCCTGGCCTTTGACCCTTCTGGTTTGTCTGTGAAAGATCTGACAACGGGGGTGGTCCTCGCTCGGTACAATAGCATGGGCGATCTTTATCCTCTTCATGGCGCGCCCACATCCACCCCTCGTGCCATGCTTGCCTCCGTTGATCTATGGCATCGTCATCTCGGTCACCCCAGCAAAAACACTTTGACATCTTTACTCCAAGAATTTTGTATCCCTAGTTCTAGCAGTCCTCATAATCCCTCTCTCTGTAATGCATGTCAATGCGGCAAACATGTTAGATTACCTTTTGGAACCTCTACTACCATTAGTACTTTTCCTTTTGAGTTACTTCACTGTGATTTATGGACCTCTCCAGTCCCTAGTGTTTCTGGTTATAAATATTATCTTGTGATCTTGGATGATTATTCTCACTATTCTTGGACTTTTCCTCTTCGCGCTAAATCTGAAGTACCTGCAATCTTTCTCAACTTTCGACAATATGTAATCACACACTTTGGCTTGCCAATTCGATTTATTCAATGTGATAACGGTCGTGAATTTGATAACACCCAAAACAGAACCTTCTTTCTCTCTCAAGGCATTCTTCTTCGTTTTTCATGCCCTTATACATCTTCTCAAAATGGTAAAGCTGAACGCTGTCTTCGCTCTATTAATGATGTTCTTCGCACATTGCTTTTACAAGCTTCTCTTCCTTCCCGTTTTTGGGTTGAAGCCCTTCGCACCGCCACACTACTTCTTAATATTCGACCAACTAAAACTTGCCCTCTTTATTCACCTTTCCAATCTCTTTTTCTCTCCCACCCTGACTATTCTTCTCTGCGTGTTTTTGGCTATCTATGCTTTCCCAACATCGCCTCTACCGCCTCCAACAAACTAGAACCATGCTCACTACCTTGCATTCACCTTGGTCTTTCTGATGATCACAAAGGATATCGTTGTTTCGATCCATCTTCTAGTCGTATCATTCTCTCTCATCATGTCACATTTGATGAAAATACTTTTCCTTTTTCTGTCACTACAACCACAACACCAATTCCACCACAATCCGCCACCACCAAAACCCCTTCCCTAGTTCGTCCTTTGGTCATCTCTGCTGCCATGGACTCTTGTTCTGTCTCTCAGCCGGAGTCGCCCACAGTCAGCCACCCTCCTGCCCCGTCCCCCACCTCTCCCGCGACTGCAACCTCTACCCCAGCCGTCTTCCCCTCACCACATCCTACCACGGCAACCACGTCGACACCCACCACCTCTGATTCTTCTTCCTCACCGTCTTCTTCAACCGAAAACCCACTACCACCCAATGCCGTTCTTATACCACCACCCACCAATGATCATGTCATGTGCACCCGTGGAAAACGAGGTTTTCTTCTCCCCACCAAACGTCTCAATCTAACTGCCACCCCAACCATCTCTCCTATTCCTACAAGTTATAAGCGAGCTCTTCTTGACCCTCTCTGGCTTTCCGCTATGCGCGATGAATTTGAAGCACTTCAGCACAATAATACATGGACTCTTGTTCCCAAACCTCCTGGTGTTAACATTGTTTCTGGCAAATGGGTTTTTCGTCATAAATTTCATTCCGATGGCACTCTCGCTCGTTACAAAGCTCGTTGGGTGTGTCATGGTTTCTCCCAGCAGCATGGTATTGACTTTGATGATACTTTTTCTGCTGTTGTTAAACCAAGCACTATTTGTGTTGTTCTTAGTCTTGTTGTTTCCTCTTCTTGGCCTTTTCATCAACTTGATGTTAAAAATGCTTTTCTTCATGGCACTCTCAATGAAACTATTTATTGTCAGCAACCCTCTAGTTTTGAGAATCCCTCCTCTCCAAATTTTGTTTGTCTCCTCCACAAATCTCTTTATGGCCTTAAACAAGCTCCTCGTGCATGGTTTCAATGCTTTGCTACTTTTATTCAAACAATAGGCTTTATTCCCTCCAAATCCGATTCTTCTCTCTTTGTTTATCAGTCTCCTACTCACACTGCCTATCTCTTGCTTTATGTTGATGATATCATTCTCACGGCTAGTTCTGATTCTTTTCTTCAACATATCATCTCTTCTCTCAATCGGGAGTTTTCCATGACTGATCTTGGTCCTCTTCATCATTTTCTAGGGATTCATGTTTCTCGCACAAAATCTTCACTCTTTCTTTCTCAACGGTCATACATTTTGGACTTGCTTTCTCATTCTGGTATGTCTGATTGTCAACCCTCTCGTACTCCAGCCGACGTTGGTGCTAAACTGTCGGCTGATGGTGATCCTCTTTCTGATCCCACTTTATATTGTAGCATCACTGGCGCTCTTCAATATGCAACTCTTACTCGTCCTAAAATCTCCTATTCTGTTCAGCAAGCCTGTCTCTTTATGCATGATCCTCGTGCTCCTCATCTGGCTCAGGTCAGACGCATTCTCCGCTATTTAAAAGGCACTCTTGATCACGGTCTCCTTATTAATTCTTCTTCACCTACAAGCTTGACAGTTTATTCTGATGCAGACTGGCAGGTTGTCCAGATACTCGACGATCTACATCCGGATTTTGCGTTTATTTGGGTGATAATATTGTTTCTTGGTGTTCTAAAAGGCAAGTAACAGTTTCCAGGTCTTCTGCTGAGGCTGAGTATAGGGCGGTTGCTCACGCTGTAGCCGAGGCGGTGTGGCTACGGCAGCTTCTCGTTGAACTTCATCATCTGCTCCCACGTGCTACTATTGTTTACTGTGATAACATCTCTGCAGTCTACATGGCTTCCAATCCAGTTCAACATCGTCGCACAAAGCACATTGAGATTGACATTCACTTTGTTCGTGAAAAGGTGGCTCTTGGCGAGGTTCGCGTTCTTCATGTTCCTACAAGTGCCCAATTTGCTGACATTTTTACCAAAGGACTCCCGACTGCATCGTTCACCGACATACGCTCCAGTCTCAACATTGTTTCACCTGACGTTGAGACTGCGGGGGGATCTTAGAGTATAAACCTATTCGTATTGTACTCTATCTCTATTAGTCTAGTCTTGGAGCCCAAGCTTTGTAATCTATATAAACAGCCCTTGAGGCCCCAATCAATACAACAATTATTTCTCCAATATCTCAATCTATCATATCCAATTCTTGTCTCCAAGTCCGGGATTGGTACGAGTAGGTTGCTAGTAGTGTTGATTACTCCTTGTAGTTGATGCTAGTTGGTTTACTTGGTGAAAGATCATATGTTCAGATCCTATATGCATATTAATATCCCTCTGATTATGAACATGAATATGCTTTGTGAGTAGTTACGTTTGTTCCTGAGGACATGGGAGAAGTCTTGCTATTAGTAGTCATGTGAATTTGGTATTCGTTCGATATTTTGATGAGATGTATGTTGTCTAGCCTCTAGTGGTGTTATGTGAACGTCGACTACATAAAACTTCACCATTATTTGGGCCTAGAGGAAGGCATTGGGAAGTAATAAGTAGATGATGGGTTGCTAGAGTGACAGAAGCTTAAACCCTAGTTTATGCGTTGCTTCGTAAGGGGCTGATTTGGATCCATATGTTTCATGCTATGGTTAGGTTTACCTTAATACTTTTGTTGTAGTTGTGGATGCTTGCAATAGAGGTTAATCATAAGTGGGATGCTTGTTAAAGTAAGAACAGCACCCAAGCACCGGTCCTTCCACATATCAAATTATGAAAGTACCGAACGCGAATCATATGAACGTGATGAAAACTAGCTTGATGATATTCCCATGTGTCCTCGAGAGCGCTTTTCCTTATATAAGAGTTTGTCCAGGCTTGTCCTTTGCTACAAAAAGGATTGGGCCACCTTGCTGCACTTTATTTACTTTTGTTACTTGTTGCTCGTTACAAATTATCTTATCACAAAACTATCTGTTACCACTTATTTCAGTACTTGCAGAGAATACCTTGCTGAAAACCACTTATCATTTCCTTCTGCTCCTCGTTGGGTTCGACACTCTTACTGATCGAAAGGACTACGATAGATCCCCTATACTTGTGGGTCATCATATACTTGCAAAATAAGCATGGCAAAGGCTATACTTGACATTTTTATTGAAATAAAAGATGCAAAACATTATTCTAAATAACAGAAAGCAAATCCTAACAAAATAAATTGATGCTCCAAGCAAAACACATATCATGTGACGAATGAAAACATAGCTCCAAGTGAGGTTACCGATAATGTTGAAGACGAAAGAGGGGATGCCTTCCGGGGCATCCCCAAGCTTAGTTGCTTGGATCTTCCTTGAATATTACCTTGGGGTGCCTTGGTCATCCCCAAGCTTAGGGTCTTTTCACTCCTTATTCTCCTCATATCGACATCTCACCCAAAACTTGAAAACTTCAATCACAAAAAACTTAACGGAACTTCGTGAGATAGGTTAGTATGATAAAGATCAAACCGTTTCACTTTGGTACTGTCTAAGACAAGATTCATAATTTTTTCCACACAATGCCTACTGTAGCATATCATTTCCACAATTTATATTGAGCAATATAAGCCATGGAAACTAGAAAACAAGCAAACTATGCATTGAAAACAGAATCTGCCAAAAACCGAACAGTCTGTAGTACTCTGTACTCAAACCATACTTCCACTACTCCAAAAATTATGAAACATTAGGACCACGTGAGAAATTTGTATATTAATCTTCTGCAAGAAGAATCAGCATTTTATCACGCTTCTGCTAAAAATGAGAATTATTTTCCTGAGCGCAAAAGTTTCTGTTTTTCAGCAAGATCAAAGCAACTATCACCCAACAAGATCCTAAAGGCTTTACTTGTCACTTTATTGAAACAAAATCAATATAACATGATTACTACAGTAGCATAATCATGTGAACACACAAAACAGTAGGTAAAAGTGTTGGGTTGTCTCCCAATAAGCGCTTTTCTTTTATGCCTTTTAAGCTAGGCATGATGATTTCAATGATGCTCACATAAAAGATAAGAATTGAAACATGAAGAGACCATCATGAAGCATATGACTAGCACATTTAGGTCTAGCTCACTTCCTATGCATAGGGATTTTGTGAGCAAACAACTTATGGGAACAAGAATCAACTAGCATAGGAAGGCAAAACAAGTACAACTTCAAAGCAATCAACACATAGAGAAGAAACTTGATATTATTGAGATATGTAAGAGCATAAGTTCCTTCCTCGTAATAATTTTCAGAAACATCATGAATGGATTCAAAAATATAACTATCACATACAGCACTCTTATCATGATGCACAAGCATAGAAGATTTATCACTCTTTATGGCATACATGTCATCATAATAATCATCATAGATAGCAACTTTATTGTCATAGTCAATTGAAACCTCTTCCAAAATAGTGGATGTGTCACTAAATAAAGTCATGACCTCTCCAAATCCACTTTCATCAATATTGTAATAAGATTCAACACCCTCCAAAATAGTGGGATCACTACTACCTAGAGTTGAAACTCTTCCAAACCCACTTTCATCAATGTAATAATCATAAATAGGAGGCATGCTATCATCATAATAAATTTTCTTATCGAAAGTAGAAGGAATCAAATTATCATATTCATTGAGCAAAGCATCCCCAAGCTTAGGACAAGCATTATTTTCAGCAAATAAATCTTCAAACATATCATACTCATTAAACATAGCATCACCAAGCTTGTGTTTTTGCATATCATCACAATCATTCTTATCAATAGCATGAATGGCACCAATAGTATAGAAAACATTGTTATCATATTCTTCCAAGCAAGTGCTAAAAAGATTTTCGAGATCATAAGGGATATCGTTGTCTTCCCAATCATAACCATTACAATAAGTAGTAGGTATCACAAAATCATACTCAATATCATCATCCTCCATCAACATATTTGATTCACTTTCATGAGGCACCATGGTGATAGGAGCAACATTATTTGGGAGAGATACATTTTTACCTCTATTATTTCTTCTTTTCTTCTTATTCACCACATCATGTGTGGGTTTAATTAATTCTTTCAATCTTCTTGTTGAAGAGATTGATTGGATAGGAAGCTCCTCCTTGTTACCTGATTCATCATAATAAACACTAGGAGGTTATTGGGAAATATTTTCCCTTTCATTAGTACTCTCTTAATATTCTATTTGTTTTCTTGCCTTTAGATAGTTGGCAATATAAGGATTCTCAATGCAATTTACCGCACAAAACGTATAAATTTTCTCTTGATCAAAATCAAGAAATCTCTCGAGATTTGGAAAACTCATAGTTATATGTTTCATTTCTTCATACCCCAAAAGAAGACTAAGCTCTTTATGATGCTCAAGGGAAATCAAGTTATCACAATTTTTGGACACGATTTGATCATGAAACAATTTGCATTGGAGATTTAAATAACAACGTTCATTGCAAAGGTCACAAGGATGGCGAAACAATTACATCTTTCAGCACAATCATCTAGCCTCTCTTGCAACCTTTTAATTTCTAAATATGTATGCTTCTTACAAAATCTATCTACCCTTTTTGGTGTGCAAATGCATTCCAAATTCACTCCGGAAAAATTGACATGCTTATAAGAAATATTTTTGTCATGACTTGTGTAATCATCATTAGCATTTTGGATATTCAAATAATTTATACTAACAACATTGCAATTATGCTCATTATTCAAATATTTTGTGCCAACATTTTATTGACTTCTTCTTCTAACAATTGAGCACAATTTTTCGAACCATCATTTCAAGAAAGATATTATAAAGATGATCAATAACATGATGCAACCTCAATTCCATTTTTTTAGTTTTCGTTTTTAACCAAACTAGTGATAAAACAAGAAACTAAAAGATTCAATTGCAAGATCTAAAGATATACCTTCAAGCACTCACATCCCTGGCAACAGCGCCAGAAAAGAGCTTGATGTCTACTATGCAACTTTATTCTGGTAGACACGTGTTGGGCCTCCAAGTGCAGAGTTTTGTAGGATAGTAGCAATTTTCCCTCAAGTGGATGACCTAAGGTTTATCAATCCATGAGAGGTGTAGGATGAAGATGGTCTCTCTCAAACGACCATGCAACCAAATACAAGAAATCTCTTGTGTCCCCAACACACTCAATACAATGGAAAATTGTATAGGTGCACTATATCGGCGAAGAGATGGTGATAAAAATTTAATATGGATGGTAGAAATATATTTTTATAATCTGAATAAATAGAAACAGCAAGGTAGCAAATAGTAAACAGGCACAAAAACGGTATTGCAATGCTTAAAAATGAGGCCTAGGGTCCGTACATTCACTAGTGCAACCTCTCAATAGTGCTAACATAGTTGGATCATATGATTACCCCTCAAAGTGTAACGAAGAATCACTCCCAAGTTCCTATTAGCGGAGAACAAATGATAGGAATTGTTTGTAGGGTACGAAACCACCTCAAAGCTATTCTTTCCGTTCGATCTATTCAAGAGTTCGTACTAAAATAACACACAGCTATTTTTTCCGTTCGATCTATCCTAGAGTTCGTACTAAAATAACACCAAAGAAAATTCATTTTCATAATACTCAATCCAACACAAAGAACTACAAGGTGACCCCAAAGTTTCTATCGGAGAAAAGATAATAAAAACATGCATGAACCCTTATGCATAGATTACCCCAATATCACCGCGGGAATCCATGAGTTGAATTCCAAGACACATATCAAGTGAATCAATATGATACCCCATTGTCACCTCAAGTATTCATACCGCAAGACATACATCATGTGTTCTCATATCTGAATATTCAATCCGATAAGACAAAACTTCAAAGGGTAAAGATTCAATTCATCACAACAATGGTATAGAGGGGAGAAACATCATATGATCCGACTATATTAACAAAGCCCATGATATAGATCACGAGAGAGAGAGAGAGGGAGATTAATCACATAGCTACTGGTACAAACCCTCAGCCCTGAGGGTGGACTACTCCCTCCTCATCGTGGTGGCCGCCGGGATGATGAAGATGGCCACCGGAGATGATTCCCCCCTCCGGCAGGGTGCCGGAAAGGGTCTAGATTGGTTTTCAGTGGCTACAGAGCCTTGCCGCGGCGTAACTTCTGATCTAGGTTAACCCCGAGGGTTTTTGGAATATTTGTGAATTTATAGGGTAAAGAGGGGGTGCAGGAGGTCACCGAGATGGGCACAACCCACCTGAGCGCGCCTGGGCCCCCAGGCGCGCCCTGGTGGGTTGTGCCCCCCTCGGGGCAACCCCCATGTGCTGCTCTGGCCCATCTAGAGTATTCTGGTCCATAAAAAATCCACAAAAAAATTTCGTGGTGTTTGGACTCCGTTTGATATTGATTTTCTGCGATGTAAAAAACAAGCAAAAAACAGCAACTGGCACTGGGCACTGGGTCAATAGGTTAGTCCCAAAAAATGATATGAAGTTGCTATAAAATGATTGTAAAACATCCAAGAATGATAATAAAATACCATGAATACTTCATAAATTATAGATACGTTGGAGACGTATCACTTCTCGACGGCCTCGCTCCCCCCCCCTCGGCTAGGAGAGGTCCTTCAGGACGATACTTCGGCGTCCACCATGGGGGTAGGCGAGGGGGCTCACGGCGGCATGTCACTCTCTGCCAATTCGGGTGGCAGAGAGTTCCCCTCCGATAATGGAGTTTGCGAGAGCTCGCGTGGAGGGCTGAAAGGCAAAATAAAAAAATAACTTATATAATGAAAACAGGAAGACCGAAGATAAACAGTAGAGTTTTGAATACTTACGATTCAGACAGGGGCTTCACCCTGGGGGGGGGGGGGCAGTTCGGATTTCGAGTCCGAACTGTCCGAGAGGACTACCTTCCCTCTCTTGGGCGCCTCCCCCGCCGGGTCCTCGGAGGCCGCCCTCTTCTTCTTCCTCCCATTACATGGGGAGTCGCTCTCCACCTCCTCCTCCTCTTCTTCCTCATCTCCCTCATGGGAAGAGAGGGCTTCTGTCTCTCCGGACACCATGTCCGAAGGACCTTTGTGGCAGGGGCCGCCCTTGGCCTCCTTGCCCTTCTTCTTCTTGGCCTTCTTCTTGGACCAGCATTTCTGTTAGCTGGGGTGTAGTTGGGTCTTCGGGCAGCGGTGCCGGACAGTTGATCTGCTCCGCCTTTGCCGTCCAGCCCTCTACGGAAGACAGGCAACACATTATATCTAACTTATCTGACCGAATGGGTCTTCGGAAATATTATGCTTACCGGTAAGGCCGGGTTCTCGCTGTCGAGTCCGATGTCTTCGGTCTTCATAGGCCAACTTTTCTGGGCCTTGAAGAGTTTCTTCCATATGTCTTCGTGCGTGGTGCCGAAGAAGCGCTTCACGGTCCGTGGCTCCTTCGGATTGAACTTCCGCATGTGGCAGGCCCGGAGTTGGCAGGGAAGAATGCGGCGGAAGAGCATCACCTGAATCATGTTTGTGAATCCGCTGTTCGAACCCAACACGTTGGAGATGCATTTCTGCAGCATCTGCACCTCCGATTGGGACCCCTAGTCAAGGCCTTTTGCGGTCCATGAGGTAAGTCTCGTGGGGGGGGGGGTCCGGATCTGAAATCAGGCATGGCCGCCCAGTTGGTGTCGCGGGGTTCGGTGATGTAGAACCACTCCTGCTGCCACACCTTGACCGTCTCCATGAAAGCCCCCTTGGGCCAGAAGACGTTGGGAAGCTTGCTCACCATGGCTCCACCGCAGTCCGCGTGCTGTCCATCGACCACCTTCGGCTTCAGATTGAAGACCTTGAGCCATAGGCCGAAGTGTGGGGGGGGTGCGGAGAAGAGCCTCACACACGACAATGAATGTCGATATGTGGAGGAAAGAATTTGGGGATAGATCATGAAAATCTAGCTTGTAATAGAACATGAGGCCTCGGACGAAGGGGTGTAGGGGAAACCCTAGCCCTCGGAGGAAATGAGGAATGAACATGACTTTCTTGCCAGCCTCCGGAGTGGGGATAACCTGATCTTTGTCAGGGAGCCTGTGCGCGATATCCGTGGACAAATAGCCCGCGCTCCGGAGCTCCTTGATGTCCTTCTCGGTGATGCAGGAGGTCTCCCACTTGCCCTTGGAGCCGGATCCGGCCATTGCTAGGGAGGGTTGCAGTGGTGGGAAAGGTTGGAGTTTTTGGGCACTGGAGCTTGAAGATGGAAGACGGAGGCTAGAGGAAGGCGTGGGGAAAAAAGAAGGGATTTTTACCCTCTTATAGGCAGCGAAAATACCAAACCCCCCCCCCCCCCTCAAGCCATAAACCTCGACTGTTCCCAACGAGATCGTGCATTAAGGCGCGGTTGGATTACCCAAACCATATTGATGAAAATCCTGTAATGGGCAGGCATGATCTCTATTTTGACAAGACGTGCCAATAGAGGCTAAGCCTCGAAACACGAAACGGGAGGCGTGAAAATGGTTCAAAATGTTGAAGGGTCAAGTGTGACGCTTCGCCAAAAAAGTTTTTCTTTATACAGGAAGCTGACTTGAAATATTCAGGAGGAGGAACCCACCTTACAATGCAAAAGATAATCTGTGTGCCGAACACATCGTCATCGAAGAGTGGTTCAGGGGCTACTGAGGGAGTCCTGGATTAGGGGGTCCTCGGCTGTCCGGACTATTCAATAGGGGCCGGACTGATGGGCCGAAAGGATAAAGCAGAAGACTGTCCCCCGTATCCGGGTACGACTCCCATATGCGTGGATGGCAAGTTTTGTGTCTGGATCTGTTGTTTCCTTCCTCTACGAACCGACACTGTACAACCCTAGGTCTCTCCGGTGTATATATAAACCGGAGGGTTTAGTCCGTAGAGGCTATCGGGATATTCATAGTCTAGACAGCTAGGGTTTAGCCATTATGATCTCGAGTTAGATCAACTCTTGTAACCCCTATGCTCATTGAATACAATCAAGCAGGACATAGGGTTTTACCTCCTTTAAGAGGGCCCGGACCTGGGTAAACATTGTGTCCCCATCGTCCCTTGTTACCATTGATCCCCAGACACACAGTTCGGGACCTCCTACCCGAGATCTGCCTGTTTTGACACCGACACCGCGACCCACTCGCCATCTCCTTTTAGGCATTCTAGGATGGTTGGTGCGTCAGCAAGGGAGAGTCCGGTTGTAGTTGTTGCTCTTTGTGGTGACGCGTGTTGGTCGAGACGCGGCTTTGTTGTTTTGCTTAGGGCAGGCTCCTTGTGTTGTGTTGTAATGTGTGTGGTGGTTAATCTTTGGATTGACCCGGGTGTAAGCTACATTTGATGTTCGCAGCGAGAGATAGTCTCTTATAATTGTCTTATGTCTTCTATAAAAATATGATACACCGTGGCGTACTTAAAAAACAGGGTGTACCTTGCCGAACTACCCCCTGGTCACCGGGTACCGGCAGCTGAGTTCCTCAAAATTTGAAATCGTGGGAGGGAGAATGTAGAAATGTATATCAGTCAAAATAGGACCCGTGATGTCAAAAGAACTGCTCACGTAGCCAAGGCAGGGCGCTACCCGATGCTGGCCATGCATTCCCATGGAGAAATGATAGAATTTTTCTCCCTTATAATATATACAAAGAGCCATTGCAAAGCCGCACCATCCCACATCCCACATCCCTCCTTTCCCCTCTCTGTCCGGAGCGTGAGAGCTCGGCGGCAAGCCCATGGCGGACGGTCGTCACATCGCCGGGGGCTTTGGGAACGCCTTTGCTCTACTGCTCGTTCTTGCTCCTGTGTGAGTGTCTCTAAGCCGCATCTCTACTACTCCTATGCTCGTCGATCTAGTAGTACACCTGCGCTAGGGAAGAACACCTGCACGTCACGGATCCGCCTCCGCTGGTCGGACGGGACGGAGGGAGCGGGGGGGCCGCCGGCGAGGTACCCGCGCAGGCGGGCCGTGCGGGGGCAGCATTACGTGTGCACGCAGATAGCAAAAACCAAAACCACCTCCTTTGGATCGGGGGAGGGTGAGATGGCCGGCGCTGTTCACCGCGGCGGCGTCGACCCGGCGAGAGTGGTGCATGTGCAACCAGAGAACCGCGGCGAGGTTCGTACGCGGCGCGGCTGGAGTAGGGTGTGCGGATTTGATGAAAGGTGGCGTCTTTCGATCGATCGGGGAGAGGGCAAGATGGCCGGCCGGCGGCGTACGGATGGGCGCCGTACGTAGACCAGGCCGGCGGGCATGCAAAAGATGCACTTTTTTGGCGGCGAATGTGGTCTGGCCGGCATCACTGTGCTGGTATACGTATACACAGAGTTCCCCTGTTTCTCGTGGCAGCCGTCTCCGGGCGCTACTCTGCTCTGCTTTCAAATGTAGAAGATCTGATGAATTTTTTAGATGATTATTACACTGCCTTTTGTGCAAAAACTACCGCTTTCTGCTTGGAAACTTGAGTTCTGCAGATACCACATCCCCTGTTTTTCTTATGTGGGTTATAATCTAGTCGGCGAATACATGTTGCATTTAAGCTCCAATCGATCCTTTTTTGTGGTGTAGCTTGTACAGTTCTTGATATCCTGATGCAACCCGTGTTAGTGTAGTCTTTACTCATTGGGTAGTATATATTTCTGGATCTTACATGATATTTGTGACTCATACATGTAGTACCATTCATTGTAAGAGTACTATAATTCACTCAGATGAAACTTATTATAGATTCCACGTTTGCCCTTATTTGTTAGCGTATCATTAGCTCAAAATTCTCGAATTCACATCTACCAAATTTCAAACAAAAAGGAACAGCCAAATGCAGTAGAAGTTCACAAAATTCAGAGCTTTGGTTTTTTTTTTCTTTTTTGTGGGGGAGAGCTTTGGTTTTCTTAACCAAACATGCATGCACACACAGAACATTTGTGCCAATCTTCACGCAATCTTGATTTGTAAAACAAAAAAGGCTCCGGGAACCAAGGGAAAACGGCAGATTTTCTTAGACTTGCATTATCCAGTCCATTTTCACGCAACCTCGAATTATTGGTGACCACCCCTGATGAAACTCACTGTTACATGTCATCTCTTAAACAGGAGTACAAGACAAAATGGAAAGATCCAGTGCATGGTTAAGAAAAACAATGCATAGAACTTAAGTTATTTGCCAATCAATAAACTGTTTCTAATTAATGTTGTTCTGTGATAGATAGACAATCTTGGATTCCTAAAATAGGTAAAATTTATGTCATCTTGAATGACATTACAGCAAATTATCTTTACTGATCATGCCATATCTGCTTCCTTCTTTTCTTTTCCAATGTTGTTAAGAAATTTTTGAATGTTATATTTGCTTCCTGTTACACAAAGCTATTGAGATATATTCTTAATCAGCTGTACAAGACCCAAAAAATTATATCATCTAGAATGTCATTGCAGAAAATTATCTTTAGTGGTCATGCCATATCTGCTTCCTTTTACACCAAACTACTGACATACTTAATCAGTTGTTAAAGAGTCTGAAAAACTCTCGAGCCATTTTGGTGAAATGCAGCATGAACCACGGTATAGGTTATATCAATTTTTATTTTCAAACCATGTTATCAATAGCTTGGGCAGGAAACAATAGCTTTTTATAAGATGTAATAAGCAAAGTACAGCCAATTATCAGCATTAATATGAAGAAAAGAACCCAAGCTTAAAAGCAAGAATATAATTGGACATGTTATGTATATAGTCCAGTGGGCAAAGAAACATCCAAATATTAATAATACTGTAATTCAAATTACTCGTGAATTATTTTATAAATTCTTCAACAATTTCATGTCCAGAATTAGGCAAGCATGGCTCATACACAACAGGTTGATTCTTTAAACATGCAGTGTTGATCCATTAGGCAAAATGCAAGTCCCAATACTGATATGGTTATAAACATGACAGAATGGTTTTATTTTTTTGTGAAGCTCAGCTCTGTTTTCCCATATGTAGGTTCTGCATGCTAATTGCTTTGGTCATCGGTACAATCCTTTCGTCAAAATAGAATGAATATGTAGATGAATACTGAACTATATTATAGTATTTTTCTGAAATATTGTACTCAATTACTACAGCATCTGAAATATATATTTCCTGCCAATTACTTGCTTGATTTCAAAGTTTTCTTGGTACTGTGTATCCTTGCTTGGAGAGTCTTACTGTTTAGAATCTCTGTTCAAAGATGGTCTGTCGTTTGTTTGGTTAAATGTATGAGGCGATCTGAGTTCACCAACCGTCAGCTATATATAGGATATCCATTACAAATTGCATACCCCACGGACATTAGGTACATGTTTTAGGTTACTGCCATGAGGTTACAAGAATTTGTTTGTATGATTCAAATATATTAGCATGAACCTAAGACAGTTCCATTTATTTTTTTCTGTCCTTTGATGTGTGATACCTCCTGTATTTCACAATACTTGTCATGCGCACCCACCGTGTAGGCGGGCGAAAATGCATCTAATATAGTTGGACAAAAATTTGAAGTACTAGTAATGTATCATGTGACAAAAAGTATGGCCTAGTTCCATTAACTCTGTTATGATTAGTTATCATAACTTAATTTCACAGAAGCTATAAGTGTTGTTATTTTTGTAAAATTTTGGATATCAATGTTGGTCTCAGGATGACTTTCCGCGCCATAAAGAGAGATGGGTCAGTGGACGAGCGAACTGTGTACAATTATGCCGCGACGTTTTTCAATGCCGCGGGTCTTGTTGCTTATGCCGCACCCGTGCATAATTGGCTAGTTATCATCATCAACCTATTCGCACTATTCGTGGAGGGCATCTACACCGTGATATTCTACCGCTATGCTGAGGGGAGGACCCGCCGGATCACTGGTTGGACGATTGTGTCCGAGATTGCATGGGTGATCGTCCTAGCAATCGTTTATTTCAGTTTCTTCTGTGGAGGCCACCATGAGGGCGCACGTGTTGTCGTGTTCGGCATCGTGGGAGCTATCACCGCAATCCTCATGTACGGTCTTCTACTGGTGGACACGGTACGTGATTTGTGCGCGCTTTGCTCAGTCCAAAGTAATAAAAACATACAACCAGTGATTTGTTGAGCAGCTGATCAATATGCTTATTTCTGTGCAGCGCACCGTGTGGATCAACAAGGACCTGACTCAGATGAGTATCCTTCTGGTGCTCACATCATAGCTCAACTGCGTGACCTGGACCATTTTCGGCAACAAGTCCAAGCCTCGAGACAACTACATCTTGGTATGTAGCTGTACACTGCCATCTCGTCACATGTGCTCTTGTCTATTGGTGTGTTGTGTTCCCGCTGAGCTTCCTTTGCTGGTTTCAGGTGCCCAACGCCTCTGGCATCGCGCTGACTTTTTGTTCGGCGATCGTCTACGTCATGGGCAAGGTTGAGGACAGGATGGCTGCGCGGGCGCGAGAGGCGAGGAAGCAAGCGTGGATGCGTCGCACCATCGAGCTGGCACCAGTAGCGTAGAACCGGTTCGGCCAAGGACTGTGTGCGCTATCTGTGGATGGAGTAGCAATGATGAAACGCTTATCATGTTTTAATGCAGGGACAGCTTGAAACAGGGAGGGAAGCAGATTCCCCTGTGCCACAATGTTTAAGAAATAGAGAATTTTGTTTTGCGGACGAAGGGTAACTTTGATCGAACCCCTATCTTATAACTACTCAAATCTTAATGCCTCGATATGACAAGTTAAAAAGTAGCCGGACCTAAATGAACCTCTATATTCAGCTCCTGGGGCTTTTTTTTGATCGGTCTATTACTTGCTAGTTTCTGGTTCTCTTCCCCTGGGGCTTTAGCTGTTAGCTTTGGCAGGTTGGGCTTCCCAGAGTTTTATCATTTGGGGGTGAAGGTTGGGCCTGTCTTACTCCCCTGCACGTGAGCTCTGCTGATGTTGCGATGTTGTGGTGGTCTAAGATCAACAAGTGATATGGTTTTCTTAATGAAAATCAGGGGGAAACCCCGTTCCATAGAAAAAAAATCAGCTCCCTAGAATAATTTTAGACTAATTCTTTCATCCTTTGTGACATGCATTTTAAAGCATTGTGCAGTATGTCGTCAATCATTTGAATGGTTCAAATGCACCATATGCAACAATTCAACTACAAACATATATATAGTTCATCTAATCAAACAACTCAATTTAAAACATGCATATAGTTTTTCCAAAGGCCACCAAATCGATCAACTTTATCCAAAAAGCCACCACATCGCATGTTTTATGTCGTGGACCAATCCCATGGTACACTAACTCAAGCATTTCCATGCTCACCATCACCACCGTGGCCGAACACCGATTGTGCCAAAATCTCACCACAAGTTAGTTCCCAATATTACCTCGTTGTGTCATCCATCAAGCTCGGATCCGAACATGATAGCACCCTCTTCGATCTTCTTCTCTTTTGCAAGTCACTCCTCCTCAAGTGCAATTATACGCTCCTCCGCTTCCACCTTTATTGATTGGGCCGCCACCTTTGCCCTCTCACACAAGTAACAAGCATTGGATCTGCTTGAGTAAATAGCAAAAAAACTGCCACATTGCAGGCTATGTCTACAAAAAACTACCAAATCTTTTAATCTTTCAAAAAAATTCCACAAATTTGGTTCGCTGTTCCAAAAAAAACCCAAATTATCATGTGGTTTAGAATTAATCCGGACTATGACAGGCCGGCCCTGCTCCTAACCAAACCATTTGTTGACTGTCTGTTTGACCGTTAGCTTACAAGTGAGGCCCACATATAAGCCATCTCTTCTGCCTTTCTTCTTCCTCTCCTTACCTCTTTCTCTCTCTCTCCCGAGCCAGGCGGCGCCGCCATAGCCGAGCAGAACCAAGACTGGAGCAGCCACGGCCAGCACCACCTCCACCGCCAGGAACTTCTCCTCCGCACTGCGAGCCACCGCGTGGCCGCCACCTCCCGCCACTGACGCCAACGAGGCCGCGTGCGGCGGGTGGTGCACCGGCGGCCGCCACTGCGTGAAGCTCTGTGACGCCAAGCTAGACGAAGATGGCCCCGTGCACCACTTGCTTCTGACGATCGATGCCACTGCATCGGCGACGGCCTCCACCAGCGCCGGCGACGCGGAAGTATCGTCGCAGGGTGCGGCTGACCCACCATTGCCGCCCTTCACCCCACCATTCCCCGTCGCGCCATTGTTGTTGGGCGTGGCCGTTGGGCTGAGCGTCGGGTGCGTGCACGTGCTGAAGATGATGCGGGAGAAGAGCGCCCGCGGCGTCACCTTGAGCTTCGCCTCCGCGCCGCCGGCCGCGCCCGGCATCTCCCGGTGTGCATGGCCTATCACTGCTTCTGCCTCCCTACCATGGTCAGCCATGAATCAAGATGGCAATGGGGCCTCGAAACCCGCGTCCCCATGGGTTTTTACCCTATTAGGGGATGTGGATGGGCATCTTTTCATCCCCGCGGGGCTGTTGTTGGGCACATTATACAACCCGACATGTTTCGTGGGTTTACACCCGTTTCGGTAGTCCCCGAACCTGAAACCCGGCAATACCCGCGAAATTACATTATTTTTTTACCACCGTAGTCATCTTACCCCTGAAATCTTAGAGGCCCTGATGTATTCACAAGATTGGATAAGAAACAAATATAAAGGTGTGTCTTTCTTTACATATCAACATAAAGTTTAACATTATCATGCTGCAATATTTCATAAGATATTCATTACTACTTATTTGATTCTCATAGATGCTGACAATGAATAAGGACAAAGCTTTTGGAGTTGTCTTCAAGACATTCAAGAGGGAATGCAGGTGAAGTACAGGTACTTGCAAATTTCATATACTAATCTGCATGTTTTTCTCATATTTAACTTTAGCTTGAGCGAATTTTGATCTTTCCTAGGACTTGGCACTTTGATTTTGCATTGGAAGATTTGAAGATGGTCGTTTGGAGGCTTGGAGATGTGAAAGATGCCATGATGATTCCAACTTTAAAGTGATTTGTGAACTATAAGTTCTATTTTAGAACTTATATAGCTGTTGAACCGTCTACTATTGTTTTTTATCGAAATTTACTCAAGTTATGCAGCTGAAATGTTCTTGTTTTGATTTTGAAATATTATTCTTTGTCGCCACTATGTTTGTTTAAATATTTTGATTTTATCGCGGGTTCCCCGTGGGTTCCCCGAAACCCGATGGGTTTAGGGGACGGGCAAAAAACTAGCCCCGCACACGGTGATGGGACGGGGATGGGTTTGCAATTTTCTCATGGGGATGGGTTTGGGAAGGCAAAACCCGATGGGTTTCGTCCCCGTTGCCATCTTGAGCCATGAACAGCTAAACAGCGAGAGGAGCGGGAGCCACCGCGTGCAGCAGCAGGAGCAGCGGCTCCACCCTGTGCAGCAGCCGGAACGCCCTCGAGCACCGCCTCCAGAGCAAGGCCGGACGATGTGCACAGGGTCCCTTCGTCGACCCCAGCGATGACCTCGCCGGCGGGGACCCCATTGCTTTTTATACTTTTTTCGCAGGGACCCGGTTGATTTTTAATTAAATTACAGGGACCTGATTGCTTTTATTTTTTCTATAGGGACCTGAATGCATTTGAAAATATGTGGGGGCCACCTGTCGTAACCTGTTAATGGTCAAACTGATGAGTGGACCCGAGCTATCATAATTTCGCTTAAAGCTTAACGGTTTAGTCATTGGTTTTTTAGAACATCCAACCAAAATAATGGTGGTGCTTTGAAAAATTAATAGAAGTGGTAGCTTTTTGTAGCCCTAGCTGGTAATGTGGTAGTGTTTTTGCTATTTACTCGACCTACTATATAGATAAAGCACAAACCAAAGTGCACGGCAAACAATACAAGGTAGTAAGGCGGCCCTCTTACAAAGCAGATCATGTTATAACCGAACAATGCAAACGCACACCACTATGTTGCCAAAAAAGCTAAGTTCCACCACAACACCCTTAGGGGAGGAGAATGGCACCACCTTTGCTCTCCACTTCTCATCCGCCAGGAATTTGGGCTTGTTCCACCTTGCCGCCTTCTCATCTTTTTGTTCGGCCGTGAAGGCTTTCTTGGTCTCGACTGAAGCACGAAGCTATATTTTTAGGTGTCGACACCTCCATTCTTCTTCCTTTCTTTTGAAATTGTTTGCCCATCCGGCCTTACGTGAGGTTTTTCATCCTCATCCTCCTCTGCATCAACGGATATGATAATTCTTCGCCCTCTTCGGTGTGATTTTGTAGTTTCTCCGTGCCCACTTCTCATTGCCAACTAGCCCTTTGCAGCAGTGAAGCAACATGAATGGCTTGCCACCATCCTTTCTTGTTGTGTTGTGCGTATAGGTCTTGGATGATAGGCACGTACTCATTGGTTGATAACCCACTCGGTGGTGCAATGTTGATCTGATCAACACAACCAGACAATCGGTTGAATTGCTCTTGTATCACACCCCCACCGGTGGGCAAGAGATCCAGGAGTAAATATTTGAGCAGACATTTGAGGGGCTAAATTTTAGGAGTTCGGTTAGAATTGCCCTATGCCCTTCTCGTGCAATAAACAGCATTAAGCCTCAATTATTTGTTTCCATTGAGCCTCTTTTCCTTGCAACAAGCTCAACTTGCATATCGGACAGAAATGCATTCCCCCGAGGCCTCAACCTGCTACATATCTATATAGACCACTAGTATGGAATTGGGCTTTGGAGACGATTCGTACATGGGACAGCAGCGGTTGCCCGTTCCACCTCAAAGCCTGTGCCACTAATATTCGGCACCACAGCGACAGCTCCTGAAACGGCCTTCCATGTTTCCATGGCGCAGGTTGTTCCATAAGAACAACCACTTCCCATGAGTTTAGGGGCCTAGGCGGTTTCCTCCATACGACCGCCTTCCTTACCGTTTTCACTGCCACTTAATATTTCATTTTTATAACCGAGCATGTAAACGAAATTAACAAAAAATATACAAACATGATCTGGCCCTCATATAACATTCATTTCCACAAGCACTTTTCTTTTCATAATACATGCATATCATTGGGGGTCATAGCCAAGATGTACAATTAGACACTTCACACCGAACGTATGAACATACTTGTAAAATCTACAAACATAAGTCTATTGTGATGTGCTTATGCTATGTCGTCGTCCCGTGTAGTTTACCGGTTGTGCCTCTTCATGCAATCGCCACTACATTGCGATATAAATCTTTTGTGACATGCACAAAATACGCACATTGCTGAAGATGCATGGTAGAGGAGTTAAGACCTTGTCATCTTGTGCGGTGGGCCTAACATATGTATGATTGAATTAAATTGAGTTTTACTTCAAATAATTATACCTGCTTTCGGGATCATAACTGCCTCTAGATAATAAGTTGATCAAACGAATCCAAAAGGCGGCAATACTGCTCTGAAAACAAACTTGTTACTCATCAAGAGAATACTCATTGTCTGGATTAGCTAGGTGCAAAAGACATATTTTTTTAGACCTACTTGAGTTTCATGACATGTCAACACATTTTTCATTTGGACATAGTTGGGATTCATTACACATCAGTATGTGCTCTATAGTCAACAGAGACAAAGATATAAGTTTCATCATTGGTTAGTAGGCTAGTACAACACCATAACAGTAACCGTTTGACTAAATTATACATCCAAAACAAAGAAAGTACAACCAAAACCTATGGGCGTGAAGGCCTGTCACATGTGAGAGCTCATTGTGCTGGAGATCCAGAGAAAGCTCGATGAAGGTCGGTTGGGGCGGATGGGCAGATCTGCCACCGTGTCGTCACTGAAGCCGGGGATGCACGGGTGTACCACTGTGCCGCCACCTCCGCTCTCCACTTCTCATATTCCATCAACTTGAGCTTGTTCCACCTTGTCGCCTTCTCTTCTTTCTACTCGGTTGTGAATGCTTTCTTGGTCTCAGTCGAAGCACAAAGATACTATTCTTAGGCGTCGACGCCTCCATCCTTCTTCCTTTCTTCTGGAATTATTTGCCCATCCGGCCTTGCATGAGAATTTTCATCCTCCTCCTCCTCCTCTACATCAATGGGTATGATAATTCTTTGCCCTCTTCGGTATGATTTCGTAGTTTCTCCGTGTCCACTTATCATTGCCACTAGCTCCTTGTAGCAATGAAGCAATATGAATGGCTTGTCGCCAACCTTTTTTGTTGCGGTGCGCGTATAGGTCTTGGATGATAGACCCATACTGGTTGATTGACAACCCACTCGGTGGTGCAATGTTGATTTGATCAACACAACTAGACCATCAGTTCAATTGCTCTTGTATCACACCCTCGCCACTGGGCAAGAGATCTGTTGGGGATATACCCCACGGTGTGACCCCCAGGAGGGGTTGGGTTACACTGTTGGCGACTCAGTAATGAAGTTTAAGAAGGCCCAAGAAGCCAAGACCTGAGAGCCTGGAGGCGGCTTACGAGGCGGGCCAGATGAAGGCCCAAGACCCAAAGATGGTGTGTGAACCGAAAGTGTAAGTTGCCTGATGGTGACTTGCCTAGCAAGGCAAGGCGATTTAGAATCAGGGTCGGTCATGGAATATGACCTGACCTGGACTCTTGTAAGCCCAGGGCCTCGACTTGTGTATATAAAGGCGAGACCCTATGGCGGGTTAGACTTAAGTTAAAATCAATCAAGAGCTAGGTTAAGCGACTCCGCTCCCTTGTAATCGATATTCAAGCAATACAACTCAAAGCAAGACGTGGGCTTTTACCTCGATCGTGAGGGACCGAACCTGGTTAAACTGTGTCTCTCGTCCTGTTCAACCCCTGCTTTAAGCTAATCACCGTAGCCATGGCCTCACACCTAAGTCCTTTCATGAGGGCATCTGCCGTGACAAAACCACGACAGTTGGCGCCCACCGTGGGGCCAGCACATAGTGGTTTCAAGTTCTTGAAGGGCTCTTTCCCAGGGATCGAGGGGTACGCCGTCGGCAGGATGACTAAGAGTCACCGCAGCAAACTCTACATCGACGACGCTGGTTGGGGCCCCGAGGTCAACTCAATCGAGTACGGGTATCGGGTCCCCTTCGGCGGGATTCACATCTTTATCGGCAAGATCGGCGGATCGGAGCCTGAGTCAGACATCTGCACCGACATCATCGAGCCGGCTCAGCACGCGCAACTCTCCTGTGTTCAACCCGGTCGAAAGCGCGTTTTCGTCGATTTCATGCAAGGCAAAGAACTTGCGGAAGATTCTGCATTTGGAGGAGAGACTCTTATTTATTCTGGTGATGAGTCCTCGACCGGAGAGACGAAGTCGATCTATCAGCTTCAAGACGGCGAGCTTGGGGGCTATTCCAACGGTGACAGTATTCTGGACCCCTATGAGCCGCCGTGCAGGGCTGCTATCTTTATGGCTGGCACATAGCTGGCTCTCAATTCTTCAACGACGGCTGCGGCGGCCTCTGACTCAGCCGCAGCAAGAGTCGGTGGATCTGGGTCAGGCAGGCCGCCGGCTCAAGTACTGTTGGATCTTATGGATACCTTGACAGCTTTGTTGGCAACAGAGGTTACCGCGATGAATCAAGCAGAGCGCAACGCAGAGGTCATAAGAATTCGTGCGGAAATCACCAAGGCCCAGGAGGATATCGTACCTGAGAACAACCAAACAATTGCGTTGAAAGCTCTGATTGATGCAGAAGCAGAGCGTGTCAAGGCAGATGCTTGGCGTCTAAGTCTGAATCGGGATGCATCCAATGCAGTATTCTAGAGAAGGTATTAGAGTCACCTGCCTCTGTCGTTTGACCCAAGGCGGTTGTTTAATCCTCCTAGACTGGGTCCGAGTACTCCAGACGCCCGGGTGAATCCCCAATTAAATCCGGATGTGCCTGGAAGACGGGCGGCGGCTCAACCTCGTTAGCCTGAGACAGTGCGAAGGGAGGAGCCAGGCCCTAACCCGCCCCTCAATCAGACACTGCCGCAGCGTTTCCTGGCGGCACCGCCAGGACACTTTTCTAACCCGATGGATAATATGTTAGCAACGGCGACCCAGCTGGCGGCCATTCCGATCGAGGGCGAGTCACTAGTTGCATGGAAACCCGAAACGCGGTTGAACTCCTTCAAACGACTATTGCACAGCAGGCGGCTTACTCATATAGTCAAGGTCGTTTTCACTCGGCCCCTCGCCCAAGTCGAAGTTACAGCCAGCGTGTTGAGTCGCTTGCAGTTTCTAGCAGTGAACGGCATCGTAACCCGCCCCATGATGATAACCTACTGGTCAATGCTCAGGTGATTGTGGACGGAGCCAGAGCTCGTCGTGAGGCGGAAGCGGCGGCTCAGCAGAGGGCTTATCAGCAGGCTCCGATGTCCCCGTCGGCCTCAGTGGGGGCTGGGATGATTTCCAGGACGGTTGGAGTGCCGTGTTTAGTACCGTCTTTGCGTAATAAACGTCTGCCTAAGGATTTCAAAGGTCCTCGTAAAGTGCCTAACTATACAGCTGATCTCCCACCAGAGGGTTGGATTGTTATGAGTTAGCCATGGAGATGTTGGATGTCAATGATGCGGTCTGTGCCAAGTACTTTACTATGATGTTGGATGGGCCAGCTCGTACAAGGTTAAAAAGTTTGCCTGCTAATTCGATCAGCTCATGGGCAGAGCTGAAGGCATGTTTCTTCAAAAACTTTCAAGGAACATGCAAGCAGCCACTGACGATTATCGATCTGGATAACTACGTACGGCGTGACGATGAGTTGGCCCACCATTGGGTCCGGCGGGTGTCTGATATCATGCACTCATCGGATAGTATCATAGCGGGTCAGGCGGTTCTGGTCTTGGACAAGAAGTATCACTATACCCCCCCCCCTTAAGCAGAAGCTTGGGCGGCTTAAGCGTTATTGTAATGACATGGGCGAGCTCATGGCGGCTCTCATTAAGTATGCAGACTTTGATAACACAAAATACCCTGGGTCTGATGACGAGAAGCCCAACAAGGGTAAGAAGAATGGCAATGGTAAGGGTCAGCAGCAGAATGTGGCAGGGCATAATGGCAACAACCAGGGTAACGGTGGTAGGCGCAGACACCCCCATGGCGGGTCAGATCTAGTAGCTAACACCAACGCTGGATACAAGAACCAGTGTTGCAACGATCATGGTAAGTCACCCTTTGGTGGTGCAAAACCCTTTAATCTTGAGGCGGCGCTTAATGACCCGTGCCCGAAGCACAGTCTTCCCAACAAGCTAGCCACTCATGCCTGGAAAGATTGTTGGGTTATGCGAGAGTTCAGGAATTACAGCCTCAGTCGGAATCATGGCAATAATAGTGGGCTGCCCGGCAGGTCAGGATCTGGTTCTCAGTGGACCGACTTTGGTGGTGACGGTTCAAGTTCTGGCTATCCAGGTCAAGGCAATCAGGGTGCTTATAACCAACAGTTTGGTCAGGGTAACCAGCAGCAAGGTAATCAGTCAGGGTATCAAAGTAATCCAAAGTAGCTAAACAGTGGTCAATACCATGTTTTCACCACAAGTCTTTGCAAACGAGATCAGAAGATTCATAAGCGCGCTGTCAATGATGTTGAGCCGGCAGTGCCACAATACCTGCGATGGTCAGAGCATCCAATCACATGGAGTCGAGAGGATCACCCGCCCCGGGTTGAGAATTCGGGTCATCTGGCATTGGTGGTAGCCCCTCAAGTAGGTGGTTATAAGTTCACAAAAGTGCTCATGGATGGTGGTAGCAGCATCAACATATTATACTACGATACCTTTCGGCGTATGAATCTGACTGACAAGCACCTCAAGCCATCATCTACAGTTTTCCATGGTGGGGTTCCTGGTAAGTCGGCATATCCAGTGGGGAAGATATCGCTGGAAGTGGCTTTTGGTGATGATCGTAATTACTGGATAAAGTCCTTGTGGTTTGAGGTGGTCAAGATCAAGAGTCCATATCATGCTCTGTTTGGTCGGCCAGCTTATGATGGTTTATGGCTCGCCCTTGTTATATTTACTTGCATCTTAAGATGCCAGGGCCAAATGGGATGATTACGGTTCATGGTGATTGGAAAGTCGCCTTGGAGTGTGAGGAAGGAGATGCAGCTTATGCAGAATCAGCTTGTGCTACTAAGGAGCTCAAGTTTTATAAGGACAATGTTGACCCAGCCGATATGAACCCCCTGAAGAAGCCCAGTACTAAGCAGGACCCTCTGTTGAAGTTCAAGTCGGTTGATGACAGCAAATAGGTGGATTTTGTCCCTGGCGACTCGTCTCAGTAGTTCACTATAGGGGCTAATATGGATCCCAAACAGGAAATCGAGTTCATCCGTGAGAATCGGGACATCTTTGCATGGAAACCTTCTGACATGTCAGCTATACCGAGAGAATTCGTTGAGCACACCCTTAATGTGGATCCCAAGTTTAAGCCGGTCAAACAGTTCCTCCGTCGTTTCAATGAAGAGCAATGTAAGGCTATTGGTGAAGAGGTCGGTCGGCTCTTAGCGGCTAGGTTTGTTGTGGAAGTTTTTCACCCTGAGTGGTCGGCTAACCCCATGCTGGTACTTAAGAAGAATGGCACGTAGCGTATGTGTGTTGATCATACAGATCTTAACAAGGCCTGTCCAGCTGATCCATTTGCTCTCCCCCGTATCGACCAAATCATTGATGTAACGGCGGGTTGTGAGAGTTTATGCTTCCTGGATGCTTATTCTGGTTATCATCATATCAAGATGACAGTTAAAGACCAAGAGAAAACATTCTTCATTACACCTTTTGGGGCTTTCTGCTATGTTTCTATGCCTTTTGGGCTCAAGAGTGTTCAGGCGACTTATCAACGTTGTGGTCAGAATTGTCTTCACAGTCAGATTGGGTGTAACGCTCATGCTTATGTGGATGATATTGTGGTCAAATCTAGGAAGAAGGATACTCTCCTAGATGATTTGAGAGAAACTGTTGACAATCTTCGGGTCTACAAGATGATGCTTAACCCGGGCAAGTATGTCTTTGGCGTGCCTGCATGCAAGTTGCTAGGCTTCCTGCTCTCAAAACAGGGCATTGAGGCTAACTCGGAGAAGATTAAGGCCATCACTTCACTTTCTAAGCTGGCGTGTATCAATGACGTCCAGCGTCTGGTGGGTCGCTTTGCGTCTTTGAGTCGGTTCATAAGTCGTATGGGAGAGAAGGCAATTCCTCTATATCAAATGATGAAGAAGACAGAGCACATTGTCTGGAGTGATGCGGCGGATCAAGCATTTGAGGCGCTCAAGAAATAGTTAGCTGAGCCGCCCATCCTTGTTGCTCCCATCGAGAAAGAGTCTTTGCTCATATACGTGGAAGCTAATAATAAGGCAGTCAGCATAGCAGTTGTCATGGAGTGCAAGGAGGCGGGTAAGGAGTACCCAATTCAGCGGCCACCTTATTATGTTAGTGAAGTATTGACTGAGTCCAGGCAACGATATCCACATTGGCAGAAACTGATGTTTGGGTGTTCATGGCGAGTCGCAAGTTGAAACATTATTTCCTTGGGCATCCTATTACTGTGGTCAGCTCTACTCCTTTGGGGGATATTATTCAAAACAGAGAAACCACAGGCCGGGTTGCTAAGTGGGCAATCGAGCCTGGCCCTCATAATCTGAAGTACGTGCCAAGGAAAGCTAAGTCTCAAGCTTTGGTGCATTTCATCAATGACTGGACAAAGTTGCAAACACCGGAGGAGAAGCCTGATAACAAATATTGGATAATCCACTTTGATGGTTCCAAGCAGTTGGAAGGCTCGGGGATGGAGTTATTTTGACAACCCCGCGAGGTGACAAATTCTGATATGTTTTAAGGCTAATGTTTCCTTGTACTAACAATGCAACTGAGTATGAAGCCTTGGTCCATGGGCTTCGTATAGCCAAGGAGATGAATTTAAGCCGGGTCAGATGTCTGGGCGACTCAGACCTGGTGGCTCAGCAAGTCTCAGGAAAGTGGGTGACTTTCACGAGGGCGACTTAGTGCTCCATTTGATTCAAGACCAGACAGGGATGCATAAGCTTCCACCTCCTTGGGAAGGACCTTTTGTGGTCAGTAAAAATCTTAACAGCGGGTCTTACTACCTCATTGACATACGAGAACACAAGGATTCCCGCAAATATGAAGAGAAGACCCACAGGCCTTGGAAAATTGCTCAGCTTTGGCCTTACTACACTTGAGTCATTGGCTCTCATCATTGTATATACCTTCATCGATGTACATATATTTTTATGATCAAACATAATAAAGCCAGCATCCCCAAAATTTCAGGGCTTCACATCTTTTGTTTTCTTGGTTGCTGGAGCTGTTATTATCTTCCTTTTCCAGAAGGCATGATTAGCCTATATATATACATGTTGGCAATGATTTAAAAACGGATAAAGTGCGAAGGTTAAAAGAGTGAGAAGAAGGTTTGCTAAAAGTACTTACAGAGAGTGCAGAAGGGGTTCAGCCCCGCCATATTGCAACTCTCTTGAGGCTCTCCGAGAAAGGATTTAACCATTTCATTGATTTCCTTGTCAGTCAAAGGCTTTTGATTATAACATTGTGGATCCTTCACATCACCAGTATACTCACACATTAAGCCGCCACATTGGCTTAAAGGCAAGATCCTCCAGGATACCCAGCAATGGGTCAAATCAACTCCAGTTAAGCCATTGGCTATCAAGGCCCTTATCTTTGAAAAAGTAGGCGCATATTGAGCACGCTCTGCAGTAGTCAACCGACCTGGAAGCTTGGTGTTAGTACTGAGCCGGTAGGGGCTATAACCAGGCAAGGGGTTCTCTTCAGCTGGGGCAGTATTTTTGCAGTAAAACCAAGTGCGGTTCCAACCTTTGGGATGACTCGGTAAGACAACTGAGGGGAAGGTCACGTCTCTTCGCAGTTGGATGGAAACACCTCCAAGTTCTAGACTGGGTCTATCTGCCATCTCAGTCTGGCAGTTGATGAGGTCAATGGTAGGCTCTTCTTGCAGATACACCTCACAGAATACTTGGAAGTTGCATAGGTTGGAGACGGAGTTGCGTCCGATGTCTTGAGGATGAAGGTTAAGGACGGGATGGCTACGCTGGCGCGGGAGGCTTGGAAGCAAGCATGGATGTGTTGCACCATCGAGCTGCCATCAGTAGTGTAGAACCGCTTTCGGCCAAGGACTCTGTGCACTATGCTACGGATAGAGTAACCAATGATGAAACGATTATCATGTTCTAGTGCAGGGACGGCTTGAAACAGAGAGGGAAACAGATTCCCCTATGCCACAATGTGTAAGACCTAGAGAATTTTATTTTGTGGACGAAGGGTAACTTTGATCAAACCCCTATCTTATAACTACTCAAATGCTTTCTCAAATCTTAATGCCTTGGTATGAGAAGTTAAAAAGTGGCCGGACCTAAATGAACCTCTATATTCAGCTCCCGAGGCTTTTGCTGGAATATACTTGTTGGTTAGGTTGTGGCTTTTTTTGTTGGTCTATTACTTGGTAGTTTCTGGTTCTCTTCCCCTGGGGCTTTGACTGTTCGCTTTGGCGGGTTGGGCTTTCGAGAGTTTTATCATTTGGGGGTGAAGGTAGAGCCTGTCCTACTCCCATGCACATGAGCTCTACTGATGTTGCAGTGTTGTGGTGGTGTAATATAAACAAGTGCTATGGTTTCCTTAATGATAATCAAGGGAAACCCTGTTCCATCAAAAAAATCAGCTCCCTAAAATAATTTTAGACTAATTCTTTCATCCTTTGTGACATGCATTTTAAAAAACTACGCGGTATGTTGTTAGTCATTTGAATGGTTCAAATGCACCGTATGCAACAATTCAACTACAAACATATATATATTTCATATAATCAAACAACTCAAACTAAAACATGCATATAATTTATCCAAAAGCCATCAAATTGATCAACTTTGTCTAATAAGCCACCACATAGCATGTTTTATGTCGTGGACCAATCCCATGATGCACTGACTCAAGCATTTCCATGCTCACCATCACCACTGTGGTCGAACACCTATTGGGCCAAAATCTAACCACAAGTAAGTTCCCACATTACCTCGTCGTGTCATCCATCAAGCTCAAATCTGAACATGATAGCACGCTCTTCGATCTTCTTCTCTTTTGCAAGTCACTCTTCCTTGAGTGCAATTATATGCTCCGCCGCTTCCACCTTTATTGATTGGGTAGCCACCTTTGCTCTCTCACATAAGTAACAAGCATTGGACCTGCTATATAGATAAAGCACAAACCAAAGTGCACGACAAATGATACAAGGTAGTAAGGCAGCCCTCTTACAAAGTGAATCATGTAATAACCGAACAACGCAACCGCACACCACTATGTTGCCAAAAAAGAATTCAAGAAGGACCGAAGACACATCTCGCCGCGTCCTAGGACACCTAAGTTCCACGACAACACCCTGAGGAAAGGAGAATGGCACCATCTTTGCTCTCCACTTCTCATCCTCCATGAAATTGAGCTTGTTCCACCTTGTCGCCTTCCTTTCTTTTTGTTCGTCCGTGAAGGCTTTCTTGGTCTAGATACGTCTCCAATGTATCTATAATTTATGAAGTATTCATGCCATATTTACAATAGTTTTATATGATTTTGGTATGATTTGATTAGAACTAACCCGGACTGGCGTTGTTTTCAGCAGAACTACCGTGGAGTTGTTTTTGTGCAGAAATAAAAGTTCTCGGAATGCGATGAAAATCAACAGAGAATTTTTCTGGAAAATATAAAAAATACTGGAACAAAAATCTACCGAAGGGGAGTCCCGTGGGCCCCATGAGGGTGGGGCGCGCCCCTATGCCTCGTGGACTTCTCGTGGGGCCCCTGACTTGTTCTCGACGCCAACCTCTCCTATAAATGCCCAAACCTCCAAAAAAATAACCTAGATCGGAAGTTCCACCGCCGCTAGCCTCTGTAGCCACGAGAAATCAATCTAGGCCCTCTCTGGCACCCTGTTGGAGGGGGCCATCATCACCGGAGGCTATGGAGGAGGGTCCCAGAGGGGCCATCATCACCATGAAGGCCAAGGACCATAGGGAGAGACCTCTCCCTATCTAGGGGGAGGCCATGGAGGAGGAAGCACAAGAGGGAGAACCTCTCCTCTCTCTCTCTCTCTCTCCCTCTCTCTCTCTCTCTCTCTCTCTCTCGGTGGCGCCGAAGTGCCATCGGGAGGGGAATCATCACCGCGGTGATCGTGTTCGTCAACATCACCATCATCATCACCACCCTGGTCTCTTTTACGCGGTCCACTCTCCCGCACCCCGCTATAATCCCTACTCTTGAACATGGTACTTTATGCCACATATTATGATCCAATGATGTGTTGCCATCCTATGATGTTTTGAGTAGATATCCTTTGTCTTTGGGTCAATTGATGACCTAGATTGGTACCAGTTGTATGTTTTATTTTGGTGCTATCCTATTGTGCCCTCCGTGTCGCGCAAGCATGAGGGATTCCCGTTGTAGGGTGTTGCAATACGTTCATGATTCTCTTATAGTGGGTTTCTTGAGTGACAAAAGCATAAACCCGAGTAAGAGGGTTGTTGCGTATGGGATAAAGGGGACTTGATGCTTTAATGCTATGGTTGGGTTTTACCTTAATGATCTTTAGTAGTTGCGGATGCTTGCTAGAGTTCCAATCATAAGTGCATATGATACAAGAAGAGAAAGTATGTTAGCTTATGCCTCTCCCTCATATGAAATTGCAATGACGACTATCGGTCTTGTTAACAATTGCCTAAGACAATTCCGCACACCGATCCATCATTATTCCACACTCGCTATTTATAATATTTAGTAATATATTCTAACTTTATGATAACAACACCTACTTTTATATTTTAGCTCTCTGATATCATGCAAAGTTATCCTCTTCATACCCACAACATAGTTTTATTTTTCGTTTCTAGTTGGAAGCAACCGTTCGGTGTACGTAGAGTCATATCAGTGGCAGATAAGACTTAAGAGAATATTGCTTACCTTTAGCTCCTTGTGGGTTCGACACTCCATACTTATCACTTCCACCTTTGGGAATTGATACGATGATTCCCTGCACTTGGGGATTATCAAGCTCTTTTCTGGCGCCATTGCCGGGGAGCAATAGCGTGGGGTTGATATTCTCGTGTGTGCTTGTTTGCTTTCTTCACTAAGTAGATTTTTGTTTTTCCCTTTTTGTTTCTGTTTAGTTGTGGGTGAAACATACAAAAAATTTAAAGAATGAAAATACAAAAAAAATTATTGCCTCTCATGCCTAAAAAAATTTCAATAAGAGAAGTGATTGGAAGATTATGCATTGAAGAAATGAGGCTCGACCTTGAGCACTTGTGTTCATGCTCATGGAAAAAATGTAAAAAAAAATTCATGGAAGCTTCTCTGAAAATAATTGTCCCCTTGTATATATACATTGTATTATAAAAATAATGTGCCAAGCTTCGGTTTTAGGATGATTAGATTGCTTGTTTACTATGTACAGTACAAAAATAGAAACTTTGGCTGTAGCGCATGATATTACATTTTTACTGGAAAGTCAAATGGGTCTGAAACTTTTTGAAATTTACTTCTGTATAAATTGTTTAAATTGTCATATTTTTTTTAGAATTTTTTGGAGTTACAGAATTTTACTAAACTTCCAGATTACTACAGACTGTCCTGTTTTTGACAGATTTTGTTTTCTATGAGTTGTTAGCTTATTTTGATGAATCTATGGGTAGTATCTGGGGGGTATAAACCATGGTGAAGTTGGAATACAGTAGATATAGTTCTAATATTAAATTGGAATAAGTTTGCAACAGTACCTAAAGGTAGTGATTTGCTTTATTACACTAACGGATCTCACAAAGGTTTTGTTAAAAGTTTTGTGTGGATGAAGTGTTTGAAGATCGAGGAGCTATCAATATGAGAAGAATAAAGAGAGGCAAGAGCTCAAGCTTGGGGATTCCCAAGGCACCCCAAGTAAATATTTCAAGGATACTCAAGCATCTAAGCTTGGGGATGCCCCGGTTGGCATCCCATCTTTCTTCTTCAACAATTATCGGTATACCTCGTTTTTTGTTTTTGTTCACATAATTTGTGTCCTTTGTGTTTTCTATTTTTCCTTTAAGAACCATGCTAGTATGATTTATAGAATGCTTCATGTGCTTCACTTATATCTTTTAAGTATGATCTTATAAAATTGCTCTTTGTGCTTCACTTAAATCTTTTGAGTATGGTTTTATAGAATGCTTTGTGTGCTTCACTTATATATTTTGAGCTTGGATATTGGTTAGTCTATATTAATTTTAGAATGCTCCATGAACGTCACTTATATCTTTTGGATTATGAATAATACTATCATCTAAAGTGGATTTAGAAGAAGTTTGCTCCCACTATTCCGAATAAGAAGAATTTTGCTTATGTGGAGAGTAGTAAAATTTCTATGCTCGTAGATCATGAAAAGAATGCTTTATGTGATGGTTATATTGTTTAACTCATTCATGATGCTACTGAAAAATATTGTGAGGGAGGAATACATGCTTGTAGGAGTTGCAATAATATCAAGTTTCCTCTCTGTGTGCTTAAAGTTTTGAAGTTATACTTGTTTTGCCTTCCTATTCTAGTTGATTCTTGTTCCCATAAATTGTGTGCTCACAAAATCCATAGGCATAGGAAGTGGGTTAGGTTTAAATGTGCTAGTAATATTCTTCATGATTCTCTCTTTATGTTTCAATTCTTATCTTTTATGTGAGCATCATTGAAATCATCATGCCTAGCTAAAAGGCATTAAAGAAAAGCGCTTGTTGGGAGACAACCCAATATTTACCCTTACTGTTTTTGTGTGTTCTCATGATTAAGCTATTTTAGTAATCATGTATTACAGCTTTTGTTTCAATAAAGTTCCAAGTAAGACCTTTGGGAAGACTTGGGTGAAAGTTAATGTGATCTTGCTGTAAAAAACAGAAACTTTGCGCTCACGAGATTAGCTGTCATTTTTTGCAGAAGAGTGCGATTGAGTTGATTCTTTTTTCAGAAGATTAATAGACAAATTCCTCACGACCATCAATTTATTTCATAATTTTCGGAGTAGCAGAAGTATGGTTGGTGTTCAGATCATTACAGACTGTTCTGTTTCTGACAGATTCTGTTTTCATTGCATAGTTTGCTTGTTTTCTAGTTTCTATGGCTTATATTTCTCAATATAAATTATAGAAATGATATGGTACAGTAGGAATTGTGTGAGAACAATTATGAACCTTGTTTTTGACAGTACGAAAGTGAATGGTTTACTCTTTATCATTCTAACCTGTCTCACGAAGTTCCGTTAAGTTTTGTGTGATTGAAGTTTTCAAGCTTTGGGTGAGATATCGATATGAGGAGAATAAGGAGTGGAAAGACCCTAAGCTTGGGGATGCCCAAGGCACCCCAAGGTAATATTCAAGGAAGACTCAAGCGCCTAAGCTTGGGGATGCCCCGGAAGGCATCCCCTCTTTCGTCTTCAAAACTATCGGTATACCATACTCGGAGCTATATTTTTATTCGTCACATGATATGTGTTTTACTTGGAGCATATTTTTGATTTTATTTGATGTTTGAATAAAATCATTGGATCTGAAATTTTGAATGAAAAAGAATCCTCCCATGGCTAGTTAATTATCTGACTACTCAGTGTTCTTCACTTGTATCTTTTTGGAGTAGTTTGTCATTTACTCACGTGCTTCACATATATCCTATGAGTAAATGGTTGAATGAATTGAATATCATAAATCTGAATTTATATACGTTTCATATTCTTACAACATGGGGAGTAATGACTTCACACATAATAAGTATAGGTAGTAAACTTATTGGAAGTTAGCAAACGCGGAATTGGTCACTTAAACAATTCAAGAAAGAATATTGAAGGAAGTGAGATTTCACATATAAATACACTATCTTGGACATCTTTTGCAATTGTGAGCACTCATTAAAATATGACATGCTAAAAGGTTGATGTTGGACAAGGAAGACAACTTAATGGGTTATGTCTTACTATATCCGAAACGTTATATTGTCTTGGATCATCCAACATGTTGAGCTTGCCTTTCCCTCTCATGCTAGCCAAATTGTTTGCACCAAGTAGAGATACTACTTGTGCCTCCAAACATTCCTTAAACCAGTTTTGCCATGAGAGTCCACCATACCTACCTATGGATTGAGTAAGATCCTTCAAGTAAGTTGTCATCGGTGCAAGCAATAAAAATTGCTCTCTAAATATGTATGATCTATTAGTGTGGAGAAAATAAGCTTTATACGATCTTGTGATGTGGAAGAAATACAAGCGACGGACTGCATAATAAAGGTCCATATCACAAGTGGCAATATAAAGTGACATTCTTTTGCATTAAGATTTTGTGCATCCAACCATAAAAGCGCATGACAACCTCTGCTTTCCTCTGCGAATGGTCTATCTTTTACTTTTATCTTCTACCCTTATACTGTTGGAAATATGCCCTAGAGGCAATAATAAATTGATTATTATTATATTTCCTTGTTCATGATAATCGTTTATTATCCATGCTATAATTGTATTGATAGGAAACTCAGATACATGTGTGGATACATAGACAATACCATGTCCCTAGTAAGCCTCTAGTTGACTAGCTCGTTGATCAATAGATGGTTATGGTTTCCTAAACATGGACATTGGATGTCGTTGATAACGGGATCACATCATTAGGAGAATGATGTGATGGACAAGACCCAATCCTAAGCATAGCACTAGATCGTGTAGTTCGTATGCTAAAGCTTTTTTAATGTCAAGTATCATTTCCTTAGACCATGAGATTGTGCAACTCCCGGATACCGTAGGGATGCTTTGGGTGTACCAAACGTCACAACGTAACTGGGTGACTATAAAGGTGCACTATAGGTATCTCCGAAAGTGTCTGTTGGGTTGGCACGAATCGAGACTGGGATTTGTCACTCCGTGTAAGCGGAGAGGTATCTCTGGGCCCACTCGGTAGGACATCATCATAATGTGCACAATGTGATCAAGGAGTTGATCACGGGATGATGTGTTACGGAACGAGTAAAGAGACTTGCCGGTAACGAGATTGAACAAGGTATCGGGATACCGACGATCGAATCTCGGGCAAGTATCGTACCGATAGACAAAGGGAATTGCATACGGGATTGATTAAGTCCTTGACATCGTGGTTCATCCGATGAGATCATCGTGGAACATGTGGGAGCCAACATGGGTATCCGGATCCCGCTGTTGGTTATTGACCGGAGAACGTCTCGGTCATGTCTGCATGTTTCCCGAACCCGTAGGGTCTACACACTTAAGGTTCGATGACGCTAGGGTTATAAAGGAAGCTTGTATGTGGTTACCGAATGTTGTTCGGAGTCCCGGATGAGATCCCGGACGTCACGAGGAGTTCCGGAATGGTCCGGAGGTAAAGATTTATATATGGGAAGTCCTGTTTTGGTCACCGGAAAAGTTTCGGGGTTTATCGGTAACGTACCGGGACCACCGGGAGGGTCCCGGGGGTCCACCAAGTGGGGCCACCTACCCCGGGGGGCACATGGGCTGTAGGGAGTGCTCCTTGGCCTACATGGGCCAAGGGCACCAGCCCCACTAAGGCCCATGCGCCTAGAAGGGGAGAGGGGGCAAACCCTAAGGGCATATGGGCCCTAAGGCCCATACACCCTGCGCCTCCCTCTCCTCCCCCCCTCTTGGCCGCCACCCCTTGGCCATCTAGGGCTGCCGCCCCCCTAGGGGTGGGAACCCTAGAGGGGGCGCAGCCCCTCCCCTTCCCCTATATATATGAGGCCTAGGGGGCTTCCCATAACACACGTGATTCAATCTCTCGTTGGTGCAGCCCTGCGTCTCTTCTTCCTCCTCTTCTGCGGTGCTTGGCGAAGCCCTGCAGGATTGCCACGCTCCTCCATCACCACCACGCTGTTGTGCTGCTGCTGGATGGAGTCTTCCTCAACCTCTCCCTCTACCCTTGCTGGATCAAGGCGTGGGAGACGTCACCGGGCTGTACGTGTGTTGAACGTGGAGGTGCCGTCCGTTCGGCACTTGGTCATCGGTGATTTGGATCACGACGAGTACGACTCCATCAACCCCGTTCACTTGAACGCTTCCACTGAAGGAAATATGCCCTAGAGGCAATAATAAAGTTATTATTTATTTCCTTATATCATGATAAATGTTTATTATTCATGCTAGAATTGTATTAACCGGAAACATAATACATGTGTGAATACATAGACAAACAGAGTGTCACTAGTATGCCTCTACTTGACTAGCTCATTAATCAAAGATGGTTATGTTTCCTAACCATGAACAAAGAGTTGTTATTTGATTAACGGGATCACATCATTAGTTGAATGATCTGATTGACATGACCCATTCCATTAGCTTAGCACCCGATCGTTTAGTATGTTGCTATTGCTTTCTTCATGACTTATACATGTTCCTATGACTATGAGATTATGCAACTCCCGTTTGCCGGAGGAACACTTTGGGTGCTACCAAACGTCACAACGTAACTGGGTGATTATAAAGGAGTACTACAGGTGTCTCCAAAGGTAGATGTTGGGTTGGCGTATTTCGAGATTAGGATTTGTCACTCCGATTGTCGGAGAGGTATCTCTGGGCCCTCTCGGTAATACACATCACATAAGCCTTGCAAGCATTATAACTAAGATGTTAGTTGTGAGATGATGTATTACGGAACGAGTAAAGAGACTTGCCAGTAACGAGATTGAACTAGGTATTGGATACCGAAGATGCTTGGCGTCTAAGTCTGAATCGGGATGCATCCAATGCAGTATTCTAGAGAAGGTATTAGAGTCACCTGCCTCTGTCGTTTGACCCAAGGCGGTTGTTTAATCCTCCTAGACTGGGTCCGAGTACTCCAGACGCCCGGGTGAATCCCCAATTAAATCCGGACGTGCCTGGAAGACGGGCGGCGGCTCAACCTCGTTAGCCTGAGACAGTGCGAAGGGAGGAGCCAGGCCCTAACCCGCCCCTCAATCAGACACTGCCGCAGCGTTTCCTGGCGGCACCGCCAGGACACTTTTCTAACCCGATGGATAATATGTTAGCAACGGCGACCCAGCTGGCGGCCATTCCGATCGAGGGCGAGTCACTAGTTGCATGGAAACCCGAAACGCGGTTGAACTCCTTCAAACGACTATCGCGCAGCAGGCGGCTTACTCATATAGTCAAGGTCGTTTTCACTCGGCCCCTCGCCCAAGTCGAAGTTACAGCCAGCGTGTTGAGTCGCTTGCAGTTTCTAGCAGTGAACGGCATCGTAACCCGCCCCATGATGATAACCTACTGGTCAATGCTCAGGTGATTGTGGACGGAGCCAGAGCTCGTCGTGAGGCGGAAGCGGCGGCTCAGCAGAGGGCTTATCAGCAGGCTCTGATGTCCCCGTCGGCCTCAGTGGGGGCTGGGATGATTTCCAGGACGGTTGGAGTGCCGTGTTTAGTACCGTCTTTGCGTAATAAACGTCTGCCTAAGGATTTCAAAGGTCCTCGTAAAGTGCCTAACTATACAGCTGATCTCCCACCAGAGGGTTGGATTGTTATGAGTTAGCCATGGAGATGTTGGATGTCAATGATGCGGTCTGTGCCAAGTACTTTACTATGATGTTGGATGGGCCAGCTCGTACAAGGTTAAAAAGTTTGCCTGCTAATTCGATCAGCTCATGGGCAGAGCTGAAGGCATGTTTCTTCAAAAACTTTCAAGGAACATGCAAGCAGCCACTGACGATTATCGATCTGGATAACTACGTACGGCGTGACGATGAGTTGGCCCACCATTGGGTCCGGCGGGTGTCTGATATCATGCACTCATCGGATAGTATCATAGCGGGTCAGGCGGTTCTGGTCTTGGACAAGAAGTATCACTATACCCCCCCCCCTTAAGCAGAAGCTTGGGCGGCTTAAGCGTTATTGTAATGACATGGGCGAGCTCATGGCGGCTCTCATTAAGTATGCAGACTTTGATAACACAAAATACCCTGGGTCTGATGACGAGAAGCCCAACAAGGGTAAGAAGAATGGCAATGGTAAGGGTCAGCAGCAGAATGTGGCAGGGCATAATGGCAACAACCAGGGTAACGGTGGTAGGCGCAGACACCCCCATGGCAGGTCAGATCTAGTAGCTAACACCAACGCTGGATACAAGAACCAGTGTTGCAACGATCATGGTAAGTCACCCTTTGGTGGTGCAAAACCCTTTAATCTTGAGGCGGCGCTTAATGACCCGTGCCCGAAGCACAGTCTTCCCAACAAGCTAGCCACTCATGCCTGGAAAGATTGTTGGGTTATGCGAGAGTTTAGGAATTACAGCCTCAGTCGGAATCATGGCAATAATAGTGGGCTTCCCGGCAGGTCAGGATCTGGTTCTCAGTGGACCGACTTTGGTGGTGGCGGTTCAAGTTCTGGCTATCCAGGTCAAGGCAATCAGGGTGCTTATAACCAACAGTTTGGTCAGGGTAACCAGCAGCAAGGTAATCAGTCAGGGTATCAAAGTAATCCAAAGTAGCTAAACAGTGGTCAATACCATGTTTTCACCACAAGTCTTTGCAAACGAGATCAGAAGATTCATAAGCGCGCTGTCAATGATGTTGAGCCGGCAGTGCCACAATACCTGCGATGGTCAGAGCATCCAATCACATGGAGTCGAGAGGATCACCCGCCCCGGGTTGAGAATTCGGGTCATCTGGCATTGGTGGTAGCCCCTCAAGTAGGTGGTTATAAGTTCACAAAAGTGCTCATGGATGGTGGTAGCAGCATCAACATATTATACTACGATACCTTTCGGCGTATGAATCTGACTGACAAGCACCTCAAGCCATCATCTACAGTTTTCCATGGTGGGGTTCCTGGTAAGTCGGCATATCCAGTGGGGAAGATATCGCTGGAAGTGGCTTTTGGTGATGATCGTAATTACTGGATAAAGTCCTTGTGGTTTGAGGTGGTCAAGATCAAGAGTCCATATCATGCTCTGTTTGGTCGGCCGGCTTATGATGGTTTATGGCTCGCCCTTGTTATATTTACTTGCATCTTAAGATGCCAGGGCCAAATGGGATGATTACGGTTCATGGTGATTGGAAAGTCGCCTTGGAGTGTGAGGAAGGAGATGCAGCTTATGCAGAATCAGCTTGTGCTACTAAGGAGCTCAAGTTTTATAAGGACAATGTTGACCCAGCCGATATGAACCCCCTGAAGAAGCCCAATACTAAGCAGGACCCTCTGTTGAAGTTCAAGTCGGTTGATGACAGCAAATAGGTGGATTTTGTCCCTGGCGACTCGTCTCAGTAGTTCACTATAGGGGCTAATATGGATCCCAAACAGGAAAGCGTGCTCATCGAGTTCATCCATGAGAATCGGGACATCTTTGCATGGAAACCTTCTGACATGTCAGCTATACCGAGAGAATTCGTTGAGCACACCCTTAATGTGGATCCCAAGTTTAAGCCGGTCAAACAGTTCCTCCGTCGTTTCAATGAAGAGCAATGTAAGGCTATTGGTGAAGAGGTCGGTCGGCTCTTAGCGGCTAGGTTTGTTGTGGAAGTTTTTCACCCTGAGTGGTCGGCTAACCCCATGCTGGTACTTAAGAAGAATGGCACGTAGCGTATGTGTGTTGATCATACAGATCTTAACAAGGCATGTCCAGCTGATCCATTTGCTCTCCCCCGTATCGACCAAATCATTGATGTAACAGCGGGTTGTGAGAGTTTATGCTTCCTGGATGCTTATTCTGGTTATCATCATATCAAGATGACAGTTAAAGACCAAGAGAAAACATTCTTCATTACACCTTTTGGGGCTTTCTGCTATGTTTCTATGCCTTTTGGGCTCAAGAGTGTTCAGGCGACTTATCAACGTTGTGGTCAGAATTGTCTTCACAGTCAGATTGGGTGTAACGCTCATGCTTATGTGGATGATATTGTGGTCAAATCTAGGAAGAAGGATACTCTCCTAGATGATTTGAGAGAAACTGTTGACAATCTTCGGGTCTACAAGATGATGCTTAACCCGGGCAAGTATGTCTTTGGCGTGCCTGCATGCAAGTTGCTAGGCTTCCTGCTCTCAAAACAGGGCATTGAGGCTAACTCGGAGAAGATTAAGGCCATCACTTCACTTTCTAAGCTGGCGTGTATCAATGACGTCCAGCGTCTGGTGGGTCGCTTTGCGTCTTTGAGTCGGTTCATAAGTCGTATGGGAGAGAAGGCAATTCCTCTATATCAAATGATGAAGAAGACAGAGCACATTGTCTGGAGTGATGCGGCGGATCAAGCATTTGAGGCGCTCAAGAAATAGTTAGCTGAGCCGCCCATCCTTGTTGCTCCCATCGAGAAAGAGTCTTTGCTCATATACGTGGAAGCTAATAATAAGGCAGTCAGCATAGCAGTTGTCATGGAGTGCAAGGAGGCGGGTAAGGAGTACCCAATTCAGTGGCCACCTTATTATGTTAGTGAAGTATTGACTGAGTCCAGGCAACGATATCCACATTGGCAAAAACTGATGTTTGGGTGTTCATGGCGAGTCGCGAGTTGAAACATTATTTCCTTGGGCATCCTATTACTGTGGTCAGCTCTACTCCTTTGGGGGATATTATTCAAAACAGAGAAACCACAGGCCGGGTTGCTAAGTGGGCAATCGAGCCTGGCCCTCATAATCTGAAGTACGTGCCAAGGAAAGCTAAGTCTCAAGCTTTGGTGCATTTCATCAATGACTGGACAAAGTTGCAAACACCGGAGGAGAAGCCTGATAACAAATATTGGATAATCCACTTTGATGGTTCCAAGCAGTTGGAAGGCTCGGGGATGGAGTTATTTTGACAACCCCGCGAGGTGACAAATTCTGATATGTTTTAAGGCTAATGTTTCCTTGTACTAACAATGCAACTGAGTATGAAGCCTTGGTCCATGGGCTTCGTATAGCCAAGGAGATGAATTTAAGCCGGGTCAGATGTCTGGGCGACTCAGACCTGGTGGCTCAGCAAGTCTCAGGAAAGTGGGCGACTTTCACGAGGGCGACTTAGTGCTCCATTTGATTCAAGACCAAACAGGGATGCATAAGCTTCCACCTCCTTGGGAAGGACCTTTTGTGGTCAGTAAAAATCTTAACAGCGGGTCTTACTACCTCATTGACATACGAGAACACAAGGATTCCCGCAAATATGAAGAGAAGACCCACAGGCCTTGGAAAATTGCTCAGCTTTGGCCTTACTACACTTGAGTCATTGGCTCTCATCATTGTATATACCTTCATCGATGTACATATATTTTTATGATCAAACATAATAAAGCCAGCATCCCCAAAATTTCAGGGCTTCACATCTTTTGTTTTCTTGGTTGCTGGAGCTGTTATTATCTTCCTTTTCCAGAAGGCATGATTAGCCTATATATATACATGTTGGCAATGATTTAAAAACGGATAAAGTGCGAAGGTTAAAAGAGTGAGAAGAAGGTTTGCTAAAAGTACTTACAGAGAGTGCAGAAGGGGTTCAGCCCCGCCATATTGCAACTCTCTTGAGGCTCTCCGAGAAAGGATTTAACCATTTCATTGATTTCCTTGTCAGTCAAAGGCTTTTGATTATAACATTGTGGATCCTTCACATCACCAGTATACTCACACATTAAGCCGCCACATTGGCTTAAAGGAAAGATCCTCCAGGATACCCAGCAATGGGTCAAATCAACTCCAGTTAAGCCATTGGCTATCAAGGCCCTTATCTTTGAAAAAGTAGGCGCATATTGAGCATGCTCTGCAGTAGTCAACCGACCTGGAAGCTTGGTGTTAGTACTGAGCCGGTAGGGGCTATAACCAGGCAAGGGGTTCTCTTCAGCTGGGGCAGTATTTTTGCAGTAAAACCAAGTGCGGTTCCAACCTTTGGGATGGCTCGGTAAGACAACTGAGGGGAAGGTCACGTCTCTTCGCAGTTGGATGGAAACACCTCCAAGTTCTAGACTGGGTCTATCTGCCATCTCAGTCTGGCAGTTGATGAGGTCAATGGTAGGCTCTTCTTGCAGATACACCTCACAGAATACTTGGAAGTTGCATAGGTTGGAGACGGAGTTGGGTCCGATGTCTTGAGGATGAAGGTTAAGGACGGGATGGCTACGCTGGCGCGGGAGACTTGGAAGCAAGCATGGATGTGTTGCACCATCGAGCTGCCACCAGTAGTGTAGAACCGCTTTCGGCCAAGGACTCTGTGCACTATGCTACGGATAGAGTAACCAATGATGAAACGATTATCATGTTCTAGTGCAGGGACGGCTTGAAACAGAGAGGGAAACAGATTCCCCTATGCCACAATGTGTAAGACCTAGAGAATTTTGTTTTGTGGACGAAGGGTAACTTTGATCAAACCCCTATCTTATAACTACTCAAATGCTTTCTCAAATCTTAATGCCCTGGTATGAGAAGTTAAAAAGTGGCCGGACCTAAATGAACATCTATATTCAGCTCCCGAGGCTTTTGCTGGAATATACTTGTTGGTTAGGTTGTGGCTTTTTTGTTGGTCTATTACTTGGTAGTTTCTGGTTCTCTTCCCCTGGGGCTTTGACTGTTCGCTTTGGCGGGTTGGGCTTTCGAGAGTTTTATCATTTGGGGGTGAAGGTAGAGCCTGTCCTACTCCCATGCACATGAGCTCTACTGATGTTGCAGTGTTGTGGTGGTGTAATATAAACAAGTGCTATGGTTTCCTTAATGATAATCAAGGGAAACCCTGTTCCATCAAAAAAATCAGCTCCCTAAAATAATTTTAGACTAATTCTTTCATCCTTTGTGACATGCATTTTAAAAAACTACGCGGTATGTTGTTAGTCATTTGAATGGTTCAAATGCACCGTATGCAACAATTCAACTACAAACATATATATATTTCATATAATCAAACAACTCAAACTAAAACATGCATATAATTTATCCAAAAGCCATCAAATTGATCAACTTTGTCTAATAAGCCACCACATAGCATGTTTTATGTCGTGGACCAATCCCATGATGCACTGACTCAAGCATTTCCATGCTCACCATCACCACTGTGGTCGAACACCTATTGGGCCAAAATCTAACCACAAGTAAGTTCCCACATTACCTCGTCGTGTCATCCATCAAGCTCAAATCTGAACATGATAGCACGCTCTTCGATCTTCTTCTCTTTTGCAAGTCACTCTTCCTTGAGTGCAATTATATGCTCCGCCGCTTCCACCTTTATTGATTGGGTAGCCACCTTTGCTCTCTCACATAAGTAACAAGCATTGGACCTGCTATATAGATAAAGCACAAACCAAAGTGCACGACAAATGATACAAGGTAGTAAGGCAGCCCTCTTACAAAGTGAATCATGTAATAACCGAACAACGCAACCGCACACCACTATGTTGCCAAAAAAGAATTCAAGAAGGACTGAAGACACATCTCGCCGCGTCCTAGGACACCTAAGTTCCACGACAACACCCTGAGGAGAGGAGAATGGCACCATCTTTGCTCTCCACTTCTCATCCTCCATGAAATTGAGCTTGTTCCACCTTGTCGCCTTCCTTTCTTTTTGTTCGTCCGTGAAGGCTTTCTTGGTCTAGATACGTCTCCAATGTATCTATAATTTATGAAGTATTCATGCCATATTTACAATAGTTTTATATGATTTTGGTATGATATGATTAGAACTAACCCGGACTGGCGTTGTTTTCAGCAGAACTACCGTGGAGTTGTTTTTGTGCAGAAATAAAAGTTCTCGGAATGCGATGAAAATCAACAGAGAATTTTTCTGGAAAATGTAAAAAATACTGGAACAAAAATCTACCGAAGGGGAGTCCCGTGGGCCCCATGAGGGTGGGGCGCGCCCCTATGCCTCGTGGACTTCTCGTGGGGCCCCTGACTTGTTCTCGACGCCAACCTCTCCTATAAATGCCCAAACCTCCAAAAAAATAACCTAGATCGGAAGTTCCACCGCCGCTAGCCTCTGTAGCCACGAGAAATCAATCTAGGCCCTCTCTGGCACCCTGTTGGAGGGGGCCATCATCACCGGAGGCTATGGAGGAGGGTCCCAGAGGGGCCATCATCACCATGAAGGCCAAGGACCATAGGGAGAGACCTCTCCCTATCTAGGGGGGAGGCCATGGAGGAGGAAGCACAAGAGGGAGAACCTCTCCTCTCTCTCTCTCTCTCTCCCTCTCTCTCTCTCTCTCTCGGTGGCGCCGAAGTGCCATCGGGAGGGGAATCATCACCGCGGTGATCGTGTTCGTCAACATCACCATCATCATCACCACCCTGGTCTCTTTTACGCGGTCCACTCTCCCGCACCCCGCTATAATCCCTACTCTTGAACATGGTACTTTATGCCACATATTATGATCCAATGATGTGTTGCCATCCTATGATGTTTTGAGTAGATATCCTTTGTCTTTGGGTCAATTGATGACCTAGATTGGTACCAGTTGTATGTTTTATTTTGGTGCTATCCTATTGTGCCCTCCGTGTCGCGCAAGCATGAGGGATTCCCGTTGTAGGGTGTTGCAATACGTTCATGATTCTCTTATAGTGGGTTTCTTGAGTGACAAAAGCATAAACCCGAGTAAGAGGGTTGTTGCGTATGGGATAAAGGGGACTTGATGCTTTAATGCTATGGTTGGGTTTTACCTTAATGATCTTTAGTAGTTGCGGATGCTTGCTAGAGTTCCAATCATAAGTGCATATGATACAAGAAGAGAAAGTATGTTAGCTTATGCCTCTCCCTCATATGAAATTGCAATGACGACTATCGGTCTTGTTAACAATTGCCTAAGACAATTCCGCACACCGATCCATCATTATTCCACACTCGCTATTTATAATATTTAGTAATATATTCTAACTTTATGATAACAACACCTACTTTTATATTTTAGCTCTCTGATATCATGCAAAGTTATCCTCTTCATACCCACAACATAGTTTTATTTTTCGTTTCTAGTTGGAAGCAAACGTTCGGTGTACGTAGAGTCATATCAGTGGCAGATAAGACTTAAGAGAATATTGATCTTACCTTTAGCTCCTTGTGGGTTCGACACTCCATACTTATCACTTCCACCTTTGGGAATTGATACGATGATTCCCTGCACTTGGGGATTATCAAGCTCTTTTCTGGCGCCATTGCCGGGGAGCAATAGCGTGGGGTTGATATTCTCGTGTGTGCTTGTTTGCTTTCTTCACTAAGTAGATTTTTGTTTTTCCCTTTTTGTTTCTGTTTAGTTGTGGGTGAAACATACAAAAAATTTAAAGAATGAAAATACAAAAAAAATTATTGCCTCTCATGCCTAAAAAAATTTCAATAAGAGAAGTGATTGGAAGATTATGCATTGAAGAAATGAGGCTCGACCTTGAGCACTTGTGTTCATGCTCATGGAAAAAATGTAAAAACAATTCATGGAAGCTTCTCTGAAAATAATTGTCCCCTTGTATATATACATTGTATTATAAAAATAATGTGCCAAGCTTCGGTTTTAGGATGATTAGATTGCTTGTTTACTATGTACAGTACAAAAATAGAAACTTTGGCTGTAGCGCATGATATTACGTTTTTACTGGAAAGTCAAATGGGTCTGAAACTTTTTGAAATTTACTTCTGTATAAATTGTTTAAATTTTCATATTTTTTTTAGAATTTTTTGGAGTTACAGAATTTTACTAAACTTCCAGATTACTACAGACTGTCCTGTTTTTGACAGATTTTGTTTTCTATGAGTTGTTAGCTTATTTTGATGAATCTATGGGTAGTATCTGGGGGGTATAAACCATGGTGAAGTTGGAATACAGTAGATATAGTTCTAATATTAAATTGGAATAAGTTTGCAACAGTACCTAAAGGTAGTGATTTGCTTTATTACACTAACGGATCTCACAAAGTTTTTGTTAAAAGTTTTGTGTGGATGAAGTGTTTGAAGATCGAGGAGCTATCAATATGAGAAGAATAAAGAGAGGCAAGAGCTCAAGCTTGGGGATTCCCAAGGCACCCCAAGTAAATATTTCAAGGATACTCAAGCATCTAAGCTTGGGGATGCCCCGGTTGGCATCCCATCTTTCTTCTTCAACAATTATCGGTATACCTCGTTTTTTGTTTTTGTTCACATAATTTGTGTCCTTTGTGTTTTCTATTTTTCCTTTAAGAACCATGCTAGTATGATTTATAGAATGCTTCATGTGCTTCACTTATATCTTTTAAGTATGATCTTATAAAATTGCTCTTTGTGCTTCACTTAAATCTTTTGAGTATGGTTTTATAGAATGCTTTGTGTGCTTCACTTATATATTTTGAGCTTGGATATTGGTTAGTCTATATTAATTTTAGAATGCTCCATGAACGTCACTTATATCTTTTGGATTATGAATAATACTATCATCTAAAGTGGATTTAGAAGAAGTTTGCTCCCACTATTCCGAATAAGAAGAATTTTGCTTATGTGGAGAGTAGTAAAATTTCTATGCTCGTAGATCATGAAAAGAATGCTTTATGTGATGGTTATATTGTTTAACTCATTCATGATGCTACTGAAAAATATTGTGAGGGAGGAATACATGCTTGTAGGAGTTGCAATAATATCAAGTTTCCTCTCTGTGTGCTTAAAGTTTTGAAGTTATACTTGTTTTGCCTTCCTATTCTAGTTGATTCTTGTTCCCATAAATTGTGTGCTCACAAAATCCATAGGCATAGGAAGTGGGTTAGGTTTAAATGTGCTAGTAATATTCTTCATGATGCTCTCTTTATGTTTCAATTCTTATCTTTTATGTGAGCATCATTGAAATCATCATGCCTAGCTAAAAGGCATTAAAGAAAAGCGCTTGTTGGGAGACAACCCAATATTTACCCTTACTGTTTTTGTGTGTTCTCATGATTAAGCTATTTTAGTAATCATGTATTACAGCTTTTGTTTCAATAAAGTTCCAAGTAAGACCTTTGGGAAGACTTGGGTGAAAGTTAATGTGATCTTGCTGTAAAAAACAGAAACTTTGCGCTCACGAGATTAGCTGTCATTTTTTGCAGAAGAGTGCGATTGAGTTGATTCTTTTTTCAGAAGATTAATAGACAAATTCCTCACGACCATCAATTTATTTCATAATTTTCGGAGTAGCAGAAGTATGGTTGGTGTTCAGATCATTACAGACTGTTCTGTTTCTGACAGATTCTGTTTTCATTGCATAGTTTGCTTGTTTTCTAGTTTCTATGGCTTATATTTCTCAATATAAATTATAGAAATGATATGGTACAGTAGGCATTGTGTGAGAACAATTATGAACCTTGTTTTTGACAGTACGAAAGTGAATGGTTTACTCTTTATCATTCTAACCTGTCTCACGAAGTTCCGTTAAGTTTTGTGTGATTGAAGTTTTCAAGCTTTGGGTGAGATATCGATATGAGGAGAATAAGGAGTGGAAAGACCCTAAGCTTGGGGATGCCCAAGGCACCCCAAGGTAATATTCAAGGAAGACTCAAGCGCCTAAGCTTGGGGATGCCCCGGAAGGCATCCCCTCTTTCGTCTTCAAAACTATCGGTATACCATACTCGGAGCTATATTTTTATTCGTCACATGATATGTGTTTTACTTGGAGCATATTTTTGATTTTATTTGATGTTTGAATAAAATCATTGGATCTGAAATTTTGAATGAAAAAGAATCCTCCCATGGCTAGTTAATTATCTGACTACTCAGTGTTCTTCACTTGTATCTTTTTGGAGTAGTTTGTCATTTACTCACGTGCTTCACATATATCCTATGAGTAAATGGTTGAATGAATTGAATATCATAAATCTGAATTTATATACGTTTCATATTCTTACAACATGGGGAGTAATGACTTCACACATAATAAGTATAGGTAGTAAACTTATTGGAAGTTAGCAAACGCGGAATTGGTCACTTAAACAATTCAAGAAAGAATATTGAAGGAAGTGAGATTTCACATATAAATACACTATCTTGGACATCTTTTGCAATTGTGAACACTCATTAAAATATGACATGCTAAAAGGTTGATGTTGGACAAGGAAGACAACTTAATGGGTTATGTCTTACTATATCCGAAACGTTATATTGTCTTGGATCATCCAACATGTTGAGCTTGCCTTTCCCTCTCATGCTAGCCAAATTGTTTGCACCAAGTAGAGATACTACTTGTGCCTCCAAACATTCCTTAAACCAGTTTTGCCATGAGAGTCCACCATACCTACCTATGGATTGAGTAAGATCCTTCAAGTAAGTTGTCATCGGTGCAAGCAATAAAAATTGCTCTCTAAATATGTATGATCTATTAGTGTGGAGAAAATAAGCTTTATACGATCTTGTGATGTGGAAGAAATACAAGCGACGGACTGCATAATAAAGGTCCATATCACAAGTGGCAATATAAAGTGACATTCTTTTGCATTAAGATTTTGTGCATCCAACCATAAAAGCGCATGACAACCTCTGCTTTCCTCTGCGAATGGTCTATCTTTTACTTTTATCTTCTACCCTTATACTGTTGGAAATATGCCCTAGAGGCAATAATAAATTGATTATTATTATATTTCCTTGTTCATGATAATCGTTTATTATCCATGCTATAATTGTATTGATAGGAAACTCAGATACATGTGTGGATACATAGACAATACCATGTCCCTAGTAAGCCTCTAGTTGACTAGCTCGTTGATCAATAGATGGTTATGGTTTCCTAAACATGGACATTGGATGTCGTTGATAACGGGATCACATCATTAGGAGAATGATGTGATGGACAAGACCCAATCCTAAGCATAGCACTAGATCGTGTAGTTCGTATGCTAAAGCTTTTTTAATGTCAAGTATCATTTCCTTAGACCATGAGATTGTGCAACTCCCGGATACCGTAGGGATGCTTTGGGTGTACCAAACGTCACAACGTAACTGGGTGACTATAAAGGTGCACTACAGGTATCTCCGAAAGTGTCTGTTGGGTTGGCACGAATCGAGACTGGGATTTGTCACTCCGTGTAAGCGGAGAGGTATCTCTGGGCCCACTCGGTAGGACATCATCATAATGTGCACAATGTGATCAAGGAGTTGATCACGGGATGATGTGTTACGGAACGAGTAAAGAGACTTGCCGGTAACGAGATTGAACAAGGTATCGGGATACTGACGATCGAATCTCGGGCAAGTATCGTACCGATAGACAAAGGGAATTGCATACGGGATTGATTAAGTCCTTGACATCGTGGTTCATCCGATGAGATCATCGTGGAACATGTGGGAGCCAACATGGGTATCCGGATCCCGCTGTTGGTTATTGACCGGAGAACGTCTCGGTCATGTCTGCATGTTTCCCGAACCCGTAGGGTCTACACACTTAAGGTTCGATGACGCTAGGGTTATAAAGGAAGCTTGTATGTGGTTACCGAATGTTGTTCGGAGTCCCGGATGAGATCCCGGACGTCACGAGGAGTTCCGGAATGGTCCGGAGGTAAAGATTTATATATGGGAAGTCCTGTTTTGGTCACCGGAAAAGTTTCGGGGTTTATCGGTAACGTACCGGGACCACCGGGAGGGTCCCGGGGGTCCACCAAGTGGGGCCACCTACCCCGGGGGGCACATGGGCTGTAGGGAGTGCTCCTTGGCCTACATGGGCCAAGGGCACCAGCCCCACTAAGGCCCATGCGCCTAGAAGGGGAGAGGGGGCAAACCCTAAGGGCATATGGGCCCTAAGGCCCATACACCCTGCGCCTCCCTCTCCTCCCCCCTCTTGGCCGCCACCCCTTGGCCATCTAGGGCTGCCGCCCCCCTAGGGGTGGGAACCCTAGAGGGGGCGCAGCCCCTCCCCTTCCCCTATATATATGAGGCCTAGGGGGCTGCCCATAACACACGTGATTCAATCTCTCGTTGGTGCAGCCCTGCGTCTCTTCTTCCTCCTCTTCTGCGGTGCTTGGCGAAGCCCTGCAGGATTGCCACGCTCCTCCATCACCACCACGCTGTTGTGCTGCTGCTGGATGGAGTCTTCCTCAACCTCTCCCTCTACCCTTGCTGGATCAAGGCGTGGGAGACGTCACCGGGCTGTACGTGTGTTGAACGTGGAGGTGCCGTCCGTTCGGCACTTGGTCATCGGTGATTTGGATCACGACGAGTACGACTCCATCAAACCCGTTCACTTGAACGCTTCCACTGAAGGAAATATGCCCTAGAGGCAATAATAAAGTTATTATTTATTTCCTTATATCATGATAAATGTTTATTATTCATGCTAGAATTGTATTAACCGGAAACATAATACATGTGTGAATACATAGACAAACAGAGTGTCACTAGTATGCCTCTACTTGACTAGCTCATTAATCAAAGATGGTTATGTTTCCTAACCATGAACAAAGAGTTGTTATTTGATTAACGGGATCACATCATTAGTTGAATGATCTGATTGACATGACCCATTCCATTAGCTTAGCACCCGATCGTTTAGTATGTTGCTATTGCTTTCTTCATGACTTATACATGTTCCTATGACTATGAGATTATGCAACTCCCGTTTGCCGGAGGAACACTTTGGGTGCTACCAAACGTCACAACGTAACTGGGTGATTATAAAGGAGTACTACAGGTGTCTCCAAAGGTAGATGTTGGGTTGGCATATTTCGAGATTAGGATTTGTCACTCCGATTGTCGGAGAGGTATCTCTGGGCCCTCTCGGTAATACACATCACATAAGCCTTGCAAGCATTATAACTAAGATGTTAGTTGTGAGATGATGTATTACGGAACGAGTAAAGAGACTTGCCAGTAACGAGATTGAACTAGGTATTGGATACCGAAGATGCTTGGCGTCTAAGTCTGAATCGGGATGCATCCAATGCAGTATTCTAGAGAAGGTATTAGAGTCACCTGCCTCTGTCATTTGACCCAAGGCGGTTGTTTAATCCTCCTAGACTGGGTCCGAGTACTCCAGACGCCCGGGTGAATCCCCAATTAAATCCGGACATGCCTGGAAGACGGGCGGCGGCTCAACCTCGTTAGCCTGAGACAGTGCGAAGGGAGGAGCCAGGCCCTAACCCGCCCCTCAATCAGACACTGCCGCAGCGTTTCCTGGCGGCACCGCCAGGACACTTTTCTAACCCGATGGATAATATGTTAGCAACGGCAACCCAGCTGGCGGCCATTCCGATCGAGGGCGAGTCACTAGTTGCATGGAAACCCGAAACACGGTTGAACTCCTTCAAACGACTATCGCGCAGCAGGCGGCTTACTCATATAGTCAAGGTCGTTTTCACTCGGCCCCTTGCCCAAGTCGAAGTTACAGCCAGCGTGTTGAGTCGCTTGCAGTTTCTAGCAGTGAACGGCATCGTAACCCGCCCCATGATGATAACCTACTGGTCAATGCTCAGGTGATTGTGGACGGAGCCACAGCTCGTCGTGAGGCGGAAGCGGCGGCTCAGCAGAGGGCTTATCAGCAGGCTCCGATGTCCCCGTCGGCCTCAGTGGGGGCTGGGATGATTTCCAGGACGGTTGGAGTGCCGTGTTTAGTACCGTCTTTGCGTAATAAACGTCTACCTAAGGATTTCAAAGGTCCTCGTAAAGTGCCTAACTATACAGCTGATCTCCCACCAGAGGGTTGGATTGTTATGAGTTAGCCATGGAGATGTTGGATGTCAATGATGCGGTCTGTGCCAAGTACTTTACTATGATGTTGGATGGGCCAGCTCGTACAAGGTTAAAAAGTTTGCCTGCTAATTCGATCAGCTCATGGGCAGAGCTGAAGGCATGTTTCTTCAAAAACTTTCAAGGAACATGCAAGCAGCCACTGACGATTATCGATCTGGATAACTACGTACGGCGTGAGGATGAGTTGGCCCACCATTGGGTCCGACGGGTGTCTGATATCATGCACTCATCGGATAGTATCATAGCGGGTCAGGCGGTTCTGGTCTTGGACAAGAAGTATCACTTTACCCCCCCCCCCTTAAGCAGAAGCTTGGGCGGCTTAAGCGTTATTGTAATGACATGGGCGAGCTCATGGCGGCTCTCATTAAGTATGCAGACTTTGATAACACAAAATACCCTGGGTCTGATGACGAGAAGCCCAACAAGGGTAAGAAGAATGGCAATGGTAAGGGTCAGCAGCAGAATGTGGCAGGGCATAATGGCAACAACCAGGGTAACGGTGGTAGGCGCAGACACCCCCATGGCGGGTCAGATCTAGTAGCTAACACCAACGCTGGATACAAGAACCAGTGTTGCAACGATCATGGTAAGTCACCCTTTGGTGGTGCAAAACCCTTTAATCTTGAGGCGGCGCTTAATGACCCGTGCCCGAAGCACAGTCTTCCCAACAAGCTAGCCACTCATGCCTGGAAAGATTGTTGGGTTATGCGAGAGTTCAGGAATTACAGCCTCAGTCGGAATCATGGCAATAATAGTGGGCTGCCCGGCAGGTCAGGATCCGGTTCTCAGTGGACCGACTTTGGTGGTGGCGGTTCAAGTTCTGGCTATCCAGGTCAAGGCAATCAGGGTGCTTATAACCAACAGTTTGGTCAGGGTAACCAGCAGCAAGGTAATCAGTCAGGGTATCAAAGTAATCCAAAGTAGCTAAACAGTGGTCAATACCATGTTTTCACCACAAGTCTTTGCAAACGAGATCAGAAGATTCATAAGCGCGCTGTCAATGATGTTGAGCCGGCAGTGCCACAATACCTGCGATGGTCAGAGCATCCAATCACATGGAGTCGAGAGGATCACCCGCCCCGGGTTGAGAATTCGGGTCATCTGGCATTGGTGGTAGCCCCTCAAGTAGGTGGTTATAAGTTCACAAAAGTGCTCATGGATGGTGGTAGCAGCATCAACATATTATACTACGATACCTTTCGGCGTATGAATCTGACTGACAAGCACCTCAAGCCATCATCTACAGTTTTCCATGGTGGGGTTCCTGGTAAGTCGGCATATCCAGTGGGGAAGATATCGCTGGAAGTGGCTTTTGGTGATGATCGTAATTACTGGATAAAGTCCTTGTGGTTTGAGGTGGTCAAGATCAAGAGTCCATATCATGCTCTGTTTGGTCGGCCGGCTTATGATGGTTTATGGCTCGCCCTTGTTATATTTACTTGCATCTTAAGATGCCAGGGCCAAATGGGATGATTACGGTTCATGGTGATTGGAAAGTCGCCTTGGAGTGTGAGGAAGGAGATGCAGCTTATGCAGAATCAGCTTGTGCTACTAAGGAGCTCAAGTTTTATAAGGACAATGTTGACCCAGCCGATATGAACCCCCTGAAGAAGCCCAGTACTAAGCAGGACCCTCTGTTGAAGTTCAAGTCGGTTGATGACAGCAAATAGGTGGATTTTGTCCCTGGCGACTCGTCTCAGTAGTTCACTATAGGGGCTAATATGGATCCCAAACAGGAAATCGAGTTCATCCGTGAGAATCGGGACATCTTTGCATGGAAACCTTCTGACATGTCAGCTATACCGAGAGAATTCGTTGAGTACACCCTTAATGTGGATCCCATGTTTAAGCCGGTCAAACAGTTCCTCCGTCGTTTCAATGAAGAGCAATGTAAGGCTATTGGTGAAGAGGTCGGTCGGCTCTTAGCGGCTAGGTTTGTTGTGGAAGTTTTTCACCCTGAGTGGTCGGCTAACCCCATGCTGGTACTTAAGAAGAATGGCACGTAGCGTATGTGTGTTGATCATACAGATCTTAACAAGGCCTGTCCAGCTGATCCATTTGCTCTCCCCCGTATCGACCAAATCATTGATGTAACGGCGGGTTGTGAGAGTTTATGCTTCCTGGATGCTTATTCTGGTTATCATCATATCAAGATGACAGTTAAAGACCAAGAGAAAACATTCTTCATTACACCTTTTGGGGCTTTCTGCTATGTTTCTATGCCTTTTGGGCTCAAGAGTGTTCAGGCGACTTATCAACGTTGTGGTCAGAATTGTCTTCACAGTCAGATTGGGTGTAACGCTCATGCTTATGTGGATGATATTGTGGTCAAATCTAGGAAGAAGGATACTCTCCTAGATGATTTGAGAGAAACTGTTGACAATCTTCGGGTCTACAAGATGATGCTTAACCCGGGCAAGTATGTCTTTGGTGTGCCTGCATGCAAGTTGCTAGGCTTCCTGCTCTCAAAACAGGGCATTGAGGCTAACTCGGAGAAGATTAAGGCCATCACTTCACTTTCTAAGCTGGCGTGTATCAATGACGTCCAGCGTCTGGTGGGTCGCTTTGCGTCTTTGAGTCGGTTCATAAGTCGTATGGGAGAGAAGGCAATTCCTCTATATCAAATGATGAAGAAGACAGAGCACATTGTCTGGAGTGATGCGGCGGATCAAGCATTTGAGGCGCTCAAGAAATAGTTAGCTGAGCCGCCCATCCTTGTTGCTCCCATCGAGAAAGAGTCTTTGCTCATATACGTGGAAGCTAATAATAAGGCAGTCAGCATAGCAGTTGTCATGGAGTGCAAGGAGGCGGGTAAGGAGTACCCAATTCAGTGGCCACCTTATTATGTTAGTGAAGTATTGACTGAGTCCAGGCAACGATATCCACATTGGCAAAAACTGATGTTTGGGTGTTCATGGCGAGTCGCGAGTTGAAACATTATTTCCTTGGGCATCCTATTACTGTGGTCAGCTCTACTCCTTTGGGGGATATTATTCAAAACAGAGAAACCACAGGCCGGGTTGCTAAGTGGGCAATCGAGCCTGGCCCTCATAATCTGAAGTACGTGCCAAGGAAAGCTAAGTCTCAAGCTTTGGTGCATTTCATCAATGACTGGACAAAGTTGCAAACACCGGAGGAGAAGCCTGATAACAAATATTGGATAATCCACTTTGATGGTTCCAAGCAGTTGGAAGGCTCGGGGATGGAGTTATTTTGACAACCCCGCGAGGTGACAAATTCTGATATGTTTTAAGGCTAATGTTTCCTTGTACTAACAATGCAACTGAGTATGAAGCCTTGGTCCATGGGCTTCGTATAGCCAAGGAGATGAATTTAAGCCGGGTCAGATGTCTGGGCGACTCAGACCTGGTGGCTCAGCAAGTCTCAGGAAAGTGGGCGACTTTCACGAGGGCGACTTAGTGCTCCATTTGATTCAAGACCAGACAGGGATGCATAAGCTTCCACCTCCTTGGGAAGGACCTTTTGTGGTCAGTAAAAATCTTAACAGCGGGTCTTACTACCTCATTGACATACGAGAACACAAGGATTCCCGCAAATATGAAGAGAAGACCCACAGGCCTTGGAAAATTGCTCAGCTTTGGCCTTACTACACTTGAGTCATTGGCTCTCATTATTGTATATACCTTCATCGATCTACATATATTTTTATGATCAAACATAATAAAGCCAGCATCCCCAAAATTTCAGGGCTTCACATCTTTTGTTTTCTTGGTTGCTGGAGCTGTTATTATCTTCCTTTTCCAGAAGGCATGATTAGCCTATATATATACATGTTGGCAATGATTTAAAAACGGATAAAGTGCGAAGGTTAAAAGAGTGAGAAGAAGGTTTGCTAAAAGTACTTACAGAGAGTGCAGAAGGGGTTCAGCCCCGCCATATTGCAACTCTCTTGAGGCTCTCCGAGAAAGGATTTAACCATTTCATTGATTTCCTTGTCAGTCAAAGGCTTTTGATTATAACATTGTGGATCCTTCACATCACCAGTATACTCACACATTAAGCCGCCACATTGGCTTAAAGGCAAGATCCTCCAGGATACCCAGCAATGGGTCAAATCAACTCCAGTTAAGCCATTGGCTATCAAGGCCCTTATCTTTGAAAAAGTAGGCGCATATTGAGCACGCTCTGCAGTAGTCAACCGACCTGGAAGCTTGGTGTTAGTACTGAGCCGGTAGGGGCTATAACCAGGCAAGGGGTTCTCTTCAGCTGGGGCAGTATTTTTGCAGTAAAACCAAGTGCGGTTCCAACCTTTGGGATGGCTCGGTAAGACAACTGAGGGGAAGGTCACGTCTCTTCGCAGTTGGATGGAAACACCTCCAAGTTCTAGACTGGGTCTATCTGCCATCTCAGTCTGGCAGTTGATGAGGTCAATGGTAGGCTCTTCTTGCAGATACACCTCACAGAATACTTGGAAGTTGCATAGGTTGGAGACGGAGTTGGGTCCGATGTCTTGAGGATGAAGGTTAAGGACGGGATGGCTACGCTGGCGCGGGAGACTTGGAAGCAAGCATGGATGTGTTGCACCATCGAGCTGCCACCAGTAGTGTAGAACCGCTTTCGGCCAAGGACTCTGTGCACTATGCTACGGATAGAGTAACCAATGATGAAACGATTATCATGTTCTAGTGCAGGGACGGCTTGAAACAGAGAGGGAAACAGATTCCCCTATGCCACAATGTGTAAGACCTAGAGAATTTTGTTTTGTGGACGAAGGGTAACTTTGATCAAACCCCTATCTTATAACTACTCAAATGCTTTCTCAAATCTTAATGCCTTGGTATGAGAAGTTAAAAAGTGGCCGGACCTAAATGAACATCTATATTCAGCTCCCGAGGCTTTTGCTGGAATATACTTGTTGGTTAGGTTGTGGCTTTTTTGTTGGTCTATTACTTGGTAGTTTCTGGTTCTCTTCCCCTGGGGCTTTGACTGTTCGCTTTGGCGGGTTGGGCTTTCGAGAGTTTTATCATTTGGGGGTGAAGGTAGAGCCTGTCCTACTCCCATGCACATGAGCTCTACTGATGTTGCAGTGTTGTGGTGGTGTAATATAAACAAGTGCTATGGTTTCCTTAATGATAATCAAGGGAAACCCTGTTCCATCAAAAAAATCAGCTCCCTAAAATAATTTTAGACTAATTCTTTCATCCTTTGTGACATGCATTTTAAAAAACTACGCGGTATGTTGTTAGTCATTTGAATGGTTCAAATGCACCGTATGCAACAATTCAACTACAAACATATATATATTTCATATAATCAAACAACTCAAACTAAAACATGCATATAATTTATCCAAAAGCCATCAAATTGATCAACTTTGTCTAATAAGCCACCACATAGCATGTTTTATGTCGTGGACCAATCCCATGATGCACTGACTCAAGCATTTCCATGCTCACCATCACCACTGTGGTCGAACACCTATTGGGCCAAAATCTAACCACAAGTAAGTTCCCACATTACCTCGTCGTGTCATCCATCAAGCTCAAATCTGAACATGATAGCACGCTCTTCGATCTTCTTCTCTTTTGCAAGTCACTCTTCCTTGAGTGCAATTATATGCTCCGCCGCTTCCACCTTTATTGATTGGGTAGCCACCTTTGCTCTCTCACATAAGTAACAAGCATTGGGCCTGCTATATAGATAAAGCACAAACCAAAGTGCACGACAAATGATACAAGGTAGTAAGGCAGCCCTCTTACAAAGTGAATCATGTAATAACCGAACAACGCAACCGCACACCACTATGTTGCCAAAAAAGAATTCAAGAAGGACTGAAGACACATCTCGCCGCGTCCTAGGACACCTAAGTTCCACGACAACACCCTGAGGAGAGGAGAATGGCACCATCTTTGCTCTCCACTTCTCATCCTCCATGAAATTGAGCTTGTTCCACCTTGTCGCCTTCCTTTCTTTTTGTTCGTCCGTGAAGGCTTTCTTGGTCTAGATACGTCTCCAATGTATCTATAATTTATGAAGTATTCATGCCATATTTACAATAGTTTTATATGATTTTGGTATGATTTGATTAGAACTAACCCGGACTGGCGTTGTTTTCAGCAGAACTACCGTGGAGTTGTTTTTGTGCAGAAATAAAAGTTCTCGGAATGCGATGAAAATCAACAGAGAATTTTTCTGGAAAATATAAAAAATACTGGAACAAAAATCTACCGAAGGGGAGTCCCGTGGGCCCCATGAGGGTGGGGCGCGCCCCTATGCCTCGTGGACTTCTCGTGGGGCCCCTGACTTGTTCTCGACGCCAACCTCTCCTATAAATGCCCAAACCTCCAAAAAAATAACCTAGATCGGAAGTTCCACCGCCGCTAGCCTCTGTAGCCACGAGAAATCAATCTAGGCCCTCTCTGGCACCCTGTTGGAGGGGGCCATCATCACCGGAGGCTATGGAGGAGGGTCCCAGAGGGGCCATCATCACCATGAAGGCCAAGGACCATAGGGAGAGACCTCTCCCTATCTAGGGGGGAGGCCATGGAGGAGGAAGCACAAGAGGGAGAACCTCTCCTCTCTCTCTCTCTCTCTCCCTCTCTCTCTCTCTCTCGGTGGCGCCGAAGTGCCATCGGGAGGGGAATCATCACCGCGGTGATCGTGTTCGTCAACATCACCATCATCATCACCACCCTGGTCTCTTTTACGCGGTCCACTCTCCCGCACCCCGCTATAATCCCTACTCTTGAACATGGTACTTTATGCCACATATTATGATCCAATGATGTGTTGCCATCCTATGATGTTTTGAGTAGATATCCTTTGTCTTTGGGTCAATTGATGACCTAGATTGGTACCAGTTGTATGTTTTATTTTGGTGCTATCCTATTGTGCCCTCCGTGTCGCGCAAGCATGAGGGATTCCCGTTGTAGGGTGTTGCAATACGTTCATGATTCTCTTATAGTGGGTTTCTTGAGTGACAAAAGCATAAACCCGAGTAAGAGGGTTGTTGCGTATGGGATAAAGGGGACTTGATGCTTTAATGCTATGGTTGGGTTTTACCTTAATGATCTTTAGTAGTTGCGGATGCTTGCTAGAGTTCCAATCATAAGTGCATATGATACAAGAAGAGAAAGTATGTTAGCTTATGCCTCTCCCTCATATGAAATTGCAATGACGACTATCGGTCTTGTTAACAATTGCCTAAGACAATTCCGCACACCGATCCATCATTATTCCACACTCGCTATTTATAATATTTAGTAATATATTCTAACTTTATGATAACAACACCTACTTTTATATTTTAGCTCTCTGATATCATGCAAAGTTATCCTCTTCATACCCACAACATAGTTTTATTTTTCGTTTCTAGTTGGAAGCAAACGTTCGGTGTACGTAGAGTCATATCAGTGGCAGATAAGACTTAAGAGAATATTGATCTTACCTTTAGCTCCTTGTGGGTTCGACACTCCATACTTATCACTTCCACCTTTGGGAATTGATACGATGATTCCCTGCACTTGGGGATTATCAAGCTCTTTTCTGGCGCCATTGCCGGGGAGCAATAGCGTGGGGTTGATATTCTCGTGTGTGCTTGTTTGCTTTCTTCACTAAGTAGATTTTTGTTTTTCCCTTTTTGTTTCTGTTTAGTTGTGGGTGAAACATACAAAAAATTTAAAGAATGAAAATACAAAAAAAATTATTGCCTCTCATGCCTAAAAAAATTTCAATAAGAGAAGTGATTGGAAGATTATGCATTGAAGAAATGAGGCTCGACCTTGAGCACTTGTGTTCATGCTCATGGAAAAAATGTAAAAACAATTCATGGAAGCTTCTCTGAAAATAATTGTCCCCTTGTATATATACGTTGTATTATAAAAATAATGTGCCAAGCTTCGGTTTTAGGATGATTAGATTGCTTGTTTACTATGTACAGTACAAAAATAGAAACTTTGGCTGTAGCGCATGATATTACATTTTTACTGGAAAGTCAAATGGGTCTGAAACTTTTTGAAATTTACTTCTGTATAAATTATTTAAATTGTCATATTTTTTTTAGAATTTTTTGGAGTTACAGAATTTTACTAAACTTCCAGATTACTACAGACTGTCCTGTTTTTGACAGATTTTGTTTTCTATGAGTTGTTAGCTTATTTTGATGAATCTATGGGTAGTATCTGGGGGGTATAAACCATGGTGAAGTTGGAATATAGTAGATATAGTTCTAATATTAAATTGGAATAAGTTTGCAACAGTACCTAAAGGTAGTGATTTGCTTTATTACACTAACGGATCTCACAAAGTTTTTGTTAAAAGTTTTGTGTGGATGAAGTGTTTGAAGATCGAGGAGCTATCAATATGAGAAGAATAAAGAGAGGCAAGAGCTCAAGCTTGGGGATTCCCAAGGCACCCCAAGTAAATATTTCAAGGATACTCAAGCATCTAAGCTTGGGGATGCCCCGGTTGGCATCCCATCTTTCTTCTTCAACAATTATCGGTATACCTCGTTTTTTGTTTTTGTTCACATAATTTGTGTCCTTTGTGTTTTCTATTTTTCCTTTAAGAACCATGCTAGTATGATTTATAGAATGCTTCATGTGCTTCACTTATATCTTTTAAGTATGATCTTATAAAATTGCTCTTTGTGCTTCACTTAAATCTTTTGAGTATGGTTTTATAGAATGCTTTATGTGCTTCACTTATATATTTTGAGCTTGGATATTGGTTAGTCTATATTAATTTTAGAATGCTCCATGAACGTCACTTATATCTTTTGGAGTATGAATAATACTATCATCTAAAGTGGATTTAGAAGAAGTTTGCTCCCACTATTCCGAATAAGAAGAATTTTGCTTATGTGGAGAGTAGTAAAATTTCTATGCTCGTAGATCATGAAAAGAATGCTTTATGTGATGGTTATATTGTTTAACTCATTCATGATGCTACTGAAAAATATTGTGAGGGAGGAATACATGCTTGTAGGAGTTGCAATAATATCAAGTTTCCTCTCTGTGTGCTTAAAGTTTTGAAGTTATACTTGTTTTGCCTTCCTATTCTAGTTGATTCTTGTTCCCATAAATTGTGTGCTCACAAAATCCATAGGCATAGGAAGTGGGTTAGGTTTAAATGTGCTAGTAATATTCTTCATGATGCTCTCTTTATGTTTCAATTCTTATCTTTTATGTGAGCATCATTGAAATCATCATGCCTAGCTAAAAGGCATTAAAGAAAAGCGCTTGTTGGGAGACAACCCAATATTTACCCTTACTGTTTTTGTGTGTTCTCATGATTAAGCTATTTTAGTAATCATGTATTACAGCTTTTGTTTCAATAAAGTTCCAAGTAAGACCTTTGGGAAGACTTGGGTGAAAGTTAATGTGATCTTGCTGTAAAAAACAGAAACTTTGCGCTCACGAGATTAGCTGTCATTTTTTGCAGAAGAGTGCGATTGAGTTGATTCTTTTTTCAGAAGATTAATAGACAAATTCCTCACGACCATCAATTTATTTCATAATTTTCGGAGTAGCAGAAGTATGGTTGGTGTTCAGATCATTACAGACTGTTCTGTTTCTGACAGATTCTGTTTTCATTGCATAGTTTGCTTGTTTTCTAGTTTCTATGGCTTATATTTCTCAATATAAATTATAGAAATGATATGTTACAGTAGGCATTGTGTGAGAACAATTATGAACCTTGTTTTTGACAGTACGAAAGTGAATGGTTTACTCTTTATCATTCTAACCTGTCTCACGAAGTTCCGTTAAGTTTTGTGTGATTGAAGTTTTCAAGCTTTGGGTGAGATATCGATATGAGGAGAATAAGGAGTGGAAAGACCCTAAGCTTGGGGATGCCCAAGGCACCCCAAGGTAATATTCAAGGAAGACTCAAGCGCCTAAGCTTGGGGATGCCCCGGAAGGCATCCCCTCTTTCGTCTTCAAAACTATCGGTATACCATACTCGGAGCTATATTTTTATTCGTCACATGATATGTGTTTTACTTGGAGCATATTTTTGATTTTATTTGATGTTTGAATAAAATCATTGGATCTGAAATCTTGAATGAAAAAGAATCCTCCCATGGCTAGTTAATTATCTGACTACTCAGTGTTCTTCACTTGTATCTTTTTGGAGTAGTTTGTCATTTACTCACGTGCTTCACATATATCCTATGAGTAAATGGTTGAATGAATTGAATATCATAAATCTGAATTTATATACGTTTCATATTCTTACAACATGGGGAGTAATGACTTCACACATAATAAGTATAGGTAGTAAACTTATTGGAAGTTAGCAAACGCGGAATTGGTCACTTAAACAATTCAAGAAAGAATATTGAAGGAAGTGAGATTTCACATATAAATACACTATCTTGGACATCTTTTGCAATTGTGAGCACTCATTAAAATATGACATGCTAAAAGGTTGATGTTGGACAAGGAAGACAACTTAATGGGTTATGTCTTACTATATCCGAAACGTTATATTGTCTTGGATCATCCAACATGTTGAGCTTGCCTTTCCCTCTCATGCTAGCCAAATTGTTTGCACCAAGTAGAGATACTACTTGTGCCTCCAAACATTCCTTAAACCAGTTTTGCCATGAGAGTCCACCATACCTACCTATGGATTGAGTAAGATCCTTCAAGTAAGTTGTCATCGGTGCAAACAATAAAAATTGCTCTCTAAATATGTATGATCTATTAGTATGGAGAAAATAAGCTTTATACGATATTGTGATGTGGAAGAAATACAAGCGACGGACTGCATAATAAAGGTCCATATCACAAGTGGCAATATAAAGTGACATTCTTTTGCATTAAGATTTTGTGCATCCAACCATAAAAGCGCATGACAACCTCTGCTTTCCTCTGCGAATGGTCTATCTTTTACTTTTATCTTCTACCCTTATACTGTTGGAAATATGCCCTAGAGGCAATAATAAATTGATTATTATTATATTTCCTTGTTCATGATAATCGTTTATTATCCATGCTATAATTGTATTGATAGGAAATTCAGATACATGTGTGGATACATAGACAATACCATGTCCCTAGTAAGCCTCTAGTTGACTAGCTCGTTGATCAATAGATGGTTATGGTTTCCTAACCATGGACATTGGATGTCGTTGATAACGGGATCACATCATTAGGAGAATGATGTGATGGACAAGACCCAATCCTAAGCATAGCACTAGATCGTGTAGTTCGTATGCTAAAGCTTTTTTAATGTCAAGTATCATTTCCTTAGACCATGAGATTGTGCAACTCCCGGATACCGTAGGAATGCTTTGGGTGTACTAAACGTCACAACGTAACTGGGTGACTATAAAGGTGCACTACAGGTATCTCCGAAAGTGTCTGTTGGGTTGGCACGAATCGAGACTGGGATTTGTCACTCCGTGTAAGCGGAGAGGTATCTCTGGGCCCACTCGGTAGGACATCATCATAATGTGCACAATGTGATCAAGGAGTTGATCACGGGATGATGTGTTACGGAACGAGTAAAGAGACTTGCCGGTAACGAGATTGAACAAGGTATCGGGATACCGACGATCGAATCTCGGGCAAGTATCGTACCGATAGACAAAGGGAATTGCATACGGGATTGATTAAGTCCTTGACATCATGGTTCATCCGATGAGATCATCATGGAACATGTGGGAGCCAACATGGGTATCTAGATCCCGCTGTTGGTTATTGACCGGAGAACGTCTCGGTCATGTCTGCATGTCTCCCGAACCCGTAGGGTCTACACACTTAAGGTTCGATGACGCTAGGGTTATAAAGGAAGCTTGTATGTGGTTACCGAATGTTGTTCGGAGTCCCGGATGAGATCCCGGACGTCACGAGGAGTTCCGGAATGGTCCGGAGGTAAAGATTTATATATGGGAAGTCCTGTTTTGGTCACCGGAAAAGTTTCGGGGTTTATCGGTAACGTACCGGGACCACCGGGAGGGTCCCGGGGGTCCACCAAGTGGGGCCACCTACCTCGGGGGGGCACATGGGCTGTAGGGAGTGCTCCTTGGCCTACATGGGCCAAGGGCACCAGCCCCACTAAGGCCCATGCGCCTAGAAGGGGAGAGGGGGCAAACCCTAAGGGCATATGGGCCCTAAGGCCCATACACCCTGCGCCTCCCTCTCCTCCCCCCCTCTTGGCCGCCACCCCTTGGCCATCTAGGGCTGCCGCCCCCCTAGGGGTGGGAACCCTAGAGGGGGCGCAGCCCCTCCCCTTCCCCTATATATATTAGGCCTAGGGGGCTGCCCATAACACACGTGATTCAATCTCTCGTTGGTGCAGCCCTGCGTCTCTTCTTCCTCCTCTTCTGCGGTGCTTGGCGAAGCCCTGCAGGATTGCCACGCTCCTCCATCACCACCACGCCGTTGTGCTGCTGCTGGATGGAGTCTTCCTCAACCTCTCCCTCTACCCTTGCTGGATCAAGGCGTGGGAGACGTCACCGGGCTGTACGTGTGTTGAACGTGGAGGTGCCGTCCGTTCGGCACTTGGTCATCGGTGATTTGGATCACGACGAGTACGACTCCATCAACCCCGTTCACTTGAACGCTTCCACTGAAGGAAATATGCCCTAGAGGCAATAATAAAGTTATTATTTATTTCCTTATATCATGATAAATGTTTATTATTCATGCTAGAATTGTATTAACCGGAAACATAATACATGTGTGAATACATAGACAAACAGAGTGTCACTAGTATGCCTCTACTTGACTAGCTCATTAATCAAAGATGGTTATGTTTCCTAACCATGAACAAAGAGTTGTTATTTGATTAACGGGATCACATCATTAGTTGAATGATCTGATTGACATGACCCATTCCATTAGCTTAGCACCCGATCGTTTAGTATGTTGCTATTGCTTTCTTCATGACTTATACATGTTCCTATGACTATGAGATTATGCAACTCCCGTTTGCCGGAGGAACACTTTGGGTGCTACCAAACGTCACAACGTAACTGGGTGATTATAAAGGAGTACTACAGGTGTCTCCAAAGGTAGATGTTGGGTTGGCGTATTTCGAGATTAGGATTTGTCACTCCGATTGTCGGAGAGGTATCTCTGGGCCCTCTTGGTAATACACATCACATAAGCCTTGCAAGCATTATAACTAAGATGTTAGTTGTGAGATGATGTATTACGGAACGAGTAAAGAGACTTGCCAGTAACGAGATTGAACTAGGTATTGGATACCGACGATCGAATCTCGGGCAAGTAACATACCGATGACAAAGGGAACAACGTATGTTGTTATGCGGTCTGACTGATAAAGATCTTCATAGAATATGTAGGAGCCAATATGGGCATCCAGGTCCCGCTATTGGTTACTGACCAGAGACGTGTCTCGGTCATGTCTACATTGTTCTCGAACCGTAGGGTCCGCACGCTTAACGTTACGATGACAGTTATTATGAGTTTATGCATTTTGATGTACCGAAGGTTGTTCGGAGTCCCGGATGTGATCGCGGACATGACGAGGAGTCTCAAAATGGTCGAGACATAAAGATTGATATATTGGAAGCCTATGTTTGGACATCGGAAGTGTTCCGGGTGAAATCGGGAATTTTACCGGAGTACCGGGAGGTTACCGGAACCCCCCGGGAACCAAATGGGCCTTAATGGGCCTTAGTGGAAAGGTGAAAGGGGCAGCCCAAGGTGGGCTGTGCGCCTCCCCCCTCCCCTAGTCCTATTAGGACTAGGAGAGGTGGCCGGCCCCCTTCTCCCTCTCTCTCTCTCTCTCGAGGAATCCTATTAGGAATAGGATTGGGGGGAGTCCTACTCCCGGTAGGAGTAGGTCTCCTCCTGCGCCCTCCTCCTTTGGCCGGCCAGCCCTCCCCCTGGCAACCTTTATATACGGGGGCAGGGGGCACCTCTAGACACACAAGTTGATCATTGAGATCGTTCCTTAGCCGTGTGCGGTGCCCCCTGCCACCAAATTCCACCTCGATCATACTGTTGTAGTGCTTAGGCGAAGCCCTGCGTCGGTAGTACATGAAGTCCGTCACCACGCCGTCGTGCTGACGGAACTCTTCCTCGACGCTTTGCTGGATCGGAGCCCGAGGATCGTCATCGAGCTGAACGTGTGCTAAGAACTCGGAGGTGCCGGAGTAACGGTACTTGGATCGGTCGGATCGGGAAGAAGACGTACGACTACTTCCTCTACGTTGTGTCAACGCTTCCATTGCGATCTACAAGGGTACGTAGATCAGACTCTCCCCCTCGTTGCTATGCATCACCATGATCTTGCGTGTGCATAGGAAAAATTTTGAAATTACTATGTTCCCCAACATCCACTTAGCGATCTACAAGGGTATGTAGATGCACTCTCCTTCCCCTCGTTGCTAGTCTCTCCATAGATAGATCTTGGTGACACGTAGGAAAATTTTGATTTTCTGCTACGTTCCCCAACATTGGCATCATGAGCTAGGTATATTGTGTAGATTCTATGCACGAGTAGAACACAAAGTAGTTGTGGGCGTTGATTTTGTTCAATATGCTTGCCGTTACTAGTCTTATCTTGATTCGGCGACATCGTGGGATGAAGCGGCCCGGACCGACCTTACACGTACTCTTACGTGAGACTGGTTCCACCGACTGACATGCACTAGTTGCATAAGGTGGCTAGTGGGTGTCTGTCTCTCCCACTTTAATCGGATCGGATTCGATGAACAGGGTCCTTATGAAGGGTAAATAGAAATTGGCATATCACGTTGTGGTCTTTGCGTAGGTAAGAAACATTCTTGCTAGTAATGTTGGGGAACGTAGTAATTTCGAAAATTTTCCTACGCACACGCAAGATCATGGTGATGCATAGCAACGAGGGGGAGAGTATTGTCTACGTACCAACGCAGACCGACTGCGGAAGCGATCTCAGAACGTAGAGGAAGTAGTCGTACGTCTTCTTCCCGATCCGACCGATCCAAGCACCGTTACTCCGGCACCTCCGAGTTCTTAGCACACGTTCAGCTCGATGACGATCCTCGGGCTCCGATCCAGCAAAGCGTCGAGGAAGAGTTCTGTCAGCACAACGGCGTGGTGACGATCTTGATGTACTACCGACGCAGGGCTTCGCCTAAGCACTACAACGGTATGATCGAGGTGGAATTTGGTGGCAGGGGGCATCGCACACGGCTAAGGAACGATCTCAAGGATCAACTTGTGTGTGTTGGGGTGTCCCCTGCCCCCGTATATAAAGGATGGAGGAGGAGGAGCTGGCCGGCCAAGGTGGGAGGCGCAGGAGGAGTCCTACTCCTACCCCCTCCAATCCTAGTCCAACTAGGTTTCCTCAAGTGGGAAGGGAAAGAGAAAGGGGGGGAGGCGCAACCCTATGTGGGCTGCCCTCTCACCTTTCCACTAAGGCCCATGTTGGCCCATTTGGCTCCCGGGGGTTCCGGTAACCCTCCCGGTAGTCCGGTAAAATCCCGATTTCACCCGGAACACTTCCGATGTCCAAACATAGGCTTCCAATATATCAATCTTTACGTCTCGACCATTTCAAGACTCCTCGTCATGTCCGTGATCACATCCGGGACTCCGAACATCCTTCGGTACATCAAAATGCATAAACTCATAATAACTGTCATCGTAACGTTAAGCGTGCGGACCCTACGGTTCGAGAACAATGTAGACATGACCGAGACACGTCTCCGGTCAATAACCAATAGCGGGACCTGGATGCCCATATTGGCTACTACATATTCTACGAAGATCTTTATCGGTCAGACCGCATAACAACATATGTTGTTCCCTTTGTCATCGGTATGTTACTTGCCCGAGATTCGATCGTCGGTATCCAATACCTAGTTCAATCTCGTTACTGGCAAGTCTCTTTACTCGTTCCGTAATACATCATCTCATAACTAACATCTTAGTTATTATGCTTGCAAGGCTTATGTGATGTGTATTACCGAGAGGGCCCAGAGATACCTCTCCGACAATCGGAGTGACAAACCCTAATCTCGAAATACGCCAACCCAACATCTACCATTGGAGACACCTGTAGTACTCCTTTATAATCACCCAGTTACGTTGTGACGTTTGGTAGTACCCAAAGTGTTCCTCCGGTAAACGGGAGTTGCATAATCTCATAGTTATAGGAACATGTATAAGTCATGAAGAAAGCAATAGCAACATACTAAACGATCGGGTGCTAAGCTAATGGAATGGGTCATGTCAATCAGATCATTCAACTAATGATGTGACCTCGTTAATCAAATAACAACTCTTTGTTCATGGTTAGGAAACATAACCATCTTTGATTAACGAGCTAGTCAAGTAGAGGCATACTAGTGACACTCTGTTGGTCTATGTATTCACACATGTATTATGTTTCCGGTTAATACAATTCTTGCATGAATAATAAACATTTATCATGATATAAGGAAATAAATAATAACTTTATTATTGCCTCTAGGGCATATTTCCTTCAGTCTCCCACTTGCACTAGAGTCAATAATCTAGATTACACAGTAATGATTCTAACACCCATGGAGCCTTGGTGCTGATCATGTTTTGCTCGTGGAAGAGGCTTAGTCAACGGGTCTGCAACATTCAGATCCGTATGTATCTTGCAAATCTCTATGTCTCCCACCTGGACTAAATCCCGGATGGAGTTGAAGCGTCTCTTGATGTGTTTGGTTCTTTTGTGAAATCTGGATTCCTTTGCCAAGGCAATTGCACCAGTATTGTCACAGAAGATTTTCATTGGACCCGATGCACTAGGTATGACACCTAGATCGGATATGAACTCCTTCATCCAGACTCCTTCGTTCGCTGCTTCCGAAGCAGCTACGTACTCTGCTTCACATGTAGATCCCGCTACGACGCTTTGTTTAGAACTGCACCAACTGACAGCTCCACCGTTTAAAGTAAACATGTATCCGGTTTGCGATTTAGAATCGTCCGGATCAGTGTCAAAGCTTGCATCAATGTAACCTCTTACGGTGAGCTCTTTGTCACCTCCATATACGAGAAACATATCCCTAGTCCTTTTCAGGTATTTCAGGATGTTCTTGACCGCTGTCCAGTGATCCACTCCTGGATTACTTTGGTACCTCCCTGCTAGACTTATAGCAAGGCACACATCAGGTCTGGTACACAGCATTGCATACATGATAGAGCCTATGGCTGAAGCATAGGGAACATCTTTCATTTTCTCTCTATCTTCTGCATTGGTCGGGCATTGAGTCTGACTCAACTTCACACCTTGTAACACAGGCAAGAACCCTTTCTTTGCTTGATCCATTTTGAACTTCTTCAAAATCTTGTCAAGGTATGTGCTTTGTGAAAGTCCAATTAAGCGTTTTGATCTATCTCTATAGATCTTTATGCCTAATATGTAAGCAGCTTCCCCGAGGTCTTTCATCGAAAAACTTTTATTCAAGTATCCCTTTATGCTATCCAGAAATTCTATATCATTTCCAATCAGCAATATGTCATCCACATATAATATCAGAAATGCTACAGAGCTCCCACTCACTTTCTTGTAAATATAGGCTTCTCCGAAAGTCTGTATAAAGTCGAATGCTTTGATCACACTATCAAAGTGTTTATTCCAACTCCGAGATGCTTGCACCAGTCCATAAATGGATCGCTGGAGTTTGCACACTTTGTTAGCTCCCTTTGGATCGACAAAACCTTCTGGTTGCATCATATACAACTCTTCTTCCAGAAATCCATTCAGGAATGCAGTTTTGACATCCATTTGCCATATTTCATAATCATAAAATGCAGCAATTGCTAACATAATTCTGACGGACTTAAGCATCGCTACGGGTGAGAAGGTCTCATCGTAGTCAACCCCTTGAACTTGTCGAAAACCTTTTGCGACAAGTCGAGCTTTATAGACAGTAATGTTACCGTCAGCGTCAGTCTTTTTCTTGAAGATCCATTTATTCTCAATTGCTTGCCGATCATCGGGCAAGTCAACCAAAGTCCATACTTTGTTCTCATACATGGATCCCATCTCAGATTTCATGGCCTCAAACCACTTTGCGGAATCTGGGCTCACCATCGCTTCTTCATAGTTCGTAGGTTCATCATGATCTAGTAGCATGACTTCCAGAACTGGATTACCGTACCACTCTGGTGCGGATCTCATTCTGGTTGATCTACGTGGTTCAGTAGTATCTTGCCCTGAAGTTTCATGATCATCATCATTAGCTTCCTCACTAATTGGTATAGGTGTCGCAGAAACAGTTTTCTGTGACGTACTATTTTCCAATAAGGGAGCAGGTACAGTAACCTCGTCAAGTTCTACTTTCCTCCCACTCACTTCTTTCGAGAGAAACTCCTTCTCTAGAAATGATCCATTCTTAGCAACGAATGTCTTGCCTTCGGATCTGTGATAGAAGGTATACCCAACAGTTTCCTTTGGGTATCCTATGAAGACACATTTCTCCGCTTTGGGTTCGAGCTTATCAGGTTGAAGCTTTTTCACATAAGCATCGCAGCCCCAAACTTTACGAAACGACAACTTTGGTTTCTTGCCAAACCATAGTTCATAAGGCGTCGTCTCAACGGATTTTGATGGTGCCCTATTTAACGTGAATGCGGCCGTCTCTAAAGCATAACCCCAAAACGATAGCGGTAAATCAGTAAGAGACATCATAGATCGCACCATATCTAGTAAAGTACGATTACGACGTTCGGACACACCATTACGCTGTGGTGTTCTGGGTGGCGTGAGTTGCGAAACTATTCCACAATTTTTCAAATGTATACCAAACTCGTAACTCAAATATTCTCCTCCACGATCAGATCGTAGAAACTTTATTTTCTTGTTACGATGATTTTCAACTTCACTCTGAAATTCCTTGAACTTTTCAAATGTTTCAGACTTATGTTTCATTAAGTAGATATACCCATATCTGCTTAAATCATCTGTGAAGGTGAGAAAATAACGATATCCGCCACGAGCCTCAATATTCATCGGACCACATACATCGGTATGTATGATTTCCAATAAATCTGTTGCTCTCTCCATAGTACCGGAGAACGGTGTTTTAGTCATCTTGCCTATGAGGCACTGTTCGCAAGTACCAAGTGATTCATAATCAAGTGATTCCAAAAGCCCATCAGTATGGACTTTCTTCATGCGCTTTACACCGATATGACCTAAACGGCAGTGCCACAAATAAGTTGCACTATCATTATCAACTCTGCATCTTTTGGCTTCTACATTATGAATATGTGTATCACTACTATCGAGATTCAATAAGAATAGACCACTCTTCAAGGGTGCATGACCATAAAAGATATTACTCATATAAATAGAACAACCATTATTCTCTGATTTAAATGAATAACCGTCTTGCATCAAACAAGATCCAGATATAATGTTCATGCTCAACGCTGGCACCAAATAACAATTATTTAGGTCTAATATTAATCCCGAAGGTAGATGTAGAGGTAGCGTGCCGACCGCGATCACATCGACTTTGGAACCGTTTCCCACGCGCATCGTCACCTCGTCCTTTGCTAGCGTCCGCTTATTCCGTAGTCCCTGTTTCGAGTTGCAAATATTAGCAACAGAACCAGTATCAAATACCCAGGTGCTACTGCGAGCTCTAGTAAGGTACACATCAATAACATGTATATCACATATACCTTTGTTCACCTTGCCATCCTTCTTATCCGCCAAATACTTGGGGCAGTTCCGCTTCCAGTGACCAGTCTGCTTGCAGTAGAAGCACTCAGTTTCAGGCTTAGGTCCAGACTTGGGTTTCTTCTCCTGAGCAGCAACTTGCTTGCTGTTCTTCTTGAAGTTCCCCTTTTTCTTCCCTTTGCCCTTTTTCTTGAAACTAGTGGTTTTGCTAACCATCAACACTTGATGCTCCTTCTTGATTTCTACCTCCGCAGCTTTCAGCATTGCGAAGAGCTCGGGAATAGTCTTGTTCATCCCTTGCATATTATAGTTCATCATGAAGCTCTTGTAGCTTGGTGGCAGTGATTGGAGAATTCTGTCAATGACGCAATCATCTGGAAGATTAACTCCCATCTGAATCAAGTGATTATTATACACAGACATTTTGAGTATATGCTCACTGACAGAACTGTTCTCCTCCATCTTGCAGCTATAGAACTTATTGGAGACTTCATATCTCTCAATTCGGGCATTTGCTTGAAATATTAACTTCAACTCCTGGAACATCTCATATGCTCCATGACGTTCAAAACGTCGTTGAAGTCCCGATTCTAAGCCGTAAAGCATGGCACACTGAACTATCGAGTAGTCATCAGCTTTGCTCTGCCAGACGTTCATAACATCTGGCGTTGCTCCAGCAGCAGGCATGGCACCCAGCGGTGCTTCCAGGACGTAATTCTTCTGTGCAGCAATGAGGATAATCCTCAGGTTACGGACCCAGTCCGTGTAATTGCTACCATCATCTTTCAACTTTGCTTTCTCAAGGAACGCATTAAAATTCAACGGAACAACAGCACGAGCCATCTATCTACAATCAACATAAACAAGCAAGATACTATCAGGTACTAAGTTCATGATAAGTTTAAGTTCAGTTAATCAAATTACTTAGGAACTCCCACTTAGATAGACATCCCTCTAATCTTCTAAGTGATCACGTGATCCAAATCAACTAAACCATAACCGATCATCACGTGAGATGGAGTAGTTTTCAATGGTGAACATCGTCATGTTGATCATATCTACTATATGATTCACGCTCGACCTTTCGGTCTCTGTGTTCCAAGGCCATATCTGCATATGCTAGGCTCGTCAAGTTTAACCTGAGTATTCTGCGTGTGCAAAACTGGCTTCCACCCGTTGTAGATGGACGTAGAGCTTATCACACCCGATCATCACGTGGTGTCTGGGCACGACGAACTTTGGCAACGGTGCATACTCAGGGAGAACACTTCTTGATAATTTAGTGAGAGATCATCTTATAATGCTACCGTCAATCAAAGCAAGATAAGATGCATAAAAGGATAAACATCACATGCAATCAATATAAGTGATATGATATGGCCATCATCATCTTGTGCTTGTGATCTCCATCTCCGAAGCACCGTCATGATCACCATCGTCACCAGCGCGACACCTTGATCTCCATCGTAGCATCGTTGTCGTCTCGCCAATCTTATGCTTCCACGACTATCACTACCGCTTAGTAATAAAGTAAAGCATTACATCGCGATTGCATTGCATACAATAAAGCGACAACCATATGGCTCCTGCCAGTTACCGATAACTCGGTTACAAAACATGATCATCTCATACAATAAAATGAGCATCATGCCTTGACCATATCACATCACAACATGCCTTGCAAAAACAAGTTAGACGTCCTCTACTTTGTTGTTGCAAGTTTTACGTGGCTGCTATGGGCTTAAGTAAGAACTCATCTCACCTACGCATCAAAACCACAACGATAGTTCGTCAAATAGACTCCGTTTTAACCTTCTCAAGGATCGGGCGTAGTCACACTTGGTTCAACTAAAGTTGGAGAGACTGTCTTCCGCAAGCCATCTATGTGCAAAGCACGTCGAGGGAACCGGTCTCGCGTAAGAGTACGCGTAAGGTTGGTCCGGATCGTCTCACCCAACAATACCGCCGAACCAAAGTATGACATGCTGGTAGGCAGTATGACTTGTATCGCCCACAACTCACTTGTGTTCTACTCGTGCAAATAACATCAAACCATAAAACCTAGGCTCGGATGCCACTGTTGGGGAACGTAGTAATTTCGAAAATTTTCCTACGCACACGCAAGATCATGGTGATGCATAGCAACGAGGGGGAGAGTATTGTCTATGTACCAACGCAGACCGACTGCGGAAGCGATCTCACAACGTAGAGGAAGTAGTCGTACATCTTCTTCCCGATCCGACCGATCCAAGCACCGTTACTCCGGCACCTCCGAGTTCTTAGCATACGTTCAGCTCGATGACGATCCTCGGGCTCCGATCCAGCAAAGCGTCGAGGAAGAGTTCCGTCAGCACAACGGCGTGGTGACGATCTTGATGTACTACCGACGCAGGGCTTCGCCTAAGCACTACAACGGTATGATCGAGGTGGAATTTGGTGGCAGGGGGCACCGCACACGGCTAAGGAACAATCTCAAGGATCAACTTGTGTGTCTTGGGGTGTCCCCTGCCCCCGTATATAAAGGATGGAGGAGGAGGAGCTGGCCGGCCAAGGTGGGAGGCGCAGGAGGAGTCCTACTCCTACCGGGAGTAGGACTCCCCCCTCCAATCCTAGTCCAACTAGGTTTCCTCAAGTGGGAAGGGAAAGAGAGAGGTGGCCGGCCCCTCTCCTAGTCCTAATAGGACTAGAGAGAGGGGGGAGGCGCAGCCCTATGTGGGCTGCCCTCTCACCTTTCCACTAAGGCCCATGTTGGCCCATTTGGCTCCCGGGGGGTTCCGGTAACCCTCCCGGTAGTCCGGTAAAATCCCGATTTCACCCGGAACACTTCCGATGTCCAAACATAGGCTTCCAATATATCAATCTTTACGTCTCGACCATTTCGAGACTCCTCGTCATGTCCGTGATCACATCCGGGACTCCGAACATCCTTCGGTACATCAAAATGCATAAACTCATAATAACTGTCATCGTAACGTTAAGCGTGCGGACCCTACGGTTCGAGAACAATGTAGACATGACCGAGACACGTCTCTGGTCAATAACCAATAGCGGGACCTGGATGCCCATATTGGCTCCTAGATATTCTACGAAGATCTTTATCGGTCAGACCGCATAACAACATACGTTGTTCCCTTTGTCATCGGTATGTTACCTGCCCGAGATTCGATCGTCGGTATCCAATACCTAGTTCAATCTCGTTACTGGCAAGTCTCTTTACTCGTTCTGTAATACATCATCTCATAACTAACATCTTAGTTATTATGCTTGCAAGGCTTATGTGATGTGTATTACCGAGAGGGCCCAGAGATACCTCTCCGACAATCGGAGTGACAAACCCTAATCTCGAAATACGCCAACCCAACATCTACCATTGGAGACACCTGTAGTACTCCTTTATAATCACCCAGTTACGTTGTGACGTTTGGTAGTACCCAAAGTGTTCCTCCGGTAAACGGGAGTTGCATAATCTCATAGTTATAGAAACATGTATAAGTCATGAAGAAAGCAATAGCAACATACTAAACGATCGGGTGCTAAGCTAATGGAATGGGTCATGTCAATCAGATCATTCAACTAATGATGTGACCTCATTAATCAAATAACAACTCTTTGTTCATGGTTAGGAAACATAACCATCTTTGATTAACGAGCTAGTCAAGTAGAGGCATACTAGTGACACTCTGTTGGTCTATGTATTCACACATGTATTATGTTTCCGGTTAATACAATTCTAGCATGAATAATAAACATTTATCATGATATAAGGAAATAAATAATAACTTTATTATTGCCTCTAGGGCATATTTCCTTCAAGTAACCCATAGCAGCCACGTAAAACATGCAAACAACAATTAGAGGACGTCTAACTTGTTTTTGCAGGGTATGCTATGTGATGTGATATGGCCAAAGGATGTGATGAATGATATATGTGATGTATGAGATGATCATGTTCTTGTAATGGGAATCACGACTTGCATGTCGATGAGTATGACAACCGGCAGGAGCCATAGGAGTTGTCTTAATTTATTTATGACCTGCGTGTCAACATAAACGTCATGTAATTACTTTACTTTATTGCTAACCGTTAGCTATAGTAGTAGAAGTAATAGATGACGAGACAACTTCAAGAAGACACGATGATGGAGATCATGGTGTCATGCCGGTGACAAGATGATCATGGAGCCCCAAGATGGAGATCAAAGGAGCTATATGATATTGGCCATATCATGTCACTATTATTTGATTGCATGTGATGTTTATCATGTTTATACATCTTATTTGCTTAGAACAACGGTAGTAAATAAGATGATCCCTCATTAAAAATTTCAAGAAGTGTTCTCCCCTAACTGTGCACCGTTGCTACAGTTCGTCGTTTCGAAGCACCACGTGATGATCGGGTGTGATAGATCCTTACGTTCACATACAACGGGTGTAAGACAGTTTTACACATGCAAAACACTTAGGGTTAACTTGACGAGCCTAGCATGTGTATAGACATGGCCTCGGAACACAGAAGACCGAAAGGTCGAGCATGAGTCGTCTGGTAGATACGATCAACATGAAGATGTTCACCGATGTTGACTAGTCCGTCTCACGTGATGATCGGACACGGCCTAGTTAACTCGGATCATGTAATCACTTAGATGACTAGAGGGATGTCTATCTGAGTGGGAGTTCATAAGATGAACTTGTTTATCCTGAACATAGTCAAAAAGGATTTTGCAAATTATGTCGTAGCTCGCGCTTTAGTTCTACTGTTTAGATATGTTCCTAGAGAAAATTTAGTTGAAAGTTGATAGTAGCAATTATGCGGACTAGGTCCGTAAACTGAGGATTGTCCTCATTGCTTCTTAGAAGGCTTGTGTCCTTAATGCACCGCTCAGTGTACTGAACCTCGAACGTTGTCTGTGGATGTTGCGAACATCTGACATACACATCTTGATAACTACGTGATAGTTCAGTTAAACGGTTTAGAGTTGAGGCACTGAAGACGTTTTGAAACATCGCGAAACATATGAGATATTTCGAGGGCTGAAATTGGGATTTCAGGCTCGTGCCCACGTCAAGAGGTATAAGACCTCCGACGATTTTCTTAGCCCACAAACTAAGGGAGAAAAGCTCAATTGTTGAGCTTGTGCTCAGATTGTCTGAGTATAACAATCATTTGAATCGAGTGGGAGTTGATCTTCCAGATGAGATAGTGATGCTTCTCCGAAGTCATTACCACCAAGTTGCTAGAGCTTCGTGATGAACTATAATATATCCGGGACATATATGATGATCCTTGAGATATTCGCGATGTTTGACACCACAAAAGTAGAAATCAAGAAGGAGCATCAATTGTTGATGGTTGGTGAAACCACTAGTTTCAAGAAGGGCAAGGGCAAGAAGGGATACTTCATGAAACGGCAATTCAGTTGCTGCTCTAGTGAAGAAACCCAAGGTTGAACCCAAACCCGAGACTAAGTGCTTCTGTAATAAGAGGAACAGCCACTGGAGCAGAATTACCCTAGATACTTGGTAGATAAGAAGGCTGGCAAGGTCGATAGAAGTATATTGGATATACATTATGTTAATGTGTACTTTACTAGTACTCCTAGTAGCACCAGGGTATTGGATACCGGTTCGGTTGCTAAGTGTTAGTAACTCGAAATAAAAACTGCGGGATAAACGGAGACTAGCTAAAGGTGAGATAACGATATGTGTTGGAAGTATTTCTAAGGTTGATCAAATATCGTACGCTCCCTCTACCATCAAGATTGGTGTTTGCGTTGAGCATAGACATGATTGGATTATGTCTATCGCAATACGGTTATTCATTTAAGGAGAATAATGGTTACTCTGTTTATTTGAATAATACCTTCAATGGTCTTACACCTAAAATGAATGGTTTATTGAATCTCGATCGTAGTGATACACATGTTCATGCCAAAAGATAGTAATGATAGTACCACCTACTTGTGGCACTGCCACGTAAGTCATATCGGTATAAAACGCATGAGGAAGCTCCATGTTGATGGATCTTTGGGCTCACTCATTTTTGAAAAGTTTGAGACATGTGAACCATGTCTATTGGTGTATATGCATGAAGAAACTCCATGCAAATGGACCGTTTGGACTCACTTGATTTTGAATCAGTTGAGACATGCAACTCATACCACATGGGCAAGATGACTGAAAGCCTCGTTTTCAGTAAAATGGAACTAGAAAGCAACTTGTTGGAAGTAATACATTTTGATGTGTGCAGTCCAATGAGTGCTGAGGCGTGTAGTGGATATCGTTGTGTTCTTACTTCACAGATGATTTGAGTAGATGTTGAGTATATTTACTTGATGAATCACGAGTCTAAATTATTGAAAGGTTCAAGTAATTTCAGGGTGAAGTTGAAAGATCGTCGTGACAAGAGGATAAAGTATCTATGATATGATCATAGAGATGAATATCTGAATTACGAGTTTGGCACAGAATTAAGACATTGTGGAAATTGTTTCACAACTGATACAGCCTGGAACACCATACTGTGATGGTGTGTCCGAACATCATAACTGCACCCTATTGGATATGATGCATACTATGATGTCTCTTATCGAATTACCACGATAGTTTATGGGGCATTAGAGACAACCACATTCACTTTAAATAGGGCACCACGTAATTCCGATGAGATGACACCATATGAACTATGGTTTAGAGAAACCTAAGCTGTCATTTCTTAAAAGGTTTGGGGCTGCGACGCTTATGTGAAAAAGTTTCAGGCTGATAAGCTCGAACCCAAAGCGGATAAATGCATCTTCATAGGACACCCAAAACAGTTGGGTATACCTCCTGTCTCAGATCCGAAAGCAATAAGGGATTGTTTCTAGAATCGGGTCCTTTCTCGAGGAAAAGTTTCTCTCGAAAGAATTGAGTGGGAGGATGGTGGAGACTTGATGAGGTTATTGAACCGTCATTTCAACTAGTGTGTGGCAGGGCACAAGAAGTTGTTCCTGTGGCACCTACACCAATTGAAGTGGAAGCTTATGATATTGATCACGAGACTTCGGATCAAGTCACTCACAAACCTCGTAGGATGACAAGGATGCGTACTACTTCTGAGTGGTACGTAATCCTGTCTTGGAAGTCATGTTGCGAGACAACAATGAACCTACGAGCTATGGAGAAGCGATGGTGGGCCTGGATTCCAATAGATGGCTCGAGGCCATAAAATCCGAGAGAGGATCCATGTATGGAAACAAAGTGTAGACTTTGACAGAACAGCTCGATGGTCGTGAGGCTGTTGAGTATAGATGGATTTTAAAAGGAAGACGGACAATGATGGTAAATGTCACCATTAAGAAAGCTCGACTTGTCGTTAAGATGTTTTCGACAAGTTCAAGGAGTTGACTACGATGAGACTTTCTCACCTGTAGCGATGCTAAAAGTCTGTTGGAATTATATTAGCAGTTACTGCACTATTTATGAAATCTTGCAGATAGGATGTCAAAACATTGTTTCCTCGACGATTTATGAGGAAAGGTTGTATGTGATACAACCGGAAGGTTTTGTCAATCCTAAAATATGCTAATAAGTATGCAAAGCTCCAACAATCCTTCTAAGGACTGGAGTAAGCATCTCGGAGTTGGAATGTATGCTTTGATGAGATGATCAAAGATTTTGGTGTATACAAAGTTTATGAGAAACTTGTATTTCCAAAGAAGTGAGTGGGAGCACTATAGAATTTCTGATGAGTATATGTTGTTAACATATTGTTGATCGGAAATGATGTAGAATTTCTGGAAAGCATGCAGAGTTATTTGAAAAGTATTTTTCAATGGAAAGCCTGGATTAAGCTACTTGAACATTGAGCATCAAGATCTATAAGGATAGATCAAAACGCTTAATGGTACTTTCAAATGAGCACATACCTTGACATGATCTTGAAGGTGTTCAAAATGGATCAGTCAAAGAAGGAGTTCATGCCTGAGTTGTAAGGTATGAAGTTAAGACTTAAAGCTCGACCATGGCAGAATAGAGAGAAAGGACGAAAAGTCATCCCTTATGCTTAAGACATAGGCTCTATAGTATGTTATGCTGTGTACGGCACTTGAAGTGTGCCTTGCCATGAGTCAGTCAAGGGGTACAAGAGTGATCCAAGAATGGATCACAGGACAGCGGTCAAAGTTATCCTTAGTAACTAGTGGACTAAGGAAGTTTCTCGGTTATGGAGGTGGTAAAAGAGTTCGTCGTAAAGGGTTACGTTGATGCAAGCTTAACACCTATCCGGATAGCTCTGAGTAGAGATACCGGATACATATAATGGAGCTACAATTTAGAATAGCTCCAAGTAGAATAGTTATTTGGAATAGCTTTAAATAGAGCGTGGTAGCTGCATCTAGGAGATGACATAGAGATTTGTAAAGCACACACGGATCTGAAAGGTTCAGACCCGTTGACTAAAACATCTCTCACAAGCATAACATGATCAAACCCAGAACTCTTCAGGGTGTTAGTCACATGAGGATGTGACCTTGAGTGTTAATCACATATCAATGTGAACTGGATTATTGACTCTAGTGCAAGTGGGAGACTGTTGGAAATATTCCCTAGAGGCAATAATAAATTGATTATTATTATATTTCCTTGTTCATGATAATCGTTTATTATCCATGCTATAATTGTATTGATAGGAAACTCAGATACATGTGTGGATACATAGACAACACCATGTCCCTAGTAAGCCTCTAGTTGACTAGCTCGTTGATCAATAGATGGTTATGGTTTCCTAACCATGGACATTGGATGTCGTTGATAACGGGATCACATTATTAGGAGAATGATGTGATGGACAAGACCCAATCCTAAGCATAGCACTAGATCGTGTAGTTCGTATGCTAAAGCTTTTTTAATGTCAAGTATCATTTCCTTAGACCATGAGATTGTGCAACTCCCGGATACCGTAGGAATGCTTTGGGTGTACCAAACGTCACAACGTAACTGGGTGACTATAAAGGTGCACTACAGGTATCTCCGAAAGTGTCTGTTGAGTTGGCACGAATCGAGACTGGGATTTGTCACTCCGTGTAAGCGGAGAGGTATCTCTGGGCCCACTCGGTAGGACATCATCATAATGTGCACAATGTGATCAAGGAGTTGATCACGGGATGATGTGTTACGGAACGAGTAAAGAGACTTGCCGGTAACGAGATTGAACAAGGTATCGGGATACCGACGATCGAATCTCGGGCAAGTATCGTACTGATAGACAAAGGGAATTGCATACGGGATTGATTAAGTCCTTGACATCGTGGTTCATCCGATGAGATCATCGTGGAACATGTGGGAGCCAACATGGGTATCCAGATCCTGCTGTTGGTTATTGACCGGAGAACGTCTCGGTCATGTCTGCATGTCTCCCGAACCCGTAGGGTCTACACACTTAAGGTTCGATGACGCTAGGGTTATAAAGGAAGCTTGTATGTGGTTACCGAATGTTGTTCGGAGTCCCGGATGAGATCCCGGACGTCACGAGGAGTTCCGGAATGGTCCGTAGGTAAAGATTTATATATGGGAAGTCCTGTTTTGGTCACCAGAAAAGCTTCGGGGTTTATCGGTAACGTACCGGGACCACCGGGAGGGTCCCGGGGGTCCACCAAGTGGGGCCACCTGCCCCGGGGGGGCACATGGGCTGTAGGGAGTGCTCCTTGGCCTACATGGGCCAAGGGCACCAGCCCCACTAAGGCCCATGCGCCTAGAAGGGGAGAGGGGGCAAACCCTAAGGGCATATGGGCCCTAAGGCCCATACACCCTGCGCCTCCCTCTCCTCCCCCCTCTTGGCCGCCACCCCTTGGTCATCTAGGGCTGCCGCCCCCCCTAGGGGTGGGAACCCTAGAGGGGGCGCAGCCCCTCCCCTTCCCCTATATATATGAGGCCTAGGGGGCTGCCCATAACACACGTGATTCAATCTCTCGTTGGTGCAGCCCTGCGTCTCTTCTTCCTCCTCTTCTGCGGTGCTTGGCGAAGCCCTGCAGGATTGCCACGCTCCTCCATCACCACCACGCCGTTGTGCTGCTGCTGGATGGAGTCTTCCTCAACCTCTCCCTCTCCCCTTGCTGGATCAAGGCGTGGGAGACGTCACCGGGCTGTACGTGTGTTGAACGCGGACGTGCCGTCCGTTCGGCACTTGGTCATCGGTGATTTGGATCACGACGAGTACGACTCCATCAACCCCGTTCACTTGAACGCTTCCGCTTAGCGATCTACAAGGGTATGTAGATGCACTCTCCTTCCCCTTGTTGCTAGTCTCTCCATAGATAGATCTTGGTGACACGTAGGAAAATTTTGAATTTCTGCTACGTTCCCCAACATATACAAGAGTCATGGTGATCATTATCTTTTTTTTATACTTTTTCTTTTGGCAAGCACTTTGTGTTAGAGCGATCCGGATATATATATATATATATATATATATATATATATATATATATATATATATATATATATATATATATATATGACAACACTATTCTAATCCTAAAATTAGAATAACTATTTGGATTAGGTCAGTCCTATATAGGGCGTGCGGAGGTCCTCCCGAATTCCCGAACTCATAGAGGAAAAAAAGGACCACGACTGCGCCCACCACCTCCTCCCGATCCCCAATCTCCCCGATCCAGCGTCGTGGTCCTCTCGCCTCCCTGCCACAACCGCCGCCGCCACCTGGCTCCGGTGCGCCTCCCGCCGCCGGCCACCCCGGCCCCGTCCCTGCCTCCCGACCCCGACGCGCCTCCACCATCCCCCGCATCTGGTCGCCGCGCCACCACCGGCCTCGGATCCGGCCGCTGCGCCGCCTCACCGCGGGATCCGGCTGCCGCGACGGTCGTGCCAATCCTACATCGCCCAGTGGTGCAGCGCCCATTGCACGGAGGTGAGCTTCCCTGCCACCTCGCCGTGGACCTCTCCCTACTGGTAACCTGCTCCGGCGACCTTCGCCAGCCTACTTCACCGCCTCCCTCGCTGTACTCGTCGGCTGCAGCGTCCTCCTCTTCCATCGCTCGTCCTCCTCCGGCGCAGCGCACCTGGCCCACAAGGCCACCGCGGCCAAGGCCCTTGTCTCCAAGAAGGAGCAGGAGCCCGACCACGATGATGGCCGCCAGCAGGTAGCCCTCTTCTTCGGCACGCAGACCGGCACCAACGAGGGGATCGCCAAGGTACGCACGCACGCGACTCGTCCCCCCTACGCCGCTGCCACGATGATGCCTGTTGGGTGTGTGCCTTCTCTCTCTGAAGTTCGTCCTAGCCAGCTTCTAGAGTTCAATGTGTGTGCTAACTGTGTGGTTCTCGTCATCTCTAGATCCTGCTAAGCTGCAGCAACACTTTGTTGTTTCCTCGCCCTGCTCCTATCAGACTTGATGTGTTGTGGGCTATGGACAAGATGAAGGCATGGACCTGGTGATTGGGTACGAGAAGCGAGCTGCTACCGCACTTGGTCTGCTCGACAGCTGCCGTTGTGGTTGTACTTGGACGGCTGCAGATAGTGCAACCGAACGTCTATGTGTGTGTTTTTGGGAGCCCATTTTTAGAGCTGGTGCTCATGAAAATTCGTCCAGGTTCTTCTGTACTGTTGCTATTTGCTGAAAAAAAGAACGATTTTAAGTTGGTCGTTGCTTGTACTAGAACATCAGGTGCTTGTGCTAAATGTCCGTGAGACAAAACCTATGGTACCATATGCGGAGTCGTACTAAATGATGAGAACAAGATAAATTAAGGTAGATATTGTTCGTTGGATTCTGATTTAAGTGGGCTTATTCCCACAAGTGTTGTTTCAAGTAGATCATTATCTAAAAGGTTCACACAAAAAGAGATCCTAGAGGGGGTTCAAGTTAATGATTGAAATAACGGGAAAGTCGTGGAACAAAAATTGCACTCTTCCGAATTTGTCCTGCAGTTTTTATTAATTGATAAAAAAAGTTTTCATGTAGTACTGTCGCTGAAAATATAGGGGAAAAAGACAGAGGAGTTCCAAAAAAATCGTGGGCATTCGTCCAAAACTACAAGTTTGTGAAATAAACCCAGGGGCCTATTAGAAATATCTTAGTTGGTATCCTTGAAAGTTCAAATATAAAAACTCATGAAGTTCAACACATAAAAAATAGTAATCGTAGAGTAAAAAAAGCGAAAATGTCATGTTCAAACATTGTACAACATGTTCCAAGGGAAAGAATGTCATGTTCTAATAGAAAAAAACATTGGTCTAAAACATCAAGTTGTACAATTTCTTGTTCTGTATTATTTCCTGAAGTTCAATAGTATGTATGGGTGCAAAAAAACTAGTGTTTTCGATATGTTGGTTTCAATTCAAAAACTACAAAACAAAGAAACCCAAGTAAGTACAAATACTAGAACAAAAAAAGTCCAAAAAGGAGAAAAATAACACAAAACATACACGACATGAAAAACAAAAGAAGAAAACAAAACCTAACCTAGAAAATGTTGACTCTGAAATTTTAAGAAGAGAAAGAAGAAGTTCATATTAAAAATATTAAGAAATAAACAAAGAAGTCCATATTAAAAAGATGGAGAAGTTCGATGATTATAGAGAACTCAGATTTTCCTCGTTATTAAAGAATGGAAACAAGAAGTTCAAAAATAAAATAACAAAGAAGTTCAACTTTTAAAAATAGAGCGTTCAAAATTTCATAAAAAGATTAAGAAATAAACTAGGAAGTCCATATTAAATAGATGGAGAAGTTCGATGATTGTCCTCTTAAAGAATGGAAACAAGAAGTTTAAAAATAAAATAATAAGAAGTTCAACTTTTAAAAATAGAGCACTTCAAAATTTCATAAAAAAGATTAAGAAAATAAACCAGGAAGTCCATATTAAATAGATAGAGAAGTTTGATGATTTTCCTCGTTATTAGAGAATGGAAACAAGAAGTTCAAAAATAAAATAACAAGAAGTTCAACTATTAAAAATGGAGCAATTCAAAAATCATAAAAAAGGATTAAGAAAAATCAGATTAAAAATTCATAAAAAACTCAAAATATTTTCACGTAACCGAGAGAAGTTCAGATTGATAGCTGCGAGAATTTCATGTACTACACGGTGTGCATTTTGTATTAAAAAGAGAATAAAAAGCAAAAAGGCTAAAAGTTTTGTTGTTATAAATTCGAGTCCTTTGTTGGAGAAAGTTAAAAAATTATTGTGAGAGAGATTTGTACAAAAGGAATATCATTTGTATAACACTGACAAATGGATGAGAAAATTACAAACGGAAATACGTCACAGAAGTTCAACGTGAAAATAGCATGAAGTTCAACTACTATGCTGAATGAATTTTGGATGAAAAACTGTTAAAATCGCCGCGACTATGAAAAAATGATCAACACGGGAAAGTTGCGTGTTTATAGAAGCTTTCCATCGGTATATCACTCATTGAATTCCGGGGAGTGGATGGAGAGCTACGAGTAGTGGATGGAGATCTGCGAGCAAAAAAAGCACGTCGAAAACAGAGTGAAGTTCAGGTAGACATGCCAAGAAGTTCAGGTTCTTCACGAGGTGCATTTTCGAAGAATCTATTTCGCGATAAAGGCAGAACGAATGATCTCGCCATTTTCGCCATTCTCGCGATACCGGCGACGATCTAGATTGCAAATAAACACCCCACTATAACCATATAGGGAAAAGAAAATATCGATAACTGCACATGCATACATCTGAAAAATGTCGTAGGGGAAAACAACAGATTTCTCATCGCAAGAGTGAGAGAAAGCGAGAGAGAGAGAGAGAGAGAGAGAGAGAGAGAGAGAGAGGGAGAGAGAGAGAGAGATAGGTGAGGGAGGAGAGAGGGAGAGAGAGACGCCTTAGGATTAACCATATTCAACACACATTTTTTGCTGTTTTGTGTGAACACCGAAGCCATCACCGGTGAGAGTGAGAAGGAGGATAAGCGGCAACACAAATATGATGCCTCGCAAAAATAAAGGAGATGGACCTATTGTTATCTTGAGTGATGGTTGCTGAGTTAAGTGTGTGTGTGTGTGTGTGTGTGTGTGTGTGTGTGTGTGTGTGTGTGTTATGTTTTCTCCCCCGTACAATGCATGGGCTCTTTTGCTAGTTAAACTCAAAAAGACACAACCAAAACAGAGGCTACATAAATTATTTATTACTAAACAGGAGCAAAAATCAAGGAATAAAAATAAAATTGGGTTGCCTCCCAACAAGCGCTATTGTTTAACGCCCCTAGCTAGGCATAAAAGCGAAGATAGATCTAGGCTTTACCATCTTTGTTAGGCAATCCATAAGTGGCTCTCATAATAGATTCATATGGTAATTTAATTTTCTTTCTAGGGAAGTGTTCCATGCCTTTCCTTAATGGAAATTGGAATTTAATATTCCCTTCCTTCATATCAATAATTGCACCAATCGTTCTAAGGAAAGGTCTATCAAGAATAGTAGGACATGAAGGATTGCAATCTATATCAAGAACAATGAAATCTACGGGCACATAGTTCCTATTTGCAACAATAAGAACATCATTAATTCATCCCATAGGTTTCTTAATAGTGGAATCCGCAAGATGCAAGTTTAGAGGACAATCATCAAAATCACGGAAACCTAGCAAATCACAAAAAGTTTTCGGAATCGTGGAAACACTAGCACCCAAATCACACAAAGCATAACACTAATGATCTTTAATTTTAATTTTTATTGTAGGTTCCCACTCATCATAAAGTTTTCTAGGGATAGAAACTTCCAACTCAAGTTCTTCTTCATAAGATTGCATCAAAGCATCAACGGTATGTTTAGTAAAAGCTTTATTTTGACTATAAGCATGAGGAGAATTTAGCACGGATTGCAACAAGGAAATACAATCTATCAAAGAGCAATTATCATAATTAAATTCCTTGAAATCTAAAATTGTGGGTTCATTGATATCTAAAGTTTTAACCTCTTCTATCCCACTTTTAACAATTTTAGCATCAAGATCTGAAGACTCCGAATTTTTAGAACGCCTTCTAGGTAAAGGTGGCTCATCTTCGGCACCATCATTATCAAGATTCATATTGCAAAACAAAGATTTAATAGGGGACACATCAATAACTTTTAGATCTTCATCCTTATTATCATGAAAACTAGAAGAACACGCTTTCACAAAGCAATCTTTCTTAGCACGCATCCTAGCGGTTCTTTCTTTGCACTCATCAATGGAAATTCTCATGGATTTGAGAGACTCATTGATATCATGCTTAGGTGGAATAGATCTAAGTTTCAAAGAATCAACATCAAGAGAAATTATGTAAACGTTCCTAGCCAATTCATCAATCTTAAGCAATTTTTCTTCAATCAAAGCATTGAAACTCTTTTGTGAAGTAATAAATTCTTTAATATTAGATTCAAAATCAGAGGGCATCTTGTTATAATTTCCATAAGAATTGTTGTAGGAATTACCATAATTATTAGAGGAATTACTAGGAAAGGGCCTAGAATTAAAATTACCTCTATGCGCGTTATTACCAAAATTGTTCCTACCAACAAAATTCACATCCATAGATTCATTATTATTCTCAATCAAGGTAGACAAAGGCATATCATTAGGATCATTAGGAGCACTCTTATTAGCAAACAATTTCATAAGTTCATCCATCTTTCCACTCAAAACGTTGATCTCTTCAATTGCATGCACTTTTTACTAGTAGATATTTTAGTGTGCCATTGAGAATAATTAACCATAATATTGTCTAGGAGTTTAGTAGCTTCTCCTAAAGTTACTTCCATAAAAGTGCCTCCCGAGGCCGAATCTAAAAGATTTCTAGAAGCAAAATTCAATCCGGCATAAACATTTTGTATAATCATCCAAAGATTCAAACCATGTGATGGGCAATTACGTATCATTGATTTCATCCTCTCCCAAGATTGCAACATGTTCATGATCAAGTTGCTTAAAACTCATAATATCGTTTCTAAGATAGATGATCTTAGCGGGAGGAAAACACTTAGAGATAAAAGCATCTTTGCACTTATTCCATGAATCAATACTATTAGGCAAAGACGAAAACCAAGCTTTAGCACGATCTCCAAGCAAAAACGGAAGTAGATTCAATTTAACAATATCATTATCCACATCTTTCTTCTTTTGCATATCACACAAATCAACAAAGTTGTTTAGATGGGTAGCGGCATCTTCACTAGGAAGGCCAGAAAGCAGATCTTTCATGACAAGATTCAGCAAAGCAGTATTAATTTCACAAGATTCAGCATCGGTAAGAGGAGCAATCGGAGTGCTAATAAAATCATTATTGTTGGTATAGGAAAAGTCACACAATTTAGTATTATCTTGAGCCATCGTGACATGCAAGCAATCCAACACACAAGCAAACAAGAAATGGGCAAAAAAGCAAATAGAAAAAGAGAAGGGGAACGGAAAGAGAGGGAGAGAGAAGAAGAGGGCGAATAAAACGGCAAGGGTGAAGTGGGGAAGAGGAAAACGAGAGGCAAATGGCAAATAATGTAATGCGAGGGATAAGAGTTTGTGATGGGTACTTGGTATGTCTTGACTTGTACTTGACTTGGCGCGAATCTCCCCGGCAACGGCGCCAGAAATCCTTCTTGCTACCTCTTGAGCACTGTGTTGGTTTTCCCTTGAAGAGGAAAGGGTGATGCAGTAAAGTAGCGTAAGTATTCCCCTCAGTTTTTGAGAACCAAGGTATCAATCCAGTAGGATATCACACTCAAGTCCCACGCACCTACACAAACAAATAAGAACCTCGCAATCAACGCGAAAAAGGGGTTGTCAATCCCTTCATGGTCACTTACGAGAGTGAGATCTGATAGATATGATAAGATAATATTTTTGGTATTTTTATGATAAAGAGAAATAAAGATGCAAAGTAAAAATAAAAGGCAATAGAAATAACTAAGTATTGGAAGATTAATATGATGGAAGATAGACCCGGGGGCCATAGGTTTCACTAGTGGTTTCTCTCAACAGCATAAGTATTACGGTGGGTAAACGAATTACTGTCGAGGAATTGATAGAATTGAGCATAGTTATGAGAATATCTAGGTATGATCATGTATATAGGCATCACGTCCGAGACAAGTAGACTGAAACGATTCTGCATCTACTACTATTACTCCACACATCGACCGCTATCCAGCATGCATCTAGAGTATTAAGTTCATAAGAACAGAGTAATGCTTTAAGGAAGATGACATGATGTAGCAGGATAAACTCATGCAATATGATATAAACCCCATCTTTTTATCCTCTATGGCAACAATACAATATGTATCGGTTCCCTTTCTGTCACTGGGATCGAACACCGCAAGATTGAACCCAAAGCTAAGCACTTCTCCCATTGCAAGAAAGATCAATCTAGTAGGCCAAACCAAACTGATAATTCGAAGAGACTTGCAAAGATAAACCAATCATACATAAAAGAATTCAGAGGAGAACCAAATATTGTTCATAGATAATTTGGATCATAAACCCACAATTTATCGGATCTGGACAAACACACCGCAAAAGAAGAATACATCGAATAGTTCTCCAAGAAGATCAAGGAGAACTTTGTATTGAGATCCAAAGAGAGAGAAGAAGCCATCTAGATAATAACGATGGACCCGAAGGTCTGAAGTAAACTACTCACACATCACCGGAGAGGCCATGGAGTTGATGTAGAGGCCCTCTGTGATCAATGCCTCCGGTGGAGCTCCGGAAAAGGCCCCGAGATGGGATCTCTCGAGTATAGAAGGTTGCGGTGGTGGAATTAGGTTTTCGTGGTGCTCCTGGATGTTTGGGGGTACGTGGATATATATAGGAGGAAGAAGTACGTCGGTGGAGCAACGGAGCGCCCACGAGGGTGGAGGGCGCGCCCCCCAGCCTCGTGCCTTCCTCCCTTGTTTCTTTACGCCCACTCCAAGTCTCCTGGATCATGTTTGTTGAGAAAATCACGTTCCCGAAGGTTTCATTCTGTTTGGACTCCGTTTAATATTCCTTTTCTTCGAAACCCTAAAATAGGCAAAAAAACAGCAATTTGGGTTGGGCCTCCGGTTAGTAGGTTAGTCCCAAAAATGATATAAAGGTGTAAAATAAAGCCCATTAACATCCAAAATAGATAATATAATAGCATGGAGCAATAAAAAATTATAGATACATTGGAGACGTATCAATCATCACCATGAAGGCCAAGGACAAGAGGGAGAACCTCTCTCCATCTAGGGGGGGGCCATGGAGGAGGAAGCACAAGGGGGAGAACCTCTCCTCCTCTCTCTCGGTGGCGCCGAAGTGCCATCGGGAGGGGAATCATCACCGCAGTGATCGTCTTCATCAACATCACCATCATCATCACCACTCTCATCTCTTTTACGCGGTCCACTCTCCCGCACCCCGCTGTAATCCCTACTTGAACATGGTGCTTTATGACACATATTATGATCCAATGATGTGTTGCCATCCTATGATGTTTTGAGTATATATCATTTGTCTTTGGGTTGATTGATGATCTAGATTGGAACCAGTTGTATGTTTTATTTTGGTGATGTCCTATTGTGCCCTCCGTGTCGCGCAAGCGTGAGGGATTCTCGTTGTAGGGTGTTGCAATACGTTCATGATACGCTTATAGTGGGTTGCTTGAGTAACAAAAGCATAAACCCGAGTAAGGGGGTTGTTGCGTATGGGATAAAGGGGACTTGATGCTTTAATGCTATGGTTGGGTTTTACCTTAATGATCTTTAGTAGTTGCGGCTGCTTCCTAGAGTTCCAATCATAAGTGCATATGATCCAAGAAGAGAAGGTATGTTAGCTTATGCCTCCCCCTCATATGAAATTGCAATGATGACTATCGGTCTTGTTAACAATTGCATAAGACAATTCCGCACACCGATCCATCATTATTCCACACTCGCTATTTATAATATTTAGTAATATATTCTAACTTTATGATAACAGCACCTACTTTTATATTTTAGCTCTCCGATATCATGCAAAGTTATCCTCTTCATACCCACAACGTAGTTTTATTTCTCGTTTCTAGTTGGAAGCAAACGTTCGGTGTACGTAGAGTCGTATCAGTGGCAGATAGGACTTAAGAGAATATTGATCTTACCTTTAGCTCCATGTGGGTTCGACACTCCATACTTATCACTTCCACCTTTGGGAATTGCTACGATGATTCCCTGCACTTGGGGATTATCAGGTCTCGATCAAAGAACAAAGCTATATTTTTAGGCACTGATGCCTCCATTCTTCTTTCTTTCTTTTGAAATAGTTTGCCATCCGGCCTTACGTGAAGATTTTCATCCTCATCCTCCTCTACATCAACAGATATGATAATTCTTTGCCCTCTTCGGTGTGATTTTGTAGTTTCTCCATACCCACTTCTCATTGCCAACTACCATTTGGTAGTAATGAAGCAACATGAATGGCTTGCCGCCACCCTTTCTTGTTGCGTTGCGCATATAGGTCTTGGATAATATGCTCATACTCATTGATTGACAACCCACTCGGGGGTGCAATGTTGATTTGATCAACACAACCAGACCATCGGTCAAATTGCTCTTGTGTCACACCCCCACCGGTGGGCAAGAGATCCTTGAGTTGAGGTTTGAGGAGTAAAGATTTGAGGAGACGTTTGAGGGGCTGAATTTTAGGAGTTCGGTTAGAATTTCCTAAGGCCCTTCTCCTTCAATAGACTGTATTAAGCCTCAATTATTTGTTTCCATTGAGCCCATTTTCCTTGCAACAAGCTCACCTTGGATATTGGACGGAAATGCATTCGCCCGAGGCCTCAACCTGCTACATATCTATATAGACCACTAGTATGGAATCGAGCTTTGGAGATGATTACATGGGACGGTGGCGGTTGCCCGTTCCACCTCAAAGCCTGTCTCACTAATATTCGACACCATGGCGATAGCTCCTGGAACAGTCTTCAATGTTTCCAGCGCGCGGGTTGTTCCATAAGAACAACCACTTCCCATGAGTTTAGGGGCCTAGGCAGTTTCCTCCATATGACCGCCTTCATTACCTTTTTCACTTCCATTTAATATTTCTATTTTATAATCGAGCATGTAAATGAAATTAACCAAAATATAAAAACATGATCCAGCCGCCATACAACATTCATTTCCACAAGCACTTTTCTTTTCATAACACATGCATATAATTGGGGGACATAGCCAAGATGTACAATTAGACACTTCACACCGAACATATGAACATACTTCTAAAATCTACAAACATAAGTCTATTGTGATGTGCTCATACTACGTGGTTGTCCTGTGTAGTTTACCAGTCGAGCCTCTTCATGCAATCACCACTACATTTCGACATAAATCTTTTGTGACATGCACAAAATACGCACATTGCTAAAGATGCATGGTAGAGGAGTTAAGACTTTGTTATCTTGTGCAGTGGGCCTAACATGTGTGTGATTAAATTAAATGAAGTTTACTTCAAATAATTATACCTGCTTTCAGGATCATAACTGCGTCTAGATACGAAGTTGATCAAACGAATCCAAAAGGCAACAATATTGCTTTGAAAGCAACTTATTACTCATCAAGAGAATATTCATTGTCTGGATTAGCTAGGTGCAAAAGACATATTTTGTTTAGACCTACTTGAGTTTCATTACACGATACGTGTTTCATTTAGACATAGTTGGGATTCATTACACATCGATATGTGCTCTAAAGTAAACAGAGGCAAAGATATAAGTTTCATCATTGGTTAGTAGGCTAGTGCAACACCATAATAGTAACAGTTTGACTAAACTATACATCCAAATCAAAGAAAGTACAACCAAATCCACAGGTGTTAAGGCGTGTCACATTTTAGAGCTCACTATACTGGAGATCCAAAGAAGGCTCGATGAAGGTCGGTTGGGGCGGATGAGCGGATCTGCCACCGTGTCGCCACTGAAGTCGGGGATGCGCGGGTGTACAGCCGTACCCCCGTGCCGCCACCTTTGCTCTCCACTTCTCATCCTCCATGAACTTGAGCTTGTTCCACCTTGTTGCCTTCAATTCTTTTTGTTCGGTCGTGAATGCTTTCTTGGTCTCAGTCGAAGCACAAAGCTACTATTTTTAGGCCTCGATGCCTCCCTTCTTCCTTACTTTGAAATCGTTTGCCATCCAGCCTTGCATGATGATTTCCATCCTCCTCCTCCTCTACATCAACGGGTATGATAATTCTTTGCCCTCCTCGGTATGATTTCGTAGTTTCTCTGTACCCACTTCACATTGCCAACTAGCTCCTTGTAGCAATGAAGCAATATGAATGGCTTGTCGCCACCCTTTCTTGTTGCGTTGCGCGTATAGGTCCTGGATGATAGGCCCATACTCATTGATTGACAACCCACTCGGTGGTGCAATGTTGATTTGTGTTGGGGAACGTAGCAGAAATTCAAAATTTTCCTACGTGTCACCAAGATCTATCTATGGAGAGACTAGCAACGGGGGAGGAGAGTGCATCTACATACCCTTGTAGATCGCTAAGCGGAAGCGTTCAAGTGAACGGGGTTGATGGAGTCGTACTCGTCGTGATTCAAATCACCGATGACCAAGTGCCGAACGCACGGCACCTCCGCGTTCAACACACGTACAGCCCGGTGACGTCTCCCATGCCTTGATCCAGCAAGGAGAGAGGGAGAGGTTGAGGAAGAGTCCATCCAGCAGCAGCACAACGGCGTGGTGATGATGCAGGAGCGTGGCAATCCTGCAGGGCTTCGCCAAGCACCACAGAAGAGGAGGAAGAGAGAGATGCAGGGCTGCACCAACGAGAGATCGAATCACGTGTGTGGGCAGCCCCCTAGGCCTCATATATATAGGGGACGGGGAGGGCTGCGCCCCCTCTAGGGTTCCCACCCCTAGGGGGGGCGGCTGAAGGAAATATGCCCTAGAGGCAATAATAAAGTTATTATTTATTTCCTTATATCATGATAAATGTTTATTATTCATGCTAGAATTGTATTAACCGGAAACATAATACATGTGTGAATACATAGACCAACAGAGTGTCACTAGTATGCCTCTACTTGACTAGCTCGTTAATCAAAGATGGTTATGTTTCCTAACCATGAACAAAGAGTTGTTATTTGATTAACGAGGTCACATCATTAGTTGAATGATCTGATTGACATGACCCATTCCATTAGCTTAGCACCCGATCGTTTAGTATGTTGCTATTGCTTTCTTCATGACTTATACATGTTCCTATAACTATGAGATTATGCAACTCCCGTTTACCGGAGGAATACTTTGGGTACTACCAAACGTCACAACGTAACTGGGTGATTATAAAGGAGTACTACAGGTGTCTCCAATGGTAGATGTTGGGTTGGCGTATTTCGAGATTAGGGTTTGTCACTCCGAGTGTCGGAGAGGTATCTCTGGGCCCTCTCGGTAATGCACATCACATAAGCCTTGCAAGCACTGCAACTAATATGTTAGTTGTGAGATGATGTATTACGGAACGAGTAAAGAGACTTGCCGGTAACGAGATTGAACTAGGTATTGGATACCGACGATCGAATCTCGGGCAAATAACATACCGATGACAAAGGGAACAACGTATGTTGTTATGCGGTCTGACCAATAAAGATCTTCGTAGAATATGTAGGAGCCAATATGGGCATCCAGGTCCCGCTATTGGTTATTGACCGGAGACGTGTCTCGGTCATGTCTGCATTGTTCTCGAACCGTAGGGTCCGCACGCTTAACATTACGATGACAGTTATTATGAGTTTATGCATTTTGATGTACCGAAGGTTGTTCGGAGTCCCGGATGTGATCACGGACATGACGAGGAGTCTCGAAATGGTCGAGACGTAAAGATTGATATATTGGAAGCCTATGTTTGGACACCGGAAGTGTTCCGGTTGAAATCGGGATTTTACCGGAATACCGGGAGGGTTACCGGAACCCCCCGGGAGGCAAATGGGCCTATTGGGCCTTAGTGGAAAAGTGAAAAGGGGCTGCCCACAAGGGCTGCGCGCCTCCCCCCTTCCCTAGTCCTATTAGGACTAGGAGAAGGGGCCGGCCCCCCTCTCTTCTCTCTTCTCCTTGAAGAGTCCTATTAGGAATAGGATTGGGGGGAGTCCTACTCCCGGTAGGAGTGGGACTCCCCCTGCGCCTCTCTCCCTGGCCGGCCGAACCCCTCCCCCTGCTCCTTTATATACGGGGGCAGGGGGCACCCCATAGACACACAAGTTGATCATTGTTGATCGTTCCTTAGCCGTGTGCGGTGCCCCCTGCCACCAAATTCCACCTCGGTCATATCGTTGTAGAGCTTAGGCGAAGCCCTGCGTCGGTAGTACATCAAGATCGTCACCACGCTGTTGTGCTGACGGAACTCTTCCTCGACGCTTTGCTGGATCGGAGCCCGAGGATCGTCATCGAGCTGAACGTGTGCTAAGAACTCGGAGGTGCCGGAGTAACGGTGCTTGGATCGGTCGGATCGGGAAGAAGACGTACGACTACTTCCTCTACGTTGTGAGATCGCTTCCGCAGTCGGTCTGCGTTGGTACGTAGACAATACTCTCCCCCTCGTTGCTATGCATCACCATGATCTTGCGTGTGCGTAGGAAAATTTTCGAAATTACTACGTTCCCCAACAATGGCATCCGAGCCTAGGTTTTATGGTTTGATGTTATTTGCACGAGTAGAACACAAGTGAGTTGTGGGCGATACAAGTCATACTGCCTACCAGCATGTCATACTTTGGTTCGGCGGTATTGTTGGCTGAGACGATCCGGACCAACCTTACGCGTACTCTTACGCGAGACCGGTTCCCTCGACGTGCTTTGCACATAGATGGCTTGCGGAAGACTGTCTCTCCAACTTTAGTTGAACCAAGTGTGACTACGCCCGGTCCTTGAGAAGGTTAAAACGGAGTCTATTTGACGAACTATCGTTGTGGTTTTGATGCGTAGGTGAGATGAGTTCTTACTTAAGCCCGTAGCAGCCACGTAAAACTTGCAACAACAAAGTAGAGGGCTTCTAACTTGTTTTTGCAGGGCATGTTGTGATGTGATATGGTCAAGGCATGATGCTGATTTTATTGTATGAGATGATCATGTTTTGTAACCGAGTTATCGGCAACTGGCAGGAGCCATATGGTTGTCGCTTTATTGTATGCAATGCAATCGCGATGTAATGCTTTACTTTATTACTAAGCGGTAGTGATAGTCGTGGAAGCATAAGATTGGCGAGACGACAACGATGCTACGATGGAGATCAAGGTGCCGCGCCGGTGACGATGGTGATCATGACGATGCTTCGGAGATGGAGATCACAAGCACAAGATGATGATGGCCATATCATATCACTTATATTGATTGCATGTGATGTTTATCCTTTCATGCATCTTATCTTGCTTTGATTGACGGTAGCATTATAAGATGATCTCTCACTAAATTATCAAGAAGTGTTCTCCCTGAGTATGCACCGTTGCCAAAGTTCGTCGTGCCCAGACACCACGTGATGATCGGGTGTGATAAGCTCTACGTCCATCTACAACGGGTGGAAGCCAGTTTTGCACACGCAGAATACTCAGGTTAAACTTGACGAGCCTAGCATATGCAGATATGGCCTCGGAACACAGAGACCGAAAGGTCGAGCGTGAATCATATAGTAGATATGATCAACATGACGATGTTCACCATTGAAAACTACTCCATCTCACGTGATGATCGGTTATGGTTTAGTTGATTTGGATCACGTGATCACTTAGAGGATTAGAGGGATGTCTATCTAAGTGGGAGTTCCTAAGTAATTTGATTAACTGAACTTAAACTTATCATGAACTTAGTACCTGATAGTATCTTGCTTGTTTATGTTGATTGTAGATAGATGGCTCGTGCTGTTGTTCCGTTGAATTTTAATGCGTTCCTTGAGAAAGCAAAGTTGAAAGATGATGGTAGCAATTACACGGACTGGGTCCGTAACCTGAGGATTATCCTCATTGCTGCACAGAAGAATTACGTCCTGGAAGCACCGCTGGGTGCCAGGCCTGCTGCTAGAGCAACGCCAGATGTTATGAACGTCTGGCAGAGCAAAGCTGATGACTACTCGATAGTTCAGTGTGCCATGCTTTACGGCTTAGAATCGGGACTTCAACGACGTTTTGAATGTCATGGAGCATATGAGATGTTCCAGGAGTTGAAGTTAATATTTCAAGCAAATGCCCGAATTGAGAGATATGAAGTCTCCAATAAGTTCTATAGCTGCAAGATGGAGGAGAACAGTTCTGTCAGTGAGCATATACTCAAAATGTCTGGGTATAATAATCACTTGATTCAGATGGGAGTTAATCTTCCAGATGATTGCGTCATTGACAGAATTCTCCAATCACTGCCACCAAGCTACAAGAGCTTCGTGATGAACTATAATATGCAAGGGATGAACAAGACTATTCCCGAGCTCTTCGCAATGCTGAAAGCTGCGGAGGTAGAAATCAAGAAGGAGCATCAAGTGTTGATGGTTAACAAAACCACTGGTTTCAAGAAAAAGGGCAAAGGAAAGAAGAAGGGAAACTTCAAGAAGAACAGCAAGCAAGTTGCTGCTCAGGAGAAGAAACCCAAGTCTGGACCTAAGCCTGAAACTGAGTGCTTCTACTGCAAGCAGACTGGTCACTGGAAGCGGAACTGCCCCAAGTATTTGGCGGATAAGAAGGATGGCAAGGTGAACAAAGGTATATGTGATATACATGTTATTGATGCGTACCTTACTAGAGCTCGCAGTAGCACCTGGGTATTTGATACTGGTTCTGTTGCTAATATTTGCAACTCGAAACAGGGACTACGGAATAAGCGGACGCTAGCAAAGGACGAGGTGACGATGCACGTGGGAAACGGTTCCAAAGTCGATGTGATCGCGGTCGGCACGCTACCTCTACATCTACCTTCGGGATTAATATTAGACCTAAATAATTGTTATTTGGTGCCAGCGTTGAGCATGAACATTATATCTGGATCTTGTTTGATGCGAGACGGTTATTCATCTAAATTAGAGAATAATGGTTGTTCTATTTATATGAGTAATATCTTTTATGGTCATGCACCCTTGAAGAGTGGTCTATTCTTATTGAATCTCGATTGTAGTGATACACATATTCATAATGTAGAAGCCAAAAGATGCAGAGTTGATAATGATAGTGCAACTTATTTGTGGCACTGCCATTTAGGTCATATCGGTGTAAAGCGCATGAAGAAACTCCATACTGATGGGATTTTGGAACCACTTGATTATGAATCACTTGGTACTTGCGAACCGTGCCTCATAGGCAAGATGACTAAAACACCGTTCTCCGGTACTATGGAGAGAGCAACAGACTTATTGGAAATCATACATACCGATGTATGTGGTCCGATGAATATTGAGGATCGTGGCGGATATCGTTATTTTCTCACCTTCACAGATGATTTAAGCAGATATGGGTATATCTACTTAATGAAACATAAGTCTGAAACATTTGAAAAGTTCAAGGAATTTCAGAGTGAAGTTGAAAATCATCGTAACAAGAAAATAAAGTTTCTACGATCTGATCGTGGAGGAGAATATTTGAGTTACGAGTTTGGTATACATTTGAAAAATTGTGGAATAGTTTCGCAACTCACGCCACCCGGAACACCACAGCGTAATGGTGTGTCCGAACGTCGTAATCGTACTTTACTAGATATGGTGCGATCTATGATGTCTCTTACTGATTTACCGCTATCATTTTGGGGATATGCTTTAGAGACGGCCGCATTCACGTTAAATAGGGCACCATCAAAATCCGTTGAGAGGACACCTTATGAACTATGGTTTGGCAAGAAACCAAAGTTGTCGTTTCTTAAAGTTTGGGGCTGCGATGCTTATGTGAAAAAGCTTCAACCTGATAAGCTCGAACCCAAAGCGGAGAAATGTGTCTTCATAGGATACCCAAAGGAAACTGTTGGGTATACCTTCTATCACAGATCCGAAGGCAAGACATTCGTTGCTAAGAATGGATCATTTCTAGAGAAGGAGTTTCTCTTGAAAGAAGTGAGTGGGAGGAAAGTAGAACTTGACGAGGTAACTGTACCTGCTCCCTTATTGGAAAATATTACATCACAGAAAACTGTTTCTGCGACACCTATACCAATTAGTGAGGAAGCTAATGATGATGATCATGAAACTTCAGGGCAAGATGCTACTGAACCACGTAGATCAACCAGAGTGAGATCCGCACCAGAGTGGTACGGTAATCCAGTTCTGGAAGTCATGCTACTAGATCATGATGAACCTACGAACTATGAAGAAGCGATGATGAGCCCAGATTCCGCAAAGTGGCTTGAGGCCATGAAATCTGAGATGGGATCCATGTATGAGAACAAAGTATGGACTTTGGTTGACTTGCCCGATGATCGGCAAGCAATTGAGAATAAATGGATCTTCAAGAAAAAGACTGACGCTGACGATAATATTACTGTCTATAAAGCTCGACTTGTCGCAAAAGGTTTTCGACAAGTTCAAGGGCTTGACTACGATGAGACCTTCTCACCCGTAGCGATGCTTAAGTCCGTCAGAATTATGTTAGCAATTGCTGCGTTTTATGATTATGAAATATGGCAAATGGATGTCAAAACTGCATTCCTGAATGGATTTCTGGAAGAAGAGTTGTATATGATGCAACCAGAAGGTTTTGTCGATCCGAAGGGAGCTAACAAAGTATGCAAACTCCAGCGATCCATTTATGGACTGGTGCAAGCATCTCGGAGTTGGAATAAATGCTTTGATAGTGTGATCAAGGCATTTGGCTTTATACAGACTTTTGGAGAAGCCTGTATTTACAAGAAAGTGAGTGGGAGCTCTGTAGCATTTCTGATATTATATGTGGATGACATATTGCTGATTGGAAATGATATAGAATTTCTGGATAGCATAAAGGGATACTTGAATAAAAGTTTTTCGATGAAAGACCTCGGGGAAGCTGCTTACATATTAGGCATAAAAATCTATAGAGATAGATCAAAACGCTTAATTGGACTTTCACAAAGCACATACCTTGACAAGATTTTGAAGAAGTTCAAAATGGATCAAGCAAAGAAAGGGTTCTTGCCTGTGTTACAAGGTGTGAAGTTGAGTCAGACTCAATGCCCGACCACTGCAGAAGATAGAGAAAAAATGAAAGATGTTCCCTATGCTTCAGCCATAGGCTCTATCATGTATGCAATGCTGTGTACCAGACCTGATGTGTGCCTTGCTATAAGTTTAGCAGGGAGGTACCAAAGTAATCCAGGAGTGGATCACTGGACAGCGGTCAAGAACATCCTGAAATACCTGAAAAGGACTAAGGATATGTTTCTCGTATATGGAGGTGACAAAGAGCTCACCATAAGAGGTTACGTTGATGCAAGCTTTGACACTGATCCGGACGATTTTAAATCGCAAACCGGATACGTGTTTACTTTAAACGGTGGAGCTGTCAGTTGGTGCAGTTCTAAACAAAGCGTCGTAGCGGGATCTACATGTGAAGCGGAGTACATAGCTGCTTCAGAAGCAGCGAACGAAGGAGTCTGGATGAAGGAGTTCATATCCGATCTAGGTGTCATACCTAGTGCATCGGGTCCAATGAAAATCTTCTATGACAATACTGGTGCAATTGCCTTGGCAAAGGAATCCAGATTTCACAAAAGAACCAAACACATCAAGAGACGCTTCAACTCCATCCGGGATTTAGTCCAGGTGGGAGACATAGAGATTTGCAAGATACATACGGATCTGAATGTTGCAGACCCGTTGACTAAGCCTCTTCCACGAGCAAAACATGATCAGCACCAAGGCTCCATGGGTGTTAGAATCATTACTGTGTAATCTAGATTATTGACTCTAGTGCAAGTGGGAGACTGAAGGAAATATGCCCTAGAGGCAATAATAAAGTTATTATTTATTTCCTTATATCATGATAAATGTTTATTATTCATGCTAGAATTGTATTAACCGGAAACATAATACATGTGTGAATACATAGACCAACAGAGTGTCACTAGTATGCCTCTACTTGACTAGCTCGTTAATCAAAGATGGTTATGTTTCCTAACCATGAACAAAGAGTTGTTATTTGATTAACGAGGTCACATCATTAGTTGAATGATCTGATTGACATGACCCATTCCATTAGCTTAGCACCCGATCGTTTAGTATGTTGCTATTGCTTTCTTCATGACTTATACATGTTCCTATAACTATGAGATTATGCAACTCCCATTTACCGGAGGAATACTTTGGGTACTACCAAACGTCACAACGTAACTGGGTGATTATAAAGGAGTACTACAGGTGTCTCCAATGGTAGATGTTGGGTTGGCGTATTTCGAGATTAGGGTTTGTCACTCCAAGTGTCGGAGAGGTATCTCTGGGCCCTCTCGGTAATGCACATCACATAAGCCTTGCAAGCACTGCAACTAATATGTTAGTTGTGAGATGATGTATTATGGAACGAGTAAAGTGACTTGCCGGTAACGAGATTGAACTAGGTATTGGATACCGACGATCGAATCTCGGGCAAGTAACATACCAATGACAAAGGGAACAACGTATGTTGTTATGCGGTCTGACCGATAAAGATCTTCGTAGAATATGTAGGAGCCAATATGGGCATCCAGGTCCCGCTATTGGTTATTGATCGGAGACGTGTCTCGGTCATGTCTGCATTGTTCTCGAACCGTAGGGTCCGCACGCTTAACGTTACGATGACAGTTATTATGAGTTTATGCATTTTGATGTACCGAAGGTTCTTCGGAGTCCCGGATGTGATCACGGACATGACGAGGAGTCTCGAAATGGTCGAGACGTAAAGATTGATATATTGGAAGCCTATGTTTGGACACCGGAAGTGTTCCGGGTGAAATCGGGATTTTACCGGAATACCGGGAGGGTTACCGGAACCCCCCGGGAGGCAAATGGGCCTATTGGGCTTTAGTGGAAAAGTGAAAAGGGGCTGCCCACAAGGGCTGCGCGCCTCCCCCCCTTCCCTAGTCCTATTAGGACTAGGAGAAGGGGCCGGCCCCCCTCTCTTCTCTCTTCTCCTTGAAGAGTCCTATTAGGAATAGGATTGGGGGGGAGTCCTACTCCCGGTAGGAGTGGGACTCCCCCTGCGCCTCTCTCCCTGGCCGGCCGAACCCCTCCCCCTGCTCCTTTATATACGGGGGCAGGGGGCACCCCATAGACACACAAGTTGATCATTGTTGATCGTTCCTTAGCCGTGTGCGGTGCCCCCTGCCACCAAATTCCACCTCGGTCATATCGTTGTAGAGCTTAGGCGAAGCCCTGCGTCGGTAGTACATCAAGATCGTCACCACGCCGTTGTGCTGACGGAACTCTTCCTCGACGCTTTGCTGGATCAGAGCCCGAGGATCGTCATCGAGCTGAACGTGTGCTAAGAACTCGGAGGTGCCGGAGTAACGGTGCTTGGATCGGTCGGATCGGGAAGAAGACGTACGACTACTTCCTCTATGTTGTGAGATCGCTTCCGCAGTCGGTCTGCGTTGGTACGTAGACAATACTCTCCCCCTCGTTGCTATGCATCACCATGATCTTGTGTGTGCGTAGGAAAATTTTCGAAATTACTACGTTCCCCAACAGCGGCAGCCCTAGATGGGGAGCAAGGGGGGCGGCCAAGAGGGGAGAGAGGGAGGCGCCCCCTAGGGTGGGCCTTAGGCCCATATAAGCCTAGGGTTTCCTCCTTTTTTTTCCTCCTAGCTGCCCTTGGGCCTTGTGGGAGGCGCACCAGCCCACTTAGGGGCTGATCCCTCACCACCCTTGGCCCATGCAAGCCTCCGGGGTTGGTGGCCCCACTTGGTGGACCCCCGGGACCCTCCCGGTGGTCCCGGTACGTTACCGATAAACCCCGAAACTCTTCCGGTGACCAAAACAGGACTTCCCATTTATAAATCTTTACCTCCGGACCATTCCGGAACTCCTCGTGACGTCCGGGATCTCATCCGGGACTCCAAACAACATTCGGTAACCACATACCAACTTCCTTTATAACCCTAGCGTCATCGAACCTTAAGTGTGTAGACCCTACGGGTTCGGGAGACATGCAGACATGACCGAGACGTTCTTCGGTCAATAACCAACAGCGGGATCTGGATACCCATGTTGGCTCCCACATGTTCCACGATGATCTCATCGGATGAACCACGATGTCAAGGACTTAATCAATCCCGTATACAATTCCCTTTGTCTATCGGTACGATACTTGCCCGAGATTCGATCGTCGGTATCCCGATACCTTGTTCAATCTCGTTACCGGCAAGTCTCTTTACTCGTTTCGTAACACATCATCCCGTGATCAACTCCTTGATCACATTGTGCACATTATGATGATGTCCTACCGAGTGGGCCCAGAGATACCTCTCCGTTTACACGGAGTGACAAATCCCAGTCTCGATTCGTGCCAACCCAACAGACACTTTCGGAGATACCTGTAATGTACCTTTATAGCCACCCAGTTACGTTGTGACGTTTGGCACACCCAAAGCACTCCTACGGTATCCGGGAGTTGCACAATCTCATGGTCTAAGGAAATGATACTTGACATTAGAAAAGCTTCAGCATACGAACTACACGATCTAGTGCTATGCTTAGGATTGGGTCTTGTCCATCACATCATTCTCCTAATGATGTGATCCCGTTATCAACGACATCCAATGTCCATGGTCAGGAAACCGTAACCATCTATTGATCAGCGAGCTAGTCAACTAGAGGCTTACTAGGGACATGGTGTTGTCTATGTATCCACACATGTATCTGAGTTTCCTATCAATACAATTATAGCATGGATAATAAACGATTATCATGAACAAGGAAATATAATAATAACTAATTTATTATTGCCTCTAGGGCATATTTCCAACAGTCTCCCACTTGCACTAGAGTCAATAATCTAGTTCACATCGCCATGTGATTAACACTCACAGGTCACATCGCTATGTAACCAACATCCAAAAGTCTAGTTCACATCACTATGTGATTAGCACTCAATGAGTTCTGTGTTTGATCATGTTGCTTGTGAGAGAGGTTTTAGTCAACGGGTCTAAACCTCTCAGATCCGTGTGTGCTTTACAAATCTCTATGTCATCTCCTAGATGTAGCTACCACGTACTATTTGGAGCTGTTCCAAATAACTGTTCTACTTGGAGCTATTCTAAATTGTTGCTCCATTATACGTATCCGGTATCTCTACTCAGAGCTATCCGGATAGGTGTTAAGCTTGCATCGACGTAACCCTTTACGACGAACTCTTTTACCACCTCCATAACCGAGAAACTTCCTTAGTCCACTAGTTACTAAGGATAACTTTGACCACCGTCCTGTGATCCATTCTTGGATTACTCTTGTACCCCTTGACTGACTCATGGCAAGGCACACTTCAGGTGCGGTACACAGCATAGCATACTGCAGAGCCTATGTCTTAAGCATAGGGGACGACCTTCGTCCTTTCTCTCTATTCTGCCATGGTCGAGCTTTAAGTCTTAACTTCATACCTTACAACTCAGGCAAGAACTCCTTCTTTGACTGATCCATCTTGAACACCTTCAAGATCATGTCAAGGTATGTGCTCATTTGAAAGTACCATTAAGCGTTTTGATCTATCCTTATAGATCTTGATGCTCAATGCTCAAGTAGCTTAATCCAGGCTTTCTATTGAAAAACACTTTTCAAATAACTCTGCATGCTTTCCAGAAATTCTACATCATTTCTGATCTATGATATGTCAACAACATATATTCATCAGAAATTCTATAGTGCTCCCACTCACTTCTTTTGGAAATACAAGTTTCTCATAAACTTTGTATACACCAAAAATCTTTGATCATCTATCAAAGCATACATTCCAACTCCGAGATGCTTACTCCAGTCCTTAGAAGGATTGCTGGAGCTTTGCATACTTATTAGCATCTTACAGGATTGACAAAACCTTCCGGTTGTATTACATACAACCTTTCCTCAAGAAAAATCGTCGAGGAAACAATGTTTTGACATCCTATCTGCAAGATTTCATAAATAATGCAGTAATCACTAATATAATTCAAACAGACTCTTAGCATCGCTATGAGTGAGAAAGTCTCACCGTAGTCAACTCCTTGAACTTGTCGGTAAACTTCTTAACGACAAGTCGAGCTTTCTTAATGGTGACATTTACCATCATTGTCCGTCTTCCTTTTAAAATCCATCTGTACTCAACAGCCTTACAACCATCAAGTAGTTCTTCCAAAGTCTACACTTTGTTTTCATACATGGATCCTCTCTCGGATTATATGGCCTCGAGCCATTTATCGGAATCCAGGCCCACCACCACTCCTCCATAGCTCGTAGGTTCATTGTTGTCTAGCAACATGACTTCCATGACAGGATTGCGTACCAATCAGAAGTAGTACGCATCCTTGTCATCCTATGAGGTTTGGTAGTGACTTGATCTGAAGTTTCATGATCACTATCATAAGCTTCCACTTCAATTGGTGTAGGTGCCACGGGAACAACTCTTTGTGCCCTGCTATACACTAGTTGAAGTGACAGTTCAATAACCTCATCAAATCTCCCCCATCCTCCCACTCAATTCTTTCGAGAGAAACTTTTCCACGAGAAAGGACCCGATTCTAGAAACAATCCCTTATTGCTTTCAGATCTGAGACAGGAGGTATACCCAACTGCTTTGGGTGTTCTATGAAGATGCATTTATCCGCTTTGGGTTCGAGCTTATCAGCCTGAAACTTTTTCACATAAGCATCGCAGCCCCAAACTTTTAAGAAATGACAGCTTAGGTTTCTCTAAACCATAGTTCATACGGTGTCATCTCATCGGAATTACGTGGTGCCCCTTTTAAAGTGAATTTGGTTGTCTCTAATGCCTAACCCATAAACTATTGTGGTAATTCGATAAGAGACATCATGGTATGCATCATATCCAATAGGGTGCAGTTATGATGTTCAGACACACCATCACACTATGGTGTTCCAGGCTGTATTAGTTGTGAAACAATTTCCACAATGTCTTAATTCTGTGCCAAACTTGTAACTCAGATATTCATCTCTATGATCATATCATAGATCTTTTATCCTCTTGCCACGACGATCTTTCAACTTCACCCTGAAATTACTTGAACCTTTCAATAATTCAGACTCGTGATTCATCAAGTAAATATACTCAACAAAATCATCTGTGAAGTAAGAACATAACGATATCCACTACATGCCTCAGCACTCATTGGATTGCACACATCAAAATGTATTACTTCCAACAAGTTGCTTTCTAGTTCCATTTTACTGAAACCGAGGCTTTCAGTCATCTTGCCCATGTGGTATGATTTGCATGTCTCAAGTGATTCAAAATCAAGTGAGTACAAAGCGGTCCATTTGCATGGAGTTTCTTCATGCATATATACCAACAGACATGGTTCGCATGTCTCAAACTTTTCAAAAACGAGTGAGCCCAAAGATCCATCAACATGGAGCTTCTTCATGCGTTTTATACCGATATGACTTATGTGGCAGTGCCACAAGTAGGTGGTACTATCATTATTATCTTTTGGCATGAACATGTGTATCACTACGATCGAGATTCAATAAACCATTCATTTTAGGTGTAAGACCATTGAAGGCATTATTCAAATAAACAGAGCAACCATTATTCTCCTTAAATGAATAACCGTATTGCGATGGACATAATCCAATCATGTCTATGCTCAACGCAAACACCAATCTCGATGGTAGAGGAAGCGTGCGATGCTTGATCATATCAACATTGGAAACACTTCCAACACATATTGTCAGCTCACCTTTAGCTAGTCTCCGTTTATTCCGTAGCTTTTATTTCGAGTTACTAACACTTAGCAACCAAACCGGTATCTAATACCATGGTGCTACTAGGAGTACTAGTAAAGTACACATTAACACAATGTATATCCAATATACTTCTATCGATCTTACAAGCCTTCTCATCTACCAAGTATCTAGGGTAATTCTGCTCCAGTGGCTGTTCCCCTTATTACAGAAGCACTTAGTCTCGGGTTTGGGTTCAACCTTGGGTCTCTTCACTAGAGCAGCAGCTGAATTGCCGTTTCATGAAGTATCCCTTCTTGCCCTTGCCCTTCTTGAAACTAGTGGTTTCACCAACCATCAACAATTGATGCTCCTTCTTGATTTCTACTTTTGTGGTGTCAAACATCATGAACATCTCAAGGATCATCATATATGTCCCTGATATATTATAGTTCATCACGAAGCTCTAGCAGCTTGGTGGCAATGACTTTGGAGAACCATCACTGTCTTATCTGGAAGATCAACTCCCACTCGATTCAAATGATTGTTGTACTCAGACAATCTGAGCACAAGCTCAACAATTGAGCTTTTCTCCTTAGTTTGCAGGTTAAGAAAGTCATCGGAGGTCTTATACCTCTTGACGTGGGCACGAGCCTGAAATCCCAATTTCAGCCCTCAAAACATCTCATATGTTTCGCGACGTTTCAAAAACGTCTTTGGTGCCTCAACTCTAAACCGTTTAACTGAACTATCATGTAGTTATCAAAACGTGTATGTCAGATGTTCGTAACATCCACAGACAACGTTCGAGGTTCAGCACACTGAGCGGTGCATTAAGGTCATAAGCCTTCTTTGAAGCAATGAGGACAATCCTCAGTTTACGGACCTAGTCCGCATAATTGCTACTATCAACTTTCAACTAATTTTTTTCTCTAGGAACATATCTAAATAGTAGAACTATAGCGTGAGCTACGACATAATTTGCAAAATCCTTTTGACTATGTTCAGGATAATTAAGTTCATCTTATGAACTCCCACTCAGATAGACATCCCTCTAGTCATCTAAGTGATTACATGATCCGAGTCAACTAGGCCGTGTCCGATCATCACGTGAGACGGACTAGTCATCATCGGTGAACATCTTCATGTTGATCGTATCTACCATACGACTCATGCTCGACCTTTCGGTCTTCTGTATTCCGAGGCCATGTCTATACACATGCTAGGCTCGTCAAGTTAACCCTAAGTGTTTTGCATGTGTAAAACTGTCTTACACCCGTTGTATGTGAACGTAAGGATCTATCACACCCGATCATCACGTGGTGCTTCGAAACGACGAACTGTAGCAACGGTGCACAGTTAGGGGAGAACACTTCTTGAAATTTTAATGAGGGATCATCTTATTTACTACCGTCGTTCTAAGCAAATAAGATGTATAAACATGATAAACATCACATGCAATCAAATAGTGACATGATATGGCCAATATCATATTGCTCCTTTTGATCTCCATCTTCGGGGCTCCATGATCATCATCGTCACCGGCATGACACCATGATCTCCATCATCGTGTCTTCTTGAAGTTGTCACGTCATCTATTACTTCTACTACTACAGCTAACGGTTAGCAATAAAGTAAAGTAATTACATGACGTTTATGTTGACACGCAGGTCATAAATAAATAAAGACAACTCCTATGGCTCCTGCCGGTTGTCATATTCATCGACATGCAAGTCGTGATTCCTATTACAAGAACATGATCATCTCATACATCACATATATCATTCATCACATCCTTTGGCCATATCACATCACATAGCATACCCTGCAAAAACAAATTAGACGTCCTCTAATTGTTGTTTGCATGTTTTACGTGGCTGCTATGGGTTTCTAGCAAGAACGTTTCTTACCTACGCAAAGACCACAACGTGATATGCCAATTGCTATTTACCCTTCATAAGGACCCTTTTCATCGAATCCGATCCGACTAAAGTGGGAGAGACAGACACCCGCCAGCCACCTTATGCAACTAGTGCATGTTTATCGGTGGAACCGGTCTCACGTAAGAGTACGTGTAAGGTTGGTCTGGGCCGCTTCATCCCACGATGCCGCCGAATCAAGATAAGACTAGTAACGGCAAGCATATTGAACAAAATCAACGCCCACAACTACTTTGTGTTCTACTCGTGCATAGAATCTACGCAATAGACCTAGCTCATGATGCCACTGTTGGGGAACGTAGCAGAAATTCAAAATTTTCCTACGTGTCACCAAGATCTATCTATGGAGAGACTAGCAACGAGGGGGAGGAGAGTGCATCTACATACCCTTGTAGATCGCTAAGCGGAAGCGTTCAAGTGAACGGGGTTGATGGAGTCGTACTCGTCGTGATTCAAATCACCGATGACCAAGTGCCGAACGCACGACACCTCCGCGTTCAACACACGTACAGCCCGGTGACGTCTCCCATGCCTTGATCCAGCAAGGAGAGAGGGAGAGGTTGAGGAAGACTCCATCCAGCAGCAGCACAACGGCGTGGTGGTGATGGAGGAGCATGGCAATCCTGCAGGGCTTCGCCAAGCACCACAGAAGAGGAGGAAGAGAGAGATGCAGGGCTGCACCAACGAGAGATCGAATCGCGTGTGTGGGCAGCCCCCTAGGCCTCATATATATAGGGGAAGGGGAGGGCTGCGCCCCCTCTAGGGTTCCCACCCCTAGGGGGGCGGCAGCCCTAGATGGGGAGCAAGGGGGGCGGCCAAGAGGGGAGAGAGGGAGGCGCCCCCTAGGGTGGGCCTTAGGCCCATATAAGCCTAGGGTTTCCTCCTTTTTTTCCTCCTAGCTGCCCTTGGGCCTTGTGGGAGGCGCACCAGCCCACTTAGGGGCTGGTCCCTCACCACCCTTGGCCCATGCAAGCATCCGGGGTTGGTGGCCCCACTTGGTGGACCCCCGGGACCCTCCCGGTGGTCCCGGTACGTTACCGATAAACCCCGAAACTCTTTCGGTGACCAAAACAGGACTTCCCATATATAAATATTTACCTCCGGACCATTCCGGAACTCCTCGTGACGTCCGGGATCTCATCCGGGACTCCGAACAACATTTGGTAACCACATACCAACTTCCTTTATAACCCTAGCGTCATCGAACCTTAAGTGTGTAGACCCTACGGGTTCGGGAGACATGCAGACATGACCGAGACGTTCTCTGGTCAATAACCAACAGCGGGATCTGGATACCCATGTTGGCTCCCACATGTTCCACGATGATCTCATCGGATGAACCACGATGTCAAGGACTTAATCAATCCCGTATACAATTCCCTTTGTCTATCGGTACGATACTTGCCCGAGATTCGATCGTCGGTATCCCGATACCTTGTTCAATCTCGTTACCGGCAAGTCTCTTTACTCGTTCCGTAACACATCATCCCGTGATCAACTCCTTGATCACATTGTGCACATTATGATGATGTCCTACCGAGTGGGCCCAGAGATACCTCTCCGTTTACACGGAGTGACAAATCCCAGTCTCGATTCGTGCCAACCCAACAGACACTTTCGGAGATACCTGTAATGTACCTTTATAGCCACCCAGTTACGTTGTGACGTTTGGCACACCCAAAGCACTCCTACGGTATCCGGGAGTTGCACAATCTCATGGTCTAAGGAAATGATACTTGACATTAGAAAAGCTTCAGCATACGAACTACACGATCTAGTGCTATGCTTAGGATTGGGTCTTGTCCATCACATCATTCTCCTAATGATGTGATCCCGTTATCAACGACATCCAATGTCCATGGTTAGAAAACCGTAACCATCTATTGATCAACGAGCTAGTCAACTAGAGGCTTACTAGGGACATGGTGTTGTCTATGTATCCACACATGTATCTGAGTTTCCTATCAATACAATTATAGCATGGATAATAAACGATTATCATGAACAAGGAAATATAATAATAACTAATTTATTATTGCCTCTAGGGCATATTTCCAACAATTTGATCAACACAACCAGACTATCGGTTGAATTGCTCTTGTATCACACACCCACTAGTGGGCAAGAGATCCTTGAGTTGACGTTTGAGGAGTAAAGGTTTGAGGAGACGTTTGACGGACTAAATTTTAGGAGTTCAATTGGAAATGCCATAAAGCCCTCCTCCTGCAATGGACTACATTAAGCCTCAATTATTTGTTTCCATTGAACCCCTTCTCCTTGCAACGAGCTCAACTTGCATATTGGGCGGAAATGCATTCCCCTAAGGACTCAAGCTGCTACACATATATATAACCACTAGTACGTAATCAGGCTTTGGAGACGGTTTTCATACATGGGACGGCGAATCGCACTAGCGAGCGATTTGGGCCGGCCCAACTATGCCATAACTTTCTAGAGGATTCCCAACCGTTTTTTACTATTTTTGGGAACCTTCTAGAAGTTCACGGACCGGTTTCTATTTTTCCTTTCATTTTTTTTTCTTTTTCCTGTTTTTTTATTTTCCTGCCTTTTTTTCTTTTTTTCCTGTTTCTTTTCTTTTCTTTTCAGTTTTCCTATTCACGTTTATTTCTTTTTTCAACAAAATTTTCTAGAATTTAAAAATGTTTCTATTTCTTCAAATATTTTCATTTTTCACATTTTTTCCTGTTTTCAAATTTTGTTCGGAAATTTCAAAAAAAATGGTAGTATAAAATTTGTTCACTTGTTTTCAAAAAGTGTTCGAAAATTCATAAAATATCTCAATTTCTTAAAATGTTTGCATTTTTTAATTTAGTTCACAAACTCAAAAAATATTCATGGATTTCAGAAAATGTTCCTATTTTCAAAAATTGTTCACAGATTAAAAAATTAATGTTTCCAAAATTTGTTCGCAAATTCAAAATAATTTCGGGAAATGTTAGAATTTACAAATTTAGTTCCTGTTTTCATATTTAGTTCAGAAATTCCAAAAAAAATAGTACTCTAAAAAAATTCACTTATTTTCAAAAGATGTTCAAAAATTCATAAAAGATTAAAATTTCTTAAAATGTTTGCATTTTTTAATTTTGTTCACAAATTCAAAAAATCTTCGGGGGTTTCAGAAAATGTTCCTGTTTTCAAAAATTGTTCACAAATATTAAAAAGTGTTAATGTTTCCAAAATTTGTACGAAAATTCAAAAAATTACCGGAAATATTAGAGTTTATCAATTTTGTTCATGTTTTAATTTTTTTTCCAGAAATTCTAAAAAAGTTTTAGTACTTTAGAATTTGTTCACTTATTTTTTAAAAAATCGAAAACTCATTAAAGACTAAATTTTATTAAAGTGCTTGCGTTTTTATTTTTTTCTCAAGTTCAAAAAATGTTCGCGTATTTCAGAAAATGTTTATATTTTCAAAAACTGTTCATAAATTTAAAAAAAATATGTTTCCAAAAAGTTCTTCGCAAATTCAAAAAATGTTCGGGAAATGTTAGAGTTTGTCAATTTTGTTCCTGTTTTAAAAAATGTTCGCATTTTTTGAAAAAGTTGTTCGTAGTTTCAAAAAATGTTCATGTTTTTTTATTTTGTTCCCTTTTTACAAAACAAATGTTTGAGATTCCCAAAAAAATGTTCGAGTTTTTAAAAGTTTCTGAGAAAATTTTGTAAATATAGTTACTATTTTAAAAAGAAAACCGCGTTCAAATTTTTTTTTAAAGTTTATTTTCTTTCGCCGCGTATAGTTCATATAAAATGAGCTGGCATTTTAGACAAACAAGTCTATGAACACAATCGGCTAACTGGTTCACTCACTTGAAGTCGTGTGTTCAATCCCTCACATGGACATTTTTTGGGAATTTTTTGCGAGTTGTTCTTTATATTTTAGCATGGCCGTTCGCTTCTTCAGCACTGGAGTCAGCCTCCCAGCCAGGGCTCCCTGTGTCAGACTCCCAACGCGTATAGGTATTCGGCCCACCTGGCTGTGAGCACTTTTCCAGAAGACGGCGCCTCAAGGTGTCGATTTCGCACCTATGGCTAGAGAAGGAGGGGAGGGAGAAGGGGGCTCCATGGCGGCTAGCCGCCACTGGATCTGGAGCAGGCAGCTCCGGGCTAGGCAGGAGTTTGCAAAACATCTACTCCGTTACTTCCCAGGCCTATAGAGGGGGGTGGGTGGCTAGATCGAATCTTGAGATAGTATTATCAAATTAAAACACTTTTTTTTGCGCATCAAATTAAACCACACTTCTGAAACTATTACAGACTTCAAATCAGTAAGGCCTCGTTTGGCACAAAGGGATTTGGGAGGATTTCTGAGGCGGGGATTTGGGAGGATTTGATGAATCCCTCCCTTCCACCCAATCCTCTCAAAACCCCTTGAATCCCCAAAACCCCTCCATCCCCAATCCTCTTCGTTTAAAATTTCTGTTTGGTAGGCAGGGTTTGTCAAATTGACATAACATGGTGTAGAACATCTAAAAAATTCAATCTTTACAATGTAACTAACTCCCTTATATCCTTGCTACAGAATTGTAAAGGCCACCTAATAAAAATCAGAAAAGCTGCTACAAGGGAATAATTTAGCAGTAGTTTTTCCCAGCAGCAACATAATTTTGCATGACTCGAAATCAATATATCATCATAACAACATCATAATTTATCATAACAACATGACTTCGAATCCCAAATCCCAGGAATCATAATTTATCATGACAACATGATCTTTTGCAGCAACAACAGTTCATCACAGCCCCAACGTAATTTTGCAGCAAAGATAACGCAACACAAGTACTTCTGGAATAGCTCAAGATCAGTTATAATTTCACATACAGATATATCAATCTTTTGGTGTCATGATCATCTATCTTTGAGAATCTGAGAGAAAGTTATCCCTCTAGCTTGTTTATTGTTGCTTCTTTTGGTGCTTGAGAACCTGATGAAACAAAAAGAGATGAATATCAGAGTGCCTTCAGAATAACTTATAACTATAAGTTTTGCTAGATGAACATTAGAGTGCCTTCTGGAACATAAGTAGGCCTGTAGTACAGCAAGTTTCAGGAATAGAACAAGCAAGGAGTATTGTACTTGTAGTAGGAGCATTGTACTACTAGCAAGAAACAAGCTGTATATATTAAAGCAAAGTTTCCAGCAAGCTAGAAATGATTTATCAAACTTAAATTGCTCGAAAACAAGACTGATTACAAAAGAATGGAATACAAGTCATCAAGTTTTGCAAGCTTCCAAGGAAGAACTGGAGAACTGTCGCGCAAAATCTGGTCACATGTTAAGCAAGTAATTCTTCATGTTTCTGTCTCACAACATACCTTGTGTTGGAGTATTTAACAGATGTAGTAGCACTGATTCATGTTTGTCTCACAACATACCATGCATTACACAGCAGTAATTCAGATGTTTTAATAGGACTAATTAAAAAGGGAAGCCAGCAGGTTACTGCAAGCATAGGAGCTAAGAGACACTAATTATTGGCAAGGGGAATAAGCTGCCTGTGTAGGGGTATATACATGGCTTCAGAAACGGAGGTCAGACAGGTTAACCATTGGTTGGTGAGGGCACCTAATTAATTAAGCTGGCACTTCGAAGTCAGACCAATGAACTGGATAGGAAGAGGACACCTAAATAGAGATCCTCACAAAAAAGATTTCCCTGACCACACAAAAAGGATTCCTGATAAAAACAGCTGGCAAAAGCAAGTTCCTTGTTACACCAACTCACACAATTAGACAAATAGCTACTGATAATTTGAAATTTGTCTCGGTGAAAAGCAAAAGCATGGAAGACGATGGTAACTAAAAATGACACGCAATTAGATGCATGTTCGAGAGAATGAAAGAAGATGGTTAAAGCATGCACCAGTAGAGTCCAGACCACCGCAAATCTTCCTCGTGACTTGACAGGTTAAAGCATGTTATTTGTAAGTTCCTTGTTAAATCTCAATAGTCGCTGCTAATTAAAATGTCATTTTAGTTACCGAGATACTGATAATTTCCTTGATAATCAAAATGCCACTTTAGTTCAAGATACTGTATGTAGAAGATAGTCACATGACAGAGTTAGCATCTGTTTTGCCACTGGATCAGAACAGCAGTATAGAAAATAAGGCAGCGTAGAACAGCAGGCACAAGCTAACATCTGTTTTGCCACTGGATCAGAACAGAGCCCGGTAGCACAAACAAACAGATAGGCTAGAGGAGGCGGGCATTCTTGGCAAGCTAGCTGGCTGGCCTAGGGTTAGGGTCCATGTGGAGCTGGGGTAGGGGACGCCGTTCTTGGCGTGCTCGCCGGTGAGGACGAGGCGGACGGAGGGCGTGCGGGCGGTGGCAGTCATGGAGAGGAGGGGGAAGGGGAGGGGAGGGGCTACGATGACTAACCACCGGTGAGAAGTCCAGTAGGCCGGAGGAGATCGCCGGTGTCGAGTCGGGCGGCGCGGCGTCGGCGGCGTCGTCTCGAGTCGGGGCGGCCAAATCCTCGAGGGGGGCGAGATGATTCTGAACCGCGTGGGAACAGGTGGGTCGAAGGGGAATCGAAGGGGTTGGGCCGAGAAAACCCTGCCTACCAAATGGGCCAACGGGTATTCGGGAGGAATCTGGGCCTCGCGGGGAAATTTCACTGAAAACCCCTCCAATACTCGCGAAACAAACGAGGCCTAAATGATATTTTAAAACTCACCAGAGACATGCTCGCGAGCTCTCCATGTTAACTAAGTATGTACAACAACTTTCTAGCGGAAAATTTGTAAATGATATTATAAAACTGATGTTTGCATAAGCATTTACAAGGCAGTAACATCTACCAGACATTTACATTACTTCTGCATGAGCAACCTACTTTCCACACAAGGAAAAAAAAGAAGAAAATGGTAGAGAAAATAATTGTGTAAAGCTAAAAACTTGTCTCTCCTAACAGCAAGAATCTCTTGTCATGGGCCAACTTATATGGTAGCCACGTTAGCGGAAAACCTTGACTGACAAGAGAGCCTTCACGCACCGTATATGTGGCCTCAACTCCACTTGCAATCAAGTCTTCTTTTTTTTTTTGTCCAAGTCAAGTCAATGTGTCGCAATCTCGCGATCCATGGCGGCAATCGATTTGTCAACCATGTGAACATTGTACTGCTGGTACACCCTTGCCCTGTTCCCCTGCCACCATTGTTCTGCCTGTTTCTCACTGAACCTCTTCCGGCTGCATCCACAAAGGCAAATAATGAAATGATGAACCAACTCAACATGGATGAGCGACAAGATGAAAAGGTAAAGGAGTCGATGTAAAAAGTTCTCTTTTGGATATGATTCGAATGCATTTACCTGAACCGAACTCGCTTGAGATCTCTGGCCCCTCCAGGCAAGGCAGTGAGAGTGATATAGACACCTGGTTCGTCTTGCTCTACCCATTCGGCCTCGTGGTTGGATTCTGCATCGGGTGGTACACTTCCATTATTGGTCATTTCTGGATGGCCTGCCTTGTCCCTAACAGAACTTGATCCATTAGGAACAAGCAATCCGCTAGGATCATCTGAAATTTGTTCTTGTTCTCCGGAACTTCCTGGGCTGCCCAAACTTTCGGTGACTATGGCTGATATGTCACTTGGTATAGGAATTCCAGGAAGGGGTGGTAGCTTGCCGTTCTTGGCTACTCCTCCAGGTAACCTCTCGGCCATCCCCTTCAACTATCATGGAAGAGAAACTGGCAACACTTAGACAATAGCGATAAACATGTGGCAGGAGTGACAAGAGCTCTCTCTTCCTAGCAAAAATTAATTTTACCAATTCCGGCTAATTGATACTTGGATAATGTGAGAATGTAACTTTTAATTGATTCTAAATTACTGAGACGGTTAGATTTTGCGGCTATACAAATAACTATACAATTCAGAGCATACACAACATAAAACATGAGCTAGATATGGATCACAGTTGCAGATATTTCCTTCGTCCATAAGATCCATAATAATAGAGAAATTGATTCTACAGGTTTGTGCATGATAAAAATTCTCGGTGATAAGATAATAGTAATTATAAATTGATTATATGGCCTTGTACGTACATGAAAATGTTGCATATATACAAACAGAATAAGCAATCTTACTTGTACAGTCAGTGACTTGATTACTTCCTTCGCTGCCTTGCACTTTGCGGTTTCCTCCCCGGCAATGGCAATAGCTTCCTTCAATTGCTTAGTAGTTCTCTCCAACTCAAGTTCGAGATTTTGAGACTTCCTAGTAAGATTGTCCACCTGGCAGTGAAGAGCTTTACGCCTTTATATAACAGCAAACAAATCCTCACTTCTAAGAGAACTTTGCTTGATTTTTTGCATGATCGAACTTGAAGAGATAACAGGTAGTATACCTAAGTAGTGTTTAGAACTACTTCCATATTAAATAGATTGATAGCTAGTTAATATAGAATTATCTGGTACAATTGAACGAGTAATATCTATCATGTTAATGTTAACAAGAGGGTATAACTAAGTACACCATAGAGGCATAGACTCACAGGGGTAAACAGGAACACACTTAATAATGTTGCCTGCTAGCACTAGAAATTTACGCATCTCTGCAACAAGCTAGCTGAAATTCTAGGACACTAACAACAGAGAAAACACAGCATGGTGCGAACCTGGGACTTCAGACTTAGAACTTCTTGAGTTTGGCTATCATTTGTCATCTTGGTGCCATTGATGACACCTCCAGGAGAAGTTAGACTCCTCAAAGTAGGTGTTGGTGTTATAGAACGTGGAGGACTTGACCTTCTTGAAACAGGTGATGTGGCCCTAGAAATAATTCTGGATCCAGGGACAGATGCTGATAAAAACTTTTTTGAAGATCCAAACACAGGATTGAAGGATCTTGAACCGCCATTTGGAACAGGGGACACGCGATTGCTGTTAAATTCGAACTTCTTGTTTTTCTTTGAATATCTACTGTCCATATTCTTAAAAGATTCCATCGAAGATATTCTTGACAATTTAGCATTTGACCTTGTTTCCAGCTCCTCATCAACCGTGTCACTGAATCCCTGTACAACAGCTCCCTGCTTAGCTGAAGAGTACATGTCTGATCCGGGTCCCTTAGTCAGCTTGCTGTAGCAGCTATCACAAACACGATAGGGTTTACTTTGATTTGGTGCCAATGAAGCCTTCAGAGATTTTTTACTGCTACAGGAATGACAAAATACCAAAGCACAATTATAGCAGTTATGACGTTTTCTCCTCAAGTTAAAAGGCTGACGGCATCCTGAGCACATTGATTGATCAACTCCAGATACCCATTTATGAATGCATACTGCTGCAGTGAAATTAGTTCCACAAACAACACTTCTGACTTGCTTATCTTTTAGCGCTTCAACCAACGTAGGAGTATTCTTATCATCAGTATTGCCATGACCTAACCGACCATTTGCACCTTTACCCCATGTGTACACCTCGGTCTTAGAGGTCAAAACAGCTACATGATAAGCACCACAGGAGATCTCCTCAACAAAGTTTTTGTGTAGCTTTCCTTCAACACGTACAGGAAGCATACCGTCTGCTTGTGGATTTCCAAGTTGACCATATACAGCACTCCCCATTGTGTACACGTTTCCTGATGTTGTAAGAGCCATTGTCAAGGAATGACCGCAAGCAACCTGACAAAAATTGGGCTCCACCAAAGCAGCCACACATGTCGGGACAAGTCTCGATTCCTTATCACCATGTCCTAAACGGCCTTTATCGCCATCACCCCATGTAAATATCTTGCCAGATGAACAATTGCTAGAGCTTGAATTCCCAACCATGACTTCTACAACTGCAGCAGTGTGCCAAACACCACAAGCAGCCCGCACTGTCCGAAGCCCTTTGAGAGATTCCACTTCCTTGGGGACTGAGAGACTCTCACGGTCTCCATGGCCTAGAACCCCAAAAGAGCCATCTCCAAATGTGAACAGCTGCCCAGCAGAAGTTACTATCGCTGTATGCCAAGGGCCACATGAAATTGATGAAACATGTATACCCTCCAGTGGCCCATGCAGCTTTTTGGGTACCCATTGACTGACATCATTACCATGGCCCAAAAGCCCAAATTTGAAGGCGCCGTCCCCCCATGTATACAGATCTCCAGATAGTGTAACAGCACAGGTGTGGTATTCACCGCATGCTACCAGCTCAATGTTCATATGAGTAAGAGCATCAATGAGTTTTGGATGCGCCACATCGCAATCTACACCATGACCAAGCCGCCCACCCGATTCCTCACCCCAGGAGTAGATCTCGCCTTGTTTACTGACGAGTGCAGCATGCCTTCCTCCACAAGATATATTCTGCACATCAAGCCGGACAGCAAACTCTAATGGTTTAGGTACAAGACAATCAATTTTTGCACCTGAGGAACTTCCAATTCTTGAGTTACCACCACCAAGAATTCCTTCCCCGGTCCCTTCTCCCCATATTAAAACATCACCTAAAGCGTCACCGTCATCATAACCAGAACCATGACTTGAAGAGCTAACAGCACTTGAATAACTGATCCGGAAAGCATCCATTGGGATACCTCCAGAATTCCCATTTGTGTTATCTGATTGTCCAGAAGACATAGAGTGGACTGATGCTGCATTAGAATCTGATGGGAAGAAGCCCCTGGGGGGAGCTGCATATAACGCGACATCAGAAAAGGCCTTCTCCAAGCCATTCTTTGGTGGACTCCCATATGGACTACGGAACCGGTAGTTTTCATTGAAATCCTGGTGTACAGCATCTATCAGAACTCATCTTCATGAAGTAATGGTATTATCAACATGATGAAAAAGAAGTATCATCTCATAGAATTTTGGAAAAAGAATATCATTCAAATTCACATATTCAGACAGGGATAGTAAATGCTACCTTGTGGAGACTGTCACTGCTGCTGAAAGGAGAACTCAACGGAGAACTCTGTCGCGTGAAAGTCCTTGGACTAGTTGCAGCAGACGAAATGGTATCACTTCTTGAGCCAGTTCTCCATTTTCTTTGATGACTTCGTGAAATCAACGTTTTCAGCCCAGCAAACCACACTTCTGCCTCATCTTTGTCTTTACATATCTGACATCATTGAGTCAAATATTACCATGTAAGCATGACACTTGTATAAGCACAAAAGGAAGAGAACGGGCAGAAATAAACATGGAATGTGGACGACAAACTTACAATGTCCAGTGACCTGTCATGCGAAATTAGAGAAAAGGACTGGCATTCCTTCTCAGGTCGTGGGTACCTCTGAAATATTGCCTAGATTCCAGAAATGAAAGAATGAAGGTCCAGTTAGTACAATCACACAGCAGCTTCAATACAGGGGTGGTACCTTTTTTTTTCAATACAAGGGGGGGGGGGGGGGGGGGGTACTTAACGACCAAGATCAAGTATGGCACCACAAAGATTAAGCAATCGTACAATTACAAGGGAATTCATGCAGATGCTAAGTAACTTCCCCAGCAGAATGATCAACTTATGACAGTTTTTAAATTCATGCCAAAAAAACTATATTGAGCCAAGTTATGCAAATGCAGCGTTGATCGGACTTATTCAAATGCAAAACTGAGTGCTGCCCGGCCTCAAAAGCTTGATAAAGCAGAAATCTAACTCATCCAAGCTGAAACCTAACTCATCTAGCTGTAGAATATCTGGAGAAGCAATTCAACTGCGCAAATCAGTTTACCACAGAGCAAGCAAAAGACGATGCAAGCATTTGTCCCCACTCCCCAGTTGACTGCATTCATTAACCAAAAGTTTCCCAGGAAGGTTTGTGAATTGTGATTCAGAGTAAAAGCTCCATACATACGCATCGCAGAGAGTTGGCAAGCAAACGCCAACAGCAAATCAGGTCAAAAAGTTCATCATGATGTTTGCAAACACTGATAGGATCCCCTTCTGGAAATTTCATTTTTAGGATAATTAACTTACAGTCCGTTGACCAGGCATTATCCGGGACACATGGCTCAACCTTAGATGCTTCTCCTCTTTCCCTGAAAACCATATCAATACAGACTCGTCCTGTATAGAAACAAAAAACACTCCTTACAAGTGAGACAATCAGGAAGAACTTCAGAAATACAAAGTTAAGGAGCGGAAATAATCTCACATTGGATAGCCGAAATGGACAAAATTTTGGCTTCCCTCTACGCCCATATTTCAATAAGTAGGCTCCTTTCTTGAGAGCAGTGATAGCCTGCCAAAATCCAGAATCGACCAAAAGAAAGGTGGTATCAGGCCTCGTCTGGCATTCCAATATATATTATACAAACATAAAATTGATCAGGAACATCCAGCTTTCAGATGCCCAATGGGAAAGTAAACTAGCATCCCATAACCATCACTATTTTGAAAGTGATTCTAAAAATAAATTTAAAGGAATTCCCAATTTAAATGTTAGATTTCATCAATCACAGAAGCAACAAAAGGGTCCATATGCCCTGTAACCCTGAGAAGCTGATATCAAAAGCATATCGCCTTGAGGGCAGAACTTAATCTACTCAGTGAGCACAAGGAATAACACAAGAAAGTAGTATTGAGCACTCCAATAACTGGTGTTGGGGATGACAGATATAACTGGTTGCCAGTTCTTCAGATTGACATTTTTTCACCAAGCGACAGTTGCCCTCTTTTGTTGATTGTTGACTTGTACTTGAATGTTATATGGTGTGCCATCTGTCTACAAATCTAGAGTTGAATTTACCCAAGGCCAACACGACCGCTGAGGAAAACAAAACTTGCACTGACTGCCAGTCGTCCAAATCTACCCTGCATCCCAGTGCGAGCTCTGGTGGGACTCCCCTGAGGACTGGACTCTACAAAAGTTGGAAGGGGCCTACGATTCGATGTTGCAGGATAAACATCAGACAGACGCTAACAAACGAGTGTCCTGGAATCACACACACACACACACACACACACACACACACGAATGAAAACAAGATGGCCACTCCGAGCTCGTGACTGCCGCTGAAGCAGAATGGCCACTCGGAGCTCCATTGCAGCAGAGAGGACAACTCCAGCAGCACAGCGACGCGCAGGACCAGCACCCAGCCGCTGCGAACTCCGCCACCATTCCGGCAAATAAACAGGAGACCCCACGCATCACAGAGACCCGAGCAAAACACATGCTCCAGCAGAGACACTGGTGGAGATTGTCTACCCGCGCTCCCCTAGGTTGCACCCCGCCAACAAGGAAGCAGAGACAGAAACAAACGCGGAATTGACCCATTCGAGAACAGAATTCTCGGCCGCACCTGCTCGAGGTCGCGCTCCACGGGCAGCGGCCCCGCCCGGGCGCCGCCGAGATCCGACGAGGCGTCCGACATCGCGCCGCGTCAGCCCCGCCCCATCGCGCGCGGCTGCGGCGGCCCGCCCCGCGGCCAACGCCTCGCGTCCGCCAAACAAAGCACTGCTAGCGCCCGGGCCGGGCCGCTCTTCCGCGGGGAGAGAACGCGGGGGCTCCCGGGCGTCGCCGGCGACGGGCCCGCGCCCGGGGGAGGCGCGGGGCGGGTTCGGGGGGAGAGATCGCGGCGAGGAGGGGGGGGGGGGGGGGGGGGAGGGGGGGTGAGGTGAGACTCGAGATAGAGGAACAGAGGAGCTGGGGAGAGAAAAGAATTGAAGCTTTTGTGTGTAGGAGGAGCAGAGCAGAGTAGAGTATTGGCGATCTGATTTTTGTTTTTGTTTGGGGCTCGCCCGCGTCGCTTTTGGCTTTGGGGACGGCTGACTGACTGATTGGTGATGATGATTTGGTTGGGTACGGCTCGGTCTGGGTCGGGGCGTCGGCTAGCTGGCTCGTGATCTGAGTCGGACTCCGACCGTGCGGTGCGGCGCAAGTGGTTGCGCGCGCCGTGGAGCTATCCTGTCGCTCCACGCATGGCAGTGCTCCTACATACGCCCATACACTCACCTCCTATAAACGCACGTACGCACACTCTATCTCTGCTAACACCTTAGAGAGACTGAGCCGATATATCATCTTGAGATTTACAAAATCGCCGTAGACGCCTTGTCGTTGACGGAAACGTCTCCTCTCACTGAAAGTGCATCGCCGGAAATCTTGAAATAAATTCAGAAATAATGCGAGTACCAGGATTTGAACCCTGATGGGCTAATATTACTGTTGTCCCTCTAACCATTCAATCACAGGTTGGTTTACCACATGCCCGCTGCCGATGTGCTACTATTGTCCTCTCGTTAATCCCTCGTGTTTTAGTCATTTTTTCATCATGATTTTAACTAACAAAATATATCTTGAACATAACAAAAGTAATATAATAGCTAGATTTTTTTTAAAAAATGAAAACTACATTCAAGGTGACATGCATTAACATTTTGCTAGTTAAATACCTTCTCGGTCCACGGATAAGTGTATATCTAGCTTTTGTTGTGAGTCAAAGTTTTAGAATTTTCACCAACTGTATAGATAGAAGTAGTAACATATATGACATCAAATTCTTATGTTATGAAAGTACATTTCAGAACAGATCCATTGATATTCTAGTGTCATGAATGCTACTACTTTTCTCTATAAATTGGGTCAAAGTGTTGAAATTTTGACTTAGAACAAAAGTTGGATGTACACTTATTCATGAAAAGAGGGAGTAGAACTCTGTCCATCTAGAAATACTTGTCGCTCAAAATGTATCTATTACCGAAATATGTCTAGATAACGGCAAGTATTTTCAAACGGAGGTAATATATGGTCAAATTTTGACCCAAAATATGATAAAGACTAACAAACCCAAACGAAGATAATAGTTTTGAGGCGGCTGCTGCTGTGGTGGCCATTGATGGAGGAGGGACGCGGCGGTGAAACATGCCACCGAAATGGCTTTTAAAAAAAGAATCAAATCTATTACAAATGTTCACCAGAAATATGAAACCAACATGATAAAATTTGTATCGATGTCATTGGATCACTAAACGACCACGGTCACCGTCGGAACGAGCCGTTGTGTCGCTCCCCTATCAGAACCGGTCTAACCTTGTCGATGAAGCCCGCGTAACTACTCAGTAATGCTGGTTTGGTACACGTATTCGTGGACGGCTAGATGTCTTTAATTTGCACCAGTGTTTCTGGGAGTTTAGACAGGGGTTTGCTACCCTACAGTGTCAATCTGTCGTACAATGCACCTCTGGTAGTACAGGTGAACGTAGTCTCGAATTTAATGGCGATGATGACAGCTTCGTCCTTCGTGGAACTGGAAGCCACCAGCGGTGCAGTGCGTTAACTAATCTGTCGGAAGGCGATCGTGTACTGTACTAGTACTGCATTTTCGTTTGAGATCTAGAGTAGTATCTTGTCCTCAGGCATTCCCGTACTCTGCATTTGGACGAGCAGTTCGCTCCGTGGTTTCAGGCTGAGATCGGGACCGGAAACTGAGCGCAAGTACGTAGTGGCTGAACCAAACAACAAAATGTACCAAGTACTGCTATGTACTCGCTCCGTCCGGAAATACTTATCATCAAAATGGATAAAAGAAGGTGTATCTAGACGTATTTTAATTCTAGATACATCTTTTTTGTTCATTTTGATGACAAGTATTTCCGGACGAAGGGAATAGTAGTAGTAGTATGCCTCAACGTACGATTGTTTTCACTGACGTAAATATATACTCTCTCTGTTTCTAAATATTTGTTTTTCTAAACATTTCAAATGGACTACAATAAACGTGCTTGCCGTGGTCGCGTCATCCTCCCTTCATAAACGTGCTTGCCGCCACCCCGACCATCTCTCTGCAGCAACGCCGACGACCCCACCCCCAACCCGCCAACACACTTCCTCAACTGCACCTAAGACGACGCCATAGCTCGTCTGCTCGCATCGCCATCCTCATCTCCGGCAAGGTCCTGACTCGGCCTCACCAGGGGCGACATCTATCGCCGCTCCTCGCATCGTCCTCATCTTTGAACCTCGGGCTAAGCAGGAAACCGACTCGCACTATGAAATTGTCCAGGCTATACGTACTGACATTTTGCAAAGCCGTATAAAAATGCATTATAGCTACACGTCCATGCTGTATTGTGTAAGGTTGCTTATATTTTAGTGATCTAAACGCTTTTATATTAGTTACAAAGGGAGTACTAATCAGAAACGTGTCAAGCTCATTAGCTCAACCGACGCCCACCTAATCCATTCTCATATAGTATTACCGGCCTTCGATTTCGAGCTCTGGCGAAAGAGACAGATACATACGCACGTACGTGAGTCCATGTGACGTGCGTGTGCATGCTCATCGGCCGATCGATCGCCTAATTCCGGCCCGGTACCTACCTATCCACGTGACGCTACGTACATACATACACGTATATGTCGCCGTCGGAATCATTTTGAAACAGGTCCTTTTAGTTCCGGGTATCTGTCGCAGCTGCGCTGATTTTGCGGTCACCTCTGCCGAAAGAGGGGTGAGACTTGTCTGCTCCCTCAGTGTGCTCCCATCCGTGCTTCCGTATACGTGGCATAATTTGATTGAAACAAAATAAGGCCCGGCCCCACCCCTTAAAATCAGGGGGGAGATGATTGGATTAGAAAGAAAAAGGAGAAAAAGACAGCCATAAGATGGAGTGGGAGCACGGATGAGAGCATGGCGAGGGAGCAAGCAAACCGGATCCCCGAAAGAGACATGTGCATGCATGATCCCTGTGACTGTTCAGTATATCAGCAATTTCTCAGTTGAATTAGTTCAGAAATAAAGCATGAGCATGGCATTGACTGTATTAAGGACGTACTGATATTTAATCATGCAAGCATGTACTAGACACATAGCAGAAATATCTATGCAAAATAACTAGCTAGTACGGCCAACATAAAAGTAAACAAAAACGGGGTAAACAAGTTATACTCTCTAGTCATCCATGTGTCCTTGACGGCCTTCTTCTACACAGCGAGCTTCTCGGCTCCAGTGGACATGTTGATTGTGAAGGCGACGAGGACGTTCACGAAGTAATGGACGAAGATGAACAGCGGCGAGCAGTCGTGTAGGAGACGCTCCTAACATCTAATCACCCTTCTCCCGGTGCAGGATCGCAAAGGAGGGGGTTTCGGAGGCCTGCTCTCCTGTACGGTTGTGCACACGGTGGATGAGATGGGATCGTCGACAACAGTAGCGGTGAGAGGAACGACGATGGGCGGTGTGCTCGAGGAGGCAGATGCAAGCTGATCTGGGTGACGACTAGGGTTGCTGACATCTCTAATATATAGGCGTGATCGGATAGGGAGACATTACATGGACCAACGTCTGAGTCAGCAACAGCCCATGATCCGACATTTCAGATTCGTAGCCTGTATGTTAATGATTCATAATTAATGGACAGTTAATTATACATTCTTGACCGGTAAAAACTAAGTGCATGCATGACATAGGTACTGCAAAATGCTAATCAGGTTGGAGCTCTCACTGCTCATAGTCGTCGTTAGGTGGTTCATGAATTTGTTTGTAATTTTTGTTATCTTTGATGTTTTTTATACTATCAGACTATTACGATTGATTATAAGTAGATCGAAAGTTTATCCAGCCCAAAAAAAAAAAGATGTCAAAGCTCTCAAACTCACATAGAGGGTGATAGGTACAATCATCAGCATCTACAAACCGGACTTGCCAAATCCAGCCCCTAAACGTCCATGGACGCGCCCGGACGCGATCCCGGACAGCGCTAGACGATCCCTCAAATGTCATGCCGAACACACACTCCTCATATGAAAATCCTCATATCCATGTAGATCCATGCACGTCGATCATATAGATGAATCTCACACGTAAAAAACATTTGTTCATGGCAAATTCAAACATAAAAATACATAACTTAAACATAATTTTTATTTAAAGTGCACTAGCCGTCTGCTAGCGACCCTATCCCGGTTGAAAACTCTCCTCCCTTTGATCGAACTCTTGAAGTTTAGAATGTGTTACACTTCTCTGTCCATTTCCTTTTGGATTCTCATGATCATCACCATCTTAGTATCTTCATACAAATGTGACGAATTGAAGAACTCCTTTTGAATTAATTCATCAAGATCATTGTCTTGAAATTCCTCATCCGACGAACTATCTGAATACATCATTTTGCCTACAAAAGAAAAAAAAAGCTGCCCAGACAATTTGCCGAACACATAGAGGCAAGGTGTAATCCAAGAAAAGACAGATGTATCAAGGCGGCGTCCGGGGTGGCGACAGTGTAGGCTGGTGAGATTGGCGGGAAGAAGTTTTTTTAGAGGTGATAGTGACGCCGAGGGGTCGGGACGATGGCTAAACTAGGGTGGTGGCAAAGTAATGGGAGGGCCGGCACAGACGAGTAAGAATAGAGAAGAGGAAAAAGGCTGGTCCTTGGTTGGGGAGAGGGGAGATTTCATGAAATTTTTGGCGGACCCTGAATGCGGATCAAAGGGCGGACGCCTCAGGGCCTCCTCATATCTGACCAGTTATGGCCTGCATATGAGGGGTGGCGGTCAGGCCAGATGTATAGGGCCGGTTTGAGGAGTCCGACTGAGTTGCGATTTTGTGACCGGTCACTAACCAAGCCTTTGGTCCGGACATATAGGGGGTTTGAGGAGCTTAGTTGTAAACTTTCTCACCAAAACTTGATTAAATTTGATACGTTATTTATGGTGGCCTTTGCACTGCCATGACCGTTGATGAATAAACCAAAAGTTTTTTCCGCAAATTTATTTTTGAGAAGTCATGAACATGGAGTTGACGGAAATGACGTGTGGACTCTACTAGGTCCTACATCCATTTCTAAAGGTAAGGCGTATTTTGTTCGTTAAGACATGCATTTGACCAATAATTACTTCATAAATACAGGGTTATACGACATGAAATTTGTGTCACTAAATTCATACTATTTAAAAATACTTTGTAATGATAGTAATTTTGTACCACATAAATCAAAATATCAAAAAAGTAATTATTGATTAAAGTCTTGTCTTAACGAAACGAAATACATCCTATTCATCGGAACGGAGGGATGAGTTGCCAATCACGTGAATTGGCCGGCTGGTACTAGTGGCCGGTACACTCAACCCCGCACTGAACACTTGAACAGTGAGCACTATTTTCGTTTGAGTGCCGGCCGGCGAGGCACGACGCGGGTATTCTTGATGGCTGGATCTCCTCTTGACACGCGCGCAACTAACAAAATCGCCCACTGTACCAGAGGATAATACTACGTGCGGGCAGGACCGGCTGACTGGGCGCTTTATCAGAGCCGGCCAACACCACCAGCAGTGACGGGAAACCAGACCGGCCGGCCAATCACGCCCATGATCGTTTACCACCCGTCCGGCCGCCCCCACGAGCCAAAGCTAAAGGCTAAAGCAGGCCCCATGTTGATGGAAGTGACAATTCCCGGTAGACCGAGACTTGTTTCCACGAAAGCAAAACAAGCCATGGACGTGCGTGTGTGGATCGAGCTCGATTCTGCACTGCACGGTGCTGACTGTCGACTGTCGAGTGACCTCTTCTGTCGTCCAAGGTGTACACCAGTCCCTCCCGTAGTTACTCGTTGGAACCGGCGCACGATCGACCTATCCTACCTGCTGCGGGCTCCGGCCGAGAGGTACTCCCTCCGTTTCATATTATAGTGTCTATAGATTTTTGGAAACGTCAAGTCTTACAAACTTTGATCAAGTTTATGAAGATAAATATTTACATCTAAAATGCGAAACATATATCACTAGATTCATCATAAGATGTAGTTTCACATTATATATTATTGGTATTGTAGATATAAATAGTTTTTTTACAAACTTGATCAAAGTTTGCAAAGTTTGATTTTTCAAAAAATCTACAACCACTTCTTTACCTAATATTAAAGGACGGAGTCTTTCATGGTTCTTCATAAGTCATCTCTTTATATCCGTTAGTTTTATGTTTACTTTAAAGATTGACGGCTAAGATTTAACCTGTTTTTCCTCTCAACAAAACGAGACCCAACCCTCCTCGTGCGTCCAAATTCATTGCTTGATCTGAACAAAACCAACTGCGCAACCTGGCCGACCAGAACTCACCTAAAGCCCACGCGCCCAGCCGGCCCACTACCTAAACCAACCCTGAACATCCTCTTAATTTACCTGAAATCTAAAAAGTAGCCGCGCACTTTTTAGTCGAATCGAGCGCCGACTCTCACAGCGCATGCATGTGGTAATTTATTTGTCTACTAGTGCATGTAGGCGTGACATTAAATACGTTCACACTGCTCCTTTAGTTTGAGAAAGACAGATCCATTTGCATTTATTTTGGGTTTTTAAAAATTTAAAAAACTATATCTTTCAAACCGTGCGTCGGAATTCAAATCCGTTTTCACCACTGAAATCCTCGCGACGAGATCTTTAAAAGTAGATCCCGCATGGGTATATTTTGACGAATTTTTTTCGATGCCAATTTTGAAGCTATATAGTGCAACTCTATTACTGCATTGTGCAACTTTATTATTACATCGTGCAACTTTTTTCCAAAAATAATGTTTGGAGCCGCGCCTTCGTATGAGGTTGCAACCTAGCAACCACGACAACTTTGATGTGCAACTAGTCTATTGCCTCGACGAAAGTCGATGTGCAACCTCCTCTTGTAATGTAGTCTAGTCGCACATATTGATGTTTAGTTGGCTTGTAATGTAGACTAGTTGCACACACATTGATGTTTAGTTGGCTTGTAATGTAGTCTAATTGCACACACATTAATGTTTAGTTGGCAGTAAGACTAATTGCACACGCATATGCTTAGTTGGCTTGTAATTTAGTCTAGTTGCACACACACCGATGTTTAGTTGGCAGGACACTAGTTGCACACACATATGCTCAGTTGGCATGGCAATCTAGTCTAGTTGCACACACATTGATATTTAGTTGGCAGGATTTTTTTGGCACACACATATACTCAGTTGGCGCGGCAATCTAGTCTAGTTGCACACACATTGATGTTTAGTTGGCAGGACTTTTTTGGCACACACACATATGCTCAGTTGGCGCGGCAATCTAGTCTAGTTGCACACACATTGATGTTTAGTTGGCAGGAAGACTAGTTCGTCGAAACATCCCCATGCGGGATCTAGTTTCAAAGAGCACGTCGCGAGGATTCCAACGGTGAAAACGGATCTTAATTCCGACACGCGGATTAAATGTTATGCTTTTTTAGTTTTTCAAACCACGAATTAAATACATCAAAAAGTAAAACGCATGCACTGAAAGAATGACTGTGCAGACATTTGAAGACCAGATAAAAAGCTTTCTTAATTAGAATGATTAATTAAGAAATGGACACAAAATTTCCAATTTAGGCCGGCCGCTCGCATAGGCTAAGCGAGCAGCCGGCCGCTCGCTAGACTTGCCCTTAGTTTATCCCTCGAGGCTCGAGCGCTGTCACGAGGAGAAGCGCCTCGCGCCCGATCACTACAGGCGACGCCAAGGCGCCCTCACACGGGCAGCGCCGCTGCTTGCCGCCGATACTTGCCGGAGGAGCCGCCGATCTGCGATCTTCCTCTACATCCGTCGCTGCTGCAAGCCACTGCCTGGGATGACGACGGCGGCTTGCAGAAGTTTGGTGGGGCCGTGTAAACACAATTATGACAGGTCATACGGTGCTGATTTTGGAGCTACTTTCCAAGTATGCATGAACCACACGGACTCTCAAGTTTCTGTTGAATTAAGCATTTTCCAATCTACACGGCGTGTGTACAACTGAACATGCATGCGTCTTTTTATTTGTTTTTCGGCAGCTTATGCATGGTTTCAGCTACATCAACCTAAGTCCTCTTCTCCATGCACCCCTACCGTCGGGTGACAACTCAATGTGGTGTAGTGGATGGGTGTTTGGCTGTCGTATGATGCACAATATTATATCCAATGTCCCTAATCGACATCACGAAGTTTTGTGAGTCCAACCCTTGTTCATTGCAACTTTGCAAGTAGCGTTTGATCCGTATCGAAGCATGTGTGTTGTGCTATAACTAGATGGTGGAGCGTGCCCGAGAGAGAGGAAACCTTAGATTGTATGCTCATGCAACTGATCCTCGCTAAGGGCTCAAACTATGCACTGCTACATGCCCTCGTGCTCCCCCCGGCCGAATCGGGATGCCACCTAGCCCCGTTGCATGCTCGTGTGCCTGTTAGGTCAAATCATTGGGTAAAGAAAGAGTAGGAGACCAAGGGCGACATTGACGGTGCCTCATCATGCTTGGATTTTTACACGCTACGTGTTCGCCGAGGCTGCCACACCTTGCCGGTGATAGTGGACAACCACGGTTCATGGTGAAGCAGTTTTGGATCCCTGGCCACATCTTAGATAATGATATACGCGTTGTTCCATCATTGTATGCAACCCAGTTTAAAGAAGGGCGTCAATCAGGATGTGGTAAAGAGGAAAAACCATGCATAAATCCTTTTATGTTTACTTTCTTGCATTCTTTCCACTGACATGATAGTATTTCATCAATGTATCTCCCGTTGCAACGCACGGGCAATTTTCCTAGTACATTATAAAACGGAGGGAATAGTACGTGTACGTACGACCAATGCTACATCTAGAAAGGAGTTGTTACGTAACCTACCTATGAGATGATTTGGCAGCCTTTAATTGGACACTAGAGAGGGCTGGGGCCCACCTGAAAATCAAGAGGAATGCTTTGTTTTGTTGGAGGGAAAAGTTCACGTAACAACAGTAGATAGGTGTCTAGCATTTTCGTGTACGTACTACTGGAAAAGTGGTGCCGTTTAGTTTTTTTTTTTGAGAACTGGTGCCGTTTAGTCGCTTTTGCAGGGCACGGCCGCAGCGCAGCGCAGCTGTGCGCCTTTTCTGCTCCATCGTTGCCGGTACAGATTGGCTGGCTGGTGCCTGCAGACCTGCACGCATCCATAAGTTAAGGGTGTGTTTGGTTGCCATGCGCTAGAGTATTTGTGTTGCATATCCTTCTTCACTTAGTATGGCTCTAGAAAAACAGCCTCATATGCGACATCTTCGAGTTGTTTGGTTGCCTGCATATGGACTTCCTGTATTAGGAGAACAACTTTGGTACGTTGTTTGGTTGTCTGCATTGTCTCGGCGCATGCAACTACACGCTGTTTGATTGCCTACATGGGGTATGATTAAGAGCTAGCATTTGCACTTAACATACAGGGTTAAGAACTAGCGGAGGAAGGGGAAGAAGAAATGCAGTGTGCGCCGAACCATGGCGACTTTGGTGGATAGTGGCCGTGGCGCCCAGTGGCGAAGCTAGCGAATTTTCAAAGCCAGGGCACGTCTTAAGCTAAAATTTACTTTGGTCTATCACCACATCATATATTTGAATAAATGTCATGTGTAATATATTCACTAATGTCAATAACTCACTTGGCCATCGCTTGCCGCTAGCAGCCCTCGTCGTTGAGGGTTTGCTGCTACTTGTTGCCACCCGACCGTGGCCTTGTGCAGGTGGACACTTGCCGTTGACGAGGACAGGCCACCATCCATCGGAACCAGAGTGAAATTCCCATCACAAGGGTTGCCGATTTAGCTCCCGCTTCCGTTCCCAATCACGATCATCTGTTGAGGCCCGGCCGTGCACTATCTCTTGCGGTTTTGCTGGTCGTCGATGCTCCGCCAGTCCACCTAGCCGGCCGCCGCCTCCAACATTGGAGTTGCTAGGGGCTAGCGCGTAGGGCATGTCGTGGGTCGTGGGGTCGTGTGGCGCAGCGCACAAACAAACATGCGACCAAGGAGGCAGCCGAACAGGCAAGGCGAGCGAGCTAACCTGATCGATGGATGGAGCATATTCACATTGTACGAGTTGATTACCTGTTGTGGCGCATGTAAGAAAGTTAATTGATAGGCCTATGGTGTGTGACCACGTGAGGGGACAGGAACGTTCAACGCCTAAACATCGTACGTTTTCTTCAGCAATCGACTCCGGCTGCTCGTAAAATTCGCAACGGTCGAGCCCGATCACGTGCCCAGGGTGCCCGCACGGTGAAATCGCCACTGGTGGTGCCGTGTCCGACATGACGAGCATGGAGTCATGGACGAGCGACCCCGTCGGTGGCACGGCGACATCGTCGGCGAACTAGTTGCGGTGCTCGCACAAAGACAATAGACAGAGGAGGAGAATGCAGTGCTCGCGCCATGGTATCGTCAGTGCAGAGGACAGAGGAGGTCGACATGGCGGCGTCAGTGCAGTAGACTGCTATTCAAAGAGAGATGAAGCTACGATCGTCGAAACCAAAAACTTACAATACGAATGTTATGAGAGAACTGTGAGATTATGCTGCTGGTTAAAGGAAATTTCAAATGATCGATCGTGCGCGATGAATCTGACAAAATTCGTTCAGAATAGCTCCAAACGGGAACACGAGATTAAGAACTTATGGCCGACGAAACTAGGCACCGATCGCCTGAATGGAACCGTATCATCGATGTGCATCTTTTTCGTGTAGAGCTCACCATGAATCGAAGCATCGTTGTGTAGATTAGAGGGGCATGGAAGAGAGGAGATTAGAGAGGAGCTTACTGGAGGTTGAAGACCACACCACCTAAACACCTCGCGTCCCTCCCGTTTCTCCTCGTGCAGGGGCCCGCTTGCTGCGTTTTCGCTCAGCCTGGCTCAAGAGAAACTGCCGATCGGAGCATTTCCAGCGAGCCAGGCCCAGAGGTGCTTTAAGAAGCGTGCGATGCAGGGCCAATAGTGTATGCGGGCTACCAAACAGGCTGGATCCTTCCCGCGCGGGCCTGGTCGAGGGGTATGCAGGCAACCAAACACGCCCTAAGAGCATCTTCAGCCGCCCCCTCCCCCCGGACTGGTAATAGCGTCACTCTCGGGCGAACAGGCGATAATTTCATCGTGGGGGGCGATTGGGTTTCCAGTCGCCCCCAGGCGACGTTTTCTAAAGGTTTTCAAAAACATACTCGGCCAAAATTCGGCCAAACACGACACAAATTTGGCGATATTTGGGCATTCCATCGTCTTTTTACATATTGAAAACATAATCTAAAAGAAAAAAACTACTGCTGCCGCGCCGCCGCCGCCCACGCGCGCCTACAGGCCGAAGAGCTGCTGAAGGCGTCGTAGTCGTCGTGGCCATCGTCCTCCTTCTCCTTCTTCACACAGCTGTCGTCTTGCTGGACCCTTGCCCGGGGTCGCCCTGGCGGACTGGTATGGTTGGCGGCGGCGCCTCATCGTCGCTGTTCTCGAGGACGATGCCGCCTCCCATGTTGCGGCCATGGCACCGAGTTGCATTCTACTCTAGGGCGTTGCGCTGCGCCAAGTCCTCGTGCGCCCACTTGATGGCGGCCTCGTCGTCGGCGGCCATGTCATCGTGCTCGCTCTTCACGGCGCCGAGCCCCGGCTCCGTCTTCGGCTTGACGAGGCGGGAGGTAAGAGCAGAAGAGGCACGGCCGCCCTCATTGATGACGAGGACGGCACCGCGGGTGCGCCGGCCGAGCGGCATCTCCACAGGCTCGCCCTGGACGCTGACGAGAGCCGGCGACCCGGAGGAGCAGCAGGAGGAGAAGGAGCAGAAGGACCCGCCCACCATGCGCCTTGGCAGCCATGGGCCGCCACTCCGGCGGTGGGGCTGGGGCCGCGGCCGCTGGGTACTTGAGCGGCGGATCGTTGCCGCCCTCAAGATACTCGAGGACGGTGTGAGCGTGCGGCCGGGGGTACCCCACCACAGGCGGTGGCCGTCGCTGTTGTTATGCCCCTTATCAGTGACGCATTATGGGTGAAGGCAAGTTGCTCCTCGTGATGGCGTTGAAAGTACGTCGTTCAATACGCGTGGTTGCTGGCGGTGTACTTCGGGATGTCCCGCTCCTCCTCCGAGAGGTCGTGCATGCCGTTGTTGGCGGCGTGCTTGACGTATGCGATGTCAGTTTGTTTGGGTATGTATATCCTGCATGCCGTGGATACGCACGTGCCAACGCACATATATACTCGCCAGCCGGCCCGGCCGGCATCGTAACATGGCACTCTCGTGCTGCACTGCATCCACGCGCTTTAGCAATGGAGGCGACGACCGACAGGTCGTTTCGGGTCCAGCATGTCAGCGACGCATTTAACGGGCCAGCAGGCGCCAGTGGGTGCCATGTGGTCTGGTGCCTCGCTCCATCGTTAGTTAGGTCGGCGGCCGGGCGGAGCCGCCGAGCCACCAAATCACGTTAAACGATTTATAGCATAGTAGCATCATGTGCAGTGCTTCCATATATGTCGGTGTTTCTAGCGAAAACCATGCATGCGTCGTCCTAACGTGAGAAAACGAAAACTTTCACGACATATTTCGTACTTTTAGAGAACTCCAACGGACGGCGATTTCATCCGCTTTTTGATCGTTTGGGTCGGCTGCCCGTCCGGCATCCGCCCTGTTTTTCATATAGGTCGGCAGCGCGTCCAACGCATCGACCCATATGTACAAGTGTGGCCGGCTAACCGTCCAATTTTACATTGCATTCAACATATTGTGAAATGAAAATTTAACAAGCAAAATAGTTTAGCGGCCCAAATAAATAGTATAGTTTTACAGGCCAAATAAAAATAAAAATGTTTCACATAGTTTTGCAAACGAATAAAAGAAGATACATCTATTGGTTGTCAACATGAGTCCACATATACTCAACCAAATCATTTTGCAGTTGCACGTGAGTTTCCCAATCACGCATGTCTTCATGAAACTGAGTGAACTGCTCAAATGTTGCCGCTACTCCATACTCAGGCACAACATTCTCACCCTGAAATTGAAAGCCTTGATCGTACAGACGTTCCGGACGCTCGTTTTCTACGATCATATTGTGCATGATCACACAAGCAGTCATCACCTCCATAGTTTTTGCGTGCTCCAAGTATTTCCAGGATACCGAACGATGCCCCATCGAGATTACAAAACACCAAAGGCACGCTCGACATCCTTTCTAGCACTCTCTTGCTGTTGGGCAAATCTTTTCCTTTTTCTCTCTGACAAGGTTGGGTATTGTCTTCACAATAGTGGTCCACTGAGGATAGATACCGTCACCCAAATAATACCATGTGTCGTAGTTGTGGCCGTTGACAGTAAAGTTCACCGGTGGGCTGTATCTTCAGCTATCGGCTCTTGTGGATCTTGAGACGCCACGACCTCTAGTATGATAGTGCAAGCCCTGACATGTCCCTTATACCGCCCTTGCCAAGCAGAAGGGCAGTTCTTCCACTTTCAGTGCATGCAGTCTATGCTGCCAAGCATCCCTGGGAAATAGGTCTGGAAAAAAGGTCGAAGCTCGTGAGCTAAACGAGTAGCTTGTGACTCGGCTCGAATCGACTCGAACTCAAAGAATAACGAATCGAGCTGAGTTTTAGTTTAAGATCGTTTATAGACCAAGTTAAACGAGCCAATCTCACGAGTACTCGTGTAACTCGTTAGGCTTGGTACAAAAGATCAGCCACTTCCAATATAAAAAAAGATCAGCCACTCAGCACCCTATGTCCCAGGCGCACAACACAAGGCCTAGCCGTTGAAGGCCCAACCGCCTAGGAGACTCATGTGTTACAAAGAAATTACTATTGTTTAGTGATATATATGTTTAATATATACATAATAATTTTTATAATGTTTGAGGGTTTTATGTTCATATCTTTAACGAGCTTAACAAGCTAAACGAGCCAGCTCGCGAGTTATACGAGTGGAGCCAATCTTGGATTTGAGCTCGTTAATAATAACGAGTCGAGTCGAGCTAGCTCGTTAACGAAACGAGCTCTAGCGAGTCGAGCCGAGCTGGCTCGACTCAGCTCGAATTCCAGCCCTACCGGGAAGCCCCTGCTAGCATTCATCGCCAACAAACGGGTTATATCTTCAGCTGTCGACTCTCTTAAGTACTCAACCTTGCAGAACTTATACATGGACTCTAGGCATGTAGACTCGCTCATACGGACGTACTCGTCAATGAGATCACCGGGCACTCCGTATGCAAGCATTCGGATGGCGGCAGTGCATTTCTGATAAGAGGATAAACCAATCTTGCCGACGACATCCTCTTTGCACTCGAAGTAGTCATCATAGCCAACCACTCCCTCTCTAATACGGTTGAAAATATGCCTACTCATACGGAATCGGCGACGGAATTTGTGATGTTTGAACAACGGGTTTGTTGTATCAAAGTAGTCCTTCCAGAGAAGGAAATGTCCGCTCTCCCGGTTACGATTCAACGCCGGAAGGTGGCCCGGAATGGAGCCACGGAACAACGGCCGCTGGTTGTTGAGGTGGTGATGGACCAACACGGCAGCCAATATCTCCTCCTCCTCGTCGGACGACGAATCATCGGAGTCGCAAATGAAATTGTGGAAAAAGATGTTGGAAATATGCCCTAGAGGCAATAATAAATTAGTTATTATTATATTATATTTCATTGTTCATGATAATCGTTTATTATCCATGCTAGAATTTTATTGATAGGAAACTCAGATACATGTGTGGATACATAGACAACACCATGTCCCTAGTAAGCCTCTACTTGACTAGCTCGTTGATCAATAGATGGTTACGGTTTCCTGACCATGGACATTGGATGTCATTGATAACGGGATCACATCATTAGGAGAATGATGTGATGGACAAGACCCAATCCTAAGCCTAGCACAAGATCGTGTAGTTCGTATGCTAAAGCTTTTCTAATGTCAAGTATCATTTCCTTAGACCATGAGATTGTGCAACTCCCGGATACCATAGGGGTGCTTTGGGTGTGCCAAACGTCACAACGTAACTGGGTGGCTATAAATGTGCACTACGGGTATCTCCGAAAGTGTCTGTTGGGTTGGCACGAATCAAGACTGGGATTTGTCACTCCGTGTAATGGAGAGGTATCTCTGGGCCCACTCGGTAGAACATCATCATAATGTGCACAATGTGACCAAGGAGTTGATCACGGTATGATGTGTTATGGAACGAGTAAAGAGACTTGCCGGTAACGAGATTGAACAAGGTATCGGGATACCGACGATTGAATCTCGGGCAAGTATCGTACCGATAGACAAAGGGAATTGTATATGGGATTGATTGAATCCTTGACATCGTGGTTCATCCGATGAGATCATTGTGGAGCATGTGGGAACCAACATGGGTATCTAGATCCCGCTGTTGGTTATTGACCGGAGAGTTGTCTTGGCCATGTCTGCATGACTCCCGAGCCCGTAGGGTCTACACACTTAAGGTTCGATGACGCTAGGGTTATAGGGAAAGTATGTACGCAGTTACCGAATGTTGTTCGGAGCCCGAGGAGTTCTGGAATGGTCCAGAGGTAAAGATTTATATATGGGAAGTCCCATTTTGGTCACCGGAAAAGTTTCGGGTGCTATCGGTAACGTACCGGGACCACCGGGAGGGCCCCGGGGGTCCACCTGAAGGAAATATGCCCTAGAGGCAATAATGAAGTTATTATTTATTTCCTTATATCATGATAAAAGTTTATTATTCATGCTAGAATTGTATTAACCGGAAACATAATACATGTGTGAATACATAGACCAACAGAGTGTCACTAGTATGCCTCTACTTGACTAGCTCGTTAATCAAAGATGGTTATGTTTCCTAACCATGAACAAAGAGTTGTTATTTGATTAACGAGGTCACATCATTAGTAGAATGATCTGATTGACAAGACCCATTCCATTAGCATAGCACCCGATCGTTTAGTATGTTGCTATTGCTTTTCTTCATGACTTATACATGTTCCTATGACTATGAGATTATGCAACTCCCGTTTACCGGAGGAACACTTTGGGTACTACCAAACGTCACAACATAACTGGGTGATTATAAAGGAGTACTACAGGTGTCTCCAATGGTAGATGTTGGGTTGGCGTATTTCGAGAATAGGATTTGTCACTCCGATTGTCGGAGAGGTATCTCTGGGCCCTCTCGGTAATGCACATCACTTAAAGCATTGCAACTAATGTTGCGGGATGTTGTATTACGGAACGAGTAAAGAGACTTGCCGGTAACGAGATTGAACTAGGTATTGGATACCGACGATCGAATCTCGGGCAAGTAACATACCGATGACAAAGGAAACAACGTATGTTGTTATGCGGTCTGACCGATAAAGATCTTCGTAGAATATGTAGGAGCCAATATGGGCATCCAGGTCCCGCTATTGGTTATTGACCGGAGACGTGTCTCGGTCATGTCTACATTGTTCTCGAACCGTAGGGTCCGCACGCTTAAGGTTTCGATGACAGTTATATTATGAGTTTATGAGTATTGATGTACCGAAGGAGTTCGGAGTCCCGGATGAGATCGGGGACATGACGAGGAGTCTCGAAATGGTCGAGACGTAAAGATTGATATATTGGAAGCCTATATTTGGACATCGGAAGTGTTCCGGGTGAAATCGGGATTTTACCGGAATACCGGGAGGGTTACCGGAACCCCCCGGGAGACTAATGGGCCTATTGGGCTTTAGTGGAAAAGGAGAAAAAGGGAAAGCCCACAAGCTGGCCGGCGCCACCCTTCCCAAAGTCCTAGTAGGACTAGGATAGGGGCCGGCCCCCCTTCTCTCTCCTTTTCCCCCCGGGAGTCCTAATAGGATTAGGATTGGGGGGAGGAGTCCTACTCCCGGTGGGAGTAGGACTCCCCTGCGCCTCCTCTCCCTTGGCCGGCCGGCTCCCCTCCTCCAACCTTTATATACGGGGGCAGGGGGCACCCCAAGACACACAACTTGATCCTTGAGATCGTTCCTTAGCCGTGTGCGGTGCCCCCTGCCACCAAATTCCACCTCGATCGTACCGTTGTAGTGCTTAGGTGAAGCCCTGCGTCGGTAGTACATCAAGATCGTCATCACGCCGTCGTGCTGACGGAACTCTTCCTCGACGCTTTGCTGGATCGGAGCCCGAGGAACGTCATCGAGCTGAACGTGTGCTAAGAACTCGGAGGTGCCGGAGTAACGGTGCTTGGATCGGTCGGATCGGGAAGAAGACGTACGACTACTTCCTCTACGTTGTGTGATCGCTTCCGCAGTCGGTCTGCGTTGGTACGTAGACAACACTCTCCCCTCTCGTTGCTGTGCATCACCATGATCTTGCATGTGCGTAGGAAAATTTTTGAAATTACTGCGTTCCCCAACACCACCAGCTGGGGCCACCAGCCCTAGAAGGCTGCATGGGCCAAGTGTGGGAGGGGACCAGCCCCAGGTGGGCTGGTGCACCCCCCCACCAAGGCCCAAGGCGCAAGGGAGAGTGGGAGGGGGCAAACCCTAGGTCCAGATGGGCCTTAAGGCCCACCCTAGGTGCACCCTCTCTCTTCCCCCCTGGCTGCCACCCTAGATGGGTTTTGGGGCTGCCGCCACCCCTAGGGAGGGAACCCTAGATGGGGGCGCAGCCCCTCTCCTTCCCCTATATATACTTGAGGTATTGGAGGCTGCAAGACACACGAGATCATCTCCCTCTTGGCGCAGCCCTACCTCTCTCCCTCCTCGTCTCTCGTAGTGTTGGCGAAGCCCTGCTGGAGTTCCGCACTCCTCCACCACCACCACGCCGTCGTGCTGCTGCTGGACGGAGTCTTCCCCAACCTCTCCTTCTCCCCTTGCTAGATCAAGGCGTGGGAGACGTCACCGACCTAGGAGTCATACCCAATGCGTCGGGGCCGATCAAACTCTTCTGTGACAACACTGGAGCTATTGCACTTGCCAAGGAGCCCAGGTTTCACAAGAAGACTAGGCACATCAAGCGTCGCTTCAACTCCATTCGTGAAAATTTTCAAGATGGAGACATAGATATTTGTAAAGTACATACGGATCTGAATGTCGCAGATCCGTTGACTAAACCTCTCCCTAGGGCAAAACATGATCAACACCAGAACTCTATGGGTGTTCGATTCATCACAATGTAACTAGATTATTGACTCTAGTGCAAGTGGGAGACTATTGGAAATATGCCCTAGAGGCAATAATAAAAGGATTATTATTATATTTCCTTGTTCATGATGATTGTCTTTTATTCATGCTATAATTGTGTTATCCAGAAATCATAATACATGTGTGAATACATAGACAGCAACATGTCCCTAGTAAGCCTCTAGTTGACTAGCTCGTTGATCAACAGATAGTCATGGTTTCCTGACTATAGACATTGGATGTCATTGATAACGAGATCACATCATTAGGAGAATGATGTGATGGACAAGACCCAATCCTAAACATAGCACAAGATCGTATAATTCGTTTGCTAGAGTTTTTCCAATGTCAAGTATCTTTTCCTTAGACCATGAGATCGTGTAACTCCCGGATACCGTAGGAGTGCTTTGGGTGTACCAAACGTCACAACATAACTGGGTGACTATAAAGGTACATTACAGGTGTCTCTGAAAGTGTTTGTTGGGTTGGCACGAATCGAGACTGGGATTTGTCACTCCGTATGACGGAGAGGTATCTCTGGGCCCACTCGGTAATGCATCATCATAATGAGCTCAGAGTGACCAAGTGTCTGGTCATGGGATCATGCATTACGGTACGAGTAAAGTGACTTGCCGGTAACGATATTGAACGAGGTATTGGGATACCGACGATCGAATCTCGGGCAAGTAACGTACCGATTGACAAAGGGAATTGTATACGGGGTTGCTTGAATCCTCGACATCGTGGTTCATCCGATGAGATTATCGAGGAGCATGTGGGAGCCAACATGGGTATCCAGATCCCGCTGTTGGTTATTGACCAGAGAGCCGTCTCGGTCATATCTACATGTCTCCCGAACCCGTAGGGTCTACACACTTAAGGTCCGGTGACGCTAGGGTTGTAGATATATGAATATGCAGTAACCCGAAAGTTGTTCGGAGTCCCGAATGAGATCCCAGAAGTCACGAGGAGGTCCGGAATGGTCCGGAGGTGAAGATTTTATATAGGAAGTACAATTTCGGCCATCGGGAGAGTTTCGGGGGTCACCGGTATTGTACCGGGACCACCGGATGGGTCTCGGGGGTCCACCGGGTGGGGCCACCCATCCCGGAGGGCCCCATGGGCTGAAGTGGGGAGGGGAACCAGCCCATTGTGGGCTGGTGCGCCCCCCTTGGCCCACCCCCTGCGCCTAGGGTTGGAAACCCTAGGGTGGGAGGGCGCCCCACTTGCCTTGGGGGCTACTCCACCCTTGGCCGTCGCCCCCCCCTAGGAGATCCCATCTCCTAGGGCCAGCGCCCCCCTTGGGGAGCTTATATAAAGGGGGGGGGGGGAGGGAGGGGCAGCCACACCCTTGACTCTTGGCGCCTCCCTCTCCCCTGCTACACCTCTCCCTCTTGCAGTAGAACGGCGAAGCCCTGCTACGGTGACTCGTGCATCCACCACCACGCCGTCGTGCTGCTGGATCTTCATCTACCTCTCCTTTCCCCTTGCTGGATCAAGAAGGAGGAGACGTCACGCTGACCGTACGTGTGTTGAACGCGGAGGTGCCGTCCGTTTGGCGCTAGGATCTCCGGTGATTTGGATCACATCGAGTACGACTCCCTCATCCCCGTTCTCTTGAACGCTTCCGCTCGCGATCTACAAAGGTATGTAGATGCAATCCGATCACTCGTTGCTAGATGAACTCATAGATGGATCTTGGTGAAACCGTAGGAAACTTTTTGTTTTCTGCAACGTTCCCCAACAAACCCTAGGTCCAGATGGGCCTTAAGGCCCACCCTAGGTGCGCCCCCCTCTCTTCCCCCTTGGCCGCCACCCTAGATGGGTTTTGGGGCTGCCGCCACCTCTAGGGAGGGAACCCTAGATGGGGGCGCAGCCCCTCCCCTTCCCCTATATATACTTGAGGTATTGGGGGCTGCAAGACACACGAGATCATCTCCCTCTTGGCCTAGCCCTACCTCTCTCCCTCCTCGTATCTCGTAGTGCTTGGCGAAGCCCTGCTGGAGTTCCGTGCTCCTCCACCACCACCACGCCGTCGTGCTGCTGCTGGAAGGAGTCTTCCCCAACCTCTCCTTCTCCCCTTGCTGGATCAAGGCGTGGGAGACGTCACCGGGCTGCACGTGTGTTGAACGCGGAGGCGCCGTGGTTCGGTGCTTAGATCGGAATCAACCGCGATCTGAATCGCTACGAGTACGAATCCTTCATCCGCGTTCTTGCAACGCTTCCGCTTAGCGATCTACAAGGGTATGTAGATGCACTCCCCTTCCCCTCGTTGCTAGATTACTCCATAGATTGATTTTGGTGATGCGTAGAAAATTTTAAATTTCTGCTACGATCCCCAACAAAAGAACTCGTCGGCGGAGTCCATTTTCGTACCTTGGCAAACTGCCGAACAACTTGCGGGCGTCAAAGAAGGAGACGGCCGGCAAGGGGAGACGCGGCGCCCACAGATCAGCAAGCTGCCCTGCCGGAGTCCGACCAGGGTGACGGCGTCGGATGAGCGTGCCGGTCGTATGTGATGGGGGCGGCGAGGCGTCTTCTTGGTCGCGGGCGGCTGGGCGGTGGGGGAAGCGGCGGCGGGAACCAGTTTGCTTCCCGGCGGCAAAACGACGGCGATGGGCGACTGGGGCAGGGGCGGCGTTGCTGGGCGGATGTGGATGCGACGGCAGCTGGAAGAGTCACCGGCAAAAATGGGCGGCGACGTCGGTGACGGAGAAGGCGGGGGCGAGGGTTGCTTGTTGGCCGGGGGAGGGGAGGCCAATGTGCCACAGACCAGCGGGCCAGGGAACAGGAGTAGGCGAGCGCGCGCGTCCGTCGCGTTTCCGCGCCGACTCAAATCAGGCTCAAAAATCCGGAGTCACCACGTTCCTACAAAAGCTCTATGCCCCCAAGTTGAAGCAAGACCGCGCGGTGCCACCAACGAGAACCTGCAAATCCGGAGTCACCACGTTCCTACAAAAGCTCCATGCCCCTATGTCGACGCCGGACCGCACGCAGCCACTGACGAGAACCAGCAAATCTGGAGCCACCACGTTCCTACAGAAGCTCCATGCCCCTATGTCGACGCCAAAGCGAACGCTGCCACCGACAAGAACCCGCAAATCCGGAGTCACCACGTTTCGACAAAAGCTCTATGCCCCCATGTCGACGCCGGACCGCGCGCCGCCACCGATGATAACCTGCAAATCCGAAGTCACCACGTTCCTACAAAAGCTCCATGCCCCCATGTCGACACCGGACCGCGCGTCGCCACCGACGAGAACCTACAAATCCGGAGTAACCATGTTCCTACATAAGCTCCATGCCCTCATGTCGGCGCCGAAGCGCACGCCGCCAACGACGAGAACCTGCAAATCCAGAGTGACAATGTTCCTATGGAAACTCCATGCCCCCGTGTCGACGCCAGAGCACGCGCCGCCATCGACAAGAACCTGCAAATCCGAAGTGACCATGTTCCTACAAAAGCTCCATGCCCCCATGTCGACGTCGGAGCACGTGCCGCCACCGACGAGAACCTGCAAATCCGGAGTCACCTTGTTCCTATAGAAGCTCCATGCCCCCATGTCGACGCCAGAGCGAGCACCAGCACCGACAAGAACCTGCAAATCCGGAGTGACCACGTTCCTACAAAAGCTCTATGCCCCTAGGTTGACGCCAGACCGCGCGGTGCCACCAATGAGAACCTGCAAATCCGGAGTCACCACGTTCCTGATGACCCACAAGTATAGGGGATCTATCGTAGTCCTTTCGATAAGTAAGAGTGTCGAACCCAATGAGGAGTAGAAGGAAATGATAAGCAGTTTTTAGTAAGGTATTCTCTGCAAGCACTGAAATTATCGGTAACAGATAGTTTTGTGATAAGGTAATTTGTAACGGGTAACAAGTAATAAAAGTAAATAAGGTGCAGCAAGATGGCCCAATCCTTTTTGTAGCAAAGGAAAAGTCTGGACAAAATCTTATATAAAGGAAAGCGCTCCCGAGGACACATGGGAATTATCATCAAGCTAGTTTTCATCACGTTCATATGATTCGTGTTCGGTACTTTGATAATTTGATATGTGGGTGGACCGGTGCTTGGGTACTGCCCTTCCTTGGACAAGCATCCCACTTATGATTAACCCCTATTGCAATCATCCGCAACTACAATAGAATTACTAAGATAAACCTAACCATAGTGAGGGAGTCCTGGATTAGGGGGTGTCCGGATGGCCGGACTGTACCTTCAGCCGGACTCCTGGACTATGAAGATACAAGATTGAAGACTTCGCCCCGTGTCCGGATGGGACTTTCCTTGGCGTGGAGGGCAAGCTTGGCGATGCGGATATTCAAGATCTCCTACCATTGTAACCGACTCTATGTAACCCTAACCCTATCCGGTGTCTATATAAACCGGAGGGTTGTAGTCCGTAGCACAGAATCAACTCCATACACAACAATCATACCATAGGCTAGCTTTTAGGGTTTAGCCTCCTTGATCTCGTGGTAGATCTACTCTTGTACTACCCATATCATCAATATTAATCAAGCAAGAGTAGGGTTTTACCTCCATCGAGAGGGCCCGAACCTGGGTAAAACAAACTGTCCCCTGTCTCCTGTTACCATCCGGCCTAGACGCATAGTTCGGGACCCCCTACCCGAGATCTGCCGGTTTTAACACCGACATTAGTGCTTTCATTGAGAGTTCCTCTTTGTCGTCGCCTTTAGGCCCGATGGCTCCTTCGATCGTTAACAACGATACGATCCAGGGTGAGACTTCTCTCCCCGGACAGATCTTCATCTTCGGCGGCTTTGCACTGCGGGCCAATTCGCTTGGCCACCTTGAGCAGATCGAAAGCTACGCCCCTGGCCATCAGGTCAGGTTTGGAAACCTAAACTACATGGCTGACACCCACGGGGACTTGATCTTCGATGGATTCAAGCCACAGCCAAGTGCACGGCACTGTCTCGATGGGCATGATATAGCTCTGCCGCCGAACAACGCTTTGGAGGCCGCACACGCACCGGTTCCGACCATTGATTCGGAGCCCACTGCGCCAATCGAGGATGAGCGGTTGGACGTCACCTCAGGGGCTGCGAGCCTAAAAGCGATCGAGCCAAACGCTAGCCCCGCACTCTGCACAACCCGTGACTCCAAGGGTCCGGACTCCACCCCGGACTCCGAACCCCCCGCGCCCCTGCTAATCGAATCCGATCGGGCGCCGATGATGGAGTTCACCGCCGCAGACATCTTTCAGCACTCGCCCTTCGGCGACATCCTGAATTCTCTAAAGTCTCTCTCGTTGTCAGGAGAGTTCTGGCCGGACTACGGTCAGCAAAGTTGGGATGCGGACGACGAAGAAATCCAAAACCCACCCACCACCCACTTTATAGCCACTGTCGACGATTTAACCAACATGCCCGACTTCGGCTCTGAAGACATCGACAGCATGGATGACGATGGAGGAGATACCGACGAACCAACACCCATTGGGCATTGGACAGCCACCTCATCTCACGATGTATACATGGTGGACACCCCTAAGGTAGACGACAACGAGGAAAAAGGGGAGGAGACGAGAGATCGTCCCCCCGAAAAGCAATCAAGGCGTCGGCGTAAACGCCGACCCAAGCCCTGCCTCGACACAAACCCAGCCATAGAGCAGGACGAGCCGGTAAATGACGGGCAGGCCTTAGAGCAACCGTCCGAACAAGGTAACATGGATAGAGAAAACGAACATCCCTCCTCCGGCGAAAACGGCATTCCAGACGACCGCACGCCGAATAAACTCACGGAGCAGAAGAATCTCCATGAGAGGCTCGTTGCAACTGCACACAGCCTAAAAAAGCAGAAGCGGAAGCTAAAAACAGCGGAAGACGCACTCCGGATCAGATGGAGCAAGGTAATCAATGCCACAGATAAGTACAGCGACAGTCGCCGCACTAGATGCTATCCGAAGAGAAAGCTACTGCCTGAATTCGACGAAGAAGCCCTAGAGCCCTCGCATTCGAAAAATGAAAAAGCCACACGGTCGGATGGACGACCCCATAAAACGACAAGCGGCGCCGCACCTAAATCGGCATGCGACCCACTTAAGGATTCGCATCATGGCCCAGTCAGGTCCATTTATGGGCCAAAAAAGCAAGCTCTCGTAAGCAACGCTATGAAGCCATCATCAGAATCTGGCATACCCAAATACAGGGGTGCCGCACACCCCCTATATTTCACCGACGAGGTCCTGGAGTATGAATTCCCAGAAGGATTCAAACCCGTAAACATAGAGGCATATGATGGAACAACAGACCCTGGAGTCTGGATCGAGGACTATATCCTCCACATACACATGACTAGAGGAGATGACCTTCACGCCATAAAATATCTACCCCTTAAGCTTAAAGGGCCAGCCCAACATTGGCTTAAAAGCCTTCCAGAAAACACAATTGGAAGCCGGGAAGAACTCGAGGACGCCTTCCGAGCAAACTTTCAAGGGACCCATGTCCGTCCTCCGGATGCAGACGATCTTAGTCACATAACTCAACAACCCGGAGAATCAGCTCGGCAGTTCTGGAATAAATTCCTCACTAAAAAGAATCAGATAGTCGACTGTCGGGACGCCGAAGCCTTAGCAGCTTTCAGGCATAACGTCTGAGACGAATGGCTCGACAGACACCTCGGCCAAGAAAAACCAAGAACAATGGCCGCACTTACAAGCCTCATGACCCACTTTTGTGCAGGGGAGGACAGCTGGCTGGCAAGGTGCAGCCCCAGCGACCCAAGTACATCCTAAACCAGGGATGGAAATGGAAGACCGCGACGTAACAAAGATCGTCGCCGGACTAAGGACAAAAGTCCGAAGAGCACGGCAGTCAACGCCGGATTCAAAGGCTCACGACAAAATCAGGAAAAATTGCTCCCCGAGGATAACAGGGACGATCCATCCAGCCTAAATAAAATCTTGGACATGATATGCCAGATACATAGTACTCCCACGAAGCCTGCAAACCATACCCACAGAGACTGTTGGGTCTTCAAACAATCCGGCAGACTCAATGCCAAACACAAGGGGCTCGACACACCAAGCGAAGACGAGGACGAACCCCAACAGCAGAGCACCAGGAAACAAAAGAACTTCCCGCAAGAAGTAAAAACAGTGAACTCACTTCACATAACAAAACATGCGGTGCCCGTAAGGGTATGCACCACACGGCCCATCCCCAAAGGATCCTGCCACTGGTTGTCAAAGCCGATCACCTTCGATCAGCTAGATTATTCTAGGAATATCAAAAATCCAGGATGGACTGCCTTGATACTCGATCCAATAATTGGCGGACTCAAGTTTTCAAATGTCCTTATGGACGGCGGCAGCGGACTAAACCTGATATATCAGGATACAATACAACACATGGGGATAAACCCAGCAAGAATCCGTCACAGCAAAACCTCCTTTCAAGGGGTCATACCCGGTCCGGACACCCGTTGTATGGGTTTTCTCCGGCTCACAGTCACATTCGGCTCTGCCGATAACCTCCGCTGCGAAAAGCTGACGTTCCACGTCGTCCCGTTCTCGAGTCGCTATCAAGCACTACTGGGATGCGAAGCTTTCGCTCGATTTAACGCAATACCGCATTATGCATCTCTTACGCTTAAGATGCCCGGTCCACGAGGCATCATCTCTTTAATGGGAAAGCACTAAAGTGCGCCTCCCTAAGCGGAGGATAGTGCGGCCGCTTTAACAGCCCCACAGAAATATGGCCTCACCGGCCAAAAAACTTTAAAATAGTGCATTTCAAGACCACGAACACGGATAGACGAGTTCGGTGCAAAATCATCATTGATGCAGGCCTAGAAGCCATATACCCCAGCACAAGGGGCTCCACGCATATACAATAAGAGACAATAAAGCTCAAACTTCCATATTTTACTTTATATTTTGCTTATTTTTACCTTTTCCGGCACGACCCAAACTCAGTTCCTCTCTTTTACAGATGAACGTCGTGCGACGCCCGTCCAGGATACGGCACAATGGAGACACAGGCGCAGACGTGCAGTAGGGACCCGTCCTAAAGGATTCTTTTTAGATTAAGACCCTGCGTAAACCTTTCTTACTGCCTCTTGTTGCTACACCTCCCCTGGTTTTTTCTTTCCAGTATAACCAAGGAGGAGGCTGGCGTCTTGGCATGTGGCCACGTCAGAATTTTTGCGCGTACCTGGACACTAGGGGCTTTTTTAATGAAGAGTGTTGTTTGGCCCGCATTCATAAAGACCGAACGCCTTAGGGAGTGTTCGGCGTCGTGAGTTTTGGCATTATATGCATCAGCTCCGAATCATGTCTTTGGTTGAATGTTGGGTTGCCCGGCTCCTGAGTTCGGCTACCTTACGTTTCGCTCTATCGGCTAAGGTAGCACCAGGAGAACTACTGCGATTGTGCCCCCGGTTCGGCCAGGGCGAGCACCTCAGTAGAGAAAGCCGAAAACTGACTGTCATGATGTAGCGTGAGACTGGTCAGCCACTCGATGACCTATCGGAATCTATCGGATTCCTCCGCTTAAACGAAGGGCCGCTTCCCGGTCAGGCACATACGCGCCCCGAATTCGGACGAGCGCAGTTGCCACCAAGGAGCTACCTAAAGAGTCTCATTTTCAAACTCCTATGGCTAAGTGAAAGTGTTAAAGCATTATAGTCCGGTTGCCTGGCCCGTTGCGCTATCACCTCCTTTGTAGGACCAAGACGTTGGGTTAAGTGTGAAAATGCGTTTTCTGCGAGCACCCCCGCACTATGTGCGTGGGGGCTGAAGCCAACGACTGCCATCTTTCAGATTCTATATATATATATATATATATATATATATTAAAACGGCCGCATAGAAGGTGTTTACAATACTTGAGGCACAAGTATAAAAAAGGCCACTACAGTTTATCAAAATATTACTTTATAATTACATATGCTATCATAACATAGCATCTTTCGGGCACTGCGTCTCTATTACACGAGCGCCTTCAAGAACTTCCTGAAAATAATGCTCGAAGGGTACTCGGCTTTGGTCCGAGTCTCGGAACGCAACAACGGTGGTATCCATCTCTGCCCAGTATGTCTTAACACGGGCTAGGGCCATCCTAGCGCCCTCTATGCATGCTGACTTCTTAATTGCATTTATACGCGGCACCGCGTCAAGGAATTGCTGCACCAAGCTGAAGTAACTCTTCGGCTCCGAACTCCCCGGCCACAGGTGACCCACGACGTACTTCATGGCGAGTCCAGACAACCTATTCAGTTCGGCCCATTGAGCCAAATGACCACCCACTGCCAGTGGACGCTCTGGATTGTGAAACTGCGACCAAAAAAGTCTTTCCACTTCGTGATCTTTCTGATCTCGAAAGTGTTCGGTCGCATCAACAACAGTCGCTGCCAAATCCAGATAGGTGTCCTCCACACTCCACATCCGGTCCAACGGAGCAAACTTCGGATCACATGTCACATCCCTAGTTATGGTATGGTCTTTGGCTTGCCTTGTGCATCATGTTTAAATTTCAAATGAATTTGAAATGGGGAAGTTGCAAACCCTAGCACCAAAGCAATTCAAATAGGTTCAAATTAAAAGTGGAATTTCAATGAACCCAAAATGCTTCTCAAAAATGTTCATGGTCTTTGGAAAATGTTGGGAACAACAACCAGAGGTGATGCACATTTTTCCTTCCCATTTTGGATTTTTGAATCAATGCTTAAATATTTGAATTGGAGCTGTTTAAATTATATAAATATTTTAATAGCTCCAAAAATGTTGGGAATTGGTGAGGGCCTCTAGAATATTATATCTAGATGCCACAATTATTTTCAACATTTATGGAAATGTTTTAACATTTCTTTTAAATACAAAACAAATGTCAGAAATAGAAAAAGAAAACAAAACAGGAGAAAACCTACCTGGGCTTCTTACCTGACTTACCTGGCGCCCACCACGGCCCAGCAGTGGCCCAGCCCACCAGGGGCAAGGTTGTCTTCAACCTTATGCCCACTGGCAGCCAGCGCACGCAGCCGGCCGCGCCACCTCCTGCTTCGCCGTGTCGAGCTCCCCGATGACCCAATCCCGCGCCTGGAGACGCCTCGAAGCCCCTCTCTCCTCTCCCTCTCTCGCAGCTCACTCTCCCTTCCCCTGCTCTCTCTCTGTAGCACGCCCGAACGGGACCGTCGCCACCGTTCGCTGCCACCGTGAGCACCGTGGTCCTCTCGCCCCTTCCCCGTGTCCAAAAGTTCCGTGACGACGCACCGCTCCTCCACGCAGAAGATCCCGAACCCAGGAGCACCGTGGTGACGCCTTCGAGCTCGTCTATCACCTCGGGTGCCGCCGATCACCGCCAGCGATTCGCCGCCGTCCGTGCTTCCCCGAGCTCGCTGACCCTCCCTGCGTGATCCCAGTGAGCCCCTCCGTCATTTCCCTCTACTCCCAGTGTCGATTTCTCCCTCAAGCTAGCTTCGCCGTCACGGCCGAGAGCTTTGCTCCGCCGGCCACGTAGCCGCCGCGGCCACAGTTGCTGCCGCCCGCGTTTGAGCATGTGTCTGTGCTCAGCATGGTCCCAGGAGCCCAAAACAAGCATTCGTTCGCCCTCCCGTCCACCGTAGCTTCGTTTCGTCGATGGCCGAACCACGGCCGCCGCAAACCTCGTCGCCGGCGTTGATTCCGGCGACCATTTGGTCCAACTCCACCACCCACACACGCAGCTCAGCCCCAGCTCCACATAGGACCCACCCACGCTCCAAACCGTGGCCTATAGCACGATCCCGACGCGCTCCGCCGCGTTCGGCCTCGCCGGCGGCTAAACGCCGGCGGGCTGACCGTTTTGACCCCCACGGCCCCGTTGACCTCTCCCTCTCTCTCAGTGACATGTGGGCCCGGCCCTGTTAAGTTTTTGGTTAAGATTAGTTTAACAACTAATTATCCCTGATTAATTAAATGGGTCACTGACGCGTGGGCCCAACCCCATTAACTAAACCAGATTAGGTTTATTTTTAGATTAGGATTAACCACAGACACTGACGTGTGGGCCCCACACGTCAGGTTTGACCTGGTCAGCCGCCTTTGACCTGCTGACGTAGAGCTGACGCAATAATTGATTTCTGGAATTATTTTAAATCAGGAAATTCCAGAAAATAGTTAAAACTTCAAAAATTCATAGTAATTCAACCGTAACTCCAAATCAAATAAATTATATATGAAAAATTATCAGAAAAATGCAAGGAATCCATTTATGCCAGTTTCATGCATGAAAAACCAACTTATACCTACTGTATAAGTGAAAACGTAATAATGGCATGTTATATATCTAAATTAGGGTTTGCATATGAACCCTTGGTTCATATGGACTTCAACCAAATTGATGCTAGATGCATTAGGGCAAATCATAGCATTTTTGAATGTCATCTTCATGCATCATATTGTTGCATATGGTTGTTTATTGATTGCCGGCACCGTTCCCTCTTGATAGGTTCTACTCCGGAAGGTGTCCCGAGTACCGGTCTGAGGAGCAGTGCTTCTTCGTGGATCTATCAGGCAAGCAAACCCCCTTGAGCATCCCGATAAAGTCCCACTCTCTCGCTCCTGCTCCTTTTACTGCATTAGGACAATAACGATTCAAACTGCTACTTTCTGCTGCGGTAGCTGAACCCATTCCTCTGCATGACCTGTCATTGCCACAGTAAATAGTTGAAACCCACTAGCATGAGTAGGAATTGCTTGAGCCTTGATGTGCCTGCTCATCCATGCTTGTTTTTCTTTATGCCAGCTATGCTTAGAGTTGTGTCAGGTCTGATTCATCGGGAATGAATCGGAGTGGTGAACATGTCCTACCGGTAAAGGCTAAGTGTGTGAACACGTTTTGGTAAAGGTAGCGATGAGAGGCCATGTAGGAGTACATGGTGGGTTGTCTCATTGGAACCGTCCGTAAGCACTGAGTTCTGTGTATGTTATCCAAGTCCAGTTACTACCACACATTGGGTTCCGGTTATCCGGCCCCTCTCGACTTATTAACCCACTTGATCTCTGTCCAGGAGTTGCAACTAGTCTCTGGCGTTTGTAGGTAGTGCTACTTGTCTACCAGGTGGTGTCCGACGGGACGGGCTTGGGACAGACTAGGCACTGTGGCACGGTGTACCAAGTGGCACCCGGGTGGTGGGCTTGGGAACCCTGCACACATCGTTTGGGGCCGTGAGCGACACCCCGGCCGGATCTCCTTGCGGATGGAACCCGAATAGGCGATAAACCTGGACGAGAGACTTGTGTGGTTAGTCAGGTCGTGGCCGACACCCTCGCCCGGCTTCCGCTTGAAGGTTGCCGAGGTACATGACGTGTACGGGGCTATAAGTGGCGAGAGCGTGTGTGAAGAAGTACACCCCTGCAGGGTTAATATTATCTATTCGAATAGCCGTTTTCCTCGGATATGGAAACTTGGAGAACTTATATAGTACATAGACAATTTGAAGTGGATACTCTAAAATACGCAAGATAAGCGTGAGTGCTATGGATGGCCTTCTCGTAGGGAGACGGGAACGGATCCATAGTGGAGTATTGATATGGTGAAGTTGTGGACTCGTGTGCGTCTTCTCACCTCAAAGAAGTTTCTGTTACCCGTAGTATAGATTAGCCATTGAGTCAAAGCTGGCTTGCTGCTGTTAAACTCCACCCCCCCTTTGTTGATAATGATGCATATGTAGATAGTTCTGAAGTAAGACTTGCTGAGTACCTTTGTACTCACGTTTGCTTATTTATGTTTTGCAGTTGGTTACACTAGTGGCTTCGACGAGTAGCTTGTATCCCAGCTACGATCTTGTACCCTTGGGAGGGTCGTGTTAGTCAGGCTTCTTAGTCTTTTTCTTTTGTAGTTGTCTGTACTCAGACATGTAATGCTTCCGCTTGTTGCTTGTATGCTCTAAATGATGGGTCATGTGACCCCTGTTTGTATCTATGCTATGTGGCTCTTCTGGGCCCTTATCTATATGAGTTTGAGTTATGTTGTGATGCCATGATGTACCGCACATACATGCATGTTATGCGTACGTGTAACGTGTATTGCTATGTGTGGGATCCGACAATCTAGTTGTTTATCCTTCGCAGCCTTTCTTATGGGGAAATGTAGTCTAGTGTTCCTCGAGCCATAGTAGTCCGCTATAGCCCGGTTCACCGGAGTCCTGCTAGCCCAGTACTACTGTTCAGGACACTTGACTGGCCGGCATGTGTTTCACTTCGTCCCTATGTCTGTCCCTTCGGGGAAATGTCACATGGTGATCTCCGAAGCCCTGCCTAGCCTGCTACAGCCCGGGATCCCCGGAGTCCTGTTAGCCCAGTGCTACAGCCCGGAATCACTCGTTGATGACCGACATGTTCGATGCGATTCATGTATGCCTGTCTCCATAGGTCCGTGCCGCTTTGGGTTCACGACTAGCCATGTCGGCCCGGGTTCTTTGTCATATGGATGCTAGCGACACTATCATATACGTGAGCCAAAATGCGCAAACGGTCCCGGGCCAGGTAAGGTGGCACCCGTGGGGATACCGTGCGTGAGGCCGCAAAGTGATATGAAGTGTTACATGCTAGATCGGTGTGACTTGGGATCGGGGTCCCGACAGACTTGGTATCAGAGCCTGACTGACTGTAGGATTACTAAGCCAAACTGGTCGAAGTTGAGTCTAGAAATGCTTTAGTTACATAAGGGAATTGATTGTGGAAGGGAACGTAAGGCTCTTTTTACTCCTTTACCTCATGTCATTCTTTCTGAGTCAGCCTCTTCTTTTCTACGAGGGTTAAGGCCTAGGCTTCTCCTCTATCTCTCAGGATGACGTGTTACTAAACCGTAAAGTCTTAGGATTGTTGGATTGTGCCCCAATACAGTTCTACTACTTCTGTGTGTCCTCAGTTTGACCCAGAACCTTGATATTATGATGCTGATTGATTATGCTATTCCTTGATGAATGCCTCAAAAATCCTTTTGAGCATTTACAGCCGTTATGCTACCGAAATTGTCCCAAGATTTCAAGACTTTCCAATGCTTTTGCATTACTTTCCGCATCCCTAGGTCGATGCTAATTCCATCCTTGTTTCCTTGGTTTCTGTGTCAGGATGTCGTCTGCTAACCGAGCTTCAGTTGCTCATAGCAAGAACCATGGAGATGGTAGGGACGAGGATCCTCCTGACCAGCCTTTGGTGGCAGAGTTCTTGTTAGCATCCGAGAGGAACAAGCGTGAGACTAACCGCTTGCTGGCACAGATTGAGCAGAACACCGCACATCAGCGTAAGAAGTTGGTTTCCATCACCGACTTCATAGGTCTGAAACCACCCACCTTCCATCATTCCATTGAGCCACTCGATGCGGATGACTGGCTCCGAAGCATCACTCACAAGTTGCATTCTGCGAACGTCGTTGAAAGTGACAAGGTCACCTATGCTACTTATCACTTGGAAGGACCTGCTAGTATTTGGTGGCAGAGCTTTGAAACTATGCTTCCAGCTGGTCAGATTCCTATCTGGAGAGATTTCACCGAGGCTTTTCGTGAGCACCACATTCCTCAGGCTCTCTTTGACCGCAAGAGGGAAGAGTTCTGTAATTTTACCCAGGGTAAGCTGCCTGTTGATGCTTACAGTAGGGAGTTTGGAAACCTCGCCCGCTATGCTACAGAAGAAGTGTCCACGGACGCTAAGAAGCAGGCTAGGTTCCGGAAGGGTCTCCACCCTAAGTTGCGTCGTGATCTCCACCTGCATCATTGTGATACTTTCCAGGCTCTTGTGAACAAGGCCATTAATGCAGAGACAGCTCAACTCACTTACGAGGAGTCTCGTAAGCACAACCGTGATCTGGGTCCTTCCTTCCGCTTTGGCTCTCAGAAGCGACGGATTTGGATTCCGAACTCGGCTCTTCCACCTCGATATGCACCGAGGCCATCCTATGTGGCGCCTCACCCAACTCAGCAACATGCTCCACTCAGGCCTACTAGAGGACCACTTGCCAACGTAGGTTCACGTCCTACCTCAGGAACTTGTTTTACCTGCGGAGAACCAGGACACTATGCACGTGACTGCCCTCAGTCCAGTTATGCTCCACCCCCGTCTGAGAGGTCTGTTGGCCGTGAAAAGCCATCAATCAAGATGATCAGTACCAAGCCAGCCTCCATTGAACGAGCATGTGTGCACCATGTCTCAGTTTCAGAAGTTCAAGATGATCCCGATGTCGTACTGGCTACACTTCTTGTCAATTGTCACCCAGCTTCAGTTCTGTTTGATACTGGAGCATCCCACTCCTTCATATCTGAAGGTTACGCTCGGATGCACGACATGTCATTTTGTGATATGCCAACTCCATTAATGATCCAGACTCCTGGTTCCAAATGGCAAACCTCCAAGGTAAGCCATGGTAATGAAATCCTTGTTGATAGACTGGTTTTCCTTGCTTCTTTGATATCTCTCAAGTCCTCAGATATTAACATCATCTTGGGTATGGACTGGATGACAGCTCATCATGCCAAGATCGATTGTTACACCAGATCTGTTCAACTTACACACCCATCTGGCAAAATAGTCACTGTCTCCACTAGAGTTGCAAGGCGTCAACTCTATTCTCTTAATGCCAGCCCTCTTCCAGACCTTGAAGATATTCCGGTAGTCTGTGACTTCCCGGATGTCTTTCCAGAAGAACTGCCAGGTGTCCCACCTGACAGAGATGTAGAGTTTGTCATAGAACTTATCCCAGGAACTGTTCCAATCTCTAGAAGACCATACAAGATGGCACCTTTGGAGTTAGCCGAGCTTAAGGAACAACTTGATGAGTCCTTGCAAAAGGGTTTCATCCGTCCCAGTTCTTCTCCCTGGGCTTGCCCCGTTCTCTTCGTCAAGAAGAAGGATGGTACGGACCGGATGGTTGTAGATTATCGTCCCGTTAATTTGGTCACGATAAAGAACAAGTATCCGCTCCCCAGGATCAACGACCTGTATGATCAGCTCGCTGGATCCTCAGTCTTTTCCAAGATGGATTTGAGGTTAGGCTACCACTAAATCAAGATCAGAAACGGGGACATCCCCAAAACGGCCTTTGTCACTCGTTATGGTCAATACGAGTACACTGTGATGTCTTTCGGCCTAACCAATGCTCCAGCTACTTTCTCCCGCTTGATGAACTCGGTCTTTATGGAGTACTTAGATAAGTTCGTCGTGGTTTATCTCGATGATATTCTTATTTACTCGAAGAACGAGGAAGAGCATGCCGAACATCTTAGGCTTGTGTTAGAAAAACTCAGAGAGCATCGTCTATATGCCAAGTTCTCCAAGTGTGAATTTTGGTTGCCAGAAGTAACCTATTTAGGCCACGTGATCTCCGGTAAGGGCATTGCTGTAAATCCCGAGAGAGTCAAAGCCGTTCTCGATTGGACTCCACCCGAAACAGTCAAACAAGTTAGGAGTTTCCTTGGTCTAGCCAGTTATTGTCGCCGCTTCGTTGAAAACTTCTCCAAAGTAGCCAAACCCCTCACGGAGCTTCTCAAGAAAGATAAAAGGTTTGAGTGGACCCCACAGTGTGAGCACAGTTTTCAGGAACTGAAAAGACGCCTGACTTCTACGCCCATACTCGTGCCACCGGATTTCACTAAAGACGTTGTTATCTATTGCGATGCTTCGCGTCAAGGACTAGGTTGCATTCTTATGCAGGATCGTCATGTGATTGCCTATGCATCTCGACAGTTGCATCCACATGAGGAAAATTATCCTACACATGATCTGGAGCTTGCAGCCGTAGTCTATGCACTTAAGACCTGGCGACATTACCTTCTTGGTAACCGTTGCGAAATCTACACCGACCATCAGAGTCTCAAGTATATCTTCACCCAACCGGATCTGAATCTCAGACAGAGACGTTGGTTGGAGTTGATCTCGGATTACGACTTAGGAATCACCTACACCCCAGGCAAAGCCAATGTCTTGGCTGATGCTTTAAGTCGTAAATCCTATTGCAACAACCTCATGTTGCAACATTGTCAGCCGCCCCTCCATGAGGAATTCTGTAAGCTTAACCTTCACATAGCTCCTCATGGTTTCCTTTCTACCTTGGTGGCGAAACCTACCCTTACGGATCAGATCATAGAGGCTCAGAAGCATGATACGGGAATCTCCCGGATCAAGAAGAATATTTCCAAGGGAGTTGCTGGTTGTTTCTCCATGGATGAACGAGGTGTTGTTTACTTTGGTAACCGTTTGGTGGTTCCCAAATGTCAACAGATGCAGCAACTGATCCTTAAGGAGGTCCATGAATCCCCTCTCACGATTCATCCCGGTAGTACAAAGATGTATCAGGACCTACGCCAGAGGTTCTGGTGGACTAGGATGAAGAGAGAAATCGCTCAGTATATTGCCAACTGTGACGTTTGTCGTCGCGTTAAGGCGGAGCATCAAAGACCTGCTGGCACCCTTCAACCTTTAGCTATTCCCGAGTGGAAATGGGACAAAGTTGGTATGGACTTCATCACCGGCTTTCCCAGGACCAAGAAAGGAAATAATGCTATCTTCGTAGTCATTGATCGTCTTTCCAAAGTGGCTCACTTCCTACCTGTTCGAGAGAGTATCACTGCTAGTCAACTCGCTGACTTATATATCTCCCGAATAGTGTCACTCCATGGTGTTCCACTAGAGATCAATTCAGACCGTGGCAGTCTTTTCACCTCTCATTTCTGGGAAAGTTTCCAAACTGCCATGGGCACCCATCTTTCTTTCAGTACCGCTTTCCACCCTCAATCAAGTGGTCAGGTGGAAAGGGTCAACCAAATTCTCGAAGACATGCTTAGAGCTTGCGTTATCTCATTCGGTATGGATTGGGAGAAATGTCTTCCCTTTGCCGAGTTTGCTTATAATAATAGCTACCAATCCAGTCTTAAGAAAGCACCCTTTGAGATCCTGTATGGACGAAGATGTCGAACACCTTTGAACTGGTCAGAAACCGGCGAAAGACAATTCTTTGGACCGGATATCATCCAGGAGGCCGAAGAGCAAGTTCGCATCATTCGTGAGAATTTGAAAACAGCCCAATCTCGTCAAAAGAGCCAGTATGACCGTCGTCATAAGGAAGTGGCTTATTAAGTTGGCGACAAGGCTTACCTTCGGGTTACCCCTTTGAAGGGTACCCATCGTTTCGGTATCAAGGGCAAGTTGGCTCCTCGTTACATCGGTCCTTTTCGCATTCTCGCTAAACAAGGAGAGGTTGCCTACCAGTTGGAACTACCCCCACATCTTTCTCGAGTTCATGATGTTTTCCACGTCTCTCAACTCAGGCGTTGCTTCTCGGATCCCATCCGCGGAGTGGACCACGAAACGCTTGATCTCCAAGATAACCTCACTTATTGAGAGTACCCCATTCACATTCTGGATCAAGCAGAGCGTGTCACTCGACGTCATAACATCAAGTTTCGCAAGGTTCAGTGGTCTCATCATACCGAGAGAGAAGCTACATGGGAGCGAGAAGATCGTCTTCGATTTGAGTACCCCGCTTTCTTTCCGCCAACTCCTGAATCTCGGGACGAGATTTCTTCGAGTGGGGGCGAGTTGTCACATCCCTAGTTATGGTATGGTCTTTGGCTTGCCTTGTGCATCATGTTTAAATTTCAAATGAATTTGAAATGGGGAAGTTGCAAACCCTAGCACCAAAGCAATTCAAATAGGTTCAAATTAAAAGTGGAATTTCAATGAACCCAAAATGCTTCTCAAAAATGTTCATGGTCTTTGGAAAATGTTGGGAACAACAACCAGAGGTGATGCACATTTTTCCTTCCCATTTTGGATTTTTGAATCAATGCTTAAATATTTGAATTAGAGCTGTTTAAATTATATAAATATTTTAATAGCTCCAAAAATGTTGGGAATTGGTGAGGGCCTCTAGAATATTATATCTAGATGCCACAATTATTTTCAACATTTATGGAAATGTTTTAACATTTCTTTTAAATACAAAACAAATGTCAGAAATAGAAAAAGAAAACAAAAAAGGAGAAAACCTACCTGGGCTTCTTACCTGACTTACCTGGCGCCCACCACGGCCCAGCAGTGGCCCAGCCCACCAGGGGCAAGGTTGTCTTCAACCTTATGCCCACTGGCAGCCAGCGCACGCAGCCGGCCGCGCCACCTCCTGCTTCGCCGTGTCGAGCTCCCCGATGACCCAATCCCGCGCCTGGAGACGCCTCGAAGCCCCTCTCTCCTCTCCCTCTCTCGCAGCTCACTCTCCCTTCCCCTGCTCTCTCTCTGTAGCACGCCCGAACGGGACCGTCGCCGCCGTTCGCTGCCACCGTGAGCACCGTGGTCCTCTCGCCGCCGTCCGTGCTTCCCCGAGCTCTGTGACGACGCACCGCTCCTCCACGCAGAAGATCCCGAACCCAGCAGCACCGTGGTGACGCCTTCGAGCTCGTCTATCACCTCGGGTGCCGCCGATCACCGCCGGCGATTCGCCGCCGTCCGTGCTTCCCCGAGCTCGCTGACCCTCCCTGCGTGATCCCAGTGAGCCCCCCCGTCATTTCCCTCTACTCCCAGTGTCGATTTCTCCCTCAAGCTAGCTTCGCCGTCACGGCCGATAGCTTTGCTCCGCCGGCCACGTAGCCGCCGCGGCCACAGTTGCTGCCGCCTGCGTTTGAGCATGTGTCTGTGCTCAGCATGGTCCCAGGAGCCCAAAACAAGCATTCGTTCGCCCTCCCGTCCACCGTAGCTTCGTTTCGTCGATGGCCGAACCACGGCCGCCGCAAACCTCGTCGCCGGCGTTGATTCCGGCGACCATTTGGTCCAACTCCACCACCCACACACGCAGCTCAGCCCCAGCTCCACATAGGACCCACCCACGCTCCAAACCGTGGCCTATAGCACGATCCCGACGCGCTCCGCCGCGTTCGGCCTCGCCGGCGGCTAAACGCCGGCGGGCTGACCGTTTTGACCCCCACGGCCCCGTTGACCTCTCCCTCTCTCTCAGTGACATGTGGGCCCGGCCCTGTTAAGTTTTTGGTTAAGATTAGTTTAACAACTAATTATCCCTGATTAATTAAATGGGTCACTGACGCGTGGGCCCAACCCCATTAACTAAACCAGATTAGGTTTATTTTTAGATTAGGATTAACCACAGACACTGACGTGTGGGCCCCACACGTCAAGTTTGACCTGGTCAGCCGCCTTTGACCTGCTGACGTAGAGCTGACGCAATAATTGATTTCTGGAATTATTTTAAATCAGGAAATTCCAGAAAATAGTTAAAACTTCAAAAATTCATAGTAATTCAACCGTAACTCCAAATCAAATAAATTATATATGAAAAATTATCAGAAAAATGCAAGGAATCCATTTATGCCAGTTTCATGCATGAAAAACCAACTTATACCTACTGTATAAGTGAAAACGTAATAATGGCATGTTATATATCTAAATTAGGGTTTGCATATGAACCCTTGGTTCATATGGACTTCAACCAAATTGATGCTAGATGCATTAGGGCAAATCATAGCATTTTTGAATGTCATCTTCATGCATCATATTGTTGCATATGGTTGTTTATTGATTGCCGGCACCGTTCCCTCTTGATAGGTTCTACTCCGGAAGGTGTCCCGAGTACCTGTCTGAGGAGCAGTGCTTCTTCGTGGATCTATCAGGCAAGCAAACCCCCTTGAGCATCCCGATAAAGTCCCACTCTCTCGCTCCTGCTCCTTTTACTGCATTAGGACAACAACGATTCAAACTGCTACTTTCTGCTGCGGTAGCTGAACCCATTCCTCTGCATGACCTGTCATTGCCACAGTAAATAGTTGAAACCCACTAGCATGAGTAGGAATTGCTTGAGCCTTGATGTGCCTGCTCATCCATGCTTGTTTTTCTTTATGCCAGCTATGCTTAGAGTTGTGTCAGGTCTGATTCATCGGGAATGAATCGGAGTGGTGAACATGTCCTACCGGTAAAGGCTAAGTGTGTGAACACGTTTTGGTAAAGGTAGCGATGAGAGGCCATGTAGGAGTACATGGTGGGTTGTCTCATTGGAACCGTCCGTAAGCACTGAGTTCTGTGTATGTTATCCAAGTCCAGTTACTACCACACATTGGGTTCCGGTTATCCGGCCCCTCTCGACTTATTAACCCACTTGATCTCTGTCCAGGAGTTGCAACTAGTTTCTGGCGTTTGTAGGTAGTGCTACTTGTCTACCAGGTGGTGTCCGACGGGACGGGCTTGGGACAGACTAGGCACTGTGGCACGGTGTACCAAGTGGCACCCGGGTGGTGGGCTTGGGAACCCTGCACACATCGTTTGGGGCCGTGAGCGACACCCCGGCCGGATCTCCTTGCGGATGGAACCCGAATAGGCGATAAACCTGGACGAGAGACTTGTGTGGTTAGTCAGGTCGTGGCCGACACCCTCGCCCGGCTTCCGCTTGAAGGTTGCCGAGGTACATGACGTGTACGGGGCTATAAGTGGCGAGAGCGTGTGTGAAGAAGTACACCCCTGCAGGGTTAATATTATCTATTCGAATAGCCGTTTTCCTCGGATATGGAAACTTGGAGAACTTATATAGTACATAGACAATTTGAAGTGGATACTCTAAAATACGCAAGATAAGCGTGAGTGCTATGGATGGCCTTCTCGTAGGGAGACGGGAACGGATCCATAGTGGAGTATTGATATGGTGAAGTTGTGGACTCGTGTGCGTCTTCTCACCTCAAAGAAGTTTCTGTTACCCGTAGTATAGATTAGCCATTGAGTCAAAGCTGGCTTGCTGCTGTTAAACTCCACCCCCCCTTTGTTGATAATGATGCATATGTAGATAGTTCTGAAGTAAGACTTGCTGAGTACCTTTGTACTCACGTTTGCTTATTTATGTTTTGCAGTTGGTTACACTAGTGGCTTCGACGAGTAGCTTGTATCCCAGCTACGATCTTGTACCCTTGGGAGGGTCGTGTTAGTCAGGCTTCTTAGTCTTTTTCTTTTGTAGTTGTCTGTACTCAGACATGTAATGCTTCCGCTTGTTGCTTGTATGCTCTAAATGATGGGTCATGTGACCCCTGTTTGTATCTATGCTATGTGGCTCTTCTGGGCCCTTATCTATATGAGTTTGAGTTATGTTGTGATGCCATGATGTACCGCACATACATGCATGTTATGCGTACGTGTAACGTGTATTGCTATGTGTGGGATCCGACAATCTAGTTGTTTATCCTTCGCAGCCTTTCTTATGGGGAAATGTAGTCTAGTGTTCCTCGAGCCATAGTAGTCCGCTACAGCCCGGTTCACCGGAGTCCTGCTAGCCCAGTACTACTGTTCAGGACACTTGACTGGCCGGCATGTGTTTCACTTCGTCCCTATGTCTGTCCCTTCGGGGAAATGTCACATGGTGATCTCCGGAGCCCTGCCTAGCCTGCTACAGCCCGGGATCCCCGGAGTCCTGTTAGCCCAGTGCTACAGCCCGGAATCACTCGTTGATGACCGACATGTTCGATGCGATTCATGTATGCCTGTCTCCATAGGTCCGTGCCGCTTTGGGTTCACGACTAGCCATGTCGGCCCGGGTTCTTTGTCATATGGATGCTAGCGACACTATCATATACGTGAGCCAAAATGCGCAAACGGTCCCGGGCCAGGTAAGGTGGCACCCGTGGGGATACCGTGCGTGAGGCCGCAAAGTGATATGAAGTGTTACATGCTAGATCGGTGTGACTTGGGATCGGGGTCCCGACATCACAAACCTGCCTTCGCAGCATAAAAGGCTTTCCAGCCACAATCTGTTCGGCCTGACGCAGCTCCTCCTTCGCAGCTCTCATCGCAGAGCGCGCCTCCTTGGCATTGACGACAGCCTTCTTTAAGTCCGTCTGTTTCACCTGGTCTTGTTTCTCAAGAAGCCTGCAACGGTTGGTAGCACTTTTCAACCTTTTGGCCATCTCGGCCATCTCCTCTTTGCTTCGGCAATGAGCAGCCTGTTCGGCTCTCAGCTCTTCAAGGGCCTTCTGGGCAGCCGCATCGCTTTTTCTGGCTTGCTCCTTAGCTCGGGCAAGTCCTGCCCTAAGATTCTCCACGGCGGCCGTACCATCTGCGTCAAGCACACACATTGTAAGACACTGGCATGAAGCTCCTCTTACCTGGCGCCGCCCGAAGAATTACATACCTTGAGCCTCATCAAGCCGCTTGTTGACAAGCGCGACGTCGGCATCTGCCACGTCTAGTTTCCGCTTTAGTTCGGCAAATTCATCAGTTCGGCTCGATTCCGAACACCCCGCCACCTAAATTCAAAGGCGACATCTTATACCTGGGATTATGATCCTCCGTGCGCCGTCATTTCTTGACAACGCGCAGAGTCTCAGGGGCTACTATCTACACAGGGCGCATCTTACTTATGCGCAACTGACAAACGTGTACATCATCTAACATACCTCAAAACCCGTCAGCAAGCTTTTGACGGCCTCATGCAATCCATCTTCTACGGTTGAAATCCTTTCAAACACCGTGCCCATCAATGCACGGTGCTCCTCTGAGATAGAAGCTCGCCCCAGCAGAATCTTTAGCTCCTCCAGCCGAACACCAGATGGTGTCGGATTTGTCCTATGGCCTCTTTCGAAGGCCGGACGCGGAGAACTTTGGGGGGCCGCACTACCACCTTCCGCCCCTGCCAGATTCGGAGAAACCCTCTGCGATGACACCTCAGGATCGCCCGCCTCGCTAGGCGGCGCGGCAGGGGGAGGCGTCCCGCTCTCCATCATCTCCGGAAGAAGATCCCCCGAAGACGAGCTCTGTTGAGAAGGGCCGAGGTCCGAGCTACAAGGTAAAATTTCAGTTAATCTTCTCAGATATAAATCAAAGATTTCTCTCGTCCCTCAAAAGGAAAACCTCTCTCTACTTACGGCTCGCTAGAGGGCTGATCCCCTTGAGGGCATAGTCCGGCCGAGGAATTCCCCGGCGCTGGACCCTCTGGAGAGGACTTTCTCCCCCGTTTCAAGACCATGGTTTCCGGGTCGTTAGAGGCGGATCTCTTCTTCCCCTTGGGAGAGGAATTGTCGGTTCCTCCCTTCGGGGCAGCCTCCTTCGAGGAGGCCATAGCTTCCTTGTCCTCCCCCTCCAAAGGCACTATCTCCAGCATCCTGACCAGCACGGTATCCGGCCTGGTTTCAGGAAGGGGAGTCGGACACCTGATCAGCTTTGCCTTCGCTATCCACTCCTGTTTAAAAAGACGGCTCTTTTAGGGGCAAGTTTATGACAATTATACGGATAGGAAGTCCGGGCACAAGGTTGCTTACTTGAGTATCCGGGCGATTGCAGGTTAGACCTGCGTCCTCGGTTAAATCCGGGCACATCCCTTGTGATCCGAAGAACAGTCTATACATCTCCGCGGGCGTTGTGCCCATGAAGTTCTGGAGAGTTCGCGGTCCCTCCGGGTTAAACTCCCACAGGCGAAGGGGGCGACGTTTGCGGGCAATATTCGGCGAATCAGCATGACCTGCGTCACTTTGACCAGGTTGAGGTCTCCTTCTAAAAGATCCCTAATGCGGCCCTGCAACAGGGGCACGTCTTTGGATAACCCCCAATCTAATCCTTTGTTGACCCATGACGCTAGCCGTGGTGGGGGACCCGAGCGAAAGGCAGGAGGCGCCACCCACTTGGCACTCCGGGGAGCGGTGATATAGAACCACTCTCGTTGCCACAAGCCGAGCTCCTCTTGAAAGGAGCCCTCGGGCCATGGGGCATCGGCATTCTTACTTATGACAGAACCTCCGCACTCTGCGTGCCGTCCCTTGATGGTCTTCGGCTCCACTCCAAAAGTCTTGAGCCATAATCCAAAGTGAGGAGTAACACGGAGGAATGCTTCGCACACGACGATGAATGAGGAAATGTGGAGGATAGACTCTGGGGCTAAGTCGTGAAATTCCAGCCCGTAATAAAACAACAGCCCCCTCACGAAAGGATCTATCGGGAAGCCTAACCCCCGAAGGAAGTGAGACACGAACACCACGCTCTCACCAGGCTGGGGACTGGGATAGCCTGCCCTTGAGCAGGCAACCTGTGTGGAATTTCGGCAGTAAGGAAGTTAGCCTCTCTCAACTTTAGCACGTCCTCCTCCGTGACGGAGCATCCATCGGCCTTGAAGATCGGAACCGGACATTGTCGAAGGTCCGAAGCGCTCGGAATCTGAAGCCTAGGGTGTTGGAACTCGAGGTGACGGGCGAACTCGTTTGAGATTGGAAAAAGGAGTAAGGCCTTGGTCTCTTTATAAGAGGTCGAATACCAAGGGCCCTCCCCCTTACCGTTTGGGATTTGCCTTCAATCGACAAAAAAGTGCTAACGGGCACGATTGGGTTACCCACGTCCGTATTGATGAGAATCCCGTGAAAGGGGGTACACGATCTCTGCTTTGACAAGATGTACCAAGGAAACTGCCTCGTAAAACATGCTGAGGTGGAAAAGTAAAAATGATTCGAGTAAAGGGCTTGGTTGTGGTGTGATGGCGCACTACAGAATACGTCAGCAGATTTGATTTGTGTTAATATTATTCTCTCTATGGCAATATGTGGAAGCTTATTTTACAGAGACGGACACTATTCTTGGTGTTTACAATCTTCTATAAAGGACTGGGAGGAGGAACCCGCCTTGCAATGCCGAAGACAATTTGCGCGCCGGACTCGTCGTCATTGAAGCCTGGTTCAGGGGCTACTGAGGGAGTCCTGGATTAGGGGGTGTCCGGATGGCCGGACTATACCTTCAGTCGGACTCCTGGACTATGAAGATACAAGATTGAAGACTTCGTCCCGTGTCTGGATGGGACTTTCCTTGGCGTGGAAGGCAAGCTTGGCGATGCGGATATTCAAGATCTCCTACCATTGTAACCGACTCGATGTAACCCTAACCCTATCCCGTGTCTATATAAACTGGAGGGTTGTAGTCTGTAGCACAGAATCAACTCCATACACAACAATCATACCATAGGCTAGCTTCTAGGGTTTAGCCTCCTTGATCTCGTGGTAGATCTACTCTTGTACTTCCCATATCATCAATATTAATCAAGCAGGAGTAGGTTTTACCTCCATCGAGAGGGCCCGAACCTGGGTAAAACAAAGTGTCCCCTGTCTCCTGTTACCATCCGGCCTAGACGCACAGTTCGGGACCCCCTACCCGAGATCTGCCGGTTTTAACACCGACACATAGCATGAAACATATGGATCCAAATCAGCCCCTTACGAAGCAACGCCTAAACTAGGGTTTAACCTTCTGTCACTCTAGCAACCCATCATCTACTTATTACTTCCCAATGCCCTCCTCTAGGCCCAAACAATGGTGAAGTGTCATGTAGTCAATGTTCACATGACACCACTAGAGGAAAGACAACATACATCTCATCAAAATATCGAACAAATACCAAATTCACATGACTACTTATAGCAAGACTTCTCCCATGTCCTCAGGAACAAACGTAACTACTCACAAATCATATTCATGTTACTAATCAGAGGGGTATTAATATGCGTAAAGGATCTGAACATATGATCTTCCACCAAATAAACCAACTAGCATCAACTACAAGGAGTAATCAACACTACTAGTAACCCACATGTACCAATCTGAGGTTTTGAGACAAAGATTGGATACAAGAGAGGAACTAGGGTTTGAGATGAGATGGTGCTGGTGAAGATGTTGATGGAGATTGACCCCCTCCCGATGAGATGATCGTTGGTGATGATGATGGTGATGATTTTCCCCTCCCGGAGGGAAGTTTCCCCGGCAAAACAGCTCAGCCGGAGCCCTAGATTGGTTCCGCCAAGGTTCTGCCTCGTGGCGGTGGAGTTTCGTCCCGTGAGCTAGCTTATGATTTTTTTCCTCCACGAAAGACCTCATATAGTAGAAGATGGGCATCAGAGGGCTGCCAGGGGGCCCACGAGGCAGGGGGGCGCCCAGGGGGGTAGGGCGCGCCCCCCACCCTCGTGGATGGTGGTGGCCCCCCTCTAGTACTTCTTTTGCCCAATATTTTTTATGTATTCTGAAACTTTCTCCCGTGAAGTTTTAGGACTTTTGGAGTTGTGCAGAATAGGTCTCTAATATTTGCTCCTTTTCCAGCCCAAAATTCCAACTATCAGCATTCTCCCTCTTCATGTAAACCTTGTAAAATAAGAGAGAATAGGCATAAGTATTGTGACATAATGCGTAATAACAGCCCATAATGCAATAAATATCGATATGAAAGCATGCTGCAAAATGGACGTATCAACTCCCCCAAGCCTAGACCTCGCTTGTCCTCAAGCGAAAGCCGATATCGATAAATATGTCCACATGTTTAGAGATAGAGGTATCGATAAAAATAGAATACGGACATGAGGGCATCATGATCATTCTTAGAACAGCAACATATACATATATTGTCATATGATCTCTTATGCTAAAGTAAGAATTCATTCACAGTTTCAAGTATGAATCAGAAACTTCATTGAAAACTAACAAACTATAATCTCAGTCATTGAGGAAATTGCAATTTATGATAACATAGGAAAGAGTCAATAAGAGCTTTTCAGCAAGTCCACATACTCAACCATCATTTAGTCTTTCACAATTGCTAACACTCACGCGGTATTTATGGTTATGAAGTTTTAATTGGACACAGAGAAAGATAGGGGCTTATAGTTTTGCCTCCCAACCTTTTACCTCAAGGGTAATGTCAACAATAATAGTTCATGAAAACTCACATCCAATTAGCCATATATATATATATATATATATATATATATATATATATCAGGATCTTTCCAACACATTGTGCTTGCCAAAGGATAAAACGTAAAAATGAAAGGTGAAGATCACCATGACTCTTGTATGTAGTATAAGACAAGAATAAAATATAGGCCCTTCGCAGAGGGAAGCAGAGGTTGTCATGTGCTTTTATGGTTGGATACACGAAATCTTAACGCAAAAGAACGTCACTTTATATTGCCACTTGTGATATGGACCTTTATTATGTAGTCCGTCGCTTTTGTTTCTTCCACATCACAAGATCGTATAAAGCTTATTTTCTCTGCACTAATAAATCAGACATATTTAGAGAGCAAATTTATTGCTTGCAATGATGACAACTTATTTGAAGGATCTTACTCAATCCATAGGTAGACATGGTGGACTCTCATGGCAAAACTGGGTTTAAGGATATTTGGAAGCACAAGTAGTATCTCTACTTGGTGCAAAGAATTTGGCTAGCATGAGAGGGAAAGGCAAGCTCAACATGTTGGATGATCCATGACAATATAATTTATCTCAGATGTAAGAAAACATAACCCATTACGTTGTCTTCCTTGTCCAACGTCAACTCTTTAGCATGTCATATTTTAATGAGTCCTCACAATCATAAAAGATGTCCAAGATAGTGTATTTATATGTGAAAACCTCTCTTTCTTTATTACTTCCTATTAATTGCAACGATGACCAAAATTATGTTTTTCTCAACAACTTTTATTCATCATACTCTTTATATGTGAAGTCATTACTCTCCATAAGATCCATAAGATCCCTTTATTTCTTTTTATTCTTTCTCTTTTATTTTATTCCCTCAAGATTATAGCAAGATAATCAAGCCCTTGACTCAACACTAATCTTTATTATATATATATATATATATATATATATATATATATATAGCTCACAGACTCGATTATATAGAAGGATCATAAAGCAAAACGCAAAACTAGATCATACTAAAACTTTATTATACTAGATCAAGATATTACCAAAAGTATTGAACTAAGAAAAATGGTAAATATAAAAGTGTGATGGTGATACGATACCGGGGCACTCCCCCAAGCTTGGCAGTTGCCAATGGGAGTGCCCATACCCATGCATTTATTTCTCCTTCTTCAGAGGTGGTGATGATGGAGTTGTTGATGACGTGTGCTTCTTCCTTAATTTGCGCTTGAGGATATAATTTTTCTCCCTTAAGTCACCGATCTCCTGCTCAAGGCTTAATACCTTTTTGCAAAGTTCCTGTTTGTTCTCCTGCAAGAGGCGAAAAGGGATAAACTCGATCTTAGGTTTCTTTGCTCTGTCGGGGAGGCTTGAGTTTTTGATCTCCACATGCATGTCCCCAAGTTGAGGTAGTGGGACTTCATCTTCATTTGAGCTCGTCTCCTCCTTTCCCCTAGGCTCGTAGTCCTCTTCTTCCTCCATGGTCCAACCACAATGCTCCAAGTCCCCATAGGCCTTACGATCTGCAAGGTAATCAGCCACATAGCTTTCTCCCTCCGAATCTTGAGATGACATATTGCTCTAATCTGCAGCAGAAACAACTCGAAACAAAAACAGAGGATGTTTGTGTGGTACGGTGGTCAAAACCTTCCGGAGATTATATAATGAATTTTTACCGACCAAAAGAAGTATCGTGCAAGAAAACAGAGTCCGGAGAGCACACGAGGTGCCCACGAGGCAGGGGGCATGCCCAGGGGGTAGGGCGCGCCCTCCACCCTCGTGGATGCCTCGTGTCCTTCCTGGACTGCTTCTTATTTTCCTATTTTCTTAAATATTCCAAAACGGAGAAAAATTACTATTAGAACTATTTTGGAGTCGATTTACTTACCGTACCTCATACCTATTCCTTTTTGGAGTCTCAAACGTTCTGGAAAGTGTCCCTTATGTATTCCTCCGGGGTTACGGTTTCAATACCATTAGTTTCAACATTTATGGGATTACATGAGATATAATGTTTGATTCTTTGACCATTCACCACCCTCAGATTTGTGCCTTCGAAGTTGTTGATTTTTATGACACTGGAACGATAGACCTCCTCGATGACATAAGGACCATCCCATTTAGATAGGAGTTTTCCTGCAAAAAATCTTAAACGAGAGTTGTATAATAATACATAATCACCTACATTAAACTCACGTTTTTGTATCCTCATGCCATCTTTTTTTCTTTAAACAGTTTGGCATTCTCATAGGCCTGGGTTCTCCATTCATCAAGTGAGCTAATGTCAAAAAGCCTCTTTTCACCGGCAAGTTTGAAATCATAATTGAGCTCTTTAATGGCCCAATATGCCTTATGTTCTAGTTCGAGAGGTAAGTGACAAGCTTTACCATAAACCATTTTATACGGAGACATGCCCATAGGATTTTATATGCAGTTCTATAAGCCCATAATGCATCATCAAGTTTCTTGGAGCAATTCTTTCTAGATCTATTAACAGTCTTTTGCAAAATTAATTTAAGTTCTCTATTGCTCAGTGCTACTTGACCACTAGACTATGGGTGATAAGGAGATGCAATTCTATAATTAACATCATACTTAGCAAGCATTTTACGAAAGGCACCATGAATAAAAATGTGAACCACCATCAGTCATTAAATATCTAGGGACTCCAAACCTTGGAAAAATAACTTCTTTAAGCATCTTAATAGAGGTGTTATGATCAGCACTACTAGTTGGAATAGCTTCTACCCACTTAGTAATGTAATCAACAGCAACTAAAATATGTGTATACCCATTAGAGGAAGGAAACGGTCCCATATAATCAAAGCCCCGGACATCAAATGGTTCAATAACAAGTGAATAATTCATAGGCATTTCTTGACTTCTACTAATATTACCAATTCTTTGACATTCATCACAAGACAAAACAAACTTACGGGCATCCTTGAAGAGAGTAGGCCAATAAGAACCGGATTGCAATACCTTATGTGCAGTTCTATCTCCAGCATGGTGTCCTCCATAAGCCTCAGAGTGACACTTGCGTAGGATCTGTTCCTGTTCATGCTCAGGTACACAACGTCTAATGACACCATCTACTCCTTCTTTATGTAGGTGTGGGTCATCCCAAAAATAATGTCTTAAATCATAGAAGAACTTTTTCTTTTGCTGGTATGTGAAACTAGGTGGTATACATTTAGCAACAATAAAATTAGCATAATCAGCATACCATGGAGCAGTACGAGTAGCATTTATGACCGCTAGTTGTTCATTAGGAAAGCTATCATCAATAGGTAGTGGGTCATCAAGAACATTCTCTAATCTCGACAAGTTGTCTACAACGGGGTTCTCAGCTCCCTTTCTATCAATAATATGCAAACCAAATTCTTGTAGCAAGGGAACCCATCTAATAAGTCTAGGTTTAGCATCTTTCTTTTCCATAAGATATTTAATAGCAGTATGATCAGTGTGAACAATTACTTTAGAATGAACTATATAAGGTCTGAACTTGTCACAAGCAAATACAACTGCTAAAAATTCTTTTTCAGTAGTAGCATAATTTCTCTAGGCACTGTCTAGAGTTTTACTAGAATATTGGATAACATTTAATTTCTTATCAACTCTTTGTCCAAGAACAGCCCCTACAGCATAATCACTAGCATCACACATAATTTCAAAGGGTAAATTCCAATCAAGTGGCTGAACAATAGGTGCAGATATCAAGGCTTTCTTAAGTATTTCAAATGCTTCTACACAATCATCATGAAAAACAAAAAGGAACATCTTTTTGTAAGAGATTAGTCAGAGGCCGAGAAATTTTAGAGAAGTCCTTAATGAACCTCCTATAAAAACCGGCATGACTAAGGAAACTTCTTATACCTTTAATGTCCTTAGGACACGACATCTTTTCAATAGAATCAACCTTAGCTTTATCAACTTCAATACCTCTTTTAGAAATTTTATGCCCCAAGACAATACCTTCATTAACCATAAAGTGGCACTTCTCCCAATTCAAGACAAGATTAGTTTCTTCACAGCTCTGCAAAACTCGATCAAGGTTGCTTAAGCAATCATCAAAAGAAGTTCCATAAACAGAAAAATCATCCATGAATACCTCAACAATATTTTTACAAAAGTCAGAGAATATAGCAGTCATACATCTTTGAAAGGTAGCAGGTGCATTGCATAAACCAAAAGGCATACGTCTATAAGCAAAGGTACCGAAAGGGCAAGTAAAAGTTGTCTTTTCTTGATCCTCTTTGGACACAGGTATTTGAGAGAAACCAGAATAACCATCTAGAAAGCAAAAATGTGTATGTTTGGACAATCTTTCTAGCATTTGATCAATAAAAGGTAAAGGGTAATGATCCTTTTTAGTAGCTTTATTTAATTTGCAGAAATCAATTACCATTCTATAACCTGTAACAATTCTTTGTGGGATCAATTCATCTTTATCATTACGAACAACAGTAATACCTCCCTTCTTAGGGACACAATGGACATGGCTTACCCATGACTATCAGCAATGGGATAAATTATACCTGCCTCCAGAAGTTTTAGTATTTCTTTTCTTACCACTTCTTTCATCTTAGGATTTAACTGTCGTTGGTGATCAACAACCGGTTTCGCGTCTTTCTCCAATTTTATTTTGTCCTGGCATGGAGTGGGACTAATGCCCTTAAGATCATCAAGAGTATATCCAATAGCAGCACGGTGCTTCTTCAGAGTTTTCAATAATTTCTTTTCTTCATGCTCTAAAAGGTTAGCACTAATAATAACAGGATATATCTCTTTCTCATCAAGATAAGCATATTTAAGAGTATCAGGTAAAGGTTTAAGCTCAAACACGGGGTCACCCTTCGGTGGAGGAGGATCCCCTAGAATTTCAATAGGCAGGTTGTGTTTCAGAATAGGCCCCTGTTTAAAGAATACTTCATCTATTTCCCTTCTTCCATTCATAAACATATCATTTTCATGGTCTAGGAAATATTGCTCTAAAGGATCATTAGGAGGCACGGCAATAGAAGCAAGACCAATAATTTAATCTTTACTAGGCAATTCTTTATCATGGGGTTGTCTACAAAACTTACCAAAATTAAACTCATGAGACATATCCCCCAAACCAATAGAAAAAATATCCTTTTTGCAGTCTATCTTGGCATTAACAATATTCAAGAAGGGTCTACCAAATATAATGGGACAAAAGTCATCTTGTGGGGAACCAAGAACAAGAAAATCAGCAGGATATTTAACTTTCCCACACAAGACTTCAACATCTCTAACAATTCCAACTGGTGAAATAGTGTCTCTATTGGCAAGCTTAATAGTAACATCAATTTCCTCTATCTCAGCAGATGCAATATCATGCATAATTTCTTTATATAGGGAATGAGGTATTGCACTTTCACTAGCACCCATATCACATAAGCCATGATAGCAATGATCTTCTATTTTAACAGAAATAACAGTCATGCCTACAACCGGTCTATGTTTATTTTTAGTATCGGGTCTAGCAATTGTAGCAGCTTCATCACAGTAGTAAATAACATGCCCATCAATATTATCGGTCAAGAGATCTTTAACCATAGAAACACTAGGTTCAACTTTAATTTGCTCATAGGGTGTAGGTGTTCTAGTATTACTCATACAAACCATAGTTGAAGCTTTAGCACGATCCTGTATTCTAACAGGGAAAGGTGGTTTCTCAATATAAGTAGTAGGAACAACAGGATCATTATAAGTGATAGTCATTTCTTCAACTTTAATAGGTGCAACTAATTTTACTTCAATGGGAGGATTATATTTAAACCACTTCTCCTTAGGGAGATCAACATGAGTAGCAAAGGATTCATAGAAAGAAGCTACTATCTCAGAGTCAAGTCCATATTTAGTGCTAAATTCACGGAAAGCATTGGTATCCATAAAAGATTTAACACAATCAAACTTAGGTGTTATACCTAACTCCTTACATTCGTCGAGATCCCAATCTTCAGAGTTGCGTTTAATTCTTTCCAATAAATCCCATTTGAATTCAATAGTCTTCATCATAAAAGATCCAGTACCAGAAGTATCGAGCATGGAGCGATTATCGAGAGAAAGCCGAGCATACATTTTTTGAATAATAATTTCTCTTGAGAGCTCATGATTGGGGCATGAATATAACATTGACTTAAGCCTCCCCCAAGCTTGAGTGATGCTTTCTCCTTCGCGAGGCCAAAAATTATATATATAATTACGATCACGATGAACAAGATGCATAGGATAAACCTTCTGATGAAATTCCAATTTCAATCGGTTGTAGTTCCATGATCCCATATCATCACATAGCCTAAACCATGTCAATGCCTTTCCCTTCAAATATAAAGGGAAGACCTTCTTATTGACAACATCCTCGGGCATACCTGCAAGCTTAAATAATCCACAAATTTCATCCACATAGATTAGGTGCAAGTCAGGATGTAATGTTCCATCACCTGTGAAAGGATTAGCTAGCAGTTTCTCTATCATACCCGAAGGAATTTCAAAGTAAACATTTTTAGTAGGTTCAGTAGGTTGAGGAGCAACTCTTTGCTCTACTGGTCGGGGTGAAGATACCCCGAACAAGCCCCTCAAAGAATTATGTTCCATAGTAACAAGTGACAGTAAATTTCAGCACACTATATAAATTTTTTCCTTACCAAATTCCACCTACCAACGGCGCTTCACTCCCCGGCAATGACGCCAGAAAAGAGTCTTTAAGTCCCACAAGTATAGGGGATCTATCGTAGTCCTTTCGATAAGTAAGAGTGTCGAACCCAACGAGGAGCAGGAGGAAATGATAAGCAGTTTTCAGTAAGGTATTCTCTGCAAGCATTGAAATTATCGGTAACAGATAGTTTTGTGATAAGGTAATTTGTAACGGGTAACAAGTAATAAAAGTAAATAAGGTGCAACAATATGGCCCAATCCTTTTTGTAGCAAAGGACAAGCCTGGACAAACTCTTATATAAAGGAAAGCGCTCCCGAGGACACATGGGAATTATCGTCACGCTAGTTTTCGTCACGTTTATATGATTCGCATTCAGTACTTTGATAATTTGATATGTGGGTGGACCGGTGCTTGGGTACCGCCCTTCCTTGGACAATCATCTCACTTATGATTAACCCCTATTGCAAGCATCCACAACTGTTGGGGAACGTAGTAATTTCAAAAAATTTCCAATGCACACGCAAGATCATGGTGATGCATAGCAACGAGAGGGGAGAGTGTTGTCTACGTACCCTCATAGACCGGCAACGGAAGTGTTGACACAACATAGAGGAAGTAGTCGTACGTCTTCCCGATCCGACAGATCCAAGTACCGAACGTACGGCACCTCCGAGTTTTGCACACGTTCAACTTGGTGACGTCCCTCGAGTTCCGATCCAGCAAAACGTTGAGCGAGAGTTTCGTCAGTACGACGGCATGATGACAGTGATGATGTTCTAACGACGCAGGGCTTCGCCTAAGCACCACTACGATATGACCGAGGTGGAATATGGTGGAAGGGGGCACCGCACATGGCTAAGGAACGATCACGAGGATCAACTTGTGTCTCATGGGGTGCCCCTTGCCTCAGTATATAAAGGAGGGAGAGGGGGAGGTGCGGTCGGCCCTATGGGTGCGCCTGGAGGAGTCCTACTCCAACCAGGAGTAGGACTCCCCCTCTTGCCTTGTTGGAAAAGGAAGGAGGAAGGGAGAAAGAGGAAAGGGGGCGCCGCCCCCTTCCTTGTCCTATTCGGACTAGGGGGGGAGGGGGCGTGCGGCCTACCCTGGTCGGCCCTCCTCTTGTCCCTTACGGCCCATGTAGGCCCAATAACCCTCCCCCTGGGGGGGGGGTCCGGTAACCCCCCGGTACTCCGGTAAAATCCCGATTTCACCCGGAACATTTCCGATATCCAAATATAGGCTTCCAATATATCAATCTTTATGTCTCGACCATTTCGAGACTCCTCGTCATGTCCGTGGACTCCGAATAACCTTCGGTACATCAAAACACAAAAACCCTAATTACGATCGTCACCGAACTTTAAGCGTGCGGACCCTACGGGTTCGAGAACTATGTAGACATGACCGAGACACGTCTCCGGTCAATAACCAATAGCGGAACCTGGATGCTCATATTGGCTCCTACATATTCTACGAAGATCTTTATCGGTCAGACCGCATAACAACATACGTTGTTCCCTTTGTCATCGGTATGTTACTTGCCCGAGATTCGATCGTCGGTATCTCAATACCTAGTTCAATCTCGTTACCGGCAAGTCTCTTTACTCGTTCCGTAATACATCATCCTGCAACTAACTTATTAGTTGCAATGCTTGCAAGGCTTGAGTGATGTGCATTACCGAGAGGGCCCAGAGATACCTCTCCGACAATCGGAGTGACAAATCCTAATCTCGAAATACGCCAACCCAACAAGTACCTTCAGAGACACCTGTTGAGCACCTTTATAATCACCCAGTTATGTTGTGACGTTTGGTAGCACACAAAGTGTTCCTCCGGTAAACGGGAGTTGCAAAATCTCATAGTCATAGGAACATGTATAAGTTATGAAGAAAGCAATAGCAACAAACTAAACGATAAAGTGCTAAGCTAACGGAATGGGTTAAGTCAATCACATCATTCTCCTAATGATGTGACCCTGTTAATCAAATGACAACTCATGTCTATGGTTAGGAAACATAACCATCTTTGATTAACGAGCTAGTCAAGTAGAGGCATACTAGTGACTCTCTGTTTTTGTCTATGTATTCACACATGTATTATGTTTCTGGTTAATACAATTCTAGCATGAATAATAAACATTTATCATGATATAAGGAAATAAATAATAACTTTATTATTGCCTCTAGGGAATATTTCCTTCAGTCTCCCACTTGCACTAGAGTCAATAATCTATATTACACAGTAATGATTCTAACACCCATGGAGCCTTGGTGCTGATCATGTTTTGCTCATGGAAGAGGCTTAGTTAGCGGGTCTGCAACATTCAGATCCATATGTATCTTGCAAATTTCTATGTCTCCCACTTGGACTAAATCCCGAATGGAATTGAAGCGTCTCTTGATGTGTTTGGTTCTCTTGTGAAATCTGGATTCCTTCGCCAAGGCAATTGCACCAGTATTGTCACAAAAGATTTTCATTGGACCCGATGCACTAGGTATGACACCTAGATCGGATATGAACTCCTTCATTTGCTGCTTCCAAAGCAGCTATGTACTCCGCTTCACATGTAGATCCTGCCACGACGCTTTGTTTAGAACTGCACCAACTGACAGCTCCACCGTTCAGTAAAAACACGTATCCGGTTTGTGATTTAGAATCGTCCGGATAAGTGTCAAAGCTTGCATCAACGTAACCATTTACAATGAGCTCTTTGTCACCTCCATACACGAGAAACATATCCTTAGTCCTTTTCAGGTATTTCAGGATGTTCTTGACCGCTGTCCAGTGATCCACTCCTGGATTACTTTGGTACCTCCCTGCTAGACTTATAGCAAGGAACACATCAGGTCTGGTACACAACATTGCGTACATGATAGAGCCTATGGCTGAAGCATAGGGAACATCTTTCATTTTCTCTCTATCTTCTGCGGTGGTCGGACATTTAGTCTTACTCAACTTCACACCTTGTAACATAGGCAAGAACCCTTTCTTTGCTTGATCCATTTTGAACTTCTTCAAAACCTTGTCAAGGTATGTGCTTTGTGAAAGTCCAATTAAGCGTCTTAATCTATCTCTATAGATCTTAATGCCCAATATGTAAGCAGCTTCACCGAGGTCTTTCATTGAAAAACTCTTATTCAAGTATCCCTTTATGCTATCCAGAAATTCTATATCATTTCCAATCAATAATATGTCATCCACATATAATATCAGAAATGCTACAGAGCTCCCACTCACTTTCTTGTAAATACAGGCTTTAAGCGCGCGGACCCACATATAATATCCTTTTTTCTAGGTAGGGCGCGCCCCCACCCTTGTGGATAGTGGGTGCCCCCCTCTGGTACTTCTTTCGCCCAATATTTTTTATATATTCTGAAACTTGCTCCCGTGAAGTTTCAGGACTTTTGGAGTTGTGCAGAATAGGTCTCTAATATTTGCTCCTTTTCCAGCCCAGAATTCCAGCTGCCGGCATTCTCCCTCTTCATGTAAACCTTGTAAAATAAGAGAGAATAGACATAAGTATTGTGACATAATGTGTAATAATAGACCATAATGTAATAAATATCGATATACAAGCATGATGCAAAATGGACGTATCAGTTCCTACAAAAGCTCCATGCCCCTATGTTGATGCCGGACCGCGCGCCACCACTGACGAGAACCTGCAAATCTGGAGCCACCATGTTCTTACATAAGCTCCATGCCCCCATGTCAACGCCAGAGCAAGCGCTGCCACCGACAAGAACCCACAAATCCGGAGTCACCATGTTCCGACAAAAGCTCTATGCCCCCATGTCAACGCCGGACCACGCGCCGCCACCGACGACAACCTGCAAATCCGGAGTCACCACGTTCCTACAAAAGCTCCATGCCCCCATGTCGATACCGGAGCACGTGCCGCCACCAACGAGAACCTGCAAATCCGGAGTCACCATGTTCCTACAGAAGCTCCATGCCCCCTGTCGGTGTCAAAACCGGCGGATCTCGGGTAGGGGGTCCTGAACTGTGCGTCTAGGATCGATGGTAACAGGAGACGGGGGACACGGTGTTTACCCAGGTTCGGGCCCTCTCTATGGAGGTAATACCCTATGTCCTGCTTGATTGATCTTGATGAATATCAGTGTTACAAGAGTTGATCTACCACGAGATCATAATGGCTAAACCCTAAAAGCCTAGCTTGTATGACTATGGTAATGTGTATATCCTTTCCGGACTAACCCCTCCAGTTTATAGACACTGGGGGGGGGGGGTCTAGGGTTTACATAGAGTCGGTTACATAAGAAGGAATCTTCATAGTCGGTCGCCAAGCTTTCCTTCCACGTCAAGGAGAGTCCAATATGGACACAGGTACAGTCTTCGGTCTTCATGTCTTCACAACCCATCAGTCCGGCCCATGTATAACAGTCCGGACGCCCGAGTACCCCTTAGTCCAGGACTCCCTCAGTAGCCCTTGAAACTAGCTTCAATGACGAGGAGTCCGGCATGCAGATTGTATTCGACATTGCAAGGCGGGTTCCCTTCTATCCGAACTTCAAGATAGTCTTCCGATGTGATGATAGTATCCGGACCTGTCACACACACACACCATACATAACCGCAGAGAGAATATATATAGTTTTACATGAGTCTAATCTGCTGGTGACCTCATGTCTTTCCGGTCATAATTTCAAATCATTTTTCGTCTGCCGCTCCATGTTTCGAGACACGGTTGCCATTGGCACGTCTTGTCAAAGCAGAGATCGTGTCCCCCTATTACGGGATTCTCATCAATACAGGCATGGGCGACCCAACCGTGCCGTTTGTACAACCCTGGGGAATAGGTGAGTTTAAGGCGAGTGGGGAGATGCTTGATATCTGTGACCTTTATAAGGGGATAAGGATTCCTTCCTTCACCCACACCTCAGTCCTTCCGTCCCTGAGCCCCAGCGCCCAAGCTTTAAGCTTTTCCCTCGACCGAGAAAGCACTCCAAAGATGTCCGGATCCGGAGCTGGGGGTAAGTGGATGGCCTCCTCCGTCAAGAAAAAAGGATATCAAGGCGCTCCAGGAGGCTGGATATCTGGCCAGGGAGATAGCTCACCGACTCCCGGCCAAGGGACAAATCGTCCCTACTATAGAGCCCCACGAGAGGGTTGTGTTTCTCACACATTTCGTCCGCGGGCTGGGCTTCCCTCTTCACCCCTTCGTCCATGGACTGATGTTTTACTATGGGCTAGACTTCCATGACCTAGCTCCCAACTTCATCCTCAACATAACGACATCCATTGTCGTGTGCGAGGCCTTTCTCCGCATCCCACCCCATTTTGGCCTATGGCTGAAGACCTTCAATGTGAAGCCGAAGGTGGTGAGCGGCCAACAAGCAGAGTGCGGAGGCGCCATGGTGGGAAAGATGCCCAACGTTACCTGGCCCGAAGGCTCGTTCACGGAGACGGTGAAAGGGTGGCAATCGGGGTGGTTCTATATCACCAAGCCGCGTAACGCCAACTGGGTGGCGGCCCCCGAATTCCGATATGGAATCCTGATGCGGCTCACCTCCTGGCAAGAGAGGGTCCTAACCTTGGGTCCCTCGGATGAGCTGACTGGGCACCAGACATGCGTCCAAAACATGATAGATAGGAAGATCAAGCTTGTCAACGTGGTCCAGGTCATGCTCATTCGTCGGGTCCTTCCGTGCCAACGCCGGACTTGCTATCTGTGGGAGTACGATCTGGCCAAGCACCAGACACTACTAGAGCTCTTCGGCACGACGCATGAATAAATATGGAGAGTGCTCTTCAAGGCCGGCGAGACGCCACCGCCCATGACCGAAGATCGCGGGCTTAGCTTAAAACGCTAGGCTAACCCGGTAAGTTCTTTTAATGTTTTCAAGGCGTACCCTTTACTAGCATATTTTGAGAGAAATCCTAAGCTTTCCTACCCATGTTTTCAGGCCTGGATCAAGATAGCAGAGGGGATTAACTGTCCGGCTCCGCTACCCGAAGACCAAGAATTCCCATTACTGGCGAAAATGCTCTTTCCAACACCTTATGAGGTGCCAGAGAAGACGACCAAGAAAGCGGCCAAAGGGGCCGAGAAGGGGCCTCGTCAAAAGGGCGCTCCGGACGTAATTTTCGGTGTCAAAACCGGCGGATCTCGGGTAGGGGGTCCCGAACTGTGCTTCTAAGGCCGATGGTAACAAGAGGCAGGGGACACAATGTTTACCCAGGTTCGGGCCCTCTCGATGGAGGTAATACCCTACTTCCTACTTGATTGATCTTGATGATATGAGTATTACAAGAGTTGATGATCTACCACGAGATCGTAGAGGCTAAACCCTAGAAGCTAGCCTATGATTATGATTGTTCTTGTCCTACGGACTAAACCCTCCGGTTTATATAGACACCGGAGGGGGCTAGGGTTATGATACGTCTCCGTCGTATCTACTTTTCCAAACACTTTTGCCCTTGTTCTGGACTCTAAAATGCATGATTTGAATGGAACTAACCCGGACTGACGCTTTTTTCAGCAGAATTACCATGGTGTTATTTATGTGCAGAAACAAACGTTCTCGGAATGACCTGAAACTTCACGGAGCAACTTTTTGGAAAATATAAAAAATACCTACAAAAGATGAAGGCCAGGGGGCCCACCACCTGTCCACGAGGGTGGGGGCGCGCCTGCCCCCCTAGGGCACGCCCCCTACCTCGTGGGCCCCCTGGTGCCTCTCCGACTCCAACTCCAACTCCATATATTGTGTTTCGGGGAGAAAAAATATCAGAGAGAAGAATTCATCACGTTTTACGATACGGAGCCGCCGCCAAGCACTAAAACCTCTCGGGAGGGCTGATCTGGAGTCCGTTCGGGGCTCCGGAGAGGGGAATCCGTCACCATCCTCCATCACCAATTTCATGATGCTCACCGCCGTGCGTGAGTAATTCCATCATAGGCTTGCTGGACGGTGATGGGTTGGATGGGATCTATCATGTATTCGAGTTAGTTTTGTTAGGGTTCGATCCCTAGTATCCACTATGTTTTGAGATTGATGTTGCTATGACTTTGCTATGCTTAATGCTTGTCACTAGGGCCCGAGTGCCATGATTTCAGATCTGAACCTATTCTGTTTTCATCAATATATGAGTGTTCTTGGTCCTATCTTGCAAGTCTATAGCCACCTATTATGTGTTATGATCCGTTAACCCCGAAGTGACAATAATCGGGATACTTACCGGTGATGATCGTAGTTTGAGGAGTTCATGTATTCACTATGTGTTAATGCTTTATTCCGGTTCTCTATTAAAAGGAGGCCTTAATATCCCTTAGTTTCCGTAAGGACCCCGCTACCACGGGAGGGTAGGACGAAAGATGTCATGCAAGTTCTTCTCCATAAGTATGTATGACTATATTCAGAATACATGCCTACATTATATCAATGAACTGGAGCTAGTTCTGTGTCACCCTAGGTTATGACTGTTACATGATGAACCGCATCCGGCATAATTCTTCATCACCGATCCATTGCCTACGAGCTTTCCATATATTGCTCTTCGCTTATTTACTTTTCTGTTGCTATTGCTATCATTACTACAAAATACCAAAAACATTACTTTTGCTATCGTTACCTTTTGCTACCGTTACCACTACTATCATATTACTTTGCTACTAAACACTTTGCTGTAGATATTAAGTTTCCAGGTGTGGTTGAATTGACAACTCAGCTGCTAATACTTGAGAATATTCTTTGGCTTCCCTTGTGTCGAATCAATAAATTTGGGTTGAATACTCTACCCTCGAAAACTGTTGCGATCCCCTATACTTGTGGGTTATCAAGACTATTTTCTGGCGCCGTTGCCGGGGAGCATAGCTCTATTCTTTGAGTCACTTGGGATTTATATCTGCTTATCATTATGAAGAACTTGAAAGATCCAAGAACCAAGATTTATCCCTCAACTACGAGGGGAGGTAAGGAACTGCCATCTAGCTCTGCACTTGATTCATCTTCTGTTTTGAGTAAGCTTGCGGCACCTAAAACTGCTTCTGCTATTCGTTCTGAGATGTCGCATGTTATTGATGATGCTACTTCTGCTATGCATGATACTTATGATGAAACTACTTCTATGCTTGATACTACCGTGCCACTTGGTGAATTTCTTGATGAACAACTTGCTAGGGCTAGAGAGATTGAAAATATTGAATCTGATAATACTGATGAAAGTGATGAATGAAGAATCACTTGTTATTCCCGAGGGTTATGTTTTTGATCAAGAAGCCTCTTTAGCTATTTTAGCTTGCAAAGATAGATACGAACTTAAGAGGTTATTAGCTAAATGGAATAAGCAATCTCTAAATGCTAGAATGAAACCTGACCCTGCTTTTGCTACTTCACCTATTTGTGTTACCGGTAAGGATTATGAATTCTCTGTTGATCCTGATATAATTACTTTGGTTAAATCTGATCCTTTTCATTGTTATGAATCTGAAACTGTTGCGGCACATCTTACTAAACTGAATGATATAGCCACCCTGTTCACTAAAGATGAGAGAACTCGTTACTTTTATATCCTTAAAATATTTCCGTTCTCACTAAAGGATGATGCTAAGATATGGTTTAATTCTCTTGATCCTGGTTGTGTGCGTAGTCCCCAGGATATCATTTATTACTTCTCTGCTAAATATTTCCCTGCTCATAAAAAACAAGCTGCTTTAAGAGATAAATATAATTCTGTGCAAATTAAAGAAGAGAGTCTCCCACAAGCTTGGGGGAGGCTTCTCCAATTACTTAATGCTTTGCCTGATCATCCTCTTAAGAAAAATGAAATACTTGATATCTTTTATAATGGACTAACCGATGCTTCCAGAGATTACCTGGATAGTTGTGCTGGTTCTGTTTTCAGGGAAAGAACACCGGATGAAGCTAAAATTATATTGAATAATATGTTGACAAATGAAAATAATTGGACACCTCCGGAGCCAATTCCTGAGCCTATTCCTAAACCAACTCCAAAGAAGAGGGGTATTCTATTTCTCAGTCCTAAAGATATGCAAGAGGCAAAGAAATCTATGAAATAAAAAGGTATTAAAGCTGAAGATGTTAAGAATTTACCTCCTATTGAAGAAATACACGGTCTTAATTTACCGCATGTTGAAGAAACATATGATCTTAATCCTTTACCTATTGAAGAAACTCATGGTCTTGATAACTCGACACATGTAGTAAAGGTAATTCTCTCTATAGATATTATAAAGCTGAAATGCAATTTACTAAGTTTGCTAGCCCATGCTTAGATGAGTTTGATAAATTTATGGCTAAGCAAGAAGACTTTAATGCTTATTTTGGTAGACAATTGAAATACAATTCAAATATGCTTGAACACTTGGATGATTATATGGCTAATATCAAAGGTGAACTTAAACTTATTAGTAAACATGCTTCTATGGTTACCACTCAAATAGAACAAGTACTTAAAGCTCAAAATGATTTGCTCAATGAATTGAATAGTAAAGATAATGATAATGTTGTTAGAGTGGCTACTAGAACTGGTAAAATGACTCAGGAACCTTTGTATCCTGAAGGCCATCCTAAGAGAATTGAGCAAGATTCTCAGAGAAATAATATAGATGCACCTAGTCCTTCTAAAAGGAAGAAAAAGAAAAATGATAGGACTTTGCATGCTTCTAGTGAACCTGCTATTGAACCACCTGAGAATCCAAATGATATTTCTATTTCTGATGCTGAAACACAATCTGGTAATGAACCTGAAACTAATGATAATTCTAATAATAATGTTCATGATGATGCTCAACCTAGTAATGATAATGATATAGAAATTGAACCTGCTGTTGATCTTGATAACCCCACAATCAAAGAATCAACGTTATGATAAGAAATACTTTGTTGCTAGGAAACATGGTAAAGAAAGAGAACAATGGGTTCAGAAATCCATGCCTTTTCCTCCCAAACCATCCAAGAAAAAAGATGATGAGGATTTTGAGCGCTTTGCTGAAATGATTAGACCTATATTTTTGCCTATGTGATTAACTGACATGCTTAAAATGAATCCTTATGCTAAGTATATGAAAGAAATTGTTACAAATAAAAGAAAGATACCAGAAGCTGAAATTTCCACCATGCTTGCTAATTATACTTTTAAGGGTGGAATACCAAAGAAACTTGGAGATCCAGGAGTACCCACTATACCATGCTCTATTAAAAGAAACTATGTTAAAACTGCTTTATGTGATCTTGGAGCCGGTGTTAGTGTTATGCCTCTCTCTTTATATCATAGACTTGATTTGAATAAGTTGACACCTACTGAAATATCTTTTCAAATGGCTGATAAATCAACTGCTATACCTGTCGGTATTTGTGAGGATGTGCCTGTTGTAGTTGCAAACATTACTATTTTAACAGACTTTGTTATTCTTGATATTCCCGAGGATGATAGTATGTCTATTATTCTTGGAAGACCCTTTTTGAATACTGCAGGGGTTGTTATTGATTGCACTAAAGGCAATGTCACTTTTCATGTTAATGGTAATGAGCATATGGTACACTTTCCGAGGAAACAACCTCAAGTTCATAGTATCAACTCTATTGGAAAAATTCCATCGATTATATTTGGAGGTTTTGAATTTCCTCTTCCTACTATCAAGAAGAAATATGATATTCTTATTAGTGGGGATGTGCATATCCCCGTTGAGGTAACATAGTGTTATTCGAAATTTCTCTGGTTCCATGTTATTCGGAATGAGTTCGTTAACAAGACTTGATCAACCTTGTTAGTGGATTCCTTTTGATGCTCATGAGATGGATGAAACTAGAAGGCACAACTTGCTGTACCCCACTTTTACTTTCTGTTATTTATATTAAATAAAATAAAAACAAATATTTTTCCGTCTATTATCTGATTATCCGTGCAATATAAAAATACCTCGAAAATAAAAGTTCTCCAAATGCCCTGAAATTTAAATATATTTTTTTCCAGAATATTTGAGAATATTTGGCACTAAGAACACAGCAGGGGGGTCAACCACCTGCCCACGAGAGTGGAGGGCACGCCCTACCCCCTGGGCGCGCCCCCTGCCTCGTGGGCCCATGGTGGCCCTCCTCCACTTATCCTTTCACCCACACACACTCCTTCTTCCTCTCCCAAACACAAATAACCAGCTCAAACCCGAGTCCAAGCTCGTTTTGCTGCCATTTTTTATCTCCTTGCTCAAAGCACCTCTCACAAAAATGCTTGGGGAGATTGTTCCTTGGTATGTGACTCCTCCGTTGGTCCAATTAGTTTTTGTTCTAGTGCTTTATTCATTGCAAATTTTTGCTGCTTAGGTGACCCTGTTCTTGAGCTTGCATGTCAAATTTATATGGTCAAAAGTAGTTTTGATGCATGATATAGGCCCTAGGCACTTGTAGGAGTAGTTGCTATCAATATTATTGAGTTTGGTTTACTTTTATTTTGAAGTTACTAAAAAAATTCAGAATTTTTCAGAGGAATAAAAATGCTTAGGAAAATGTTCCAAGGTGGTTCCTCAAGGAAGCAAGGACCCAGGCTTGCAATGCGTGATGCTGATGAAGAGCCACCAAGAGACGCTCCAGTGCGTCCTTGTGAGTGGCCTTCTGAAAATTTTATGGATCGAGCAGGAATTAAAGAAGAATTCAACGCATATTTGCGTAACGCCAATCTTGTGAGCTTCGAGGAAGAGAAGTGCAGTCAGTATCACAACCTCACCAGTACCTTTGTGAGGAGGTTTATATTATGGACTTAGAGGACTTTACCACTGCTTGCAAACTTCCACAATGATGTAGTATAAGGGATCCTCGCACATCTGAATTTAGAGATTTTCTTGCTAGCATAACTGTGGGAGAATCTAGAGATATTACACAAGCTACAATAGGGAGCATTCACTTGCCAGCTATACATTATTTTGCTCTCTTCATAGGTAGATGCATTAATGGTAAAGATGAGGCATGTCATATGTGTGTCCCTGACATCAGTATTCTTAGGAGTGCTGTGTTAGGAGATAAATCTTATAATTTGGGAGCCATTGTTGCACGTAGGTTGCATCTTAATAGATTTAATGGAGATTTCTTTGGAGGAATTTATGCAACCCGCATAGCTAATTTTCTTGGTATAGCCATACGGGAAGATGATATTGAATTACCTCCTGCTTACCTAGACTTTAATGCTATGGTTCACCACCAATTTGTCGAGAGGAATGAATCACCTCTCCAGTATCGACTAATCTTTGACAGACGTCGTGCTGTCCATATTACTCTTCCTGCTCCTGCCTTCTTTGATCATCAGGCAAAAGGAAGATATACTATTACCAGAGAGGAGGCAGATGAGTACGAGAGGAGAGCGGAGGCCGCTCGTTGCCACGCTCCAGCTCAGCAGGCGATAGCCGCTGCATCTCAGTATGACCCCAACTATTATTATGGATATCCGCCAGGCCAGCCGTGGCGATAGACCAACTTAGACCAAAAGCCTAAGCTTGGGGGTATACGTATTTCCCACCGACATTACATTTATGTTCACACACTCATTGCTAGATGTCGGTGCTCATACTTTTTCATTGTATCATCCATGGTAGTTTATTTTCCTTTTTATGCTTTCTTCTTGTGTGTTTAATAAACCTTAAGAAAAACAAAAAAATTAGTTGTAGCTTTTAATTAGTTTACCTTCCATGCTTGTAGTAGTAATTAAAAAGAAAACCCAAAAAGATTTCCTGTTCTTCTTTTGCTTGTTGGGAGCTCTCCTATGTAAATAGTTTTATTTCTTTTCTTTGGGGGTCGACAGGAAAAGACCATGCTTAAATTGTTGAAGTGACTCTTATATACATTATTGTTGATCTGACAAAAGAGCCCATATTGCCTTGTCTTCTCCTGTTTACTGAATGCCTGCAGATTCTAGCTTAGTCCAATGCATGCGCACTATTATTATTATTCACATTGTTCGGTCGTGCAAGTGAAAGGCAATAATGATGATTTTATGATGAACTTATTGAGATGATAAAAGCTGGTATGAACTCGACCTCTTTTGGTTTTGTAAATATGATTAGTTGATCATTCCTGATTCAGCCTATTATGAATAAACATGTTTGCAATGACAACTAGAGATCATAGTTTCTTGTGCCATGCTTGATTAGCTAGGAGCTTATAATGGTTTACCTTGCGTTCCAACATGCTATTAAAATGATTATGATGTGGTATGATAGGGTGGTATCCTCCTCTGAATGATTTAAGTGACTTGACTTGGCGCATGTTCACGCATGTAGTTGAAACAAAATCAACATAGCCTTCACGATATTTATGTTCATGGTGGATTATATCCTACTCATGCTTGCACTCGGTGTTGATTAATTTTAATGCATGTTCATGACTGTTGTCGCTCTCTAGCTGGTAGCTTCCCAGTCTTTTGCTAGCCTTCACCTGTACTAAGCGGGAATACTGCTTGTGCATCCAATCCCTTAAACCCCAAAGTTATTCCACGTGAGTCCACTATACCTACCTATATACGGTATCTACCTGCCGTTCCAAGTAAATTTGTATGTTCCAAACCCTAAACCTTCAAATAAATATCCTGTTTTGTATGCTCGAATAGCTCATGTATCAACTAGGGCTGTCTGTATCTTCCATGTTAGGCGGGTTATTCTCAAGAGGAGTGGACTTCGCTCCTCACTCACGAGATAAATGGCTGGTCACCGGGATGCCTAGTCCCATGCTTTATGCAAACTAAATCAAAATAATTGCAAACAAAACTCCACCTAGGACTCTTGTTAGTTGGAGGCACTCGTTGTTTCGAGCAAGCCATGGATTGATGCTTGTTGGTGGAAGGGGGAGTATAAACTTTACCATTCTGTTTGGGAACCGCCTATAATGTGTGTAGCATGGAAGATATCGCCACCTCTTGGTTGTTATGTTGAAAATGAAAGTATACTGCTTAAAATGTTATTCACCTCTATTTCAAAACCGAGCTCTAGCACCTCTACAAATCCCTGCTTCCCTCTGCGAAGGGCCTATCTATTTACTTTTATGCTGAGTCATCACCCTCTTATTAAAAAGCACCAGTTGGAGAGCACCGCTGTCATTTGCATTCATTACTGTTAGTTTACATTGAGTATGACTTGACTGGATCTCTTTTACCATGAATTACAATGTCTAGTCAGTCCTTGGTCTTTAAAGGTGCTCTGCATTTATGTTTTGCGGTCTTAGAAAGGGCTAGAGAGATACCACCTTGTTATATCATATTATGATTGTTTTGAGAAAGTGTTGTCATCCGAGATTTATTATTATTGCTTGCTAGTTGATTATGCCATTGATATGAGTAAACTTGAAACCTAAGCGTTATTGCGAATGTGGTTAGTTATAATCTTTGCTGAAAACTTGAATGTTGGCTTTACATATTTACAACAACAAGAGAAAACAGAGTTTGTAAAAGTTTTTCTTTATCACTTTCAGTTTGTCAACTGAATTGCTTGAGGACAAGCAAAGGTTTAAGCTTGGGGGAGTTGATACATCTCCGTCGTATCTACTTTTCCAAACACTTTTTCCATCGTTTTGGACTCTAACTTGCATGATTTGAATGGAACTAACCCGGACTGACGCTGTTTTTAGCAGAATTACCATGGTGTCATTTATGTGCAGAAACAAACGTTCTGGGAATGACCTGAAACTTCACGGAGCAACTTTTTGGAAAATATAAAAAATACCTACAAAAGATGAAGGCCAGGGGGCCCACCACCTGTCCACGAGGGTGGGGGCGCGCCCCCTACCTCGTGGGCCCCCTGGTGCCTCTCCGACTCCAACTCCAACTCCATATATTGTGTTTCGGGGAGAGAAAAAAATCAGAGAGAAGAATTCATCGTGTTTTATGATACGGAGCCGCCGCCAAGCCCTAAAACCTCTTGGGAGGGATGATCTGGAGTCCGTTCGGGGCTCCGGAGAGGGGAATCCGTCGCCATCGTCATCATCAACCATCCTCCATCACCAATTTCATGATGCTCACCGCCGTGCGTGAGTAATTCCATCGTAGGCTTGCTGGACGGTGATGGGTTGGATGGGATCTATCATGTAGTCGAGTTAGTTTTGTTAAGGTTTGATCCCTAGTATCCACTATGTTCTGAGATTGATGTTGCTATGACTTTGCTATGCTTAATGCTTGTCACCAGGGCCCGAGTGCCATGATTTCAGATCTGAACCTATTATGTTTTCATCAATATATGAGTGTTCTTGATCCTATCTTGCAAGTCTATAGTCACCTATTATGTGTTATGATCCGTTGACCCCGAAGTGACAACAATCGGGATACTTACCGGTGATGACCGTAGTTTGAGGAGTTCATGTATTCACTATGTGTTAATGCTTTGTTCCGGTTCTCTATTAAAAGGAGGCCTAAATATCCCTTAGTTTCCGTAAGGACCCCGCTGCCACGGGAGGGTAGGACGAAAGATGTCATGCAAGTTCTTTTCCATAAGCATGTATGACTATATTCGGAATACGTGCCTACATTATATCAATGAACTGGAGCTTGTTCTGTGTCACCCTAGGTTATGACTGTTACATGATGAACCGCATCCGGCATAATTCTCCATCACCGATCCATTGCCTACGAGCTTTCCATATATTGCTCTTCGCTTATTTACTTTTTCGTTGCTATTGCTATCATCACTACAAAATACCAAAAACATTACTTTTGCTACCGTTACCACTACTGTCATATTACTTTGCTACTAAACACTTTGCTGCAGATATTAAGTTTCCAGGTGTGGTTGAATTGACAAATCAGCTGCTAATACTTGAGAATATTCTTTGGCTTCCCTTGTGTCGAATCAATAAATTTGGGTTGAATACTCTACCCTCGAAAACTGTTGCGACCTCCTATACTTGTGGGTTATCAGGTTACATAGAGTCGGTTACAAGGGAGGAGATCTACATATCCGAATTGCCAAGCTTGCCTTCCACGCAAAGGAGAGTCCCACCCGGACACGGGGGGAAGTCTTCAATCTTGTATCTTCATAATCCAACAGTCCGGCCGAAGGATATAGTCCGGTTGTTCGAGGACCCCCTAATCCAGGACTCCTTCAGTAGCCCCGAACCAGGCTTCAATGACGATGAGTCCGACCCGCAGATTGTCTTCGGCATTGCAAGGCGGGTTCTTCCCCAAACTCCGAATACCTGTCGAGTAGTGTTCGGCTTCCCATGAATGTTGCACTCCTTGGCTTCTGCACCTAATAATGGCTATCCTCCACGTGTTGAGCGAATGCAAGAAGTCGGAGCATTTTTACACTTGCCACCCTAACCATGTGAGTAAATCGTCTATTTAAAGATACGGGGATCCTCAGATCCAGATCACACCATCCTCCCACAGCGGGTATCCATCGGAGCGCGCACGGAAAAAGTCCATCCCATCATGGCCGACCATCGCAGCTCCTCCTCTCGCTCCCGTGGCCCTAAGCCAAGGGATTGGAAGAAGTGTTCCGTCCCCCACAACCAATTAGTAGAGTTACAGACCCAGGGGTTTCTCCCTCCAGCGTATATGGTCCCCGTCCGAGCCAGACTTGCCACTTACAATGGCGAGGAGCAAGCAGAGAGCTTTCCCAACCCATCCACGGGGGAGCGAGTATGCCCTGTCCCTTACTTATTGAGGGGGCTTGGATTTCCAATCCATCCGTTCCTCCGTGGCCTCCTGGAGTTCTACGGCCTCCTGCTGCATAACTTCACTCCCGCCTTCATATTACACATCGCTAGCTATGTTGCTCTTTGCGAGCTGTTTTTGGGCTGCGAAGCTCATTTCGAGCTATGGAAGAGGCTATTCTGCCTCGTACCCTGTACATAGTAGGGGTCAATATATCAAGTGGGCGGAGCCGAGATATGGCGCATCACCGGGACTGGATACCTGTCCGGTACTCCGAAGAAGACATCCAAAGACTGTCCTTCAGAGTGGTTTTACATGGAGGACGTCCCCCTTCCGTACCCTATTCGGATGGGCCTTCCCGAGTTCAATAATGCCCCTTTTGAAGAAACGCCGCAGCTGGCACCCTCGCAGCCCCTAGGAGGAAGATAACAAAGAGGTCCTTTACCTGATGGGTCGGATAAAAACGTTGGCCAAATCAGGATTGATAATAATCGAGGTTATGTCAATATGTATAATGCAGGGGGTACAACCACTTCAATATCGGGGACAACCCATGTGTTACTTTAATGGAGAAGACGATGCCACCCGCTGCAGTTGTAAGGGACCGGACTCCGTCGCTGCTCTAGCGAAAATACTGTCCGACTTATTTAAAGGAGAGGAAGAGGAGTTCATCCGCATTAATCGACGGGATGGATTCTCCATGTACAACCCTCCAAACTGGGTGAGCTGCTACTTTCTACTCCAGACCTTCCCGCATTCTTCGTCATAAGTATTTACCTTGCTATTTAATAGCAGGAACTGCGAAAAGCCGTGAGGGAGGTCCACAGGCCGTCTCCACAACCATAGGACCCTGACCGGGCCCTCGACCCCGGACTCAAAGAAGATCCGGACACATTTTTGGAGCTCATCGACGGGACGTTCTATCAGTTAAGCTGTGACGGTGCCTTGGTGGACATCATAGCCGATTATCCTGGACTGCTCCCTGCATCACATGTAAGTAAAACCGGAGTCCCAACTTTCGAGAAGGATCCCTTTTTCGCACTTCACCTACCGCACACATATGGTGTCTTACAGGGAAGGCCCTCGGGATGCCATGCCGAACCCGCAGTGACTCACCAACAAGGGGCACCGAAGTCGGGTAGGCTTAAAAGGAAGGCGTTTAGGACTGAGACGTCATCGCAGAGGTATGAAAAAGAACCCCGCTCCGTGGTTGTCATCTTTTAAAATATAATAACGTCCATGGTTCCTGGCAGGAAAAACGCTCGCCGGACCTTATCCGGAGAGCCTGGTGGCCAAGCCTCCACCAGCCGGGCTCCAGAGCCGGACTTAGAGGCAGATGCTAACGTGGGGCCAACATTGGATGTTCCTCCTACAGAGGATGCGGATAGGCTGTCCCAAATTCCAAAGTGGAGAGCGCCATGAATCACAGGTGTCGCCGGGCCGTACTCCACGACGCTTATTTCTCTCCAGAGGCGTTCGATGCCTTCAACTTAGGATACGTGTACATCCGAGCTGGCCAAAATGGTCTTGCCCGAGCCACGGACCAGTATGTGAAGGATATATGGGTAAGAGAATCTTATAATTATGTATATCAGTAGCCCCTGAGACTTAAAACAGTCGGCACAACTAATTTAAGGATCATTGTTTGCATAGGTTCTTTCGAAGAAGAATACCCAGTTGTCTCAAGAGATGGAAGAGTGTAAAGCCCAGCTACGGGCCGCAATTGCCGCAATGAAAGAGTCCGAGAAGGCCCCATATGGTAACACTTGTTTCTATCTAAAAGAATGACATGTACCAGTTAGTATTCGGCATGCATGCAAATCTAACAATAGATTCTGCAGATGATCCCGAAGTGAATCCGGAGGTCATGCGAGGGGATGAGCAACATGCTCAACAACAGTTAAAGGCTGGCGAGCGCGTGCTTACGCAGGTTAGGCGGGAGAAAAACGATCTCCAAGATGCCAATACCCGGCTGGGCGTTGAACTGAAAGATGTTCGGGCCCAGCTTACTGACTCCGTAAAGGAGAATAAGAGGCTTAGACGTGGCGTTTTTAGTAAGTTCTTGAACGAACTTTTATAGAGTTCGGCGAAGAAACCGGATAACAGAGTTATATCTGTAGGTATGTTGTCGGGTCATCCCGTAGAGGAGATGCCTGGGTCTGCGGGTGATCTTCTGCCAGAGCTCTTACAGCTGCACGAACAAGTTCGGTAGGTGATGCAGGGCATTGCCCACGCCTTGTGTCCATCCGCCTCCCTGCTAGGAGGCATGGGGGAGCTTGTAGAGATGCTCAAGGGAGCGCGGCGGTGCTTCCGATTATGGAAGATATCAGCCTGCCGACAAGGTGCAAGGGAAGCCTGGGCCATGGTGAAGACGCGATATACCAAGGCTGACCCGAACCACATGGCCGAGGTCGGACATGTGGGGTCTGATGGGAAAGATATCCCCGTCAGTTTGGTGTATGACCAGGTGAAATTAGCCGTAAAGTATTCCCAACAGGATTGTAGGCTAGACAGCCTGTTGGATGGTATAGAAGAAGAATTTAGTCAATCTAAGTGACTATGTACTTCAAGTGACATATATTTCCCTAGCCGGATTGTAAATCATTTGTCATGGCGGACCTTTTCGCTTCAACCTCGGACCCGACAGTCCGGAGTGTATCCGAATACCTGCTCAGTTATGTAAAAACCGGGGTATGCGTGGAAACCAGGCGTAGGGGTCATAAGTGCTTGAACAGACAAGTACACAACTAGCTATGTTATATTACATGGATAGTAAGAAACATCTTCCAGGGAGAATAGTTCCGTTAAGGGTTCCTTTCCCTGGGTACACATGCATTAATGTGCATGTCCGAACTGCGAGAAGAGACGCAAGATATAAACATCTGGGGGCATGTATTACAATAAATGAAAGTCATCTTTTGTTCACCGACCGAATATTCCCTTAAGAACACTAGCTTTCGGCTTCACCCAGTCTGAGGTACACATCCAGCTGACCCGGCAGTAACAATCACAGAGGTACTCCCCTTATGCCCTAGCCGAATTAATGGGAACGTAGGGCATAAACACAAGAGCCAAGCAACCCAGCTTGGCCAAAACTTACGTCGTATCGATGCATATAATGGCGAAGAAAAGGTACATGTGGAAAAGTAACACATGTGCGGGGGGGGCATAGAGCCTGGAACATAGTTATATATATTAAGCTTCCGTATAAGAAGCCCCCAGGTATAATGAGCACGCCTAGCATGTCAAGATTGTGTAGTCAAGACACATTTTAGCCTTTTAAGGCCGTGAAGAAAAAGGGAAGAAAGAAATAAAGAAAAGATAGATATCAGATATAAAAAATTTTACGAAGGTAAGGAGACGAACACATAGTCTGGCACTAGGCGTAGAACCTTCGGAGTCTGGCTGCGTTCCATGGGTTTGGCTCGAGTCGATTGTTCGATGCATCCCGTAGACGGTACGCTCCACCGGTCAGAACTTTGTCAATAACGAAGGGACCTTCCCATTTGGGCTTGAGCTTGTCCTTTTTCTTCTCCGGTAGGCGTAGAACGAGTTCGCCAACATTATGAGTTTTGGCCCGTACTTCTCTGCTTTGATACCGCCGAGCCTGTTGCTGATAGAATGCGGAGCGGGCTTTTGCCACGTCATGCTCCTCCTCCAGGGCGTCCAAACTGTCCTGCCGATCAAGCTCGTCTTCTTTCTCTTCGTACATGTGCACTCGAGGTGAGTCATGAATGATGTCGCAGGGCAGTACCGCCTCTACGCCGTACACCATAAAGAAAGGTGTGTATCCAGTAGTGCGATTCGGCATGGTCCGCAACCCCCATAGTACGGAGTCAAGCTCCTCCACCCAGTGCGTATCTGATTCCTTCAAGGATCGCACTAATCTGGGTTTAATGCCGCTCATGATAAGACCATTTACTCGCTCGACTTAACCGTTAGTTTGCGGGTGATAGACAGAGGCATAATCGAGCTTAATGCCCATGTTGCTGCACCAAGTTTTTACATCGTCGGTTGTAAAGTTCGAGCCGTTATCAGTGATGATGCTGTGGGGGACGCCGTAACGGTGTACGACCCCGGATATGAAGTCTATCACTGGTCTGAACTCGACCGTTTTAACTGGTTTGGCTTCTATCCATTTGGTGAATTTATCCACCATGACCAATAGGTATTTTTTCTTATGGCTTCCCCCTTTAAGGAGTCCGACCATGTCAAGCCCCTAGACCGCAAAGGGCCAAGTAATGGGGATTGTTTGGGGAGCGGTAGGTGGCATATGGCTTTGGTTTGCAAAAAGCTAGCAACCGAAGCAACGTTGAATGAGGTCCTGTGCGTCTGCTCGGGCCGTCGACCAGTAAAAAACTGTACGGAAGGCCTTGCTTACAAGGGCCCGAGTTGCGGTGTGGTGACCGCCAAGTCTAGCATGAATTTCTGCCAAAAGTTGTCGTCCTTCCTCTTCGGAGATGCACCTTTGAAGTACTCCGGTAGCGCTTTTCTTATAAAGCTCTCCCTCATGGACCTTGTAGGCTTTAGACCGCCGCACAATGCAATGTGCCTCATTTGGGTCATCAGGGAGTTCTTGCCTAGTTAGGTAAGCCAAGAAGGGTTCTGTCCACGGGGCGATGACATCCATAATCACGTGGGTCGAAGGTGTTATTTTGGTGGCAGAGCCTCCGATTACGTCAGAGTGTTCGGGGTCTTGCGTTGTGGCCGGATCCAAACTATTTTTGCCGGTCTCCCCTTCCCACACCACGGATGGCTTAAACAACCTTTCCAAGAAGATATTAGGTGGGATAGGGTCGTGCTTAGCGCCGATGCGGGCGAGGATATTCGCCGCTTGATTGTTTTCTCGGACCACATGGTGGAATTCGAGGCCCTCGAACCGGGCTGACATTTTGAGGACGGCGTTGCGGTAAGCCACCATTTTTGGGTCCTAGGCGTCAAAGTCCCCATTTATTTGAGATATTGCGAGGTTCGAATCCCCCCGCACCTCTAGGCGTTGAATGCCCATGGAGACTGCCATCCGGAGACCATGCAACAGTGCCTCATATTTTGCTGCATTGTTGGAGTCTCTGTATAATATTTGGAGTACGTATTGGCCCGTATCTCCGGTGGGGGATATCAGGACGACGCCTGCCCCCAGACCAGCCAGCATCTTAGAGCCGTCAAAGTGCATGATCCAATTGGAGTACGCGCCATACTCTTTAGGGAGTTCGGCTTCCGTCCATTCGGCGACGAAATCAGCCAGTACTTGCGACTTAATGGCTCGCCGTGGTTTATATGTTATGTCGAACGGGAGGAGCTCGATAGCCCATTTGGCAATCCGGCCCGTGGCATCGCGGTTATTTATTATGCCGTTGAGTGGTACTTCGGAGGCCACCGTAATTGAACACTCTTGAAAGTAGTGTCGTAGTTTACGGGATGCCATGAAGACCGCGTATGCTATATTTTGATAATGTGGGTACCGTGATTTGCATGGAGTGAGGATGGTGGATACGTAGTATATCGGCTTTTGAAGCGGGAACTTATGTATGTCTGTCTCTCGTTCGACGACGAGCACTGCGCTTACAACCTGGTGTGTTGCCGCTATATATAACATCATTGGTTCGCCGACATTTGGCACGGCCAAGATTGGGTTGGTGGCCAATACGGCCTTTATTTCTTCCAATCCGGCCGTGGTTGCATCCGTCCACTCAAAGTGTTCGGTGCATCGAAGAAGGCGATAAAGAGGTAGCGCTTTTTCTCCTATTTGGGAGATAAAGCGGCTTAAGGCAGCCACACATCCAGTTAACTTCCGGATTTGCTTGAGGTCTGTTGGGATAGCCAACTGTGACAAAGCTCGGATTTTAGCCGGATTTGCTTCAATTCCTCTATTGGAGACGATGAAGCCTAAGAGCTTTCCGGCGGGCACGCCGAAAACGCATTTTTCCGGATTGAGCTTGATGTCATATGTTCAGAGATTGTCGAACATGAGCCTCAAGTCGTCTATTAAGGATTCGACGTGTCTTGTTTTAATGACCACATCATCTACGTATGCCTCCACTGTTTTGCCGATTTGTGTTTCTAGGCATGTCTGAATCATGCGTTGATAGGTTGCACCGGCGTTTTTGAGCCCGAAAGGCATGGTGTTAAAACAGAAGGGGCCGTATGGAGTGATGAATGCCGTTGCGGCTTGATTGGGCTCCGCCATCTTAAATTGATGGTATCCGGAGTATGTGTCGAGGAAGCACAACGAGTCGTGTCCTACGGTAGCGTCAATAATTTGATCGATGCGGTGGAGGGGGAAGGGATCCTTGGGGCAAGCCTTGTTAAGGTCCTTGAAATCGACACATAGGCGCCATGATTTGTCCTTCTTTGGTACTATCACTAGGTTTGCTAGCCAGTCCGGATGTTTTATTTCTCTAATGAATCCGGCCTCGATTAACTTGGCTAGCTCTTTTCCCATGGCTTGTTGCTTAGGCTCAGAGAAACGCCGAAGAGTCTGCTTGACTGGCTTGAACCCCTTTACAATGTTAAGGCTATGCTCGGCCAGCCTGCGTGGAATTCCTGGCATGTCTGAAGGATGCCAGGCGAAGATGTCCCAATTCTTGCGCAAGAACTCCCGTAGTGCGGCGTCTGTTGTGGGGTTCAGCTGTGCCTCGATGGATGTTGTTTTTGTAGGGTCTGTTGGGTGGACCTGGAATTTGACTATTTCGTCCGCTGGTTTAAAAGAGGTGGACTTGGGTCTTTTGTCGAGTATCACGTCGTCCCTGTCCACCGTGGAGCGCAGCGCAGTTAGTTCTTCGGCCGCAAGGGCTTTGGATAACGCCTCGAGGGCTAGTGCGGCGGTTTTATTTGCAGCGCGGAGTGCTATGTTCAGACCACTAGCCAGAGTGATGATTCCATTGGGCCCGGGCATTTTGAGCTTCATGTACCTGTAATGGGGTATAGCTTGGAAGATCGTGAATGCCTCCCGCCTTAAAAGGAAGTGGTATCTGCTACTGCACAGGGCCACTTGGAATGTGATTTCTTCGGACCTATAATTCTCCGGCATGCCGAATACCACATCTAGTGTGATTTTTCCCGCACATCATTCCTCCCAATTAGGGATGATTCCTCTGAAGGTCGTGCTGCTTTGCTCAATGCGGCTCTTGTCTATTTCCATTTTGCTAAGAGTTTCCTCGTAGATGAGGTTTAATCCGCTGCCACCGTCCATGAGCACTTTAGTAAGCCGGAAGCCATCCACAGTTGGACTAAGGACCAAAGTGGCTGGTGCTCGGGCTGTTCGGAATTGAGGTTCGTCACTGGCATTGAAGGTTATGGCCGTGTCGTTCCATGGATTTATTGCTGCAACGTGGCAGACTTCGGCAAGGCTGCGCAGTGTTCGCTTGCGCCTATTATTTGAGGCGAAGGTCTCGAAGATTGTCAATACTGTATTGTTATTTTCCACGGGATGGTACTCTATTGTATTGTTGATGTGGATATCCTCGCCGCTCTTGGCCACCTGCCAGAGTATCCAACATGCTCTAAGGCTATGTGTTGGCATGGTATCCACTGTATTGTGAATTTTGCATGGCCCATTCAGCCATCTCTCCAATACAATTCTACGCCCTGTAGTGGGCTTTTGTTTCTTTGTAATTGGATTGGCTGACTTACGAGAGTACAGGGTTTAGTGAGAGCCGGAGGGTCCCAGAATTTGGTTTGGGTTTTCCAGGTGCTTTCCATCGCACAGTACTTCCGTACTATGGCCGCTAAGTCAGCAAAGTGTGCTATGTCATGGCGACTTATGGCGTTGAGGATTCCCTTGTCCATGCAAATTTTGCAAAAGAATGGAATTGCGTCTTCCTCGTGACAGTCCTTGACCTTGCTCATTACAAGGAGGAATCTGGCCCAATAGTGATGTACTGTCTCTTGGAGCTCTTGTCTAATGTGGGAAAGATCACTTGAGTCTGGGTGGGTGGGTAGATTTAGGTCCAAACCTTGACCCGATCTGAGACCCAGAGGCGGAGGAGTTTCCGAGCTTGGCAGTTCGGACTCCGGGATGTTACCCAATAGTTCTGGCCCGCTGTCTGATTCTAGGTTCGCAGCTTGGGCCATGTCCTCCCGTGGACGGGTATCCGGCTCAGAGAGCTCAGGAATCCGGACATAGTTTGTCCTCAAAATAGAGGAATAATTGCTACATTGCTCCTCCACCACCGCTATCTGATGGGTGACCGGCGGAGAGTTAATCTCCCTTTGGTCGGGTTTAAGCCCGATCCGATCATAGTCCGTTGCGACTCTCAGGGCGGCGATGCGATCCAAGAGCTCGTTCAGGGAAGAGGGCTCTATTGGATCCATCTACTCGGCGAATCCCAAGCCGACGTGGAGGATGTTTTTGATGACCCGAGATGTCATCGTCGGCGCGACGGCCGAATGAGCGATCATGACGAAGCCGCCTAGTCAGAGAGTTTGGCCTACAACCAGGGCTCCCCCCGAGGTAATGTTGTCCTTGACAACAAGACGAGCCATCAAGCCTTATCATGGCGGCACAGTGGAACTCTCAATGAAAGCACCAATGTCGGTGTCAAAACCGACGGATCTCGGGTAGGGGGTCCCGAACTGCACGACCAAGGCGGATGGTAACAGGAGGCAGGGGACACAATGTTTACCCAGGTTCAGGCCCTCTCGATGGAGGTAATACCCTACTTCCTGCTTGATTGATCTTGATGATATGAGTATTACAAGAGTTGATCTACCACGCGATCGTAGAGGCTAAACCCTAGAAGCTAGCCTATGATTATGATTATTCTTGTCCTACGGACTAAACCCTTCGGTTTATATAGACCGGAGGGGGCTAGGGTTACACAGAGTTGGTTACAAGGGAGGAGATCTACATATCCGAATTGCCAAGCTTGCCTTCCACGCAAAGGAGGGTCCCACCCGAACACGGGACGAAGTCTTCAATCTTGTATCTTCATAATCCAACAGTTCGGCCGAAGGATATAGTCCGGTTGTCCGAGGACCCCCTAATCCAGGACTCCCTCAGTAATGTCCGAAGATGAGACTTCCTCTTCGTCCGCTGACGATGACGATGAAGAGGAAGAAGAAAGCGACTCCTCACCTGAAGTGGGGAGGAAGAAGAGAGCGGCACCCACAAACCCGGAGGCGAAAGCGCCTAAGAGGGTTAGGGGCTCCCTCGCGGATAACTCCGTGTCGGATGTTGATAGCAGTCCAGAGCGACCTCGCCGGACCAAGCCTCATGCCGCCTCATAAGTACCAGAATCCGAAAACGTCTGGCCTTCCAGGTTTGTAATATTCATATACCTTAAACCTTGTTATTGCAGTCCAACATGCAATGGCTCCCCACGATCCTCGACAGAGGGGTCGCTAGACTCAAAGGAGATGGATAGCATGTCTCTGCCACTTGCTCATTCCATCTCTCCCAAGGGTGACGATGAGGTGGTGTCGCAAAAGACCTTCCCCGACCGGGGGGGGGGGGTTCCGAAGATCGTCGGGGTGGTGCCCCAGGACGATTCCTCAGTCGCGGGACACATGGGGGAAAAGGCCCATATGGGGACTTGTGATGGAGGCCGAGTTCCTTTCGGACCTGAGCCGGATACCATTCTGGATATCTATGCGGCTCCGAAGTCCAGCGAACGGCATGCCCCAAGAGGAGGGAATGTGCCTGCTCCGCCGGTGACCTCTATCCAACTAGAGGCACCGGATAACCTGTTGGAGGCGCTACGAGGCGCCTCTATTGTGGATGAACACCACACCCTTATGGGCACGGTAATAGAGAAGGTCCAGTTCATAAAAAGCGGACTGACCGAAGCCTGCACTAGTCTTCTATCGGGCTTTGAGGTAAGTAATGCGTTTGTAGGCAGAATATCACAGTATAGACAGTAGCCCCTGATGCTCTGTTTGGTGTTCGTAAAGAAAAAGCCGAATAGAGGATCGAGAAGAAATATCGCAGGAGTCTAACATAAGTTGTCTGTGTGAATAAGCAGGTATCGCCGCAGTCTGCCACTGCTCATGCTGCAGAGGTCTCCGGACTGAAGCGGAAACTGGAGCAGGCCGGGGAAGAGCTTGGCCTCGTAAAGAAGCAGCTGAAGGATAGCCAAGGTATGTAGTAACCTACGGGTACCTTTTAAGAAAAATGAATAGTCCGTTCAGACTGAGTTGTCATGAACTTTATTAGGGGCCACGACCGAGGTGGCAGCCCTCAAGATGGCGTTGGCCGAGGCCGAGGACAAAGCGGCCAAGGAACGCGCCGCGCGCGAGAAGCACGAGGCCCAGGTTGGCGAGGCGCAGCAACAACTCCAGGGCGCGATCGAGAGATTTGAGTCCTTGGAGCGTGATTGTAAGGCGCAAGAGTCCGAACTGGCGAAGGCCCGCCAGAGCGCACGTGATGCACGAGCTGAAGCCCAGAACGCCCTCCAGGAAATTCAGGCGGCCAAGGAGATTGCGGCGGGTAATTCTTTCACCCTGCAAAGCAAGTATGTAGAAGAAACGTTCCTTGTACTTATCCGAATTAGAGTTTTCTAGGGGCGTTTACGGATCTGTCGCGCAGTATATCAGATGCTGCCGAGCATTACAGAGCCGAAGAAGGGATGTCTACAGAGAAGCTATTCTGGTCCCGATTTCTTGGACCCGAACATCCATTGCCCTTCAGCGACCAGCTAAAGCAGTTGTTCGAGCTGCACAAGTCAGCAGAGCTAGCCATGAAGGACCTGATAGTCCGGCAGTGGCCTACCGAGCCTATGCCTAGCAGCTACTTCGGACTTGTTAAGCGTCTTGTAAGTGCCTGTCCGCGGCTTGAAGCCGTGAAGCGGTTGGTCTGTATTGAAGGTGCGCGTATGGCCTTTGCCCGCATCAAGACGCATTGGGCAAAGCTGGATGCCAAGAAGCTGATGACCGAGGGGCCGCTGGATGGCAAGGAGCATCGTCGACCCGAGCTCTATTTTGATGGCATCCTGGAGGGGTCCCGCCTTGTGACGGAGCAATGTTCCAAGGATGTCATATTCCCATGAGAACATTTGTATTATCCGGTCCTGTAATATGGAACAATGATGTTATGCATTATAATGCTTGTGATTTTACATTTTACCTCCTGTGCGTCCGTTTACGAAATCTGAGGGTTGACCAGTCGTTGGCTTCTGCCCCCACGTAAATAGTATGGGGGTGTTCGGGATATATCTAAACACTCTTTACTCCACATTCTGGTCCTTAAAGGAGGTGTTTAGCGCAACGAACAAGGCAATCAGACTATGCGGCATTTACCGCCCTCACTTAGCCATAGGAGTTTGACAATTAAGAAAGTTGGCGAAGCCCCTGGTATTCGGAAGGCCGAACTAGGGGCGTTGTACACGCCTAATAGGAGGAAACGATTCTTCGCAAGAAGCGGAAAAATCACTAACCATTTGGAACCTCTCGAACAGCTGACCAGCTCTCGCCGCATCATGATAGTCAGTTTTCGGCTTCATCTACTGAGGTGCTCGTCCGGAAGAACCGGGACACAATCGCAGTGGTTCTCCCTTTACTACCCTAGCCGATATAGCGGAACGTAAGGTAGTAAGCACAGGAGCCGAGCAACCCAACTATTGACCAAAGACATGATTCGGAGCCGATGGATATAATGCTATAAGCTCGGGGTGCCGAACTATATTGGAAAAGTGTAAGGACTTTTATTGCCGTAATGCGGGGTGTAATGAAGCCCCTGGCGCAGTAATACGTATCATGGTGTACGTGTGCAATAAGTAATATATACAAAGGTGAGGAAACAGGAAAATTAAGTAATAAGCTGGCGCCACCATTTATTCATCATTGTGATGTAATTAGTACGCCGAGGCGTACTTTGTGCAAGTAATGTAATAAGCAAGTAAGGCTATTTAACATGCCCCAACCAAGGGCGAGCTGCGTGCGGGTATGTAAAACAAGTATGCCAATCGTTTAATAGAGACCACCTGGGGATTCCCTTGTATGCCAGAGCTCCTTGCCTCCTTGGTGTGTTCTGCAAACGGGTCGTCCGCATAGACCTCGAAAAGAGAAAAAAAAACTCGTAATAAAAAGAAAAAATAAAGGCGTGCGAATCCAGGGTCGGTCAAGCCGCACTGTGGGTCGCGAGCGAGTTATGCCTTCGTCAGTACCCATGGGGTTTTGAGTGCGTAGTTACGTACGCGCGGTACGGATGCCATTTCCTCATCGGGGCTGGGACGGAGGCCGAATTTACTAATTCAGCTCTTGACGAACCGAGCTGCGCTGTTGCAGTCTAGCCACTAGTAGAAAAATGGTCAAACGTGAAGCACATTAGTGCCGATTTGTATTTGAGCCGGCACTAATGTATACATTAGTGCCGGTTACAACGGCTAGCCGGGCCTCCATCATTAGTACCGGTTCGTGGCGAACCTTTAGCACCGGTTCGTGCCACGAACCGGTACTAATGAGAGTGGTGGCAGGATGTTGTCAGAATGGGCCCCCTCCAGCCCCTTTAGTACCGGTTCTTGGCACAAACCGGTACTAAAGGTCGTCTTACATAAACCCTTCGTCCACCCGAGCTCGCTCTGTTCTTCCCCTTTCCCCTCTCCTCTCTGTTCTTCCCCTCTTCCTCTCGAGCTCATCACACATTTTGCCCAAAATTTGTTAAGATTTGAAGGCCCCCATCCATTCAAATGATCACAAAGGTTAGCAACTTTGTCCTTTCATCTCTCATTGCTAGATTAGCTCTTGCAATGCTTTATATAGTGATTAATTTGTGAGTTTAGTAATTTGGGAGGATATATATATATATATATATGTGCTAGTATTTGATTTATATGCAATTTGAGGTCAAAAATAACACTTAGTTTGCATATGTAGGTGTGGTTTACTTAGTGCCTTCTAAATCTCCATCGTAGCCACCGTCGATCGCCCGCACCATCCCGTCGCCGGCACTATCTTGTGGTGAGCCTCTTGTTCATGAAATTTTATATAAAAATTGATGTTTGTGTGATTTGGATATATAGTTACTCGTATAATTATCTTACCCGTACGTTGTTTGTTATACATATAGTGCCATGGTTTTGATATCCGTCCCCGTCGGCCCTAGTCCTTGTTATGATTCGAATGTGGTATGTATATTCTCTTTTAAAACTAGTTGCACTTTGTGTTTATGACAAATTATGCCCATCAAGTTGACATAGAAATTTTTTCTAGGAGGTATGTGAACCAGAAATTCCAACCGACCCTATTGCCGAGAGGTTAAATTTAGTTGAAAGAGAAAACGAGTACTTGAAAGAAAAGTTGAAAAGAATTGAGGGGGAGAAGATGGAATTGGAGTTGCATGTTGCCGATGTCGTTGATGATCACAAGATCAAGATGGAGAAAATGCGCTTGAAGATTAGAAAGATTAGAAAATATGCCATCGATAGTGAGGCTTGGTATCATTATGCTGTTGGATCCATTGTTACCTTAGTTGCGATCTTGATCATATTTGTTGTTGCATTTAAATGCTTTAGCTAGAGAGTTATTTGTTTGTTGCATTTAAGTGTTGTATGAACTTTATGTATGAACTTGTATTAATTGTATGAACTTGTATTAATTTGGTCTATTCGGTGTTGTGTAATGAAGATGAGCCGACAATGGATGTACGATGACCGATGCTCTCCCCAGTTCGTTGAGGGCGTGCTTACTTTTCTGCTTGCGGCTGAGGCAAACAAGCGGGCGGATGGTTTTATGCCTTGTCCATGTGCTCGCTGTAAGAATGGTCACAATTACTCTACGTCAAGAACCATTCACGTCCACCTGTTTAAGTCCGGTTTCATGCCCCATTATAATGTTTGGACCAAGCACGGAGAAAGAGGGGTTATGATGGAAGACAATGAAGAAGAAGAGGACGACGACAGCTATCCTGGCCATGGGTTCCCTGAATACGATGATACAACAATGGGGGAAGAAGCTGAGCCGGTAATGCGGGAAGAAGCTGAGCCGGCAATGCGGGAAGAAGCTGAAGAAGAGGCATCAGATGAGCCCGTTGATGATCTAGGTCGGGCCATTGCCGATGCAAAGAGAAACTGCGCAAGTGATTTGGAGAAGAAGAAGTTGCAGCGCATGTTAGAGGATCACAAAAAATTGTTGTACCCGAATTGCGTAGGTGACAAGAAAAAGCTGGGCACCACACTGGAATTGCTGCAATGGAAGGCAGAGAATGGTGTATCTGACAAGGGATTTGGAAAGTTGCTGGTAATGATAAAGGATATGCTTCCAATGGAAGGCAGAGAATGGTGTATCTGACAAGAAGAGGAAGATGGAGGAGGAGCAGAGGAAGCGGGACTATGAACGCCTTCAAGGCCTAGAAGCAAGTCAAGCGGAATTGGCAGCTAAATCCCAGCGGCAGCAGGAGCAGATCGACTCACTTAGCCAGCAAAGGGGGTCTCAGCAGCTGCAGCAGCTAGCGGATGATCCAGCATTGGATACCACCGCCCCATCCATGCCGAGAAGCAGCGTGGGTTCCGCCCCGGGCAATGCAGTAGTGCTGGATAGATACCCCGTGGATGACATCACGGAGAACACTAACTGCGAGCTACACTTCAAAATGAAGAACATATCCATGAAGGTGGCGGACGCCGTTGCTTTTTCAAATTCCCCCGAGGCAACCTTCCATTGCAACCCGATTCCAGCGGGCTATGCTCGTGTCTTGGTTGATGAGGTGGCGGACCAATATTCGGGGCTAGAGCTTGACATTCCTGGAGGTGACGAGGAGCACACACTCGGAGATGCCAAACATCGTATCATCCTATGGAGAAAGGATTGCATCATTTTTCGAAGGCCACCGACACCGCGTCACCCGACTCCTCGTCGAAGTCCGCCACCGAGTCAGCAGACTCCCGCTCCTCCAAGTCCACCAACGCGTGAGGCCACTCCTCCTCCTCCAAGTCCGGCAAAGTGTTAGGCCACTCCTCCTCCAAGTTCGACACAGCGTCAGACGTCCACTCCTCCTCCAAGTCCGGCACAACCTCAGGCCACTCCTCCTCCAAGTCCGGCACAGCTTCAGGCCACTCCTCCTCGTCCAACTCAGCCCCGTCAGCCGTCTCCGCCGCCTCAGCAATCGCAGAAGAGACACCCCGCAGCTATGGTGCATAGCGGTACGAGTCGAGGTGATAGTACAGGAGGTACAGGCGGAGGCAAGCGATATAAATATGGTCCAAACCTCAGTACTCCTCTTCCTGTGAGGGCTTACGACAGGACCGAGGAGCAAACCAATGCCATAGTGCGGGTAGAAGTCGACGCCCATTTTGGACCGAAACCGCCACCGCCGCCAAGGGAGAAAGTGCCTGTGGAAGTAGTTGACCACTTCATTCGTATGGCTCAACCACCACCTCCTAAGCCTGTTGACTCAGACTATGAGCGCCACATCAGGAAGTTACATCGACAACGTCTAAAGAAGGAGGCGAGCTCGAGCTCGAGCAAACAACAAGCAGCTGTCCAAAAATGCGGGAAAACCGTTGCCCAGCTGGGAAAACAGGCGGCGCAATCGATCCCCCCGCTTGTTGTGCCGCCAACAACACGTGACAGTACGCGCGCCCAATATTATTGTGGCCAAACAGTTTACGTTCCCGAGGTGGGCGATGTGGTAATAACCCAGGAGCATATAATGCAGGCTGAAGAACTCAAGATCACTGTTGGACAACTCCTCGAGATCGAGGACATGCCTCCGATTAGAGAGGAGGAAATAAAACGGAAATTTGTCCGGGACCAACCTTTGGTCGAGCCAGAAGATGTCAAGAAGCTCCCAACGAGAATGTATGAATTGCATCAATGGTACATGGACATTAGCAAGAGATCCGATCGAGAGTCCCTCATGGTGTATGTCAAGAAGGATGATTACTACCATGAGAAAGCTATGGCCGTTGAGTATTCTGAACTGTTTTAGTTATACAATCAAGACGCACTTGACAAATCTATCGTCAGTTGCTATTATCTGTAAGTGATTTCTTTCTGTAATTTAAGTCTCAAGCTAGCTGTAGTGATCCTTTTGATCAATCATTACGTGTAATTATCCTCACTATATTCTTTTCTGTGGTATTATGCAGGATGAAGATGTATGAAATGAGAAAAGGTGGACACTATGGCATTGGGTTCATTGACCCAAACACCGTTAATGAATACACATGGAAATTAGATGCATATTATGAAAAAGAGGTAGAGGACAGCATGCTAGAGTTCTTGAAGCACCTCAAATACAATGAAGATATACTACTTCCTTACAACTTCGAGTGAGTCACACTTTCTTGTATTACAAATTCTCTATTTTTGCCTACTAGCTAGCTACATGTTTTTGCTTACATATGCCCGCTTAATTAAGACATGCAAACGTGTGTGCATGCAGATTTCACTGGATCTTGTGTATCATTAAAGTTGACGCTGAAACAGTTGAAATACTGGACTCGCTACTCACAGCAAAAGGTGACTACAACATCTTGTATGGGATAGTCAACAGGTAATTTCAATCATTATTTATAACTATATATCTCGGCCTATTTAGTTCGTCATTTCATGATATGAACTATTTAATAACCCCTTTATTCATTTTCTTTGTCGGCGGGCAGGGCTTGGGCAAGGTTCATCAGCGTCACGGAAGGCGAATGGAAACCACAGCTGAAATGGTTTCGATCCAAGGTAAGTAATTAAGTACTACTAGCTAGCTAGCTAGCTGCCATCTCTTTAATTATCATGCTTGATTAATTATTATCTGATCAAATTAAATTCCATTCTCGTAATAAAGGCCCTGAAGCAGGCGCAGGGGACTGATCTGTGTGCATACTGTGTTTGCGAGAACATTCACATGATGGCGTCCGAAAGGAGCAGATCTCAAAGACAGGAATGGGTACGCTTGTCAGAACACTATTCACAATTTTTACACCATTATCGATATCTAGTCACACAACTAATACACATGCATATTGATCTCCTTCTTAACAGTTCAAAGAGGTGCGGGACAACTCCTACCAACGGAGCGCGTACAAGCACTTCAAGAGGAAATAGCGGGATTTTTGCTCGACCAGGTCATAAATCCGAAGGGAGAATACTATTATCCGCTACCGCCCCCATCGACCAAGTCATGAACCACTTCCAATTGTCATCGTGCTCCGAAGGCACCAATCAGGCTAATGCCACTGGCTCCGAAGGCAACATGCATATGTAGGAGAAATTGTATATAGCTATACATGTGTGTATATGTGAATTAATATGGTGGTTTGTGAGACATGATTGATGATATATATATATGATTGGTCTACTAGAAATTCTATATATATATATATATATATATATATATGCATAACACGTAGAATGTGTAGTACCGTAAAATACCAGCAAACGAAAAAGAATTAAAATGGAAAACACAAAACTAAATGAAAAAAAATCATAAAACCAAAAAAACCCCAAACATTTTAGTACCGGTTGGTGTTACCAACCGGTACTAAAGGGCTCCCGGCCCCCGGAGCTGGCTCGTGCCACGTGGTTTCCCTTTAGCACCGGTTCGTGCTGAACTGGTACTAAAGGGGGGGGCCTTTAGTGCTGAAATAATAGTGCCGGTTCCTAAACCGGTACTAAAGGGCCTTACGAACCGGTGCTATTGCCCGGTTTTCTACTAGTGAGCCCGGACCTTCTTATTGATGTCCAGGGGCTCGGCGGCCGGATTATGGTGCCGCTTGAGAAGGCCGCTTTGTATCTCTGCTGCTAGGGCTGCGGTATGCTCCTCTGTGCGGAGGGAACGTTCCGTGTTTCCGTTTACTGTAATGACGCCGCCTGGACCGGGCATCTTGAGCTTGAGATAAGCATAATGTGGCACCGCGTTGAATCTAGCAAACGTGGTTCGTCCGAGCAGTGCGTGGTAGCCGCTGCGGAAGGGGACGATATCGAAGATTAGCTCTTCGCTTCGGAAGTTATCCGGGGAACCGAAGACCACCTCCAGCGTGATCGAGCCCATACAACGGGCCTCTACGCCTGGTATAACTCCTTTAATGGTAGTTATCGTGGGCTTGATTTGTGAGGGATTAATGCCCATTTTGCATACTGTATCCTGATAGAGCAGGTTTAGGCTGCTACCACCGTCCATTAGGACTCGTGTCATGTGAAATCCGTCAATGATTGGGTGGAGTACCAATGCAGCCGAACCTCCATATGGAGGATGCTAGTTGGATGATCACGATGATCAAAGGTGATCGGGAATGACGACCATGTGTTGAATTTTGGGGCGAGTGGCTCTACCGCATAAACGTCCCTGAGTGTGCGCTTGTGTTCCCTTTTGGGGATGTGTGTGGCATATATCATGTTCACCGTTTTGACTTGAGGCGGGAATTTCTTCTACCCCCCAGTGTTCGGCTACCAGGGCTCCTCGTCATCGTCCTCGCTCTGTGATTCCCCTTCCTTGTTTCCACTATTTACCTTGCTGGCTTGCTTAAAGACCCGGCAATCTCTGCTAGTATGGTTGGCCGGTTTGTCTGGGGTGCCATGTATCTGGCATGGACGATCGAGTATGCGGTCCAAGCTGGATGGCCCTCCGCCGTTCCTTTTATAGGGCTTCTTTCGCTGGCCGGACTTGGAGCCACTGAATCCGGTGTGAACTATAGTGTCATCGGTGTTATCGCCATTGCTTCGGCGTTTGTGTTTGTTGTGCCAGAGCTTGCTGGTGCTGTTTTTGGCCTCGGAGGGGCCTGCTTCGTTGGTTGTGTTTGTACTGCAAGCTAGCCAACTATCCTCTCCCGCGCAAAAGCGGGCAATAAGTGTCGTGAGAGCTGCCATGGACCTCGGCTTTTCTTGGCCGAGGTGGCGAGCGAGCCATTCGTCACAGATGCTATGCTTGAAGGCCGCTAGGGCTTCGGTATCCGGACAGTCAACGATCTGGTTCTTTTTGGTTAGGAACCTAGTCCGAATTTTCTGGCTGATTCTCCAGGTTGTTGAACTATGTGGCTTAAGTCATCGGCATCGGGTGGCCGGACATATGTACCTTGGAAGTTGTCAAGGAAGGCTTCTTCCAAGTCCTCCCAGCTACCGATGGAATTTTTGGGCAGGCTATTTAGCCAGTGTCGAGCTGGTCCTTTTAGCTTTAATGGGAGGTATTTGATAGCGTGGAGGTCATCTCCTCGGGCCATGTGGATCTGGAGAATAAAATCTTTGATCCGCACTGTGGGATCGGTTGTTCCGTCGTATGATTCAATATTGACGGGCTTGAACCCCTCAGGGAATTCGTGATCCAGCACCTCATCTGTGAAGCAGAGAGGGTGTGCGACACCTCTATAGCGGGCCATGTCACGGTGCACCTCCGATGAAGTCCATCTGCGGTTATCGGCCCAGGTGTGATTAAGTTTGTCACGTCCGAGTAGGTGGCTGTTATCCCGAGTGGGGAAGCGTCCTCGCGATCCGTAGATTGATCTGGTGTGTCCTACTCTATTGTCCCTGTTTTTGCGAGGCGGTGGGGCCGCTTGTTGTTCGCCCTGAGTGAAATATGGGATTTGGTGCCTCCTCATTGAACTAAGGTAGCAGTCTGCACTTTGGGTAACTCTTGGCTGGGCGCTTGAGGCCGTTTTGTTCGGCTACCAGGACATCGGTCCATCTGTCAATGAGTAGGTCTTTATCAACTTGGAGCTGTTGCTGCTTTTTCTTTAGGCTTCTTGCAGTAGCTATTAGCTGGCGCTTGAAGCGCTCCTGCTCTAGGGGTGCCTCAGGCACGATGAAATCCTCACTGCCGAGGTTCTCCTCATTCTAGGGGTGCCAGTGTTGCCATCTTTTGAGTGGCGTGGCTTAGAGCGGCGTTTAGGGCGTCGGCGCTTGGACTGTGTCTCAGAAGGTTTATTCACATCTGGATCTTCTTTGTCATCGCCTCTAGATTCTTTAGGTGCATCAACCATGTACACATCGTATGAAGAGGTGGCCGTCCATCGTCCCGTGAATTGCGGGTCTTGGCCTTGCTCCTTATCAGCATCGTCGTCCATACCGTCGATGTCTTCGGAGTCATAATCCAGTACGTCGGTTAAGTCCTCGACGCCTATGAAGTGGGTGGCGGGTGGGAAGCAAAATTCTCCGTCGTCAGCCCCTAGTTCGAGATGGACATAGTTCGGTTGCGAGTCTCCCGTGAATGACAGGTTCTTTAAAGAGTTTAGCACATCGCCCAAAGGTGACTGCTGAAAAACGTATGCGGCGCTGAATTCGAAGGTCGATAACCGATCCAGCTTGGTGTCCACAAGCGTGCATGGTCCGGAACTTATAGCCGGAGACAAGTCCAGAGTTCCGTCGACGCAAATTTTGCAGGGTGTCGAGTCTGCGTGCGGCTCCAACGTCGCGGACTCTGTGGCCTCGGATGGCACGACCTGCTCCGGTTCTAAGGCCGTTGCAGCAACAGGGACCATCTCCTGGATGTGATCCGGTGACAGATTTAAGTCATGTTCATCGGGGCGAGGGGGAGCGATCGCTGCGGTCTCAAATCCATTGAAGATCAAGTCTCCACGGATATCCGTGACATAGTTCAAGCTTCCAAATCTGACCTGGTGGCCAGGGGCGTAGCTATCGATCTGCTCCAGATGTCCAAGCAAGTTGGCCCGCAGTACAAAGCCACCGAACATGAAAATCTGTCCGGGGAGGAAGATTTCTCCTTGGACAGCGTTACTATGGACGATTGAAGGGGCCATCGAACCTTTCGTTGACGGCACAGTGGAACTCTCAATGAAAGCACCAATATCGGTGTCAAAACCGGCGGATCTCGGGTAGGGGGTCCCGAACTATGCGTCTAGGATCGATGGTAACATGAGACGGGGGACACGGTGTTTACCCAGGTTCGGGCCCTCTCTATGGAGGTAATACTCTACGTCCTGTTTCATTGATCTTGATGAATATGAGTGTTACAAGAGTTGATCTACCACGAGATCGTAATGGCTAAACCCTAAAAGCCTAGCCTGTATGACTATGGTAATGTGTATATCCTTTCCGGACTAACCCCTCCGGTTTATATAGACACTAGGGGGGATCTAGGGTTTACATAGAGTCGGTTACATAAGAAGGAATCTTCATAGTCGGTCGCCAAGCTTGCCTTCCACGCCAAGGAGAGTCCAATCCGGACACAGATACAGTCTTCCGTCTTCATGTCTTCACAGCCCATCAGTCCGGCCCATGGATAACAGACCGGACGCCTGAGGACCCCTTAGTCCAAGACTCCCTCACCCCCATGTCGACGCCATAGCGAGCACCAACACCGACAAGAACCCGCAAATCCGGAGTCACCACGTTCCTACAAAAGCCCCATGCCCCCAGGTTGAAGCCAGACCGCGCGGTGCCACCGACGAGAACCTGCAAATTCGGAGTCACCAAGTTCCTATAGAAGCTCCAAGCCCCTATGTCGACGCCAGACCGTGTGCCGCCACTGACGAGAACCTGCAAATCTAGAGCCACCATGTTCTTACAGAAGCTCCATGCCCTCATGTCGACGCCAGAGCGAGCGCTGCCACTGACAAGAACCCACAAATCCGGAGTCACCACGTTTCGACAAAAGCTCTATGCCCCCATGTAAACGCCGGACCACGCGCCGCTACCGACGAGAACCTGCAAATCCGGAGTCGCCACATTCCTACAGAAACTCCATGCCCCCATGTCGACACCGGACCGCGCATCGCCACCGACGAGAACCTGCAAATCCAGAGTAACCATGTTCCTACATAAGCTCCATGCCCTCATGTCGATGCCGGAGTGCGCGCCGCCAGCGACGAGAACCTACAAATCTAGAGTGACAACGTTCCTACGAAAACTCCATGCCCCCGTGTCGATGCCAGAGCACGCGCCGCCACCGACAAGAACCTGAAAATCCGGAGTGACCATATTCCTACAAAAGCTCCATGCCCCCATGTCTACATCAGAGCGCGTGCCGCCACCGACAAGAACCTGCAAATCCGGAGTCACCATGTTCCTACATAAGATCCATGCCCCATGTCGACACTGGAGCGCGCGCCGCCACCGACAAGAACCTGCAAATCCGGAGTCACCACGTTCCTACATAAGATTCATGCCCCCATGTCGACGCCCCGCGCGCGCCGCCACCGACGAGAACTTGCCAATATGGAGTCACCGCGTTCCTACAGAAGCTCCATGCCCTCATGTTGACGCCAAAGCATGCACCGCCACCGATGAGAAGTTGCAAATCCGGAATCACCACGTTCTTACAAAAGCACCATGCTCCCATGTCGACGCCGTGCGTGCGCCGCCACCGACGAGAACCTGCAAACTGAGTCACCATGTTCCTGCAAAGTGAATCCTAAATCTTCAATAGTTGACACAAGGGCAAATGAAAAGTGATATCCAGACCTTTGCACAAAGACGCGTTAGGCAGTCCGAGTGCACATCTTAAACTATATCTAATAACATCAAATAGATGTTTAGATATAACAATCGAGAGCAGCGATTCAGTGTCCAGGCTCGTCTGCATCTGTGATGATTTTTTTCTTCCAAAACAAATACTAGAAAATTAAAAAAATCCTATTTTTTGCATGGTAGATAATTTGATGCGTGAGGTGCACTCTAAATTTCAGATCACTTGGACATCTGAGTAGCTCTCGCCAAAAAGACAAATTTGGGGACTGTAAATTTTTTACCATTCATGTTTTGTTCTAACCCAATTTGCCTTTTTTTTTGCTGAGAGCTGCTCATATGTCCAGTTGATCTAAAATTTGGAGCGCACCTCACGCACCAAATTATCTACCATGCAAATTTTTTGAATGTCTTTTTATATATTTTGTGATTTTTTTTCTTGATCGCGTGCAGATGAGTTTGGGCTCAGAAATGGATATTCGATAACAACCCTATATCTTAGTGTTGTATCTAAAACAGCCCTCATTTGCACCAGCTTTCCCGAAAAATGTTTGTTGTGTGTTTAAGAAGGGTTTGTCTATGTTAAAAAAATGTTCAGCATATATAAAAAATTAATATACCCATGTTAAAAAACAGTATTAAAACATGTTCATCATGTATTAGTAGTTCTCCATGCACGTGCACGTAAAGAAGTTCACAATATATAAAAAATGTTCAGTAAGTAAAAAAATGATCATCGTATAATACAAAAATGTTTATAGTATAGAAACCTAGAAGGAAGAGTGCACAAAAATTGAAAGAAAATAGGAGAAAACCAAACGAGAAGGAAAAAAGAAAAGGAAATTAAAATAAAAAAGAATAAACAAAAAGGCGGGAGAAAACAAACAAAAAGTAGAACAGAAACAAACCGAAGAAACTACAATTAGTGAACTGGGTCAGCCCACCTTGCTCGCCTGTGGGAGTTGCCTCCTCCTAGTTGACGCCTACATGCACGGGCATGCCTTTACGGGACCTCCTATATGCCGCGCGTTGTGGCAAGGAGTCGCCCTTTCGCACAGGGCGGCGCACCTGGGCCGAGCCCAATTGCAGGGCCGAGAAAAAAACAGTTGAAAAAGGAGCACACGGCCACCGGGATTCCAACACGTGACCTCAAAGCAGGTTGCTCATCGAGCTAGCCACTGCGACAGACAAATCGTGGTGTTAGATTTGCAGCGCCACACTTCATTAAGAAATAAAAGCTAGAGGCAAATCTTAAACACCCAATAGGAAAAATTCGACTAAAAAAGTACTCCCTCCGTTCCTAAATACTTGTCTTTCTAGGCATTTTAAATGACTGTTACATATGGATGTATGTAGACATATTTTAGAGTGTAGATTTACTCATTTTGCTCCGTATGTAGTCACTTATTAAAATGCCTAGAAAGACAAGTATTTAGGAACGGAGGAAGTATGTCTCATGGATCGAACCAAGGCCTACACCGAGGCCCTATAGCCACCCACATTACCGAGATTAGGTGTCCAAGATGGCAGCCAAGTGTGTATGAACTATAAGACGCAAACACATTAAACATGATTTCATTTCAAAAAATGTAGATATTTTTTGAAACACAAACATTTTCTATTTTTTGTACAATTTTTAAAAAAGTAGAACATTTTTTTAAAACCAAATACTTTCTGAAAAACGAACAAATTTCAAAGGGAGAACATTTTTTTAGATTACGAACAATTTATTGAAACAGTAAACTTTTTTGAAAAATAAGGAAAAAAATTAATAATGCAAATGTTTTTTCCAATTATGAACAATTTTTTGAAAATGCAATTTTTTTGACAAACAAGAACAAAAATGAATAATGCAAACATTTTTTTATATTACGAACAAAATTTTCAAAATGAAACACTTTCTGAAATTCCCTCGACAAGTTTTGAATTCGTAAGCACATTTTCAAAACATGAATTTTTATTCGTGAACATATTTGGAAATTTAAATTCCAGGATATTTTTTAAATTTTTGAACAAAACTCCAAGGCGACATTTTTTAGATCACCGGAACATTTTTTGATTTTGCAAAACAATTTTGGAAACAGGAACGTTTTTTTAATTTGTGAACAAATTTTGAAAGTGGAACGTCTTTTGAAAATCCCACACATTTTCTGAATTTGTGAACAAAAATTAATATGCAACCATTTTCGAAAAGTGAAAATTTTAAGGTTTTTTGAATTTTTGAACGTCTTCTGAATTTTAAGGTTTCAACCATTTTCAAAACAAAAAAATGAAATTAAAAAGGAAAGAAAATATGAAACGAAACAATGAAAGAAAAAAAGAAAATGAAACAAAAATAAAAAAGAAAAACGAAAAAAGATAGAAAAGAAAAAAGAAACAGGAAAAAAGAAAAAAAGACCTAAAACTGGTTTAGGAAATTCCCTTACGTTCTACAAGGTTCCTAAAACCAGAAAAGCCCGACTGGAATCTCCTAGAATGTTCCCAAAACTGGCTGGTACTGTAGAGCGTTCTTTACTAATAATTGGGCCGGTCCATCACGCTCGCTGGTCTCGGTCTGTGTGAATCGACGACAATCTGCCGCATTCTGCGGCAGATAGGATTTTCCTGCCTTTACCTCGCTTATAGCAAGTTGGAAGCCGCCGTTGCCCATAGCGCCCATACCTGGCCAGCTGGCCTACCTCTCGGGATCAATAGCATGCCTCAGCTCGGGGACTTCATGTGTGCGGGTTACTTACTTATTATTTTTCCTTTTCACATTTTTGCATTCGATTTTTGCTTCAATTTTGTACTATTGCTTCTTTTTGGAAATATTCTAAGTATATCTACTATAACAGTAACTTTATATTGTAAAATATGTATTAAAAACATATATATGAAAAAATGTTAATTATGTATTTTAAAATATTAAATGTGTACCCAAATTTGTTTCGAATGCATACAAAAATGTAAAATGTTTATGAGAAATTTAGTTAAAAATTAAAGGTTAATTATGTATTTGAAAAATATTAATCAAGTATAAAAAGATATTTCTTTATTATACACAAAATGTATAATATGTATGTCAAACATTAGACATAAAACATTATATGTTTTGAAAAAAGATTAATAATATATTTATAAAATCTTATTCATCTGTATAAAAAATGTTCCCGATATATAAATTTTGTAAAAAATGTGTGGCATTAAAAACATATGTTTAAATTATCGAATGTGTATTATACTTTTTCTTTAAAATATATTAAATATTTACAATGTGTGCGAAAAAATTGACACAAAAAATATATTTGAAAAAATATTTATCATGTATATAAAAATGTTAAAACTGCATAGAAAACGGTTTGGATGTATACGAAAGACGTATAATGTGTTTGAAAGGAATAGACATCAAGACATATAGTTTAAAAAATTAATATGTATATTAACAATGTTTTTGACGTATATGAAAAATATACAACATGCAAGAACAATGTAGACATGTGTTGAAAAACAAAAATAATTAATTAAAAAACTAAAGAAAACCAAAGAAAGAAACCAGTAATCCAAAAAGAAAAAAAGCAAGAACATTGAAGAAAACCAATAAAAAATAAAACAGAAAACCTGGTAAAGAAACAAAGAAAACCAAGAAGAAGAAAAAAAACAGAAAGCCGAATTAAACCTGAAAAATCCATTACAAAACAGTCGAAAATCATGCTACAGTACATGGAAGGCATAGTACTGTAGTGTGTGAGAGTCTGCGGGCAAGGGGACCGTTCATCTTGTCACAAGCGAGATATAACTCCAGTGTGTGAGAGTCAACTACCATTTCCCCAAATTACCCTGTTGCACGCCAATGCCATCGGCTGAAATTCTCCAGCTGACGACTCCAAGCGAGTCCAAATTTGGCCAGCCCAGTTCGGGCAGCTCACTTGGACGGTTTTCACCCTCTTCCTCTTTTTCCGAAATACTGGTTGGTGGTTGTTTTTCTCTTAAATTTATTTTTTGTGTGTTTAATAATGGTTAAGTGTATATTAAAGAAATTTGGTGTATATTAAAAAATAGTTCACTGTATTTTAATTTTTTTGCTTTGAATTAGGAAATGTAAAACGTGTATTGACAACATAGACCATGCATTAATAAAGTGTCACTATATATAAAAATTCAGAATATATAGAAAGTATTCAATGAGTATTCAAAACAATGTTCACCGAACTTTGAAAAGATTGTTTATAGTATAGAAACCTAAAAATGGAACAGCACATAAAATCAAACCAAAAGGGAAAAGGATGAATACTTAAATACTGGAAAGAAAAGACAAAAACTAAAAAGTAATAGAAACGAGGGGGAAAAGCCCGGCATCCAGCGAATAAACGAAGCACATGGTGAATTGGGCGTCGGCGGGTGTTGCCTCCCCTGGTTGACTCCTGCACTTTTCCAATGTTGACGTCCATGGCTGTCCGACATGGCTTTATCTCTCCTATAGAGAAACAAAGTGTTCACTTGCCTCAAGCGCTCCCCTACATGGCCGGCCCAACGTTAGCAGTGCAGAATATATTTTTGTTTATATTTTTTTATTACTTTTGTTTATATTTTTGCTTTACTACAGTTGTTTATATTTTTGCTTTATTACATTGTTCATATTTTTGAAATCAGATTATTTTTTCCTTAAATTTTATTTTTTTACCGACATTAGAAAAATATTAATACACTTAATTTTTTTGTTCTTGCATCTTTTATAAAATTCTCCTAGCACTCATTTAAAATGTTTGTGACACTTAAAATGTTCATGTGTTTGAAAAAAGTGTTCATGACATATTTAGAAAATGTTTATACAACATAGCAAATTGTTAGCATAATTAGAAAAAATATGTTGTACCAATGAAAAAAATGTATGTAAGATTTAAAAATAAGGTCACGTGTTCCAAAACTATTTACAAGACATTTAAATAAAATATATGCAATGTAATTATTTGTAGTTTTAAAAATATGTTTTGACATTCAGAAAAAATATTTGTGAAATTCGAAAAAATGTTAACACATTTCAAAGTATTTTTTTGACATTTAGTAAAATATTAATATGTTGTAAAAAAGACATTTGCGTAATATAAAAGTATTTTTTACAATCCAGTTTTTTTTCAAAATATATTAGATTTTTTCAAACTTTGTTCTAAAACAATGTTCAAACATGCTTTTGGACAAAAATGTTGATGTATTTTAGAGATGTTCTATGTGTATAAAATAGTGAAGAGTAATATGGAAAATGTTTTACTTGTATAAAGAAAATGTTGATATATTGAAAAAAAGTCAGCGTGTATTTGAGAAAAGGTAAAATAAAAAAGTGAAATAACCGAAAATACTAAAGAAATCCGAAAAAAGACCAAAGTAAACCCATAAAACACATAGTAAGAAAACACATTGAAGCTTCTAAAACCGGACCGAACCGGTACAAAGAAGCTCCCCAAAACCGGACCTACCAGCGGCAATATTGGAGTAATTCACTAACCTCTTGCCAGAGGCAAGATGAAACAATCTTTCAGTGCGGGCAAGATAAACTCCTAGCAATGTGTGCTGGCTAACGATCGGATTGAGCGCGCCCCGAGTCGGGTAGAGAAGAGTTGTTTGGCGATTTCTGGCTGAGGAAACATGCAATGCGGTCACGACTCACCACAACAGTCATGACCTCACTGTTCAGCCACAGATGCTACTGGTTTTTCCTTCAAATGAACACAACTTAGAGAAAACTTTAGCAGGCCGAAGAAAAAAGAGAAGTGGCCAACGGGTGCGCCTATGTCTCGCTTACAGCGACATGTAGGGTATGCTGTTGTCACAGACCTCCAAAATTGTGCTGGCCCAGTGCCCGAGACGTAACTACCATGTTTGTTTTCATGTTTTTTGCTTTCAATTTTTATTTTTATTTTCAAATATTCTAAATATATATAACAAAAACACTTTACATAACTTTTTTAAATGTAAAAAACATATAAAAATGATAAATATGTATAGGGGAAATGTTTGTCATGTATACGGAAAATGTATACAAATGGTAAATAACCTGTATGAAAAAAATTGATCATGTATTTAAAAAATGTTAATCAAGTATTTCAAAAAAATGTTAAATGTATATATAAAAATATTTGTTGTGTAAAAAATAAAAATATAAAAATAGAATGTGGATGAAAAAATGTTGACTATGTATTGAAAAAATGTTAACGTGTATCAAAAACTGTTCCTGCTGTCTACGAAAAATGTACAACCTACATAAAATAGAAGTGGACATAAAAACATACATTTAAAGAAAGTTTATTACGTATTTAAGTTAAACATGTATAAAAAAGTGTTCCTGATCTATATAAAAAATGTACATTTGGTAGTAATTTATTTTGCCATTAAAAATGCTCATTGTCTACTGAGAAATGTTGACCATGTATTTAAGTTTTAATCTTGTAATTAAATAAAATTAAATACGTATTAAGAAATGTATTAGATATATACAAAAAGTACAATGTGTATGAAAAAAATACATATACAAACTTTAGCTGTTCAGATAATTTTATTTATGTATGTCAAAATGCTAGACATGTATAAAAATGTTTTTTATGTATAAAAAATGTAGGATGTTTACTGAGAAAGTTGACATGTGTTGTACAAAAATGAAACCAATGAAAATCAAGGAAGCAACAAAGAAAAGTGAAGAAACCAAATAAAAAAGGAAATAAAAAAATATCAAAAAATCGATGAAAACCAATGCAAGATATTGGTAACAGAGAAAACCGAGAAATAAACAAAAAAATAAATAAATAATGATAAAACCAAGAAAGAAAGAAAGAAAAACGAAGCATAATGAGGAAGGAAATAAAAGCAAAAGAAAACAGTGAAAATGAAGAAAGAAACAAGAAAAATGAAGAAAAAGTTCAAGAAAAGAAAAATAATGGAAACCGTGAAAGAAACGGAGAAAACGAGTGAGGAAACAAAGAAAACTGAATGAAATGCAAAAGAAAATAAACTGAAGCAAACGAGCGAAGCTAACCCAGGGAACTACCGCGAGCGAACAAACATCACAGGAAAATGGGCCATCACAGAGAGGGCCCTTTTCCTAATATTCTGCTCTAGTGCTTGAATTAAATACAATACTTTCTATTTTTAAATAAAAATATTACGAAAATAGTTTAATCACATAATATATTAATTTAATAGGCCAATCAAAAATATTATGACTGTTTTCAATTTGTTCATATAGTTCAGAAAATTGTGTTTGTGTGTATTAAATAAATTTGACGGTACTAATGAAGAATCACATGAGCTGTCGGTTGTTGCTTATAGAAACAAGAGGCGGTATGCCACACAATTTTATATAACTAGTCGTCAACCCGTGCAGCTGCACGGGCTAGTTATTTTAGTGAACCGCTTCTTTAGTTTGTAGGAATAGAAATATATTTAAATTAAGTATAGTGTTATACATGTGAAAATTTACTTTGAATTTTTTTTATATTTTATAGTTTGTAGGGAAAACCTCCATGGTCAACTCATATAATATGATCCTATAATTTCGCAATTCATTGTTTCTTTATGTTCTCTCTTATTGACATTACGTAGAGCCAATATTTTCTAGTTTGTAGGGAAAAACTCCATGGTAAACTTGTATAATATCATCCTATAATTTCACAATTCATTGTTGCTTTATGTTCTCTCTTATTGACATTACCTATGAGCAAAAAATGTTTCAGCGCAGAACAACCTCGCTATGTGGTAAATGTGATGATAAAAAATAAATGTGGTAAAAGAACTACAGAAAACTGGTTGTGGTTGGAGAGGTCCCTATACTTCATATGTGTAATGCCTACAATTCAAATTAGAAGGCAATATTAGAGAGTTACTAACTAAATATTTCTAATCAACCATCCAAAAATATTTCTCTTAAATTACTACAGAGCCATTTGTCTGCGTTTACTTCTACCTAGATTACATCCGAATATTTCTACAACTTTTTGGTAAAAACAAAAAATCTGTATATTAATGTTCTGCTTTTCAGTTCAGACTCACACGGTTGTCTATAATATATGGAAAATTGAGCAACTGAAGATGCACGGAACGCTCAGTACAACAATGCAATATTAATAGATCATGGTAACTTTTTGAGAATCAACTATTGGATATTAGGAAGTGGTGCAATTACAAACATGCACCTGCTCGGACTGGCAATTAAGTAACCTAAGAAATCATTATATATTTTACAAAGATGGCGATTTGGAATGTGAGAATATAGTACACATGATTTCCATTGGGAGATTGTTGCACCTGTATTGCTGTAGTTATATCTGGATATGCATCCGATGGACATTTCTATATGGGCCAATAGCTCCTGTGCGACGTTTTTCATGCAAATTGGAAGGAGTGCGACGTTGTTGGAATGAATGGCTGCGACGCGACATTTTAGAAGCAAACAATAGCTCCAATGCGACATGGCTCTGTTTAACCTTGAAATGAAAAACACGAGGGGTTAGCGATTCGAGTTATGACACGCGGGACCTAGCAGTTACTCGCATGCGGGTGGGACCCACAACTTATCCACGCAAGCATGCCCGTGCTCATCAGCGTGCCCCGACCCGAGCCAGCCACGAGCCCGAGCCAGCCAACCCCACCCCCCCCCCCCCGCCCTCCATTGCTTGCCCTGCCCCTTTCCTTTCCCACCTTCTTCTTCCTCTGCTCCGGCAACGAAGCGCGCCGCCGGCGAGTGATGCCTAGCTCGACTTCGGCCTCCCGCCAATCATGGACGCAGTATGGTCCACTGCCGTTGACAAGATGCCCTGATTGCCCGCGCATGGAGCCTCTGAAGCGTTTGACTTGTGTGAGGGAAGAAAATGGCAACCGTGGGCGCGAGTTTGTGAAATGCTTGAGCAAGCCACAGCCGGGGCAGGTTAGATTTGTGTTCTTGACCAATCCTATGGTCTAATTTCTCCCGATTTCTTTCTTTTTCCTCGAATTAGGGCGGTGGATCTGGGTGGTGGATCTAGGATTCATGCGCCTCCGGCCCCCTGTTTTTCAGGTTCTGAAGAAATGTGGGCATTTTGAGTGGCTCGATGACTATGTTGAAAGGTTGAAATTGGAGGGATCAACCGAAACCCAAGAGCTCAATTTTGGGGGGCGGCTTGCTGTGGAACAAGCCCCCAATTTGGCGAACAGAGCCGATCCGATGATGCACAGTGCAGAACTAAAGTGTGAATTGAAGAAAATTGGCAAGCAACTAAAGCATCTGATCGATTTGAAGCAGCAAGCAAATATGATGGCTGGAGCATTTTATGGTTGTGTCATTGCTATGGGTTTATTTTACTTGATGTTCATTAATCGCTAGAATTTGTTAGAGTTTCAGTTAGTGTGTCAACTAGTTTCAGGGGTGCCCAGTAGTTTGAGTTAGCCAGTGACCATTTGTTAGATGAATTTGAATTAGTGTGAAGCAAAACTTGCTTGAATTATTGTAATGACATTCTCAGGGGCCCTATTCAGTGTTCATGCTCTGTTTCCTCTGTTTTTGTTCTTCAGTTAACAGAGTACACACCCAAATTCAGTTTCTAGTAAAAAACAAAACTGGGCTACCGAATAGATGTTGGGCCGTGAGAAAATGGGCCCTGAGAAAATAACCATGCCCAAGACCAGCCCACCCGCGTAGGGGCACCAGCCCACCTCTAACTTCGGCAAATAAAATGGGGCCCAATAAAATGTTACTTGTCCTTTTATTTTGCCTTTTTCTTGCACTAAATTTTGTGATGGATCATTTGTTGATACACTAAAGCTAAATGTTAATTGTTTTTATGCATGTCTACGGTTCCATGAACTAAATGAGTTGCATGCGTGCATGAAGTGCCCGAAGTAAATTAGTTTGCATTTCCTAGTTGCACCCATGTCCATAGTGGGTTTGCATGGGGCTCCTAGTTGCATGTCCATGGTTTGGCCAATATTTTGAAGATGTTGTGTGTGGTCATTGGGGTGTAGAAACCCGGGCCCGTAGCAACCCATAGCAATACACGAATAATAAGCAAAAACAACCCATAGCAATCCACGAATAATAGCACAAAACACACAATATATATAGTAGCATACCCAACGATTATATAGAAGCATAACGATTGCAACCCATAGTTCCACGATAGCCTTACAACTCCATGATAGCCTTACAACTTAAAGTACTAATAGAACTTAATAATAGTAGCATAACGATTACAACTTAACAAAACTAATACGATAGATCTATAGCAAGCTAGATAGATAGGGGGGCACCAAACGCGGGTTCTTCGGGTTCTTCTCCTCCTCCTCCTCCGGGGCCACCTCGCTCCGCCCCTCCTCGGGCGCCCTCGCTCCTCCGGGCGCCGCCCTTCACTCCTCCCCCTCCCTGTTGTTGATGGGGTACGGGAGCGTGTGCATAACGCCGTTGTTGGGGAAGATGCCGTTGAAGTCGGTGAAGATATTGTAGGTTGTGAAAGCTATGAACTCACAACCAAACCAATACGCTCGCCCGAGGAGATGGAAAGCATCGAAAGGGTTAGTGAACGTGGCGAGGAGCCCAACCACAACGCCATTGTGGTTGACCTCCTCAAGATGGTACATCCGAGGAGAGCCGCGGGGGAGGTGGCGGAAGCCGGCCGCAAGGAAGAACTCCGTTAACTCCCTTGCGCCCCTCCACCTCGAGATCGCCCAAACCCTAAGGGTTCTCTCTACATACACTCCGGCCGGGTAGAGCCTTTCCGGCGTGGTTGGGGGGAAGCGGTAGGTGGGGCCATTGTACTGCATGGTGGCGGGGTGGCTCGAGGGCTCGATCGGGTTTGATGGAGAAGAAGGAAGAAGGAGGGCAGAGGAGGCAGAGGGATGGGGTGTGGATCAGGAGGGACAGGAAGACGATAGTGCCCGGCTTAAATAGCCCAAGTGCGACGTGGTTTCACCCCATAGAATTAATGGGCGGGCGGCGTTTGGTGGCGCCCCATGAAAGTGTGTACACGAGCGTGGGAAACGGGCTGCGATCCTTCTGTGCCACCGGTCGCGGGTCAAGGGGGACGGGTTCACGCACGCGTCTGTGCCGTCGTGGGTTAAGGGGACATGCCTGCCCCGGGTTCTCTGCGTGTGCCGCCCGTGCATTCATGCCGTAGCCCATTAATTTGCACATCTTGCTAGGGCCTGGCTAGAGGGAAACGTTTGGTCGATGGGAGACGTGACAATAATGGACGTCTTCATTTGCCCATCTTGTAATGGGAAGCACGCCGTTTGAACTGCATCGATACCCACATCGACACCCCATGCCAGTATTGTGTCCTCAAAGAGGAGCACGCCATGTACAGCACGCCATGCAGCGTTGGCTTTTTGGTTGTCTTCATCGGGCTGCTGCATTATGGCCGGGTGCATGCTTTGATGCGACGATGCATCAGTTGTAATGGTAGGCATGCGATAGCTTACTGCGTCCATAGGGGTGGCGGAGCAGGGCTACGTCGAGGCCATGCATGCAAGCACGGGCGCAGTTCTGCGGGTGAGCATGCATGCTGCGGGTAGGCACGGGCACGCATGCAACGATGGAAAGGGCACTGCGTAGGCTTGGTCCATGCACCGCGTCAACTCTTGTCGTTGGATTCAAATGAACGGTCCTGATGCCCCAACGAGAGAGGCTGATCCAAACCCCACCGATTCAACCAATCAGCGCGTCTCATGCGGATCGATGCACACTGATTCAACCAATCAGGGCGTCTCATGCAGATCGATGCACACTGTAGCTAACCCTAGCGCCTGATCTCAACCGTCCATGCACAACGATCGACGACCCAGTAGTGGGCGGGGTTTTGAGGGGTATTGAGAGGGGTTTTGAGGGGTTTTGGCTGATTAGGGTTGAGCATCACTAATTCAAAAAAAAAATCAAAAAAATATAAAACTTTCGACATAGTCTTATTATGTCGTATAGTAATGAGAAAAAAAAATATAAATATGATTTACATACATTTTTGTGAAAAATCCTTCACAAAATTGTCATTCCTCGAACAATGTAGTATGGAGTTCAAGGGAGAGAGTAGTGGGCACCCGAGAGTATAGGTGGGGGTTTTGAAAATGAAAAGTGTGAAAACCTCACCAAAACTTCATTTTGGATTGACTAAGAAAGATCTTAACTTACTTTTCTCATTTTCATGTTTTAAACTTGTTATATATATAATTTTCTATTAAACCTTGTTTTTCCAAAAAAAAGAAAATAATAGAAAATTAATTCAATAAATAGTGAGACTTTAGATTTACACTATATAGGTAGAATAGATGTGTAGAAAAAGTATTTGTCTGGTTTAGACAAGGTGCAAAAAACTTGCTTAAATATGAGGCCGTTTACCCTACCTTTGGAGGTCATTTGAGACACACTTTTCATGACTATGAGTTCAACTTACCAAAAGGGCTTGGAATGACCAACAAACAAAAATATTTCAGTTGAGGTACTTTAGATAGCATTAAAACATGAATACCCCATCCCTAATTCAAATTTGAGCCCAAATTTGAATTTTATTTGGCTGGTTTAGACAAGGTACCAAGAAACAAGTTCGAATAGAAATACGGGATACATAGTGACTACCAGTACGCACCAAGTTACAAATATTATTACATGCCCCAAATTTCCAAACTGTTCTCTGTTCTACCTCTTTCTACCACGTCGCGTGCCCTTCTTCGCCTTAGCACTACTTGTTTTTGGTTCAACTACACACACAAGTTCACTGATCATCTTGGTTTTTTCACTGGTCTTTTCAACACCTCGCCAACACCCTCGTGATCAGTGTCTTCAGTCTCAATGTTGACAGCAGTTTTAGTTTCTTCGGTGTGTACCTCAACATGGGTTTCTTCAGTCTGAACCTCGACACGCTCAGGTTCAGTTTCAACCTCGAGAGCAGTTTCTTCAGTCTGAATGTTGACTGCAGCAGGATTTTCTTCACTCTGCTCAGGCTGAGGCACACTTCTCTTCTTTCTACCGCCATTGACTCTTGCTTTTTTTGTTGGCCAACACTGTTCAACAACAAGGGGCTGACTTGCTCGCTTCCTCCTGGCCATTGGGAAAATGTTATAGATATAGTAATTGGAAAAAAGCACCAAATCAAAACACAGACAAATAAACAAGAACATACTTTGGCTTATCAGGAGTGTAATGGCATTTGATAGATCCCACTCTATGCCCAAGTTCCTGGCACAACTTGCATCTGTTTTTTGTTACCTTTTTGGGCCCTTTTTGGCTTTCCATCTTTATTTCCCTTCTTACTACTCCCACCTTTCTCAAACCATGCCTTGAATCTACTCTGTTTAGGCCTGCCAGCCTTTCTTTTCGTCAAGGGAGGACACATGGAAAATTCAATGTCCACTTCAGGCCACTGAGACTGATCTGTAAGTGCTGGAATTGGAGTAGCATATGCAGCTTTGAATCTTGCTACCGAATAATATTCATGCAAATATGGGTGCATGTTTATCTTCGGTTGGGATGCTAAGAAGAGAATGGCATGCTCACATGGTTTACCAGTGTGTTGCCACTCGAGGCAAGTGCAATCATGCAATTCAGTGTTAACAACATGTCTCCTTCCAGTTTTGTTATCTCTAACTTCAGCACCCCAAGGTGAAGATTTTTCAACAAACAAATGTGAAAGACATCTGCTCCTATTGACCACCTGTTGTACCACTGCTGGAAGCTTATCACCTTGCAGACAATCACCTATCCTTCTTCTCAATTCCCACAACCGCATGAGCATGATCCTGATTTGGTCAACCATGTCATGCACATGCAAATCTTTTAATTCCTTCACCTTGTTGTTGAAACTCTCTGCCAAATTGTTGTTGATGTGGTCACACTTGATGGCAGTGTTGAATGCTGACCTGTACCATAACAAAGAATGGTAGGTGTTCAGCCATGGACCAAACTCATCACATGCTGCCATTATCTTATCAAGATGATATTTGTGTCTCTGTCTAGTGTAAGATCTTGCTGCTGGCCACATGCGCCCAAATTCTTCTCCTCTAAATTTTTTGATCAAATTCATCCACAAATGACCGAAGCACTCCCTCTGCTCAGCATGTGGGAAAAACATTTTTCACTGAATTTTCAAGCCCCTTACATGCATCTCTGTGTATAGCCAAAGGTGACACTGGCCCTAGGCATCTTTTCAACTGGATCATGAACCATGTCCATGAAGCCTCTGTTTCTGACTGAAACAAGCCAACAGCAATAAGAAACATCCAGTTGTGTCCATCTAGAGCATTGCATGCTGCCAGCTGACCATTCCACTTGCCTGTCAAAAATGATGAGTCTATGCTCAAATATGGACGACACCCTGCTTTGAACCCATCAATGCAAGGCTTCAAAGCCAGAAAAAACTTGGAGAACTTGACTTCACATTTGGCTGATACCTCTGTATCTATCTCCACAACACTGCCAGGTGACCTCTTTTCCACCTCTGCTTTGAAGTTGTAAAGCATCCTAAATGTATTTGCCCAATCACCATATAAAATTTTCATTGCCCTTTGTTTTGCCTTCCACACCGTGGTATATTTCAGTTTAATGGGGTACATCTTTTCCAAGTCTACTTTGAGTTTCTTCGCAGTAGTGTTTGGTGTTTTGGATAAAATTGGGGTGATCTTTTCTGCAACCCAAAGTTGTGATGTCATGGTTGATACTCTCTGTGAACTTGTAATACAAGTATGTTGATTGGGGATTTGGTTAACCCTGACAGTACTTCCATCAGGTTGCAGTCTAGCAGATATGTACCACTTGCAAGGCTTCACACTACCATCAAATCCTCTGCACCTCGCATAAAACTTCTTTCTATCAGTCCAAACAGTCTTGGCATCAAATTCATGTTTCACTACACAAGTCTTGAAACACATCCTAAACTCCTTCATGCTTGGGAACAACTTTCCTAGTTCAATGACAGGGTTTTCTTTGTCATACACATGCACCAGCTCATCATCATCTCCAGCTTGTTCCATCGACTATCCATCTACTTCTTCATCAGCATTAGCAGGCAAACTAGATTCACCCCTCTCCTGCTTATCTCTGTCATCGACTGGAATGCCAAAAAGTTTGGCCATATCAATGTCAGACATTGGTGCAATGACCAAATCAGTAGGCTCATCTAATTCAACTACATTCCAATCAATAGTTGCTGCAGTTTTAGTTTCAGTTCCAGTCACCTGTCCCTCTTCGGCTATTACTGTAAGTTCAGTACACATGGGAATCAATGGCCTCTGTGTAGCCCAATCATCATCTACCATCTGCGCAGCCAATTGTGATGGCACATACCCAACCTTCGAAAAATGTTCAGATCAACGAGCTCAGCAAAAAAATTAGCCCGTTTGCTTGTCCAGCCGTTTTGCCGATCGATTTCTTCAACAATCTGTTCACCATCTTCTATTCTCATATACTCTTCTTTCCAATCATCAAACCTCAACAGTGATACTTCTTGCTCTAGACCCCAAGCAACATTCTCCCCAATTTTTTCCACCCATTTCTTCACTGCTATCTCTCCCATGTTCTGTAGAACTTGTGGATCAATCTCTGTAAACTCAACCTCCCATTTAACAATTGTGTCTCTCTCAATGTTCTGTATACTACCATCAACTAATTTTGCCTTTGATGGAAAGAAATTAACTGTCAATTCGAAGGTCCGAGCGGCAACATCCCCTCTGTCAGTGGCGGACAGTGTGAGCCCGTGAGAAAAATGGGAAAAAGCAGACAAGGCCACCCCCTAATTGCATGCAAAATTGGATCGGGGAGAGGCGCATTACCTATTCGAAGTTGAATCTGGCGGCTCCATCTCAGTATGCCCACGGGCTCCCCTCACAACCTATCGATTCCGCAAGCGAAAACAGAGGAAACGAGCTGAGATCTACGGGTCCGAGAGAGGAACGGGAGGGCGACTAGGGTTTGAATTCACTCACCATTTTCTGAGGACGAAGGCTCCGCCACCGTTGAGAACGAGGGCTCCGCCGTCGCCACAAACGCAAGATCCGCCGCCACCGGAGAAGAAGGGGGGCAGAGTGGCGGGCCTGGCACAGTCGGGCGGCAGGGCACGGTCAGCTGTTTTGACGAACAATTAAGTTGGACCCACATGTCCTAACATAAACGGGCGGGCTTGGTTGATGACCAATTTAACCACATTTAACAGCCATGTCGTGCGTGGGCTATTTACCTGCTCAAAATTGTCGCACCACAGCCATTCCCTCGAACAACATCGCACTCTTGCCAATTCACCTCAAATGTGTCGCACAGGAGCTATTGGCCCTTTCCATATATAGCCAATGTACATATGAGATACAATGTATAGATCAGTTCGATAGCTATGTCTTTCTTTCTTAAAGTGGAAACTTTGGTAATTTCAATTTTGTAAATATATATTTGTTATTTGTAGTAATATTATTATGGCAAATTTTAGCATGGTAAGAGTACACTATAGATCTAAGCCATTGATTTGATTAAGTAGTGGTCTGATTAACTCTTACCTTCTTACCTCGCACGTGAAAAGAGGGGGTAAGGGTGAGCATGTTAAAATTACTCATTATTATTCCACGATCAACCCAAATTGCTCAGTGCAATTCTCTAATGTCCTTTGCCAACATAATGTGTTTTCCACACAAGGTGGCAGGGCCAATAAAATTGTCAATAAATAGGAGTCAGCTCTTTGTTTAGTGGTCTAGAGAGAAGTTTCCTTTTTGCGTACGAAACTACAGTTGTACGAAAGAAATTAATAGTCCACAATTTAGTCTATTTGTTTACGAAACTTCAATTTATAGCTCCTATCCAGCAAAAGCTAGTCATAAGATTGTTTTACTGACCCATGGTTCAGAATGGGAATTTAGAAATAGTATGAGTCGGAGTAGGAATAAACCATGAGAAGAAAAATCATAGTACTGAAGTGACCCTTTCTCTGACCGTACAGAAGATTAATATGTATTTATATCCATATCTAAGATATAGTTCTTTTACAAAATAACATATTATTCATTCAGTCTCGTTTTCTTTTAGATTTCTGGCTTCTCCCGATCATGCTATTATTTAGACCTCTTTATATTACAACATATGTATAATGTGAGAAGTAGATGTGGGATAAAAATATAGGCATGACTATAAGGATTTATCGCACTCCTCCCTCAGAGTAAATGTTTTATAATAGCTCTACTCCTAACTCAGCCAACCAATGAACATCATATGTTTATTACACCCTCGTGAACTTTGAAGGTATATCCTGTAGTAATAAAAAGTATTTACTTTTTTCCGCAGTCCAGGACCTCACACGCTACCAAAATCTGAAGTATGTACATGACCACCATGAACTTAGGCTTGATGGATCAATCTGCTTATCACTAACCACGAAATATCTGAAGCAGGGTGGCCTTGTGGGCAATGGATTGCTCACTAATTGGCAGGTCTCCTAGGATTATAAGTGGGCTGCACTTTGCTTGAAACAATCCAGGTCGTGAAAGGGACAGAGACTAAAGAAGGCCATGCAGGACATCAAGTAGACCTGTGGCAGCATCATGTCCGGTTGCATGACTGCAATGAAGAAGATGGAAGTCTCATAGGCGGGTAGTAGGACGGCGTGATGCCCCATGACATTTATCTTGCGAATCCAATATCAGATGGATGAAATGAATGACACATGTACCTTTTTATTGTTTTTTAGATCATCCACCTTTTTTTATTGTGGCATCTGTCCTCTCCCTTTGATTTGAATTTGGACATCTTGTTTACTATATATGCATCTGCCACAGCTGCACGCACATACCTGACATCACCTCAAAGACCAGCAGTGTTCATGCTTGTGTGAAGTGCAAAAATAAACAGAAAAATGTCAGAGCTATAAACTTAGAAGAATTGTCTCGATTTTACAGAGGAATTTCAGGTTGCAAACTTGCAATCATAATGTTTTTTCTCAGTTTGTCTAGGGGCTTACGCTCCTTGTCGTGATAGGATCCTCGGATGTAATTCCCGTGTACGGCAAGAGCTGAGGTGAGATAAAGCTAGAGCCAAGTTGAATCAGACCTAGGATAGGGTATAGTGCATGCTGCTTAGACCAATCAGTTGTGAGTTCTGTTGTGAGAGGAAGCACTGCATGATCAATCGAGTAGAGAAAGGATGCACTGACGGAGGGGCTCATTACTGCTAGAAAACGGGATCGCAAAATTCAGACCTCAGATGCCCGCCGAGGGAACAGAGGCGATGCGGCGGCGCGGGCGACTTCGACGGCGTGGGCGAGGACGAGCTAGGTCTGTTTTTTACGCCATATTTGCTAGGGCAGGAGATCGCTTTATCTCAATGTTCTCATGATTGTAATTACGTGAGCTTGGTTCCAGTGTACGTGCAGATTGGATTTTTTTTCTAAGTTTTTTTTTACTTCTTCTATTACTTGACTGATAGAAAAAACAAAGGATGAGCCATGCATGTCTTACATAGATGAGGCGTGACGTGCTAGGGCTGTTTTTACACTATATTTGCTAGGGCATGAGATAGCTATATAGTTTTTTTTTGGGATGGTAATTACGTGAGGTTGGGTCCATTGTACGTGCAGATTGGATATTTTTGTTTAGGGTTTTTTTACTTCTTCTATTACTTGACTAATAAAAAGGCGTGCATGATATGGCTCTTGTACGTGCAGATTGGTAATAAAGTTTTCTTTTCCTTTGCAACCTATGGAGAAGTTCTCATGTAGGAAGTGGGATAAAGCGTGAGGACTTCTTAAGAGACTCTTTTTTTTTTCTTTAAGAGACCCATTCTTTTATTTTGTTTTGACAATTAAAAAACAATGTTTTCTTGTTGAGGATTTCATGATTGCATCTACACTGTAATAATTCGGTCCCACTGTTAAATCTAATTAACGTGGGAATTTCTTGGGAGTCTAGAATTAGTATAGGTATAGATAGATGGCTAGCTAAGGCCGTCCTTTTTCTAGGTTTTAGCCTCTTTCTTTTTGTCTTGCCTCAAGCCCTGCCTATACATACTTTCCTTTGCTTAATTTATAATAACTTCAGTGAGGATTTTCCTGTGTGTGTGTGTGTGTGTGTGTGTGTGTGTGTGTGTGTGTGTGTGTTTTGTTTTTTAAATCACATACTCCCTCCGCCCCAAAATAAGTGTCTTAACTTTCAACTAATTTTAGTACAAAGTTGTACTAAGATTGAGACACTTATCTTGGAACGGAGGGAGTATTATTTTGTGTTACATTGAAGCAAATTATACAGATTTGAAAATATTTATGTATTTCAAAATAGTGTGCATGGCTATAAAAATACATTTGCCATCTCAAATGAGATGTTTATGTATTTGAAGAAAATTTTCATGATGACATGTATTTTTAGAAAAATAAATACAAATACACTTTAGGCAATGCTTCTTTCAGCTGGGAAAGCATGTGATAAATCTGATCAAAATTAAGGAAAACAGGTGATAAGATGACTGGTAAGTACTTCAATGTACGACACCATGTTTTGACTTTTTTCATCAGCGTTAAACTAGGTCTTTTCCCCATCACGGATAGGTTGAGGAATAGTGTTTGGGCTTTTATTGTGCAAACTAGATTTTGTTTATCTGTAGTTTCTGTATCCTTAGAGGCCAACAACAATGGATACAAATCTTTCCACTATACATCCTCTTCCTGTTGTTGTCATTTGGACCGATGTGGCCAAGCTGGGGAGTATGTGGTGTTTTAATCCTGGATATCCACAACTCCTGATCTAGATGATTGTCGTCCAGAGATTTGGCTTGAGCTATATGTAGTATCGAAAATGGTGGTGTCAAGTCGTTTTGATCTGCAGGTCTCTATCTCGTCCTTTCCAACTACTAGCTTTCTACCCATATACTCCATGTGTCCAAAAAAGTTTGTCCCTTAAATGGATGTATCTAGCACCACGTGTGCTAGATACATCCATTTGAGTGACAAGCTCGGGACAAGTTTTTTCGAATGAAGGGAGTAGTAGACAGCCATTCAGTAGTTAGATGGTCTACCTTGGACGGAATCTCTCTTAGGCTAGAGGGTCTCAACAATCTCACTTACCACCTATTGGGGCCGCAGGTTCATCCGGCTCTTCAATACTCGTAAGGTTATTGTATATATCTTGTACACGATGATGAAATTTCACATTGCGCTAAAGTAGAAAACTTGGTAGGGCTTGATGAAGGCATGTAGCTTTCAGTTTTACGAGGGATCATTGTCTGTTCTTGTGGTTTCACATTTTTAATCCAACATAATTTGTTCAGTTAAGCAATAAAGTCAGATCCTATACACAATGTAGAAAAAAGAGGATCAAAATAGTAATTACAAAGTTAAAAAGACGAGAAAGTCACACTAATGGTTATTATACGACAAACGGAAAAATGTCTCTTCAGCAACCATCTGCTATCATCGTCGACATCGGTTGGGCTTTTCCAATGCACCTTTCTCCCACTTGGCAATTTAGCAGCACTCATGTCTACAATGGGCACGACAGAAAATTTAGACCGAGCTGGTGGCTAGATCTCTAACCATCAGATGTCGTCGTACGATCATTGTTGTCAAAACAAGTCCATTTCGTTGTCAAATTAATAAATATAGCGTCCTTTCAATTTTGCTTTGCTTAATTTGGATGCAAACGATTTCCCATTGATGCATGCTGACGTGCAAGAAAGACTAAGCACAGATCTTCACATTGATTCACACCAAACAAATTAAATACGAAGGTGGATCTGAAATCCACGTCCGGATAATCATACATGCGTAGGTATAGTTGTGTTAGTAACATGGCTCTCTCTTGACACACACACACACACACACACACACACACACACACACACACACACACACACACACACACACACACACACACACACACACACACACACACACACACACACACACACGCACACACACACACACACACACACACACACACACACACACAAGTAGCGTATGAGAGTGTAGTGATTAAAGATCATTTATATAGTTATGGCTGGATTTTTGTTGTTATTGAAAGAGATAGCTCTCACCCCTACCCCCCGTCTCTAAAATTTTACCCAGGTTTTGGAAAGCTAAATTTACCCAGCTTAAACTCATGGTGTATGTGCTTACGGCTACTACATTCCTTTTGCATTAATTGAAGGTAGGCAACACATGAGTTAAAATTGTGTCGAATATTTGTACAAGATAGATTATAATTGAATTTGGATTGTGTGTAGATAGGGTACGAAAACATGTTCGAGTAGAACACTTGCATCCCAGATTTCTTATATAAAATAAGGATAGATATGATGTAACCTATGTCAACATAATAACACAAACATGCAAGGGGAGCACCGATAGTGCTGATGTCCTGCTGACCAGGGTGCGGTATTGTGACTGTGTTAAAGGGAGGAGGGTCCATAATCAGACCCCGAAGATGTAGCTATATTTATGAACCTTGTTTATAAATTTGATGTCATGCCTTATGTGATTGCTTAATCTTAGACAGATCTACTACGCGCCTCGGATTTAATTCTCAAAGCATGCACGTCTCGATCCGATCTCGATATCTCATGCATGTACGCCATACGTCCATCCTGTTGATGCAATGCATTATGCACGTATACGATAGCTTTTTTTAATAATAATATGTGTCTCATTTATATAAGGATCATAGTATAAATCATGTACACATTGACCTGACAAAATTGAACAAATAACAGAAAGCTAGCCTTTGCACAAAGAAATATCAACTAAAAAATAAAATTAGAAACAAGATCTAAGAAACCCTTGAGCTTGACATCAATATCCGCCATCTGCCTCTGGCACATCCACAACAGCCACCAAAGAACAAAATAACGGATCACCTTCACACCCAAGCTCGACGTGGCTCCATCGCTGATATGCAGCTTTGCGGACCTCGAAGCTGGCTCGTCAAAGATGAAACCATTACCGTTGAACAAATCAGACCAGGGCAATATCCCGAACACGTCATCGAACTCCAGATCTGACACCCCCACATAACTAAGACATCGAAGGAGGAAACTATATTTGTCATCCATGTACCACAAACCCAACACACGATCCCGCTTGCATGCACATCCACGTACGCTAACCAATTCTAATCAATAGCATCACGAGTAAATCATACTCCTACACAGAGTACGTACTGGCCGGGGCACGGGACGGTTTATTTATTCGTGGCCCGAAATGGTGACTGGGATTAGCCATATTCAGCTATGTCACCACTCACCATCCAAGCTAGGATTGATCAAAGTACGTAATACAACCTTGCATTTTACCTTTAATTAATTCTGGTTGGTGACGTCTGACGTACTATATATATGGATGCACACATGTGACCACACAAAAAGAGCAACGGATATGATCTTGATTTATAAAGACTTTTGCACGGAGTGTCTTAACTCTGCTATCGGTGTTTTGATCGTCACGGATTGGCTGTACGGATTAATTAACTAGGTCCGGAGGAGAAGTAAAACGTACGCATTGCCGAATTTCTTTTTTCTTTGCCCACATTTTTCACACTTCAGAGCGACACGGTAAACATATATAAGCATCCATACTAGCCAATCCCTGCTAGTTAACCATGCAAACAACTCAAAGGATATACAACCATACAACCAACCAGTGACTTAGATAGGACCCAGGCTACACAAGGACCATGGCCCGGGTTGTAGCATTTTGATTTCCTTGTTGATTGTAGCATTTTTGGCATTGTTTGACATTGTAGAACATGTTCTGCCTGGAACTGGCCCGGGGCTCGGCCTGATCTTGACTACCCCACTGCAACCAACCTCTAGGTAAACCTAACAGTCAAGATAACGGTGTTGACTTTTATGGCACGTGGGCCTGACGGGTGGGCCACAACTATCAAAACATGGTTTGAAATTTAAACACTCGGCGATTTGAGTTTTTTTGAAACAGCCGACCCCAGACTGGATAGTTATCATGGGGAAAAATTCGGTAGTTTTTTGGACCCCTAGACTTAGCACCGGAGCTCGGATTTCTTAGGGATGACTTCGTCATTCTTAAATTGTTATGTCGGCTCAGTATCTCAAAAGTTTCTATAGGGATAAAAACGAGTGTATGTACTACCAGGTATATACTATGCAGCCTACATACGGTCGTAGTCACTACACCTTGTACGGTCGATATGGATGCAAGAGATCAAGCAAGCTGGCGACTAGAGCACTGCTGCAAGCACCGACGCACGGCGGTTTCAGTAATCAATGCCCGCGTCTACTTCTAACCAGCTAGTAGTTTCAGATCTCGCGCCACAATTCTTTTCCTCCTTACACGTATCCGTTCAATTTAATATAATCTGACGTGCAAGCAAGCTGCTAGTCGACGGAAAATGAACCATATGAAGGTGAAAAAAAAGGAAAGTAACAGCGCATTTATCTCTACGGTTTAATATTGTCGTTGATATATTGGCCGTTCTCATCAATAGAGGAAAGAAGATGGTCAGGTAGGTGGTCTTATCCCACATCTAATGGATGGTGGGGTATCCATCTATCTATCATATACTTAAGATAGAAGACAAATAAGACATCATGTTTGTCCACACAGATTAAATTATATCGACCATCAGTTTTAGATATGAATGGTCAAGATTTAAAGATATTACATTACATACCAATATAATGACTACATTGGTATGTAACGTAATATCTTTAAATCTTGACCAATATTATTGAAGTTTTACAACTTGACTCATGTGCAATGGACTAATAATACGGCTAGAAAACCTTCTTCGGGACTAAAACCCAACCACACCTTACTCTATCGCTTTATGGCCAAGTGTACACTCCACATGTAAGAATGAACCACAATGCTGGACTAACTGCTTGCATCCTCGTCGTCTTCAACCGCAACTGCATCCGATTGCCTAGCATGGTACTGCCTGAACCTAGTCCCGTATTTCATTTTGTTGTAGGGTGAATCGACAAGCACAACAGGTAGCTCTCTTCTGAATTTGTCGATGTAGGACTGCATGCGAGGATATGTTAGTATCGTTCCATATGTTTAAGAAAATGACAAAATTTGAGGTATTACTTTACGTACTTCGTCATATTGCAACCTTAGTTTTACTCCCATAAATAATTCGATGTTCTTCAGCATGTACAGTGCACTATAAGAACTGCAACATTTTATGTTGTTAGATCAGCATTTCAGATATTAACAATGTAAAACAAAAACAAAAGCTAATATTGTTGACTGACATCTCATCAGATTTTGGCACATTAATATTCCGTACTGGCCATTGCGTCACGTTAATGTCTTCCCATGCATTGCTTTCAATCCCATTGACTCGCATCGCTGCTCTCAGATGTGCTTCCATCCCACGTACCTGCAATCCCAATGGGATGAGAAGTTGCCTACGGCTAATACTTACATACGATGTTAAATCCTTTCTTATAGTTAAATATGTTGAAATTCTCACCACGTTATTTACTTCTTTGGGTATCATACATTGGAAAAGTGAATCAAGAACCTGAATCTCCTTCCTTATGGGGTTTACGACCACAAGGAACCAGTGGGTGTATAAACTTTTCGTAGGTAGGAAAACCTGGAGTGCACAGATAATTAGATCAACGTGCATAGTAATAAAAAAATCTGTTCTACGTCAGCTTAATATACCATATATGTTTCAGGTAGGTGGTTTCTTGTGTTGTTCTACAAATGCCTGCCAAAGTGTCCTCGTAGCACTCCTCTATCCTACCATCTCTTTCGAGCTTAGCGACGCCGGCCACCCTCTCAATGTAAACCAGTTGGCCGTCCCTTGTGTCAATTGGTTGATCATTACGCATGAGCTGGATCGCAGCATCAACCACCTACAACAATAATCAAGTTAATTGTATTGTACAAAAATGAAACTTCATAAACAAAATTGTGAAATACTATCTTACTTCGTCACCCAACCATACGCCATCTTCAAATTCATCTTTATGGGTGAGGCATTGCAAATGCTTTGATAGCACGATAATGTCATCAACTAACACCATTTGTTTTTCACGATTTGTAGTGTTGATCAGTGACGCCACGAAATTCTGTCGAACCACGTCTAGCTGGTCCCTCTGGGTTTCAGGAACTTCTGACCTCTTTTTTAAGTTGCTAGAGCCGATTTCCTCTTTTTACTGTTCATGTCCTCGGAATCATTTGTACACTCTGATGGAGTCTTTTTTTCCCTTTTTTTCTTCTCAGTGTCGTACGAAGCATACTCGTCATCCTTAAATAATTGCAATACCACCCTTTTCTTTTCGCCCCCATGATTTGGTGGCATCGATCCAACCACACTTACTTGTTGCTGCTTTTCAAAGGATTCATCATGGCTGTCATCATCTGTGAAGGCACGGGGCTCTTCAGGATCTCGCGATCCCGTAGCCTTCACAGAGTGCTGCTTACTCCGTCTGTTGAACGGATTCTGTCAGACGAAATAAACCGTGTGTTAGCCTTTAGCAGATTCTTGCTCAATTATAGGTAAAATGTGCATCACCTGGAAATCTTCAAGGCTTGTGGTGGCTTTGGAATGCATTTGGTTATCAAAACTAGGAGCTCCCTGGATATCATCCACCTCTTTCAAAAGCTTATGAATGCCACTGAGATCCTGTTTGATATTTGCAGCAGCTCTTTCGAATGCTTCATCCTGTACGTGGAAGATCAAATGTTATTTCTGAAACGACAATGATTGTTTCATAATTAAGTTAACATGCGTACGTCAAAATCTTCATCAAGGTTCTTCATGGGGGGCTCCATGTCATCATTTTTTATTCCCTGCTTACAATCGTGCTTAGCATCGACCTCCGTGACATCCTTTTGCTTCCCCTGGTCAGAAGCCTGCTCAGCATTCTCAACAGAGGCCTCCATTGGGTGTGAAGGTGCCCCAAGGTCAGATAGATGTATGTCATCCACTCCTGGAAATATTCCATCGTATTTTTTCTTTAAAAAATCCATGTTAGTATGGGGTGTTTTGATAGTAAAATAAATTAGAAAAAAACTTGTACACGTAAATTTCCAATTATATATACTAATCTCATAATTCTAGACTTACCTTCAATTCTTTGATGAGGTCCTCCGCGAGCTTGCCATTTGTACGGGTACGCCTAAGGCACTCATCCATTTTATTTTCAAGGGTGCACATCCTATGGTTTTGTTCTGTACCGGACTCCCGCATGAGGGAGGCAACTTCTTGCAAATCAGTCAATACACGTCCGATGAGTACCTTAATCTGAGACTTTGAAACAGTTAGAATCATATAACTTCATACTAGTTGGAATGTTACAATATATATTTGTGCCTTATGTAACTCATTTACCTGAGCGCCAGTCTTCGGTTTGGCCAGCGTACCATCTCGTGCTGGAATGAAAGGCCTCATCAGGTCCTCAACATACTGCAGTTTAGTGTCGTTAGTATGATTTAGAAAATATATATGTTACATAATCCAGGCAATGTGCTGACATTTTACCTCTCCAACTCCCAGATAATTATTCTGGATTATATTGTCAACCTTTGTTTCCTTCTCCTCGCTCCAGTTTTGGATCAGCGGCCTTAACCTTGATTCATACGAGATGCTAGAGTCCAATTGGTGCACTCTGAACTTCTCGTAGTACCATGTCTACATGACAACAAAAGCAGTTTACAAACATTCCCGTACATTATGTAATGTATGTTAGGTAACTGATAATTGTACTACTACGAATTACCTGCAGCAGTGGTAGATTCCCCTCCAGAATTGCCTCACCATTTACAAAATTCTTCATGCTATCCATAAGATAGTCAAGCGTTAGCTGTCCAAGATTTGTGCCCTTTATCGTCTCAACGTTTCTAACAATCCCAATATATTTGTTATCCACATACTCCTCTTTTGTTCGGCATACATATTTGCCTATGGTGTACAACACAAATGGCCTAACAAAATTTGGTGTGCTGTCGACTTTCATCTTGGCTAGAAATCCTTTGAAAGTTATTTTGGTGTCATTACGGTCTTTCAGTTTCTTCCACAACTCCATATTATCATCAAGATTTGAAGGGACGTGCTTCTTCCCATGGCAGGGCATGCCTGTTATATGCGCTACATCTTCTAATGTGATCCTACATGGTCTCCCATTGATGATAAAGGCATCCTGCTCTACATCATATGAATTAGCAATGGCCAGGCAGAATACATGTCTAATTTTGATGCTAGGTGTCTTGAGAAGTCCACCCAGTCCTATCAACTGGATGTACATCCTTTGCTGCGTGTTTAATCCGTTTATGAACTCCTCATATGGCGGCAAAGAAGCATCCTAGGTTCAATGGATGTGCAAGTGTGATTAGATTCAGCATGGTATACAATTTAAACACTCATACAGATGAATACAACTTATATATACCAACATAAAAATTGTGCTCTACGCTACTGCATGAGGTACAAGCATGTTGAGTTCCATGTATGTGCAAATACTATCATGTGATTCAGCTTGGTTACGTTTGAACGGTCATCTAAGGTAATCTCCATTGCAAGGCACTTATCTGAAATAAAATAAACATTGGAAAATAAAAAACTATCCAACCGTGGTCTCCTCAACTCTAGGCGCTAATCATGGTCAGTAGTATGGAATTAAAACATGGGCTATCGATGCCTTCCATGACATGTGCGGAAGGAAAAAAAGAAGGCAAGCACCCGCTGCACTAATTGGCATCGACAAGACCAGACGCTAAGATTTAGCCTGGAATTAATCAATGAACTGCCAATCTGGTAGGAAACAAATCCTAGCGCCCTCCCCTAACGCACCCCAACTTAATTTGTTTAAAAACGTGTGGAGTTACATGAATATGCAAACAACGAGTGGGGTCGCAGCAAGAGATCATGCGAGGAGGATCGTGGCACGAAAAATAGCAGCGGCTGAGATCATGGGGAGTTACTAGAGGATCCATGTTTGGCTCCGTCGTTCGGTCTTGCTGGATTCCTGGGTTGCTCCGTCCTTCTGTCTTGCTGGTTTGGGTGGCGCAGAAGGACGAACTGTGATCTACGAGGTTTCAAAGGATCCCTATTTATAGGGATCGTAATAACCCGGACATATATCTACGTATAGATTTCTTTGGTTGGAGGAAATCAAGGGAGGGGACCCACCTGGTTGAATATTAGGGGGGGCGTGGAGAGTTTAGCAAAGGTAAGTTATGGTTTAAAAAAACAAGGTAAGTTGCGTAACAACACGTAGGTCTCCTGAGAATCACAATCATCAAAAAGATATCGTTCCCGTTTCTTTGAAAATCAGCCAAAATATTTCAGCCTCACTGAATTTCAGCCAAAATATTTCAACACTCGCTGAATTTTTTTCTGAAACTTCTAACTAGCGATGTTAAAAAAATCTGAACCTTCTAACTAGCGATGCCAAAATATTTCAGCACTCGCTGAAATTTTTCTGAAACTTCTAACTAGCGATGTTAAAAGAATTCCGAAACTTCTACCTAGGGATGTTTAAAAAATTCTGAAACTTCTAACTTGCGATGTAATTGTTCTGAATCTTGTCCAGACTCCGACGACACTTAAATATAAATTTAAGAATTCAATTAACCTTCCTAAGCTTCAAAAGTTCTGGTTGAAAAAAGCAAATATATGTTTCAGCGTCTCACATGCAGACCAAATTTATTTCAAGAATAGTATTTGGAACCAGTACTGTGAAATATTACAACTTGATTAATCCGCACTGGACTATGAACATGGCTAGGAAACCTTCTTCAATAATAGTATTTGGCTCTCTTGTGTAGTTATTTTATTGCCCATCCGATCTTGCATATTCAAAATCATACCTTTTTTCCTCGTATCTGTGAGACCAATTTTTGTTAATAACGCTGAATCATTTCTGTTGTTGCTCAAGATGGCACGACACCATGGTTTTCACTTCGGTGAGATTTCGATAAAATAACTGAACTTCATTCATTTAAGCACTCACTGCAATATTTGCCTTTCAGCCGAAATATTTCAGCACTAACTAAAAATTTTCTGAAACTTCTAACTAGCAATGTTAAAAAAAGCTTCAAAAGTTCTGGTTGTAAAAAGCAAATATATGTTTCAGCGTCTCCCATGCAGACCAAATTTATTTCAAGAATAGTATTTGGAACCAGTAATGTGAAATATTACAACTTGATTAATCCACACTGGACTATGAACCTGGCTAGGAAACCTTCTTCGGGACTAAAACCAAACTACACCCTACTCTACCGCTTCGTAACCAAGTGTACACTCCAGATCTAAGAATCAACCACTGCTAGACTAACTGCTTGCATCTTCATGATCTTCAATCGCAGATGCATCCGATAGGCTAGCAATGTACGTCTTCAGCCTTTTCATGGACTTCAATTTGTTTTAGGGCGAAGTAAGAAGGGCAACAGGCAGCTCTCTTCTATAATTGTCAATGTATGCCTGCATGGGAGGATATGTTAGTATCGTTCCATATGTTTACAAAATTGACAGAATTTTAGGTGTCACTCTACGTACTTGGTCATAACACAGCGTAAGATCTTCTCCCGTAAAGAATTCGATGCTCTTCAGCATGTAGAGTGCACAAGAAGAACTACAACAATTAATTCTGTTAGCACCATTTCACGTATTAAAAATTCAAAACATATTGAGAAGCTAATACTGTTGACTGACTTGTCATCTTGTCTTGGCACAGGAACATACTTTACTGTCCATTGGGTCATGTTAATGTCTTGCCATGCATGGCTTTGTGGTCCATTGATTCACAGTGATGCTCTCAGATGTGCTTCCACCCCATGTATCTGCCAAAGTCCATGGCATGAGAAGTTGCTCATGGTTCAAGGTTAGGTATGATGCTAAATGCTGTGTTATATTGAAAGACGTTTAAAATCTCACCACGTGAACCACTTGTGTTACTACGTAGCTGAAAAGTGAATCAAGAATCTGAATCTCCCTCCTTATGGGGTTTACGACCACAAGGAACCAGTGGGTGTTCGCCATGTTCGTAGGTAGAAAAACCTGGACAGCAAAGATGATTACATCAATATGCATAATGATTACAAAAATAAATGTGTTTATGTCATGGTTAGATGGTACCAAATCATGTCTGAGGTAGTTGTCTCCTTTTGTTGTTCCATGACTACCCGCCAAAGCGGCCTCGTGGCAGTTCTCTACCTTACCATCTCTTTCGAGCATAGCGACACCGCCCACCCTCTCAATGTAAACCAGTTGCCCGTCCCTTATGTCCTCAGGATGATCATGACGCATGATCTGAATCACAACATCAACCAACTAAAACAAAATTCAAGTTAATTGTACTGTGCAAAAGAAAATTGATAAAATAATTTGGCAAATATCTTACTTCGTCACCCAACCATTTGTCATCTAAAACTCCATCTGTCATGGTGAGGCATTGCAAATGCTTTTGTAGCAGAACAATGTCATCAATTACCACCAATTGTTTATCAAGATCTGAGGTGTTGACAATTTCGGCCACGTGATTCTGTCGAAACTTGTCAAGGTCGGTCTCTAGCCTTGAAGCACACGTGTCTGTATCTTTAAAAATGCTTGCACGGTTTTTCCTCTTTGTATTGTTTGTGTCCTTGGAATCGTTGGTAGACTCCGATGGAGTCATGTTTCTCTTTCTCTTCTTATCACTATCGTACAGAACATAATCTTTATTGCACAATAATGAAGATGCCACTCTTTTCCAGATGCTCGTACGAGTTGGTAGCATGGAATCAACCACGCTATCTTGTCTCTGCTTTGCTAAAGAATCATCATAGTTGTCTTCATCAACTGGGAAGACATGTGTCTCTTCCGGCTCCCTTATTGCCTTAGCCTTGGCAGACCGGTGTTTGCTTTTGGTACCTGCCTCTCCCCCCACCTCAATACTGACATCTTCATCATCTTGATCTCTTCTTTCTTCAGCCTTTCGCACATTCTCATTGTGCCACAAATTCAGAGGATCCTGTGATTCGAAATAAAGCACTTTTTAGCTACGAATCTTCATTAACTTAAAACAAAATCAGTTAGATGTGAAATGTGTATCACCATGAAAGCTTCAAGGCTTGTGGTGGTTTTTGAATGCTTTTGCGATTGCAAACTAGGAGCAGGCTGCAAATCTTCAGCTACGTTTTTCATGGGGGCATCCATATTATCTTTTTGTATCCCCTTAGCAGAAATGCCTTTGGCAATGACCTCCGTGTCTTTTTTTGTTTTTGCTGGTGAGTAGTATTCTCTCCTGGGACCTCCATTGGGTCCGCAGGTACTCCCAGGTCAGATAGCTGTATGTCCTCTACTCCTGGGCGATCAACATCAAATATTCCATAGCGGTGGTTCTTTAAAACAAATGTGTTAGTGTGGAGAGTATTGATAGTAAAAATATTTATAGAAACTCATAATTGTATACTTACATTGAATTCTGTGATGAGGTCGTCCATGCGTCTGCCGTTCGCAAGTGTATGCCTAAGGCACTCGTCCATTTTTTTTCAAGGGTGCTCATCCTATCAAATTGTTGTGCACTGGCTTCCCGCACAATGGAGGCAACTTCTTTCAAATCAGCCAATATACGGCCCATGAGTGCCTTATCCTGCAAATTACAAGCAGTTAGAAGCATATGACTTCGATTGTACTTGTAAAGTTACAATATATATTTGTGTCTGATGTTCATCATTTACCTGACCATCAGTCTTTGGTTTCACCGGCGTCCCAACTGGTGGCGGATTGAAAGGCCGCAGCAGATCATCGACATACTGTATGTTAGTGTCGTTAGTATCATTCAAAACATATGGTAGATAATCCAGGCACACAGTACTAACACTTTACCTCTCCAACCCCTATATAATTTTTGTTGATTATGTTGTCAACCTTCTGTGCCTTCTCGTCACTCCAGTTTTGCATCAGCGGCCTTAACCTTGATGCATACGAGATGGTAGAGTCCAATTGGTGCACCCTCCACTTCTCGTAGTACCACGTCTGCATTACAACAAAAACAGCTTAGAAATTTTTCCATAAAATTAAATGTATTGTATGTTAATAATGATTGTATTACTTGCAGCAATGGTAGGTTTCCCTCCAGATTTGCTCCACCATTTACAAATTTCCTGACGCTAGTCATAAGATGGTCAAGTGTAAGATGTCCAAAATTGGTGCTCTTTATTGTCTCAACGTTTCTAACAATCCCAAGGTATCTGTTGTCCACATACTGCTGTGTTGCCGAGCATACATATTTGCCTATGGTGTACAAGACAAATGGCCTGACAAAATTAGGTGTGCTGTTGCCTTTCATCTTGGCTAGCAATCCTTTCAAAGTTACTTTTGTGTCATTGGGTTCTTTTAGTTCCTTCCACAACTCCAAAGTATCGTTGTGATTTGAAGAGACGTGATTCTTCCCCATGCAGGGTAGGCCTTTTATATGCTCCACATATTTTAGTGTGATCCTAAATGGTCTCCCATTAATTATAAAGGCATCCTGCTCTGCATCATATGAATAAGTGATGGCCTGGCACAGTAGACGTCTCATTCTCATGCCAGGAGTCTTGAGAAGTTCACCCAGTCCAATCAACTTGATGTACGTCAGTTGCTGTGCGTTTAAATCTTTTATGAACTCCTCGTATTGCAGCAATGAAGCAACCTCTGAGTTCCCTGAATGTACAAATAGTGTGATTAGATTCTATATGGTATTCATTTAAACATGCATAGAACCGACTAGATGTAATCTATGCCAATATCAAAATTGTGCTCTACATTGCTGCATGAAATTATAGAGCTTCTAGGCCATATAATGAACACCAGACATAGAAAAACAAGCTATCTCTGTCCGCAAATTGACTGATAATAGTATAGATTTTTAGTACAAAGAGCAGACTTTGTTCTATGTACACTACTAAAGTTTCAGGCGTCACGCTTACGAAAATAATTGCATACATGATCACAAGATCAATAGTTTATAGATAATCACCATACTAGGAATGTAACATGTGATCCTACTGTCCATCTTTCTCTTTAGTTTTCTCCTTTATTTCTCGTCAACCTAAAATTTAATATAGTACATACATTTGATGTTCTCAATGCCAAATAAGTGAGGCGTGCAACTTACGTACAAAACTACTTTGTATTCTGTCTACTGCGTATTTGATCAGGCATTTAGGAGTACTACGATTATTTTGTTTATTCGGTTGCTGGTTTTAAACAAAGTTGAATTACTAGTCCTTCCTTTCCATATCGTTGCACGTAGAACTTTCCAACACGAAAATTAGCGCAAGTTTCATTATAGAGAGAGGCATTCACGACTAAAAACTAAGAGAGGAAGGTATCCATGATCTCCCTTAAGTTTTGCTAAAGCACATGTAGATGTGCTCTAAGTATTGCTTATCTAAGTCCTATGTCATTGATTTTATGCTAAGATTCGTGCAAGCCTTTCTAGACACACCAATCTCCCTTCGGTAAAATAGGGATAGTTCGTTATGGCTGTAACTAAACGAGATCAAAAAGAAGTGTGCCGTAAATAATGGGATTGCATGCAGACTTGGGAAGGAGGGTGTATACACAATACAAGGATCTCGATCGTTACCGGAGGATTCTTTCGATGGCGACCGACTCCATTGCCGTTCGCTTTCATCTTTTGATTCGCCGGCTTCTCCGACGTGCCCTTCTCTTTCGTCGGCTTCTCTGACATGCCCTTGTCTTTCATCTCAGGATTCACCGACGCAGGCTTTGAAGATGACGGCTCCGTCGGCTTCACCGACCTGGGAGCTACTTTGGGCGGCGTGGGGGGGGGGGGCTAATTCGGTGTAGTCATGGAAGGCTAGGTATGGGCGGTGTGGGGTGGAAGTATACGATCTATGCCGTGAAAAGCTTCGTATTTATAGGGGATTCTCTACCAACCGATCACAAGGAAATATTGGGAATTTGGGATCTCACGAAGAGGTAGTTTTAGATCACGTAATGTTTATGTATAGGGGATTCTCTAACAACCCACCACAAGGAAATATTGGGAATTTGGGATCTCACGAAGAGGTAGTTTTAGAGCACATAAAGTTTTTTAGCTATATTTTTATTTTGAGAATTTTTTAGCAAGTTTAGATCAGTAATCTCAACCATGAAGCGTTTGGGCTTCTTGTGCTTTCTTATACGGGCCTATGGGTGAGCCCATTTTAAATGTGAACATGACAAAGGAAGCGAGGACTCCAGAAGGCGGGACGAGCCCCGTCCCAATTATTTAGGATGGGCATGCGCGAGGGCACTTCTTTCCTCACTGCCACGATTCTCCAAAAACGGTTCCTCTGCCTCTGCGTCCTCTCGATTCCCTCTTCCTCTGCGTCGCCCACTCTCCCAACAATCTGGCTTCTGGAACGGTGAGTTCTCCTTCCTGTCAATTTTGTTAGTAGTTCTCTAGTAGCAGCACATACGATGACCTTCTTCTTGTCAATTTCTTGTTCTCCTGCTTCTTTATTTTGTGCGCACACATTCATCTTCCTGCAACATGTAGTCCGTTGCCTTATGAGAATTTTGCACACAGATTCATCTGCATGCAACATCTAGTCCTTTGTCTTGTCAATTTCTTGTTTTTCTCCTGCTTCTTTAGTTTGTACACACAATTTCATCTGCATGGGTGATGAACAATTCATAGATACATGTTTATTCTTGATTGTTGATGCAGTTGTTTATATAAATATTTCAAGAGCGTAAATTTATATTGTTAATTCGCATATACTCCCTCTGCAAGGAAATATAACAACTTTTGGTTCACTGCTTTAGTGATTTCTTTACAGAGGGAGTACTTGTTTAGTTTAAGTTGTTCATGCACTTGTTTACATAAACTTTCAATAGCGCCAGAATTCCTATACTATCTGCCGTCATATTCATCTCGGCTTATTGTTATCATGTTATTGTCATGCTTCATGTATTATACTGGTTTCATTAATTACAGTCCTTCGTCATGGCATTCGAGAATGATTATGATGCTAGGGCAGATGGAAATACAGAAATTTGTGTGAAGTACACGAACAAGGCAAGCTGTGTTGAGTATTGTATTGGCAGATTCAAATACTGGCTACGGAACGATGACCAGAAGATAGTTGCACTGGATGTGGAGTACACCTGGCCTGGTTGTCCGACACAGATGGCGGCCGTGGTCCAGTTATGCGTTGGCATCTACGTCCTTGTGTACCACATAAGCGTTGCTGATGAGCACTGCGGCCTACTTGCCACCTTCCTGCTCGACGAGGAGTACACCTTTGTTGGGGTGGACATTGAGAATGACAAGAAAAAACTCAAGCATGTTGGTCTGGTGGTACAAAACTTTGTGGATATCTAGAATATGTGGAGAGTGCCTGATCCAGTGACGATTAAGACAAAGTATGGATTGGCTGACTACGCTGGTTCCATCATCCACCACAGCTACAACAAGATGAAGGACGTTCTCACAGAAGATGACCACCATATATGGGCAGAAGCGCCCTTGCCCTTGAAGAACATCTATTATGCTTCCATGGACGCGTATGCCACCTATGACGTATACAGACGGTTGGTGAACTTCCAGAAGGGGTTCGAGAGTCAGCGCCAGCATCTCGCCAAACCATCCAGGCGGTCAAAGAAGTCCGGAAGGAAGAATGAATCAACATAAAATGTTTGTTCTATTTATCTAGCTGATAGTCTGTAAACTTTATTATACTGCTAGTAAGTCGTAAGTTCAAATTTCCTGCGAGTTGAATCATCCTTTATTCTAGCTGTCTTGCCTAATTTGATCCACGTTCACGAGATATTATACTTAAGACGTTTATTTTGTTTCGGTTTCGCTAGCTATGATACAGAATGCGATAGCCACTTTTACCAAAAGATTATTTCAGATTTATAATGAATACACAGAATGTGATAGCCATTTTTTCCAAAAGATTATTTCAGATTTATAATGAATACTGTTCTCAACTGGGTTTGAATAGAGAAATTTTATTTTTTAATTGTATAGAGAAAGTTCATTTTTTTAATCAAGAGAAGGGTCGCCCTCTCTGATTTTCCATTAACAGAAAACACATGGTCTTTCAAGCCCCTGATACAAACTACAACTAGAAACTAAAGTAATCAACTAGCAGCACAAATCATACATGGTAGCAAGCCCAACCAGACTTAACATGAAGGTCCAAAAAATAAAAACTACGGCAGAGATGCGCAGGCGACACCGCAGTACCCTGTGACTCCACACTTGCAATGAACTGTACAATTCACCTGCTACATGCTCTAGCGTGCACATATAGACCATCAGCACCTCTTTGTTTACCACCTTCATCTGCAATATAGACCATCCCATGACAAGCAAATTAGCTAAACAAGAATCATAAGATCACTATACCATTTATTTTGTAATCTCACATTATTCCTGCATTGTGAAAGAGTCAAGAACACAACTGATGCCCTTCCCGCATCTCCTACGCAAACACTCATAGGTAGTTCTACCATCTTAACTCCATGATTTAAAATATTAATAAAACCCCCTTAACGATTCCATTTGCATTACCATCGTTCATGATTATAGCCAGGGAAATAGCAGCCAATAAAGCAACCACCTGTGAGAGACCTATTTTGAGTCCTGAATAGGGCCGAATCCTAGCATTTACTCTAACTGAAACATGTCCTCCTCTCATAGTCATCATCACCCAAGACATAATGAAGACGTAACCCCATAGATGCATAACTGCTATCAAAATAGTTTTCGCACTATACCTAGTGTAAAGGACACTCTTGCGTTGTCGTGCTACATTTATGGCTCCTCGGTCAGCATGTTCATAACCACCTCGATCTGAAGATCTTCACGGGTGGTGGTTTTAAAACCGAAAAGAACGGCTTTATGAACCTTAAACTCTTCACTGTCAACAAAATCACTCCATCCCTTGCCGAAGATGATGCGGCCATCATCACACTTGTGGTACTTGATCGGCATCAAACTGTCCTTGCACAGCCGAATGCCAGCAAGCCCATCTCCCGGTCTCTCCCCATCTCCTAGGGTCTTTGGGGCGTCGACAACTTTCACCGGTAATCTCTGTATGCACCGTCATAGGAAGAAAAATTATCAAATATGTGAAGGAGCAGTAAACAAAAGGATCTTCAGCTACATCTACATATATTACATAAGGATCTTCAGTTATGGGAAACAAAAGGATATGCAAAAACACACATCAGTGTATTCACTGGTTTCAGCTACAATAGCATATCATTAAACTTTCTCTCCATGAAAAAACAAAGAAAATTGCATACAAAATAGTAAATACTAGTACACCAAAAACATACCATCGTCTTTCCTCCTATGTTCGACTTGGTGAAGCGGTGGACAAAAAATGCACCTATATAACCTTTCTTCATCACCAAAAGGTCATGTAGGTTACGCTCCTCTTGCTTCGTAAGATTAATTCCCTTCGTTATGATAGCTAATTCTAGAGGATCTTTACGCTCTTCGTTTTGATCGCATGTCATTGGCAGGTTGCAGCAGTACACCATAGGAATGTCTTCAGTCAAATCGAAGGAGACAAGGTCGCCTTCTCGCAGGTCGAAGTCTTCAACAAACCTGCACCAGTTCTCACCACAGATGATCGCCCTTGAATTCCCTTTGTACACGCCAAAATCATACATGCGGCTCCCTCTCGCTTGAAAAAGCAATGAACTGTTTGGGATGGCGCTGAACTGGTGCCTTGCGTAGCATGGCACGATATGTAGATGTAGAATTTAATTGCTATTTATTTCCTACGTATTGTTAATCTTCAAAGTAGAGGGGAACAAACACAGTACAAGTAAAATTTACATGATTATTTATACCAGAGCTGAAGTGTCCCCATCTAGCCTGATGGTAAATGTCAACCCATCTTCATTGGGCCTGTTGCAGTCCTGTCGACAGGTTATGCACACCACCTGTGTAAACAAAATAAAATGAAGAAAAGCAAATTATGAGAATTTAAGAAAAGGGCTTATGCATGTAAACACACTAGGCAATAATCATACAGTATAATCAACGAAGGTACTGCATCAGTAATCAACAATCATACACTTGAACTGAGCGGGTGGCTCGCCCTCCACTCCTCATAACCCCGCAACGCAGCGCGTGCCCACCGCACCACAGCTTGTTCAGACATGTCCTTCTCTTCATCCTCGACCGGCAGCATGGGCTCACCTCGAGCGTCAACGCGCGGCATTGGCCCCTTCTCCTCTGCAGCACAACTGAGGTAGTGTCTGAGACTGAGCAGCAATCTCTGAGAAAAGTCCTATGAAAACATAAATCCTACTACTGCTGTTACTCGGCCCACCCGAATGTACACACGCACACCTTCAACATATAGCCCATCTACATACATCCGCATCCAACAATATGGTCCTTGAAAAAGAAAAGAAAATCTGTTCTGGACGGACGAAGGATCGTCAGGGTAACCAACTCAATTAGCCACTTGTCTATCATGTTGGAGAAAATGAACTTACTTCACTTTTTCCTGGTACTACATAACCACACAAAATAAAGACTAAAATAATTCCTAAAAACTCTGATATATTGTACGCCCTCACATTTATAATCTTTAAAATATGAACTAATTTGGGCAACAGAATTAAGAGTTTATTGTTATTTCCCTACAAAGATACAAATATTTGGATCAAAATTTCATATTCTGCAAAAAAACACTGCAGTAAGTATTATTCTGGGAAAAGTTTAGTTGACTTGCAATCTAGGACTACAGGTTAATGGCTTCCTTACTAAACCCAACCTAATTTCGGCCTAAAAAGGAATTTAATCCACTAGCCCAGCTTATAAGTTTTGAGCCCACCCTCTGGTTTCTTCCTGGATTCGCCACTGCATAAGACCAATATTTTTTAAAGTTTCTGAAGGACTATTTGCTGAAATTTGCTGCTATTGTGTTACGCATCTGCACTTGTTCATTGTTATGAAAACCCTAGAATACCGAAAACCTAAAAAAATACCCAACTAGCCACCGATGTAGAAAACTTCCTTCAATCTCTGCATCGCCTTCCACCTAACCTCCGATTTAAAAATCCTAACTATCTAATCTCTGACTTTGAAAACCATATCCAACTCCCGAAACGGCAACACAACAAGGAACAAAGAAGTCGAAGATTACAAGTTAGGGTTTCTCACTTCAACTAGTCGCCGGTAGTCGCTAGGTGCTTGCTGACGGCCTCCCAATCTCACTCTGCGCTCTTCTGCTCCAACCGTTGAGAGCGGCCAGGCGAGTAGGCGGCGGGGTCGCGGCGGGGTGGTTTGTGGGGAGGGTGGGGGTCATGGGGGCGGGGGTGTGTGGGCGATGGGGGTGATGACACAGACCCTATCCGTGTCAAGCACAGAAAATAACGGCCCGTGGGTCCAGTTCGTAAAGAAACAACCAAACAGGCCCACAGGCCGCATACCAGTCACAAAGCAAAACCCTATGCTACTAATACAAAAAACACAAAGCAAAAATCCTTTTGTCTAAAAAACAAAAACAAAGGAAAATCGTAAAAAAGAGGGAAATCCATTTTGGGTGAGTTCAACGTGAAGGTGATGGTGAGAGGCTCAAGGAGGAGTTTTGTGCATTTACAACACCTTTGTTTTAGAGAAAAAATGCACCTTACAATGTGAAATTATAAAATTGTTATTAATAAGTGCTGAAAATTCCTTATTTATAAAAAATTGTTTCTTTCCAGAAAAAAAACAAACTTCAATAATGGGGGTAGGTAATTGCGTCGCCTTTCTCGCCCCCCTCGCATATTCGGGCCATTTACCGCATTTCTATGGTTGTAACCTCGAAAGTTCAAGATCTTATGCGACCACCATGAAATCATAGCAGGGAATGGGATGATTGCCCCATGTTAAGCTCTTTGGTCCATATATGTGCCATATGCTACCAACGGGAGGCATGGCCTCGAAGTCGTTCTCTATGGCTATGATGCCCGTCTGATGTCGTTATAATCAATGCAAATTCGTGAGGGGCTAAAAATTCACCGGACCGGGTCTGGTGCCATCGAGAGAGAATGCGTCCGGCCTGTGAAAGGAGTGCAGGGCCTGTTCCTTCATTTGCCTCAAATCTCGATGCCACGTGATGTTAGACCTAGTAACCAAGGCATGTCTCGTGCATCGCACTCAACTGGATCCACAACATGCATGCACACATGTCCACGTGTGAGTCTAAACGGCGGGGATGCATGGCTCGGGGACTGGCGTAAGTGGTGTGAGTCCAGTTTGGATCTAGCTACCAAGAGGTAACGCATGAGTCTAAATGTCTACCAAGAGGGTGCATGTCCACGTATGAGTCTAAACGTCTACGTGATACTCCGCACGTGGGTCTAGACGGCGGGTCTGCATGTGCTTTGGATATAGCTACCAAAAGGTAACGTGTCCGGTTTGTGTCTAGGCGGTGCTTCAGGGGGCCTAGCGTGGTCTCGTCGTATGACCCATGAAGGGTGTGGTCAAACACCGAGAGCGGCATGCATAAGCCCTAACGCGGGCTATGTGGAAGGCATGCCATATCGCATGCTGGATGTAGCCAATGGAGGGAACGAGTTCGGCATGCAGACGGAGTGTGGGGCCCATTCCTTCATTTTCCTCAAAATTCGTTGCCGCTTCATGTGGGCCCTTTTCTAAAAGGCATGTCCAGTGCATCACACACAGCTGGATTCACACCATGCATGCACACTTGCCACATAGACACCCACCGTAAACCTTTAGCCAAGTTGACCCACACCATCCATCCACCCTTGACCCCACATCGGTTCGTTGGATCTCCGACGAGTCCCTTCCCTCGGTATGCCAAGCATGTTAAAACGACACACGGCTACACGTCTTGCACACCAAGATTGGCGCATCATGCACTAGTGCCAACAAACATGTCCAGCTGAGCATCTTTGCCCATTATCTGGATCGAGGCGGCTAGCGGTGCATCTTGTCGGCCCGGTTGCCTAGTGGTGCATGCTATGGATAGACATGAATCGCATCACATCGGATCAAGATTCCCCTCTCTTGTACCGGACATCGGAGCAGCACACATGCATGGTAGAAGAATCTGCTGTTGGGGAACGCACTAATTTCAAAAAATTTCCTACGCACACACAAGATCATGGTGATGCACAGCAACGAGAGGGGAGAGTGTTGTCTACGTACCAACGCAGAACGACTGCGGAAGCGATCACACAACGTAGAGGAAGTAGTCGTACGTCTTCTTCCCGATCCGACCGATCCAAGCACCGTTACTCCGGCACCTCCGAGTTCTTAGCACACGTTCAGCTCGATGACGTTCCTCGGGCTCCGATCCAGCAAAGCGTCGAGGAAGAGTTCCGTCAGCACGACGGCGTGATGACGATCTTGATGTACTACCGACGCAGGGCTTCGCCTAAGCACTACAACGGTACGATCGAGGTGGAATTTGGTGGCAGGGGGCACCGCACATGGCCAAGGAACGATCTCAAGGATCAAGTTGTGTGTCTTGGGGTGCCCCCTGCCCCCGTATATAAAGGTTGGAGGAGGGGGGCCGGCCGGCCAAGGGAGGGGAGGCGCAGGGGAGTCCTACTCCCACCGGGAGTAGGACTCCTCCCCCCAATCCTAATCCAATTAGGACTCCGGGGGGGGGGGGGAAGAGAGAGAAGGGGGGCCGGCCCCTTATCCTATTCCTAATAGGACTTGGGGAAGGGGGGCGCCGGCCAGCTTGGGCCTTTTCCCTTTTTCTCTTTTTTTCCACTAAGGCCCAATAGGCCCATTAGTCTCCCGGGGGGTTCCGGTAACCCTCCCGGTATTCCGGTAAAATCCCGATTTCACCCGGAACACTTCCGATGTCCAAACATAGGCTTCCAATATATCAATCTTTACGTCTCGACCATTTCGAGACTCCTCGTCATGTCCGTGATCTCATCCGGGACTCCGAACAACCTTCGGTACATCAAAATGCATAAACTCATAATAACTGTCATCGTAACGTTAAGCGTGCGGACCCTACGGTTCGAGAACAATGTAGACATGACCGAGACACGTCTCCGGTCAATAACCAATAGCGGGACCTGGATGCCCATATTGGCTCCTACATATTCTACGAAGATCTTTATCGGTCAGACCGCATAACAACATACGTTGTTCCCTTTGTCATCGGTATGTTACTTGCCCGAGATTCGATCGTCGGTATCCAATACCTAGTTCAATCTAGTTACCGGCAAGTCTCTTTACTCGTTCCGTAATACATCATCTCACAACTAACATATTAGTTGCAGTGCTTGCAAGGCTTATGTGATGTGCATTACCGAGAGGGCCCAGAGATACCTCTCCGACAATCGGAGTGACAAACCCTAATCTCGAAATACGCCAACCCAACATCTACCATTGGAGACACCTGTAGTACTCCTTTATAATCACCCAGTTACGTTGTGACGTTTGGTAGTACCCAAAGTGTTCCTCCGGTAAACGGGAGTTGCATAATCTCATAGTTATAGGAACATGTATAAGTCATGAAGAAAGCAATAGCAACATACTAAACGATCGGGTGCTAAGCTAATGGAATGGGTCATGTCAATCAGATCATTCTACTAATGATGTGACCTCGTTAATCAAATAACAACTCCTTGTTCATGGTTAGGAAACATAACCATCTTTGATTAACGAGCTAGTCAAGTAGAGGCATACTAGTGACACTCTGTTGGTCTATGTATTCACACATGTATTATGTTTCCGGTTAATACAATTCTAGCATGAATAATAAACATTTATCATGATGTAAGGAAATAAATAATAACTTTATTATTGCCTCTAGGGCATATTTCCTTCAGTCTCCCACTTGCACTAGAGTCAATAATCTAGATTACACAGTAATGATTCTAACACCCATGGAGCCTTGGTGCTGATCATGTTTTGCTCGTGGAAGAGGCTTAGTCAACGGGTCTGCAACATTCAGATCCGTATGTATCTTGCAAATCTCTATGTATCCCACCTGGACTAAATCCCGGATGGAGTTGAAGCGTCTCTTGATGTGTTTGGTCCTCTTGTGAAATCTGGATTCCTTTGCCAAGGCAATTGCACCAGTATTGTCACAGAAGATTTTCATTGGACCCGATGCACTAGGTATGACACCTAGATCGGATATGAACTCCTTCATCCAGACTCCTTCGTTTGCTGCTTCCGAAGCAGCTATGTACTCCGCTTCACATGTAGATCCCGCTACGACGCTTTGTTTAGAACTGCACCAACTGACAGCTCCATCGTTTAAAGTAAACACGTATCCGGTTTGCGATTTAGAATCGTCCGGATCAGTGTCAAAGCTTGCATCAACGTAACCTCTTACGGTGAGCTCTTTGTCACCCCCATATACGAGAAACATATCCTTAGTCCTTTTCAGGTATTTCAGGATGTTCTTGACCGCTGTCCAGTGATCCATTCCAGGATTACTTTGGTACCTCCCTGCTAAACTTATAGCAAGGCACACATCAGGTCTGGTACACAGCATTGCATACATGATAGAGCCTATGGCTGAAGCATAGGGAACATCTTTCATTTTCTCTCTATCTTCTGCAGTGGTCGGGCATTGAGTCTTACTCAATTTCATACCTTGTAACACAGGCAAGAACCCTTTATTTGCCTGATCCATTTTGAATTTCTTCAAAATCTTGTCTAGGTATGTGCTTTGTGAAAGTCCAATTAAGCGTCTTGATCTATCTCTATAGATCTTTATGCCTAATATGTAAGCAGCTTCCCTGAGGTCTTTCATCGAAAAACTTTTATTCAAGTATCCCTTTATGCTATCCAGAAATTCTATATCATTTCCAATTAGCAATATGTCATCCACATATAATATCAGAAATGCTACAGAGCTCCCACTCACTTTCTTGTAAATACAGGCTTCTCCAAAAGTCTGTATAAAGCCAAATGCTTTGATCACACTATCAAAGCGTTTATTCCAACTCCGAGATGCTTGCACCAATCCATAAATGGATCGCTGGAGTTTGCATACTTTGTTAGCTCCTTTTGGATCGACAAAACCTTCTGGTTGTACCATATACAACTCTTCTTCCAGAAATCCATTCAGGAATGCAGTTTTGACATCCATCTGCCATATTTCATAATCATAAAATGCGGCAATTGCTAACATAATTCTGACGGACTTAAGCATCGCTACGGGTGAGAAAGTCTCATCGTAGTCAACCCCTTGAACTTGTCGAAAACCTTTTGCGACAAGTCGAGCTTTATAGACAGTAACATTACCGTCAGCGTCAGTCTTTTTCTTGAAGATCCATTTATTCTCAATTGCTTGCCGATCATCAGGCAAGTCAACCAAAGTCCATACTTTGTTCTCATACATGGATCCCATCTCAGATTTCATGGCCTCAAGCCACTTTGCGGAATCTGGGCTCACCATCGCTTCTTCATAGTTCGTAGGTTCATCATGATCTAGCATCATGACTTCCAGAACTGGATTACCGTACCACTCTGGTGCGGATCTCACTCTGGTTGATCTACGTGGTTCAGTAGTATCTTGTTCTGAAGCTTCATGATCATCATCATTAGCTTCCCCACTGATTGGCATAGGTGTCGCAGAAACAATTTTCTGTGATGTACTATTTTCCAATAAGGGAGCAGGTACAGTTACCTCGTCAAGTTCTACTTTCCTCCCACTCACTTCTTTCGAGAGAAACTCCTTCTCTAGAAATGATCCATTCTTAGCAACGAATGTCTTGCCTTCGGATCTGTGATAGAAGGTATACCCAACAGTTTCCTTTGGGTATCCTATGAAGACACATTTCTCCGCTTTGGGTTCGAGCTTATCAGGTTGAAGCTTTTTCACATAAGCATCACAGCCCCAAACTTTAATAAACGACAACTTTGGTTTCTTGCCAAACCATAGTTCATAAGGCGTCGTCTCAACGGATTTTGATGGTGCCCTATTTAACGTGAATGCGGCCGTCTCTAAAGCATAACCCCAAAATGATAGCGGTAAATCAGTAAGAGACATCATGGATCGCACCATATCTAGTAAAGTGCGATTACGACGTTCGGACACACCATTACGCTGTGGTGTTCCGGGTGGCGTGAGTTGCGAAACTATTCCACAATTTTTCAAATGTATACCAAACTCGTAACTCAAATATTCTCCTCCACGATCAGATCGTAGAAACTTTATTTTCTTGTTACGATGATTTTCAACTTCACTCTGAAATTCTTTGAACCTTTCAAATGTTTCAGATTTATGTTTCATTAAGTAGATATACCCATATCTGCTTAAATCATCTGTGAAGGTGAGAAAATAACGATATCCGCCACAAGCCTCAATATTCATCGGACCACATACATCGGTATGTATGATTTCCAATAAATCTGTTGCTCTCTCCATAGTACCGTAGAACGGTGTTTTAGTCATCTTGCCTATGAGGCACGGTTCGCAAGTACCAAGTGATTCATAATCAAGTGATTCCAAAAGCCCATCAGTATGGAGTTTCTTCATGCGCTTTACACCGATATGACCTAAACGGCAGTGCCACAAATAAGTTGCACTATCATTATTAACTTTGCATCTTTTGGCTTCTACATTATGAATATGTGTATTACTATCTTCGAGATTCAACAAGAATAGACCACTCTTCAAAGGTGCATGACCATAAAAGATATTATTCATATAAATAGAACAACCATTATTCTCTGATTTAAATGAATAACCGTCTCGCATTAAACAAGATCCAGATATAATGTTCATGCTCAACGCTGGCACCAAATAACAATTATTTAGGTCTAATATTAATCCCGAAGGTAGATGTAGAGGTAGCGTACCGACCGCGATCACATCGACTTTGGAACCGTTTCCCACGCGCATCGTCACCTCGTCCTTTGCTAGTGTCCGCTTATTCCGTAGTCCCTGTTTCGAGTTGCAAATATTAGCAACAGAACCAGTATCAAATACCCAGGTGCTACTGCGAGCTCTAGTAAGGTACACATCAATAACATGTATATCACATATACCTTTGCTCACTTTGCCATCCTTCTTATCCGCCAAATACTTGGGGCAGTTCTGCTTCCAGTGTCCAGTCTGCTTGCAGTAGAAGCACTCAGTTTCAGGCTTAGGTCCAGACTTGGGTTTCTTCTCTTGAGCAGCAACTTGCTTGCTGTTCTTCTTGAAGTTTCCCTTCTTCTTCCCTTTGCCCTTTTTCTTGAAACTAGTGGTCTTGCTAACCATCAACACTTGATGCTCCTTCTTGATTTCTACCTCCGCAGCTTTCAGCATTGCGAAGAGCTCGGGAATAGTCTTGTTCATCCCTTGCATATTATAGTTCATCACGAAGCTCTTGTAGCTTGGTGGCAGTGATTGGAGAATTCTGTCAATGACGCAGTCATCTGGAAGAATAACTCCCATCTGAATCAAGTGATTATTATACCCAGACATCTTGAGTATATGCTCACTGACAGAACTGTTCTCCTCCATCTTACAGCTATAGAACTTATTGGAGACTTCATATCTCTCAATTCGGGCATTTGCTTGAAATATTAACTTCAACTCCTGGAACATCTCATATGCTCCATGACGTTCAAAACGTCGTTGAAGTCCCGATTCTAAGCCGTAAAGCATGGCACACTGAACTATCGAGTAGTCATCAGCTTTGCTCTGCCAGACGTTCATAACATCTGGCGTTGCTCCAGCAGCAGGCCTGTCACCCAGCGGTGCTTCCAGGACGTAATTCTTCTGTGCAGCAATGAGGATAATCCTCAGGTTACGGACCCAGTCCGTGTAATTGCTACCATCATCTTTCAACTTTGCTTTCTCAAGGAACGCATTAAAATTCAACGGAACAATAGCACGAGCCATCTATCTACAAGCAACATAAACAAGCAAGATACTATCAGGTACTAAGTTCATGATAAGTTTAAGTTCAGTTAATCAAATTACTTAGGAACTCCCACTTAGATAGACATCCCTCTAATCCTCCAAGTGATCACGTGATCCAAATCAACTAAACCATAACCGATCATCACGTGAGATGGAGTAGTTTTCAATGGTGAACATCGTCATGTTGATCATATCTACTATATGATTCACGCTCGACCTTTCGGTCTCTGTGTTCCGAGGCCATATTTGCATATGCTAGGCTCGTCAAGTATAACCTGAGTATTTTGCGTGTGCAAAACTGGCTTGCACCCGTTGTAGATGGACGTAGAGCTTATCACACCCGATCATCACGTGGTGTCTGGGCACGACGAACTTTGGCAACGGTGCATACTTAGGGAGAACACTTCTTGATAATTTAGTGAGAGATCATCTTATAATGCTACCGTCAATCAAAGCAAGATAAGATGCATAAAAGGATAAACATCACATGCAATCAATATAAGTGATATGATATGGCCATCATCATCTTGTGCTTGTGATCTCCATCTCCGAAGCACCGTCATGATCACCATCGTCACCGGCGCGACACCTTGATCTCCATCGTAGCATCGTTGTCGTCTCGCCAATCTTATGCTTCCACGACTATTACTACCGTTTAGTAATCTAGTAAAGCATTACATCGCGATTGCATTGCATACACTAAAGCGACAACCATATGGCTCCTGCCAGTTGCCGATAACTTAGTTACAAAACATGATCATCTCATACAATAAAATCAGCATCATGCCTTGACCATATCACATCACAACATACCCTGCAAAAACAAGTTAGACGTCCTCTACTTTGTTGTTGCAAGTTTTACGTGGCCGCTACGGGCTTAAGTAAGAACTCATCTCACCTACGCATCAAAACCACAACGATAGTTCGTCAAATAGACTCCGTTTTAACCTTCTCAAGGACCGGGCGTAGTCACACTTGGTTCAACTAAAGTTGGAGAGACAGTCTTCCGCAAGCCATCTATGTGCAAAGCACGTCGAGGGAACCGGTCTTGCGTAAGAGTACGCGTAAGGTTGGTCCGGATCGTCTCAACCAACAATACCGCCGAACCAAAGTATGACATGCTGGTAGGCAGTATGACTTGTATCGCCCACAACTCACTTGTGTTCTACTCGTGCATATAACATCAAACCATAAAACCTAGGCTCGGATGCCACTGTTGGGGAACGCATTAATTTCAAAAAATTTCCTACGCACACGCAAGATCATGGTGATGCACAGCAACGAGAGGGGAGAGTGTTGTCTACGTACCAACGCAGACCGACTGCGGAAGCGATCACACAACGTAGAGGAAGTAGTCGTACGTCTTCTTCCCGATCCGATCGATCCAAGCACCGTTACTCCGGCACCTCCGAGTTCTTAGCACATGTTCAGCTCGATGACGTTCCTCGGGCTCCGATCCAGCAAAGCGTCGAGGAACAGTTCCGTCAGCACGACGGCGTGATGACGATCTTGATGTACTACCGACGCAGGGCTTCGCCTAAGCACTACAACGGTACGATCGAGGTGGAATTTGGTGGCAGGGGGCACCGCACATGGCTAAGGAACGATCTCAAGGATCAAGTTGTGTGTCTTGGGGTGCCCCCTGCCCCCGTATATAAAGGTTGGAGGAGGGGGGCCGGCCGGCCAAGGGAGGGGAGGCGCAGGGGAGTCCTACTCCCACCGGGAGTAGGACTCCTCCCCCCAATCCTAATCCAATTAGGACTCCCCGGGGGGGGGGGGGGGGGGGGGAGAGAGAAGGGGGGCCGGCCCCTTATCCTATTCCTAATAGGACTTGGGGAAGGGGGGCGCCGGCCAGCTTGAGCCTTTTCCCTTTTTCTCTTTTTTTCCACTAAGGCCCAATAGGCCCATTAGTCTCCCGGGGGGTTCCGGTAACCCTCCCGGTATTCCGGTAAAATCCCGATTTCACCCGGAACACTTCCGATGTCCAAACATAGGCTTCCAATATATCAATCTTTACGTCTCGACCATTTCGAGACTCCTCGTCATGTCCGTGATCTCATCCGGGACTCCGAACAACCTTCGGTACATCAAAATGCATAAACTCATAATAACTGTCATCGTAACGTTAAGCGTGCGGACCCTACGGTTCGAGAACAATGTAGACATGACCGAGACACGTCTCCGGTCAATAACCAATAGCGGGATCTGGATGCCCATATTGGCTCCTACATATTCTACGAAGATCTTTATCGGTCAGACCGCATAACAACATACGTTGTTCCCTTTGTCATCGGTATGTTACTTGCCCGAGATTCGATCGTCGGTATCCAATACCTAGTTCAATCTAGTTACCGGCAAGTCTCTTTACTCGTTCCGTAATACATCATCTCACAACTAACATATTAGTTGCAGTGCTTGCAAGGCTTATGTGATGTGCATTACCGAGAGGGCCCAGAGATACCTCTCCGACAATCGGAGTGACAAACCCTAATCTCGAAATACGCCAACCCAACATCTACCATTGGAGACACCTGTAGTACTCCTTTATAATCACCCAGTTACGTTGTGACGTTTGGTAGTACCCAAAGTGTTCCTCCGGTAAACGGGAGTTGCATAATCTCATAGTTATAGGAACATGTATAAGTCATGAAGAAAGCAATAGCAACATACTAAACGATCGGGTGCTAAGCTAATGGAATGGGTCATGTCAATCAGATCATTCTACTAATGATGTGACCTCGTTAATCAAATAACAACTCCTTGTTCATGGTTAGGAAACATAACCATCTTTGATTAACGAGCTAGTCAAGTAGAGGCATACTAGTGACACTCTGTTGGTCTATGTATTCACACATGTATTATGTTTCCGGTTAATACAATTCTAGCATGAATAATAAACATTTATCATGATGTAAGGAAATAAATAATAACTTTATTATTGCCTCTAGGGCATATTTCCTTCAGTCTCCCACTTGCACTAGAGTCAATAATCTAGATTACACAGTAATGATTCTAACACCCATGGAGCCTTGGTGCTGATCATGTTTTGCTCGTGGAAGAGGCTTAGTCAACGGGTCTGCAACATTCAGATCCGTATGTATCTTGCAAATCTCTATGTCTCCCACCTGGACTAAATCCCGGATGGAGTTGAAGCGTCTCTTGATGTGTTTGCTCCTCTTGTGAAATCTGGATTCCTTTGCCAAGGCAATTGCACCAGTATTGTCACAGAAGATTTTCATTGGACCCGATGCACTAGGTATGACACCTAGATCGGATATGAACTCCTTCATCCAGACTCCTTCGTTTGCTGCTTCCGAAGCAGCTATTACTCCGCTTCACATGTAGATCGCGCTACGACGCTTTGTTTAGAACTGCACCAACTGACAGCTCCACCGTTTAAAGTAAACACGTATCCGGTTTGCGATTTAGAATCGTCCGGATCAGTGTCAAAGTTTGCATCAACGTAACCTCTTATGGTGAGCTCTTTGTCACCCCCATATACGAGAAACATATCCTTAGTCCTTTTCAGGTATTTCAGGATGTTCTTGACCGCTGTCCAGTGATCCATTCCAGGATTACTTTGGTACCTCCCTGCTAAACTTATAGCAAGGCACACATCAGGTCTGGTACACAGCATTGCATACATGATAGAGCCTATGGCTGAAGCATAGGGAACATCTTTCATTTTCTCTCTATCTTCTGCAGTGGTCGGGCATTGAGTCTTACTCAATTTACCTTGTAACACAGGCAAGAACCCTTTATTTGCCTGATCCATTTTGAATTTCTTCAAAATCTTGTCTAGGTATGTGCTTTGTGAAAGTCCAATTAAGCGTCTTGATCTATCTCTATAGATCTTTATGCCTAATATGTAAGCAGCTTCCCCGAGGTCTTTCATCGAAAAACTTTTATTCAAGTATCCCTTTATGCTATCCAGAAATTCTATATCATTTCCAATTAGCAATATGTCATCCACATATAATATCAGAAATGCTACAGAGCTCCCACTCACTTTCTTGTAAATACAGGCTTCTCCAAAAGTCTGTATAAAGCCAAATGCTTTGATCACACTATCAAAGCGTTTATTCCAACTCCGAGATGCTTGCACCAGTCCATAAATGGATCGCTGGAGTTTGCATACTTTGTTAGCTCCTTTTGGATCGACAAAACTTTCTGGTTGTACCATATACAACTCTTCTTCCAGAAATCCATTCAGGAATGCAGTTTTGACATCCATCTGCCATATTTCATAATCATAAAATGCGGCAATTGCTAACATAATTCTGACGGACTTAAGCATCGCTACGGGTGAGAAAGTCTCATCGTAGTCAACCCCTTGAACTTGTCGAAAACCTTTTGCGACAAGTCGAGCTTTATAGACAGTAACATTACCGTCAGCGTCAGTCTTTTTCTTGAAGATCCATTTATTCTCAATTGCTTGCCGATCATCGGGCAAGTCAACCAAAGTCCATACTTTGTTCTCATACATGGATCCCATCTCAGATTTCATGGCCTCAAGCCACTTTGCGGAATCCGGGCTCACCATCGCTTCTTCATAGTTCGTAGGTTCATCATGATCTAGCATCATGACTTCCAGAACTGGATTACCGTACCACTCTGGTGCGGATCTCACTCTGGTTGATCTACGTGGTTCAGTAGTATCTTGTTCTGAAGCTTCATGATCATCATCATTAGCTTCCCCACTGATTGGCATAGGTGTCGCGGAAACAATTTTCTGTGATGTACTATTTTCCAATAAGGGAGCAGGTACAGTTACCTCGTCAAGTTCTACTTTCCTCCCACTCACTTCTTTCGAGAGAAACTCCTTCTCTAGAAATGATCCATTCTTAGCAACGAATGTCTTGCCTTCGGATCTGTGATAGAAGGTATACCCAACAGTTTCCTTTGGGTATCCTATGAAGACACATTTCTCCGCTTTGGGTTCGAGCTTATCAGGTTGAAGCTTTTTCACATAAGCATCGCAGCCCCAAACTTTAATAAACGACAACTTTGGTTTCTTGCCAAACCATAGTTCATAAGGCGTCGTCTCAACGGATTTTGATGGTGCCCTATTTAACGTGAATGCGGCCGTCTCTAAAGCATAACCCCAAAATGATAGCGGTAAATCAGTAAGAGACATCATGGATCGCACCATATCTAGTAAAGTGCGATTACGATGTTCGGACACACCATTACGCTGTGGTGTTCCGGGTGGCGTGAGTTGCGAAACTATTCCACAATTTTTCAAATATATACCAAACTCGTAACTCAAATATTCTCCTCCACGATCAGATCGTAGAAACTTTATTTTCTTGTTACGATGATTTTCAACTTCACTCTGAAATTCTTTGAACCTTTCAAATATTTCAGATTTATGTTTCATTAAGTAGATATACCCATATCTGCTTAAATCATCTGTGAAGGTGAGAAAATAACGATATCCGCCACGAGCCTCAATATTCATCGGACCACATACATCGGTATGTATGATTTCCAATAAATCTGTTGCTCTCTCCATAGTACCGGAGAACGGTGTTTTAGTCATCTTGCCTATGAGGCACGGTTCGCAAGTACCAAGTGATTCATAATCAAGTGATTCCAAAAGCCCATCAGTATGGAGTTTCTTCATGCGCTTTACACCGATATGACCTAAACGGCAGTGCCACAAATAAGTTGCACTATCATTATTAACTTTGCATCTTTTGGCTTCTACATTATGAATATGTGTATTACTATCTTCGAGATTCAACAAGAATAGACCACTCTTCAAAGGTGAATGACCATAAAAGATATTATTCATATAAATAGAACAACCATTATTCTCTGATTTAAATGAATAACCGTCTCGCATTAAACAAGATCCAGATATAATGTTCATGCTCAACGCTAGCACCAAATAACAATTATTTAGGTCTAATATTAATCCCGAAGGTAGATGTAGAGGTAGCGTACCGACCGCGATCACATCGACTTTGGAACCGTTTCTCACGCGCATCGTCACCTCGTCCTTTGCTAGTGTCCGCTTATTCCGTAGTCCCTGTTTCGAGTTGCAAATATTAGCAACAGAACCAGTATCAAATACCCAGGTGCTACTGCGAGCTCTAGTAAGGTACACATCAATAACATGTATATCACATATACCTTTGCTCACTTTGCCATCCTTCTTATCCGCCAAATACTTGGGGCAGTTCTGCTTCCAGTGTCCAGTCTGCTTGCAGTAGAAGCACTCAGTTTCAGGCTTAGGTCCAGACTTGGGTTTCTTCTCTTGAGCAGCAACTTGCTTGCTGTTCTTCTTGAAGTTTCCCTTCTTCTTCCCTTTGCCCTTTTTCTTGAAACTAGTGGTCTTGCTAACCATCAACACTTGATGCTCCTTCTTGATTTCTACCTCCGCAGCTTTCAGCATTGCGAAGAGCTCGGGAATAGTCTTGTTCATCCCTTGCATATTATAGTTCATCACGAAGCTCTTGTAGCTTGGTGGCAGTGATTGGAGAATTCTGTCAATGACGCAGTCATCTGGAAGAATAACTCCCATCTGAATCAAGTGATTATTATACCCAGACATCTTGAGTATATGCTCACTGACAGAACTGTTCTCCTCCATCTTACAGCTATAGAACTTATTGGAGACTTCATATCTCTCAATTCGGGCATTTGCTTGAAATATTAACTTCAACTCCTGGAACATCTCATATGCTCCATGACGTTCAAAACGTCGTTGAAGTCCCGATTCTAAGCCGTAAAGCATGGCACACTGAACTATCGAGTAGTCATCAGCTTTGCTCTGCCAGACGTTCATAACATCTGGCGTTGCTCCAGCAGCAGGCCTGTCACCCAGCGGTGCTTCCAGGACGTAATTCTTCTGTGCAGCAATGAGGATAATCCTCAGGTTACGGACCCAGTCCGTGTAATTGCTACCATCATCTTTCAACTTTGCTTTCTCAAGGAACGCATTAAAATTCAACGGAACAATAGCACGAGCCATCTATCTACAAGCAACATAAACAAGCAAGATACTATCAGGTACTAAGTTCATGATAAGTTTAAGTTCAGTTAATCAAATTACTTAGGAACTCCCACTTAGATAAACATCCCTCTAATCCTCCAAGTGATCACGTGATCCAAATCAACTAAACCATAACCGATCATCACGTGAGATGGAGTAGTTTTCAATGGTGAACATCGTCATGTTGATCATATCTACTATATGATTCACGCTCGACCTTTCAGTCTCTGTGTTCCGAGGCCATATCTGCATATGCTAGGCTCGTCAAGTATAACCTGAGTATTCTGCGTGTGAAAACTGGCTTGCACCCGTTGTAGATGGACGTAGAGCTTATCACACCCGATCATCACGTGGTGTCTGGGCACGACGAACTTTGGCAACGGTGCATACTTAGGGAGAACACTTCTTGATAATTTAGTGAGAGATCATCTTATAATGCTACCGTCAATCAAAGCAAGATAAGATGCATAAAAGGATAAACATCACATGCAATCAATATAAGTGATATGATATGGCCATCATCATCTTGTGCTTGTGATCTCCATCTCCGAAGCACCGTCATGATCACCATCGTCACCGGCGCGACACCTTGATCTCCATCGTAGCATCGTTGTCGTCTCGCCAATCTTATGCTTCCACGACTATTACTACCGTTTAGTAATCTAGTAAAGCATTACATCGCGATTGCATTGCATACACTAAAGCGACAACCATATGGCTCCTGCCAGTTGCCGATAACTTAGTTACAAAACATGATCATCTCATACAATAAAATCAGCATCATGCCTTGACCATATCACATCACAACATACCCTGCAAAAACAAGTTAGACATCCTCTACTTTGTTGTTGCAAGTTTTACGTGGCCGCTACGGGCTTAAGTAAGAACTCATCTCACCTACGCATCAAAACCACAACGATAGTTCGTCAAATAGACTCCGTTTTAACCTTCTCAAGGACCGGGCGTAGTCACACTTGGTTCAACTAAAGTTGGAGAGACAGTCTTCCACAAGCCATCTATGTGCAAAGCACGTCGAGGGAACCGGTCTCGCGTAAGAGTACGCATAAGGTTGGTCCGGATCGTCTCAACCAACAATACCGCCGAACCAAAGTATGACATGCTGGTAGGCAGTATGACTTGTATCGCCCACAACTCACTTGTGTTCTACTCGTGCATATAACATCAAACCATAAAACCTAGGCTCGGATGCCACTGTTGGGGAACACAGTAATTTCAAAAAATTTCCTACGCACACGCAAGATCATGGTGATGCACAGCAACGAGAGGGGAGAGTGTTGTCTACGTACCAACGCAGACCGACTGCGGAAGCGATCACACAACGTAGAGGAAGTAGTCGTACGTCTTCTTCCCGATCCGACCGATCCAAGCACCGTTACTCCGGCACCTCCGAGTTCTTAGCACACGTTCAGCTCGATGACATTCCTCGGGCTCCGATCCAGCAAAGCGTCGAGGAAGAGTTCCGTCAGCACGACGGCGTGATGACGATCTTGATGTACTACCGACGCAGGGCTTCGCCTAAGCACTACAACGGTACGATCGAGGTGGAATTTGGTGGCAGGGGGCACCGCACACGGCTAAGGAACGATCTCAAGGATCAAGTTGTGTGTCTTGGGGTGCCCCCTGCCCCCGTATATAAAGGTTGGAGGAGGGGGGCCGGCCCCTTATCCTATTCCTAATAGGACTTGGGGAAGGGGGGCGCCGGCCAGCTTGGGCCTTTTCCCTTTTTCTCTTTTTTTCCACTAAGGCCCAATAGGCCCATTAGTCTCCCGGGGGGTTCCGGTAACCCTCCCGGTATTCCGGTAAAATCCCGATTTTACCCGGAACACTTCCGATGTCCAAACATAGGCTTCCAATATATCAATCTTTACGTCTCGACCATTTCGAGACTCCTCGTCATGTCCGTGATCTCATCCGAGACTCCGAACAACCTTCGGTACATCAAAATGCATAAACTCATAATAACTGTCATTGTAACGTTAAGCGTGCGGACCCTACGGTTCGAGAACAATGTAGACATGACCGAGACACGTCTCCGGTCAATAACCAATAGCGGGACCTGGATGCCCATATTGGCTCCTACATATTCTACGAAGATCTTTATCGGTCAGACCGCATAACAACATACGTTGTTCCCTTTGTCATCGGTATGTTACTTGCCCGAGATTCGATCGTCGGTATCCAATACCTAGTTCAATCTAGTTACCGGCAAGTCTCTTTACTCGTTCCGTAATACATCATCTCACAACTAACATATTAGTTGCAGTGCTTGCAAGGCTTATGTGATGTGCATTACCGAGAGGGCCCAGAGATACCTCTCCGACAATCGGAGTGACAAACCCTAATCTCGAAATACGCCAACCCAACATCTACCATTGGAGACACCTGTAGTACTCCTTTATAATCACCCAGTTACGTTGTGACGTTTGGTAGTACCCAAAGTGTTCCTCCGGTAAACGGGAGTTGCATAATCTCATAGTTATAGGAACATGTATAAGTCATGAAGAAAGCAATAGCAACATACTAAACGATCGGGTGCTAAGCTAATGGAATGGGTCATGTCAATCAGATCATTCTACTAATGATTTGACCTCGTTAATCAAATAACAACTCCTTGTTCATGGTTAGGAAACATAACCATCTTTGATTAACGAGCTAGTCAAGTAGAGGCATACTAGTGACACTCTGTTGGTTTATGTATTCACACATGTATTATGTTTCCGGTTAATACAATTCTAGCATGAATAATAAACATTTATCATGATGTAAGGAAATAAATAATAACTTTATTATTGCCTCTAGGGCTTATTTCCTTCATCTACGTGGTTGATGTGGGGCTTGGATGAGACACCATGGGATAGGTGCATGCTGAAGTTTAGGATTTAGGAATTGATAACAAAATGAAAATGACAATTCAATTGTTTGTGCAGGTGTACAACATGTATTAAGGAAAATGTGGAATATGACACATTCACATGCATTTTGGCAACAAGTGCACTTTTGGAGGGGAAAAAACAGGTAGCCCCCGTGCCTCCCACGATTGTTGTTCCATGTATTTCGCCACAAATATTGGAGGAAAAAAATGTATTTTCCCCTCAAAAAACGACTTGGGAAGAAAATCTGAAGTAACCTTATTTAGCTACTCCGTGGAGGTTGTCCCCCGTGGGGAGATTCGATCTACCTCTCCTTGATTTTAGGGTGATTTCAACGTGAACGTGATGGTGAGAGGCTGAAGAGGGAGTTCTGTGCGTTTATAACAACCTTTGTTTTAGAACTATATAATAATAAATGAAAGAGAATATGTGAAAAACAAAAAAGAAAAAGGATATGCGTACATGATGGGCCAGCCCAACCATCTACAGGGACGCGTGGTCCAGCACGCGGGTGAGGTTCGCCTGGGACAGCCCAACAAAATTTGGCCCAACGCTGAGACGCACCGGGCGCATCTGACGGGTGGTGGGAGTTTAGTCCCACCTCGCCAAGTGAGACGCGCACGCACCTACTTATATACGCGGCTGAGACACCAATTGCATGAGCCTCTCTCATTGAAACAACAAGTTCCCTATCCACTTCTGTGTATGCCCTGTGGGGCCTACTAGCATGAGAAATCAATGTCCCACGGGCCTGCATCCTGGCCCATATGGTTGTCGGGTTTCTAGTCGTATGCACGCCGTGGGGTTTGATATCTCCTGTTAGTTGGCGGGCCTTTTCTTTTCCAAATCACCCAATTTTTTTAACACAGTCACATCCATGTAATAAACATGATTATCAAAGAAAATTCAGCAATAATGAAGTTTACACTGTCCCCTTAGGGTAAAGTCAGAGGTATGTACCTGAGTTTCACTGAGCCACTATAAATTATATAAAATTCTAAAAAAATGGAAAACTTTCAAATTCCGTCTATGTTTATGAAAAGATCAGGTGTACAAAATTTCAGGTGATTTGGATGTGGTCGAAAAAACCACCTTGTTAGAAAAACTCGCTTAAGTGCGACCAAACGGTCCGTTTGTAATGAAGTGATTTTTTTGACCATCTCCAAAATAACCCCAAATTTGTTGTACATGATTCCATAAATGTAACAAACAGGATATCCAAAAATAAAACTCAAATTTTTTAGGTTTACACTGTCCCCTTATGAAAAATTTCGTGGTAAGGCAAGTGAGGTAGCTCATGACCATAGCCATGGCATCCATTGTTCAAATGGCCTCAAACCGTTCCCCTTTACCCAAGTTGACCCACACCATCCATCCACCCTTGACCCCACCTCGGTTTGTTAGTTCTCCAACCAGTCCCTCCCTCTGTAAGCCAAGCATGTCAAAGCGACACACGGCTACCCGTCTTGCACACCGAGATTGGGCATCATGCACTAGTGCCAGCAAACATGTCCAACTGAGCATCTTTGCCCATCGTGGACACTACCGCATGGTCTACATCGAGGTGGCTAGCGGTGCATGTTGTCGGCTTGGTTGGCTAAGGGTGCATGATATGGGTCAACATGAATTGTATTGCATCACATCTAGATTCCCCTGTCCGGCACCGGACGCCAGAGGCCCGGAGCAGCACGTGCATGGTACAAGAATCTGCACGGTCGCCGGCGGACCTTGGATAAAACAAATTTGACCTAACTGACATGGGGTAGGTGCATGCTGAAATTCAGTATTTAGGAATTGTTAACAAAATAAAAACGACAATTCAATTGTTTGTACAGGTGACACGTCCACATGCAATATGGCAACTAGTGCACTTTTGGAGGGGAAAAACAGGTGCACTCGTTCCACCGTGCCTCCCATGATTTTTCTTCCATGTATTTCGCCACAATATTGGAGGAAAAAAAAGAAAGTGATTTTGCCTCAAAAAACGACTTGGGGAGAAATTCTCAACTAACCATATTTAGCTACTAGCTGGAGGTTGCCCCCCGTGGGGAGATTCGATCTACCTCTCCTTCATTTTAGGGTGCGTTCAACGTGAACGTGATGGTGAGAGGCTCAATGTGGAGCTTTGTGCGTTTACAACACATTTGTTTTAGGAAAAAAGCACCTTATAATGTGAAATTATAAAATCCTTATTAAAACATGCTAAAAACCCTTATTTTAAAAAACTTGTTTGTCTTGCCAGATAAAACAAACATAAAATTATGGGGATCGTTTATAGCGCGGCCTTCCCCCCTCCCCCCTCCCTCCCATATTCGGGACATTTACCGCATTTCTAGGGTTGTAACATCGAAAGTTCAAGATCTACGGCGGCCACATGAAATCATAGCAAGGATTGGGATGAAAGCCCCATGTTAAGCTCTTTGGTCCATATATGCACCATATGCTACCAAAGGAAGGGGTGGCCTCGACGCCGTTCTCTAGGCTATGATGCTCATCATCTGCCGTTATAATCCATGCAAATTATCGAGGGGCCGAAAATTAACGGGACCTAGCGCAAGTGTAATCATACGACCCCTAGAGGGTGTGCTAAAACATCGAGAGCGGCATGCGAAGGCCCTCACGTAGGCTGTGGGCAACTTGGGCCATATCCCATGCTGGATCAAGCTATAGAGTGGGAATGCGTCCGTCCTCTGAAGGGAGTGCGGGGCCCGTTCCTTCAGTTTCCTCAAATCTCGGTGCCGCGTGATGTTAGACCTAGTAACCAGGGCCCGTCCCGTGCATCGCACTCAGCTAGACCGACAACATGCATGCACACATGTCCACGTGTGAGTCTACACGGCGGGGATGCATGGTTCGGGGGCTGGCACAAGTGTCACGGGTCATGTGTCTAGGTGCTACTCCACTTGGTTCTAAACAGTGGGGGTGCATGGTTTGGATCTAGCTACCGAGAGGTAACGCACCCGGTTTGTGCCTAGGCGGTGCATCACGGGGCTGGCGTGGTCTCATCATATGACCCATGAAGGGTATGGTCAAACACCGAGAGGGGCATGCATAAACCCTCACGCGAGGTAAGTGTAAATGAGGCCATATCGCATGTTGGATATAGCCAATGGGAGGTAACAAGTCCGGCATGTGGATGGTGTGTGGGGCTCGATCCTTCACTTTCCTCAAACTTCAGTGCCGCTTCATGTCGGCCCTAACCACAAAGTCCCATCCCGTGCATCACACTCACCTGGACCCACACCGTGCAAGCACACTTGGCCACGTAGACACACACCGATAAACCTTGACAATAGCTAGGGTTTAATAATTATCCATTCATTTTACCTAATCGGTACAACATAGCTAGCGATGAACAAAAAAGCTAGTAGATGCCATGTGAAATTAAATGTGCCAACTATCCATTCTAGTATTTTTTTCAGTAGTTCTCCCTTCTAGTATTTAGTAGTACTGCGCAAACCAAAAAAATGTCCCTCCCATTTTGCTGTTTTTTTAACACACTATTTTGGTGTTCGGTTTATGTTGCCACGTTTGTGGAATGACATTCTGCACTTTTTCTTTTACTTGGTTGGTTGATTGGTTGGTTCGGGAAAATCTCTGGGTGTGCACGATGCCGTATACGTGCATGTTTGTACCTAAATTTCAAAAGTGACGAATTGTGCGTGGCCTTGACCTCTCTCTCCCAATCAAATTGAATTTTCACTCCCCAAATCTCGCTCCCGCCTCCAGCGCTCGATCGCCTCTGCCTATCCACCCACGTCTTTGTCGCCGCCCACTACTCGCCGCCGCCAAAAATCCCACATTCTTGCCGGCGAGGATGATCCTACCTGCCGGGAGAGGGTGCGTGGCTGGTGCGCTCCGTGCGGCGGATGTGGACCCCATGAAGGAACTGGTCTACAAGGACGTCGTCGCCGCTGATTCGCAGCCGCAGCTGGTACAACACAGCACCAACGACGATGAATCGGTTAGTGTCTGCAGATATTAACCCTAGAATTTGCCTTCTCGAGGTTAACCCTAGAAATTGCTCTCTTGTTATTCCTCGCTATTCGTATAGACAATCATACTGTTTGCCTTTTTTTGATTAATCGTACGGTTATGAGTCCTAGGGTTTGCAAATTTAGATGAATGGATCATTTGTATTCCATTTTATGCCTGTCTTTCATATAACCAAAGTTTATGAAACCAATACAAAGAAAAAACAATCTATTACCTACCTTTGATATAATGTACAATTCGCTGGCATGAGATTTTTCTTCTTCTAATACCAGATTGCAGATTTGGAAGAACGGGAGAACTACCTACAGCTGAGGGAAGCTTTCAGAAAGAAAATCTTCAAGTGGCTCATGGCTGCAAAGATTGTGTACCGGCGTAACGGTCTCTATAAATGCCCGTTCTGTAGGAAAGAGAACCAGCATTCCAAAATTACAGCAATTGCAGCTTACAGAATGAGGTGGCATCTTAAGGAAAAACCTGCTGAGTTGGCCAACAAATTGGGGAGGGTGAAGACGTAAAAGCATATAGTCATGTTTGTTTTTTGTGTTCTATCGACACCAACTGTAAAAAAATATGGACCCACATGAACAAGTATCAATCTTTATCTCCTTCGATGGTCAGTCCCACATTGGCCAACATGAACAAGTGTTGATCTCATTGGACTTACATCCTGGCAAAATTCGGTGTCATTCTGAACCTGCTTCATGGGAGGCCTTTCGGGACGGGAAGGGTCCGTCTCGAAGCATGTTTTTGTCGACATCCTTGAATTGGACCAACAACCTTGTACCAACATGACTAGCATCATTGCCAAGTTTCGTAGCTTTTTGACATTGTAAGGATTATCTAGGGCTTTCACGTCGATAAATCATACTAATACTTACATTTTTTTTCTGCGCCTGTTTTTTTTTCTGCGTTCGAGGGTGGGCTGCCATGCATCGTGTCGTTGGGCTGTGTAAAGAAGCCCACCCGTTGGACCGAGCGATGTCCCCCGCCGTTGCGTGCGCCCGAGCGAGCCTAGGTTGCATGCATGCGTCCGCTTCAGCCTACGTTGCATGCGTGCACATACGCGAAGGAGCACGCGCCGCAGAGCCGTCCCCGGTTGACCCAACCGACGGCACATAGGCCAGCACTTAAACTTCGCATTTTGATTCACACTACAGTTTCCCACGCGTGTACACTCCCGATGCCGCGGTGGGTGGAAAATTTGTTCACATTTGACCCCATTACTGCCACGATGGCTATTGGAGCCACCTATCATGTTCCTCTTCCTCTCACACCCTTCATCCATCTCCCATACTCTCCCACCTGCATTTTGCACCTGCCCTTCTTCTTCTTCACCACAAACAGCCCCAAGAACCAGCCCGCCGCAGCCATGCAGTACACCGGGCCAACCTACCGCTTCCGCCCACCATGCCGGAGATGCTCTACCCCGCCGGGGTGTACGTCAAGAGCACCCTTCGTGTGTGGGAGATGTCAAGGTGGAGGGGCGCAACGGGGCTCACCAACTTCTTCCTTCGGACCGGCTACGGGCACCTCCCTTGGGGATCTCCAAGGATGTTCAGAGTCGAGGAGGTCATCCACAACGGGGTTGTGGTTTCTATCCTTGCCCACTTCACTAACCCCTTCGACGCGCTCTACCTCCTCGGCCGTGTGTTCTGGTGTGGCTGCGAGTTCATAGCTTTCACCACCCATAACATCTTCACGGACTACGACAACGTCTTCCCCACCGACGAGCGCATGCACACTCTGCCATACCCCATCAACAACACCGCGGAGGAGCAGTGAAGGGCACCCGGAGGAGGAGCAAGGAGGAGCCTGGTGGAGAAGCGGCGGCCATCTATCTATCTATCTATCTATCTATCTATCTATCTATCTATCTTTTTAGCTAAAAAATCTATCTATCTATATTTGACTTGGTGTTATTTAAGTTGTAAGCGTACTATTAATTCATGTTATGGGCTTTGGTTGGCCTGAATTATCTATATTTATTATACAAAGTTTTACAGTGGTTGGGCTTTTTGGAACGGTTTTAATCTCTGGCATTTTAGTCATAGGAAAAAATTGTCTCAAAAAAATTCATAGGAAGAAAACAATCACGTGCCGCCCCTCTCATCCAATGGAGAACCGCCGCCGCCATCGTCCTTCCCCTCACCCATCGCCATTATAACCGCGACATCTTCTCCCTCTCCTTCTCCTCCTTCTCGCGGCCGCAACTTTGCTCGTCTCCTCTTCCACATCCCACCCCTTCTTCCATCCACGCAAGAACCTCGATGGAGGAGCAGATCGCCGGCGGCGAGAACGCTGACTTCGTGGAGATCGCCGGCGGCGACCAGGTAAAGATGGCCAGGTTGATGGAGATCCATTCTTGGTTTAACAACATAAGGCAGTTGCACTGGACGGCAAGGGCCACTTTGAGGGAAATGACATCCAGGGAGAAGAAAAGCTTTTTTCCCTGCCCGCACAACCGAGGCACGACATCGAGATCCTCCTGTGGGCGATGGCGCAGGCCAATTCGTCCAGCCCGTGGGACAGGCGCAGGTGGTGGGCGTTCAGATCCAGGGTAGAACATCCACTAGATCAAGAACCCACGGTGCAGGAGGTGCCATTGCAGATTGTGGAGCCTCCAACTGAGTCGGAGATGACTCCGAAGCGCAAGAGGAGGAGGACAGTGGTCGCGACATCGCTTCCCCGCCTTTCTCCACGCTTCCCTCGCCGCTCCCCTCGTCTGAACGGCGGCGGTACCGTTGTTTAGGGTAAGCTTCCCCACTCCTAATCTTCCTACTGCTCGTGCTTACAGTTGCGGTGGTAGTGATTGAGTACATGCTTTTGGGGGCTGGATTATGATGTATATGAACCCTAGGCTAAATTTGTACTGTTGTAGTGGTAGTATTTGATGTTCACCTGCACTTCTACTCCAAAAATTTGTTATGTGTCTTTCTATTATTAAGTTCTTGATACTATATTTGAACCTTTTTTTTTGAGTTGTTGATATCTTTTTGGTAGAGCTACCAGCTCTTATGGAGATGCTCATGTTGTATGTCTTGTTCTCCATTATTTGTACTTAGCATTCTGTGCAATTAGATGCCATGACAAGCCATGTAGCATATTTATTTATTGCCCCCAACATGCCATCATTTTACTCTGTGCATCTCAGCAAGTATAAATCTGTCAGCTATAAAACTTTGCGAATTTGCTTGATGGTTCTCACTAAACTATAAATCCCCCTTTTGTTTTCAAAGTAAGCCACTAACATCCGGGTCCCACGACAGTCACGGACACACAAATGCTCCCAGTCATGTGGCCCCTGGCCCACTGGTCATCCTCGATGGCTAGCCAACCTCAATGTGCCTCTACCAATAACAGCAGCCCTTTCTGTTATAAAACTATGCAACTTTGCTTGAAGGTTGCCACTAAAAATATAACTTCTATGGCCATGCTTCCTAAAATTTATTTGCATTATGTTGTCAATACTTTCATGCCATGCCTTTTGTTGCTATGACAAGTTTATGTTGCATGGTAAAATCTTGCTCTAAAGTGGCCATGTTAATATAATTGTTTGATGTTAAAAGTAAGTTGCACCTGTGAGCTTGGTTTTGTTTGCTTGTTGTAACCATCATGTCAACACTGTTTGTCATTATAACTGTTTCAACATAACTGTAATTTTCACTAAGTCCTAACCTGTAACAGCAACTTTGCCATTCGTGTTTCGCAGGAAAAAACTGGAGTTCACAAGGCTGGAGACCTGGAGTTGTGAGGCTAGGAGGCTGATGGCGCTGCTGCTGGCTGGTCCTTCTTCTTCCAGCTTTTGTTCCTCCTTTTTTCTCTACTTGTTGGATTCCTGGGCTACATCCCTATGTGCTGTTAATGTATTAAGTTGATCCTTTGAATTTATTGTATTAGATTTAGTGTGGAAGTACCTTAATCTCTATGAAAGAGAAGTTGGTTCTATGACTGATAATTTCTAGGAGCATGCTTAAATTCAATATTTAGGGATTTTTTTGAATTGTTTGGATTGCTTACCACATGTGTCACGTGGTCAATATGTAGGGATTATTAACATATGAAAACAACAATTCGATCGACTATGTAAATGTGTACAACATAATTTTCAAGATAAACTGAAACATGACACGTCCACATGCAATTTGCCAACAGGTCCAGTTGTAGTAGAAAAAGACAGCATGTGCACGTATCCAACCATGCCTCCTACGATTTTGTTCCATGCTTTTGTCGCCACATGTCTTTGGAAGTAAAAAAATATAAGGTGATTTTCTCATAATAAACCGTTTTGGAGAGAAATTTGCAACCAACCAAAAATATCTACAGCATGCAACTTGGCCCCCGTGGGGAGATTGGATCGACTCCTAGAATATAGGGTGAGGCCATCATGATCGTGAGAGAAGAAATCTTTTTTTCGAGGGAAGGTAGGAATTTTGTGTGGTTACAAAATGGACCTTGTTGTAATTAAGGAAATTATTATTCAACAGAAACCTTTCTATTTTCAAGCCATTATAAAAATAACTAAATTGTTTTGGCAAAAAAATTGATTATGGGTTAGTTCGTTTTGTGGACACGTACGTGTAGTGGTGCATGCTATGGGCCCAGGTGGCTCTAGGTGCATGCAGTGTATCATGCTGGCTAGGGGTGCACAAGGTAGTAACCTGGTGAATCGGGGTGGAAGTCTTGTGCTAATTCTATTTTGTGGTGTGCGACATATGAGTCTACCCGGGGGGAATTCTTGGGCTTGGGGGCCGGTGTAAGTGGTGTGGGTCTAGTGCGCAAGTGGTGCGCCACGTGAGTCTAGACGGCGAGGGTGCATGGTTTGGATCTAGCTACCTTGAGGTAACACATCCGGTTTGCGCACTGAGTGCGGGCCCGTTCCTCCGTTTTCATCGGTGCTTTCTCTCGGGTCAATGGAGAACAATCCAAACGCGCATGCTAGGTCCCGGCCTTTCTTGGGTCCCGCGTGCCATCTTCAGGACAGTTGCCGCATTTCTAGGGTAGTATCATCGGGAATTCACGATCTATACTGCGGCCACATGAAATCATAGCAGTGAATAGGCTAACAATCACATGCTAAGCTCTTTGGTCCATATATATGGGCCATGTGCCACCAAAGAGAAGGGCCGCCTCGGAGCCATTGTCCATTGAGAGGAAACAAGTCTGGCCTATGAACGGTGTGCAGGGCCTGCCCCTTCATCTGCTTCAGAACTCCGTGCCGCAAGATGTGGACCCTAGCAACCAAGGCTCGTCCCGTGCGCCGCACACCAACTGGACCCACACCATGCATGCACGTGTGGCCAAGTAGACACTCACCGGTGAACCTTGACAATGTACAAAGACGCATGCGCACTCATTAGCCATCTAGCACCCAGCCATGCACACCTAGCCAGCTTCACTCAAACCGTGAACCATTTGCCAGGTTCACCCACACCATCCATCCATTGTTGACCCCTCATCGATTTGTTGGACCTCCGACACGAGTCCCTTCCCTCGGCATTTTAGGTATGTCAAAGCAACACACGACTACACATATTGCACACCGAGATACGACGTCATTCACTAGTGCCAGCCAAAATGATGGACACTAGCGCATGGTTAGGATCGAGAATCCTAGCGGCACATGATGTCGGCCCGATTGGTTGGGGTGCATGACATGGGTCCAGATGAAATGCATGGCATCGCATGGATCCACATTCCCTTGCCCAATACTAGACAGCGGGCATATACCAGATGAATCCAAGCGGTCGCTGACGAAGCTTGGAAACCATGTGTTATGTGCATGCTGAATTTCAATATTTAGGAATTATTAACATACGAAAACAATAATTCAAGCGTCTATGTAAAGGTGTACAACATAATTTTCAATAAAAATATGAAACATGACACGTGCACATGCAACTTGCCAACAAGTGCACTTGTAGTACAAAAAGGCAACATGTGCACGTATCCCACCATGCCTTCTACAATTTTTGTTCCATGTTTTTTCGCCACATATCTTTGGAAGGAAAAACAAAAGAATGTGATTTTCCCATAAAAACCATGATGGCGAGATGGTTGCAACCAACCAAGATAGATAGTGCGTGGAAGTTGTCCCCCGTGGGGAGATTGGGACGACCACTCCTAGATTATAGGGCGAGGCCACCATGAACGTGATCGTGAGAGGGTGAAGAAGGATTCGTTTTTTCGAGGTAAAGGAAGTAATTTTGTGGGTTTACAAAAAGGAATGCACCCCTTTTTGAGGGACAACAAATGCACGTTATAATGTGTAATTAATGAAATTATAATTTAACAGAAACCTTGCTATTTTCAAGCAATTTAAAAACAACTTACTTGTTTTGGCAAAAAAATGTTGATAGTGCGATAGTCCATTTTTTGGACACTTACGTGTAGTGGTGCATGTTGTGGAAATCGGGGTGGAAGTCTTGTGCTAAGCTATTTTGTGGGGTGCGGCATATGAGTCTACACGGGGAATGGTTGGCTTGGGGGCCGGCGTAAGTGATGTGGGTCTAGTGTCTAAGTGGTGCACCATGTGGGTCTGGACGGCGGGGGTGCATGGTTTGGATCTAGCTACCTTGAGGTAACGTGTCCGGTTTGCGCAATGAATGCATGCCCGTTCCTCCATTTTCGTCGATGCTCTCTCTTGGGTCAACGGAGAACAATCCAAAAGCGCATGCAAGGTCCTGGCCTTTCTCGGAGCCCGCGCTTGCCATATTCGGGACATTTGCCGCATTTCTAGGGCAGTATCCTCGGAAATTCAGGATCTATACCGCGGCCACATGAAATCACAGCAGGGATTGGGGTGACAGTTCCATGCTAAGCTCTGGTCCATATTTGCACCAATCGGCAGGGCCGCCTCAGAGCCATTGTTAAGGGCAAAAAGTGCCGGGTCTCGTCTGCCGCCGCTATAATCTGTGCAAATTCATGAGGGATCCAAATTTCTTGGGACCTTTCGCGGTGTGGGTGTGGTCGAACACGTCGAGAGCGGCACGCATAAGCCTTCACATAGGTTGTGTGTAAATGAGACCAAAATGCATCCCGGAGCTAGCCATCGAGAGGGAACAAGTCCTGCTTGTGGACGAAGACCGGGGACCGCCCCTTCATCTACTTCAGAACTCTGTGTCGCAAGTTTTGGGCCCTACCCACCAAGGCACATCCCGTGCGCCGAACGCAAACTGGACCCACACCATGCATGCACGCATGGCCACGTAGACAACCACCATTCAACCTTGACAATGTACAGATGATGCATGCGCACTCATTAGCCATCTAGCCCCCCAGCCATGCAAACCTAGCCACCTAAACTCAAACCATGCACCGTTAGCCAGGTTGACCCACAATATACATGCAGCATTGACCCCACCGCGGTTCGTTGGACCTTCGACGAGTCCCTTCGGTATGCCAGGCACGCCAAAGAGACACGCGGCTTCACATATTGCACACCGAGATCCGACGTCATTCACTAGTGCTAGAAAACCTGTCCGCATGAGCATCTCTGCGCATGGTGGACACTAGCTCGTTGTTTGGATCGAGAAGGCTAGCGGCGCATGTTTTGGCCCGGTTGGCTCGGGGTGCATGATATGGGTCCAGACGAAACACATGGCATTGCGTGGATCAGCATTCCCCTCCTCGGTATCAGACATCGGATATATGGTAGACGAATCCGCGCGGTTGCTGACGAAGTTTTGTCACATCCATTTTCCATTCCATTGTTTGTAAAGTTTTACAACATATTTTAGGACAAATATAAAACATGACACGTGCAGATGAAACAAGCCTACCAATTCAGTGGTCCCACTGTATGACTTTGTTCTGTGTAATGAGGGAGCAGTTGCATTACACAATTTTTTGAAGGGAAGTTGCATTACTCCTAAATCATGGCTGTGCACGATCGGGCTATTCATTTTAGTGAGAAGTGAGAAGTTACGTTTTGACGTGGCAAGACGTGTTGGTGTGAACAATGCACGGGGAGGTGTTAACGTGGCAACAACTCCTTTTGATTGCCCACGACTAAATCGGCTGCTCCGCTTCCCCATAGCACGCTCCGCTTCCCCATTAGCATTTATCACATCACCGCCGCCCTCTTCCCATCCTCTTCCCCATCTACAAATTCAAGGGTTTTCTCCGCCCACGCCTCACCACTCGCCTGCCCACCCCGCCGCTGCTCCCTTCCCGCCGCTGCACCTCCGCCGTCGAGATGCCCAAGCGCACCATGGGAGGGAGGGCCGACGCCGGGGCCGACGCCATGGCGCACGAAGCATCCAAGCGCCGTGCGAAGCTGCACATGGAGAAACCCCTCCCCACCGGCGAGGGGTCCAGCCAGCAGCAGGGCGGTCGTGACGTTGTCGACCATGTCCAGGCTCCGGTGCAGGTGTCACCTACGCGGAGTAGGTGACTCCTCTGCCACGCCATCTGCCTCCTCCGCCGCAGCCGGTGGTCAACGTCGACGGCGACGACGATGAAGTAGAGGTCAGTCCTATTTTAGGAAATATCCTAGGTTTCCTTGTTTAGTCCCTTATCTATTTTTGGGCATGGATAGAGTTTTTGCTTTTCTTCCATCTATGAAATCCGTACCTAGATTCGTTAGATCAGGTAGGTTTGGTCCACATGGGTGCATGGGTGTGGCGGTCGGCTCCTCATTGCATAGGTTATCTTGTTTTTAAGATCTACCAACCACTCCGATCCATGGCTCTCGTGCATCCAAAATGTGTTGATGCCAAATTTTAAGATAGATCTACCAACCACCCGAAATTATTTGCCCCAAATTTCTTATATATGGTTCTTTTATTTTAAATGTACTAAAAGTGGTGTAGTTTATGCACTAAACTTCATGTCAATTTGTATAAAACTAGCCTCTTACGCTTAATCCAGCAAACACATTTTTTGTCGTTCAATTTGCTCTACACCAATTGCTTGATTCCTGGAGTCTAATTACCATAGGCTGTAATATTATTGACTTGTTATCATCCCTATTTGAAATATATTATTTCGTTGCTTATTTTCATCATAATATTTTCTGCAAGTAAAGGATAACAACACCATGCCTTGTTTACGAAAATGTCATACTAAATAATCTTCATTTTCTGTCATTCATGTCTGTACTGTCAGTATGATGAAAAAAAATATTATTTTCACATGAACATTTTAGCTATTACGTACTCCTAACTCTTTAATTTCTTGAGCAACAGAAGCAGAGGCAGAAGAATGCCTTCTGGACTCAAAAGCCAACTTGATCTTAGCCGTTTGAAATATATTGTTGTGGTTTTGGTTTGTAATATTAATTTTTGAACACACAACTTTGAAATCCTGGATCCGAAGCTGTGTTGCTAGGTTGCATTAGTTTAGGCACGTATATGACATTTTTTGATCTATATAAAATATTCTGCTATTTATGAGGGACCAGGTAGCAGCTCTGGCTCCTCAGACGGAGCAGGTGACGCCTCCTGTGCCCGAGCCTGTGGTCGTCGGCGATATCAACAAAGAAGACGTTAGTCATCTATCTCCTTTAATTTTTTCTCAAATCCTAGGTGTGCTCTCGTCAATCATAGGTGTCAACCTAGATTCGTTAGATCCGTTAGGTTTCAGGGCGGATCCACATGGGTGCATGGGTGTGGGGGTCGGCTCCTCATTGTATAGGTTATCTTTATTTAAGATCTACGAACCACTCGGATCTCATGGTTCTCGTGCATCCAAAATGTGTTGATGCCAAATTTTGATAGCAGCAGCACCGGTACAGACGTACAGTACTGCACCCGATTTTTTTGGCCGAAATTTCTTATATATGGTACTTGACCAGCATGAAACTGTCCTTGCACAGCCATTTATGTGGGCCCCGGTAGCTGCTCTGGCTCCTCAGACAGAGCAGGTGTCTCCTCTGCCGCGGGTGACGCCTCCGGTGCCCGAGCCTGTGGTCGCTGGCGACGTCAACAAAGACGACGTTAGTCATCTAACTCCTTTAGTTTTTTGTAAAATCCTAGGTGTGCTCTGGTCAGTCCTTTTCTCTTTTTTTAGGGAAGGCCAGGGTTTCTTTTTATCTTTGATCGATGGACTCCATATCAATATTCTGTAGATTTGTTAGGTAACTAGCTAGGTTACATGTGTTGAGCCCTGTATAGGCAATATTTTGATGTAGATAAATTATTCTGCTAATAAAGCCACCTAGGTTTGGTGACTGTGCTAATACAAATACGTAGCTTGACCTTGGAATTGAATTGCCTACGTAGGTGATTGTGAAAATATTTTCTGCAACTTAAGGATAACAATACCATGCCTTGTTTACGAAAATGTCATATTGTATGGTCATGAACTAAATAATCTTCATTTTCTGTCATTCATGTCAGTACTGTCATTACGATGGACTAAGAATCTTTTCACATGTAAATTTTAGATATTACTCCCTTCATTTGAAAAATATTGTTGTGGTTTTAGTTTGCAATAGCTAGATTACATTTATTGAGGCATGTATATGTCAGTTTTTGACCTATATAAATTATTCTGCTAATAATCCGGAACAGGTAGCTCCTCTGGCTCCTCTGCCGGAGCAGGTGGTGGCTCCTCAGCCTCAGCCGGGTGTTCGTCTGCCGCGGATGTTGCCTCCCCTGCCCCCACCTGTGGTCGTTGCCGACGAGGACGAAGAAGAGGTTAGTCATTTATCCCCTTTATTTATTTATTTTGTAATATCCTAGGTTTTATCTGGTCAGTACAAGGCAAATAAGGTATTAAAATGTTGAGTACATGTTTGGTTGCACTTGATCGATCTTTGGTTTAAATGTTACATAAGTGGCTGTGGCAATGATTTGAAACATTGATTATCTCTAAGCAATGGCTATTTTAGAAATAAATTGGATATCATCAATGTTTTACTTGAGTTGTTTTAATTAGTTCTTTTGTAGGGTTTTTATTATTTATGCCACCAGTTGTATCCCACTACTCAGTTTTTCCCATAGAAGTTACAGCCGCTCAAAAATGCCATCGATTCGTGACATGCTTACCCAGAAATGCCATTAGATGTATAAAAAATGCCATCGTTCCGTTAGATGTTTGCTCAATAATGCCATTAGACATTGTTATTTTCATTTAAAACTTGTTGACCATCCAATATGACAAAAAAAGCCCAGGCCCACATTTCAGTTCTCTCTATCTCACAATGATAAGTATGGCCCCACTTGTGAGGAGTAAGTAATAAGCGAATAATTTTACAGGAAAATAAGAACGCTGTTGGGATCAAGTGGGCCCACACTTTATTGTAGTGAGATAGAGGGAGAGCTGGCATGTTGGTCCATAGGTATTGATGCCATTATAGCATGCCAAGATAGATTTGATATCACAATAATGATGTGCAATGTCATTTTTGAGCATGTGTCTAAAGAAGCTATGGCTTTTTTAGCAGTAGAAATTCCTAGTGGTGATACTTAATTGTGGGACACAACTGGTGGCATAAATGATAAAAACCCTTTTTTGTAAGTACAACATTTGGGATCACTTATTGTCAGAATTCATAATAATTAACTACTTTACCTAGAACGTTGTATTGTTCAGGAACATTGATGGGTGGGGTATCGATCAACAGGGGAAACTTCCACGACGATAACATGTGGACTTTCAATATCCATCATCATAAACACACAAAATTCTAACCCTAAATAGATACAGCTCACGAGCTATTTTATCTAGTCATGCATGTAAGTTATAAGTCTTTTTTTGCATTAGTACATCTGTATGCTGCTCTGCCATGTTACATCATCAGTTCATGCATTTTTACGTAACAAGTGAATTTTGTTGCACTAAAGGCTGTTTGGTTAGTGACTTTGCCAAAGATTGCCATACCTAAGGTTACGCAAGTTTGACCAAATTAAGTGAGTGTTTGGTTCCAGCCACACCTTAGGCAAGCCACACTTGGGTCCCACATGGCATACACACACAAAGTGTGGCAAGGTTCCCTTAGGCTTGCCAACTTGTGGCTCTCATTTTGATGAACTAACCTTAGGCAAGCTTGGGAAAAATGTGTGGCAAAATGTGGCAATGCTAGTGCTCTCTTCGACATGTATGATTGATCCTTCATTTTTTTACTATATGGTACTATCCCATTTAGTTGCTTATGTACCAACTAATAAGTTATGCATTTATTTTTTCAACATCATTTGAAGATATTTTACGCTGTCATCAATTACATTACGTTTCATAGACTCTGTGCCTGCTGAATTCTCATATTAGATATACTTACGCAACATTTGGTACTACATGTAGGTCCTAAGTGACGACGTCGATAGCGACCAAGAAACCCAGAGGATCTACAGGAGGCAGAAGGCGAGGGAGCTGAACAGTGGTGTGCTCGAGAAATGTATCAGGCCAAGAATCGGAAGGGGGGCTACGGATGCCCTTACTGCAACAAGCTGATGAAAGGCGACCTGAGAAGTACCATCAACCATGCAGTCGGAACATCCCAAGGCAGCATCAAGAATGGCTACGCTTTCAGGGTGAAGCACGCCGCGTATGCCAAGTACTTGATGAGGCTTCTTTGAGGCTTTAGGGAAGTGCGCACCCTCGCAGCTAGAACTGATGCTCTTTTGGTTTTAACTATGCTAAGTACTACCCTATGCTATACTTTGTTGGTGAACGTTTATGGTCAAACTATGTGCACCAGTACTACTAAGTGGTGCTTGCTTTTGTATGTATGAAAGTGTTGAACTAAGGTAGAACTATGTTAATTGGTGTGTGGTTTGGCATCTCTGCTTGTTAAACTCGTGCTCATTAATCATCGGCTCATTTAGATTAAGTAGCATAAAACCCTGATTGCCTAGGTTCGTTTGAAGCTAGTTAAGCTTGTGAGCGCTCGTTAACAGATTCTGATGTGTTATGGTATACATGATGAGTGTGTACATGTGGTTTTCAAGAAGGAAGATGGTGACTCAAAAAGGAAATGTCTGGTCTGTCCTTTTATCTATTTTTGGGGAAGGACAGGGTTTCCTTTTTTCTTTAATCGATGAGATGCCTATCCAGATTGTGTAGATGTGTTACCTAACTTGCTAGGTTACATGTGTTGAGCACTTTAGAGGTCATTTTTTGATCTATATAAATTGTTCTGCTAATAATCCGGCTATGGTTGGTTATTGTGCTTATACTATTTCGTAGCTGCACCTTGGAATTAAATTTCCTATACAGATGATTGTGATAATAACATAAAGATTGATTTGCGCCGAGAACGAGTTATGCACTAGGCAAATAAGGGCTTAAAATTTTCAATCCCCAACCCATCCACCCCGGACACGAACTTTGGATTGCATCACGTAGATGTACAAAATCCAGTTCCTACCGCCTGCCCCAAGCGCCTATGATTGTGATTTTTTTCCAGGATCCTAATTAAGCGCCTAAATAAGCCGGCTGCATTGTAGGCGCCCAACGGCGAAGTATTTCCGCTATAGTAGGTAACTACCAATTACTCCCCGCATCTCTCCCCCTAGGGCACGCTCTAAAACTATCGTCGTCGCTCACACGCCCGCCTCGCGGAGCTCACCACCGACGTCGTCGTCCATCGCATGGATGAGGATCCCCACGAGAAAGCTTTGGACTACTCGGTGTCCGACCCAGAGAAGCATCGTGTCAACGAGGTGCAGTACTCCGTCGTCGATCACAAGCAGCAGCACATGCACGGCATGGACTGGAATTCCGTTACGGTAATTTTAATGTTTTAACCCTAGATCTGTCTTCAAGTTTAAGGTTAGAGGTTAATCATTAAACCACCAATACATTGTTGAATTGGCATAATGGAATCTAGCTCTAAATATAATGTTGATCATCAGTACGTAATGATCATTATTTATTCAATCAATCTTTGAGAAATTAATGGTTCATCCACTCCACAATTTAGTGCGTTTTGGTTTTATGCTAAAAGTCAGAAATCATAAAGGTTGTGCATGTTTATTGACATTTTTTTAAAAGTACATCATATGATTTATGCTTTCATATGGATTTGATATTGCTTTTTTCTTCTTAATTTTTCAAAGTTAATAAATATTTACTTTAAAAATAATTTATAGGCACTACAGTATGAAACTTAGGGAATATTAGGTACTGTAAACAATGGTGCAGCTTATATCATACATAATTTAAACTTGCAGCCTTATTCTCATGATTATGCGGACATTTCCGAAGGAGAGATGGATGCACACACTCAGAAAACCCTTGAAGAATTGCAGAATGGACAGTGCAACATGCTTAAGCGTATGGCATATCGTTGCACGTTCTGTGGCAAATATCTGGACCCGGCTTTCGTTAGTATTCTTGAGCACGCCGAAGGAGTTGCCAAAGGATACCAAATGAAGCATGGTGTGAGGGCGAAACACAAGGCGCTAGCCCAATATCTCAGGAATTTGTCGGACAAAGAGAAGGTCCGAAGAAGGCGTTATGAGAACCAGCATGCCAAAGAATAGATGAATAAACGAAACCATGAAGAAGTTCTGGTTGGCATAAGTAGTCATTCATAGTTTTTTTTGAAAATACCAATGAATATTTTAATTTATCATAGTTTTTGCAAAAATGTTACATTTATTAAATTTAATCATAAGAATGCATACAATTCAATTATTCATTTTTTAAATATTTGCAACCTTGCATCTAATAGTTTACCATTTTATTGGTTAACCATTATTTTCATATTATATATAGGGTCACGCTATTCGTCACCCTGGGTAAGAAATAGTTATTCTTCACTCCCCTCTATTGTACCATCAATGCACCGTAATTTTATGTTCGGTAAGTTTTGTCTTATTTCCGACGCAAAAAGAGACCGTAAGAAAATATATAATCGCCGTAAAAAATACTTTATGTTATGTAAAATTACAAACGTAAAAACATAGTCTAAAATACACATAAACTGCAAATTTTCTTGTCTTATGACCTATATTTTTATTTTCTTATGTCAAATTTTACGTAGTGAATCAATAAAAATGTAACTATTTGAAATCCAAACGTAATTTAATTATGAAATGATCGTAAGATTACCTCGGGTGTAGAATAACTTATTCTGCACCCTGGGTGATGAAAAGTAACACTATATATATATATATATATATATATATATATATATATATATATATATATATATATATACTGTGGAGTGCTTAAAATTATTCAAGATCAATTGGTACGGAAAGACTCGTCCACATGCAATATGAACAGCAGTGTATTTTTAGGGTTTCTTTAAAAGAACAACTGTGGTCATGCTGATCTTTTGTGTTTGGCCAGAATTGGTAAAGCTGCCAAATTTGCATTGATCCGGCCCAACACTTTGTTCCTTTTGTGGGCTTGCACAAGTGGGAGGCAGAGAGAAAAGCGAGCGATGGACCCAACCCCAACCCCACCCCCATTCCCAATCCCACCACACTTCGTTCTTTGCAGAGAGAGAGAGGCGACGCGGAGGGCGACGGCTAGGGTTTGCCAAGCCGTCACCTTGGCCGCCCCCGTCGTCGTCAAATCGGCCGGATCTACGAGTCCACCTGAAAGTGCGTTATATCGACTAGAGGGGGGGGGGGTGAATAGGCGATTTTTATGAAAGTCTTCAAAACGTGGAAGTTATGAAGACAAACAGGGTGGAAAAGCCTATCACTATGCAGCGGAAGTTAGATTACACAATGCAAGCCATAGTCAAGTATACAATATAGTGAAAGCACAGTGACAAACAGCTTCAGTGTAATGAGGATCAGGTTGGAAGAAGTTATGAAGCCAAACAGATCATACAGTCAAGTTGTGAAGACAGAAGATAAAACAAGCATGCAATAGCTTCACAATGTGTGCTGGTAAGTAAAGGGAGGTGAAGATGAAACCAGTGACACGTTGAAGACAATGATATGTTGGACCAGTTCCAGTTGCTGTGACAACTGTACGTCTGGTTGGAGCGGCTAGGTATTTAAACCAAAGGACACACAGTCCCGGACACCCAGTCCTGAACACGCAGCTGAGGACACCCAGTCCTCACCGTTTTCTCCTTGAGCTAAGGTCACACAGACCTCGCCCAATCACTCTGGTAAGTCTTCAAGGTAGACTCCCAAACCTTCACAGACTTCGTTCACCGGCAATCCACAATTTCTCTTGGATGCTCAGAACGCGACGCCTAACCGCTGGAGGATGCACAGTCCTCAAGTGTAATAAGTCTTCAGATCACTCAGACAAGAAGACTTAAGTGATGCCCAATTACTCTGGCTCTAGGTGGTTAGGGCTTTTTCCTCGCTAGGGATTTTCTCTCAAAGGCTTCGAGGTGGGTTGCTCTCAAACGACAAAAGCCGTGCACTGAAATCTGAGCAGCCAACCGTTTATGGTTGTAGGGGTGGACTATTTATAGCCACTTGGCAACCCTGACCTGATTTGTCTGAAATGACCCTAGGTCACTAAGGAACTGACACGTGTACTAACGGTCGGCGAACTTTCACGGCAACTTTACTTGGGCTGCAAGTAAAGCTGACTTGTCTGACTCTGGACAAGATTTTCTCTCATTGTCTTCACTCGAAGACATAGGATTTGAATTAGGCATCACTTTAGTCATCCAGACTGGTTCTCTTGGACCCCACTTAACAGTACGGTGGTTCCTATGACACAACATGAATGAAGTAAAACTACGAAGGATCTAAGTCTTCGAGTTCCATAGGCTTCATGGGGAGTCTTCATATGTCATTGTCTTCGACCTGAATGTCTTCATGAACCACCATTGTCTTCAATGTCTTCGTACATTTTTGGGGGTCATCTCTGGTAGCTAAACCGAATCAATGAGGGACTTCTACCTGTGTTATCCTGCAATTCTCACAAACACATTAGTCCCTCAACTAGGTTTGTCGTCAATACTCCAAAACCAACTAGGGGTGGCACTAGATGCACTTACAATCTCCCCCTTTTTGGTGATTGATGACAAACTAGTTGAAGTTTTCAACGGGGAATATAATTTGTGAAATTGTAAAGGAATTGTCTTCATAAGCTGCAAGGGCTCCCCCTGAAGATGTGCATATAAGTGATTTGCTTCTGGAACGCAAATGCACATAGCAGGTTGTATTTGTGGGAATCCACTTCAACTTATGATGACAATCCATCATGCATGTAAAGATATATGAAGATAATGATATGCATAATGAAAAATGGACGTCTGCGAAATGATATAAGTGCGGAAATTATAGTCGTACATGCGGAATTTATCTTCGCAAAACCACAGTGGCAAACATAGTAGCAGACGACCATCAAGTTTAAGTGTTACAACTCAAAGAACCAAATGTAGCAAAATGAGAGTTGTAAGCACGAAGCAAAATGCAAAATATAAAGCACCCGCCCATATTATTGACCCGCTTGAAGACTATAAACATCATATGCTTCTCCCCCTTTTGTCAGTGATGACCAAAAAGGTTTGAAGACATAGAGTGTTCTACGCGTTCCCAGGCGTAGCAGGGTCGGTGGAGGCGTTTGGTGGTGCTGGCGAGCTTGGTGCAGTGACGACGCGCGCTGAAGACATTGGTGGTGATGTAGCGTCGTCTTCTTCCTCAATGATTTTTCCAGTCACTGTGGCAGCAGAGGAAGAGAACTCTGATTCTTCAAGCGACGGAGTTCCACGCAACACAGCTCTTCTGGGGGGTGTGGAGTCAAATTTGAATCTCTCTTTGAAGCCATCCTCTTGCAGTTCAGCTTCAGTGCACATCATGGTGAGGCCTTTCCAAGTTCGGCGACAGGTTTCATGTGCGACAAAAGCATTCTTGGTGGCCAGATTACTGATGCGATTAAAGTCTTGCATGATACTGCGCATCTGCCTTTTGAGTCAGTCGTGATGCCTATCTTGCTTTTGGTGCAGAGCCACAAGAAGTTCACGGTCAGTGAGCGTACGAGCGCGTTTCTTGGGTCTCTGGGCAGCTATGCTGTCAGTGGCTTCAGTTGATGCAGGGGCACGTGTGGTGCCAGCCATTGGATAGACTCTGGAAATGGCTTCAACACCTTCATCATGCTGAGTGAAGCTCTGGTGTTCTGCATTCTGAAGACTTAATGGCTGCTTGGCAGGCTCAGGATAAATCGCTTCAGCAGAGGTGTCCACATCAGGTAAGAAGATTCTGTGGTTGCGGGCAGAGGGTTGATAGGATATTGCAGAGTGGAGCTTGATGAGCCTCATAACCCATGGAGCATAAATCTTCAGACCAAAGAGATCTGAGCCAGACGCTGCAAGTTGGCGTATAAAGAGATCCTGGGCATTGAAGCACTTGCCATGCAGGATGCAGAAGATGAGAGTCTTCATGGCACCTTCAACCTTGGCATATCGAGAGAGCCCCTTAATGGGCCATAGAGTCCGCCTGATGATGTGATATATAGTTCTGGGAAGGTACTCTAAGTCTTCAACGAAGAACTCGGTTGGGTAAGGTGCGTCAGGAAGCAATGGCTTCATCATTGAGAGCATCTGACTCATATTTGGCTCAGGTCGCTGAAATATGCTCTCAACTGCTTCAGCATGGACTTGGCAGCCTTCTTCGAAGAGTTCGCCTGGAGTGGGTAGGCCGGTGAGCTCAATGATATCAAATGCATTGGCTTCAAGATGGACGTTGCCGGTCATCCACTCCAGGACCCAAGTCTTCGGATCTCTGTTGTAGCCTTTGATGTGCAGTGTGGCATAGAACTGGAGCAGAAGCTCTTCATTCCAGTGCTCTTCATCCATGACAAACGGCAGCAGGCCAACTTGCTTGAAGCAGTCCAGTGCTTCTTCCAAACCAGGCAGACCAGCAATAGCTTCAACCTCAAGGCGCTGGTGTGGAAAGATACGGCCTTGGTTGTAGAGGACGCAGGAGTAGTAGCTGCGCTGTGGGTAGCTCCAGAACCTATCTGATACGATCCGTTCCCTTGAATAAGGGTTCTTGGAGCGGTTGAAGAAAGTGTTGTGTGCCTTGAAGCTATGGACATTGAAGGTGCCAGGAGTTGTTGCAGGACCTGGGAACCTTGGCAGTCGTGGGATTGGCTTCTGGACCTGGGGCCTATGCGCAACATGATAGTTGAACTGTGGACCGGCAGCAGACTCAGGCACAGAAGGGTCAGAGGCAGTAGCTTCAGTATCTCTTGAAGCTGTTGGTTGGTCGGGCTCCACAAATGCTTCAGTATTGGGTGTGGCAGCCGCAATGGTGTCAGCCTCATCACATGTAGTGAGAGGGATGGATTCAGGTACGTTCTCCTTGAGAACTTCTTCTTGTTGGTGCGGGGGAGATGGAGCTTGAGGTTCTTCATGCTCTTCTTCATGGTCTTCGGCTGATGGAGCCGGGATGTCGTCAGCAGTCTGAGCCCTTGGCCCTTTGCGAAGCCTACGGAATGCAGGCGACGCTGGTGGAGTTGCAGTGGGCTGGGGCTCATTCTCTTCCTCCTGTGGGCGATCTGCCCACGATGCATCTTGGGTGATTGGCGTCAAGGGACAACCAATGCTGATCATTTTGCTCGTTTCGAGCTAAGGAAGGACTGCATCACCTTGCACATTGTCTTGGAGACCAATGTCTTCAGCAGCGTTGGGGTCGGCTGCTGGAATGTCTTCAGCGTGCGGAGCCTCTGTGAAAGCAGGCTCATGCACGGTCAGCTGACGATCTTCATTAGGAAAGCGGACGAAGAGGGGTTCGACTATCAGGGGCTCTGTGGAAGCAGCCCGAGACTTCTTGGTCTTGCGCTTCATGATGGTGGGGTCTGAAGGAGAGGCTTCAGGGTGTTTCCTCTTCCTTGCTTCAGCTTCGGCTGTCCTTGTCTTCTTAAGCTCTGAAGCAGTGGAGCGGTGCTTTGGCTTCGAGCCAGTCTTGGCAGTGGGGAAGACAATCGGAAAAGCTTCTTGCCTTGGGGCCTCTTGTTCAGCCACAGCGGGCTTCTTCTTTTTCTTCGCGGCCATCCTGGGGTCGATGCCGGGACGCCCAAGTGCCTTTTGCTTCTCGGCCTCATTGTAGGCCTGCACACAGAGATCAGCCAAATTCTTCATGCGCTCACGCGAACCCTGAGCCTCTGCACGTTTCTGCATAAAGTTTTCCTTCAGCTCGTGCAGCATGATTTTGAAGTCTTTGACTTCTTGGACGCTGAGCCTGGCCATGTTCTGCTTGAACTGAGCCTTTTCAAAATCTATCTTCTGCTTCAGTTCCACTATGCGCTGGGCAATTGCGAGTTCTGAAGCAATAGCTCCTTGGAAGGCTACGCTGAGGCCAATGGGCAGCTGCAGATCATCGAAGCTGATGTTGGGTGTATCAAACCACTCATCAATGAAGTTGTGGATGATTGCTGCATCGAACAGAGGCAGATTGTTGAAGATTTCAGCCTCCTCCTTGCTCTTGATTAGCTGCTCAAGAGCGTCATCTGCAAGATCATCGTCACTTGACAGATCAATGGCCTCGCAGCGCAGAACGGCAGCGGCAGTGAGCTCTTTGCCAGAGTGTGGCTGAGGCTTCTTGGCTTCTTGGGGCTTGGAGACTCGTGATAAGTCTTCAGACTGCACACTTGCTTCAGGAGGTGCAGTGGCCAATGGCTTCGCTCTGGAGATCTTGGGAGAAGCGGCTGGCTTGGAAGCTTTTGGCTTCTTCTTCATCTGCTTTGGTTCCGGGGCAGCAGGAGCGTCATCAGATTCAGTGTCTGCTGGAGGTTCGTTCACGGCAGTCCCTTGGACTAGAATGCGAATGATGAGGCCTTCGAGATTGGCATATGGCCCGATGACATTGGGATTTGCGTCGCGTGTGCCATCCGCCCTTGGCTTAGAGGGACCAGGGTTGAAGTCCAGCCCGAACTCCTTCTTGTTTTGCTTCGTAGAGTTCTGAGCAAATTGGAAGTTGTGCTTGAAGAGATTGTCATCGCGACACTAGAGAAGTGATGACGGATGTGCTTCAGCTGGCTGTGGTCCCCTGACCATGAATGGATAGAAGCCTTGAGCAATGGCTTCGTCTCTGGACCGGGGTACGAGATTTTTGAACAAGACATCTCCCCATGGCCTCTTGATGGCGCACTTCTCTGCATATTCTTTGGTGACGAAGCGGTATTGGAACCACTGCTCTGCCCAATATCTTCGAATCCATTGGATTCGTGTCTTGCGCTGACCATAGCTCTCTTCAGGATCAGTTTGGTACATTTCTGCTAAGTCTTCAGGCAGATCCTTAGACGTTTCACCACGTCTCTGTCTGCCTCCCTTCCTTGCTAGTTTTTCTGTTGCCATGAAGCTTAACTTGGAAGGCTTCAAGAGATTCAAAGTCTTCAAAGGCTTCCTTTTGCTTGACCAACAGGAACTTGCTTCGGGTGAATTGATGTGACGCTGTAGGAACTCTACAAATGAATGCAGACTATGAGAACTAAAAGATTCTCCCACGGACATGTACCTGTGACAGCATTAAGGTGCGAGGGAAGGGGAAGAGGTCATATGCATTCTTAGAAGATTTTGAAGATAAATCAGTTTAGAAGATATTGACCTCATCATGCGAAGACATTCACTTTATAGAAAAGAAGTTGGTTCCAGATTTGTACGAACCCATAGATCAGTACAAGTGAGGAATCTAACTACTTCATGAAGAACAAGTGAATATACTAGGCAAGTTATGAGATGCAAATGAGAGGGATGAAACTTGTGTGAATGGAAACCTCTTTTGGCAGAAAGTGATGGAGCTATAGGATCAAAAGAGGCTGTAAAAAGACTTGTTATTTACCAGACTTGGAACTGCTAGACGAGGTGAGAGTTGAGGCCGAGCAGTTCAATCCTCCGTGCCCTAACTTGGCGACGGAAGACACCTACGGCGACGGCGGAGAGACTGATGTCCGCTGTCGGCGTGAGAACGGCGTCGGAGAGGTTGCGGCAGTGAAGCACTTCGTCACCGGCGTCGTTGAGAGTTAGCGGTGGCGCTAGGGTTCCTGCGAGGATGGAAGAAGAGATAATGACCGTAGTGAAACGTGTATTTATAGGGATATGGGCGGCACTCCGCTATTACTCAGGTGCCCCTGGCGATTCGCATCTGATCAGTACGTGGCCAGCATGCGGAATTGTGGGGGCAGTTTCACCCCACGCACGCCTTGTTTGTCGGGAGCCGTTCCTACTTCTCCGGATTTCTTGTTGATGGAAAAACATTGAAAGCTGTTTTAAAGTTTGTCTCTGTGTCTTCATCTGACAAGGATGCAGTGAAGACATTCGACAGTTTCAATAGAATGCATATGACTTGGAGAGATAGAGTTTGAGGTAGGAAGCATGGAGAGGTTAGGGTCCGATCACATTCACTTAGTTCAAAAGATTCAATCAAGAAGACATAGCTATAAGTGAATGCTGTAGAGGACAGAACACCAGTACATATATAATCAACACAGTGAAGATAATCATGAAGACATGTTGAGATTGAAGCCAAACCAAATGTGAAGACATAGCAAATGTAATGCCATGAGTGAAACACTTCAAGCAGAAAATTTGGTGGTGGCGTTACCCACCGTATAGGAAGTATTAGACCTAGACACGGCGCACAATTATCGTGGCGCTCCGAAGTCAAATTCCACGTTAATGTATTCACACTTAGAATGTATGTCTTCATTGATTGAAGATATACGTTACTTCGTGTGTTGCACATCTAAGTCATCATCATGCATAAGTGTTAGGATGTGTGCCTGATCACAGGACATTTGAGGATTCCAAGATATTTAGCTCACACCGTAACTTGCAAAATCTCTTCTCATCCAAGGGCTTGGTGAAGATATCTGCCAATTGCTCTTCAGTGTTGACGTGTATGATATCAATGCCTTCCTTTGCAACATGATCTCTGAGAAAATGATGACGAATTTCAATGTGCTTTGTCTTCGAGTGCTGAACTGGGTTGTTGGCGATCTTGATGGCGCTTTCGTTGTCGCAGTAGAGTGGCACTTGCTTCAGATGAATGCCATAATCCTTGAGGGTTTGCTTCATCCATAGGAGCTGAGCGCAGCAGGATCCAGCAGCGATGTATTCAGATTCAGCAGTGGAGAGAGATACACAGTTCTGCTTCTTTGAAGACCAACAGACAAGTGATCGGCCCAGAAAGTGACATGTGCCTGATGTGGACTTCCGATCAACCTTGTCACCAGCGTAATCAGCATCCGAAAATCCAACCAGATCAAACACTGAGCCCTTTGGATACCATAATCCTAGAGTTGGGGTGTGAGCCAAATATCGAAGAATTCGCTTCACAGCTAAGTGATGCAACTCCTTTGGTGCCGCTTGGAACCGAGCACACATGCAAACACTAAGCATAATATCTGGCCTAGATGCACATAAATAAAGCAAAGAACCAATCATGGAGCGGTATACCTTTTGATCGAACTCTTTACCATTGTCGTCAGGACCCAGATGATGTTTGGCTGGCATTGGTGTTGTGAAGCCTTTGCAGTCTTGCATACCGAACTTCTTCAGGCAATCTTTGAGATATTTCTCTTGAGATATGAAGATGCCATTGCGTTGTTGCCGTATCTGAAGACCGAGGAAGAATTTTAGCTCCCCCATCATAGACATCTGATATTGCTCTTGCATCATATATCCGAACTCCTCACTGTACTTCTGATTGGTGCAGCCGAAGATAATGTCATCCACATATATTTGGCACACAAACAGTTCACCATCATATGTCTTCGTGAAGAGAGTGGGATCTAGGGAACCAGGTATGAAGCCTTTGCTCTTCAGGAAGTATTTGAGTGTATCATACCAGGCCCGAGGGGCTTGTTTGAGGCCATATAGTGCCTTATTGAGCTTGTAAACCATGTCAGGATGTTTTGGATCTTCAAACCCAGGTGGTTGTGCAACATACACTTCTTCTTCAATTTTTCCATTGAGGAAGGCACTTTTTACATCCATTTGATACAGAATGATGTTGTGATGATTTTCATAGGCCAGCAGTATATGGATGGCTTCAAGTCTGGCAACAGGAGCAAATGTTTCATCGAAGTCAATGCCTTCCACTTGAGTATATCCTTGAGCAACAAGACGAGCCTTGTTTCTGACGACTTGGCCATGTTCATCTTGCTTGTTGCGGTATATCCATTTGGTGCCTATTATGTTATGCTTCCGTGGATAAGGACGCTTAACCAACTCCCATACATTGTTCAGCTCAAACTGTTGAAGCTCTTCTTGCATAGCTTGAATCCATTCAGGATCCATAAAGGCTTCATCAATTTTCTTGGGTTCAGTGATTGAAACGAATGCGAAGTGTTCGCAGAAATTCGCCAGTTGAGTTGCCCTTGAATGAGTCAGTGGACCTGGTGCATTGATGCTATCAATGATTCTGTCAATCTGCACTTCATTGGCAACACGAGGATGTAGGGGTCGAAGACTTTGCTCTTGCTGATCTACGTTGTCATGGGGAGGAATGTCTTCAGGCTGAGCATTGTCTTCATGTGGATCAGGTGCTGAGATGATAAGTTCTTCTTCAGGATGAGCTTCAGAAGGTATAATTTCTCCAGTTCCCATTAGCTTGATTGATTCACTGGCTGGAACTTCATCTAGCACATCTGGTAGTTGCTCTCTTTGTGACCCCTTGGTCTCATCGAACCGCACATCCACTATTTCAACCACTTTGTAGTGAAAGAGATTGAAGACTCTGTAGGAGTGCGAATCCTTTCCATATCCAAGCATGAAGCCCTCATGTGCTTTTGGAGCAAATTTTGAGGTGTGGTGAGGGTCCTTGATCCAGCATCTTGATCCAAATACTCTGAAGTAACTGACATTTGGCTTCTTGCTAGTCAGAAGTTCATAAGATGTCTTGTTCAGCAGCTTGTGAAGATAAACACGGTTGATAGTATGGCATGTAGTGTCAATGGCTTCAGTCCAGAATTTTCTTGGTGTCTTGTACTCATCTAACATTGTTCTGGCCATCTCAATGAGTGTTCTGTTCTTGCGTTCGACGATGCCATTCTGTTGTGGCGTGTATGGAGCTGAGAATTCATGAGTGATGCCCAATGTATCAAGATATGTGTCAAGGCCAGTGTTCTTGAATTCTGTGCCATTATCACTTCTGATGTGCTTTATCTTGGCGCCATAATTGTTCATAGCCCGATTTGCGAAGCGTCTGAAGACATCCTGCACTTCAGTCTTGTAAAGGATTATGTGCACCCAAGTATATCTAGAGTAATCATCAACAATGACGAAGCCATAGAGGCAAGAAGTAGTGGAAAAAGTCGAGTAGTGAGTGGGACCAAAGAGATCCATGTGAAGCAGTTCAAAGGGTTGAGTAGTGGTCATGATTGTCTTCGAAGGATGTTTTGCCCTTGTCATCTTCCCAGCTTCACAAGCACCGCATAAGTGATCTTTCTTGAACTTGACGCCCTCGATGCCTATGACATGCTTCGTCTTTGCAAGAGTGTGGAGGTTCCTCATGCCAGCATGCCCAAGTCTTCGATGCCAAAGCCAGCATTCTGAAGCCTTTGCGAGAAGACATACTGCAAGCTATGGCCCTGCTGAGAAATCTACCACGTACAAATCATCTTTCCGATATCCTTCAAACACTAGAGACTTGTCAGATTCCATTAGTACCAGGCAACGATATTTTCCAAAGATTACAATCATGTTCAAATCGCAAAGCATTGAGACAGACATTAAGTTGAAGCCAAGGGATTCAACAAACATGACTTTATCCATGTGTTGATCATTTGAGATTGCAACTCTACCTAAACCCAGTACCTTACTTTTACCAGTGTCAGCGAATGTGATGTGGCTCTTGTCAGATGGACGTAAGGTTGAGTCCATAAAGAGACTTCTTTTGCCAGTCATGTGATTTGTACACCCACTGTCAATAATCCATTCTGAAGACACTGAAGTCGCTGGTGGCGTACCCTATAGTGCAGTTAGGGGGATAGGCTTCACCAAGAGTATTGTGAAGCAAAAACATTTGACGAACCAGTGGGTTATGAAAACTTAAATCCAGGTTAGGGTAAGTGGGGAGAGTAGCATGCGATTCAGGTATGAAATACATAGTGATGCCATTCGGGCATTTGATCTTGCGCCCCACAAGATTTTTAAGGTCCCCAGCAATAGCGTCAGAAGATTTTGGTTTTCTGCTGGAGACCTTTCCCTGCAAAAGAGAGTTAAGCTTTCTTAACCACCCACATCTTCAAGGGTGGCTTAGAAGCAATAAGTCTAAGTGCAGCATCTGAGAATTTTGGCCTTGGAGCCCTAGCAAACAGTCTAGCAGGTGGGCAATAGTACTCATAAGAATAGGCAGAATAGTTCTTGGTCATGTGAGAATGACGGTTTGAAGAACCGCTCTCATATGCGTGAGCATGGTTTCCCTGCAAAACATTTGTGTTAGTGCAACTCAAGTGAGTCCTCTACCTGTATGAAGCCTTTGGACCATATGAAGCCTTTGGTCTGAGGTTTGTCTTCTTCATGTGAGGTGTCATGAAGACATTCACAGGAAGAATCTCAAGACACGTTTTTGGAACCCAGATCTTCTTCATAGGCGGTCCATTCCTGCAGTTAGTACCAATGTACCTGGCAAATACTTCACCATTCTGAGTCTTAAACAGTTTATAGTTTGCATCAAAGGATTCATCAATGATAGTAGGATTAGCACAAGTGAAGCCAGATAGATTGGATGGATCTGCTGAGGATTCCTTTGCAGCAACCCATGTGGTTTTGGGGTACTGCTCAGGTTTCCAGTAAGAGCCATCTGCATTAATTTTCCTCACGAACCCAACACCCTCTTTCCTAGGGTTTCGGTTCAGAATCTGCTTCTTGAGGACATCACATAATGTCTGATGTCCTTTGAGACTTTTGTACATCCCTGTTTCAAGCAATGTCTTCAACCTAGCATTCTCATCAGCAATAGCAGTGGTATCCTCAGCAGAGGGGTTAGTTACCACTTCAACAGTTGAAGATATTGCAACAGCAGTAGCAGTGGAACATTCAGCAACAGAAATAGCATTATCACGCTCAATGCATTTAAGGCATGGTGGTTCAAATCCTTCCTGAGCAGAACTGATCTGTTCGGCTCGAAGTGACTCGTTTTCCTTTTGAAGATCCTCATGATCCGCTCTCAACTTCTCAAGATCTTGCTTCTTTTGAAGATAATCATAGGAAAGCTTTTCATGAGTAGTTGAGAGAGTCTCAAGACGAACTTCGAGTTCCTGATACTTAACATGAAGATTTTTTATGTCTTCAATTAAGGATTCAGAACGAGTCATTTCAGCACCCAACAGATCATCGCTTCTGTCTAACAGTTTTTGAATATGTTCCATGGCCTTTTGTTGTTCAGTTGCAATTTTAGCAAGTGTTTTGTAACTGGGTTTTGAATCACAATCAGAGTCATCGTCACTGGATGTTTGATAGTGAGTAGTGCGTGTGTTTACCTTGGCACCACGTGCCATGAAGCAGTAGGTAGGAGTAGAGTCGTCCTTGCCATTTGCATCGGTGTTGGTGATGGAGTCATTGTCTTCAGTGTTGAAGATGGACTTGGCGACGTAGGCTGTAGCCAGACTCGCAATGCCTGAATCAGACTCCTCCTCAGACTCCACCTCTGCCTCCTCAGAAGCGGACTCCTCCTCTGAATCCATTTCCTTGCCAACAAACGCACGAGCCTTGCCAGATGAACTCTTATTGTGTGATGAAGACTTTGAGGAAGACTTGGACGAAGACTTTGAGTATTTCTTCGTCTTCTTGTCGTCAGAGTCATATTCCTTGCTCTTCTTCTTCTTTCTGTTCTCATTGTCCAACTGTGGACACTCAGAGATGAAGTGTCTAGTTTTCTTGCACTTGTGACATGTTTTCTTCTTGTAGTCATGAGCAGAAGCTTCATCATTTCTTGAGCTTGATCGTGAAGACTTTCTGAAGCCTTTCTTCTTGGTGAATTTCTGGAACTTCTTCACTAGCATTGAAAGTTCCCTTCCAATGTCTTCAGGATCATCAGAACTGCTGTCAGATTCTTCTTCAGATGAGGACACAGCTTTTGCCTTCAAGGCACGAGTTCGCCCATAGTTTGGACCGTAGATATCTCTTTTCTCAGAAAGCTGAAACTCATGTGTGTTGAGCCTCTCAAGTATGTCAGACGGATCGAGTGTCCTGAAGTCTGGACGTTCTTGAATCATCAGGGCTAGGATGTCAAATGAACTGTCAAGTGATCTCAGCAGCGTCTTGACGATTTCATGCTTGGTGATCTCAGTGGCGCCGAGGGCTTCAAGCTCATTTGTGATGTCAGTGAGCCGGTCAAATGTGTGCTGGACATTCTCATTGTCATTTCGCTTGAAGCGGTTGAAGAGATTGCGAAGAACACTGATTCTCTGATCTCTCTGGGTTGAGATGCCTTCATTGACCTTGGAGAGCCAGTCCCAAACCAGCTTGGATGTCTTCAAGGCACTCACACGGCCGTACTGTCCCTTGGTCAGATGACCATAGATAATATTCTTGGCAGTGGAGTCCAGTTGAGTGAACTTCTTGACATCAGCAGCAGTGACACCTTCTCCAGCCTTGGGAACGCCGTTTTCGACGACATACCATAGGTCGACGTCAATGGCTTCAAGATGCATGCGCATCTTATTCTTCCAGTAGGGATATTCAGTTCCATCAAAGACGGGGCACGCAGCGGAGACTATAATTATCCCTGCAGTCGACATAGCTAAAACTCCAGGTGGTTAAACCGAATCACACAGAACAAGGGAGCACCTTGCTCTGATACCAATTGAAAATGCGTTATATCGACTAGAGGGGGGGGGGTGAATAGGTGATTTTTATGAAAGTCTTCAAAACATGGAAGTTATGAAGACAAACAGGGTGGACAAGCCTATCACTATGCAGCGGAAGTTAGATTACACAATGCAAGCCATAGTCAAGTATACAATATAGTGAAAGCACAGTGACAAATAGCTTCAGTGTAATGAGGATCAGGTTGGAAGAAGTTATGAAGCCAAACAGATCATACAGTCAAGTTGTGAAGACAGAAGATAAAGCAAGCATGCAATAGCTTCACAATGTGTGCTGGTAAGTAAAGGGAGGTGAAGATGAAACCAGTGACACGTTGAAGACAATGATATGTTGGACCAGTTCCAGTTGCTGTGACAACTGTACGTCTGGTTGGAGCGGCTAGGTATTTAAACCAAAGGACACACAGTCCCGGACACCCAGTCCTGAACACGCAGCTCAGGACACCCAGTCCTCACCGTTTTCTCCTTGAGCTAAGGTCACACAAACCTCGCCCAATCACTCTGGTAAGTCTTCAAGGTAGACTCCCAAACCTTCACAGACTTCGTTCACCGGCAATCCACAATTTCTCTTGGATGCTCAGAACGCGACGCCTAACCGTTTGGAGGATGCACAGTCCTCAAGTGTAATAAGTCTTCAGATCACTCAGACAAGAAGACTTAAGTGATGCCCAATTACTCTGGCTCTAGGTGGTTAGGGCTTTTTTCCTCGCTAGGGATTTTCTCTCAAAGGCTTCGAGGTGGGTTGCTCTCAAACAACAAAAGCCGTGCACTGAAATCTGAGCAGCCAACCGTTTATGGTTGTAGGGGTGGACTATTTATAGCCACTTGGCAACCCTGACCTGATTTGTCCGAAATGACCCTAGGTCACTAAGGAACTGACACGTGTACTAACAGTCGGATTTCGAACTTTCACGGCAACTTTACTTGGGCTGCAAGTAAAGCTGACTTGTCTGACTCTGGACAAGATTGTCTCTCATTGTCTTCACTCGAAGACATAGGATTTGAATTAGGCATCACTTCAGTCATCCAGACTGGTTCTCTTGGACCCCACTTAACAGTACGGTGGTTCCTATGACACAACATGAATGAAGTAAAACTACGAAGGATCTAAGTCTTCGAGTTCCATAGGCTTCATGGGGAGTCTTCATATGTCATTGTCTTCGACCTGAATGTCTTCATGAACCACCATTGTCTTCAATGTCTTCGTACATTTTTGGGGGTCATCTCTGGTAGCTAAACCGAATCAATGAGGGACTTCTACCTGTGTTATCCTGCAATTCTCACAAACACATAAGTCCCTCAACTAGGTTTGTCGTCAATACTCCAAAACCAACTAGGGGTGGCACTAGATGCACTTACACCACCCACTCCCCCCTGCTCCGGCCACGATTCTCCACTGCTTCGTTGACAGCAAGGTCCGACAACGGCACCTCTTCTCCCCAATCCTTGTCGCGCCGCCTGAAGCTCCGCTGGTGCCAGCTTCGAACAAGTCTACTCCAGCCCCATCTGGTACCACTTCGCAGGTAAGATTGATCTTCCCTGCCCTTCTAATGTCGATCTGACCTTAATTTTGCGATCTAGCAACACCGCCCAAGTTAAAATCTGACACTTGCTTGTGTGCATGTTTTGGGTATTCGCAGATTTACTATCAACTAGTAGGTCATATTGCGACAACTAATTTTACAGCAAGATAATCTGACAATGTACTGCGTGATCATGGTTTTACTTGTTCGTATGGGTAGTAATGGGTAAAAACTTTCATGCAAGTAAGAGAAAAAGGTGGGTGTTGGCCAGCATACCTTGCTCGTCGACATAGCCTTCACTATGCTATCATCTTGCTTGACAGATGCAATCAAGTACTTTTTCCCCTGGAAAATGGCCCCCTACTGCTAGATATAGAAAAAGTATATATTCACAGGAGCATACACATGTTTTGGTTTGTTGGGATAGTTTGAAGACTGTGTATATGTATTTGCTGACGCTTAGTTATTAAAAACTAAAAAGGCGAGCACAGAAGCAGTCCATGAGGAAATTTGTAATGATGGAATGAGGATCAGTTATAGTTTCATGTATTACTCGATGGTAGTATGATGATTAGTGCATATTTTGAAAGATTTGTCAAGTATAGACTGCTCTTGATTAGTGCATGTTTTTGATGATATGTGCACACATGTAATATTTTTGGTTGGTGCATATTTTTGCTGATTGTTGTTACTGCTTACTTGAATTATGTTAGCCTATCTCCAAGATATGGTATGGGCTTGTTGGGGTCAATGAAAATTTCCTGTGAGCTAGTAGTACACATTGCAACAAATTCCTGAATGTTGGATTTTCTGACATTATACTTCATAATCATGATTTTACTTGTTGGTATGGGTAGTAATGAGTAAATAAGTAGCAAGTATACAAAAGGGTGACAATTGGTCAGTATACCTTGCTCGTTCTCATAGCCTTCACTATGCTGTCATCTTGCTTGAAGGATTCTATCATGTCCTTATTCTCACTGGAAATTGGAAAATTAACCTCCACATCTACCTCTAAAAATGTTATGTACAGCAGCAAATGCATTATTTGTTTTGTTGGGACAATTTAAAGACTTTATATTTATTACTTAATGGTACCACACAACAGCCCATCAGGAAATTTGCAGTGATCAAAGGCAGATCAGTTACAGTTTCATGTATTGCTCGATGAGAGCAGTCAATCATGGTTCATTTTTACATGGCTACTAATTGGTTGGTTACCAAGTTTTCCTGTCCGGCTCACAAAATTGTAACCTTGAAATATCATAATTGGTTATGTCTGCCCAATGATTATGAGTCTAACCACTAGTCTTGACTAGTCATGCGAATAGTTGTCAACTAGCTTTCTCGTGTAGATGTTTATACATGAACTACGTACTTAGCAAGAAGTATGCGAAAAGATTATTCACATTGTATATGGTGCTAACAAGTCATAATGGAAGACTGATTTCATATCTCAATAACTAACATTTGTTCATTGCAATGCATGCAACAGGTTTGAATGGCAAGGGAAACCATCCTCATCAGCAGTGAAGAGAGTGATCACCGGACAACCTCAGATGGCACTTCACATGGGAGTCACGGCTATAGAGGTGATGGCGACACCTCTAGCGACTATGACACTGATGGAAGTTCTGATGGAGATGGAGATGTGGACCACGATCCTATCTTGGCACTATGGGGTAAAGTTCTATTTGGCTGGTCAGATATTAAATGAACCGTGAAATATCGAAAGTTGATGTTTAAGTGACACTTGATTACCACACATTACTCTGTTTGGGTTCTAAATGACCTTCCAAATCAACATTGACTGAACTAGAGCTTACATAGAGTAGTGTTTAGTTGTTAGTTTAAATAAATCAAATATTCAATTTGCTCATGTTTCTACGAGATATTGCTGGTGGATGTGATTGGGTTATCTATGTCCTTCATTTCTTGATCATTGGAGTAGGCATTGATCATTAACCCAGTGCTGATTTCTAGATCTTACATATGAAATTATTTACTACTCTGTCATCTTATTTTTTTTTATACAGGTCCGGGATACCATGTGAGAAAAGGAACTTTCAAGGATCGCATCTTCTACGGCAACCATGTATTGCTAAACGAGGATCGGTGGGACTATCTCAAATCCATAGTAAAGCAGTGCCAACCTCCCATACCATACTATGTCAGCACCGTCACTCGCTCGGCAGTCATCAGAGGGAAGAGCAAGATGGTAAACACTTGGACTTTTCTTTTTGCAAATCATACTTCACTAGTGAAAATGCCATCATGTAGAGACAGAGAGGAGGACGGGCGTGGTTGTGCAAATCATTCTTGATTTTTTTGTGCAAATTATACCTCATTTTTATGTAACATTATTTATTTCCCTGTGCAATCAGTGCTTCTCAAAGGAGTACAGTCAGGCCTACCTCAAAGATTATCTGCGAAAGCCCATGGTTGTGCGTGTCACCAGCGAACATTTTGAAGGTAATAAAAAGGTCTTGTTCAAGATGGGCAAGAAGGATGGGTGAGCGATCATGACGAAGAACTGGAGAGAAGTCGTTGAGGGCGCCAGAATGAAAGAAGATCAAATGGCTATCTTCAGGTTCATGGAAAGGAGTGGAGGTGGGCTTAGGGTGAACATGGTTAGTGGCATGAGGATTCGTTGACCCGCCGCAGTAGTTTGACGCTAGTTTTATAATCTGTATGCACTAGCCAGTAACTGCAAGTTCGTAGTATCAGCTTTAGGGTCTAGTAAGTGCAACTTGGTAGTAATTGGTTCTTGGTAGTAACTGGTACTTTGGTGGTATAACTTTTGGGTCCGACTGGATATGAAGATCGTCCAGTAAGTGGACCTTGGCAGTAACTTGGTGGTAGTATGAACCCTATGTGGCGTAATGTACTTGCTATGCAAGTCTATATATATAACGCACCCTAGTACCCTCCTTGATATAATTACCTTTATGGACTGCAATTATATTTCCTTTTTTTGCCACAGTGATGCTAGTATTTTTAGAATCAAATCTAACCGGGTTTCAAATGGATTATACACTACTTTCATTTTTGAACGAGGTTTGTGTGTTGGCTAGTACGAGTTCTTTTGAATATGTTGTTTTTAAAAATAGCATGCTGATTTCAAAATCAGCACACTGCTTTCAAAACAGCATATTTTAAAAAGCATGTATTTTTTGAAATCAGTTTAAAAACAGCGTTGTATTTTTAGAATGAGGCTGTTATTTTGAAATCAGCATGCTATTTTTAAAAACAACATATTCAAAAGAACATGATTTTTTTGAAATCAGCATGCTATTTTTAAAAACAACATATTCAAAAGAACATGATTTTTTTGAAATCAGCATGCTATTTTTGAAATTAGCAAGCTATTTTTTAAATCAGCATGCTATTTTAAAAGTAGCATATTGAAAGCATTATATTTTTAAAATAAGCATGCTATTTTTAAAAAATATCATGCTGATTTCAAAAACAGCATGCTATTTGAAAAGTAGCATATTGAAAAGAGCATTATATTTTTAAAAGTACCATGCTATTTTTAAATTTAGCACGCTATTTTTGAAATTAGCATGTTATTTTAAAAGTAGCATAATTTTAAAATCAGCATGCTATTTTTAAAATCAGCATGATATTTTTAAATCAGCATATTCATTATATTTTATTTTCAACTGAACATGTTTTTTTTTCAAATGAGCATGCTATTTTTAAAATATCAGTATGCTTATTTTCTATTTGAAAATAAATGATTTTCAATGTTATTTGAAAACTAGGTTTCTATTAACGTTCTATTTTCTTATATATATAAATTTTTGGTTTCTATTTTATATTTCAAGTATGAAATTTGACTACACTTTGAACAAATTTCAGCAATATATTATTAAAATTGAAAAAAATATAGAAAACCAACTGCACTAAAAATGCATTGTTTCATCGATCTTGATAAATCATAACTAGCCTACCATGTCGACCCATCCATAACAAAATGAGGGTGTACCAATCAAAAGAGGAATTCAGAAAAATAGTGACAGTCCATCAAATAGGTCTAATACATGAGAAACAAGGTGGATCAGGGCATGGAAAACTGTCTACTTTAGTTTGTTCTCAATTTTTCGACCCCTGAAATCCTTTTGTTTTCTCTGCTTGACCCTGTGCATCTAAACATCCTGTCTCGACTTCACTTTAGCTTTCCTGCATGAAACAATGTTTGTTAATAGGATAGCAAAGAATATTTGAGCATGTACAGTACACTATAACAGAAAAAACACTAACTTCACTGATTTTCTCTTCATAGCTACAGAAGCTAACTTGACAGCTCTTATTCACTCAGCCTATGGTACATTCCTATCAGGCATTTTTGTCTTCATCACCCCTTTGGCCTGTTCTTTACCGCCCTTACTAGAGTCTTTCCTGGAAAAGTTAAGAAACGTCAACACAGTACTAGCAAATACTTGACTTCTAGAGCGGACATGTAAGTACAGACACTGACTTCACTGGTTTTCCTCGCGCACCCTTGTCATCGTTCTTTTTCGTCCTCCCAGAATTGACATTTGGAGCGCCCTTGCATTTCCTGCAAAAAATGAAATAGATGAATCTGCAGCCAGCATTCGAAAACACGTTTAAGTACGCACAATTGTGCTAATGCCCACTTGTTTGGTTTTGCGTAGTCCTCTTCTGCAACCTCCAATGGTCTCTTTCTAGCCCTCCTCAGCCCACCATCTTCTGCATCTGAATCTTCCTCTTCTTCCTCATCTGAATCTCCCTCTTCTTCTGCATCTGAATCTCCCTCTTCTTCTGCATCTGAATCTTCCTCTTCTTCTGTACCTGAATCTTCCTCTTCTTCTGTACCTGAATCTTCCTCTTCTTCTGTATCTAACTCTGTCTCTTCTTCTGTATCTGCCTCTATCTCTTCTTCTGTATCTGACTCTGTCTCTTCTTTTTGCTTCTTCCTCCTTGTGCTATTTGATTTCCCCGATTTTTTCCTGCCTAAATTGAAGAAAAACATGTGAACACTCTCCGGGAGAACATATTAACACTGTAAGCATGTATGGAAATGAACAATGAGATAAACATGGGCACTAACTTTGTTACTTTTTTTGAATCTTCCTCTTCTTCTATAGCTGAATCTGTGTCTTCTTCTGTCTCTGAGTCTTTGTCTTTTCGCTTCTTCCTCCTTGTGACCTTTGATTTCCCCGATTTGTTCCTGAGTAAATTGAAGAAAAAGAGAGAACATATTAACATTGTAAGCATGTATGGAAATGAACAATGAGATAAACATGTGCACTAACTATGTTGCTTTTTTCCCTCTCATTCGCTCGCGCCTGGATTTAATCCACTTGTTCGATTCTTCGGTAGTTGGTCCCCCTTTTGGAACTATTTTGATTGGATTTTCCACGTCATCAGTGCAGCATTCACGAGCAGTAGAGAAGTATGCCGGCAAAGGAACAAACGATTTATGGCCTTCATCCAAATCAGTTTTTTCTCCATCAACCAATATACTCCGGAGGAACTCCATCACCTGTTCTGACTGTGAATCGCTAGCTGCGACTGTGAATAAAGAGTCACTAGCCATGTTGCGTAGTTGATGGTACTTATTCATGTGATCAGACCATACATGAGTATTCGCAGTCCTTGAAGAAGGGAACGCTGGCTTGGCCTGCATTGTCCATCTTTTCTTGACAAAGTTTTTTGGAAATGTGCGTACACCAAGAGGATCCAGAACGCAGAATATATGTGCGCATGGGTAATCCTGACTTTCCAACTTTTTACATTTACAAGCTGCATCATCCAGTCTTGCTCCTGTAAAGACACAAGTCACGTGATATATAAAATCCACAGGCTTAGCATCCACGCCTTGTGCATCCAACTTTTTTGCCTCCAACTCCTCACTATCCTTACCTTCCAAGTGATTGGGATCCTTAGCATCCAGGTTTTTGGCATGCAGGTCCACACCATCCTTGCCTTCCAAGTCATTGGGATCCTCAGCATCCAAGTTTTGTGCATGCAAGTCCTCAACATCCTTACCTTCCAAATAATTGGGATCCTCAGCATCCAAGTTTTTTGCATGCAAGTCCTCAGCACCCTTATCTTCCAAGTCATTGGAATCCTCAGCATCCAATTTTTTTGCATGCAAGTCCTCAGCATCCTTACCTTCCAAGTCATTGGGATCCTCATCATCCAACTTTTTTGCATGCAAGTCCTCAGCATACTTACCTTCCTTACCTTGAAATTCTCAAGCATCCCTGCCATATGGGACTTTATCATATGGGGCTTTGCGCAAAACTCCAAACACGACCAAACCATCACATGCTAATTTGTCCCTTCGACAATCTGACGCTTTACCTTTGGAAACATCATAGTTGTATAAATATAAGAGGAAGCAATCTCCAGGGGGTGTGCATTTAGCTTAGTGAAGGGTATCGTATGTGTTGCTACTGCGTCTAATGCTGCTTCAGTCTTACGCATTATGGATACAAAGTGCTCAACATGCTACTACAAATCAACAAGCTGCATCTTCCTGTTCAGGTGCACATGAAGCCTTGAGTTGAGAGACTCACTCCTCTGATTACTCATCATGCCTAGGAAATATCTACCCTTTGTGTACGCAGCAGCCCATTTGTGTTGCAGCTCGTACATCCTGTTAACCATGACGACCTCTTGCCCGTTGGTTTTATTTTGAACCGAACCTTATAAGCCTCCCATCTTTTCTCAAACTCATCAACATCCCAACGACGGTAAATGAATTCCCTAAATTGCTCTAGCTTTTCCTTGCGGAGGTGCATCACCTTATTCTCCTCGATATGCCACGTGCACAAACGATGATCTGTTCCGGTCCAGACAGTAGCTATTGCTTTAGCCATTGCACCGTCCACATCGGTGATTGCTGAAATTGGTGCCGTCTGGGACATTGCCTCCAAAAATACATGAAGAAGCCACTGGTATGATGCAACTGTCTCGTCTGACACTAGACCGACCCCAAACAAAAGTGTGCTGCGGTGATGGTTCAGACCAACAAATGGAACAAACGGAAGCCTGTACTTGTTAGACTGATATGTACTTTCGAACACCACGACACCACCAAAGGCAACATAGTCGATGCGGGTTTGTGAGTCAGCCCAGAATATGTTCCTCAAATGGCCTTCACTGTCTTTTGTGTATTTGAAAAAGAATTCCGGGTCTGCTTTTTTCTGTGCAATCATATAGGTGAGCAAATATCTAGCATCACTGCCTTCTATCTTGCGCTTCTTCTGGACTGAAACATGGTTGTATAGATCTTGATCTATAAATCCAAGCTTGTCGGGACCTCCGGCATTCTTCTCCATTACATTCATAATCTGATGTGTTCGAAGTCCACCGACAGCATACTCGATGACATTGGCCTTTTGTGCGTGAGTCATTCTACGATGAGCCGACAAGTACGGAGTCAGGTCAGCACGGACAAACAGATGGTTATGCTTGTCCACAAAATTCTTGACGAACCAGAGGCCACTGCTATCTTGTAGCTCAACCTGAAAAAGAGCGGGACACCCACACCGAGAAAGACCCCTCGGTGTTCTTTTTCTTTCAGTTCTGTGAAAGTGCTTAAGGGCACGCCATCCTTGTTTGCAGCACTTGTATGTCCTTCTGTATGCATTTTGTTTCGGACCCGGACCCATGTACTTCAGATCATCCTTTCTAACACCAAATCCTTTTTCCTCGCATAGCCTCTGTAGAACATGTAGGCTTCTTCCTCAGTCCTGAATGTCTTCTTCACAATCTCTAAGTATTCCATACACTCATTCAGGTCTGAACGAACCATGCCTTTATTATCAATTCCTTTACCTTGTATGTGTACATCATCCATGTCTATGCCATCCTTGCCTGCATCCTCATTATCCTTATCATCCATGCACATACCATCCATTCCTTTGGGGTCCATGCCTTTGCCTTTGTTGCCTCTATGACCCATATCCTTGTCGTCCTTGCCTGTATCACCCAAGTGTTTGCCATCGTTTCCTTTATCATCCATGTCGTTATGCTGCCAGCGGAAATAGATAGTCAATGTTACGGATGGATAGCATACGTTACCGAAATTATGCACTACTCTGCTTAAATAATTGATTTAATTTTTCATATCGGATTCATGTACCTAACTCAGTCCTTCAAAAGCTGTAAGTAAATATGCCCTGACTAAATCTAGAAATTTGTAATTGATTGTACTAGCTCTAACTGATGATCTCCTAACTAAATCGAAAGTCCACGAGTCCTTCAAATGCCTTGATAGATCCACCCTGATAGATCAATTATCTCCAAACTCCATTCAAAATTATATCCTAACTAAATCCAAATTATCTCGTAACAAAATCCAAAAGTATGTCCTAACTAAATCCAAATTATCTCCTAACTAAATCCAAAATAAGTCCAAACTTGATACAAAATAATTATCTCCTAACTAAATCCAAAATATCTCAAAACTCAATTCAAAAGTTGAATCCAAATCTGCTGACAACTTTCTCATGCCACATAATCCTAACTAAGTCCTTCAATATGTCGTAGCTACATCCGACTTACACTTCCTTTCAATCGTAATCTCATCACAACTTTCTGAAAAGATAAACCCTAATCCTCAGATGACATATCCTAAACCCTAACCAAATTCGACCGAAATCTCCTCACAACTTTCTGAAACGATAAACCCTAAACCTCACATGACATATCCTAAACCCGAATCAAATCCGACCCCTATTGGTTCTATATGCAGAAGGGACCAGAAAAGATTTGAGATGGCTAGGCACTTACAGCGAAGATCCGGCATGAAGAAGATGATGCACGTCGATGAGGATGATGTGGCCTCTCGGGTCGGGGAAGGTGGCGTCCGCTCGGGGAAGGATCTGGCGCCGCGACCCGACTGGGGTGACTTGCGATGGAGGGAGTGAGGGGGAGTAGGAGCAGGAGGGGTAGACACGGCGAGTGTGATCGGCGGCGATCGAGGGCGCCCGAGGTTAGGGCTCGAGAGGAGGAGAGAGGACGAACCGCTCGAACCGAAATTCAAAAGAGTACGCACGATGATGGGACCTCTATAATGAAGTGCTTTATTAATGCAATTAATTTAATCAAAAAAATTAGGACGATAATACCCCTGGACCAAATTGGGCCGATTAAAGGTAAAAAAATTTAGGTCGAAAATACCCTTGGGCTTAAAAAGGTCCAATTATTCTCATCCGTTAGATCAGCCATATAATACATGTGCTCTGGTGTATTATAATGCACCGTAAAATCTCCCATGCGCTATTCGGCCCATATGTAGATATTTTTGTGTGGCATTAATACATAAATATAGACATGATGATGGATCTTAAATCCAGTCGTCCGCTTTTCTAATGTCACCTATTGCCCTTTCATTCTTAGATCAGATGTGCCTATACCGAGCAGAAGAGGGGGCAGCAAAAAAATGTGAAAATTAAAAAGAACTAGGTGGTAAAAATTAAAGGGTTGAAACACACACATCCATGCAATAAATAGATAGCTCTTATCGATGAAGTATAAAACATTTATGTCTAATGTGTGAAAGTCGAAATAGGAAAAAAAATTAAGTTTTTTTGGTCGAGAATTTGTTTGTTTTAGAATGAACAATGTCTAACATTTATAAATAGCTAAATTCGACTTGAGTTGTAATTTTGAATCCTTAATTTGATTGATAAATAATACAACTACATTATACAATATAAAAATTTCTCAGCACGTTCTTTCACATAGACATAAGTATTTGCTCCATTATCTTAATATTAACAACGAGTTGGAACTGAACTATCTAAAATATATTTGATCTATAAAGTTATATACGACCAAAATGTATGTGTACATAACTCTCCATGGAATACATTGGTGTTCTAATCCGTGTCTAAAAGCTGCAGTCCAATTGGTACAAGAGTCATGTTACCCAAGCAACACAAAGCCAACATGAAGAACATGAAGGACACAAAGATCCTGTGTGTATACTTGCATGGGTAACTAAGGACACGAAGGATAATACCCGAGAAAAGGACATGAAGGATGCATAATTATGTTTATCATCTTTAAGTAGCTTTATCAGTGAATGCAAATAGAATTCTATTTAGATTTAATTGTTGGTTGCAAGTTATCCAAGGAATACAACATGACGAGATTTCTTCATGAAGTGTATATTTCTAGATTTAATTCTTGGTTACAAATTACCTGAGCAAAATAATAAAAAATAAATACCATATCAGTGTCCCCTCTCTGGCATACATGCCTACGTGGTACAACTACAGTATAGTGGTTGATGAAGAAGGTTGAAGAAGAAAAGACATGACTTTCATAAAGAAAATACAAAATTTAGTTCATAATAGAGTGGAAGTATATGGTTTTGCCTGGTTCCAACAAAGTAATACATTGTAACGAAACTATTTCAAAAATTCAATCATATTTGTACAAGACATAATTATCTAGAATATTATTCTGTCTTTATTTGTATGATATATCGAATGCTACTTTTTTCTAGAAAATGTTGAACGATACTTTCTTCGAGAAAATATAGAACAATACTTGGGTGATTTAAATGGAACAATATTTGGCAGTCCGAGAAAGGCAATTAGAGCAAGACGAACATAGGCATGTAACTAGATCCAAGATATTGCAATATCGCTAATGACGACTTGGGTGAAGATACGAAAATAAAAAATATCTATATTAAGTATCAAGTTGAATATTCTTTGGAAGATATTTTAAAAAGGCATAGTAAGGGCGTGTTCAAGCTTTAGTTTCTTACTACCTATTGTGGGTGTACAAACTAAAAAGTGAATTTGTCATGAAACTTTTCTTACATTAGTTATCAATGTATACAAATTAAAGTTATTACACTTTTATTCACGAAAGATGGTTTTACAGAGTGCCACTCTTTTATTAAGCAAACTCAAGACTATCTAAAATAGTAAATATAAGGATATAAACGAATCTAGCCGCGCAAATGCGCGGGTCACTCCATTAATTCTATAATATGCAGTTAACACCATTATTTTCATGAAACATGATCAAGCTAAGGCAAGGAATATGAAATTAGTTGTATACCTTTTCGAACAACTGTCCGGGCTGAAAATTAATTTCAACAAGAGTGAATATTCTGTTTTGGACGCGCCAAAGAAGAACAGGATAACTGTAAACAGTTTTTCGGTTGCGGGCTAGGTTCTTTACCCTTTATGTACCTTGGAATCCCAATACACCATCGCAAACTTATTACTAAAGAGTGAGATTGTGTCGAATATTTGTACGAGGTAGGTTACAGTTGGATTTGGATTTTGTGTAGATAGTGTACGAAAACATGTTCAAATAGAACACCTGTATCTAGGATTTCTTATATAATATAAGGGTAGCTAGACATGTAGGGGGAGCCGGCAGCGTGTGCTGGTGCCTTGATGATCAGAGTGCGGTATTGTGGCCGTGTCAAGGGAAGGAGCGTCTATAATCAAGCCCTGAAGGTATAGCCATATTTGTGAACCTTGTGAAGAAATTTGGTGTCGTGCCTTATGTGATTGCTTAGTTTTAGACAGATCTATCGTGTGCCTTGAACTAATTCTAACAGCATGCACGTCTCGATCTGATCTCGATATCTCGTACGTGCATCCTGTTGATGCAATACACGTATTACGATAGCTTCTTCACAGCGAGCTTGCATGCACATCAACATACGCTAACCAATTCTAATCAATAGCATCACGAGTGAAACGTACTCCTACACAGAGCTTGCTTGCATGCACAAAGGACCGGTTTATTTATTCGTGGCTGGAAATCGTGGCTAGGATCGATCAAAGTACTAATGCAACCTTGCATCTTACCTTTAATTAATTCTGGTTGGTGACATCTGACATATACTACATGCATGCACACATGTGACCATACAAAAAGAGCAACGGAGATGATCATGTTTTAATAAAGACTCTTGTAGGGTGTGTCTTAACACTGCTGTCGATGCTTTGATCCCTACGGATTGGCTGTACGGATTAATTAGCTGGGTCTGGAGATGTAAAACGTACGGATTGCCGAATTTTTTTTCTCTGCCCATATTCGTCACAATTCACAGCACCAGGACACGGTAAACATATATAAGCATCCATATTAGCCAATCTCTGGCTAGCTAACCATGCAAACAACCATACAACCAACCTGTAGGTACTACAGTATATGCGAATTGAGGATAGCTCATGCTCCTTATGGTGGAACGAATCAATTATTGTTCAAGCCCTAGACTTGGCACTGCACTCGCATATTTTAAGAATGACTTCATCAATCTTAAAATATTATGCTGGCTCAGTATCTTGGAGGTGCCTATAAGGATAAAAATGAGTGTATGTACAACCAGGTATATACTATGCAGCGTATATACAGCTTCAGTCCAGCCACACCTCACGACTCGGGGTTTTACGAAGATCACCTATACAGCTCGAGTCTGTTCTCACACGCTAGCCGATCGATCGACCTATATTTACTTGCGCATCGGTCACTGCAGCAGCTGCCACATCGATCGGTAGGTGCTGCACGTGCAGTCACTACACCTTGTACGGTTGATATGGATGCAAGAGATCAAGCAAGCTGGCGACTAGATAGATCACTGCTGCAAGCACCGACGCACGGCGGTTTCATTAATCAATGCCCGCGTCTACTTCTAACCAGCTAGTAGTTTCAGATCTCGCGCCACAATTCTTTTCCTCCTTACACGTATCCGTTCAATTTAATATAATCTGACGTGCAAGGAAGCTGCTAGTCTACGGAAAATGAACCATATGCGGTTGGGAAAAAAGAAAGTAACAACGCATTTATCTCTACAGTTTAGAGGACAAACATGAGACTAGCTATTTAGATATACAAAATATGCTGAACGTAAAAAAATTAATTAAACTGTTTGTTAATCATTGCTTTTTTTTTGCTGGAGTATAATGTTGGCACTAACTTTCTCTTAGTTCGGACTGGGTTTTTTTAGTTGTTGCTGGCAGTTCAATAATTATTTCTAGAAATGGGGAGGACTACCCAAATTATGAATAAATCACATTTCTCCGAAAGTCCTTTTCTGAGCCCAGGTTAATCTGCACCCGTGCTGAAGAAAAAAAAAACAAATACTAGAAATATTCAAAAAATTCCAATATTTTTGCTGCTAGATAATTTGATGCGTGATGTCTGCTCCAATTTTCCAATCATTTGGACATCTGAGCAGCTCTCGGCAAAAAAGACAAATTCGGGGTTTCTAAAAATGTTTACTGTGCATGTACTGTTCTGACCCGATTTCTCTTTGTTTTTTGCTGAGAGCTACTCAGATGTCCAAATGATATGAAAATTGAAGCGGACCTCACGCAATGAATTATCTACCATGCAATTTTTTTGTGGAATATTTTGAATTTTGTATAATTTTTTTGACTGGGTGCTGATGAGTGCGGGCACCGAATCGCTGCACTCACATCTCTCTATTTACATACATTTGAAAGTGTTTTTGGCACTGTGGTTGTTGTTAAAAACCTACTTTTTGTTAAACTACAGTACTTAATTGAATTGAAAGTGGGCTACAAATTAATTGTAACAAAATTTCTGATGTAATGGTAATTAATTTTATTGAGCAACAGTTTATTTAGTCTTTAATATCACACTACATTCAAAATTAATTCAAGTGTGGCCAAAATTAGTTTGGAATACAAAATTTGGCCTTTTCTTGAGCCTAGTATGTGTCCACTTTGGAAATTTAAACCATGTATGTTCCTATTTCAATATATAAGTTAAATCTTACCGAGCCTGATGAGATACAATGATAAATTGCCCTATTACTAATTAGTCTGTGGAAGACAACCTAGACTTACTGATTAGTACTCCCTCCGTGCCATAATATAATACGTTTTTGTAAGTTAAAATAGCTTGCAAAATATTTTACATTATGGGACGGACCGGACCGAGTAAAGAAAAGAGGCCGAAACATACTATTTTTCTTTGTTGAACGCATCATAGTTTAGTAACTACAACACCAGCTTTCCTCCTCCAGCTAAGACCCCTCTTTTTATTTTCAGGGTGAGCTAAGACCCCTCTCTGACCACACGAGCACACATGACACAAATGGTATGGTGGTTCACAATTTGACATCGCTATCCAACCCTATCTTCAAGCTGAAGTGTTAGAGCATGGATACATCGTCCTCATAAAACCGCGTGTGTATGGTTCAACTACCGATCGATCACATCCCCCTTACGCTACACCGCGTGTCTATAAATACATGCGCTGCATGCTTTGCCTTCCCATCCAATCATCCTCAGCTACTTCACCACAGAGCTAACTACCAGTAGTGAATTAAGCAGCACTTGACCATGGCGCCCAAGCAGCTCCCCGCCGTCCTCCTCGCCGCCTGTGCCACTCTTCTGGCCCTCGCCGCGCCGTCGCTCGCCGGCGACCCCGACATGCTCCAGGACTTCTGCGTCGCCGACTACAAATCCCTGGAAGGCCGTAAGTTATGCTAGCCCTTCCGTTCATACTCTTATCCGCACACGTAAAGATCATGCGTGAACAGAGAGTAATTCATGCATGCATGCGTACGTACAGCACTACGTCTGAACGGGTTCCCGTGCAAGAGGCCGGAGAACGTGACGGCGGACGACTTCTTCTCGGCCGCGCTGGCATTCCCGGGCAACACCGGCAACGCGGTCGGCTCCATGGTGACGGCGGCGAACGTGGAGAAGCTCCAGGGGCTCAACACGCTGGGCGTCTCCATGTCCCGCGTGGACTACGCGCCGTGGGGCGTGAACCCGCCGCACACCCACCCACGTGCCACCGAGGTCATCTACGTGCTTGAGGGCTCCCTCGACGTCGGCTTCGTCACCACTGCCGGCAAGCTCTTCGCCCGCACCGTCTGCAAGGGTGAGCTTTTCGTCTTCCCCCGCGGCCTCGTCCACTACCAGAAGAACAACGGCGGCGCGCCGGCCATGGCGATCTCGGCATTCAACAGTCAGCTGCCGGGCACGCAGTCCCTCGCCGTGGCGATGTTCGGTGCCTCGCCACCGGTGCCCACCGACGTGCTAGCCCGAGCGCTCCAGATCGACGGCGGCCTGGTGGAGGCCATCAAGTCCAAGTTCCCGCCAAAGTAACTAGCCATGCATGCATGAGGTTGGTTGGGTCGGCTCTACGTGCGTACGTGCTGCAAATAATGACGAGGACCACGTAAAAGTGCAGTTTTAATTCATTTGCTTGACAAAATATATTTTGTACACTATATTCTCATTCTTTTGAGTCGGTGCCTGTTTAGTGAAGGGTCTCGCCGGTTTTACTTTTAATTGTTCACGAACGACCTACCGGTAACTAATCTGTATGTGTCCATTATTGCTGAAAATGAATGTGCATTATTGCTTTAATTTTCATGGTTTTTCTTTTGTGAATAGAAACAGATATGTTATAAAGTTTCATTGGAAATACATAGCACCTCCGTAATAAAAAAAATACTACCTCCATTTCTTTATATAAGGTGTATTTGTTTTTGATAAAATTCCATAATGTAAGACGCATTCTTTTTTAACTCCTCATAATTTCATTTTTAGCCCTCCATAAGAAGGAAAGTATCTCCTTAATTTCTTGATTGTCTGTATCTTTCCTTGTAACAAAAGAAGGAAAGAATCTCTCTCTCGATTACATGTACCTACTACTTTCCTAGACTTACTGAATTGCCTGTCACAAACCAAAAATTTTGCTAAGGGTAATTTTGTACTAACATGTCTATAATTATGTGCCTTGGTCATCATGATAAAAATAATACACCTTACATAAAGTAACGGAAGGAGTACATTAAGGATTATGAACCACCGAACGACCAATGTCGTTGCCAGAACGAGCCGCCATTGTGCCGTTGTCGTTCCTCTCATACTGGAGTCGTCCTGGCCGTGTCATTGACAGTCGGGAATTCTTCATACACATACCCTTAAGGCCCAGCGCCCCGGAGCCACAATCGTCGCCATTGAATCCTTAATCGATATGAAGAAACTTACATCAAATATCATCGTTGCTTATGCATGGCAAGAAACCTTAATCTCGTTGCACGAGGAGCTGACAGGAATCTACGCTAGAGATCCGTCTAAATCTGACGAGCAAACTTGAAGAGGATCGAAGTCCGGAAGATTAACTTGAAGAAGAAGCGTCATCCATCTGAGCGTCACTCCTGCAAGGATTAAAACCCTACCTATCTACTAGCCGGAGCTCAGGCATCAGGAAATCCCTTCCCGTCACCGGCCGGCGGAGTGGCAGGCGGAGGGGAGGTGAATCCATGGGCTCGCCGACGGAGTTCGAGGGGAGGGAGGCTTTCCCTACTGATCTACAAGTCACGTGGTAAAGAAGAAACTGCATGCAGCTGCACAATTTTATTATGTGTCATTCTCTGACACTGATATATGAATTGAATGCGTGATAATTTGGATAGACAACACGATCATGATTTGCACCGACAGTTTTCGTATCAAGCAGCACTGTTCGACCCAAAAAAGAAGTAACACTGCTCACTGTCGCACCTCTCACGTACATCCCCTGAGTATGGCTGGCTCTACCAACCTCTCACGTACACGAAGCTGTGAACCTTCCTCTTCTCTCACGCGTAATTGGTTAATTACTCGGTGACATGATCAACCCATCCGGCCATGCATCACGTCATCGTCAAGTTAATTAGAGTACCTACTTTAGTCGATGTCATCTACAGATACCGCCTCCCAATGCCCCCGTCTCCGTCAAACCGAAAGTTCCTGACCACCTGCAGCCAGCTCACGCAGCTACTAAATACACAGATCAAGGACACCGCCGATTAACAAGGAATCGTTGTGGGCAAGCTCGCTGCTGGGCAATTTTTTGGTCATGTAACGAGAAGACTTGGACAAAGCAAGACAGAGAGTTGCAGCTCCTAGTAGAAAGAATAGTGCGGCTGCTAGGTAAGACTATATTAGCACAAAGAGATGAACTGTTTTATAAAGAGGACACATTTGGAAACAAGAGTCAAAGGGTGCAGTTTTTTTTTCTTAAAAGAAGGATTACCCGGCGCAACCATTTTATTAAATAAAATATCAAACAAAGTACGCAGACCATCTTATGTTCTCAAGCAGCTCATAAAATATCAAGCGATGCACGCAATCATTTTTTTCTTAAAAGAAGGATTACCCGGCATCTGCATGAAACGATGCACGTAACCATTTTATATGCGCTCCTCTCCATACCGTGCCTCCACCGATCAAGCCTTATTAGGCCATCGCCACCAGAGACTTGAGCACTAATGCCGGCGTGGATCCCCGTGATTGCTGCCAGCCGGGGCTTTGTTGGCGAATCCGGCTTGCTTGCTCCCTCTCCGTGCTCCCATCCGTGCTCCCACTTAATCCTACGGCTGTCTTTTTTCCTCTTTTCTTTCTAATCTAATCATCTCCCCCCCCCTCCCCCTCTGATTTTAAGGGGGTGGGGCCGGGCCTTATTTTGCTCCAATCAAATCAAGGCACATAAACGGAAGCACGGATGGGCACACGACGGGGAAGCATGCAAGTCTCGTCCTTTGTTGGCCCAAGTCATACCTCTCGGTGGTGCGCCCCACTATCGGTGTCCTCCAGAAACAACTCATCGGCTGGATGGGGTGAGCTTCTCCTTCATCTTTATCGCCTCATATCTGAATATTTTTTTCTGGCTTCGGTGGAAACTTTCATTACGAGAACCGGGTGCTCACTTTGTAGCACATATGTTCGTTCCTCACACCGTCTGGTCACTTTACAACAGCGGAGGCGCCGACGCTGTCTTGCGGCAATATGTGGTCACTTGGCGGCTTCACTGCAACAAGGTTTGCAGCACCTGGGGCGGCCTTGTAGCATCATGCTATGTGCAGCGTGGCCGGCTTACATCGCCGCATGGTCCGCTTGTGGCATTGGCGATAACCTTGAAGCACCGCGCGCCTGGCGTTGCAGCACCATGTGGCCCGTCTTGCATCGTCTCCAGGCTATTGCAGTCGTAGCGTCCAACCCGCCAGGCCGCCACCCCTCGCAACAACTCGTGATAGACAAGGGGAGCTACGGGATGGTCTCAGAAAAGCAAGCACGACGAGCGTGATGCTGTACAGTTTTTTTTTTAATTTGGGAGATCGGGGGAGTTGGTAACGGTATGGCGGAGCACAACGTTGGGGGTAGCTGCGAGTGCTGCAGGGGAAGAAGATAATGTTTGGCGGGGTGGTGGGGCACGTGGAGAACGATCAGTTCGGTGTTCACATCCATAGCGAGGGAGATGCCCAGCCTCAAGACCGCAGGCTATATCCAACTGCAAAAATGCTAAACGTACTGGTTGTTACATGAGCTTTACGGGACCCTTTCCTCTAATTCGCGCATGGCTGATGAAACATTATGATTTTTTAATCTATAAAACGTTATGATCAGCCGGCTGAAAAACATCATTTGCCATTTTAGTGAAAAAAGACATGCAAACGTGTTGTCCATGACAAAAAGAGGTGCATATGTGTGCATGTTCTGATTTCCTTTTTTTACCAATTGGTATCTGGCTTGTGGTCATGTACAAATTTAGATGTACGGAAGTATTGCTACTGGATTTGTCTATATTTTTTTCTGACACTTTTGAAGGGCTTACATGACTATTACGGATAAGCAACAAGCATTCATGTTAGTAGTTTATGTAGGCCCTCGGGCTAGGCTTGGGCCTTTATTCAGCTTTGTTTCAGTGAATATGGATTTCTGATCTGATTTGGGCATGATTTCAGTTCATCAAACTTTATGTTCCATGTATTTTCATGTTAACAATGCATTCATTTTCCTCCGCGAAAAGGATGAATGCATTCTAAGAAGGCAAATATAAAGATACTTTGCGATATATATTTTTGTACTTTTCATATCATATCATCAATTGTTCAAAATAGATATATATATTTATCTCTTTTAATTTTGGGTTTTTATCATTTATGCCACTAGTTGTGTCCCACTACTCAGTTCTGCCATTAGAAGTTACAACTGCTCAAAAATGCCATCAATCCGTGAGATGCTTGCTCAAAAATGCCATTAGATATCTCAAAAATGCCATCGTTCTGTTAGATGTTTGCTCAAAAATGCCATTAGACATTGTTATTTTTACGCCAAACCCGTTGACCATGTTCTATGACAAAAATAAGCCTAGACTCACATGTCAGTTCTCTCTATCTCACAATGATATATGTGGCCCCACTTGTCAAAAGTAACCAAGCGAATAATTTTACAGGAAAATAAGAACGCTGTTGGGATCAAGTGGGCCCCATACTTTATTGTAGTGAGATAGAGGGAGAGCTGACATGTTGGTTCATAGGTATTTATGTCATTATAACATGACAAAAGAGATTTGAGATCACAATAATGGTGTTTAGTGGCATTTTTAGCATGTGTCTAATGAAGCGATGGCATTTTTGAGCCGTTAAAATTTCTAGTGGCAAAACTGAGTAATGGAACACAACCGATGGCATAACTGATAAAAACCCTTTAATTTTTACTATATTTTTACTCCATAATCCATCTTCTACATGGTGCTTCAAATTCCCGCAGCAACGCGCGGGGTATCGTCTAGTATAATATATGGATAGAGACATGTAAGGGGAGCCGGCAGCGTGTGCTGGTGCCTTGATGACCAGAGTGCGGTATTGTGGCCGTGTCAAGGGAAGGAGCGCCCATAATCAGACCCCAAAGATATAGCCATATTTGTAAACCTTGTGAACAAATTTGGTGTGGTGCCTTATATGATTGCTTAGTTCTAGACAGATCTATCGTGTGCCTTGGACTAATTCTAACAGCATGTACGTCTCGATCCTATCTCGATATCTCATGCACGTACGTCGTACGTGCATCCTGTTGATGCAATACACGTATACGATAGCTTCTTCACAGCGAGCTTGCATGAACATCAACATACGCTAACCAATTCTAATCAATAGCATCACGAGTGAAACGTACTTCTACACAGAGTACGTCCTACTGGCCGGGGCACGGACCGGTTTATTTATTCGTGGCCGGAAATGGTGGCTAGGATCAATCAAAGTACTAATGCAACCTTGCATCTTACCTTTAATTAATTCTGGTTGGTGACATCTGACATACTATATGCATGCACACATGTGACCACACAAAAAGAGCAACGGAGATTAGCATATTTTAAAAAAGACTTTTGCAGGGATTGGCTGTACGGATTAATTAGCTGGGTCTGGAGATGTAAAACGTACGGACTACCGAATTTCTTTTTCACTGCCCATATTCGTCACAATTCACAGAAGCAGGACACGGTAAACATATATAAGCATCCATTTTAGCCAAAATCTCTGGCTAGCTAACCATGCAAACAACCATACAACCAACCTTAGGTACTACTCCCTCTGTCCGAAAATAGTTGTCATCAAAATGAATGGAAAGGGATGTATCTAGAACTAAAATACATTTAGATACATCTCTTTTAATCCATTTTGATGACAAGTATTTCCGGATGGAGGGAGTACAGTATATGCAAATTGAGGATAGCTCATGCTCCTTGTGGTGGAACGGATCAGTTATTGTTCAAGCCCTAGACTTGGCACCGCGCTCGCTTATCTCAAGAATGAGTGTATGTACTACCAGGTATATACTATGCAGCGTATATACGTACATACTCCTTCAGTCCAGCCACACCTCACAACTCCGGGTTTTACGAAGATCACCTATACAGCTCTAGTCTCACGCTAGCCGATCGATCGACCTATATTTACTTGCGCAGCGGTCAGTGCAGCGGCTGCCACATCGATCGGTAGGTGCTGCACGCAGTCACTACACCTTGTACGGTCGATATGGATATGCAAAAGATCAAGCAAGCTGACTAGAGCACTGCTGCAAGCACCGACGCACGGCGGTTTCATTAATCAATGCCCGCGTCTACTTCTAACCAGCTAGTAGTTTCAGATCTCGGGCCACAATTCTTTTCCTCCTTACACGTATCTGTTCAATTTAATATAATCTGACGTGCAAGCAAGCTGCTAGTCGACGGAAAATGAATCATATGCGGTTGCGACAAAAGGAAAGTAACAGCGCATTTATCTCTACAGTTTAGAGGACAAACATAAGACTAGCTATTTAGAGAGTGCTTGATACGTTTTAGTCCCATGACTAAAAGTAGTGCGACTAAAACTTGCTAGCCTCACCCATGCTTGAATCCAAATACTAAAAAGACTAAAATCAAGTTATTGAGCATTTATTATCCTCCAATCCAGAACTCGCATGTGTCAAAGAAGGGGAATTAAATGAGGAGAGAGAGAGGGCTAATACATATTTTAGTAGGTTTCCTATGACTAAAAAATTTTAGCCTCAAGACTAGTCGTAGCCTCTCTTTAGTCAGGGGTGCTTGAAACTTTAGTCTCTAAAAGAGACTATTTTTAGTCAGACTAAAAATAGTCCCTTGGATCCAAGCACCCTCTTAGATATACAAAATATGTGGAACATAAAAAATTAATTAAACTGTTTGTTAATTATTGCTTCTTTTTTGCTGGAGTATAATGTTGGCACTAACTTTCTCTTAGTTCGGACTGGGTAAACTAGTTGTTGCAGGCAGTTCAATAATTATTTCTAGAAATGGGGAAGACTACCCAAATTATGAATAAAGCACATCTCTCCGAAAATACTTTTCTGAGTCCAGGCTCATCTGCACCCGTGCTGAAGAAAAAAACAAAACAAATAGGAGTACTAGAAAAATTCAAAAAATTCCAATATTTTTGCTGCTAGATAATTTGATGCATGAGCTCCGCCCCAATCTTCAAATCATTTGGACATCTGAGCAGCTCTCGGGAAAAAAGACAAATTCGGGGTTTGTAAAAAAGTTTACTGTACATGTACTGTTTTAACCCGATTTGTCTTTTTTGCTGATAGCTACTCAGATGTCCAAATGATATGAAAATTGAAACGGACCTCATGCAATAAATTATCTACCATGCAAAATTTTTGGAATATTTTGAATTTTGAATAAAAGTTTTTGACCGGGATCTGATGAGTCTATGCACCGAATCGCTGCACTCACATCTCTCTGTTTACAGACATTAGAAAGTGTTTTTGGCACTGCGGTTGTTGTTAATAAACCTACTTTTTGTTAAACCACAGTACTTACTTGAATTGAAAGTGAGCTACAAATTAATTGTAACAAATTTTCTGATGTAATGGTAATTAATTTTATTGAGCAACAGTTTATTTAATCTTTAATATCACACTACATTCAAAATTAATTCAAGTGTGGCCAAAATTAGTTTGGAATACAAAATTTGGCCTCTTTTTGTGAGCCTAGAGTATGTGTCGACTTTATTTAAACCATGTATGTTCCTATTCCAATATACTAGGTAATTACCCCGCGCGTTGCTGCAGAAATATAAAGATTAATTACAGACGACTTACATATGAGGGAAAAGATCTAAATCAAAAGCTACTAATTTTAATATATAAATATTCCGTACTTGCATTATGTGTAAATCAGGGCATTTCACAAACTTTTGGAAGTAAATAAATTAAATAATTATCTAACCTACTACATATGACCAGTGACAAAAATAAACATATTGGCATGGTTTGAGTGGGCTTAAAAAAAATATTAGAGTATGGTGAAGTGGGATGCTTGCATGTTGAGAGAATTAATGATCATGAAATAAGGTTTGCATGGGCTGAAAATATTGTTAATGGATGCTGATGTGGCACACTTGGTGAGGTGGATGGCATGCATGTTGAGAGAATTAGAAGTATTGCATGGTATGAAAAATATTGTTAATCGATGCTGACGTGACACACTTGGAGAGGTGGATGGCTTGCATGTTGAGAGAATTAGAAATAATGGGGGATTAACTATTTAGATATTATAGATCAGTTAAATCTTACTGAGCATAATGAGATACAATGATAAATCGCCCTACTACTAATTAGTCTGTGGAAGACAACCTAGATTTACAGATTAGTACTCCCTTCGTCCCATAATATAATATGTTTTTGCAAGGTAAAATAGCTCGCAAAAATATCTTACATAATGGAACAAAGGGAGTAAAGAAAAGAGGCCGAAACATACTATTTTTCTTTGTTGAACGCATCGCAGTTTAGTAACTACAACACTAGCTTTCCTCCTCCAGCTAAGACCCCTCTTTTTTTTCAGGGTGAGCTAAGACCCCTCTCTGACCACACGAGCACATGACACAAATGGTATGGTGGTTCGCAATTTGACATCGCTATCCAACCCTATATTCAAGCTGAAGCATGGATGCATCGTCCTCATAAAACCTCGTGTGTATGGTTCAACTAAGATCGATCACATCCCCCTTACGCTACACCGCGTGTCTATAAATACATGCGCTGCATGCTTTGCCTTCCCATCCAGTCATCCTCAGCTACTTCACCACAGAACCAACCAGTAGTCAATTAAGCAGCATTTGACCATGGCGCCCAAGCAGCTCCCCGCTGTCCTCCTCGCTACCTGCGCCACCCTCCTGGCCCTCGCCGCGCCATTGCTCGCCGGCGACCCCGACATGCTGCAGGACTTCTGCGTCGCCGACTACAAATCCCTTGACGGCCGTAAGTTCTGCTAGCTCTTCCATCCGTACTCTCGTGCGCACATGCATAGATCACGCCTGAACTGAAAGTAATGCATGCATGTCTATATGTGTGCAGCACTGCGGCTAAACGGGTTCCCATGCAAGAGGCCGGAGAACGTGACCGCGGACGACTTCTTCTCGGCCGCGCTGGCATTCCCGGGCAACACCGGCAACCCGGTCGGCTCCATGGTGACGGCGGCGAACGTGGAGAAGCTCCCGGGGCTCAACACGCTGGGCGTCTCCCTGTCCCGCGTGGACTACGCGCCGTGGGGCGTGAACCCGCCGCACACCCACCCACGTGCCACCGAGATCATCTACGTGCTTGAGGGCTCCCTCGACGTCGGCTTCATCACCACTGCCGGCAAGCTCTTGGCCCGCACCGTCTGCAAGGGTGAGCTTTTCGTCTTCCCCCGCGGCCTCGTCCACTACCAGAAGAACAACGGCGGTGCGCCGGCCATGGCGATCTCGGCATTCAACAGTCAGCTGCCGGGCACGCAGTCCCTTGCCGTGGCGATGTTCGGTGCCTCGCCACCGGTGCCCACCGACGTGCTAGCCAGAGCGCTCCAGATCGACGGCGGCCTGGTGGAGGCCATCAAGTCCAAGTTCCCAACAAAGTAACTAGCCATGCATGCATGATGTTAGTTGGGTCGGCTCTACATGCGTACGTGCTGCTAATAATGACGAGGACCACGTAAAAGTGCAGTCTTAATTCATTTGCTTGACAAAATATCTTTTGTACACTATATTCTGATTCTTTTGTGTCGGTGCCTGTTTAGTGAAGGGTCTCGCCGGTTTTACTGTTAATTGTTGTCTTTTGTTCACGAACGACCTACCGGTAACTAATCTGTATGTGTCCATTATTACTGAAAATGAATGTGCATTATTGCTTTAATTTTCATGGTTTTTCTTTTGTGAATAGAAACAGATTTATTTCAAAGTTTCATTGAAAATACAAAGCACCTCCGTAATAAAAAATATTTCCTCCATTCCTTTATATAAGGTGTATTTGTTTTTTGATAAAATTTCATAATGTAAGATGCATTCTTTCTAACTCCTCATAATTTCATTTTTAGCCCTCCATAAGAAGGAAAGTATCTCCTTAATTTTCTTATTGTCCGTATCTCTTGTAGCAAAAGAAGGAAAGAATTTCTCTCTCAATTGCATGTATCTATACTACTTTCCTCGGCTTACTGATTTGCTTGCCACAAACCAAATTTTTTGCTACGGGTAATTTTGTCCTAACATGTCTATAATTATGTGCCTTGGTCACCGTGATAAAAATAATACATCTTACATAAAAGAACGGAGGAAGTACATCAAGGATCACTACTAGGAAAAGGGCTATAGATGAAAATGACACTAATGGCGCATCAGACATGTGGTGCGCCATTACTATATACTAATGGCGCATCATCTGTTGTTGCGCCATTAGTGTGGAAGACACTAATGGCGCACCAGGCACACGGTGCGCCACTAGTAACAAAATGTTTTTTTTTCATTTTTCCAAACATACTAATGGCGCATCCGGGCAGAGTGCACCACTACTTAATTTCTTTTTACTTTTTTGCAAAACTACTAATGGCGCACCGTTGCATAGTGCGGCATTACTAGTTTAAACTAGTAATGGGCACTTTTTTTTTACTTTTTGATATCATGAATATTTTTTCAAATTTGATGATATTTTTTTATATTCCATATGAAAAAATATTGAATATTCATGAGGACACTCGATCTCGAGCCCCCTCCCTCTCGATAGCTATCCCCCTCGCCAGATCCCCCTCGCCGCCGAGCACCCCCCGCACCCTCCCCCCGCTCCACCGCCGCCGATGACCCCCCGCACCCTCCCCCGCTCCACCGCCGCCGACGACCCACCGCACCCTCCTCCGCTCCACCGCCGCCGACGACCCCCAGCACCCTCCCCCGCACCACCGCCGCCGCCGATGATATTTTCAAATAACAAATTTGATGATATTTTTTTAAAAATTATTACTGTTTCATATTCATATTCATTTTCTAAAAAATAATTATAAAAAATTGTAGACTACAATTGTTGTTAAACAACAATTATTACTGTTTTTATAAAAAAAATACTGTTTCATATTCATATTCATTTATTAAAAAATAATAATAATAAATATACTAATGGCGCACCGGCCTGGTGGTGCGCCATTGCTATCTAAAAAAAGATTTCTAATGGCGCACCGGCGGTGGGTGCGCCATTGCTATCTAAAAAAAGATTTCTAATGGCGCACTGACGGGTGGTGCGCCATTAGTAAGCTTCCCGCTATAGCTAAGCCCTCCCTCTCCCTCGCCAGAGATCCCATTTCGTCCCTCTCTCCCTCGCCAGACCCACGACGTTGCCGCCCCGACCCCCGCCGGACTCCACCCCCGCCGCCCACGCGCCCCCGCGCCCCCAGCCCCGCCGCCCCCACCGCCCCTGCACCCCCGTGCCCCCACCCCTGCCGCCCCGACCCTCAACGTCTTCGCCTTCCTCCTCGCCGTCGGCGCCGAGCAGTGACGCAGCACCGTACGCCCCCCCGACCCTCCTCCTCCCCTTCCCCTCCTCCTCCTCCCCTTGCCCCCTGCCTACGCCGGGGCTGGCGGCCCCTTCTCTGTCTCGCAGGGCAAGTTCTCCGGCACCTCTATGACACCGACGCCCCCACCGTCTAGGGCGTCTGCGCCTTCTTCCACCTCCGGCCACCGCGGCCTCACCGTCGATCCCCGCACGAGCTCGCCATCGTCTTCCTCTCGGTGAGCTGCACCCCCCCCCCCTTCTGTTAACTGAACATTGTCAGGTTTAGGTTCTGTTAACTGAAAAAGTTTAGATTCAGAAACATTGTTGGACTGATAGGAAGTTTGTTGAACAGAGCAATCTACACCTGTAATTTCTACTGTTATGCCTTTGTTGATTGTGATCTCTGCGCATGTTTAATGTCTATGCTATTGTGCGGCTGTTATGTGTGTCTATGTCGGTGAGCTTGTGTTATGCACTTCTGCGTTTTGATGTCCCCCCTTACCTTAGTTTTTTCATCTCAATGGTCCTTTTCATTGTATTGGTCCTTTTCATTTTTGTCAAAGAGGCCCCGAGTTCTCTCTTCACTTGTGTGGTGATTGTCTTAGTCCTTTTCATTTGTGTCAGGGCATTCTTGAGGTGCTGATGTGTCTGAGGGCATGAACCATGATCAAGTTGAGTTCAGATTTCATTAGATTAGATGGATTATCATGCCTTGTGTCCTGATAGTCGAATATTTGAGTAGTATTGTCAACAGTAATAACTTTTACATGCTTGCATTGCTTCCAAGAGTAACAGCAGGTGCTTATGACACCATTAGATCCACTCATCGCTAATCATGCTACTCAAGGATAGGAACAGTAGGCATATCTATATATTTTTTCAGTGTCCTTTATTGGTGGTTCTATGATGTAGTCCAGATGAAACCAATTGCATGCATTGAGAAATAGAGTATTAAAATAGGACTTGACGTGGTTTTCCACTTAGCTATCTGAATTGAGAAAAAACATAGCTTTTGCGGTCTCTGAGGCAAAACTTGCTACTCCATATACAACTAATACTACTACTAGACAAGATACTACTCCATATACTACTAATACTACTACTGTATTTCATTTCAAAGTTCAAAATGTTGGTACTGAGATTTTCATTTCCAATGAGTGATGTTTTTCCTAGCAGTAGAAAAAACATAGCAACTTCTCTGTTTTTATAAAGTTGTTCTTATATGGGTGAAACTTCACTTGTTTTTAGGCTAGTGCAGGGTGTTGCTTCTTCTGTATGGGCCAACTATGTCACAAATAAATTGTTCATTCTGTATTTGACAAGTAATGACTTTTAAAGATGATGATCATCTTGCCAGTTTGCTGGGTTTTGTCTCCGACCATTGTGTCATGATGAATTTGCAGGTATCCCGAGAGGCCCTTGAGTTTGCCGGAATGTCGATTAACTTCTGTTCCGGAAAATTCGGGTACTCCATATGTCCTATTTTTAGCAAAGGTCATGCCGAAATTTTCCATGAATTTTATCATGACTTTGCTAAAAATATGACATATGGGGTACTTGCGACTAATGCATGGGCCGGGGTATCTTAGTACTTAGTTAAGTAGGATCAACCGCCCCGCCATTCTTGTTGCATTAAACCATAGGTGGCAATAGAGCCAAGTGATTAGGCCCAACTTAGAATTCTCGTTGGCATCGATAAACCCTAGATGATAAACCCAACATAGGTGGCAATAGAGCCAAGTGATTAGTGCCAAGTGATTAGGCCCAACCTAGGGTGCCTCGGCATCGATAAACCCTAAATGATGAAAACTTAACTTGGCTTCTATAGGGTGCCTCGGTGTCGATGAGAATCTAAATGATGCACGCTTAGGCTTTTAGGGTGCCTCGGCGTCGACAAAACCTAAATGATGAAAGCTTAGGCTTTTAGGGTGCCTCAACGTCGACAAACCCTAAATGATAAAACCTTGGCTTTTAGGGTGCCTCGGTGTCGATAAGAACCTAAATGATGAAAGCTTAGGCTTTTAGGGTGCCTCAGCGTCGACAAACCCTAAATGATAAAAGCTTAGCTTTTAGGATGCCTCGGTGTCGACAAACCCTAAATGATGTAGTTTTGAATTATGAACGTAGGATATGTCGTCATCATCATCGGACGACGAAAGTCTCCCTGCGGAGTGCGACTGGTGCCACGACAATCGAGGTCTGTGCGACATGCCTCACCTGGACGATGATTGGCGCTTCAGCATTAAGCTCGAGGAGACCTTCGAAGTTGAAACGGTACACAACGACGACAAGTGTTATTTTCATAATTAAGCATGACTTCAACTATTTCAACGTTTAATTTTCATCTTTTACAATTCGAGTATAGCTTATCCCATGCCATGCAAGACGCTATGTCTTGGAGAGTATGTATTTTGAAGACCATGAAATTTCTGAAACAAAGAAAATTCACCTAAGGACTCATCACGATGTGGACTTTGAAGTAAATCTATATAATTCTGAGAGCGTAACCCATTTTGGTTGCAAAAATTGGGAAGCATTTTGCAAGATGTATGGTTTTGATGAGGGTATGCTTATCACCATGGATCTTGGTAATCCTGACATCAACCAAGACAATATGGACATTTGGGTCCTTGTTGATACGCCTCCAGTTCTACCGCTACGTGAGTTTCTCAAACATAGTTATTAGCTAATTTATATTGTTTATTTCAAAATAGTTGACAGCTTATTTCCATTGACAGCTTATTTTTATTGTTCAAAGAATGTGCGGGAGATGGTAGACAAAACCCACTACACCGATGGCTCTGAATTAACAACTTACAAGGAGAAAAATCATCTGGTCGGATTTTGTACTCACATTGAGAATTACATTATCCACAATCAAACTCCTCAACATTATGGTAAATACGTGTTGGGGAACGTTGCAGAAAAAAAAAATTTTCCTACTCGTTGCACCAAGATCATCTAGGAGTTCATCTAGCAACGAGTCACGAGATGCATCTACATACCTTTGTAGATCGCGAGCGGAAGCGTTCGTTAGAACGAGGTTGATGTTGTCGAACACGTCGTGATCCAAATCACCGATGACCAGCGCCGAACGGACGGCACCTCCGCGTTCAACACACGTACGGGACGGGAGACGTCTCCTCCTTCTTGATCCAGCAAGGGGGAAGGAGAGGTTGATGAAGATCCAGCAGCACGACGGCGTGGTGGTGGATGCAGGGCGTCACGACAGCAGGGCTTCGCCGTGTACTACGAGAAAGGGAGAAGTAACAGGGGAGAGGGAAGCACCAAAAGCGTGGGCATCAAGTACCTCCTCTCACCCACTATATATAGGGGTGCCAGGGGGGGCGCCGGCCCTGGTAGATGGGATCTACCAGGGGGGGCGGCGGCCAGGGGTGGGGGGCTTGCCCCCCAAGCAAGGGGGCGCCCCCCTTAGGGTTCCCCCCCAACCCTAGGCGCATGGGCCTTGGGGGGGCTGGCGCCCCAGCCCACTATGGGCTGGGTTCCCACCTATTTCAGCCCAAGGGGCCCTCCGGGATAGGTGGCCCCACCCGGTGGACCCCCGGGACCCTTCCGGTGGTCCCGGTACAATACCGGGTACCCCAAAACTTGTCCCGATGGCCGAAACTGCACATCCTATATATAATTCTTTACCTCCGGACCATTCCGGAACTCCTCGTGACGTCCGGGATCTCATCCGGGACCCCGAACAACATTCGGGTTACTGCATATACATATCTTCACAACCCTAGCGTCACCGAACCTTAAGTGTGTAGACCCTACGGGTTCGGGAGACATGTAGACATGACCGAGACGACTCTCCGGTCAATAACCAACAGCGGGATCTGGATACCCATGTTGGCTCCCACATGCTCCACGATGATTTCATCGGATGAACCACGATGTCGAGGATTCAATCAACCCCGTATGCAATTCCCTTTGCCAATCGATATATTACTTGCCCGAGATTCGATCGTCGGTATCCCAATACCTCGTTCAATCTCGTTACCGGCAAGTCACTTTACTCGTACCGTAATGCATGATCCCGTGACCAGACACTTGGTCACTTTGAGCTCATTATGATGATGCATTACCGAGTGGGCCCAGTGATACCTCTCCGTCATACGGAGTGACAAATCCCAGTCTTGATCCGTGTCAACCCAACAGACACTTTCGGAGATACCCGTAGTATACCTTTATAGTCACCCAGTTACGTTGTGACGTTTGGTACACCCAAAGCACTCCTACGGTATCCGGGAGTTACACGATCTCATGGTCTAAGGAAAAGATACTTGACATTGCAAAACTCTAGCAAACGAACTATACGATCTTTATGCTATGTTTAGGATTGGGTCTTGTCCATCACATCATTCTCCTAATGATGTGATCTCGCTATCAGTGACATCTTATGTCCATAGCCAGGAAACCATGACTATCTGTTGATTAACGAGCTAGTCAACTAGAGGCTTACTAGGGACATGTTGGTGTCTGTTATTCACACATGTATTACGGTTTCCGGATAACACAATTATAGCATGAATAAAGACAATTACCATGAACAAGGAAATATAATAATAATGCTTTTATTATTGCCTCTAGGGCATATTTCCAACAGTCTCCCACTTGCACTAGAGTCAATAATCTAGTTACATTGTGATGAATCGAACACCCATGGAATTCTGGTGTTGATCATGTTTTGCCCTAGGGAGAGGTTTAGTCAACGGATCTGCTACATTCAGGTCCGTATGTACTTTACAAATTTCTATGTCTCCATCTTGAACATTTTCACGAATGGAGTTGAAGCGACGCTTGATGTGCCTTGTCTTCTTGTGAAACCTGGGCTCCTTGGCAAGTGCAATAGCTCCAGTGTTGTCACAGAAGAGCTTGATCGGCCCCGACGCATTGGGTATGACTCCGAGGTCGGTGATGAACTCCTTCACCCAGATTGCTTCATGTGCTGCCTCCGATGCTGCCATGTACTCCGCTTCACATGTAGATCCCGCCACGACGCTTTGCTTGCAACTGCACCAGCTTACTGCCCCTCCATTCAAAATATACACGTATCCGGTTTGAGACTTAGAGTCATCCAGATCTGTGTCGAAGCTAGCGTCGACGTAACCCTTTACGACGAGCTCTTCGTCACCTCCATAAACGAGAAACATCTCCTTAGTCCTTTTCAGGTACTTCAGGATATTCTTGACCGCTGTCCAGTGTTCCTTGCCGGGGTTACTTTGGTATCTTCCTACCAAACTTACGGCATGGTTTACATCAGGTCTGGTACACAGCATGGCATACATAATAGAACCTATGGCTGAGGCATAGGGGATGACACTCATCTCTTCTATTTCTTCTGCCGTGGTCGGACTTTGAGCCGAGCTCAATTTCATACCTTGCAGTACAGGCAAGAATCCCTTCTTAGACTGATCCATATTGAACTTTTTCAATATCTTATCAAGGTATGTACTTTGTGAAAGACCTATGAGGCGTCTCGATCTATCTCTATAGATTTTGATGCCTAATATATAAGCAGCTTCTCCAAGGTCCTTCATTGAAAAACTCTTATTCAAGTAGGCCTTAATGCTGTCCAAGAGTTCTATATCATTTCCCATCAAAAGTATGTCATCTACATATAATATGAGAAATGCTACAGAGCTCCCACTCACTTTGTTGTAAACACAGGCTTCTCCATAAGTCTGTGTAAACCCAAACGCTTTGATCATCTCATCAAAGCGAATGTTCCAACTCCGAGATGCTTGCACCAGCCCATAAATCGAGCGTTGGAGCTTGCACACCTTGTCAGCATTCTTAGGATCGACAAAACCTTCCGGCTGCATCATATACAATTCTTCCTTAAGGAAACCATTAAGGAATGCCGTTTTGACGTCCATTTGCCATATTTCATAATCGTAAAACGCGGCAATTGCTAACATGATTCGGACGGACTTTAGCTTCGCTATCGGTGAGAAAGTCTCATCGTAGTCAACCCCTTGAACTTGTCGATAACCCTTAGCGACAAGCTGAGCTTTATAGATGGTCACATTACCATCTGCGTCTGTCTTCTTCTTAAAGATCCATTTATTTTCTATGGCTCGCCGTTCAACGGGCAAGTCAGTCAAAGTCCATACTTCGTTTTCATACATGGATCCTATCTCGGATTTCATGGCTTCTAGCCATTTGTCGGAATCCGGGCCCGCCATCGCTTCTTCATAGTTCGAAGGTTCACCGTTGTCTAACAACATGATTTCCAAGACAGGGTTGCCTTACCACTCTGGTGCGGAACGTGTCCTTGTGGACCTTCGAATTTCAGTAGAAGCTAGATCAGAAGTATCTTGATCATTATCATTAACATCCTCTCTAGTCGGTGCTGGCACCTCAGGAACATTTTCTTGAGTTGCGCCATTTTCCGGTTCAAGAGGCAATACTTCATCTAGTTCTACTTTCCTCCCACTTACTTCTTCCGAGAGAAACTCCTTCTCTAGAAAGGATCCATTCTTGGCAACAAAGACCTTGCCTTCGGATCTGAGGTAGAAGTTATACCCAATAATTTCTTTAGGGTATCCTATGAAGACGCATTTTTCCGACTTGGGTTCGAGCTTTTCAGGTTGAAGTTTCTTGACATAAGCATCGCATCCCCAAACTTTTAGAAACGACAACTTAGGTTTCTTTCCAAACCATAATTCAAACGGTGTCGTCTCAACGGATTTCGACGGAGCCCTATTTAAAGTGAATGCAGCAGTCTCTAAAGCATAGCCCCAGAAAGATAGCGGTAGATCGGCAAGAGACATCATAGACCGCACCATATCTAACAGAGTGCGATTACGACGTTCGGATACACCGTTACGCTGAGGTGTTCCAGGCGGCGTGAGTTGTGAAACTATTCCACATTTTCTTAAGTGTGTGCCAAATTCATGACTCAAGTATTCTCCTCCACGATCTGATCGTAGAAACTTGATTTTCCTGTCACGTTGATTCTCGACCTCACTCTGAAATTCCTTGAATTTTTCAAAGGTTTCAGACTTGTGTTTCATTAAGTAAATATATCCATATCTACTCAAATCATCTGTGAGGGTGAGAACATAACGATAGCCACCGCGAGCCTCAACACTCATTGGACCGCACACATCAGTATGTATGATTTCCAATAAGTTGGTTGCTCGCTCCATTGTTCCTGAGAACGGAGTCTTGGTCATTTTACCCATAAGGCATGGTTCGCACGTGTCAAATGATTCATAATCAAGAGACTCTAAAAGTCCATCTGCATGGAGCTTCTTCATGCGTTTGACACCTATGTGACCAAGGCGGCAATGCCACAAGTATGTGGGACTATCGTTATCAACCTTACATCTTTTGGTACTCACACTATGAACATGTGTATCATTACGTTCGAGATTCATAAAGAATAAACCATTCACCATAGGAGCATGACCATAAAACATATCTCTCATATAAATAGAACAACCATTATTCTCGGATTTAAATGAGTAGCCATCTCGAATTAAACGAGATCCCGATACAATGTTCATGCTCAAAGCTGGTACTAAATAACAATTATTGAGGTTTAAAACTAATCCCGTAGGTAAATGAAGAGGCAGCGTGCCGACGGCAATCACATCGACCTTGGAACCATTCCCGACGCGCATCGTCACCTCGTCCTTCGCCAGTCTCCGCCTATTCCGTAGTTCCTGTTGTGAGTTACAAATGTGAGCAACTGCACCGGTATCAAATACCCAAGAGCTACTACGATTACTGGTAAGGTACACATCAATTACATGTATATCACATATACCTTTTGTTTTGCCGGCCTTCTTGTCTGCTAAGTACTTGGGGCAATTCCGCTTCCAGTGTCCGCTCCCCTTGCAATAAAAGCACTCAGTCTCGGGCTTGGGTCCATTCTTTGGCTTCTTCCCGGCAGCTTGCTTGCCGGGCGCGGCAACTTCCTTGCCGTCCTTCTTGAAAGCTTTCTTACCCTTGCCTTTCTTGAACTTAGTGGTTTTATTGACCATCAACACTTGATGTTCCTTCTTGACTTCTACCTCTGCTGATTTCAGCATTGCAAACACCTCAGGAATGGTCTTTTGCATCCCCTGCATGTTGAAGTTCATCACAAAGCTCTTGTAGCTTGGTGGAAGCGACTGGAGGATTCTGTCAATGACCGCATCATCCGGGAGATTAACTCCCAGCTGAGTCAAGCGGTTATGTAATCCAGACATCGTGAGTATGTGCTCACTGACAGAACTGTTTTCCTCCATCTTACAGCTGAAGAACTTGTCGGAGACCTCATATCTCTCGACCCGGGCATGAGCTTGGAAAACCATTTTCAGCTCTTCGAACATCTCATATGCTCCATGTCTCTCAAAACGCTTTTGGAGCCCCGGTTCTAAACTGTAAAGCATGCCGCACTGAACGAGGGAGTAGTCATCGGTACGTGCCTGCCAAGCGTTCATAACGTCTTGTTCAGCAGGGAGGACAGGTGCGACACCTAGCGGTGCTTGTAGGACATAATCTTTCTTGGCAGCTATGAGGATGATCCTCAGGTTCCGGACCCAGTCCGTATAGTTGCTGCCATCGTCTTTCAGCTTGGTTTTCTCTAGGAACGCGTTGAAGTTGAGGACTACGTGGGCCATTTGATCTACAAGACATATTGTAAAATATTTTTAGACTAATGTTCATGATAATAAAGTTCATCTAATCAAATTATATAATGAACTCCCACTTAGATTAGACATCCCTCTAGTCATCTAAGTATTACATGATCCGAGTTAACTAGGCCGTGTCCGATCATCACGTGAGACGGACTAGTCAACGTCGGTGAACATCTTCATGTTGATCGCATCTTCTATACGACTCATGCTCGACCTTTCGGTCTTCTATGTTCCGAGGCCATGTCTATGCACATGCTAGGCTCGTCAAGTTAACCCTAAGTGTTTTGCATGTGTAAAACTGTCTTACACCCGTTGTATGTGAACGTAAGAATCTATCACACCCGATCATCACGTGGTGCTTCGAAACGACGAACTTTAGCAACGGTGCACAGTTAGGGGAGAACACTTCTTGAAATTGTTATGAGGGATCATCTTATTTACTACCGCCGTTTTAAGTAAACAAGATGCAAAACATGATAAACATCACATGCAATCAAATAATAAACGTGACATGATATGGCCATTATCACATAGCTCCTTTGATCTCCATCTTGGGGCTCCATGATCATCTTGTCACCGGCTTGACACCATGATCTCCATCATCATGATCTCCATCATCGTGTCTCCATGAAGTTTCTCGCCAATTATTACTTCTACTACTATGGCTAACGCGTTTAGCAATAAAGTAAAGTAATTTACATGACGTTTCTCAATGACACGCAGGTCATATAAAAGAATAAAGACAACTCCTATGGCTCCTGCCGGTTGTCATACTCATCGACATGCAAGTCGTGATTCCTATTACAATAGCATGAACATCTCATACATCACATATAGATCATTCATCATTCATCACAACTTTGGCCATATCATATCACAAACCACTTGCTGCAAAAACAAGTTAGACGTCCTCTAATTGTTGTTGCAAGTTTTACGTGGCTGAATTAGGGTTCTAGCAAGAACGTTTTCTTACCTACGTTAAAGCCACAACGTGATTTGTCAACTTCTATTTACCCTTCATAAGGACCCTGTTCATCGAATCCGCTCCAACTAAAGTGGGAGAGACAGACACCCGCCAGCCACCTTATGCAACTAGTACATGTTAGTCGGTGGAACCGGTCTCACGTAAGCGTACGTGTAAGGTTGGTCCGGGCCGCTTCATCCCACAATACCGCTGAAGCAAGAAACGACTAGTAGCGGCAAGAGAGTTGACAAATCCACGCCCACAACGAATTGTGTTCTACTCGCGCAAGAAGAACTACGCATAGACCTAGCTCATGATGCCACTGTTGGGGAACGTTGCAGAAAACAAAAATTTTCCTACTCGTTTCACCAAGATCATCTAGGAGTTCATCTAGCAACGAGTCACGAGATGCATCTACATACCTTTGTAGATCGCGAGCGGAAGCGTTCGTTAGAACGAGGTTGATGTTGTCGAACACGTCGTGATCCAAATCACCGATGACCAGCGCCGAACAGACGGCACCTCCGCGTTCAACACACGTACGGGACGGGAGACGTCTCCTCCTTCTTGATCCAGCAAGGGGGAAGGAGAGGTTGATGAAGATCCGGCAGCACGACGGCGTGGTGGTGGATGCAGGGCGTCACGACAGCAGGGCTTCGCCGTGTACTACGAGAAAGGGAGAAGTAACAGGGGAGAGGGAAGCACCAAAAGCGTGGGCATCAAGTACCTCCTCTCCCCCACTATATATAGGGGTGCCAGGGGGGCGCCGGCCCTGGTAGATGGGATCTACCAGGGGGGGCGGCGGCCAGGGGTGGGGGGCTTGCCCCCCAAGCAAGGGGGCGCCCCCCTTAGGGTTCCCCCCCAACCCTAGGCGCATGGGCCTTGGGGGGGCTGGCGCCCCAGCCCACTATGGGCTGGGTTCCCACCTATTTCAGCCCAAGGGGCCCTCCGGGATAGGTGGCCCCACCCGGTGGACCCCCGGGACCCTTCCGGTGGTCCCGGTACAATACCGGGTACCCCAAAACTTGTCCCGATGGCCGAAACTGCACATCCTATATATAATTCTTTACCTCCGGACCATTCCGGAACTCCTCGTGACGTCCGGATCTCATCCGGGACCCCGAACAACATTCGGGTTACTGCATATACATATCTTCACAACCCTAGCGTCACCGAACATTAAGTGTGTAGACCCTACGGGTTCGGGAGACATGTAGACATGACCGAGACGACTCTCCGGTCAATAACCAACAGCGGGATCTGGATACCCATGTTGGCTCCCACATGCTCCATGATGATTTCATCGGATGAACCACGATGTCGAGGATGCAATCAACCCCGTATGCAATTCCCTTTGCCAATCGATATATTACTTGCCCGAGATTCGATCGTCGGTATCCCAATACCTCGTTCAATCTCGTTACCGGCAAGTCACTTTACTCGTACCGTAATGCATGATCCCGTGACCAGACACTTGGTCACTTTGAGCTCATTATGATGATGCATTACCGAGTGGGCCCAGTGATACCTCTCCGTCATACGGAGTGACAAATCCCAGTCTTGATCCGTGTCAACCCAACAGACACTTTCGGAGATACCCGTAGTATACCTTTATAGTCACCCAGTTACGTTGTGACGTTTGGTACACCCAAAGCACTCCTAAGGTATCCGGGAGTTACACGATCTCATGGTCTAAGGAAAAGATACTTGACATTGCAAAACTCTAGCAAACGAACTATACGATCTTTATGCTATGTTTAGGATTGGGTCTTGTCCATCACATCATTCTCCTAATGATGTGATCTCGCTATCAGTGACATCTTATGTCCATAGCCAGGAAACCATGACTATCTGTTGATTAACGAGCTAGTCAACTAGAGGCTTACTAGGGACATGTTGGTGTCTGTTATTCACACATGTATTACGATTTCCGGATAACACAATTATAGCATGAATAAAGACAATTACCATGAACAAGGAAATATAATAATAATGCTTTTATTATTGCCTCTAGGGCATATTTCCAATAGTCTCCCACTTGCACTAGAGTCAATAATCTAGTTACATTGTGATGAATCGAACACCCATGGAATTCTGGTGTTGATCATGTTTTGCCCTAGGGAGAGGTTTAGTCAACGGATCTGCTACATTCAGGTCCGTATGTACTTTACAAATTTCTATGTCTCCATCTTGAACATTTTCACGAATGGAGTTGAAGCGACGCTTGATGTGCCTTGTCTTCTTGTGAAACCTGGGCTCCTTGGCAAGTGCAATAGCTCCAGTGTTGTCACAGAAGAGCTTGATCGGCCCCGACGCATTGGGTATGACTCCGAGGTCGGTGATGAACTCCTTCACCCAGATTGCTTCATGTGCTGCCTCCGAGGCTGCCATGTACTCCGCTTCACATGTAGATCCCGCCACGACGCTTTGCTTGCAACTGCACCAGCTTACTGCCCCTCCATTCAAAATATACACGTATCCGGTTTGAGACTTAGAGTCATCCAGATCTGTGTCGAAGCTAGCGTCGACGTAACCCTTTACGACGAGCTCTTCGTCACCTCCATAAACGAGAAACATCTCCTTAGTCCTTTTCAGGTACTTCAGGATATTCTTGACCGCTGTCCAGTGTTCCTTGCCGGGGTTACTTTGGTATCTTCCTACCAAACTTACGGCAAGGTTTACATCAGGTTTGGTACACAGCATGGCATACATAATAGAACCTATGGCTGAGGCATAGGGGATGACACTCATCTCTTCTATTTCTTCTGCCGTGGTCGGACTTTGAGCCGAGCTCAATTTCATACCTTGCAGTACAGGCAAGAATCCCTTCTTAGACTGATCCATATTGAACTTTTTCAATATCTTATCAAGGTATGTACTTTGTGAAAGACCTATGAGGTGTCTCGATCTATCTCTATAGATTTTGATGCCTAATATATAAGCAGCTTCTCCAAGGTCCTTCATTGAAAAACTCTTATTCAAGTAGGCCTTAATGCTGTCCAAGAGTTCTATATCATTTCCCATCAAAAGTATGTCATCTACATATAATATGAGAAATGCTACAGAGCTCCCACTCACTTTGTTGTAAACACAGGCTTCTCCATAAGTCTGTGTAAACCCAAACATTTTGATCATCTCATCAAAGCGAATGTTCCAACTCCGAGATGCTTGCACCAGCCCATAAATCGAGCGTTGGAGCTTGCACACCTTGTCAGCATTCTTAGGATCGACAAAACCTTCCGGCTGCATCATATACAATTCTTCCTTAAGGAAACCATTAAGGAATGCCGTTTTGACGTCCATTTGCCATATTTCATAATCGTAAAACGCGGCAATTGCTAACATGATTCGGACGGACTTTAGCTTCGCTACCGGTGAGAAAGTCTCATCGTAGTCAACCCCTTGAACTTGTCGATAACCCTTAGCGACAAGCCGAGCTTTATAGATGGTCACATTACCATCTGCGTCTGTCTTCTTCTTAAAGATCCATTTATTTTCTATGGCTCGCCGTTCAACGGGCAAGTCAGTCAAAGTCCATACTTCGTTTTCATACATGGATCCTATCTCGGATTTCATGGCTTCTAGCCATTTGTCGGAATCCGGGCCCGCCATCGCTTCTTTATAGTTCGAAGGTTCACCGTTGTCTAACAACATGATTTCCAAGACAGGGTTGCCGTACCACTCTGGTGCGGAACGTGTCCTTGTGGACCTTCGAATTTCAGTAGAAGCTAGATCAGAAGTATCTTGATCATTATCATTAACATCCTCTCTAGTCGGTGCTGGCACCTCACGAACATTTTCTTGAGTTGCGCCATTTTCCGGTTCAAGAGGCAATACTTCATCTAGTTCTACTTTCCTCCCACTTACTTCTTTCGAGAGAAACTCCTTCTCTAGAAAGGATCCATTCTTGGCAACAAAGACCTTGCCTTCGGATCTGAGGTAGAAGTTATACCCAATAGTTTCTTTAGGGTATCCTATGAAGACGCATTTTTCCGACTTGGGTTCGAGCTTTTCAGGTTGAAGTTTCTTGACATAAGCATCGCATCCCCAAACTTTTAGAAACGACAACTTAGGTTTCTTTCCAAACCATAATTCAAACGGTGTCGTCTCAACGGATTTCGACGGAGCCCTATTTAAAGTGAATGCAGCAGTCTCTAAAGCATAGCCCCAGAAAGATAGCGGTAGATCGGCAAGAGACATCATAGACCGCACCATATCTAACAGAGTGCGATTACGACGTTCGGATACACCGTTACGCTGAGGTGTTCCAGGCGGCGTGAGTTGTGAAACTATTCCACATTTTCTTAAGTGTGTGCCAAATTCATGACTCAAGTATTCTCCTCCACGATCTGATCGTAGAAACTTGATTTTCCTGTCACGTTGATTCTCGACCTCACTCTGAAATTCCTTGAATTTTTCAAAGGTTTCAGACTTGTGTTTCATTAAGTAAATATATCCATATCTACTCAAATCATCTGTGAGGGTGAGAACATAACGATAGCCACCGCGAGCCTCAACACTCATTGGACCGCACACATCAGTATGTATGATTTCCAATAAGTTGGTTGCTCGCTCCATTGTTCCTGAGAACGGAGTCTTGGTCATTTTACCCATAAGGCATGGTTCGCACGTGTCAAATGATTCATAATCAAGAGACTCTAAAAGTCCATCTGCATGGAGCTTCTTCATGCGTTTGACACCTATGTGACCAAGGCGGCAATGCCACAAGTATGTGGGACTATCGTTATCAACCTTACATCTTTTGGTACTCACACTATGAACATGTGTATCATTACGTTCGAGATTCATAAAGAATAAACCATTCACCATAGGAGCATGACCATAAAACATATCTCTCATATAAATAGAACAACCATTATTCTCGGATTTAAATGAGTAGCCATCTCGAATTAAACGAGATCCCGATACAATGTTCATGCTCAAAGCTGGTACTAAATAACAATTATTGAGGTTTAAAACTAATCCCGTAGGTAAATGAAGAGGCAGCGTGCCGACGGCAATCACATCGACCTTGGAACCATTCCCGACGCGCATCGTCACCTCGTCCTTCGCCAGTCTCCGCCTATTCCGTAGTTCCTGTTGTGAGTTACAAATGTGAGCAACTGCACCGGTATCAAATACCCAAGAGCTACTACGATTACTGGTAAGGTACACATCAATTACATGTATATCACATATACCTTTTGTTTTGCCGGCCTTCTTGTCTGCTAAGTACTTGGGGCAATTCCGCTTCCAGTGTCCGCTCCCCTTGCAATAAAAGCACTCAGTCTCGGGCTTGGGTCCATTCTTTGGCTTCTTCCCGGCAGCTTGCTTGCCGGGCGCGGCAACTTCCTTGCCGTCCTTCTTGAAAGCTTTCTTACCCTTGCCTTTCTTGAACTTAGTGGTTTTATTGACCATCAACACTTGATGTTCCTTCTTGACTTCTACCTCTGCTGATTTCAGCATTGCAAACACCTCAGGAATGGTCTTTTGCATCCCCTGCATGTTGAAGTTCATCACAAAGCTCTTGTAGCTTGGTGGAAGCGACTGGAGGATTCTGTCAATGACCGCATCATCCGGGAGATTAACTCCCAGCTGAGTCAAGCGGTTATGTAATCCAGACATCGTGAGTATGTGCTCACTGACAGAACTGTTTTCCTCCATCTTACAGCTGAAGAACTTGTCGGAGACCTCATATCTCTCGACCCGGGCATGAGCTTGGAAAACCATTTTCAGCTCTTCGAACATCTCATATGCTCCATGTCTCTCAAAACGCTTTTGGAGCCCCGGTTCTAAACTGTAAAGCATGCCGCACTGAACGAGGGAGTAGTCATCGGTACGTGCCTGCCAAGCGTTCATAACGTCTTGTTCAGCAGGGAGGACAGGTGCGACACCTAGCGGTGCTTGTAGGACATAATCTTTCTTGGCAGCTATGAGGATGATCCTCAGGTTCCGGACCCAGTCCGTATAGTTGCTGCCATCGTCTTTCAGCTTGGTTTTCTCTAGGAACGCGTTGAAGTTGAGGACTACATGGGCCATTTGATCTACAAGACATATTGTAAAATATTTTTAGACTAATGTTCATGATAATAAAGTTCATCTAATCAAATTATATAATGAACTCCCACTTAGATTAGACATCCCTCTAGTCATCTAAGTATTACATGATCCGAGTTAACTAGGCCGTGTCCGATCATCACGTGAGACGGACTAGTCAACGTCGGTGAACATCTTCATGTTGATCGCATCTTCTATATGACTCATGCTCGACCTTTCGGTCTTCTATGTTCCGAGGCCATGTCTATGCACATGCTAGGCTCGTCAAGTTAACCCTAAGTGTTTTGCATGTGTAAAACTGTCTTACACCCGTTGTATGTGAACGTAAGAATCTATCACACCCGATCATCACGTGGTGCTTCGAAACGACGAACTTTAGCAACGGTGCACAGTTAGGGGAGAACACTTCTTGAAATTGTTATGAGGGATCATCTTATTTACTACCGCCGTTTTAAGTAAACAAGATGCAAAACATGATAAACATCACATGCAATCAAATAATAAACGTGACATGATATGGCCATTATCACATAGCTCCTTTGATCTCCATCTTGGGGCTCCATGATCATCTTGTCACCGGCTTGACACCATGATCTCCATCATCATGATCTCCATCATCGTGTCTCCATGAAGTTGCTCGCCAATTATTACTTCTACTACTATGGCTAACGCGTTTAGCAATAAAGTAAAGTAATTTACATGACGTTTCTCAATGACACGCAGGTCATATAAAAGAATAAAGACAACTCCTATGGCTCCTGCCGGTTGTCATACTCATCGACATGCAAGTCGTGATTCCTATTACAATAGCATGAACATCTCATACATCACATATAGATCATTCATCATTCATCACAACTTTGGCCATATCATATCACAAACCACTTGCTGCAAAAACAAGTTAGACGTCCTCTAATTGTTGTTGCAAGTTTTACGTGGCTGAATTAGGGTTCTAGCAAGAACGTTTTCTTACCTACGTTAAAGCCACAACGTGATTTGTCAACTTCTATTTACCCTTCATAAGGACCCTGTTCATCGAATCCGCTCCAACTAAAGTGGGAGAGATAGACACCCGCCAGCCACCTTATGCAACTAGTGCATGTTAGTCGGTGGAACCGGTCTCACGTAAGCGTACGTGTAAGGTTGGTCCGGGCCGCTTCATCCCACAATACCGCTGAAGCAAGAAACGACTAGTAGCGGCAAGAGAGTTGACAAATCCACGCCCACAACGAATTGTGTTCTACTCACGCAAGAAGAACTACGCATAGACCTAGCTCATGATGCCACTGTTGGGGAACGTTGCAGAAAACAAAAATTTTCCTACTCATTTCACCAAGATCATCTAGGAGTTCATCTAGCAACGAGTCACGAGATGCATCTACATACCTTTGTAGATCGCGAGCGGAAGCGTTCGTTAGAACGAGGTTGATGTTGTCGAACACGTCGTGATCCAAATCACCGATGACCAGCGCCGAACGGACGGCACCTCCGCGTTCAACACACGTACGGGACGGGAGACGTCTCCTCCTTCTTGATCCAGCAAGGGGGAAGGAGAGGTTGATGAAGATCCAGCAGCACGACGGCGTGGTGGTGGATGCAGGGCGTCACGACAGCAGGGCTTCGCCGTGTACTACGAGAAAGGGAGAAGTAACAGGGGAGAGGGAAGCACCAAAAGCGTGGGCATCAATTACCTCCCCTCCCCCACTATATATAGGGGTGCCAGGGGGGCGCCGGCCCTGGTAGATGGGATCTACCAGGGGGGCGGCGGCCAGGGGTGGGGGGCTTGCCCCCCAAGCAAGGGGGCGCCCCCCTTAGGGTTCCCCCCCAACCCTAGGCGCATGGGCCTTGGGGGGGCTGGCGCCCCAGCCCACTATGGGCTGGGTTCCCACCTATTTCAGCCCAAGGGGCCCTCCGGGATAGGTGGCCCCACCCGGTGGACCCCCGGGACCCTTCCGGTGGTCCTGGTACAATACCGGGTACCCCAAAACTTGTCCCGATGGCCGAAACTGCACATCCTATATATAATTCTTTACCTCCGGACCATTCCGGAACTCCTCGTGACGTCCGGGATCTCATCCGGGACCCCGAACAATATTCGGGTTACTGCATATACATATCTTCACAACCCTAGCGTCACCGAACCTTAAGTGTGTAGACCCTACGGGTTCGGGAGACATGTAGACATGATCGAGACGACTCTCCGGTCAATAACCAACAGCGGGATCTGGATACCCATGTTGGCTCCCACATGCTCCACGATGATTTCATCGGATGAACCACGATGTCGAGGATTCAATCAACCCCGTATGCAATTCCCTTTGCCAATCGATATATTACTTGCCCGAGATTCGATCGTCGGTATCCCAATACCTCGTTCAATCTCGTTACCGGCAAGTCACTTTACTCGTACCGTAATGCATGATCCCGTGACCAGACACTTGGTCACTTTGAGCTCATTATGATGATGCATTACCGAGTGGGCCCAGTGATACCTCTCCGTCATACGGAGTGACAAATCCCAGTCTTGATCCGTGTCAACCCAACAGACACTTTCGGAGATACCCGTAGTATACCTTTATAGTCATCCAGTTACGTTGTGACGTTTGGTACACCCAAAGCACTCCTACGGTATCCGGGAGTTACACGATCTCATGGTCTAAGGAAAAGATACTTGACATTGCAAAACTCTAGCAAACGAACTATACGATCTTTATGCTATGTTTAGGATTGGGTCTTGTCCATCACATCATTCTCCTAATGATGTGATCTCGCTATCAGTGACATCTTATGTCCATAGCCAGGAAACCATGACTATCTGTTGATTAACGAGCTAGTCAACTAGAGGCTTACTAGGGACATGTTGGTGCCTGTTATTCACACATGTATTATGATTTCCGGATAACACAATTATAGCATGAATAAAGACAATTACCATGAACAAGGAAATATAATAATAATGCTTTTATTATTGCCTCTAGGGCATATTTCCAACAATACGTGCCACTAGTGCATGTGTTCAACTACAGTAACTACCATGGAGATACCCTAGTAAGATTTTTACTATTACGACATCCGTGCATCTTTTGCATACTTCTAAAACTAGTACATCATTGCTAACTATGAAGTTATTACTATGTTTTTCAACAGATAATCCCAAAGAATTGTGTGCCTCATATGATGTATCATAAAGGTAGTCTTAATGTTTTGAACATACAGCCAGGTCGTCCTACGAATCTCAATTGTCCATACGAGATTTCTAAAAGAAGTGAAGACATGAAAATCAAAGGATGGAAAAAATGTATGGACAGTCGTAAGGAGCTTCTTGGAAGCAAAAAGAAGCGAAGCGCAAGAATTGGAGACATGATGTTCTCCATTCTCCATAATGGAGAGTCAGGGTCTATATTGTTTTATGCTATTTTAGCTTAAATAGGGTATTTAGGTCCTGCCTAATACTGATGATCATGTGCTAAGAACAATTAAGTAGGGTTGGTTCGATGACTATCAAGATGATGATCGTATGACTTGTTATGAATAACGAGTAGAAGTTGTATGATGATGATTAGTAGGAGTTGTTAGGATTAGTATTACTTCCGACAAACTCGATACTCGCGGTCTCGAGACTTGAAATGTTTTATCTTTGTTCGGTCTTTTGAATTCGGAGACTAATATGATGAATTGTATTCGGAGACTAATTTTCTATCGTATTCGATGAATCTGCTGTTGCTGTGTGCTACTGTCTATATTCTGTCAAATAATATATTTTGTAACCTGTGCAAAAATCAGAAAAGTAAAAAAACCTAATATTCATACTAATGACGCATCACTACAGAGTGCGCCATTAGTGTGCCAAAGCACATGGTTAAATATGGCCCTGGGAGGCGTACTAATGGCGCATGGTGTTATATACTAATGGCGCACTGGGTGGTGCGCCATTAGTAATAAATACTACTGGCGTGATACTAATGGCGCACCAGTGATGCGCCATTAGTAGGCATTTTCCTAGTAGTGGATTATGAACCACCGAACGACCAATGTCGTTGCCAGAACGAGCCGCCACTGTGCCGTTGTCGTTCCTCTCGTACCAGAGTCATCCTGACCATGTCGATGAAAGTCGGGAATTCTTTATCCACATACCCTTAAGGACCAGCGCCCCGGAGCCACAGTCGTCCCCGTTGAATCGTTAATCGATATGAAGAAACTTACATCAAATATCATCGTTGTGTATGCATGGCAAGAAACCCTAATCTCGTTGCGCGAGGAGCTGACAGGAATCTACGCTAGAGCTCCGTCTAAGTCTGACGAGCAAACTTGAGGAGGATCGAAGCCCGGAAAACTAACTTGAAGAAGAAGCGTCATCCTTCTGAGCGTCACTCCTGCAAGGATTAAAACCTTACCTATCTACTAGTCGGATCCGAAGCACCAGGAAATCCCTCCCCGCCATCGGCCGGCGGAGTGGCAGGCGGAGGGGAGATGAATCCATGGGCTCGCCGACGGAGTTCAAGGGGAGGAACGCTTTCCCTAGTGATCTACAAGTCACGTGGTAAAGAAGAAACCGCATGCAGCTGTACAATTTTATTATGTGTCATTCTCTGACATTGATATATAAATTGAAGGCGTGATAGTTTGCATATATAGACAACACGATCATGATTTGCACCAGGGCCGTCTCCAGAAATTTGGGGCCCCGGTACGAAATACAAAGCAAGGCCCTAAAATCTTAAAAACTTCATATTACTAAAGAGCCAATATAACTCGAGCATATAACTAGAGAATTATTTGAATCCAAGTCGAGTCGGCAGGCTGGTACAAGCACGGAGTATTAGCTCTTTCGGTGTCTGACATCATGCCGACGGTGATCGTTTGTATATGACATTCATCAGGTGTTGATAACTTGTCAGGCATGAGTAGCAGATCACACATAATGTGACAGATCGAATTTTTACTGTCATTTTCTGTAGAATACAAAAAATAAACTTTTTTTTTTCATACGGACATTGTCACAAACACCTTGCAAACAAACTCTATTTCAGGTTTAAACTCACAATATACACTCCAAAGCAAGAAATCATCATAATTCCCAAACAAAATATGCAAGGAAAGCATATAATCTCCCTATATGCAACAATTGCACAATTATAGAAATAAAAAATCAGAAGAAAGAATGAAATAGCATAACCAATCAAGGCACGGGAGGGAAGGAGTAGAGTAGAGACTTTACGTGGTCGGGGCAATGGGAATTCGGTGGAAGACGGGGAGAGTTCGGGATGGGGAGGCGGAAGTCTGGCATGGGGCACGGCTGGCCGAGACTGACCGCTGGAGTGGCAGGAGGGAAAGCTGGAACCCTGGGCGCCCTTGTCCTCAGTTTGCGTGATAATTTGGATAGACAACACGATCATGATTTGCACCGACAGTTTTCGTATCAAGCAGCACTGTTCGACCCAAAAAAGAAGTAACACTGCTCACTGTCGCACCTCTCACGTACATCCCCTGAGTATGGCTGGCTCTACCAAACCTCTCACGTACACGAAGCTGTGAACCTTCCTCTTCTCTCACGCCTAATTGGTTAATTACTTGGTCACATGATCAACCGATCCGGCCATCCATCACGTCATCGTTAAGTTAATTAATGTACCTACTTCAGTCGATGTCATCTACAGATACCGCATCGGTCCCAATGCTCCCCTCTCCATCAAACCGAAAGTTCCTGACCTACACCCGCAAAAAAAAAGTTCCTAACCTAGTTAACCACCTGCAGCCAGCTCACGCAGCTACTTACCACATAGATCAAGGACACCGCCGATTAACAAGGAATCGTTGTGGCCAAGCTCCCTCTGGGCAATTTTTTGGTCATGTAACGAGAAGACTTGGACAAAGCAAGACAGAGAGTTGAGGCTCCTAGTAGAAAGAATGCTGCGGCTGCTAGATACAAAAATGCCAAGGAGCACACGACGACTATAACCACTGGAATCTCACCCATTCAATTGCTTCGGGATCTCAACCACTATTATAAAATCACCCGTATTGGATGAATTTTGCCAGCTACAGTTATCCAGCAGTTTTCGTGTCAAATGAAGCACAAGGTGCGTTCCTGTTCGGACAAGTTGTGCACTATACATGCATCATATTAACTCCATCGCGAAACAATCAGGAGTAACATTCGTTCAGAAACTGTCCTGCATGTGGTACGGGCAGTGACTTTGTTTTTTTTACGGGCAGTGACTTTGTTGACCTAACCATCCAGAGTATTAATGAAACAGGAGTACTCCGGAACTCCATGTGCGCTTACATAATTTCCTACGAATTAGTATTGAAACTAGTAAATAAATCTGATACTTCCTCCGTCACGGTTTAGAAGGCGTGCTTGGAAATTCTCTAAAACCTAGATGGTTATCTATTGGTTGTGAGATGGGCTAAAAAATAACATTCACATTACGCATGCATATAGAAATAGTATATCGAAGTACTAATTAGCTACTAGAAATAAATGCAATGTGCCCTAAACCTTGTCTATTATGGAAACACACGCAAATTTAACTGTGCCTTCTAAACTGTGACGGAGGAAGTAGGTTTTTCAACATATTTCATGTTGGTTTTTATCTCAAGTGAAAAACTGGGAACATCACCCAACGATCATGAGTAATTTTCATTTGGTAGAGGGAGTGACTTTCTTGGTCTAACTATCCAGAGTATTAATGAACTACTCCCTCCGTCCGGTAAAGAGTGTGCGTTTGGCTTCAAAATTTGTCCATAAAAGAGTGTACATCTATCTTTCCAATGCACTTTAAAGTAGGAAAAAATATTTCTCTCTCATCACACGGTAATCAAGACCAATAACCATCTACACATGGTCTTCTTAATTTCTACATGCACTTAGCTCATTGGATGTTGGTTAATTAAAGAGGAGAGAGATGTTGGCTTGCCCTTTTCCAATGCATTTTTTACTTGACTCCATAATTTGTCCTAAACTCTCTAGATGTTCACTCTTCACCGGACGGAGGGAGTATGAGTAACTTTCCTAAAAAAACTGCATGCATGCATGTGGGACCTCAGGTTAGAACTTCCTTGGTCCACATCCAACACAACTCCATTATATTTGCACCTACTTAATTTTCTAGGAACTAGTATTGAAACAAGTAAATAAATCCAAGAGATTTTTCTACATATTTCATGTTTTTTTATCTTAACTGGAAAACTGAGAACGTCGCCCAACAATCAGGACCAACTTTCGTTCAGAAACTGTCCTGACATGTGGTACGGGCAGTGACTTTGTTGGCCTAACTATCGAGAGTATTAATAAATCAGGAGTAACTTTTATAAAGAAACTGCATGCATGCAGGTGGGACCCTTAAGGTAGAACTTACATGCATGTACGTTGGTCCATATCCAAGACAAATCCATGTGCCCATTCATAACTTCCTAGGAATTAGTATTGAAACAAGTAAATAAATCTGAGAGATTTTTCAACACATTTCATGTTGTTTTTATCTTAAGTGAAAAACCGAGAATGTTACCGAACAACCAGGAGTAACTTCGCGAACCAACCTGTGGTTGGATGGTTAAAAAGACAGTGGTATTCCAGCCCATCAGGGTTCATGTCCTGGTGCTCGCATTATTTCTGAATTTATTTCAGGATTTACGGCAAATGCGCTTTCAGTGGGAGGAGACGTTCCCGTTGATGACGAGGCGCCTACGGTGACTTCGTAAATTTCAAGATAACATGCAGGCTCAGTCTCTCGGAGGTGCTCATAGGGGTAGGGTGTGCGTGTGTCGTTCATGGGGGTAAGTGTATTCGCGTATATATAAGCGCTTGTGTCTGTACTGATGTTAAAAAAAACATAAGTAACTTTAGTTCAGAAACTGTCCTGACATGTTAAAGAAATTGCATGCATGCATGTAGGACCTTCAAGGTAGAACTTTCATACATGTACATTGGTCCACATCGAACACAACTCCATGTGCCCAAACATAATTTCATAGGAATTAGTATTGAAACAAGTAAATAAATCTGAGAGATTTTTCAACACATTTCATGTTGTTTTTTATCTTAAATGAAAAACTAAGAACGACGTGGTAATAATTCTTGAAATTTTTTGCATAGTAATCTCAGGATGTTTTTGGAAAAACTAAAATATTATTCTTTGCTAAAAAAAGAATTATCAGGATTTTTTATCTTAAGTGAAAACCTAAGAACGTCGTGGTAATAATTCTTGAAACATTTTGCATAGTAATCTCAGGAATTTTTTGGAAAAACTAAAATATTATTCTTTACTAAGCAGAGAGTTTAATAATAATAATACAAATTCTAAGAAAAGTGCAATTAATCGTCGCAATCAAAACTAATGCCTGCCGTCACATAGACACAAAGAAAATTGCCAGAGGCCATCCAGAAAAAAGACAATTTCTATCTTTACATTTTAAAGTGCTTCATTCTAGCGAAAATGCTCTTTGATGGCCGAGCTACCGGCAGGCCGGTATCACACCCGCCTGCGCTCGTCGTGATCAGTGACAAGCCCGTATGTATCTACTGTATTACTGTATTTGTAGTAGAGGCCGCTGCTAAGTGCTCGTATTTGCTAGAAATTGAACAGTGACAGCCCATGTACAATAGCGGGCACAACAGTGCCAGTGAGTGCACAGATGTCTGGATGACATGGGTTTTGACTTCGTCAACATGTGCCATGGCAAAGAGCCGTTTTGAGTTGATGTTGGGCATCGAGCCGTTGCCGTCGTCTCACCGGAGAGCCATTTGAGTCGATCGTTAGGAACCCAGCCGTTGCAGTGTTCTCGCCGGCTATATATAGGAGAGCTCGTTTTGCATCACAGCCACACCCAACTCAAACAGACTCGCCATGGCTTCTTCTTCTTCTTTTTCAGTTCGACCCATATTCTCTCATTGTTACATTGCTCATATTCTCAGGAGCCATGTTGTTTGAGTCGCCGACCACCTCTATCATTGTACGAGCCGACATTCTCGTCCTCCTCTCGGCACTGCAGTTCGCCACCACTGCCGGACATGGGATCAGAAGAGATCAAATCTGTTGAGCGCCCGCGAGCTTCTTGGATGGAAGCAACAACGGACTCCACAGTAGCGACTCTGCCGCCCAAAATATCCCCCGTATCCACCCTAGGGACAAATCTGCAGGTCAACCGTATTTGTCATCTCATCAGATTCACCAACAAAGATGCAGATGAAATAAGCCAAAAAAGGAATTCTAGCAAAATCCCACGCCATACAAAATTCTGGATGCAAAAGAGCAAGAGAAATAATTTGGCACACTCGCTAGTTTTTTACCCTGCTTCCACTTCTTCAAAGAAGAACTCGAGGCCATCCATGGCGATTCGTCGCTCGCGGCAGCCACCACCGAAGAGGGATGAATGGCTCTATGGGTGAGAGAAAACTTTTGATTTTTGAGACAGAGAAAACTGACTACTGCTTAGAAGTTAAGCTACCGGCAGCGCAAATGGGCCCATCCAGCTAGAGAATTAATCTCGCACGAACCCAACCCACCGCGAGGCTTCTGGTTACACGGGCGATTTTTTCAAACCAGCCCAGCAGGCACATGAAGCTCATGCGCAACAACGTGTACCCCAGCCCACGTACAATGGTAGCACTCCAGCCCATATCACCACGGTATTTCAAATTAACATCGGGCGTAAATATGCAATAAAACAAATCAGCACACATCGCAGCGCTATAGTGTACGTCGCGAGATACCGGCCTCCAGGTAGCTCGGCCACCAAAACGCCTCTCTCTTCATCCTAGTCATTTTTATTAAAAGGATGTGTATCCAAAGTCTTTGCCATTCAATGCTTTGTTGAAATCTTTGCTATGTTTCTCAGACATACTATCTGTATGGACAACTCTTTACTGTTGGCATATACACAAGGATGTATTATTGTGATTTTGCTGCCAATTAAACGAAAACTTGCATCAATCCCTAAACTAACCACGAGTGGCTTTGATTCCACGGGGGTGCGTCGTCGTGTGCTCCTCGTGCGCCTCCACGGGGATAGTTCCTGCACCAGATCCACCGATGGATGCAGTCGGCCGCATGAACGGCAGGTAACCGGGTCTTTCTCCCTTGATTAGTTGATTTGCCCCCTGCTCAACGGATAATATATTCTCCACATGTTTTATATATGTTCGTTTCTCTTGATATACTTAGCAGGTCCCTGCAAGATTTGGTAGATGACGAGAGCGCGGCTAGCATGGCTCAAATGGTCGTAACAGAGATGGAAAGCGTGTGGGTCATAAATGGCTGTGCAGATCGCTGGCTCCAGTGAGTAATATATCTGCAATTTCAGGAACTAAAGAGTTGGTGGAAGACATTTGTATGTGGGATTTATTTTATGGGGGTAAAAAAAGTGTGCTGTGGTAAAATAGTGTACGAGGGAGGTTTGGAAGTATACATGGCCGGCGTAAAATCAAATGGCCACTGGTAGAAAAAGAGGCTTCCGTCCAGCCCCATTAGTCGCGAAACTGTAGGAACCGCGACTAATGAAGTCTTTAGTCGCGGTTCGGCAGACGAACCGCGACCAAAGGCCTGGGCCCAGGGCGCTCGGTGGCCAGCTAGTGCACGTGAGGGGCTTTTGTCGCGGTTGGCCAGGCCAACCGCAACTAAAGGTGCCCAAAGGCCTTTAGTCGCGGTTGGCCAGGCCAACCGCGACTAAAGCTCCTCCCCTATATATACCAGTTCAGCACACTCACTTAGCCATTTGGTGCCACTTCTCTTCGCAAGCTTCACAAGGGGGTGTAGGTTTGCTTTTGGTTCCTCTTATGCACACAAGGTGTTTGATGAAATGCCCCAAGAGCGTGAAACAAACATGATATGAAGTGTTGGAGCCACACTTGAGGTTCCTCATTTATTTTTTCCTCCTCGATCGCGGTTAGCAACTTGAACCTTTCATGCATGTGTGTCATTGATAAAATATGCATGTGTGTTGTTCACTGTTTAATTTCTATTGTTTATAGCTAGTTAGTTTAACAAATGCATGATGGTTAATTATATATTTTATATTATAATAATGCAGATGAATCGGCAATGGATGTACGGTAACCGACTCTCCCGCGAGTTCACTACGGGTTTGAAAGATTTCCTCGTAGTGGCTAATGCGAACAAGCAGAAGGGTTTTGTTATCTGTCCATGTGTTGACTGTAAGAATCAGAAGGGTTACTCTTCCTCAAGAGAAGTTCACCTGCACCTGCTTCGGCACGGTTTCATGCCAAGCTATAATTGTTGGACCAAGCATGGAGAAAGAGGGGTTATAATGGAAGAAGATGAAGAAGGGGATGATTTCATCGATGAAAGCTATCTTGCTCATTTCGGTGATACTTTCATGGAGGATGCTGAAGGTGAAGGGGAAGGTGAAGGGGAAGGTGAAGGTGAAGAAGAGGCACGTGATGAGACCGTTGATGATCTTGGTCGGACCATTGCTGATGCATGGAGACGCTGCGAAACTGAAAAGGAGAGGGAGAATTTGGATCGCATGTTAGAGGATCACAGAAAGTCATTGTACCCCGGATGCGATGATGGTCTGAAAAAGCTGGGCTGCACACTGGATTTGCTGAAATGGAAGGCACAGGCAGGTGTAGCTGACTCGGCATTTGAAAACTTGCTGAAAATGTTGAAGAATATGTTTCCAAAGAATAACGAGTTGCCCGCCAGTACGTACGAAGCAAAGAAGGTTGTCTGCCCTCTAGGTTTAGAGGTTCTGAAGATACATGCATGCATCAACGACTGCATCCTCTACCGCGGTGAATACGAGAATTTGAATGAATGCCCGGTATGCACTGCATTGCGTTATAAGATCAGAGGCGATGACCCTGGTGACGATGTTGAGGGCGAGAAACCCAGGAAGAGGGTTCCCGCCAAGGTGATGTGGTATGCTCCTATAATACCGCGGTTGAAACGTCTGTTCAGGAACAAAGAGCATGCCAAGTTGTTGCGATGGCACAAAGAGGACCGTAAGTCGGACGGGGAGTTGAGACACACCGCAGATGGAACGCAATGGAGAAAGATCGACAGAGAGTTCCAAGATTTTGCAGCTGACGCAAGGAACATAAGATTTGGTCTAAGTACAGATGGCATGAATCCTTTTGGCGAGCAGAGCTCCAGCCATAGCACCTGGCCCGTGACTCTATGCATCTACAACCTTCCTCCTTGGTTGTGCATGAAGCGAAAGTTCATTATGATGCCAGTGCTCATCCAAGGTCCGAAGCAACCCGGCAACGACATCGATGTGTACCTAAGGCCATTAGTTGATGAACTTTTACAGCTGTGGGGCAGACCTGGTGTCCGTGTGTGGGATGAGCACAAAGAAGAGGAATTTGACCTACGAGCGTTGCTTTTCGTAACCATCAACGATTGGCCTGCTCTTAGTAACCTTTCGGGACTGTCAAATAAGGGATACAATGCATGCACGCACTGCTTACATGAGACTGAAAGTGTACATTTGCCAAATTGTAAGAAGAACGTGTACCTTGGGCATCGTCGATTTCTTCCGAAAATTCATCCAGTAAGAAAGAAAGGCAAGCATTACAACGGCAAGGCAGATCACCGGCCGAAGCCTGCGGAACGCACTGGTGCTGAGGTATTTGATATGGTCAAGGATTTGAAAGTCATCTTTGGAAAGGGTCCTGGCGGACAATCAGTTCCGAAGGGAGCTGACGGGCACGCAGCCATGTGGAAGAAGAAATCTATATTCTGGGAGCTAGAATATTGGAAAGTCCTAGAAGTCCGCTCTGCAATCGACGTGATGCACGTTACGAAGAATATTTGCGTGAACCTCCTAAGCTTCTTGGGCGTGTATGGGAAGACAAATGATACAAAGGAAGCACGGCAGGACCAGCAACGTTTGAAAGACCCTGATGACCGGCATCCGGAATGGTTTCAAGGTCGTGCCAGCTACGCTCTGACCAAAGAAGAGAAGGTCATCTTTTTTGAATGCCTGAGCAGTATGAAGGTCCCGTCTGGATTCTCGTCCAATATAAAGGGAATAATAAACATGGCAGAGAAAAAGTTCCAAAACCTGAAGTCTCACGACTGCCACGTGATTATGACGCAATTGCTTCCGATTGCTTTGAGGGGGCTCCTGCCGGAAAATGTTCGAGTAGCCATTGTGAAGCTATGTGCATTCCTCAATGCAATCTCTCAGAAGGTAATCAGTCCAGAAGTTCTACCACGGTTACAGAACGATGTGATCCAATGTCTTGTCAGTTTCGAGTTGGTGTTCCCGCCATCCTTCTTCAATATTATGACGCACCTCCTGGTTCACCTAGTCGAAGAGATTTTCATTCTCGGTCCTGTATTTCTACACAATATGTTCCCCTTCGAGAGGTTCATGGGAGTATTAAAGAAATATGTTCGTAACCGTGCTAGGCCAGAAGGAAGCATCGCCAAGGGCTATGGAAATGAGGAGGTAATTGAGTTTTGTGTTGACTTTGTTCCTGACCTTAAGCCGATTGGTCTTCCTCGATCGCGGCACGAGGGGAGACTAAGTGGAAAAGGCACGATCGGAAGGAAATCAACGATATGTATGGACGGCCATTCTCTGACTGAAGCACACCACACTGTACTGACCAATTCCAGCTTGGTGGCTCCGTACTTTGAGAAACACAAGAATATTTTATGCTCGGACAACCCGGGGAAGCCTGAATCCTGGATTAGGAAGGCCCACATGGAGACTTTCGGCAGTTGGTTGAGAAAACATTTAATGAATGACAATGATGTTGTAGATCAGCTGTACATGTTGGCCAAGACACCATCTTCGACTATAACGACTTTCCAAGGGTACGAGATAAATGGGAATACATTTTACACGATCGCCCAAGATAAAAAGAGCACCAACCAAAACAGTGGTGTCCGCTTTGATGCAGCAACCGAGAATGGGCAAAAGGTCACATATTATGGTTACATAGAGGAGATATGGGAACTTGACTATGGACCCTCCTTTAAGGTCCCTTTGTTCCGGTGCAAATGGTTCAAGCTAACAGTAGGTGGGGTAAAGGTGGACCAGCAATACGGAATGACAATGGTGGATTTCAACAATCTTGGTTACCTTGACGAACCATTCGTCCTAGCGAAAGATGTCGCTCAGGTTTTCTATGTGAAGGACATGAGTAGCAAACCGAGGAAACAGAAAGATAAGAAAACGATCAGTACATCATGCGATGATCCAAAGCGCCACATTGTTCTTTCAGGGAAAAGAAACATCGTGGGAGTGGAGGACAAGACAGACATGTCAGAAGATTATAATATGTTTGCTGAAATTCCGCCCTTCAAAGTGAACACCGACCCAAGCATTAAGTTAAATGATGAGGATGCTCCATGGATACGGCACAATCGTAAGCAAGCAGGGACACAAGGGAAGAAATGATGTGTAATAATTTATTATACCAAACTTTGTTGAATGGATCATGTGAATTATATTACCCGTGATGTGTTTGGTGTCCATTTTCGAATGATTCGAGATACCACTGATGATACATGAAATTTGGAGTGATTTAGTCATACTCCTGCCTAGGCGTATAATATGCATACTCGTAGTCTTCATAGCCGCCGTCGTTGTACTGGTAGTCGTCGCCTTCTAAGTTACTGCCGTCGTCGTCGCTGCTGTCGTCGCTGTCGTCGGGCGGCGCTCGTGGCTCGAACTGAGGGTAGCGCAGGCGGGGGATATCGCCGGCCGTGATGTAGTCCATGACGCTCTGCAGAGTCCGGCCGTACCACCATAGCCGACGGCCGGCCTCGTGGAAGTTCCCAGGAGGCAGACCGTCCTCCTCATACCTGGCGAGCGCCCTCTCACGCCGATTGATGAAGAAGGCGTCCCAAGTATGCTGGTTATCGGGATGCCAGCGGGGATTCATCCGCTGCTCCGGCGTGAGGTCGAGGTAGTAGTGGTTCGTGATGGCCGCCCGGCGCGCAGTACCCTGAGGGACGGGAGGGACCGGCACGCCGCCGGCGCTTAGGCTCCAGCCGGTGGGGACGCGGTAGCCCGGTGGACAAGGGTAGTTCGAGGCGCAAAGCCCCTCCACCTGCTGGTAGGTTAGAGTGGGTGCGGTGGAAGCCATGAGAGAGTGATGAGAGATTGTAGAGATGTGATAATGCTGGCCAAGCCGGGCTACATATATGTAGTGAGAAATGGCGGGAAAAATGGGAGCGGGAAGACAGGAGGCGGGAAGAAAGTGGCGGGAAGAAAGAGGCGGGAAGACAGGGAAGAAATGGCGGGAAGAAGAGGAATCCAGAGCTGGTCATCTAACCTTTAGTCCCGGCTGGTTGGTGCAACCGGGACTAAATGTGGTTTTTGTGTCATCTAAGAAAACTGTCGGTGGGATAAGGACGTTTGGGTAAGCTTTAGTCCGGCTGGAGGGTGCAACCGTGACTAAAGCTGTCGGCAGGATAAGGACGCGTGGGTAGCGCACAACGCCCTGTCGGAGGAACAAGACAAAGCAGAAGCGGCGCCGTGCCTATAAAAGGAGCATCGATACGCGGGAAGATAGAGGCGTGAAGAAATGGCGGGAAGACATAGGCGGGAAAGAACTGGCGGGAAGACTGGCCGGGAAGAACTTGTGGGAAGACAGAGGCGGCCGGGAAGAACTTCTCTGAATTTTTTGATATATTATTTGTATTTTTAACATATTGAATTGAATTAGTTTTATTTTTCTTAATTTTTTGATATATTATTTGTAGTTTTAAGATTTTGAATTGAATTAGTTTTATTTTTCTGAATTTTTTGATATATTATTTTTATTTTTAACATTTTGAATTGAATTAGTTTTATTTTTCTTAATTTTTTGATATATTATTTGTATTTTTAACATATTGAATTGAATTAGTTTTATTTTTCTGAATTTTTTGATATAATATTTGTGTTTTTAACATATTGAATTGAATTAGTTTTATTTTTCTGGATTTTTTGATATATTATTTGTATTTTTAAGATTTTGAAAAATAAAAAGTATTTTGAAAAATACCTTTAGTCGCGGTTGGCCTGGCCAACCGCGACTAAAGGTCGTTGCGCGCGGGAACGCAAAAACCCGCCAAAAATACCTTTAGTCGCGGTTGGCCTGGCCAACCGCGACTAAAGCTCGTTGCGCGCGGGAACGCAAAACCCGCAAAAAACCCTTTAGCCGCGGTTGGTCTAGCCAACCGCGACTAAAGGTTACCCTTTAGTCGCGGGTCGCCTCCCCAACCGCGACTAAAGGGGGGGGGCTATAAATACAAGGGCCCGAACCTTCGCCTCCATTTCTCCGATTCTCTGCCGCGCCGAAGGCCTGCCGCCGTCGCCCTCGCCCTCGACGCCGCCCGCCGTCGCCCGCCGCGCTGTCATCGTCCTCTCGCGCCCCGGGTAATCGTCCTCAGGCGACGACTCCGGCGCCTCGGCCGGGTAATTATCCTCAGGCGCCGTCTCCTCCAGGCCCCGTGCCGCGCGGCCCATGGCGGCGCACGAGAGCAGCAGCACGGCCAAGAGAAGAAGCGCGGTGCAGCGGGCGTTCTTGTAGGAAACCATGCCGAGTGGAGCTCAATCGGTCGGTTTCTTCTTGGCGTGTGCACGTGGGCTGATCTCTGATGTGATGTTAGCTCTCCACTGCGCGCTCGATCGTACTTATAGGATGTGACGGAACGAACGACGGTTCGTGAGCGTGTCCGCACCGCGCCGGTCAGGGCCTATGGGTTGGTGATCTGCCTGATTTTGCGGTTGGGTCCGGTGCGTTTCGGGAGGTTTTGCCGCACGTGTGTCTCGGGGTTTGGTTGGAAATCTGCCGGGAGATCAGGTTTGGTGAACGCGCCAATCAGTTTTTTTGGGGTTTGGTTGGAGATCAGGTTTGGTTGGAGATCAGGTTTGGTTGGAAATTTGCAGAAAAAACAAAAAAATACACTGAAATCATTAGTTAATTCTGCAATAGCCATCATCACCGCTGAATGTCGCTCGATTCGAAGGAGAACCACAGCCCATGAGGGTGAGTCGATGAAGAAGCCATTGTCAGCCGTCCACGTCGCCGAGGCCAAGTACTAGATCAGCCGCCTTCAAACCACAAGCTGAAATCTGGAACCACCATTTTCACTCGCCCACCAGTGACATCGCGCATAACGCCAGCCACTGGCCGAACATCTAAAATCGTCGACCAGAAAAATAGAAGGGAGACGCCGCCGCCATGGACGCCATCGAGACGGGACTAAAGCCCGGGCATTATTCTTGGATGAATCGTTGCCGTCACCACCAAAAATAGCACCGCCACACACACTCTACTCACCGACGGCGAGCACACATATCCCCGAGCCACTCGACACCACCCAAAAAGACGCTGCCAAGATGGAGCCATGCCTGGGGAAAATTTATTCGACAAGACACCGTCGACTCCATGGATGCAACACCGCCAGACCTACCTATCCTAGACCTACCTACATGCTTGATGTGAAGATCCGGGGCTCCTCCATCCTCACGTTGTCGCACCGGCATACGGATGAAGGAGTCCACGGACACGCAGGCGGCGCACGGTTGGGCTGGACGTGCCCTTTTCTCTCCTCTTGGAACTGTTCTAGACGTATCCATTGTTCTTACGTCGATATCCAGCCCTAGCAGGGGGTTTCTTCTAATCTCGACAGAGATGAAAATGCTCTCTAATCCCGAGCTCACATAATTTTTCTTTTTTTCCTTCTTTTTTTTGTTCTTTTTAATTTTAACTAGTTAATTAGTTTAACAAAAACGGTAAAATAACTTAAAACTTGATATGTTTAAAATAAACTTTAAGATGTTATAAAAAATAAATTGACAAACTAAACTTGCCATGATGAATTACTAAAATTTGCCATGATCTATCAAATAATTTTGACATGATTCATAAGTAAAAAAAGAAATATGTCATCAGTTATTTTAACAATGCATGGTCACTGGCTCAAATTTGGCATGAACTATAAACTAAAACTATCATGGTGAATTACTTAAATTTGCCATGATGCATGTACTAAAATTTGCCATGGTTCATACAAAAATGTTTTTCATGTTCAAAATACTAGAATTGTCATGATCTATAAACTCAATTTGCCATGATGAATTATCAAAAGCTGCCATGATACATGAATTAAATTTGTCATGGCCGATTAATAAAGATTGCCGCGAAAACTAGTTTAAATACAATGGTAACTTTAGATCTAGAATAAAAAACTATATTAAACATGTTGTGGCAACTTTATTGTAAACCCTATTACAACTTGAGTGTAAACCCTCTCCCACCCCTTCCTCGCCCCCTCCTTTTGCCACCGCCCTTTCGCCACCGCCACCGCCCCCCTTCTTCACTTAATTAATTTGTTTTTACTACATGTTTTCAGGACTGACATAATGGCGGACGATAGAGCTGACCCGATTATGGACAACTATGATCCGGACGGTGAAGCACATATGTTCGGCATCATAAACGGCGATATTCTATATGTGCCGACAGGACAAGAAGAAGATGATATCTCTTCTTATCTGAACCTTGACGGTGAAGATGAAGGGCGCCGTCAGCAAGATGATGCCGAACAAACGTCGATAAACGACGATCTTCAAATGGAAGTAGCAACCACCTCCGGCGCCGAGGTATATATATACATTGAGCCTCTGGTGATACAAACTAACTGATTTGAATAAATATGTGTGTACTAACGCGCGCGACTCTCTTTCTTATTTTAGCCCTCGGCCGGATCGTCGAAACAATCGAGTACGTCGTCAAAGCATGGCGCAACCAAGACGATGAAACAAGGAGAAACATGCACCATCGAGGTTGTCGACAGTGCAACCGGCAGGCCGCTGGAGCCCCGCAAGAACGCCACCAAGTTTGTCAGCCAATGCGGAGCCGTTGTTAGAGACAACGTCTCGATCACCGTCCAGGAGTGGAATAAGCCAAAGAAGGCACGAATTGCTGGTTTCACTTTTGTCAATAAGAGAAAAAAAAAAGATTGCTTCAAGAAGCTTATGGAACATTTCGTTCTACCTCCGGAATACAACAAATTCGATGAGGAGGGTAACAAGATTGAGGAAAACAAGGAGAGGAGGAGGCTAGTGAAACAGTTCGCTCTTCATAAGATGGCCGACGCATTCCGGAAATTCAAGCAAAATCTAGCCCATGACTTTGTCAAGCAGAACAAGACTCCGGATTTCAAAGGACAATATGAGAAACTGAAACATGATTGGCCAGAATTTGTGAAGCAAAAGAAATCGGAGCAGTTCATTCAAATATCGAAAAAAAATAAGGAAAATGCGGCTAAGAAGGAGTACAATCATATTATGGGGCCAGGAGGGTATCGCCTTTGGGTGCCTAGGTTGGAGAAGATGGAGAACGGGCTGAGGGCGCGAGGAATCCGTCCAGGTACGGAGGGATGGGACCCAAGGGCCAAAAGCTGGTGGTACGGGCATGGGGGAACACTGAACCCGGAGACAGGGGAGTGTGTTTACCGGGGCAAAATAATTAAACCCACCCAAGCCCTTATTGACGCAATGAGGGATGCTCAAGAGGGGAAGATCAAGTTCAACAGAGAGAACGACGCGTTGACAAAAGCCCTCGGGAATCCTGAACACGGAGGACGTGTACGAGGCATGGGGCACATTCCGTGGAAAATAGGGTTCCCCCAGAACGATGACCCGTACGGTTACAGAAGCCGTAAGAGAAAGATGGATCGGGAAGCAGATGTTGTGGCGCGGTTGGCATCGGAAATGGATGTGATGAAGAAAACCGTGAGTGTACTAGTAGCCGAAAGAGATGCAGCTCGGGCGCAGCATGAAGATCATCCAGCGGATCTCGCAAGCCAGCAGCGGAGAAGCAGCGTGGCTTCCACGGAGGCCCCACCGGCTGGTGCAGATGCACCGACGATCGAAATTACTGCACCGGAGCCTCTGGTGGTCGAAATTACTGCACCGGAGCCTCCTCGCTACCCCGTGGACGATATAAAGGAGATGAAAGAATGTCATCTGTATTATCCTATCGGGAACATGTCCATGAAGGTAGCCATCGGCAGTGCTTTACCATGTTTACCTGGAGCAATCCACCACAACAACCCCATTCAAGATGGCTATGCTCGTGTCACGGTGGAGGACATAGTCCAAGGGTTTGAGGACCTGGAGATTGACATTGCTACACCTGAAGGGAGAAAAGACTTGGAGATGTCAAGCGCCATTTCATTCTATGGCAAAAGAAGTTTATCAAGTTTCCAGGCGAGGCGCCAAGGACAACAAGTCCACCCCCCTACGGTGGTGGCGGTGGCGGTGGTGGTGGTGGTGGTGGTGGCGGCGGTTCACCTACACCTCCGTCACGTCAGCCGACGCCCCTCAGTCCACAACGTCCGGCGGGTGATCAGACGCCGCCCCCCAGTCCTCGTCCGGCGGGTGATCAGACGCTTCCCTCCAGTCCTCGTCCGGCGGGTGATCAGCCGACGCCCCCCAGTCCACAACGTCCAGCGGGTGATCAGACGCCGCCCCCCAGTCCTCGTCCGGCGGGTGATCAGACGCCGCCCCCCAATCCACCTCTGGCAAAGAAGCAGAAGCAGTCCTGGATTATTAACCCGGACCCTTATGTACCTAAGACCACAAAGGTACCGGAGCCATCACTGAAGCCTCTCCCCACAAGGCCTTGGGAACGTAGTGCCGAGGAAACTGCCGCGGCCGCGGCTGCTGATCATGACAAATGGAAGGCGGACTGCAAGAAGAAAAGAGAGCCCGAGCCCAAGCCAGTATTTTCTGATGAGCAAAAGAAGTGGGCTAAGTCATTTTTGAGCACACCGTCCCAAGCCGCGAAGAATCTCCCTGACGACTATGCACGTGAACTTCGTAGGCAGGCACTCATGTTGAAGGAGATGAAAGAGCGGGCGGAGAACCAGGAGAACAAAGCCTTGGAGGAGGCCGAGAAAACGGAATTAGAAAGTAAAAAAGCGGGAAACGAGTTGCCCAGCTCGGGGAACAAAGTAAACAATCGATTGCCCCGCTTATAGTGAAAGCCGCCGGTCCGGATGACCCCGATATCATAGCAGCTGCGGCAGCACATGGATTGACTGTAACGAGTGCCAGAGAACAAGCGGCCAACTTAGGTATTACTCTTCGTGAACTGTTAGGCCTTGATGAGGCGCCAGTGAAGGAGGTAGTAATTACATATGTGAAGAATGGGCCTCTCGTCGAGCCTGCGCAGGAAAAGGATCTACCTCCACAAATGAAAGGTCTGCTGAAATGGTACAAGGGTTACATAAAAAATAAAAACGCCAAAGAATATATTTATGCGGAAGTTAGATATGAGCATCACTTCAAACATTACTATGTACAAATTCATCTGAGTGAATTGTTCCAGCTTTTCAATCTGCGCGAGCTCGACAAATCTATCATCAGTTGCTACGTTCTGTAAGTGATTTATTTCTACCCCATCTCGTTCATATTGCCTGCACTATATATATGTCCTAACTATATTGTTGTGTCCGCTATTATACATGCAGAATGAAGATTAAGGAATGCAGAGTAAGGAACATCCATAATGTTGGGTTCATTGACCCACACATCGTTAATGGATATGTGTTGGAGCATCACCCCGCCGACATGGAGACAGACCTGTGGCAGTTTCTTACAAAGCAGGAACTCAAAAGTGATATTCTATTTCCTTACCATTTTGGGTGAGTGTTTCTGTCTTGAGCACATTCTCTTTTGTTTACTCCATGCATGGTATGTGGCCGGCTAATCGATGAGTTATGCATGACGTACTGTGCATGTATCGTGTCCGCAGGTTCCACTGGATTCTGCTAGTAATTAAAGTTGACACCTCAGAATGTCTCGTCCACGACTCTCTGAATATGGATCCAAAGCTTTGGGGCGGCATGAGAAGAATGCTGCAGAAGTAATTATTTTCATTCATTTGCGCTCTATATCCATCGGCCTATTTCGTTCATTTCCTAATATCAAGTAACTAATAACTCTCTTGTTCATTTAATTTTCTTTGCCTCGTAGGGTTTGGAGACGGTTCGTAGATACAAAGGTCGGTGAATTCAAAAAAGAGCTAGAATTCAAAAGGTCAAAGGCTAAGAATGCTGGGGATATTCAGCCAGCGGGGACCAATCTATGTGGATACTATGTCTGTGAGATGATCCGGAGATACACCTCTGAGCGGGTTCCGAGTGATACCAATGCTCAGAGGAATAACCTCCGGATGATGCTTAGTCCAGAAGCTCGCTTCCGACCACTTCAAGAGGAACTAGCTGGATGGTTCAGTAGGGAAGTCCTCCATTCTAAAGGAGAACACCATTACGAGGACGTAGAACTTTATATGCATTAAATTATGTATGGAAACTTGTTCAAAATTGTATATGGTCATCCGATGATATTGAATATATATTGTATATTCCTCTTGAATTCTTTTTGGTTCTAATTTCAAATTTGTTTGAAATTGTACATTCATATGCATGTATGTAGTACCGTAGAATATGTGAAACTCCTTCAAAATTAAAATAAAGCATACAAGAAATAAAACAATACAAATTAAACAGAAAACAGGTTTAGGGGGGGGGGGGGGCTAAAACCCTAAACCTGTGGCGGCCTTTAGTCGCGGTTGGCCAGAAGAACCGCGACTAAAGGTCCTCCGCCCCGACGGCCGCCTGGCGCCCACGTGGACGGGCCTTTAGTCGCGGTTCTTAAGCAACCGCGACTAAAGTGGGGGTCCTTTAGTCGCGCCTATTTGGTCGCGGTTGCGCAACCGCGACTAATGACAGTTACGAACCGCGACCAAAGGCCCTTTTTCCACCAGTGGGCGGTTAAGAGCTTTATCGGATTATTAGGATGGCCGTTCATTCACGTGGCTAAGTCAAAAATCGTAATGAATAACTTGTTCGGTCAGGAAATTAACAGAAACATAACAAAGATAAGCCATAATAAATATTACATAGTAGTTGATGGCTTATAAACACACATGGACAGAAAAGATTAGTGCAAACTTGTACATACCCAATTGTGCTCGCACTTATAGAAGTGCTTGCCTGGATTGGCGGGTGTTCAACACACCCACCACTGAACCATAGCATTGTTGCAGAGGGGACACACCATGAGCGGAAGGGGAGGCTCTTCCTCCAATGCAACAAGGGGAGCGCTCAAGCTAGACATGGAAGCGTTAGAGTTAGACACGGCTATGAGAACCATCTTTTTTTTGCGAAAGGCTATGAGAACCATCTGAGTATGATGAACATCTTTGTGGATGTGGAGTGGAATTGTGAATGGCAGGCTCGGGGATGATATGGTGTGTGCATGAATATGAACGTTTGGATGCTAGGAGGAAGACGACTGCTCGGATGGAGAGGTGTGTGTCGTTGGGAGGAAGAGACCAGTGCATGCATTAAATGGATTGAGGTGGTTGGGTGTTGGTAGTTGAGCCCGTCTCTGTGGTAAGGACAACAATGATGTTGTCCAGGGACAGAAGCGCATGGACTTAACTTCTGATACACCAAAACAATGGAAAGGAAATGTGATCGAAAAAGTAATGAATACATCAGGGCTAATTCAATGGGTGAGGATCCCGAGATGTCTGCATGGGCAAGATTCCAGTAAGCGTCGTCGCCGGATGCTTCTATGCAATTTCAATATACACTAGTAAAAAAAAGGGTCAAATGTGAAGCACATTAGTGCCGGTTTGAATTTGAGCCGGCACTAATGTGTCCATTAGTGCCGGTTCCAACGGCTAGGCAGGCGGACATCATTAGTACCGGTTCAAGGCGAACCTTTAACACCGGTTCGTGCCACAAACCGGTACTAAAGTGAGTGGTGGCAGGATGTTGTCAGTCCGGAGCCCCTCCAGCACCTTTAGTACCGGGTCGTATCATGAATCGGTACTAAAGGTCGTCCTACATACACCCTTCGTCCACCCGAGCTCGCTCTGTTCTTCCCTTTTCCCCTCTCCTCTCTGTTCTTTCCCTCTTCCTCTCAAACTCATCACATATTTTGCCCAAAATTTGTCAAGATTTGAAGGCCCCCGTCCATTCAAATGATCACAAAGGTTAGCAACTTTGTCCTTTCATCTCTCATTGCTAGATTAGCTCGTGCAATGCTTTATATAGTGATTGATTTTTGAGTTTAGTAATTTGGGAGGAATTATATATATATGTGCTAGTATTTGATTTATATGCAATTTGAGGTCAAAAATAACACTTAGTTTGCATACGTAGGTGTGGTTTACTTAGTGCCTTCTAAATCTCCATTGTAACCACCGTCGATCGCCCGCTACGTCCCGTCGCCGGCACCACCTTGTGGCGAGCCTCTTGTTCATGAATGTCTTTAAAAAAAATTGATGTTTGTGTGATTTGGATATATAGTTATGTTGGGGAACGTAGTAATTTCAAAAAAATTCCTACGCACACGCAAGATCATGGTGATGTATAGCAACGAGAGGGGAGAGTGTGATCTACGTACCCTCATAGACCGACAGCGGAAGCGTTATGACAACGCGGTTGATGTAGTCGTACGTCTTCATGGCCCGACCGATCAAGCACCGAAACTATGGCACCTCCGAGTTCTAGCACACGTTCAGCTCGATGACGATCCCCGGACTTTGATCCAACAAATTGTCGGGGAAGAGTTCCATCAGCACGACGGCATGGTGACGATCTTGATGTTCTACTGTTGCAGGGCTTCGCCTAAGCGCCACTACAATATTATCGAGGATTATGGTCGAAGGGGGCACCGCACACGGCTAAGAGAACGATCTTAGAGATCAACTTGTGTGTCTAGGGGTGCCCCCTGCCCCCGTATAAAAAGGAGCCAAGGGGGGGGGGGGTGCGGCCGGCCATAGGAGGAGGCGCGTAGGAGGAGTCCTACTCCTACCGGGAGTAGGACTCCCCCCTTTCCCTAGTTGGATTAGGACTTGGGGAAGAAGGAAGAGAGGGAAGAAAGGAAAGGGGGGTGCCGCCCCCCCTCCTTGTCCAATTCGGACTTTAGGGGGAGGGGCGCGCGGCAGCCCCTAGGCCTCCTCTCCTCTTCCTCCACTAGGCCCATTAAGGCCCATTAGGTTACCGGGGGGGGGGGGGGGTTTCTGGTAACCTCCCAGTACTCCGGTAAAATGCCAATTTCACCCGGAACACTTCCGATGTCCAAACATAGGCTTTCGATATATCAATATTTATGTCTCGACCATTTCGAGACTCCTCGTCATGTCCGTGATCACATCCGGGACTCCGAACTAACTTCGGTACATCAAAATATATAAACTCATAATGAGACTGTCATCGTAACGTTAAGCGTGCGGACCCTATGGGTTCGAGAACAATGTAGACATGACCGAGACATGTCTCCGGTCAATAACCAATAGCGGAACCTGGATGCTCATATTGGCTCCCACATATTCTACGAAGTTCTTTTATCGGTCAAACCGCATAACAACATACTTTGTTCCCTTTGTCATCGGTATGTTACTTGCCCGAGATTCGATCGTTGGTATCTCAATACCTAGTTCAATCTCGTTACCGGCAAGTCTCTTTACTCGTTTCGTAATACATCATCTCACAACTAACTCATTAGTTGCAATGCTTGCAAGGCTTATGTGATGTGCATTACCGAGAGGGCCTGGAGATACCTCTCCGACAATCGGAGTGACAAATCCTAATCTCGAAATACGCCAACCTAACATGTACCTTTGGAGACACCTATAGAGCTCCTTTATAATCACCCAGTTACGTTGTGATGTTTGGTAGCACACAAAGTGTTCCTCCGGCAAACGGGAGTTGCATAATCTCATAGTCATAGGAACATGTATAAGTCATGAAGAAAGCAATAGCAACATACTAGACGATCGGGTGCTAAGCTAGTGGAATGGGTCATGTCAATCACATCATTCTCCTAATAATGTGATCCCGTTAATCAAATGACAACACATGTCTATGGTTAGGAAACATAACCATCTTTGATTAACGAGCTAGTCAAGTAGAGGCATACTAGTGACGTTTAGTTTGTCTATGTATTCACACAAGTATTATGTTTCCGGATAATACAATTCTAGCATGAACAATAAACATTTATCATGATATAAGGAAATAAAATAATAACTTTATTATTGCCTCTAGGGCATATTTCCTTCAGTCTCCCACTTGCACAGTAATCTAGATTACACAGTAATGATTCTAACACCCATGGAGCTTTGGTGCTGATCATGTTTTGCTCGTGGAAGAGGCCTAGTCAATGGGTCTGCTACATTCACCTGGACTAGATCCCGGATGGAATTGAAGCGTCTCTTGATGTGCTTGGTTCTCTTGTGAAATCTGGATTCCTTTGCCAAGGCAATTGCACCAGTATTGTCACAAAAGATTTTCATTGGACCCGATGCACTAGGTATGACACCTAGATCGGATATGAACTCCTTCATCCAGACTCCTACGTTTGCTGCTTCCGAAGCAGCTATGTACTCCGCTTCACATGTAGATCCCACCACAACGCTTTGTTTAGAACTACACCAACTGACAGCTCCACCATTTAATGTAAACACGTATCCGGTTTGCGATTTAGAATCGTCCGGATCAGTGTCAAAGCTTGGATCAACGTAACCATTTACGATGAGCTCTTTGTCACCTCCATATATGAGAAACATATCCTTAGTCCTTTTCAGGTATTTCAGGATGTTTCTTGACCGCTGTCCAGTGATCCACTCCTGGATTACTTTGGTACCTCCCTGCTAGACTTATAGCAAGACACACATCAGGTCTGGTACATAGCATTGCATACATGATAGAGCCTATGGCTGAAGCATAGGGAACATCTTTCATTTTCTCTCTATCTTCTGCATTGTTCGGGCATTGAGTCTTACTCAATTTCACACCTTGTAACACAGACAAGAATCCTTTCTTTGCTTGATCCATTTTGAACTTCTTCAAAACTTTGTCAAGGTATGTGCTTTGTGAAAGTCCAATTGAGCGTCTTGATCTATCTCTATAGATCTTAGTGCCCAATATGTAAGCAGCTTCACCGAGGTCTTTCATTGAAAAACTCTTATTCAAGTATCCCTTTATGCTATCCAGAAATTCTATATCATTTCTGATTAGTAATATGTCATCTACATATAATATCAGAAACGCTACAGAGCTCCCACTCACTTTCTTGTAAATACAGGCTTCTCCAAAAGTCTGTACAAAACTAAATGCTTTGATCACACTATCAAAGCGTTTATTCCAACCCCGAGAGGCTTGCACCAGTCCATAAATGGATCCTGGAGCTTGCACACTTTGTTAGCTCCCTTTGGATCGACAAAACCTTCCGGCTGCATCATATACAACTCTTCTTCCAGAAATCCATTCAGGAATGCAGTTTTGACATCCATCTGCCAAATTTCATAATCATAAAATGCGGCAATTGCTAACATGATTCGGACAGACTTAAGCATCGCTATGGGTGAGAAGGTCTCATCGTAGTCAATCCCTTGAACTTGTCGAAAACCTTTTGCGACAAGTCGAGCTTTGTAGACAGTAACATTACCGTCAGCGTCAGTCTTCTTCTTGAAGATCCATTTATTCTCAATTTCTTGCCGATCTTTTGGCAAGTCAACCAAAGTCCACACTTTGTTCTCATACATGGATCCCATCTCAGATTTCATGGCTTCAAGACATTTTGCGGAATCTGGGCTCACCATCGCTTCTCCATAGTTCGTAGGTTCATCATGATCTAGTAGCATGACTTCCAGAACAGGATTACCGTACCACTCTGGTGCGGATCTTACTCTGGTTGATCTACGAGGTTCAGTAGTATCTTGTTCTGAAGTTTCATGATCATCATCATTAGCTTCCTCACTAATTGGTGTTGGTGTCACAAAAACCGGTTTCTGTGATGTACTACTTTCCAATAAGGGAGCAGGTACAGTTACCTCATCAAGTTCTACTTTTCTCCCACTCACTTCTTTCGAGAGAAACTCCTTCTCTAGAAAGTTTCCAAATTTAGCAAAAAAAAGTCTTGCCTTCGGATCTGTGATAGAAGGTGTCTCCAATAGTTTCCTTTGGATATCCTATGAAGACACATTTCTCCGATTTGGGTTCGAGCTTATCAGGTTGAAGCTTTTTCACATAAGCATCGCAGCCCCAACCTTTCAGAAACGACAACTTTGGTTTCTTGCCAAACCACCATTCATAAGGCGTCGTCTCAACGGATTTTGATGGTGCCCTATTTAACGTGAATGCGGCCGTCTCTAAAGCATAACCCCAAAACGATAGCAATAAATCAGTAAGAGACATCATAGATCGCACCATATCTAGTAAAGTACGATTACGACGTTCGGACACACCATTACGCTGTGGTGTTCCGGGTGTCATGAGTTGCGAAACTATTCCGCATTGTTTCAAATGTACACCAAACTCGTAACTCAAATATTCTCCTCCACGATCAGATCGTAGGAATTTTATTTTCTTGTTACGATGATTTTCAACTTCACTCTAAAATTCTTTGAACTTTTCAAATGTTTCAGACTTATGTTTCATTAAGTAGATATACCCATATTTGCTTAAGTCATCTGTGAAGGTGAGAAAATAACGATATCCGCCACGAGCCACAACATTCATCGGACCACATACATCTGTATGTATGATTTCCAACAAATCTGTTGCTCTCTCCATAGTACTGGAGAACGATGTTTTTCTCATCTTACCCATAAGGCACGGTTCACAAGTACCAAGTGATTAATAATCAAGTGGCTCCAAAAGTCCATCAGTATGGAGTTTCTTCATGCGCTTTATACCGATATGACCTAAACGACAGTGCCACAAATAAGTTGCACTACCATTATCAACTCTGCATCTTTTGGCTTCAACATTATGAATGTGTGTGTCACTACTATCGAGATTTAATAAGAATAGACCATTCTTCATGGGTGCATGACCATAAAAGATTTTACTTATATAAATAGAACAACCATTATTCTCTGATTTAAATGAATAACCGTCTCGCATCAAACAAGATCCAGCTATAATGTTCATGCTCAACGCTGGCACCAAATAACAATTATTTAGGTCTAATACTAATCCCTAAGGTAGATGTAGAGGTAGCATGCTGACCGCGATCACATCGACTTTGGAACCATTTCCCACGCGCATCATCACCTCGTCCTTAGCCAATCTTTGCTTAATCCGTAGTCCCTGTTTCGAGTTGCAAATGTTAGCAACAGAACCAGTATCAAATACCCAGGTGCTACTGCGAGCATTAGTAAGGTACACATCAATAACATGTATATCACATATACCTTTGTTCACCTTGCCATCCTTCTTATCCGCCAAATATTTGGGGCAGTTCCGCTTCCAGTGACCAGTCTGCTTGTAGTAGAAGCACTCAGTTTCAGGCTTAGGTCCAGATTTGGGTTTCTTCTCTTGAGCAGCAACTTGCTTGCTGTTCTATTTGAAGTTCCCCTTCTTCTTCCCTTTGCCATTTTTCTTGGAACTAGTGGTCTTGTTGACCATCAACACTTGATGCTCCTTCTTGATTTCTACCTCCACAGCTTTCAGCATTGCGAAGAGCTCGGGAATAGTCTTATTCATCCCTTGCATATTATAGTTCATCACGAAGCTCTTGTAGCTAGGTGGCAGTGATTGGAGAATTCTGTCAATGACGCAATCATCTGGAAGATTAACTCCCAATTGAATCAAGTGATTATTATACCCAGACATTTTGAGTATATGCTCACTGACAGAACTGTTCTCCTCCATCTTGCAGCTATAGAACTTATTGGAGACTTCATATCTCTCAATCCGGGCATTTGCTTGAAATATTTACTTCAACTCCTGGAACATCTCATATGCTCCATGACGTTCAAAACGTCGTTGAAGTCCCGATTCTAAGCCGTAAAGCATGGCACACTGAACTATCGAGTAGTCATCAGCTTTGCTCTGCCAGACATTCATAACATCTGGTGTTGCTCCAGCAGCAGGCCTGGCACCCAGCGGTGCTTCCAGAACGTAATTCTTCTGAGCAGCAATGAGGATAATCCTCAAGTTATGGACCCAGTCCGTGTAATTGCTACCATCATCTTTCAACTTTGCTTTCTCAAGGAACGCATTAAAATTCAACGGAACAACAGCACGGGCCATCTATCTATAATCAAACATAAACAAGCAAGATACTATCAGGTACTAAGTTCATGATAAATTTAAGCTCAATTAATCATATTACTAAAGAACTCCCCCTTAGGTAGACATCCCTATAATCCTCTAAGTGATCACGTGATCCAAATCAACTAAACCATGTCCGATCATCACGTGAGTTGGAGTAGTTTCATTGGTGAACATCACTATGTTGATCATATCTACTATATGATTCACGCTCGACCTTTCGGTCTCCGTGTTCCAAGGCCATATCTGTATATGCTTGGCTCGTCAAGTATAACCTGAGTATTCCGCGTGTGCAACTGTTTTGCACCCATTGTATTTGAACGTAGAGCCTATCACACCCGATCATCACGTAGTGTCTCAGCACGAAGAACTTTCACAATGGTGCATACTCAGGGAGAACACTTCTTGATAATTAGTGAGAGATCATCTTAAAATGCTACCGTCAATCAAAGCAAGATAAGATGTATAAAAGATAAACATCACATGCAATCAGTATAAGTGATATGATATGGCCATCATCATCTTGTGCTTGTGATCTCCATCTTCGAAGCACCGTCATGATCACCATCATCACCGGCTCGACACCTTGATCATCATCGTAGCATCGTTGTCGTCTTGCCAATCTTATGCTTCCACGACTATCGCTACCGCTTAGTGATAAAGTAAAGCATTACAGCGCAATTGCATTGCATACAATAAAGAGACAACCATATGGCTCCTGCTAGTTGCCGATAACTCAGTTACAAAACATGATCATCTCATACAATAAAATTTAGCATCATGTCTTGACCATATCACATCACAACATGCCCTACAAAAACAAGTTAGACGTCCTCTACTTTGTTGTTGCAAGTTTTACGTGGCTGCTACGGGCTTAGTAAGAACCGTTCTTACCTACGCATCAAAACTACAACGATAGTTTGTCAAGTTGGTGCTGTTTTAACCTTCGCAAGGACCGGGCATAGCCACACTTGGTTCAACTAAAGTTGGAGAAACTGACACCCGCTAGCCACCTTTGTGCAAAGCACGTCGAGAGAACCGGTCTCGCGTAAGTGTACGCGTAATGTCGGTCCGGGCCTCTTCGCCCAACAATACCGCCGAACCAAAGTATGACATGCTGGTAAGCACTATGACTTATGTCGCCCACAACTCACTTGTGTTCTACTCGTGCATATAACATCAACGCATAAAACCTGGTTCTGATACCACTGTTGGGGAACGTAGTAATCTCAAAAAAATTCCTACGCACACGCAAGATCATGGTGATGTATAGCAACGAGAGGGGAGAGTGTGATCAACGTACCCTCGTAGACCGACAGTGGAAGCGTTATGACAACGCGGTTGATGTAGTCGTACGTCTTCACGGCCCGACCGATCAAGCACCGAAACTACGACACCTCCGAGTTCTAGCACACGTTCAGCTCGATGACGATCCTCGGACTCCGATCCAGCAAAGTGTCGGGGAAGAGTTCCGTCAGCACGATGGCGTGGTGACGATCTTGATGTTCTACTGTCGCAGGGCTTCGCCTAAGCACCACTATAATATTATCGAGGATTATGGTGGAAGGGGGCACCGCACACGGCTAAGAGAACGATCTTAGAGATCAACTTGTGTGTCTAGGTGTGCCCCTGCCCCCGTATATAAAGGAGCCAAGGGGGGTGCGGCCGGCCAAAGGAGGAGGCGCGCAGGAGGAGTCCTACTCCTACCGGGAGTAGGACTCCCCCCCTTTCCCTAGTTGGATTAGGACTTGGGGAAGAAGGAAGAGAGGGAAGAAAGGAAAGGGGGGGGGCGCCGCCCCCCCTCCTTGTCCAATTCGGACTTTGGGGGGAGGGGCACGCGGCAGCCCTCGGCCTCCTCTCCTCTTCCACCACTAGGCCCATTAGGTTACCGGGGGGTTCCGGTAACCTCCCGGTACTCCGGTAAAATGCCGATTTCACCCGAAACACTTTCGATGTCCAAACATAGGCTTCCAATATATCAATCTTTATGTCTCGACCATTTCGAGACTCCTCGTCATGTCCGTGATCACATCCGGGACTCCGAACTAACTTCGGTACATCAAAATATATAAACTCATAATGAGATTGTCATCGTAACATTAAGCGTGCGGACCCTACGGGTTCGAGAACAATGTAGACATGACCGAGACATGTCTCCGGTCAATAACCAATAGCGGAACCTGGATGCTCATATTGGCTCCCACATATTCTATGAAGATCTTTTATCGGTCAGACCGCATAACAACATACTTTGTTCCCTTTGTCATCGCTATGTTACTTACCCCAGATTCGATCGTCGGTGAAAGATCGTGGATGTCGCCTAGAGGGGGGGGGGGTGAATAGGCGATTTAAAATAATTACGGTTTAGGCTTGAACAAATGTGGAATAAACCTAGCGGTTAATTTGTCAAGCACAAAACCTACAACAACTAGGCTCACCTATGTGCACCAACAACTTATGCTAAGCAAGATAGACTACTAGGTGATAGCAAGATATATGATAAGAAACAATATGGCTATCACAAAGTAAAGTGCATAAGTAAAGAGCTCGGGTAAGAGATAACCGAGGCACGCGGAGACGACGATGTATCCCGAAGTTCACACCCTTGCAGATGCTAATCTCCGTTTGGAGCGGTGTGGAGGCACAATGCTCCCCAAGAAGCCACTACGGCCACCGTAATCTCCTCACGCCCTCGCACAATGCAAGGTGCCGTGATTCCACTAAGGGACCCTTGAGGGCGGTCACCGAACCCGTACAAATGGCAACCCTTGGGGGCGGTCACCGAACCCGTACACTTTGGCAACCCTTGGGGGCGGTCATCGGTATCCGTCAAATTGCTCGGGGCGATCTCCACAACCTAATTGGAGACCCCGACGCTTGCCCGGAGCTTTACACCACAATGATTGAGCTCCGAACACCACCAACCGTCTAGGGCGCCAAGGCACCCAAGAGGAACAAGCTCTAGGGTGCCCAAACACCCAAGAGTAATAAGCTTCTCAAACTTCACTTCCACGTATCACCGTGGAGAACTCAAACCGATGCACCAAATGCAATGGCAAGGGCACACGGAGTGCCCAAGTCCTTCTCTCCCAATCCCACCAAAGCAACTAATGCTAGGGAAGAAAATGAGAGGAAGAACGAAAGAAGAACACGAAGAACTCCAAGATCTAGATCCAAGGGGTTCCCCTCACTTAGAGGAGAAAGTGATTGGTGGAAACGTGGATCTAGATCTCCTCTCTATTTTCCCTCAAGAACTAGCAAGAATCATTGGAGGGATTGAGAGTTAGCAAGCTCGAAGAAGGTCAACAATGGGGGAAGAACACGAGCTAAAAGGATAAGGTTCATTGGGGAAGAAGACCCCCTTTTATAGGTGGGGAAAAAATCCAACCGTTATGCTCACAGCCCGCACAGAGCGGTACTACCGCTCCAAAGAGCGGTACTACCGCTAGGGCGGAAGTAGCCCTTTGAAAAACAACAGCGAGGAGGCAAAAGGCCAGAAGAAACGCCGGATCGGTACTACCGCTCGTCCTCACGGTACTACCGCTCGACCTCACGGTACTACCGCAAATGGTAGCGGTACTACTGCTTGCGAGCGGTACTAAAAAAATACATCCGGGCCTACCACCGCAAGACATGGGACGAGTTTTTGGTCCGGAGCGGTACTACCGCTGTAGGAGCCGCGGTAGTACTGCTCTGGAGCGGTAGTAAAAAATTACATCCGCTCCAATTCGCGGTAGTACCGCTGCAGCCTTTTCAGAACACCAAAACTGCCACAACTTTTGCAAACAGACTCCGAATTCGATGAAACCAAGTTTGTTGGAAAGCTGGCGACAAGGGCTAACACAATCTTCAAAGAAATATCAATAAGAATCAAATGAGAAAAGGCCCATAAGAAAATGGTGAGAACCCTTCCTCAGAAAAGACCGGTAAAACCTCCAACACCGAAAACATCATAGAAGACGCATGCGAACTCCGTTTTCGATGAAACCAAGTTTGTTGGAAAGCTAGAGACAAGGGCTAACACAATATTGAAAGAAATATCAATAAGAAGCAAATTAGAAAAGGCCCATAAGAAAATGGTGAGGACCCTTCCTCGGATAAGACCGGTAAAACCTACAACACCGAAAACATCATAGAAGACGCATGCGAACTCCGTTTTCGATGAACTCAAGCTTGTCATCAAGATGACCATAAGCTCTAAGACACACAAAGAGAACCAAACAAGAACCAAGAAACATGATGCAAGGATGCAGTGGTTTGAGCTCTCGACGAACGATACGATCAAGCTACTCACTTGAGAGCCCCCCTTGATAGTATGACTATCGATCCTATAACCCAGTCTCCCAACTACCACCATGAGACCAGTAAAATAGAAAACCTATCAAGGGCAAACCTTTGCCTTGCACATGATCCACTTGAGTTAGATGATGACGATCTTGTCCTCCTCAAGATGGACCACCTTTCTTGATTGCGTTGGGTCGATGAAGACTACATGATTGCTCCCCCATACTCCACTATGGGTGAGCCACTCTTCGGCACATCTTCACAAGTCCATTGACACCACAATGGATGGCAAGCTTCAAGCACTTGATCTCTTCGTGATTCTCCACTTGAAATTGCACACGACAATCTTGATGACGATCACCACTTGATGTCATCCTTCCCATGGGTTGTATGATATCATCCTTTTGACGCAAGCCCATGGACACGTACCTAACCCCACATAGACTCTCACATAGACCATGGGTTAGTACACAAAGTGCAATGGACAACGCTTACCATACCATGGGATCACTTGATCCCTCTCGGTACATCTTCTACTCTTTGTGAGTTGATCAACTTGATTCACTCTTGACTTAGTCTTGATCAACCTTGAATCTTTCCAACTCTCTTCATTTGGATGATGTCTTGAAGGTAAACATGAATGATGACACAATCTTCTTTTTCAAGACATGCTTGCAATAAGCTCAACTCTCACATGACCAAGCTTTGGATAATTCCTTAATAGCACCTTGGTCAACACAAACTCTCCTTGAAACCAACACATGTACTCCAAGAAAAGCCTATGGACAAAACCTTCAACTATAACTCAAGACAACCATTAGTCCATAGAGACTGTCATCAATTACCAAAACCAAACATGGGGGCACCGCATGTTCTTTCAATCTCCCCCATTTTGGTAATTGATGACAATTACTTTCAAGAGAGTTTATACAAGGAATTATGCATCACCATGCACTGCAACAACCAATAATGCATGCGAATGAGATGCAAAAGCTAAGGAAACATAGACCAAAGCTTCTCCACAAAACTCTCTGAAACTTCTCCCCCATTGGCATCGATTGCCAAAATGGGCTAAAAGCTTAGAAGGCCAATATAAAATGTGTTCCTACATAAATTGCGTATTTCTCAACAAGAGAGTGGAATGCAATACACATATCCAACGGTAAATACTTGGAGGAAGACAAACTGTATTGAGGCCCAAAGATTGCAAAAGAATGATATGCCACAAACACATAACAAAGAGAGACACAAGCAATCAAGCAATCGAAAGGTACCAATTGAAGCAAGCAATCAAAAGATACCAATTGAACCAACTAGGCCAAGGATCCTACGAGCCACATGAATAAAGGATATTATGATAAGAGCGGAGCAGTGTTCTAAAGAAACTAGAGAAGCTCCCCATGATTTGTGCACATCAAGAATTTTTGTATTTGGATACAAAGTGCACAAAATAGGATCATAGCTCCCCCAAAATCAATAGAAACTTACAACAAGTGCAAGAGAGCATATAGGAAACTAAGCCTAGTACTTGCAACAAACACATGGTTGAGCAACAAGTGAAAGAGGCAACTTAAGAAAGGGCTCAACCAAAATTATGTGTGAGAGTCAAGGCAATGCACTTGAGAAGACTTAATGTACGGATGAGCATTAAGCATCAATAAAGTCGTGAAAGAATGAGGCACACGGTGCAAGGCCTATCATTCCAACACACAACTAGCAAATGGGTTCACAAGCTTACTAATAAGCATAAAAAGAGCCTATGCTTGTGACAACCCGTGGTGAAGATAGAAGATGAAAGCCTCATCAAGACGAGGGATACCAATAAGATGGCAAAAGCCTCGTAAAGATAAGCATGAGGAAAGTAATCTTCACCACACAAGAGTGCATCAAGATGCAACGAGATAAGACACGCACTCAAGTCAAAAGCTTTCACGGAGCCACCAAAGAAATAACATAAGAAAGACAAGGTGGACGTGAAAGAAAGGATATCAACTAGATATGCAACTTTTCTCAAGTGTATAAGATTCTAGGTAGATGAAATCATGAAGATATATATCTACAAAGAAGGATGTACACCCGAAATAGTTGCAACACAAGGAACAAGATATCCACAAGGAAATCATAAATATACCAATAAGATATTTGCTTGAAAGCATAGCACATGGCTAGATACAGTCTTATTGTATACAAATGAATTCATACTACACAACTATCAAAGACATCACAACTAGAAACATGAGATCATCGTTGAGATGCTTTGAGAAAGGAAACAAGTATCACAAGAAAGAATGGATAACATGCCATGAAACAACCTACACAAGGTTGACGCAAGAAATGTGTGCATGAAGTATATGAAGATACTTGTTACCGAGATAACATTGGAAGGATGTAGTAGATACCAATTGAAGATACAAAGTAGTTCATTGATCATCCTTGCTTGACTCCAATAAGCACATGGTGACAACACCTTCCTTGTGAGTGAGCCGAGCATCCAATGCATCTCCACTTGTTCCTAGAACAACAACACTAACAAAATGGTACCCAAACTCATTGGGACCAAAGAGTTAGAGAACCAACAACACATAGGACAAACTCCACATAAATATGTGCATATAGATATTAAAATGAATTTCATGCACATCTCATCCAATTTGAGACTTGGTGGAGTTTCCCCTATATATTGGGTCAAAGAAAGAAAGCTTGCCAAAGATACTACACGAAGTTAATATGCATGCTCAAGACTTTCAAGAACCGATACCGAAAGACAAAGAAATACCAAGGAAAGAAAAGATACCAAATGAATAAACCATCACTTGGAGGGTATCCATAATGGATACAACAAGGAATGAGATATCCATTGATATACACAAAGAAGAGACATCAAACTCCCAAAAGAGAGGATGGTTCCAAACAAACCAAGCTCTCTACAAAGTTTCATAATGGCACAAAGCACCAAAAAGAAACGGCTTGCCTTCCACAAACACACACTTGATAAGGATCACAAGATGAGTGTTTTATAGAGAATAGGATAGCTCCCCCAAGATTAGTGCATTATAGAGAATTTGCATTTGAATACAAAATGCACGAGGTGGGATCACCACTTTCACTATATCTAGAAAACACTAGACAAGGTCAAGAAATTAACAAGATCGACAAGTGGTATGGAATACAATGGGAGTTGACACAATCCTAGGCAAGAGATAAAGCAAATAAAAGCAAAGGCCAATGTAAAGATGATCAATAATTTCTACCACACATAAGTGAGTACCAATTGTCAAAAGACAAGAAGTATTTGGGAATAATTCCTGATGGTAGATAACAAGGATATCCGACATCATCTTCACACCAAACAAAAAGCAAATTGCAACTTGTAGAGCTAACATGCCACCTAGGAACGAGATAATTTACAATATCAACTCTAGATGAAAATATCTCAAATGTACACATTTTCTAGGCTAGTAATATACACATAGCATATTACTCCCCCATAATGTGATACCAATTAAAAATAGACAAGAGGCAATTAAAGGATCCAACAAGAGATAATTAATGGACTACTTAGAATTTGAATTTCACATGAGAAGACATACCACATAGCGACTAGATAATCTTGTAATATCAATACTAGATGGTATTCCTCATGTACACACATTTATAGGATTGTGAGGTGCACAAAGCACATCACTCCCCCACAATGGGATATTCCATTAATCTCTCACAAGAGCCAACTAGGATATTACCAAGATGCACAAAGGCTCAACGAACGACACACATGTACATGATGTGCAAACCAACACACACATACTTGATTGCTCAAGATAATCAAGTTGGAAGCACAACATATACAAACACATGCAAGAACGAAACCAAACATGCAAAGGGGCAAGTAACTTTCAATGTAGACACTTTAAGCACGAGTTACCGCAAGGAAGAACATTGGATATAAGATAGAAACTTGATAATCCGAATGACTTGGCTTGAGACAATAAGAATGATGAAGTCCCCTTAATTCTTCATAATGTAGCCAAGTCTCCAATGACCTCCAATATCACCTATTGATCAAGTTTGAGTTTGTTGGTCCCCAACCAAGTTGGGTCCTAAGAGGTTAGTCACAATAGGCTTGGCTACCCAAATGGTTCTTTTCTTGACACCACTTTGAGCACCAACAAATTTGGCAAACACATTGCCAACATTATCCTTCCCAAGAGAATAGATATCATCAATAATAATTGGGTTGGATATGTTACCACTAGTGCATGAAGAGGCGAGGTGACCTTTCTCGCGACATAGGTAGCAACGTCTACTCTTCACTTTCTTCTCACTTGATTTCTCAACTTGAGAAGCATAAGCTTGAGTCTTCTTGGGAAGAGGCTTTTCTTCAACTTGAGGTTGAGCATGAGAATGAACTTGTGGCCGCTTCCCTTGTTGCTTGTCACTAATGGGTTTCTTCTTCAATGGGCAAGATCTAACATGATGCCCTTCAATTTTGCACTTGAAGCAAATATTCTTGGCCGAATTCTTGACTTGTTCTTGGCCCTTCTTCTTGATCATCTTGGACTTCTTCTTATTGGAGTTGAATCCAAGTCCACCTTTGTCATTGGGGGATTTTTGCACACTCAAGATATTGTTGAGTGTGGATTTCCCTTCATGACTCTTTTCCAAGTCTTTCTTCAAAGAAGTGACTTGGGCCTTGAGCTCTTTGATTTCCTCTACATGGTTAGTCTCAACACAAGTACTAGAGGAAGTATATGATTCATCGTTAGAGCAACAAGGCAAGGAAAGCAATTCATCACAAGATGTACCAATGTTATGCATGGATGAATCGCGAGGACTAGCACAAGGCAATATAGCATTTTGAATAAAAGTAGTGCTAGTATCCACATGAGGCTCACTAGAGGTTACCTTAGCAAGAATGGCCTCATGAGCTAACTTTAGCACATTATGGGATACTAGAAGATCATCATGAGAGCTTGTGAGCTTTTCATGACTTTCTTCCAATTTCCCATAATTGCTAGATAGCAACTCAAGTTGAGCCCGTAGCTCAACATTCTCCTTCAAAATGGATGCTTCACAAGTAATAGAGTTAGTAGCACAAGCATCATCATTAGCAATAAGAGGAGAAGACAACTTGGCAAGCTCTTTTGAATATGAAGCTTTAAGTTATGCATGAGACTCGGTGAGTTTGATGAGCTCACTCTTAATGACCCTTGAGCCATTTTCGAGGTGCCCAAAGTCCTCAAGGAGTTTAGCATGCGCAACTTCAAGCTTCTCATTTTTAGTTTCAAAAACATTGGCCACCTCAATCGATCTATCATGAGATTCCTTCACTCTAGATAATTCTAGAGCAAAAGTCTCCTCAAGAGATTCCTTGGTGGTTTGTTCAAGTTTGAGAGCTTGGGAGAGGTCCGCGATCTCATTAGCGTAATCACGCTCATGACCTTCCATTTTATCAATGGTGACCTCATGCTCCTCAAGACGAGATTCCAACTCATCAATATATTTCTTGCCCTCAATAGCAATAGACATGATTTCCATGAAGTTGGAACGAGCAATTTTATTCTTAAGAAGAGCCTTAAAAATCATTTCCCCCTTAACTTTTAAGGAGGCAACATCATCATTCTCTTCATCATAATCAACATCATCATCACTCTTGCCATCATCAATATCATCACAAGATATATTGGGATTCAAAGTGGGAGATACCTTTGAAGCCTTGGCCATAAGGCAAAATGCAATAGATGATGATGTAGGATCCCTTGAAGCACCATCCAAGACCACATCTTGCTCCATGGAGTGTTGGGTTTCCTCTACATTGTTAGCACAACAACTCGAGGAAATACATGCATTTTTATCATGGCAACAAGATATAGCAAGCATATCATCATGAGATTTAGTCAAGCAATTTTTACATGATATGCAAGGAATATCAATACAAGCATGTGAAACATGTATGGTGCTCGAAGTGCTAAAGTCCAAAGAAGATGCATTGCAATAAGATAGTGATGAAGTATCATCCATAATAAGCATACTATCATCATTGCAATGACCAACACTACTCACCATATCATTACCTTGTGGCAAACCACATGTAGGTGAAGTAGAAGAAGTTGAGAAGACTATACGACCGGAGGTGGAGGGAGAACAATCATCCCCACAACTCTTGGATGCACCATATTTATCTTTAAGCTTCGTCCACAACTCATGAGCATCCCGGAACGGCATGAGTTGAAATATAACTACATTGCTCAAAGCATCGAAAAGCACATTAGAAGCTTGAGCATTGAGATAAGAGTTTTTATCATCCTCTAAAGATAATCTTTGAGGATCCTTCGGAGGAGAAAAACCCATATCTACAATTCGCTCTAAATTTGGGTCCATGACCCTAAAGAGATTAAGCATGCGAATTACCCAAACATCAAAATTTGTGCCATCGAAACTAAGAGTGTGAGAGAAACCTAATCCCCTAGTCGACATCTTTACTCTCTAGGCGGTTAAGCCCAACAAAGAGAGACGAGGCTCTGATACCAATTGGAAGATCGTGGATGTCGCCTAGAGGGGGGGGGTGAATAGGTGATTTAAAATAATTACGGTTTAGGCTTGAACAAATGCGGAATAAACCTAGCGGTTAATTTGTCAAGCACAAAACCTACAACAACTAGGCTCACCTATGTGCACCAACAACTTATGCTAAGCAAGATAGACTACTAGGTGATAGCAAGATATATGATAAGAAACAATATGGCTATCACAAAGTAAAGTGCATAAGTAAAGAGCTCGAGTAAGAGATAACCGAGGCACGCGGAGACGACGATGTATCTCGAAGTTCACACCCTTGCAGATGCTAATCTCTGTTTGGAGCGGTGTGGAGGCACAATGCTCCCCAAGAAGCCACTAGGGCCACCGTAATCTCCTCACGCCCTCGCACAATGCAAGGTGCCGTGATTCCACTAAGGGACCCTTGAGGGCGGTCACCGAACCCATACAAATGGCAACCCTTGGGGGCGGTCACCGAACCCGTACACTTTGGCAACCCTTGGGGGCGGTCACTGGTACCCGTCAAATTGCTCGGGGCGATCTCCACAACCTAATTGGAGATCCCGACGCTTGCCCGGAGCTTTACACCACAATGAATGAGCTCTGAACACCACCAACCGTCTAGGGCGCCAAGGCACCCAAGAGGAACAAGCTCTAGGGTGCCCAACCACCCAAGAGTAATAAGCTTCTCAAACTTCACTTCCACGTATCACCGTGGAGAACTCAAACCGATGCACCAAATGCAATGGCAAGGGCACACGGAGTGCCCAAGTCCTTCTCTCCCAATCCCACCAAAGCAACTAATGCTAGGGAAGAAAATGAGAGGAAGAACGAAAGAAGAACACGAAGAACTCCAAGATCTAGATCCAAGGGGTTCCCCTCACTTAGAGGAGAAAGTGATTGGTGGAAACGTGGATCTAGATCTCCTCTCTATTTTCCCTCAAGAACTAGCAAGAATCATTGGAGGGATTGAGAGTTAGCAAGCTCGAAGAAGGTCAACAATGGGGGAAGAAGACGAGCTAAAAGGATAAGGTTCATTGGGGAAGAACACCCCCTTTTATAGGTGGGGAAAAAATCCAACCGTTATGCTCACAGCCCGCACAGAGCGGTACTACCGCTCCAAGGAGCGGTACTATCGCTAGGGCGGAAGTACCCCTTTGAAAAACAACAGCGAGGAGGCAAAAGGCCAGAAGAAATGCCGGCGCGGTACTACCGCTCGTCCTCACGGTACTACCGCTCGACCTCACGGTACTACCGCAAATGGTAGCGGTACTATTGTTTGCGAGCGGTACTAAAAAAATACATCCGGGCCTACCACCGCAAGACATGGGACGAGTTTTTGGTCCGGAGCGGTACTACCGCTGTAGGAGCCGCGGTAGTACTGCTCTGGAGCGGTAGTAAAAAATTACATCCACTCCAATTCGCGGTAGTACCGCTGCAGCCTTTTCAGAACACCAAAACTGCCACAACTTTTGCAAACGGACTCCGAATTCGATTAAACCAAGTTTGTTGGAAAGCTAGCGACAAGGGCTAACACAATCTTCAAAGAAATATCAATAAGAAGCAAATGAGAAAAGGCCCATAAGAAAATGGTGAGAACCCTTCCTCAAAAAAGACCGGTAAAACCTCCAACACCGAAAACATCATAGAAGACGCATGCGAACTCCGTTTTCGATGAAACCAAGTTTGTTGGAAAGCTAGCGACAAGGGCTAACACAATATTGAAAGAAATATCAATAAGAAGCAAATTAGAAAAGGCCCATAAGAAAATGGTGAGGACCCTTCCTCGGATAAGACCGGTAAAACCTACAACACCGAAAACATCATAGAAGACGCATGCGAACTCCGTTTTCGATGAACTCAAGCTTGTCAACAAGATGACCATAAGCTCTAAGACTCACAAAGAGAACCAAACAAGAACCAAGAAACATGATGCAAGGATGCAGTGGTTTGAGCTCTCGACGAACGATACGATCAAGCTACTCACTTGAGAGCCCCCCTTGATAGTACGGCTATCGATCCTATAACCCGGTCTCCCAACTACCACCATGAGACCGGTAAAATAGAAAACCTATCAAGGGCAAACCTTTGCCTTGCACATGATCCACTTGATTTAGATGATGACGATCTTGTCCTCCTCAAGATGGACCACCTTTCTTGATTGCGTTGGGTCGATGAAGACTAGATGATTGCTCCCCCATACTCCACTATGGGTGAGCCACTCTTCGGCACATATTCACAAGTCCATTGACACCACAATGGATGGCAAGCTTCAAGCACTTGATCTCTTCGTGATTCTCCACTTGAAATTGCACACGACAATCTTGATGACGATCACCACTTGATGTCATCCTTCCCATGGGTTGTATGATATCATCCTCTTGACGCAAGCCCATGGACACGTACCTAACCCCACATTGACTCTCACATAGACCATGGGTTAGTACACAAAGTGCAATGGACAACGCTTACCATACCATGGGATCACTTGATCCCTCTCGGTACATCTTCTACTCTTTGTGAGTTGATCAACTTGATTCACTCTTGACTTAGTCTTGATCAACCTTGAATCTTTCCAACTCTCTTCGTTTGGATGATGTCTTGAAGGTAAACATGAATGATCACACAGTCTTCTTTTTCAAGACATGCTTGCAATAAGCTCAACTCTCACATGACCAAGCTTTGGATAATTCCTTAATAGCACCTTGGTCAACACAAACTCTCCTTGAAACCAACACGTGTACTCCAAGAAAAGCCTATGGACAAAACCTTCAAATATAACTCAAGACAACCATTAGTCCATAGAGATTGTCATCAATTACCAAAACCAAACATGGGGGCACCGCATGTTCTTTCAGTCGGTATCTCAATACCTAGTTCAATCTCGTTACCGGCAAGTCTCTTTACTCATTTCGTAATACATCATCTCACAACTAACTCATTAGTTGCAATGCTTATGTGATGTGCATTACCGAGAGGGCCCAGAGATACCTCTCCGACAATCGGAGTGACAAATCCTAATCTCAAAATACGCCAACCCAACATGTACCTTTGGAGACACATGTAGAGCTCCTTTATAATCACCCAGTTACGTTGTGACGTTTGGTAGCACATAAAGTGTTCCTCCGGCAAACGGGAGTTGCATAATCTCATAGTCATAGGAACATGTATAAGTCATGAAGAAAGCAATAGCAACATACTAAACGATCGGGTGCTAAGCTAGTGGAATGGGTCATGTCAATCACATCATTCTCCTAATAATGTGATCCCGTTAATCAAGTGACAACACATGTCTATGGTTAGGAAACATAACCATCTTTGCTTAACGAGCTAGTCAAGTAGAGGCATACTAGTGACGTTTAGTTTTTCTATGTATTCACACAAGTATTATGTTTCCGGATAATACAATTCTAGCATGAACAATAAACATTTATCATGATATAAGGAAATAAAATAATAACTTTATTATTGCCTCTAGGGCATATTTCCTTCAAGTTACTCGTATAATTATCTTACCCATACGTTGTTTGTTATACATAGTGCCATGGTTTTGATATCCGTCCGCGTCGGCCCTCGTCCGGGTTATGATTCGGATGTGGTATATTCTCTTTTAAGACTATTTGTTGCATTTCGTGTTTATGACGAATTATGCCCATCAAGTTGACATAGATATTTGTATGTAGGAGGTAGTTGAACCGGAAATTCCAACCGACCCTATTGTCGAGAGGTTAAATTTAGTTGAAAGATAAAACAAGGATTTGAAGGAAAAATTGAAAAGAATTGAGGGGGAGAAGATGGAATTGGAGTTGCATGTTGCCGATGTTGTCGATGGTCACAAGATTAAGATGAAGAAAATGCGCTTGAAGATTAGAAAGATTAGAAAATATGCCATTCATAGTGAGGCTCGGTATCATTATGCTGTTGGATTAATTGTTACCTTAGTTGTGATCTTGATCGCATTTCTTGTTGCATTTAAATTCTTTAGCTAGAGAGTTATTTGTTTGTTACATTTAAGTGTTGTATGAACTTTATGTATTGTATTAATTTGGTGTTTTCGGTGCTGTGTATTGAAGATGAGCCGGCAATGGATGTACGATGACCGATGCTCTCCCGAGTTCATTAATGGCGTGCATACTTTTCTGCTTGCGGCTGAGGCAAACAAGCGGGCGGATGGTTTTATGCCTTGTCCATGTGCTGGCTGTAAGAATGGTCACAATTACTCTACGTAAAGAATCATTCACGTCCACCTGTTTGAGTCCGGTTTCATGCCCCCACTATAATGTTTGGACCAAGCACGGAGAAAGAGGGGTTATGATGGAAGACAATGAAGAAGAGGACGGCGACAGCTATCATGGCCATGGGTTCCTGTAACATCCCGATTCTCGGAATGTTTAAGAAAAAGTTCTCCAAAAATCAGGGCGAGAAAATTTTGTTTGTTTTATTTGTTAATAAAAGCTTAAATTGAGTTTTCATAAAGTTAGTGGATTTAATTTGAACTAATGCCAACTTAAATTTAATTTGAGTTTTGTTCTTCTCTTTTAGTTGGTTTATTTTTCTTGTCTTCAACATAGTAAGTTATGTGCATATGCTTCTTCTTGGAATATTTTGTTGAAGTTCATTTGCTTTTTATTGAGTAATATTCATTTCTAGACTTCCCAATAAGGAAAATAATTTCTTTCTCTCTCACACACTATGTAGAGAATCCCCTTGGCTCAATGTGTGTGTCTCTTCTCTCTCTATTTTTCTTTTCACCAAATGGGCCAGTGCTCTTTTTTTTTTGTTCTCACTTTTTCCTCATGGGCTGGCCAAACTAGCCCATCTTGCTAACCAGCGAACCGCTCCTCTCGTTCCTCCTTCCTCTGTACGTTCACATCCACAAAGAAGAGGAAGGAAGGACCACCAAGAAGGGAAACGACCCTCTTCTCCTCCTCTCCTCGGTACGCTCACAGAGACCAAAGGACATCTTGAGCGCTTCATCTCCTGCCTCCTCCTTTTAACTCCCCTTTCCCTTGGTTGTTTCCACAAACTGAGGACATCTGCATGTGCGCATCCACCTTCTCTTACAATCCCCTACCACCTCCTGCCATCTCCCTTCTCGTTCTTCCCAAATTCATCCACGAAGTGCTGCTGCTCCATGGACGCGAGTGCTCGTTCCCGGCAACTCAGAGCACCTCCATCCATTCCCTTGCACCAGGAACTTCCCCTCCTCACCATGGATCCATTCAGAGAAGAAAGACCGCGATCCGTCGACCACACACGAAGAATTCCGCATGTCCGTGTACACTGTTCGTCGAGTTCATCACACCGTTGTGTCAAACTCGGTGAGCCTCTATCCAATTCTTCATGCACACCTCTCAACATCACTCGTAGTATCTCCTAGACATCATTATTCAACCTATCTATGTTGTTACTCACGCCGATGCATGAACGGATGTCATCAACATGTCCGCGTACTTTTTTTAGTCCCTTAAATGATCTTGTGTTCAACACATGAGTTGTTTCCCATGTCCTTGGTAGCCCCGTGGTAGAGTTAGATTACTTGTTTGGTAATTATGTTTAGTGTTGATTTAATTATAGCCGTTTGGCCTAAATCTGATAGTGTTTTATGTTTGATAACTTTTCTTGTTAGTTTAATATGTCTCGTCAAGCCTAGGAGTGCACGATATTTGCCCCATAATTTTTGTGTGTCTTATGACTTGCTTGATTTATTTATTTTACCTATTATAGTTATATATTTTCTTTCGTGTGGTACGTAGTCGTATGATATAGCTATGTACAAGTTTATGCGAATTATTATCATTGGTAGTAGTGGTTCAATGAACTTTTGTGCTGGTTTGATATTTTTTTAGGTTCATGACATGCCTACGAGTCGTTCCTAATTGTTTTATAATTTTAGGAGGTAGACGTGACTGACTAGATTTATTTTATGTATTTGTTTTATTTACCCATTATAGTTTTGAACGTTGTCTTGACCTGTTTTTTTTGTACATCATGTAGTCCTCTTTTGTGCATGCGTATAATTTTTGTAAATGTTCTCAATGCTTATAATTTAATTTGATTATTCCAGGCTTTGCTTTGTTTATCAAATAATGAAATACATCATGTCTTATCTTTATTTTTATTTAGCATGGCGATGTTTTAGATATGTTTTCTATATTCATTTACATCCATGTAGCATGTGTGTTTTATATATTTGAAACCATGCCATGTTAGGACTTGTTCAGTGTCCAACGCATGTTTTGATTGAATATGTTATATGATTGCTACTTTATATTGTATGACCAATCATATGGTTAATATTGCTTGGAGAGGTACATGTTAGTAGTTTATGATCTCATATATTTTAATTAAGTAGGATTCCTTCTTGCTTTAATATCATGCCATGATATTGTGATTGTATAACTAGATGGCATAGAGAGAGAGAGTGTGTGTGCGTATTCATGTATTAGATCATGACTAGTTGACCACTATGCATTTGCAAGTGTAGGTTGTACAACACAGAAATGCATGCCATCTTGTTACTCATTCTAGTTTAGTATATTGCTTGATATTGTCGATGGCATGATTTTGTTTAATTTGCCTACATGCTTAGTATGATGTGTCCATGTGTTTGCATGTTATAAACAACAATTATTGCGTGCTACTTTCATGCTTCCATGCTCATGCATGTCAACTAGTCTCATGGAGTGGGAGAGTGGACGAACTGGACGCAGCGGCAGCTGCACGCAACTATCCGGCCGGTTGCGCGCGGTGTGGTGATGCGTGCTGTTTGATTAACAAAATGGATAAAGTGGAGATACAACGCGTGATACATGCAATACCCTGCCGGACGTCGGCATCGTGGGGTCGGACCGTGGTACTCATCCGTCAGAGAAAAGTGTGCGTGCTGCTCGGGATGTATCATGTGGGGGCGTTGGTTTCCTGTTCCGCGAGGCCGGCGACCCGGACTACTGGACTGGTGGCGACAAGGATTAGGTGCATGTGCTTATTCTCGCGCTAGTCCATTTCCTATTTTTTGCCGGGCGACGAGCAAGGTGATCCGCGACAGCAGCCGGTGTGCTTCCTCCTCCCCGCAGATCTGCTCATGCCATTCCCCGGAGCGTCTAACCCGGCGGCGTTGGCCTCTGGGTTAGTGAATCCCTTCATATGTAGTTGTTGTTGGTCAAAATCTAGATCTAACGGGCTCGCCCCGGTCCCCGGTGCTGCAGATCTATCTTGGCTGCTATGGGTGCAGGTGCGCAGGAGGCGCCGTGCATTCTGGGCGGCGGCAGCGACGCTGTGCCCGATTCGGGCATTGGCTTGTCGGATCCCGCCGTCGGCCCGGTCTTGCCGGACGTGCCTGAGTTCTCTGGGGCATCCTGCAAGACCTTCAGCTCTGGAGGCGGGGATGTGTCGTCGGGATTGGCGACTCCAGCCGGCGTCTCGCACAACTCTGTCCAGGCCAGCTGCTGCAGTGGCCCGGCGGATTCGTGCACGACATTCAGTTCAGGGGGCGTGGTCCAGCCGACGGGATTGGCGACTCCATCCGTCGTCTCGCACAGCTCCGTCCAGTCCAGCGGGAGCAGTGGCGCCGGGGAATCGTGCACGACATTCACTTCTCAAGGAGTGGTCCTGCCGTCGGCACGGGTCGGCAACGGAACGCCATCCGTCGTCTCGAGCTGGGCCGTGCAGTCAGCACGTCACAGCGGCCCCGCTTCGGCGAACACCACCATCCGCGTAGGCTGGAAGCGCAGGTACATACCAATTTTGCGGTTGCCTGGGAAAACTGTGTATTTTCTTGATAGCATTCATACGAGCTGATGAGAGGAAGTTTCATTAGTTTAGGCGAATTGGGTATAAAAAAATGGTGCTCGCTCATCCCTTGCTGAAAAGTTCTTACTGCCTTCAATAAATCACTACCCGCTCGTACGTTTTTGGTGAAAATTATTGTTGCCACTGCCAAAAAACCCGGTTTAAGTCCCGTGGACATAGAATGATTGAATTGCTGCTGCTGGGGACTAGTTGACTTGTATGGTTAGGTTACTGTGTCCATAATTTTCAGTCCGCAAGCTCACTATCCATTGGCATGCTGTCATTATTTTGTGTTGAAACAAAATGCAAGTGGGGATGGTGTGCTTACTGCAATCCAATCCGTAGAAGTTTGCTGACTTTTTCTTTCACCACTCTGGAATGTATGGTGTTGCGGAGAAAAAAGTCTGAATCAATCCTGCCGGAAAAGGGTCCTAGTATCGATTTTGTAATTATGAAATCGTGTTGCATCAGTTTGGGCTCTTTTAAATCGTGCTTTTCGTCGTAGTTGGTTTTCGTAACTAATTTGGTTGTGCTTTTCAAAATGCAGGCAAGAGGTCCTAGCGCGCCAGACGAGAGGGCTGTAGTAGCTGATCGTGTGCCGCCACTGGAAGCTGCTATTAGAGGGTTCGCTGATAGGGGGACTGAGGTGCTCGTGAACCCGGTGCTTGGCGCTATTTTTGATTCGCTGGCAGATGCGTTTGAATTCTACAATCTATATTCATGGGAGGTCGGCTTTGGGATTCGTTACGGCAAGAGCAGGCAAAATGTCAATGGGACGAAGTGTATGCAAGAGATTGTGTGCGGCTGCGCTGTAAGCCCCATGCTTTGCTTCCTAATTGTGTTTCGTGTGCGTGCGTGCCTTGTTCTATGCAAAAATGATTTGAGGCAACTTTGGCTGTTGTCTGCTTTGAAAAATAATCTCAGGGAAAACCAGAAAAGGAGAACAGCTCATCAACGAGGAGCAATTGCGCCGCCATGCTTAGGTTGCACCGGACAGATGATGGTGGGTGGTATGTATCTGAAAATCGCGCCTCCCACAACCATGAAATGCTATGGACTTGTGCTGAGAAGCTGCATTGGCCATCACACCGGCACATTGACACATACACAAGAAATCTCATGAAATAGTTGCGCCAGAACAATGTAAATCTGGGGAAGGAAGGTATACACCATCATTGGGAGCCTGTTTGGGCGGATGGAGAACGTCCCGTTCACAAAGAGGTGCCTTAGGACTTTCTGTGGGAAGCTTAGCAAGGAGCAGGCGGATGATGATGTGCGGAGGACCATGGATGCATTCTCTGAGCTGGGGTCAAATGATCCAGAGTTTTCATATGTTGTTGAGGTTGATAAGGAAAGCAAGATAAAAACCCTGTTGTGGACCAATGGTAGAAGTAAGATGCAGTACCACAATTTCTGGGATGTCATAACGTTTGACACTACATACAAGACAAATCTATACGACATGCCTTTTGGGTTGTTCGTGGGGGTGAACAATCACTTCCAGAGTATCATCATGGGCGGGGTAATGATGAGAGAGGAAACGATCAAGAGTTTCAAATGGGTATTCACCGAATTCATCAGGCTGATGGGTGGCAAACCTCCGAAAATGATACTAACAGGTTTGTTTGCTGCCCTATATGATTTCCTTATTTGCCACCTATGTATGACACCAGATACACTAGAAAAAATAGCACCCTTGCTGTGTGTGTAGTGGGTAATCCTGTTTTTCATTATATGTTACACAGCTGACCATTGATTTCTGCTTGCAGATCAAGGGCGCGCGATGGAGGTGGCTATACAACAAACGATGCCTGATACTACACATCGCTGGTGCAAGTAGCATGTGCTAAGGAAGGCGAAGGAGCACCTTGGGCCGCATTACACGAAAAGCAGTGATTTCAGGGCTGCGCTGCACAAGGTTGTCAATGAGATGCTCACTGTGGACGAGTTTGAAGCAGCTTGGGCTGAGCTTCTAGACAAATACAAGCTCCACAACAACACGTTCCTGATCCAGATTTTCGAGGTTCGCTACAAGTGGGCGAAGCCTTGTTTTAGTGGGAAATTCTGTGCGAAGCAAACCAGTACGCAAAGAAGCGAGAGTGCAAACCATTTGTTGAAGGGCTACATCCCGCCTACATGCCCCATGAACCTTTTTGTGAAGCAATACAGCAAACTGCAGTTTGACCGAGAAGCCGAAGAAGGTTTCCAAGAGAAAAGAACGAGGCTGGTGGGTGCTAAGCTAAACTTTGTGCAACCTACAACCAGATACATCATATTTCCTTGGTTTTCATTCTTGCTGACATTTTTTTGTTTCTGTATTTTAATAGGGCGGGATAGTTCTCCGATACAACTACCCTTTGGAGGAACATGCAAGCCAGGTATATACACGGACGATGTACGAAATGTTCGGCCAGGCTTTGTATCGGTCTGGCCAGTATGATGTTGAAGAAGTTGAGCGAGGCATCACCTACAAAGTTCGGTACGTCGAAGCTGAGAAGCGAGACAAGTGGTGCCGCGAAATGCATGTTGTCCGTGTCCATGATGGCGGCGCTAGGTATTCGTGCGAATGTGGGCTCTTCGAGCACATGGGGATGCTTTGTTGCCATGCTATCAAGGTAATTACTACCGGCCCCCTTCGTGATAGAGAGACCTCACTAAAAACAGTTTCTTCACAATGATTTGTCCAGACTTTCGTCTTCTGGACCTAATGTTATTTCTCCCCCACGCATTGTAGCAGGTCCTAATTCATCTGGGGGTGCGAAAAATACCCAGTTTCCATGTCCTCAAGAGGTGGACAGTAGATGCCCGCGACAATTTGCCACTCCACCTCCTGTATTACCAAAAGGATCAAGGGCCTCCGCGGTTATCCTCCTACAGGCATACAGCACTACACCTGACCGCTCTCGAGTTTGTGCAGCTGGGGGATAGCAACGTGGATGCATTCGACAGAGCAATGGGCATATTGATCGCAGGCAAGGCGGAACTGACTGTTTTGGCAGCGATCAAGGACAGCAAAAGTTTGGTGGACCAAACTCAAATTGGGGATTCAGCCAATCCCACTCAGGATATGGGAGCAGGTTCCTCACACCCAGATGACATGTGTTCTTAGATGTTCATCTCAACCGAGTGTGGACTTAATACTGCTTCAGGGGAAGCTGGCTCAAGCCTCTCACTGTCAACATTGCTGCCGCCCGATAGGAAGAAGCAGAAGGGTAGGCCAACCAGAGCTAGGAACAAGCCTGGATACGAGGTCAAGGACGCGCGGTCGAGGTTTTGTACGGTCTGTAGGCAGAAAGGGCACAAAAGCATGACGTGCCCCACAGGGGCGATCGTCCGAAGAAACCTCGCAAAATACCTACCTGCGGGAATTGTGGTGTAGCTGGGCACAAGAAAACAAGTTGTTTCAATCCAGTATTGCCATTCGTGAAAAGGCCTCGCGACGGGCCAGTTGAGTGATGTTCAAATCAACATCTGGTGCAGGTCGTTGAAACTTAAACCCGATCGGCCAAACTGATGTTGTGATCTGTTGCATTTACCCATAATTTGAGTAGGTTGATTTCCCGTGGTTAGGCATAAATTGTGATTGTGATTTGTTTTTCCAATGAGTGTTGTGTGGCGCTGTAAGGACTGTAATTGGATTTTCATGCTGATAGACCTAGTTTGGCCGTGTGATATTGATTTTCCAATAAGTTATGTAATAACTGTGGTGGGGCTGTCGAAAGTGATGTAATCCTGTAAAGTTTATTTTCCGGCTTCGACTAGCCGCGATGTGATTTTGAAAATGAGTTGATATGCTTGCTCGGTGTTGTACCATGTCCTTTCCTATTTTTGGAATCTTTTTCTGTCAATGCAAATAATGATAGGTGCCTACTTTCCCGAGCAAGTGGCGATGCTAGCAGGTCGCCTGTAGTACGGGTGCTATCAGGAATTGATGAGTCGATGAGGTGCAGCTTCGTGTACTGTGAGATTGGATTGGAGTGGCCCTCCATTTTTTGAACATTTGAATTTGCTGTGGGGACTACGGGGGGTTGGTGTAAGTCGCCCATGTTCTATTTAAACACTTGCTTGCTGATACTTGTAAGCAGCATGCTGAGACGCAGCACGCTGGTGTTCCTCTCTCTTCCTCTCCCTCTAGTTTGTTCATCGTCCCCAGTCCAACCCTGCATGGTGCCCCCTACAGCTTTCTCCTCTCTGCTTGGTTTCGGCTGCCTGCTGCGCTCGCACGTCCGGTTCCAAAGGAGGGCGATGGCTGTGAGAACCCGTTGTTTGGTCAAGCGCCAACGTAGGAACGCGTCTGCGGCGGCCAGCGTGTCGCTCTCCAAGGTTGATAATTCTTTCGTTTCCTCTAAAAAAATGCATTTGATCAAACTTTTTGCCCGTGTCCATTATGTTGGCCTTTTTTCCGAACATTTGCTCCTATTGCGTATAAATTTTCTTTTGACCTACTAACCGAAAATTTTCATGTCGCCAGGTCGCGGTGACTGGGTTTGTGTGCGAGCAGGTTGGGGAACACGACCCGCTGGTCAACACTTGCGGCTCGGTGCGTGCGCCGTGCTCTCATGACGGTGACGCTGCCTCTAGCACGTACGATGGCTTCGCTGCCGTTGAACAAGATTCGGGCGAGGCGAGAAGCTCTTGCTTGAAAGCTCGCATTTAGTAATGGATGCGTGAGCCAAGGAAAGCTCAATAAACATATACCGCCAATATGATTGTTTGCGTACGTGGGTGTGGTGTGTTATGTCATTTGTGGGTTTGTTTAGCGCTCAATGTATTTATCTTCTCGTCTGGAATAAGAAAAATTATGTCAACGTTATGCTTAAATGGATGGGAGACGGCCATGGTCACCACACGTGTATCTGTGTGCATTAAGTAAAAATCTCTCTGTGTCGGGGGGGGTGCGGTACAGGGCCGATCAATGCGTGCGATGATCACACTTTACGGCATCTATTCTGCTCCCTGCAGCAGCTAGACCACAGCTACGTCGTGTGCTGCACGGCCCCTGGAGCTGATTGGACGTTATGGGCCAGGCTAGGTCCTTGCGTGCAGATGCACCTCCACAAGCGAAGTAAAGTGGGATCAGCTGATGTGCGTGCTCTCGTATGGACCTCGCCCTTCGTCGCGATTTTGCGTGCGTGGCGGGGTAGCAGCGGCTTGCCAGTGGTGTGTGTTGGCTTGAGCTCTAGAAGCCTGCACACCTCTACCCTCGTGTATTAGTTGGAATTGCATTTATGGCCGTGAAAAAAAACATGGTAAATATAGAGAATAATGTCACATTGTGTGGTTGGGGCAGCCGGATTAATGCGCGGTTGCTGCAATGAGACAAGGAAATCGCTTCGTGTGCCCAGCTCTGCGTCTATCTCTCTCGACTTCGGTCGCCACCTGGATAGCGCGTGCTCTGGCAGAGCAGGGCGAGCGATTAAAACACTGCCTCTCCGAGCTGCAGCTCAGTCAATTGCAAAAATCACTGCTTCTGCAACGCTCTCCCCCTCACCCTCTCCTAGGAGCGCGGCGAGTTCTTGGTTCATCTCATCCGCGCAAGCCTAGCAACGCAAGGTATCGTTCGCCTCCCACCACCTGTATTTTGGTTTCTTCGTCAGCTTGTTATTCTCTTGGAGGTTTCTTGTTCGCTTTCAGTGAGCTTTGCGCGATTCTAAAAACCCGCCCGGTTCACCTTGCAGTGCTTGCGTATGATGGGGCGTCTTGGGACGCGGTCGAACGGTGCCGCGACGGGCAGCAGCTCGAGCGCGGTCCCAAGTGCGAACACTTCGGCGCCCCAACCCATGGTGGCCGGAGATGAGAATGCGAGCGGCGAATCTGATGCAGACTGCAGCAAGATCCGGGTTATGAACTATCTGTCCCCTAAGCTAGTCAATGCGGTCGTTGCTCGTCTCACTGATTCGCAAAAGAGGCTTTTCGCTGAGAAGGACTTTGGTGCCATGCTGTCCCTTCTGGGGCTGCTAAATGTAGACCGTCAGTACAGTTTCTGGAATGCAACTAGGATAGATCCGACTAGGAGAACTGTTCGTATGGGCGATGGCTATTCCCGGCCAGTGACGTCTAATGCTATAAGGGATGTGGTCGGTCTGGGTATGGGCGACAGGGAGATCCCCTTCCCGCATGAGCCTAGCTGTGTCGATCATGATGTCTTGAGGGATGTGTGTGCCGGTCTGGGTCTGGATGCATCGGTAGATAGGATCACATTCAGAATGCTAGAGTCGGTGCTTGCTTCCCCAGGCGATCTAAGTGTTGAATCTGAGGCCAACAAGCAGTGTGCTGCGTTCGCTCTTCTCTGTACTGCTTGTTTGTTCAACCCTAAAGCAAATCGGAGGGAGGATCCAATAAGCCCTGAGGTATTTGTTGCTGTGCGTGATCCATCAAAGATGTTCGAGTTTGACTAGTGTGGGTACATAAAAGCTGTAATAATGGCTAGTGTGAGCAAAATGCGAGAAGATCTTGAAGCCGGTGCAACTATGGTGCACTTGCAAGGGTTCCTGATGGTGCCTCAGGTACCCAATCCATTCTGATTTGGTTCCTTCCTTTCACAAACTGTGGTGTGTCGTGGTCGCTGTTGGGTTATTAGTTAACCAACTCTGCCAGTCCTGATATGTTGCTTTGTCTCCTAAATTGTCCCAGGTGATTGCATTTGATGTGATGGTTGCTGGGCGGGATTTGCAACCTGGGCGACACCGGATGACGGTGCATGATGCTGAGGACTTCCGGCTGCTTGCTGCTCTTGACTCTGATCGTATAAGCAATGGAGGGCACAAGATGTACCGCAGAGCTAAGGTACTTGACGTTTTACGGGGTGCTGAGGGCTTCCTTCTGCATGAAATGCATATAACCTATCCATTGTTATTGCGGTGCTTTATATATTGTAATAGTTATACTCATGCCCGTTTCGGTTTTCTCTTTGCAGATTAGGCCTGACGGTGCGCGGGGTGCTGCTGGCAACTTAGCGGCCATGGACATGCCTTCTGCTATAGAAGTTGTCCCTGACCCAGGCGCCAGTCCGAGCGAGAAAATAGTTTTGTTGCCAAGTGTTCCCGGGTGGCAGGCAGAGGTATTGTAACTGTGTGCGAGCTCATCTAAGATTCTGTCATTTTTCATATACGTTCCCCTAGTGTGGTGACGTGTTCCTGAGGGGTGCAATTTCCATGCAGGTGGTTGAGTATTTGAGCGCCGTCATGCATGCACACATGTCCTCTGTTTGTGAGGAAAATATGAATTTGAGGAACCATGTTGAGTCTTGCATGACTAGTGTGCTCGCGATGATAGACAGCTGTAATGACAGCAATGTCAATTCGGTGAATGAGATGCTTGGCTGTGCGATTTCAAAAGTTGCTGATTTCCAGCTGAAAGTGGTTGGTGGTGAGGTTTGCTTCCTTAATACTAATGGTGAGTTTTGAGACACAAGAAAATTTAAAACTATGAGCATTTGAAGTCTTTCCTATTGAAGAAGTGGCTTGTCTAACAATTTCATTTCAGAAGCACACCTTGGTGTTCCACATGATGTTAAAGGGAAAGCCAACGTACATGAGACATCAGGTTTGTTCATGTTTTGACTGTACCAAGTGATTTTGCGTTACTGGTTAGTTCTGTGGAAGACGCGTAATGTCTACAGATTTCATTTCAGAAGCTAATCTTGGTGTTCCGCATGATGGTAAAGGGAAACAAAATGTACGTCAACCGGCAGGTGTGTACATGTTTGTCTTGTAACTTGTTGTATTGGGTAACTAGGTAACTTCCTTGAAAGGCGTCTAAAAAAGCTGTTTTGTTCCTTCTCACAGGGCCGTCAACTTCTAAGATGGTGAACCCAAGTATAAGGAAGCGGCTTGGCACGGATGTAATGACTTCCTTTGGTGCTGGCTCAGGTTGGTGGCTTATTTCTTGCCTTAGTACTTGACTACTCCATCGAACTGAGAAGTGTTCAGTTGGAACATGAACTAATTATTTGGTGTGTGTTGTAGCTTTCGTGCAGATTGGCGTTGGTGGTATTGGGTCCGTCGATCAAATTGGTGTGATTCCTAATGCAAGAACGCTTTTTGGGCCGTTCCCTAGCCTAGATATCCTTGACTTGAATCGCCGCATCTTTTGTGAGGTTGTGTGTAGGGCGGTCGTGCAAATGCCTGTTGTTGGGAAACAATTCAGTTTATGCATCATGGTCTCTGTTTATTTGTAGGTAAGTTGGCTAGGCGTCTTGATTTGAATATGACAAATGATGTTCAGAATTTCATAGATGGGACACCGTTTGTTGGGCCAATGAGCGCTGTCGGGGTGGACACGAACTTGACGATTGGTCCCTCGCCTGCCAGAGCACCTACTGCAGATTTGCCTTCCCGCCGTACGTGCCCCCTCCACTATGTATCTATCAATGTAGTTCTGTATATTGCTTTCATGCTTGGTGGACTGTTGGAACCCGTGGAATTGTTTTCCTGAAACTCTATGTTGACATCACCTCTTTATGTCCGCTTTTGGTGTGGCCGGCACTATCGCAAAGCAACTACGTTGGGTGGTTTGCAGTAGCCCCGCCAAGTAAGCACACAAGGATGACAACTGACTAGTCCATTGCAAACCCGTTTGGAGTGGCTGTCTCTGAGATGGAGGGCGGGAGAAGAGACGATCGTCTCTACGACAGGGCCATGGATTCATCATTCAATGATTTATCTAGGTTTGTGGACTCTTGACCGCTAGCTCTCTCCGATCATGTTGGTTAGTTGTTTATGTGGGACTGTTAGATTCCTCACTTACCATGCACTTTGCCTATTTGTCCATGTGCAGGCCGTGGTTCAAGCATGGGCGGCCGTACCTTATGCAGATGACTGGTGAAGAAGTGGTGGAAGAATTCCGCATAGAAATCATCTTGCTAAGCATGGATTGGAATCAATCCTGCATTTGGAGCTCTGCCCCCCGGGATCAGGGAGACTCATTATTGGACCTGACTGGGCGGTAAGTTTGGTTGTAGTATAGTTTTACATGTTTGGTTTGCACCATCGAGTATCACTGCTCCTGATATGGTGTGTCTTTTACAATTTTGCAGTTCAAAGTTGCATACACCGCCTCATATTGGCTGAGGGAAGATGTCCGCTCAATGTTTAATCAGCTACCGCTTGGTGTGGCGTTAGTTCTTGTTAGTGAACTGTTTACCATCTACCAAATTCCCATATATGTTACATCAGTATAATAGTGTATGCAAAAAGATAGAATGCTGGTTGTATGTCTATCTGGAATGAAAAACAGGGGCTGGTTGTGGTGTACCTGGACCAGGGGTGGAGTTTGTACGTCTTTGACATCCTGTGTAGAGTTCTCCATATCATTGATCCGAACATCTCCAAGCCTGGGGAAAGCAGGATGAAAGCAAAACACTTGCAGCATGCGGGTGAGCTACTTGATGCATTCGTGAAGTGTGGTGACGTTTTCTAGGGGCAGGGGAAGGTGCCACATAATGGGTGGTCTTATTGTTTCCATGCTACAGGTGCCTATGAGAGGGGTGTTTTGCTTGCATCAGAAAAGAATGAATTTGCAGTTCTGCTTTGTATGCTAATGTCGGGTAACCTCTATTTGTCGCAGCACGGACACGGCGATGCAGGTAGTCCACCAGATCATCAACTTTGTGCCTGGGCAACACCCGCTGAACTTGACTGAGGTGTGTGCCTGCAATTTACCATATTGCCGGATTATGAATGTTTACGTATGAAGTTTCACTCATTCCTATTTATGTGTGTGCAGGCTGCTTCGGTTGCTCTGAAGAAGAAGCTCCTTCGCGCTGTACTCATGATGGCGGGGAACTCTGGGAGTCTGCCCCGACGTGTGGAAGCCTGAGTGCCTTCCAGAAGGCCTGGTTAGCCCCAACAAGAAGACCAGGCGCTTGCTTATACTAGCAAGCATGATGATTTTTGTTTCGTTGTGGCTAAGTAATTCACACGAACTGCGAGGGAGCTTGTGTTGATTGGCTCATCGTAGGCAAGAAGTATGGAACGTATCAGCTATATATTTGCTACTAGCATGAAAAACATAATTTATTGTAATATTATGGGCATTTCTTAGCAATGTGGAAGACATAAGCTATTGTAATACTGCCCGGGTGGATCGGTTGCCTTGACAGTGTTTTTGTAATGAAATGTATTTGTGCTAGTTTATGTGCTCTCTATGATTTGTTTGTTTGGCTCTAGAAGAACTTTTTGGTATGATGGTGCCCCATAGCCACCTTGTTTTCTGCATTCTGGAAGAAATGCCAGCAACCCAAAATGGTGGTGCCCCGTAGCCACCTTGTTTTATGCATTGTGGGATAAATGCCAGAGTGACGCCTCTGGTTGGAATTCTGGTGCCATCTTTTGCTCTGAGTGATCAGGTAACAGGGAATGAAGAAAATATCTTGTCACAAATCTCTGCTCAAGATGGGGGGGGGGCGTTTGCAGCTCTCCCGTGCATTTGCCGGATGGGCTACAGTAAGGCAAGGGGAGGGGATAGCTGCATTTGCCGGAAGGCTACAGTAACGCAAGGGGAGGGGCGCAGGGGGCATAAATGTGGCCGTTCCCTCTAGTTCTGCAAATCATGTATCATCAGGCTAATAACACTTTAAGTAGTACTGGCACACGGCCACCCAAGATTTCGGGTGGGGTTTAAGGAAATCTGGTTCAGAGCATACTCTCAAAAATATCACCATTTCATTACAGATTGTAGAACATGTGAAGATGAACACACAAATGGGTCTCTACCCCACAGGGGGGTTATTTATTTCAATCTCCTCCTGAATACATTAGAACTAGACCCCTAAGTCTGACACCGTCTCGTTTAGGGCGTTGGCGACCGTGTCAAGTCCTTCCAGCTGGAGGGAAGTGGTGTTTCCTTCCATGTGTATCATCTCAATGGTGATTGAATCCCTTTCATTGGCAATAGCTGCGTGTGTATATGGCCAATCAGGAAATTAGTTTGGTCATACTAGCTTGTTTTTCCGAGTTTAAGGATTATATCTTAAGTACTGACCCTGGTGAGCGGTTTCGCCAATGAGTTTCCTTTGAAATGACGAAGTAGGTGGATGACACACATGGCACTCTCTTGCCTGTGTTAGGGGGCGTGTTTGCAAGTTAGATAAGTAGTTGGCATAATGAGGAAAGGGAGCACGTGACTGATGCTACACATAGAATGAACAATAAAACATGGCAGCTATTGGGTTCATTGTCACCGACCTTGTAAATGTTGTGGTTGACAAAAGAGGTGTCTTCTTCGTCCAACTCATCCGGCCACAGTGCCACTCGGTGAAGAATTCTTCAATGCAGTCGAAAAGAGCTTGATGGAGTTTCTCGGCCGCGTACATGAGACATGTCTTTCGGTTCGCGTCCTCTGTCTGGTAATCATTGGATCCATTATGGTTATCACATGGTGCATCATGTCCCAATTGAAGCTACACCACCCGTCTTGCATGACTGCGGGGATTGTAACCTGACACAAATGGTTCAAACAGGAAGTTCGGTTATTTAAAGAGCCGGCATTGTTGGTTATCTAGCAGCTGTGACCATTGGTAAAAAGGGGGATTGAGAGAGTAAATTGTCATAAAATTACCATCCGGCAGTTTGAAATATTGCATTTGACATCTACTCGAGTGAATTGTCTTTGTATTGACATGATTCTCGTGGTGTTTTCTCCTGCAATGGCATGGGACTGCCACCGGCCCGCCCAACCATAAAAACAACAGTTCGTCAAAAGAACACGAGATAAGCAACAACTACTTGCATCTCATTTATTTCACATTCCGTACCGAGAAGTCGGGCTCTAGGAGCAGGCGGTACTGTTCGTCAGGGGTGGCGCGGTGAGCATGTGACTCCATCTGTGCCATCCGACGTATACTGTTCAAGGACCCGAGCTCGTGGTCGACTCCAGCACCGTCACATACTTGAGACTTGATGGCGTTGCCACTTACGGCAATAAACCGCGGGGCAGGGTGCGATACCCAATCCCTGCATGGTTAACGCAAACAACAATGTTAACTACATAAGATATACAGCATGCTAAGTGCGCGGGGGCAGCCACAGCGGGTGTCTTTTCTAAATGAATGGGGATTTGTGCCTTTTGTTACCTTGATAGGTGTAATGGTGTTCTTGAACGCATCTAGTACCTGATGGCTTTCCGGACAAGTTCACCATGTGTGCGCATCGTCCGGTTAGTAGACCATGGGTCTTCTGTGAACTTGGTGTGAGCAACCTTGGTTTTGATTATAGGAATATCATTCACTTGTCCAAACACAATGTGCCCCTAGGTGTCCCCGATCTCATCATTGAGCATCGTTAGCTGTCCAACGAGGTTGTCAGAGTATGCCTTCGTTGCCGCCGTAGGTGAAAGCGGGCTGCCCTTTCCATCTTTCTTGATGGGCGTGCTGGCTTCATTGTCGCCATCTATGTCGAGCTCGAATGGTGGTGCATCTGTGAAACATAGGTTTTTTAGTACATCCCTGAATGCAAACCCGGGGTATGGTTTCAGAAGTCTTACCAGCCGCATCGTCTATCCTTGATCGCTTTTGGCATCTGGTCGGTGTGGTCGACAGCTGATCCGCGGTGGGCATGACAGCCGGCTGGTCACGTTGGCTTGTCGTTGGGGATGGAGATGACAAATCCAGACGTCTTCCAACTATGTTGGCGTTGAGTCTAGACGACACACCATCATTGTGTGTGCCTGCACAACAACATGCACATGCTTAAGGGCATGCGCAATGTGCCTGGTAACTGATTTCATCATGAACAAATGACATGGGGGTGCGACAGTACCTACACCACCGAAGGGTCTGATTGGTTGGCCAATCAAATAAGATTGTTTTGGTGCCGGTGTGACAAGTCTTGGTTTGGCAGAATAAACTTGAAGCAGCTTTTTCGTGAATCGAATGTTCTCATTTGCAATGTTCCTTTTCATCTCGTTTTCAATGTGGACACACTTTGCATTATGCTCTTTCAGTGCCCAAGCTAAGGGAGACGCGGCCCGAAATGCAGGGACAAGCCAGGTTATTCGCATCATGATATGTGAAAGATAAAAAAGAGCACTCCGCCATGACATGCACGGGACCAATATAACATCACTCACCAATTCTGGGTTTTGCATCTGAATCCAGCGAGCATAGTCACCGGGGCTGAAGTCGACGCTGCTGCTTGGTGTGTGCGTAAGGTGACCAATGGCTATGTCTAGGTTGACTTGCTCTTCCTTTCGTGTTACGAATGGGGTGTGTCTGACAATTGCATACTGATTTGCTGAACCTTCAGCCTTGGTCTCGATTGCCTTCTTCTTCGCGTGGATCTCGTTTTGGTAGTTGTGCCAGGTGTAGCACATGGGGTTCCAATGCCTTGCCTGCGTGAGCTTGCACCTAGTTAGACCAGTTCACGTTTCTAAATAATGTGTATAAAACATAGATTTGGGGGTGGTGATTATCTCTGGTACAATAAAAATTGTTTTCCCTAGCTTTCTTGCTGAGCACACGAGGATCATCATTTTTAGGGTCACTCCATCAAACAATTGTATCCGTGGCATGGTAGTTTGCTTTAAGCTCATGGTGCCCAACTCAACATTGTCTAGTACGAAAACCTGTATGCATAAAATACATTTCTATGTATTAGTGTTGACATGTCCAGGTTCCATGTAACCAGACATTTATGTAAATATCAATGATTCCCTTGGGCATGTTGACTTTGATTTTCAGGCATTTACCTGAAGAAATAGATGACACCCGGATAGGTGGTTCAGAGTTATGTCTGCATCTGTTTCCAGCTTCAGTTTTTGAACAGCTTCCAGAAGACCTTGAAATGAATATTTGCACCAATTGAAGAGGGCAATGTTGTCGGCGTCCTTGATGGCCCCCAATAGTCAATGGTTGAGTAATCATGCTTGGTGCATGGGGCAAACAAATTGCCCATCACGAAGACGACGAACGCCATCTTGAAGCAATCCTTCTCTAAACGGCTAGACAGTTCATTTATTTCCTTGGAAATGAACGCTTCGAGCGAGCTTAAACTGCAATCGGATTTGTCTGTCCATCCTATGGAGTTCCTGATGAAATCAATTGCTTCACTTGTGATGTGTGCGTCCGTCCCATGTATATCTCGTTGCCCGCATGGGATGCCAAAAACTTTGTGGAAATCCTCCGGGTAAAATTTAATTGGCTTCGCCCCATCTCTCAAGATGATGCAGTGGTCTTTGACATCGACCTTAGTCATGAGGAACTTGCTAAACTTCAAGTTGATTTTGGGTATCATGGGGATGCGCAGTACTCCCTCAAAACCAATCTCCTGAACCAAAAATCTTTTGTAGTCGGAAAATGCAGCAACGACCTCTACTACTTTCTGAATAGCTATTCTAGATGTGTGTGATGTGGACCTGGTTGATGATCCGGCTAAAGCTGCATCTTCAATGCCCCCTGCCTGCTTCTCTCCCTCTGTTGCCATGGCGGCCGGAGTTCGGATGTGCCCTCTGAGATGGTGTTCTTCTTCTCCCATCGGAAAATCTGCAAAAGGGGGGAGGCGAGGGGTGGGGTTAGTCCAGACGTTGGAGTAGCTATGCCAAGCGCCGGTGGCTGTGGTTCGCGACGTACCTCGGTGTGCGGCGGATCCGCCGCCTGGTGCGTCGCCCGGCGAGAGCCCTGCACTTCTCTGATGCTCTGTTCTGCAGATGGGGGCAGGTCAAGGTGTACAGTGCTGCGAGCAGGGGACGGGGCGGCCAAAAGGTGAGCGTGCGGTCGCTTTAATTAATTGCAGAGTGGTTGGAGGTTGGGCTGAGTTCGACCATGTGTGTCCTCCTCTCCTCTGACGTGCGGTGGGCCCCCATTTTTGACCGACCGGCCGCTGGCACATGTGACTTCGCAGGCATGCACAAAACACGTCGGCCGTTGGTGCAAATGAGGCAACAAAACTCAACAGTCTAGGTGATTTATTATCTGATTGAAGATTAGAAATAACTTGCCGATTACATGATATTATATTGCACTCTTGACTGCGAAACTACTCATGCACTCTGGACTGCTAACTCAATATTCCTAATCATAAAAAAGGTGCCCATGCAGCATCCTCTCCGCGGCGAACACCGGCGCTGTAGGAGCGTCACTGCCAACCGACTGCCTTGGCGAGCAGCAGGAGGAGCGTGAACAAGCAAATCATCATGGTGTCCCTGGTTGCGATGCGTACATCCTCCATGGCCCCGCCGATACCGAACATCACGTTGGTACCTCCTCCGGCAGGCTCAATGAGAAGGTTGATGCCAACGCCTGTGATGAAGAACGCGTACTGGTCCTCCCACAACCAGAAGTCGCACGGGCCTCTGTCCTGCGTCGGTATAAAAACTGTATGATGAACAAGAGAACGCAAAGCAAAACGCCGGATACTGCAGCAAAGAAATTGATATTGGTTCGAAAAAGAACTTACTCCCTGGTTGGGGCACTTGTAGAAACGGACGCCGGGGTTCCGGTCTGTCCCGGAGACAAACCATCTCGTCCTCGTCCCGGCGCACCGCGGGCACAGGATCAATGGCAGCGGTGGTGGGGGGGCGCAGAGACGACGCACAGAAGTTGAGTTCTGGGACATCGCGGCATGGCGGCGTCGATGGATCGAGGCAACTAGCTATGCTTGTGAGAAGTGCAGCTGCAGCTGCGTCCACTTACTCCACTCCCCTATGCTTGTAGGCTAGTTCGAACGAGAAAGTCCAGAAAGATCGGTACTGCGAGAACGACTGGTGCATGCGCCTTAAATACGTGCATATGTGGTAAAGTGTTTACGTTATACAGTGTTCATCGCAACGGTAATAATGTGTACTTCATTCTGCGCGTGCACAGTGCTCTGCAGGTGTGCGCCAGACGTCTGTCAATGCCGTGTACACCAAATACAACAAATACGAACTAGAACGCCCGCTCTCGCCGCTATATACGCCAAGTAGCACATGCATCTGATCCAAATCGCGAAGCAGTACCAGCCGTGGATGCACTGCGTGCAGCACCACACTTCTCCATGGAGTTGTGTCCTATTTACAAGCTTTCTATTTACGTTAGTCGATATAAACTAAGTTGGGTGTTGCATTGTATTGTATTGGTATCGTAGTGTGGTATCTCGTGTGATGACCATCCATGTTTACACATCACATTAGTTTATCTTGTTATTACATTGTTGTATGCCTAGCGTTTCATATATTTTGTTTACCTTTCTATTGCATTATGATGTGCCTAGACATATTTCATGCAAGTAATCTTTCATGTTTTATGATGTTGTGTGTGTTATAGTTGCTTAGTTTAGTTCTTCCTTATAGATGTTTAACTTTATTACATCTTGGTCTTATGAGTGTTTTTATACTTGTAGCTATGACTCTTATACGTAGGACGAGTCATATGTCATGACAATAGAGTTGTGCTTTGATCACACTTAGTGCGTGTATCATGCTCTATTATTGCAAGCATGTGGTGATAATATTTCTACTGGTGGTCATTAGTATTAGTTGTCCTTTATTATTAAGATCATTTCCTAGTTCAGTATCTTCTCATGATCACTCATATGTTCAATGCTTGTGGTATTAGATAAGACATCTTCATGATTCTATACTCACATGCCTTATAGGATGTGCATGATTATTTAATTGTCCAATTAGTTTGTGATAGCATTAGTTTGTCTTTCGTTGTAGAAATGCTTGCTAATAGTTGTCATGATTAGTGTTTAGTCTTTGCTTATTGTTAACCATTATAAATATTTGGATTCATTCAAATATTTACTTGTGGTTGATTATTAATCTTAATCATATCATGCATATATAGTTGTGTATCCATTTGCTCCATGTGTTGTATAGTTTCTTTTCAATTGTTTGGAAAATGAATTGGTTTGATATAATGTACTTGATCCTATTTTCTTTTAATAATGATCTAGGTCTAGACCTAGATCATTTCAATTCATTTTATTGAATGATGTTTGATTGCTTGACTAGAATGGTTTATAATGTTGGTTTGGTTGTCTTATGGAATGCTTGCTTTTGTGTTATGATATAGTTGGTGTATATGTTTGACTACTATTGACCATTATAAATATTTAGATTCTATCTAAATATCTATTTGTGGTTAACTATTACCTTCATCATGTCATGTTGTAATTGTGTGGTTAAATGCATAGGATGGTTCCTTTTCATGTGTGTTGATGCCATTCTGTTTGTTAGATAGTAGTTTCCTATATAGTTTGTCGAGATGTGTAGTGGGCACTACTAGTGTTTAATTGCATATTCATATTGGAACGTTAGTCTTGATCGCCAAGTATTTCTTAGCTGTGTCAACCTCAACCATGTCACTTCAATGGATCCTTTCTCTTACATCCTAATCAACCTCATTTCAAAGTCTCCATCTTGATCAATATCTAGTTGTCCATCCAATTTTAAATTGTTTTGGATGTTATTTGGATTTACTTTTGCTTTGGTATTTATTGTTTGTCTTTTGCTATCGTTCCGACAAGTAGGGAGTGACGATATCGATGATGGACATGGACAGAACAGGTTACTGAAGAAGGACTCAACAACGAAGGCATGCCTCCTTCTTTGATCATACTTATCCTATGATTTACGAAATTGCATTGAGTTTTATTGTTACTATTGTGCATGCTATTTTAATTCTCATAGCTAGCGTGTTGATTGACACATTACCTTGATCCGCTTGTGGCCTATTTACTTGAGACCTGAGTAGAAATATAAGGTTCCCGAGAGTAGAAATGCTTAGCCATGCTTATCACCCTATAGGTGCCTTGTTGAATGATCTCTGAGTCATTGGCAGTTGAAACTTAATGCTGAGTTAGGCCTGTTGGCCCTTGTTGACCTTCTCTATCCTCTTCTACTCTGGGTGAAACTTACCATCTGAATACTGGCACAGGCGATAGCTAAATCAAGGATTGAAGGAGCGATTGGCCGCCCTTCACGAGTTGAAGGGGGCAATCAGTTTTCTGTGCCGCTTAAGGCCTAATAAGTCTTGGATTTGAAGATTGTGATAACAGTACATCCACATGCTATATGGGCACTGGCTTGGTCAAGTTAGCTAGTCAGCCTTAGGTGTCGATGTCGCCGTACCGCATATGGGATAGCTGCCTTGCGAGGAGTATCCTTGGCACAGATGGGGGGGGCCGGTTTGAGGACGTACTCTCAGTTCCGTGCGCCAGACCCGGTGGGCATGTCACATATTTGGGGGATCTAGTCCAAAGTCCTCGTCACAATCTCCCTGCCGGTATACCAGATGGTGTACTACGCTAGCGACGGCTAGTGGCAACAAGTCGGGATTGTGTCGTGTGGGTAAAGTGTACAACCTCTGTAGAGTGTAAAACTATTCGAATAGCCGTGTCCACGGTAAAGGACAGCACATGAATCTTTCTTGACATACATGACCTGTTTTGCTTATTCCCTCTTTGCCCCTATTATTGAAACTGTGAGGGACATGAGTTGATCGAGGATCCTCAGTTGATGAAAGTTGTTCTGGAGATAAAACATGTTTTCATCTAAAACTGCTTTCATCCAACTACTTTATTTGTTAAACAAAATTAGCTTTACGCAAATGAGCCATACAACCTTCCGTTGAAGCCACATGTAGCTATTAGGTCCTCTCGGAGGGAGGCATGTTGAGTACGTAATGTACTCATGGCAATAATTTTGTTGACAACAGAGTTCCATGAGGACGAAGGTGATGACTACGACTATTATGGCGATCCGTAGGAGTGAGGTCACGTGGACTACATCGACTGCCTGTGGCTGAGATGGAGTCGCTACGCATTGTACTTTCCGCTGTTTTTCTGAATGTAATAAATGTCATGAGACATTTCGCTAGGTATGTCTTGTGACAATATATATTACTTGTAATGCTTTAATGTATTGTGAAATGATATCATTTCACTGTGTTGTCAACAATGATCCTGGGGTTGACAAATATACATAGGAGGATCTGGAAGCTAATTCCGGGTTCTCACAGAAGTGGTATCAGAGCCGATGTCGACCTAGTTGTGTGGCCTTAGTTAGAAATGGAAAGCCTTAGGTACTATTTTCAAAACAATACTATTTTGAAAAGGAATATTTTCGTAGTATTCTTCTTCACTATTGCTCTTCTTGCCTTGTTGTATTCAAATAAAGTACAAAGTCTACTTCTCTACCATTTTCTTTATAGTATGTGAAACCCATTTCCCCACCCATGGTTTTGAAATGTCAGAAGATTCACAAGATGTGCCAAGAATATCAAGATACTTCAACCCTTGAAGCTCCGAGTAGCAATGTTTTGCCAAGTGAAGACACAATGAGAACTCAAGGAGTCAACAACCGTTGATGATCGTCCAGTCGTCAACATTGAAGATTTACTCGAAGTTATGATATGACCTGCCATATACGATTAGGTTGGTTAACACCGTTGTAGTGATAGGACCTGTAACTTGTAGACGCAAAATCTTTCTTGTGTGAGTATTGTCTGCGTATTTTTGGTGTTTTCCTATGCAGTCATACTAAAACTCAATTTGCCAAAAAGAGTTGCTTTTGAGTTTTATTTGGATGGCTTCATGATTATCTGGGTGTTATCTTTTGTCTATCTTCTGGGGTATCTCTGCCTTGTGTAGGATTCTACTCCTCTTATGCTCTTTTCCTCTACTCTATAAACCCCGAAGGACATTTTGAGAGGAAAGAAGTTGCAACATCATGCTTAGATGTCTACTATAAATGTGAACCCCATGGAAAACATCTTTTAAGGGGGGTAGTAGACGGTGATGCGTGGCGAGATCAAAGAATTGAAGACCTTCATTCGTAAAGAAGACGAAGATTTGAATATTTTCAATACATGTACTACATAGTTCAACCTGAAGGAAGAATCAATGAGTCCATCCGCACCGAAGCTGGACCAAAAGAAGAAGGTCAAGACCGAAGAATGTTCATCCATACCCAGAGGCTATGTGGTTACCATCGCGAAGATCAAATGACTGTTTCCAAGGCTTGAGCAAGCTAAGGATAGTATCAACAAGAGAAGTATCTCCATCCAAGACCTCAAAGTTGTCGATCACGGAGTTTAGAATTGACCATGGACGCATAATGACTTATGAAGAAAGTGCGTCGAAGATGAAGCTAAACCAAACCCATTCTCTTTAGTCGGCCTGAATCCCGGGGACGAGATTCCTTTTAAGGGGGGTAGATCTGTAACATCCCGATTCTCGGAATGTTTAAGAAAAAGTTCTCCAAAAGTCAGGGTGAGAAAATTTCGTTTGTTTTATTTGTTAATAAAAGCTTAAATTGAGTTTTCATAAAGTTAGTGGATTTAATTTGAACTAATGCCAACTTAAATTTAATTTGAGTTTTGTTCTTCTCTTTTAGTTGGTTTATTTTTCTTGTCTTCAACATAGTAAGTTATGTGCATATGCTTCTTCTTGGAATATTTTGTTGAAGTTCATTTGCTTTTTATTGAGTGATATTCATTTCTAGACTTCCCAATAAGGAAAATAATTTCTTTCTCTCTCACACACTATGTAGAGAATCCCCTTGGCTCAATGTGTGTGTGTCTCTTCTCTCTCTATTTTTCTTTTCACCAAATGGGCCAGTGCTCTCTTTTTTTTGTTCTCACTTTTTCCTCATGGGCTGGCCAAACTAGCCCATCTTGCTAACCAGCTAACCGCTCCTCTCGTTCCCCGTTCCTCTGTACGTTCATATCCACAAAGAAGAGGAAGGAAGGACCACCAAGAAGGGAAACGACCCCTCCTCTAACTCCTTTAATTGCTACCGTTTCCAAATCTGTAGATAAGTAAACTGGTTCATCTCTCCCACGAGCGAACGCCGCTTCTCCTCCTCTCCTCGGTACGCTCACAGAGACCAAAGGACATCTTGAGCGCTTCATCTCCTGCCTCCTCCTTTTAACTCCCCTCTCCCTTGGTTGTTTCCACAAACTGAGGACATCTGCATGTGCGCATCCACCTTCTCTTACAATCCCCTACCACCTCCTGCCATCTCCCTTCTCCGTTCTTCCCAAATTCATCCACGAAGTGCTGCTGCTCCATGGACGCGAGTGCTCGTTCCCGGCAACTCAGAGCACCTCCATCCATTCCCTTGCACCAGGAACTTCCCCTCCTCACCATGGATCCATTCAGAGAAGAAAGACCGCGATCCGTCGACCACACACGAAGAATTCCGCATGTCCGTGTACACTGTTCGTCGAGTTCATCACACCGTTGTGTCAAACTCGGTGAGCCTCTATCCAATTCTTCATGCACACCTCTCAACATCACTCGTAGTATCTCCTAGACATCATTATTCAACCTATCTATGTTGTTACTCACGCCGATGCATGAACGGATGTCATCAACATGTCCGCGTACTTTTTTTAGTCCCTTGAATGATCTTGTGTTCAACACATGAGTTGTTTCCCATGTCCTTGGTAGCCCCGTGGTAGAGTTAGATTACTTGTTTGGTAATTATGTTTAGTGTTGATTTAATTATAGCCGTTTGGCCTAAATCTGATAGTGTTTTATGTTTGATAACTTTTCTTGTTAGTTTAATATGTCTCGTCAAGCCTAGGAGTGCACAATATTTGCCCCATAATTTTTGTGTGTCTTATGACTTGCTTGATTTATTTATTTTACCTATTATAGTTATATATTTTCTTTCGTGTGGTACGTAGTCGTATGATATAGCTATGTACAAGTTTATGCGAATTATTATCATTGGTAGTAGTGGTTCAATGAACTTTTGTGCTGGTTTGATATTTTTTTAGGTTCATGACATGCCTACGAGTCGTTCCTAATTATTTTATAATTTTAGGAGGTAGACGTGACTGACTAGATTTATTTTATGTATTTGTTTTATTTACCCATTATAGTTTTGAACGTTGTCTTGACCTGTTTTTTTTGTACATCATGTAGTCCTCTTTTGTGCATGCGTATAATTTTTGTAAATGTTCTCAATGCTTATAATTTAATTTGATTATTCCAGGCTTTGCTTTGTTTATCGAATAATGAAATACTTCATGTCTTATCTTTATTTTTATTTAGCATGGCGATGTTTTAGATATGTTTTCTATATTCATTTACATCCATGTAGCATGTGTGTTTTATATATTTGAAACCATGCCATGTTAGGACTTGTTCAGTGTCCAACGCATGTTTTGATTGAATATGTTATATGATTGCTACTTTATATTGTATGACCAATCATATGGTTAATATTGCTTGGAGAGGTACATGTTAGTAGTTTATGATCTCATATATTTTAATTAAGTAGGATTCCTTCTTGCTTTAATATCATGCCATGATATTGTGATTGTATAACTAGATGGCATAGAGAGAGAGTGTGTGTGTGCGTATTCATGTATTAGATCTTGACTAGTTGACCACTATGCATTTGCAAGTGTAGGTTGTACAACACAGAAATGCATGCCATCTTGTTACTCATTCTAGTTTAGTATATTGCTTGATATTGTCGATGGCATGATTTTGTTTAATTTGCCTACATGCTTAGTATGATGTGTCCATGTGTTTGCATGTTATAAACAACAATTATTGCGTGCTACTTTCATGCTTCCATGCTCATGCATGTCAACTAGTCTCATGGAGTGGGAGAGTGGACGAACTGGACGCAGCGGCAGCTGCACGCAACTATCCGGCCGGTCGCGCGGGGTGTGGTGATGCGTGCTGTCTGATTAACAAAATGGATAAAGTGGAGATACAACGCGTGATACATGCAATACCCTGCCGCACGTCGGCATCGTGGGGTCGGACCGTGGTACTCATCCGTCAGAGAAAAGTGTGCGTGCTGCTCGGGATGTATCATGTGGGGGCGTTGGTTTCCTGTTCCGCGAGGCCGGCGACCCGGACTACTGGACTGGTGGCGACAAGGATTAGGTGCATGTGCTTATTCTCGCGCTAGTCCATTTCCTGTTTTTTGCCGGGCGACGAGCAAGGTGATCCGCGACAGCAGCCGGTGTGCTTCCTCCTCCCCGCAGATCTGCTCATGCCGTTCCCCGGAGCGTCTACCCCGGCGGCGTTGGCCTCTGGGTTAGTGAATCCCTTCATATGTAGTTGTTGTTGGTCAAAATCTAGATCTAACGGGCTCGCCCCGGTCCCCGGTGCTGCAGATCTATCTTGGCTGCTATGGGTGCAGGTGCGCAGGAGGCGCCGTGCATTCTGGGCGGCGGCGGCGACGCTGTGCCCGATTCGGGCATTGGCTTGTCGGATCCCGCCGTCGGCCCGGTCTTGCCGGACGTGCCTGAGTTCTCCGGGGCATCCTGCAAGACCTTCAGCTCTGGAGGCGGGGATGTGTCGTCGGGATTGGCGACTCCAGCCGGCGTCTCGCACAACTCTGTCCAGGCCAGCTGCTGCAGTGGCCCGGCGGATTCGTGCACGACATTCAGTTCAGGGGGCGTGGTCCAGCCGACGGGATTGGCGACTCCATCCGTCGTCTCGCACAGCTCCGTCCAGTCCAGCGGGAGCAGTGGCGCCGGGGAATCGTGCACGACATTCACTTCTCAAGGAGTGGTCCTGCCGTCGGCACGGGTCGGCAACGGAACGCCATCCGTCGTCTCGAGCTGGGCCGTGCAGTCAGCACGTCACAGCGGCCCCGCTTCGGCGAACACCACCATCCGCGTAGGCTGGAAGCGCAGGTACATACCAATTTTGCGGTTGCCTGGGAAAACTGTGTATTTTCTTGATAGCATTCATACGAGCTGATGAGAGGAAGTTTCATTAGTTTAGGCGAATTGGGTATAAAAAAATGGTGCTCGCTCATCCCTTGCTGAAAAGTTCTTACTGCCTTCAATAAATCACTACCCGCTCGTACGTTTTTGGTGAAAATTATTGTTGCCACTGCCAAAAAACCCGGTTTAAGTCCCGTGGACATAGAATGATTGAATTGCTGCTGCTGGGGACTAGTTGACTTGTATGGTTAGGTTACTGTGTCCATAATTTTCAGTCCGCAAGCTCACTATCCATTGGCATGCTGTCATTATTTTGTGTTGAAACAAAATGCAAGTGGGGATGGTGTGCTTACTGCAATCCAATCCGTAGAAGTTTGCTGACTTTTTCTTTCACCACTCTGGAATGTATGGTGTTGCGGAGAAAAAAGTCTGAATCAATCCTGCCGGAAAAGGGTCCTAGTATCGATTTTGTAATTATGAAATCGTGTTGCATCAGTTTGGGCTCTTTTAAATCGTGCTTTTCGTCGTAGTTGGTTTTCGTAACTAATTTGGTTGTGCTTTTCAAAATGCAGGCAAGAGGTCCTAGCGCGCCAGACGAGAGGGCTGTAGTAGCTGATCGTGTGCCGCCACTGGAAGCTGCTATTAGAGGGTTCGCTGATAGGGGGACTGAGGTGCTCGTGAACCCGGTGCTTGGCGCTATTTTTGATTCGCTGGCAGATGCGTTTGAATTCTACAATCTATATTCATGGGAGGTCGGCTTTGGGATTCGTTACGGCAAGAGCAGGCAAAATGTCAATGGGACGAAGTGTATGCAAGAGATTGTGTGCGGCTGCGCTGTAAGCCCCATGCTTTGCTTCCTAATTGTGTTTCGTGTGCGTGCGTGCCTTGTTCTATGCAAAAATGATTTGAGGCAACTTTGGCTGTTGTCTGCTTTGAAAAATAATCTCAGGGAAAACCAGAAAAGGAGAACAGCTCATCAACGAGGAGCAATTGCGCCGCCATGCTTAGGTTGCACCGGACAGATGATGGTGGGTGGTATGTATCTGAAAATCGCGCCTCCCACAACCATGAAATGCTACGGACTTGTGCTGAGAAGCTGCATTGGCCATCACACCGGCACATTGACACATACACAAGAAATCTCATGAAATAGTTGCGCCAGAACAATGTAAATCTGGGGAAGGAAGGTATACACCATCATTGGGAGCCTGTTTGGGCGGATGGAGAACGTCCCGTTCACAAAGAGGTGCCTCAGGACTTTCTGTGGGAAGCTTAGCAAGGAGCAGGCGGATGATGATGTGCGGAGGACCATGGATGCATTCTCTGAGCTGGGGTCAAATGATCCAGAGTTTTCATATGTTGTTGAGGTTGATAAGGAAAGCAAGATAAAAACCCTGTTGTGGACCAATGGTTGAAGTAAGATGCAGTACCACAATTTCTGGGATGTCATAACGTTCGACACTACATACAAGACAAATCTATACGACATGCCTTTTGGGTTGTTCGTGGGGGTGAACAATCACTTCCAGAGTATCATCATGGGCGGGGTAATGATGAGAGAGGAAACGATCAAGAGTTTCAAATGGGTATTCACCGAATTCATCAGGCTGATGGGTGGCAAACCTCCGAAAATGATACTAACAGGTTTGTTTGCTGCCCTATATCATTTCCTTATTTGCCACCTATGTATGACACCAGATACACTAGAAAAAATAGCACCCTTGCTGTGTGTGTAGTGGGTAATCCTGTTTTTCATTATATGTTACACAGCTGACCATTGATTTCTGCTTGCAGATCAAGGGCGCGCGATGGAGGTGGCTATACAACAAACGATGCCTGATACTACACATCACTGGTGCAAGTAGCATGTGCTAAGGAAGGCGAAGGAGCACCTTGGGCCGCATTACACGAAAAGCAGTGATTTCAGGGCTGCGCTGCACAAGGTTGTCAATGAGATGCTCACTGTGGACGAGTTTGAAGCAGCTTGGGCTGAGCTTCTAGACAAATACAAGCTCCACAACAACACGTTCCTGATCCAGATTTTCGAGGTTCGCTACAAGTGGGTGAAGCCTTGTTTTAGTGGGAAATTCTGTGCGAAGCAAACCAGTACGCAAAGAAGCGAGAGTGCAAACCATTTGTTGAAGGGCTACATCCCGCCTACATGCCCCATGAACCTTTTTGTGAAGCAATACAGCAAACTGCAGTTTGACCGAGAAGCCGAAGAAGGTTTCCAAGAGAAAAGAACGAGGCTGGTGGGTGCTAAGCTAAACTTTGTGCAACCTACAACCAGATACATCATATTTCCTTGGTTTTCATTCTTGCTGACATTTTTTTGTTTCTGTATTTTAATAGGGCGGGATAGTTCTCCGATACAACTACCCTTTGGAGGAACATGCAAGCCAGGTATATACACGGACGATGTACGAAATGTTCGGCCAGGCTTTGTATCGGTCTGGCCAGTATGATGTTGAAGAAGTTGAGCGAGGCATCACCTACAAAGTTCGGTACGTCGAAGCTGAGAAGCAAGACAAGTGGTGCCGCGAAATGCATGTTGTCCGTGTCCATGATGGCGGCGCTAGGTATTCGTGCGAATGTGGGCTCTTCGAGCACATGGGGATGCTTTGTTGCCATGCTATCAAGGTAATTACTACCGGCCCCCTTCGTGATAGAGAGACCTCACTAAAAACAGTTTCTTCACAATGATTTGTCCAGACTTTCGTCTTCTGGACCTAATGTTATTTCTCCCCCACGCATTGTAGCAGGTCCTAATTCATCTGGGGGTGCGAAAAATACCCAGTTTCCATGTCCTCAAGAGGTGGACAGTAGATGCCCGCGACAATTTGCCACTCCACCTCCTGTATTACCAAAAGGATCAAGGGCCTCCGCGGTTATCCTCCTACAGGCATACAGCACTACACCTGACCGCTCTCGAGTTTGTGCAGCTGGGGGATAGCAACGTGGATGCATTCGACAGAGCAATGGGCATATTGATCGCAGGCAAGGCGGAACTGACTGTTTTGGCAGCGATCAAGGACGGCAAAAGTTTGGTGGACCAAACTCAAATTGGGGATTCAGCCAATCCCACTCAGGATATGGGAGCAGGTTCCTCACACCCAGACGACATGTGTTCTTAGATGTTCATCTCAACCGAGTGTGGACTTAATACTGCTTCAGGGGAAGCTGGCTCAAGCCTCTCACTGTCAACATTGCTGCCGCCCGATAGGAAGAAGCAGAAGGGTAGGCCAACCACAGCTAGGAACAAGCCTGGATACGAGGTCAAGGACGCGCGGTCGAGGTTTTGTACGGTCTGTAGGCAGAAAGGGCACAAAAGCACGACGTGCCCCGCAGGGGCGATCGTCCGAAGAAACCTCGCAAAATACCTACCTGCGGCAATTGTGGTGTAGCTGGGCACAAGAAAACAAGTTGTTTCAATCCAGTATTGCCATTCGTGAAAAGGCCTCGCGACGGGCCAGTTGAGTGATGTTCAAATCAACATCTGGTGCAGGTCGTTGAAACTTAAACCCGATCGGCCAAACTGATGTTGTGATCTGTTGCATTTACCCATAATTTGAGTAGGTTGATTTCCCGTGGTTAGGCATAAATTGTGATTGTGATTTGCTTTTCCAATGAGTGTTGTGTGGCGCTGTAAGGACTGTAATTGGATTTTCATGCTGATAGACCTAGTTTGGCCGTGTGATATTGATTTTCCAATAAGTTATGTAATAACTGTGGTGGGGCTGTCGAAAGTGATGTAATCCTGTAAAGTTTATTTTCCGGCTTCGACTAGCCGCGATGTGATTTTGAAAATGAGTTGATATGCTTGCTCGGTGTTGTACCATGTCCTTTCCTATTTTTGCAATCTTTTTCTGTCAATGCAAATAATGATAGGTGCCTACTTTCCCGAGCAAGTGGCGATGCTAGCAGGTCGCCTGTAGTACGGGTGCTATCAGGAATTGATGAGTCGATGAGGTGCAGCTTCGTGTACTGTGAGATTGGATTGGAGTGGCCCTCCGTTTTTTGAACATTTGAATTTGCTGTGGGGACTACGGGGGGTTGGTGTAAGTCGCCCATGTTCTATTTAAACACTTGCTTGCTGATACTTGTAAGCAGCATGCTGAGACGCAGCACGCTGGTCTTCCTCTCTCTTCCTCTCCCTCTAGTTTGTTCATCGTCCCCAGTCCAACCCTGCATGGTGCCCCCTACAGCTTTCTCCTCTCTGCTTGGTTTCGGCTGCTTGCTGCGCTCGCACGTCCGGTTCCAAAGGAGGGCGATGGCTGTGAGAACCCGTTGTTTGGTCAAGCGCCAACGTAGGAACGTGTCTGCGGCGGCCAGCGTGTCGCTCTCCAAGGTTGATAATTCTTTCGTTTCCTCTAAAAAATGCATTTGATCAAACTTTTTGCCCGTGTCCATTATGTTGGCCTTTTTTCCGAACATTTGCTCCTATTGCGTATAAATTTTCTTTTGACCTACTAACCGAAAATTTTCATGTCGCCAGGTCGCGGTGACTGGGTTTGTGTGCGAGCAGGTTGGGGAACACGACCCGCTGGTCAACACTTGCGGCTCGGTGCGTGTGCCGTGCTCTCATGACGGTGACGCTGCCTCTAGCACGTACGATGGCTTCGCTGCCGTTGAACAAGATTCGGGCGAGGCGAGAAGCTCTTGCTTGAAAGCTCGCATTTAGTAATGGATGCGTGAGCCGAGGAAAGCTCAATAAACATATACCGCCAATATGATTGTTTGCGTACGTGGGTGTGGTGTGTTATGTCATTTGTGGGTTTGTTTAGCACTCAATGTATTTATCTTCTCGTCTGGAATAAGAAAAATTATGTCAACGTTATGCTTAAATGGATGGGAGACGGCCATGGTCACCACACGTGTATCTGTGTGCATTAAGTAAAAATCTCTCTGTGTCGGGGGGGTGCGGTACAGGGCCGATCAATGCGTGCGATGATCACACTTTACGGCATCTATTCTGCTCCCTGCAGCAGCTAGACCACAGCTACGTCGTGTGCTGCACGGCCCCTGGAGCTGATTGGACGTTATGGGCCAGGCTAGGTCCTTGCGTGCAGATGCACCTCCACAAGCGAAGTAAAGTGGGATCAGCTGATGTGCGTGCTCTCGTATGGACCTCGCCCTTCGTCGCGATTTTGCGTGCGTGGCGGGGTAGCAGCGGCTTGCCAGTGGTGTGTGTTGGCTTGAGCTCTAGAAGCCTGCACACCTCTACCCTCGTGTATTAGTTGGAATTGCATTTATGGCCGTGAAAAAAAACATGGTAAATATAGAGAATAATGTCACATTGTGTGGTTGGGGCAGCCGGATTAATGCGCGGTTGCTGCAATGAGACAAGGAAATCGCTTCGTGTGCCCAGCACTGCGTCTATCTCTCTCGACTTCGGTCGCCACCTGGATAGCGCGTGCTCTGGCAGAGCAGGGCGAGCGATTAAAACACTGCCTCTCCGAGCTGCAGCTCAGTCAATCGCAAAAATCACTGCTTCTGCAACGCTCTCCCCCTCACCCTCTCCTAGGAGCGCGGCGAGTTCTTGGTTCATCTCATCCGCGCAAGCCTAGCAACGCAAGGTATCGTTCGCCTCCCACCACCTGTATTTTGGTTTCTTCGTCAGCTTGTTATTCTCTTGGAGGTTTCTTGTTCGCTTTCAGTGAGCTTTGCGCGATTCTAAAACCCCGCCCGGTTCACCTTGCAGTGCTTGCGTATGATGGGGCGTCTTGGGACGCGGTCGAACGGTGCCGCGACGGGCAGCAGCTCGAGCGCGGTCCCAAGTGCGAACACTTCGGCGCCCCAACCCATGGTGGCCGGAGATGAGAATGCGAGCGGCGAATCTGATGTAGACTGCAGCAAGATCCGGGTTATGAACTATCTGTCCCCTAAGCTAGTCAATGCGGTCGTTGCTCGTCTCACTGATTCGCAAAAGAGGCTTTTCGCTGAGAAGGACTTTGGTGCCATGCTGTCCCTTCTGGGGCTGCTAAATATAGACCGTCAGTACAGTTTCTGGAATGCAACTAGGATAGATCCGATTAGGAGAACTGTTCGTATGGGCGATGGCTATTCCCGGCCAGTGACGTCTAATGCTATAAGGGATGTGGTCGGTCTGGGTACGGGCGACAGGGAGATCCCCTTCCCGCATGAGCCTAGCTGTGTCGATCATGATGTCTTGAGGGATGTGTGTGCCGGTCTGGGTCTGGATGCATCGGTAGATAGGATCACATTCAGAATGCTAGAGTCGGTGCTTGCTTCCCTAGGCGATCTAAGTGTTGAATCTGAGGCCAACAAGCAGTGTGCTGCGTACGCTCTTCTCTGTACTGCTTGTTTGTTCAACCCTAAAGCAAATCGGAGGGAGGATCCAATAAGCCCTGAGGTATTTGTTGCTGTGCGTGATCCATCAAAGATGTTCGAGTTTGACTAGTGTGGGTACATAAAAGCTGTAATAATGGCTAGTGTGAGCAAAATGCGAGAAGATCTTGAAGCCGGTGCAACTATGGTGCACTTGCAAGGGTTCCTGATAGTGCCTCAGGTACCCAATCCATTCTGATTTGGTTCCTTCCTTTCACAAACTGTGGTGTGTCGTGGTCGCTGTTGGGTTATTAGTTAACCAACTCTGCCAGTCCTGATATGTTGCTTTGTCTCCTAAATTGTCCCAGGTGATTGCATTTGATGTGATGGTTGCTGGGCGGGATTTGCAACCTGGGCGACACCGGATGACGGTGCATGATGCTGAGGACTTCCGGCTGCTTGCTGCTCTTGACTCTGATCGTATAAGCAATGGAGGGCACAAGATGTACCGCAGAGCTAAGGTACTTGACGTTTTACGGGGTGCTGAGGGCTTCCTTCTGCATGAAATGCATATAACCTATCCATTGTTGTTGCGGTGCTTTATATATTGTAATAGTTATACTCATGCCCGTTTCGGTTTCCTCTTTGCAGATTAGGCCTGACGGTGCGCGGGGTGCTGCTGGCAACTTAGCGGCCATGGACATGCCTTCTGCTATAGAAGTTGTCCCTGACCCAGGCGCCAGTCCGAGCGAGAAAATAGTTTTGTTGCCAAGTGTTCCCGGGTGGCAGGCAGAGGTATTGTAACTGTGTGCGAGCTCATCTAAGATTCTGTCATTTTTCATATACGTTCCCCTAGTGTGGTGACGTGTTCCTGAGGGGTGCAATTTCCATGCAGGTGGTTGAGTATTTGAGCGCCGTCATGCATGCACACATGTCCTCTGTTTGTGAGGAAAATATGAATTTGAGGAACCATGTTGAGTCTTGCATGACTAGTGTGCTCGCGATGATAGACAGCTCTAATGACAGCAATGTCAATTCGGTGAATGAGATGCTTGGCTGTGCGATTTCAAAAGTTGCTGATTTCCAGCTGAAAGTGGTTGGTGGTGAGGTTTGCTTCCTTAATACTAATGGTGAGTTTTGAGACACAAGAAAATTTAAAACTATGAGCATTTGAAGTCTTTCCTATTGAAGAAGTGGCTTGTCTAACAATTTCATTTCAGAAGCACACCTTGGTGTTCCACATGATGTTAAAGGGAAAGCCAACGTACATGAGACATCAGGTTTGTTCATGTTTTGACTGTACCAAGTGATTTTGCGTTACTGGTTAGTTCTGTGGAAGACGCGTAATGTCTACAGATTTCATTTCAGAAGCTAATCTTGGTGTTCCGCATGATGGTAAAGGGAAACAAAATGTACGTCAACCGGCAGGTGTGTACATGTTTGTCTTGTAACTTGTTGTATTGGGTAACTAGGTAACTTCCTTGAAAGGCGTCTAAAAAAGCTGTTTTGTTCCTTCTCACAGGGCCGTCAACTTCTAAGATGGTGAACCCAAGTATAAGGAAGCGGCTTGGCACGGATGTAATGACTTCCTTTGGTGCTGGCTCAGGTTGGTGGCTTATTTCTTGCCTTAGTACTTGACTACTCCATCGAACTGAGAAGTGTTCAGTTGGAACATGAACTAATTATTTGGTGTGTGTTGTAGCTTTCGTGCAGATTGGCGTTGGTGGTATTGGGTCCGTCGATCAAATTGGTGTGATTCCTAATGCAAGAACGCTTTTTGGGCTGTTCCCTAGCCTAGATATCCTTGACTTGAATCGCCGCATCTTTTGTGAGGTTGTGTGTAGGGCGGTCGTGCAAATGCCTGTTGTTGGGAAACAATTCAGTTTATGCATCATGGTCTCTGTTTATTTGTAGGTAAGTTGGCTAGGCGTCTTGATTTGAATATGACAAATGATGTTCAGAATTTCATAGATGGGACACCGTTTGTTGGGCCAATGAACGCTGTCGGGGTGGACACGAACTTGACGATTGGTCCCTCGCCTGCCAGAGCACCTACTGCAGATTTGCCTTCCCGCCGTACGTGCCCCCTCCACTATGTATCTATCAATGTAGTTCTGTATATTGCTTTCATGCTTGGTGGACTGTTGGAACCCGTGGAATTGTTTTCCTGAAACTCTATGTTGACATCACCTCTTTATGTCCGCTTTTGGTGTGGCCGGCACTATCGCAAAGCAACTACGTTGGGTGGTTTGCAGTAGCCCCGCCAAGTAAGCACACAAGGATGACAACTGACTAGTCCATTGCAAACCCGTTTGGAGTGGCTGTCTCTGAGATGGAGGGCGGGAGAAGAGACGATCGTCTCTACGACAGGGCCATGGATTCATCATTCAATGATTTATCTAGGTTTGTGGACTCTTGACCGCTAGCTCTCTCCGATCATGTTGGTTAGTTGTTTATGTGGGACTGTTAGATTCCTCACTTACCATGCACTTTGCCTATTTGTCCATGTGCAGGCCGTGGTTCAAGCATGGGCGGCCGTACCTTATGCAGATGACTGGTGAAGAAGTGGTGGAAGAATTCCGCATAGAAATCATCTTGCTAAGCATGGATTGGAATCAATCCTGCGTTTGGAGCTCTGCCCCCCGGGATCAGGGAGACTCATTATTGGACCTGACTGGGCGGTAAGTTTGGTTGTAGTATAGTTTTACATGTTTGGTTTGCACCATCGAGTATCACTGCTCCTGATATGGTGTGTCTTTTACAATTTTGCAGTTCAAAGTTGCATACACCGCCTCATATTGGCTGAGGGAAGATGTCCGCTCAATGTTTAATCAGCTACCGCTTGGTGTGGCGTTAGTTCTTGTTAGTGAACTGTTTACCATCTACCAAATTCCCATATATGTTACATCAGTATAATAGTGTATGCAAAAAGATAGAATGCTGGTTGTATGTCTATCTGGAATGAAAAACAGGGGCTGGTTGTGGTGTACCTGGACCAGGGGTGGAGTTTGTACGTCTTTGACATCCTGTGTAGAGTTCTCCATATCATTGATCCGAACATCTCCAAGCCTGGGGAAAGCAGGATGAAAGCAAAACACTTGCAGCATGCGGGTGAGCTACTTGATGCATTCGTGAAGTGTGGTGACGTTTTCTAGGGGCAGGGGAAGGTGCCACATAATGGGTGGTCTTATTGTTTCCATGCTACAGGTGCCTATGAGAGGGGTGTTTTGCTTGCATCAGAAAAGAATGAATTTGCAGTTCTGCTTTGTATGCTAATGTCGGGTAACCTCTATTTGTCGCAGCACGGACACGGCGATGCAGGTAGTCCACCAGATCATCAACTTTGTGCCTGGGCAACACCCGCTGAACTTGACTGAGGTGTGTGCCTGCAATTTACCATATTGCCGGATTATGAATGTTTACGTATGAAGTTTCACTCATTCCTATTTATGTGTGTGCAGGCTGCTTCGGTTGCTCTGAAGAAGAAGCTCCTTCGCGCTGTACTCATGATGGCGGGGAACTCTGGGAGTCTGCCCCGACGTGTGGAAGCCTGAGTGCCTTCCAGAAGGCCTGGTTAGCCCCAACAAGAAGACCAGGCGCTTGCTTATACTAGCAAGCATGATGATTTTTGTTTCGTTGTGGCTAAGTAATTCACACGAACTGCGAGGGAGCTTGTGTTGATTGGCTCATCGTAGGCAAGAAGTATGGAACGTATCAGCTATATATTTGCTACTAGCATGAAAAACATAATTTATTGTAATATTATGGGCATTTCTTAGCAATGTGGAAGACATAAGCTATTGTAATACTGCCCGGGTGGATCGGTTGCCTTGACAGTGTTTTCGTAATGAAATGTATTTGTGCTAGTTTATGTGCTCTCTATGATTTGTTTGTTTGGCTCTAGAAGAACTTTTTGGTATGATGGTGCCCCGTAGCCACCTTGTTTTCTACATTCTGGAAGAAATGCCAGCAACCCAAAATGGTGGTGCCCCGTAGCCACCTTGTTTTATGCATTGTGGGATAAATGCCAGAGTGACGCCTCTGGTTGGAATTCTGGTGCCATCTTTTGCTCTGAGTGATCAGGTAACAGGGAATGAAGAAAATATCTTGTCACAAATCTCTGCTCAAGATGGGGGGGGCGTTTGCAGCTCTCCCGTGCATTTTCCGGATGGGCTACAGTAAGGCAAGGGGAGGGGATAGCTGCATTTGCCGGAAGGCTACAGTAACGCAAGGGGAGGGGCGCAGGGGGCATAAATGTGGCCGTTCCCTCTAGTTCTGCAAATCATGTATCATCAGGCTAATAACACTTTAAGTAGTACTGGCACACGGCCACCCAAGATTTCGGGTGGGGTTTAAGGAAATCTGGTTCAGAGCATACTCTCAAAAATATCACCATTTCATTACAGATTGTAGAACATGTGAAGATGAACACACAAATGGGTCTCTACCCCACAGGGGGGTTATTTATTTCAATCTCCTCCTGAATACATTAGAACTAGACCCCTGAGTCTGACACCGTCTCGTTTAGGGCGTTGGCGACCGTGTCAAGTCCTTCCAGCTGGAGGGAAGTGGTGTTTCCTTCCATGTGTATCATCTCAATGGTGATTGAATCCCTTTCATTGGCAATAGCTGCGTGTGTATATGGCCAATCAGGAAATTAGTTTGGTCATACTAGCTTGTTTTTCCGAGTTTAAGGATTATATCTTAAGTACTGACCCTGGTGAGCGGTTTCGCCAACGAGTTGCCTTTGAAATGACGAAGTAGGTGGATGACACACATGGCACTCTCTTGCCTGTGTTAGGGGGCGTGTTTGCAAGTTAGATAAGTAGTTGGCATAATGAGGAAAGGGAGCACGTGACTGATGCTACACATAGAATGAACAATAAAACATGGCAGCTAGTTGGGTTCATTGTCACCGACCTTGTAAATGTTGTGGTTGACAAAAGAGGTGTCTTCTTCGTCCAACTCATCCGGCCACAGTGCCACTCGGTGAAGAATTCTTCAATGCAGTCGAAAAGAGCTTGATGGAGTTTCTCGGCCGCGTACATGAGACATGTCTTTCGGTTCGCGTCCTCTGTCTGGTAATCATTGGATCCATTATGGTTATCACATGGTGCATCATGTCCCAATTGAAGCTACACCAACCGTCTTGCATGACTGCGGGGATTGTAACCTGACACAAATGGTTCAAACAGGAAGTTCAGTTATTTAAAGAGCCGGCATTGTTGGTTATCTAGCAGCTGTGACCATTGGTAAAAAGGGGGATTGAGAGAGTAAATTGTCATAAAATTACCATCCGGCAGTTTGAAATATTGCATTTGACATCTACTCGAGTGAATTGTCTTTGTATTGACATGATTCTCGTGGTGTTTTCTCCTGCAATGGCATGGGACTGCCACCGGCCCGCCCAACCATAAAAACAACAGTTCGTCAAAAGAACACGAGATAAGCAACAACTACTTGCATCTCATTTATTTCACATTCCGTACCGAGAAGTCGGGCTCTAGGAGCAGGCGGTACTGTTCGTCAGGGGTGGCGCGGTGAGCATGTGACTCCATCTGTGCCATCCGACGTATACTGTTCAAGGACCCGAGCTCGTGGTCGACTCCAGCACCGTCACATACTTGAGACTTGATGGCGTTGCCACTTACGGCAATAAACCGCGGGGCAGGGTGCGATACCCAATCCCTGCATGGTTAACGCAAACAACAATGTTAACTACATAAGATATACAGCATGCTAAGTGCGCGGGGGCAGCCACAGCGGGTGTCTTTTCTAAATGAATGGGGATTTGTGCCTTTTGTTACCTTGATAGGTGTAATGGTGTTCTTGAACGCATCTAGTACCTGATGGCTTTCCGGACAAGTTCACCATGTGTGCGCATCGTCCGGTTAGTAGACCATGGGTCTTCTGTGAACTTGGTGTGAGCAACCTTGGTTTTGATTATAGGAATATCATTCACTTGTCCAAACACAATGTGCCCCTAGGTGTCCCCGATCTCATCATTGAGCATCGTTAGCTGTCCAACGAGGTTGTCAGAGTATGCCTTCGTTGCCGCCGTAGGTGAAAGCGGGCTGCCCTTTCCATCTTTCTTGATGGGCGTGCTGGCTTCATTGTCGCCATCTATGTCGAGCTCGAATGGTGGTGCATCTGTGAAACATAGGTTTTTTAGTACATCCCTGAATGCAAACCCGGGGTATGGTTTCAGAAGTCTTACCAGCCGCATCGTCTATCCTTGATCGCTTTTGGCATCTGGTCGGTGTGGTCGACAGCTGATCCGCGGTGGGCATGACAGCCGGCTGGTCACGTTGGCTTGTCGTTGGGGATGGAGATGACAAATCCAGACGTCTTCCAACTATGTTGGCGTTGAGTCTAGACGACACACCATCATTGTGTGTGCCTGCACAACAACATGCACATGCTTAAGGGCATGCGCAATGTGCCTGGTAACTGATTTCATCATGAACAAATGACATGGGGGTGCGACAGTACCTACACCACCGAAGGGTCTGATTGGTTGGCCAATCAAATAAGATTGTTTTGGTGCCGGTGTGACAAGTCTTGGTTTGGCAGAATAAACTTGAAGCAGCTTTTTCGTGAATCGAATGTTCTCATTTGCAATGTTCCTTTTCATCTCGTTTTCAATGTGGACACACTTTGCATTATGCTCTTTCAGTGCCCAAGCTAAGGGAGACGCGGCCCGAAATGCAGGGACAAGCCAGGTTATTCGCATCATGATATGTGAAAGATAAAAAAGAGCACTCCGCCATGACATGCACGGGACCAATATAACATCACTCACCAATTCTGGGTTTTGCATCTGAATCCAGCGAGCATAGTCACCGGGGCTGAAGTCGACGCTGCTGCTTGGTGTGTGCGTAAGGTGACCAATGGCTATGTCTAGGTTGACTTGCTCTTCCTTTCGTGTTACGAATGGGGTGTGTCTGACAATTGCATACTGATTTGCTGAACCTTCAGCCTTGGTCTCGATTGCCTTCTTCTTCGCGTGGATCTCGTTTTGGTAGTTGTGCCAGGTGTAGCACATGGGGTTCCAATGCCTTGCCTGCGTGAGCTTGCACCTAGTTAGACCAGTTCACGTTTCTAAATAATGTGTATAAAACATAGATTTGGGGGTGGTGATTATCTCTGGTACAATAAAAATTGTTTTCCCTAGCTTTCTTGCTGAGCACACGAGGATCATCATTTTTAGGGTCACTCCATCAAACAATTGTATCCGTGGCATGGTAGTTTGCTTTAAGCTCATGGTGCCCAACTCAACATTGTCTAGTACGAAAACCTGTATGCATAAAATACATTTCTATGTATTAGTGTTGACATGTCCAGGTTCCATGTAACCAGACATTTATGTAAATATCAATGATTCCCTTGGGCATGTTGACTTTGATTTTCAGGCATTTACCTGAAGAAATAGATGACACCCGGATAGGTGGTTCAGAGTTATGTCTGCATCTGTTTCCAGCTTCAGTTTTTGAACAGCTTCCAGAAGACCTTGAAATGAATATTTGCACCAATTGAAGAGGGCAATGTTGTCGGCGTCCTTGATGGCCCCCAATAGTCAATGGTTGAGTAATCATGCTTGGTGCATGGGGCAAACAAATTGCCCATAACGAAGACGACGAACGCCATCTTGAAGCAATCCTTCTCTAAACGGCTAGACAGTTCATTTATTTCCTTGGAAATGAACGCTTCGAGCGAGCTTAAACTGCAATCGGATTTGTCTGTCCATCCTATGGAGTTCCTGATGAAATCAATTGCTTCACTTGTGATGTGTGCGTCCGTCCCATGTATATCTCGTTGCCCGCATGGGATGCCAAAAACTTTGTGGAAATCCTCCGGGTAAAATTTAATTGGCTTCGCCCCATCTCTCAAGATGATGCAGTGGTCTTTGACATCGACCTTAGTCATGAGGAACTTGCTAAACTTCAAGTTGATTTTGGGTATCATGGGGATGCGCAGTACTCCCTCAAAACCAATCTCCTGAACCAAAAATCTTTTGTAGTCGGAAAATGCAGCAACGACCTCTACTACTTTCTGAATAGCTATTCTAGATGTGTGTGATGTGGACCTGGTTGATGATCCGGCTAAAGCTGCATCTTCAATGCCCCCTGCCTGCTTCTCTCCCTCTGTTGCCATGGCGGCCGGAGTTCGGATGTGCCCTCTGAGATGGTGTTCTTCTTCTCCCATCGGAAAATCTGCAAAAGGGGGGAGGCGAGGGGTGGGGTTAGTCCAGACGTTGGAGTAGCTATGCCAAGCGCCGGTGGCTGTGGTTCGCGACGTACCTCGGTGTGCGGCGGATCCGCCGCCTGGTGCGTCGCCCGGCGAGAGCCCTGCACTTCTCTGATGCTCTGTTCTGCAGATGGGGGCAGGTCAAGGTGTACAGTGCTGCGAGCAGGGGACGGGGCGGCCAAAAGGTGAGCGTGCGGTCGCTTTAATTAATTGCAGAGTGGTTGGAGGTTGGGCTGAGTTCGACCATGTGTGTCCTCCTCTCCTCTGACGTGCGGTGGGCCCCCATTTTTGACCGACCGGCCGCTGGCACATGTGACTTCGCAGGCATGCACAAAACACGTCGGCCGTTGGTGCAAATGAGGCAACAAAACTCAACAGTCCAGGTGATTTATTATCTGATTGAAGATTAGAAATAACTTGCCGATTACATGATATTATATTGCACTCTTGACTGCGCTAACGAAACTACTCATGCACTCTGGACTGCTAACTCAATATTCCTAATCATAAAAAAGGTGCCCATGCAGCATCCTCTCCGCGGCGAACACCGGCGCTGTAGGAGCGTCACTGCCAACCGACTGCCTTGGCGAGCAGCAGGAGGAGCGTGAACAAGCAAATCATCATGGTGTTCCTGGTTGCGATGCGTACATCCTCCATGGCCCCGCCGATACCGAACATCACGTTGGTACCTCCTCCGGCAGCCTCAATGAGAAGGTTGATGCCAACGCCTGTGATGAAGAACGCGTACTGGTCCTCCCACAACCAGAAGTCGCACGGGCCTCTGTCCTGCGTCGGTATAAAAACTGTATGATGAACAAGAGAACGCAAAGCAAAACGCCGGATACTGCAGCAAAGAAATTGATATTGGTTCGAAAAAGAACTTACTCCCTGGTTGGGGCACTTGTAGAAAAGGACGCCGGGGTTCCGGTCTGTCCCGGACACAAACCATCTCGTCCTCGTCCCGGCGCACCGCGGGCACAGGATCAATGGCAGCGGTGGTGGGGGGGGCGCAGAGACGACGCACAGAAGTTGAGTTCTGGGACATCGCGGCATGGCGGCGTCGATGGATCGAGGCAACTAGCTATGCTTGTGAGAAGTGCAGCTGCAGCTGCGTCCACTTACTCCACTCCCCTATGCTTGTAGGCTAGTTCGAACGAGAAAGTCCAAAAAGATCGGTACTGCGAGAACGACTGGTGCATGCGCCTTAAATACGTGCATATGTGGTAAAGTGTTTACGTTATACAGTGTTCATCGCAACGGTAATAATGTGTACTTCATTCTGCGCGTGCACAGTGCTCCGCAGGTGTGCGCCAGACGTCTGTCAATGCCGTGTACACCAAATACAACAAATACGAACTAGAACGCCCGCTCTCGCCGCTATATACGCCAAGTAGCACATGCATCTGATCCAAATCGCGAAGCAGTACCAGCCGTGGATGCACTGCGTGCAGCACCACACTTCTCCATGGAGTTGTGTCCTATTTACAAGCTTTCTATTTACGTTAGTCGATATAAACTAAGTTGGGTGTTGCATTGTATTGTATTGGTATCGTAGTGTGGTATCTCGTGTGATGACCATCCATGTTTACACATCACATTAGTTTATCTTGTTATTACATTGTTGTATGCCTAGCGTTTCATATATTTTGTTTACCTTTCTATTGCATTATGATGTGCCTAGACATATTTCATGCAAGTAATCTTTCATGTTTTATGATGTTGTGTGTGTTATAGTTGCTTAGTTTAGTTCTTCCTTATAGATGTTTAACTTTATTACATCTTGGTCTTATGAGTGTTTTTATACTTGTAGCTATGACTCTTATACGTAGGACGAGTCATATGTCATGACAATAGAGTTGTGCTTTGATCACACTTAGTGCGTGTATCATGCTCTATTATTGCAAGCATGTGGTGATAATATTTCTGCTGGTGGTCATTAGCATTAGTTGTCCTTTATTATTAAGATCATTTCCTAGTTCAGTATCTTCTCATGATCACTCATATGTTCAATGCTTGTGGTATTAGATAAGACATCTTCATGATTCTATACTCACATGCCTTATAGGATGTGCATGATTATTTAATTGTCCAATTAGTTTGTGATAGCATTAGTTTGTCTTTCGTTGTAGAAATGCTTGCTAATAGTTGTCATGATTAGTGTTTAGTCTTTGCTTATTGTTAACCATTATAAATATTTGGATTCATTCAAATATTTACTTGTGGTTGATTATTAATCTTAATCATATCATGCATATATAGTTGTGTATCCATTTGCTCCATGTGTTGTATAGTTTCTTTTCAATTGTTTGGAAAATGAATTGGTTTGATATAATGTACTTGATCATATTTTCTTTTAATAATGATCTAGGTCTAGACCTAGATCATTTCAATTCATTTTATTGAATGATGTTTGATTGCTTGACTAGAATGGTTTATAATGTTGGTTTGGTTGTCTTATGGAATGCTTGCTTTTGTGTTATGATATAGTTGGTGTATATGTTTGACTACTATTGACCATTATAAATATTTAGATTCTATCTAAATATCTATTTGTGGTTAACTATTACCTTCATCATGTCATGTTGTAATTGTGTGGTTAAATGCATAGGATGGTTCCTTTTCATGTGTGTTGATGCCATTCTGTTTGTTAGATAGTAGTTTCCTATATAGTTTGTCGAGATGTGTAGTGGGCACTACTAGTGTTTAATTGCATATTCATATTGGAACGTTAGTCTTGATCGCCAAGTATTTCTTAGCTGTGTCAACATCAACCATGTCACTTCAATGGATCCTTTCTCTTACATCCTAATCAACCTCATTTCAAAGTCTCCATCTTGATCAATATCTTGTTGTCCATCCAATTTTAAATTGTTTTGGATGTTATTTGGATTTACTTTTGCTTTGGTATTTATTGTTTGTCTTTTGCTATCGTTCCGACAAGTAGGGAGTGACGATATCGATGATGGACATGGACAGAACAGGTTACTGAAGAAGGACTCAACAACGAAGGCATGCCTCCTTCTTTGATCATACTTATCCTATGATTTACGAAATTGCATTGAGTTTTATTGTTACTATTGTGCATGCTATTTTAATTCTCATAGCTAGCGTGTTGATTGACACATTACCTTGATCCGCTTGTGGCCTATTTACTTGAGACTTGAGTAGAAATATAAGGTTCCCGAGAGTAGAAATGCTTAGCCATGCTTATCACCCTATAGGTGCCTTGTTGAATGATCTCTGAGTCATTGACAGTTGAAACTTAATGCTGAGCTAGGCCTGTTGGCCCTTGTTGACCTTCTCTATCCTCTTCTACTCTGGGTGAAACTTACCATCTGAATACTGGCACAGGCGACAGCTAAATCAAGGATTGAAGGAGCGATTGGCCGCCCTTCACGAGTTGAAGGGGGCAATCAGTTTTCTGTGCCGCTTAAGGCCTAATAAGTCTTGGATTTGAAGATTGTGATAACAGTACATCCACATGCTATATGGGCACTGGCTTGGTCAAGTAAGCTAGTCAGCCTTAGGTGTCGATGTCGCCGTACCGCATATGGGATAGCTGCCTTGCGAGGAGTATCCTTGGCACAGATGGGGGGGGGGGGGCGGTTTGAGGACGTACTCTCAGTTCCGTGCGCCAGACCCGGTGGGCATGTCACATATTTGGGGGATCTAGTCCAAAGTCCTCGTCACAATCTCCCTGCCGGTATACCAGATGGTGTACTACGCTAGCGACGGCTAGTGGCAACAAGTCGGGATTGTGTCGTGTGGGTAAAGTGTACAACCTCTGTAGAGTGTAAAACTATTCGAATAGCCGTGTCCACGGTAAAGGACAGCACATGAATCTTTCTTGACATACATGACCTGTTTTGCTTATTCCCTCTTTGCCCCTATTATTGAAACTGTGAGGGACATGAGTTGATCGAGGATCCTCAGTTGATGAAAGTTGTTCTGGAGATAAAACATGTTTTCATCTAAAACTGCTTTCATCCAACTACTTTATTTGTTAAACAAAATTAGCTTTACGCAAATGAGCCATACAACCTTCCGTTGAAGCCACATGTAGCTATTAGGTCCTCTCGGAGGGAGGCATGTTGAGTACGTAATGTACTCATGGCAATAATTTTGTTGACAACAGAGTTCCATGAAGACGAAGGTGATGACTACGACTATTATGGCGATCCGTAGGAGTGAGGTCACGTGGACTACATCGACTGCCTGTGGCTGAGATGGAGTCGCTACGCATTGTACTTTCCGCTGTTTTTCTGAATGTAATAAATGTCATGAGACATTTCGCTAGGTATGTCTTGTGACAATATATATTACTTGTAATGCTTTAATGTATTGTGAAATGATATCATTTCACTGTGTTTTCAACAATGATCCTGGGGTTGACAAATATACATAGGAGGATCTGGAAGCTAATTCCGGGTTCTCACAGAAGTGGTATCAGAGCCGATGTCGACCTAGTTGTGTGGCCTTAGTTAGAAATGGAAAGCCTTAGGTACTATTTTCAAAACAATACTATTTTGAAAAGGAATATTTTCGTAGTATTCTTCTTCACTATTGCTCTTCTTGCCTTGTTGTATTCAAATAAAGTACAAAGTCTACTTCTCTACCATTTTCTTTATAGTATGTGAAACCCATTTCCCCACCCATGGTTTTGAAATGTCAGAAGATTCACAAGATGTGCCAAGAATATCAAGATACTTCAACCCTTGAAGCTCCGAGTAGCAATGTTTTGCCAAGTGAAGACACAATGAGAACTCAAGGAGTCAACAACCGTTGATGATCGTCCAGTCGTCAACATTGAAGATTTACTCGAAGTTATGATATGACCTGCCATATACGATTAGGTTGGTTAACACCGTTGTAGTGATAGGACCTGTAACTTGTAGACGCAAAATCTTTCTTGTGTGAGTATTGTCTGCGTATTTTTGGTGTTTTCCTATGCAGTCATACTAAAACTCAATTTGCCAAAAAGAGTTGCTTTTGAGTTTTATTTGGATGGCTTCATGATTATCTGGGTGTTATCTTTTGTCTATCTTCTGGGGTATCTCTGCCTTGTGTAGGATTCTACTCCTCTTATGCTCTTTTCCTCTACTCTATAAACCCCGAAGGACATTTTGAGAGGAAAGAAGTTGCAACATCATGCTTAGATGTCTACTATAAATGTGAACCCCATGGAAAACATCTTTTAAGGGGGGTAGTAGACGGTGATGCGTGGCGAGATCAAAGAATTGAAGACCTTCATTCGTAAAGAAGACGAAGATTTGAATATTTTCAATACATGTACTACATAGTTCAACCTGAAGGAAGAATCAATGAGTCCATCCGCACCGAAGCTGGACCAAAAGAAGAAGGTCAAGACCGAAGAATGTTCATCCATACCCAGAGGCTATGTGGTTACCATCGCGAAGATCAAATGACTGTTTCCAAGGCTTGAGCAAGCTAAGGATAGTATCAACAAGAGAAGTATCTCCATCCAAGACCTCAAAGTTGTCGATCACGGAGTTTAGAATTGACCATGGACGCATAATGACTTATGAAGAAAGTGCGTCGAAGATGAAGCTAAACCAAACCCATTCTCTTTAGTCGGCCTGAATCCCGGGGACGAGATTCCTTTTAAGGGGGGTAGATCTGTAACATCCCGATTCTCGGAATGTTTAAGAAAAAGTTCTCCAAAAGTCAGGGTGAGAAAATTTCGTTTGTTTTATTTGTTAATAAAAGCTTAAATTGAGTTTTCATAAAGTTAGTGGATTTAATTTGAACTAATGCCAACTTAAATTTAATTTGAGTTTTGTTCTTCTCTTTTAGTTGGTTTATTTTTCTTGTCTTCAACATAGTAAGTTATGTGCATATGCTTCTTCTTGGAATATTTTGTTGAAGTTCATTTGCTTTTTATTGAGTGATATTCATTTCTAGACTTCCCAATAAGGAAAATAATTTCTTTCTCTCTCACACACTATGTAGAGAATCCCCTTGGCTCAATGTGTGTGTGTCTCTTCTCTCTCTATTTTTCTTTTCACCAAATGGGCCAGTGCTCTCTTTTTTTTGTTCTCACTTTTTCCTCATGGGCTGGCCAAACTAGCCCATCTTGCTAACCAGCGAACCGCTCCTCTCGTTCCCCGTTCCTCTGTACGTTCATATCCACAAAGAAGAGGAAGGAAGGACCACCAAGAAGGGAAACGACCCCTCCTCTAACTCCTTTAATTGCTACCGTTTCCAAATCTGTAGATAAGTAAATTGGTTCATCTCTCCCACGAGCGAACGCCGCTTCTCCTCCTCTCCTCGGTACGCTCACAGAGACCAAAGGACATCTTGAGCGCTTCATCTCCTGCCTCCTCCTTTTAACTCCCCTCTCCCTTGGTTGTTTCCACAAACTGAGGACATCTGCATGTGCGCATCCACCTTCTCTTACAATCCCCTACCACCTCCTGCCATCTCCCTTCTCCGTTCTTCCCAAATTCATCCACGAAGTGCTGCTGCTCCATGGACGCGAGTGCTCGTTCCCGGCAACTCAGAGCACCTCCATCCATTCCCTTGCACCAGGAACTTCCCCTCCTCACCATGGATCCATTCAGAGAAGAAAGACCGCGATCCGTCGACCACACACGAAGAATTCCGCATGTCCGTGTACACTGTTCGTCGAGTTCATCACACCGTTGCGTCAAACTCGGTGAGCCTCTATCCAATTCCTCATGCACACCTCTCAACATCACTTGTAGTATCTCCTTGACATCATTATTCAACCTATCTATGTTGTTACTCACGCCGATGCATGAACGGATGTCATCAACATGTCCGCGTACTTTTTTTAGTCCCTTGAATGATCTTGTGTTCAACACATGAGTTGATTCCCATGTCCTTGGTAGCCCCGTGGTAGAGTTAGATTACTTGTTTGGTAATCTTGTTTAGTGTTGATTTAATTATAGCCGTTTGGCCTAAACCTGATAGTGTTTTGAGTTTGATAACTTTTCTTGTTAGTTTAATATATTTTTTATGTCTCGTCAGGCCTAGGAGTGCATGATATTTGCCCCATAATTTTTGTGTCTTATGACTTGCTTGATTTATTTATTTTACCTATTATAGTTATATATTTTCTTTCGTGTGGTACGTAGTCGTATGATATAGCTATGTAAAAGTTTATGCGAATTATTATCATTGGTAATAGTGGTTCGAGGAACTTTTGTGCTGGTTGGATATTTTATTTAGGTTCATGACATGCCTACGAGTCGTTCCTAATTATTTTATAATTTTACGAGGTAGACGTGACTGACTAGATTTATTTTATGTATTTGTTTTATTTACCCATTATAGTTTTGAACCTTGTCTTGACCTGTTTTTTTGTACATCATGTAGTCCTCTTTTGTGCATGCATATAATTTTTGTAAATGTTCTCAATGCTTATAATTTAATTTGATTATTCTAGGCTTTGCTTTGTTTATCGAATGATGAAATACTTCATGTCTTATTTTTATTTTTATTTAGCATGGCGATGTTTTAGATATGTTTTCTATATTCATTTACATCCATGTAGCATGTGTGTTTTATATATTTGAAACCATGCCATGTTAGGACTTGTTCAGTGTCCGACGCATGTTTTGATTGAATATGTTATATGATTGCTACTTTATATTGTATGACCAATCATATGGTTAATATTGCTTGGAGAGGTACATGTTAGTAGTTTATGATCTCATATATTTTAATTAAGTAGGATTCCTTCTTGCTTTAATATCGTGCCATGATATTGTGATTGTATAACTAGATGGCATAGAGAAAGTGTGTGTGTGTGTGTGTGTGTGTGTGTGTGTGTGTGTGTGTGTGTGTGTGTGTGTGTGTGTGTGTGTGTGTGTGTGTGTGTGTGTGTGTGTGTGTGTGTGTGTGTGTGTGTGTTAGATCATGCCTAGTTGACCACTATGCATTTGCAAGTGTAGGTTGTACAACACAGAAATGCATGCCATCTTGTTACTCATTCTAGTTTAGTATATTGCTTGATATTGTCAATGGCATGATTTTGTTTAATTTGCCTACATGCTTAGTATGATGTGTCCATGTGTTTGCATGTTATAAACAACAATTATTGTGTGCTACTTTCATGCTTCCATGCTCATGCATGTCAACTAGTCTCATGGAGTTGTGTCCTATTTACATGCTTTCTATTTATGTTAGTCGATATAAACTAAGTTGGGTGTTGCATTGTATTGTATTGGTATCGTAGTGTGGTATCTCGTGTGATGACCATCCATGTTTACACATCACATTAGTTTATCTTGTTATTATATTGTTGTATGCCTAGCGTTTCATATATTTTGTTTACCTTTCTATTGCATTATGATGTGCCTAGACATATTTCATGCAAGTAATCTTTCATGTTTTATGATGTTGTGTGTGTTATAGTTGCTTAGTTTAGTTCTTCCTTATAGATGTTTAACTTTATTACATCTTGGTCTTATGAGTGTTTTTATACTTGTAGCTATGACTCTTATACGTAGGACGAGTCATATGTCATGACAGTAGAGTTGTGCTTTGATCACACTTAGTGCGTGTATCATGCTCTATTATTGCAAGCATGTGGTGATAATATTTCTGCTGGTGGTCATTAGTATTAGTTGTCCTTTATTATTAAGATCATTTCCTAGTTCAGTATCTTCTCATGATCACTCATATGTTCAATGCTTGTGGTATTAGATAAGACATCTTCATGATTCTATACTCACATGCCTTATAGGATGTGCATGATTATTTAATTGTCCAATTAGTTTGTGATAGCATTAGTTTGTCTTTCATTGTAGAAATGCTTGCTAATAGTTTTTATGATTAGTTATTAGTCTTTGCTTATTGTTAACCATTATAAATATTTGGATTCATTCAAATATTTAATTGTGGTTGATTATTAATCTTAATCATATCATGCATATATAGTTGTGTATCCATTTGCTCCATGTGTTGTATAGTTTCTTTTTAATTGTTTGAAAAATGAATTGGTTTGATATAATGTACTTGATCCTATTTTCTTTTAATAATGATCTAGGTCTAGACCTAGATCATTTCAATTCATTTTATTGAATGATGTTTGATTGCTTGACTAGAATGGTTTATAATGTTGGTTTGGTTGTCTTATGGAATGCTTGCTTTTGTGTTATGATATAGTTGGTGTATATGTTTGACTACTATTGACCATTATAAATATTTAGATTCTATCTAAATATCTATTTGTGGTTAACTATTACCTTCATCATGTCATGTTGTAATTGTGTGGTTAAATGCATAGGATGGTTCCTTTTCATGTGTGTTGATGCCATTGTGTTTGTTAGATAGTAGTTTCCTATATAGTTTGTCGAGATGTGTAGTGGTCACTACTAGTGTTTAATTGCATATTCGTATTGCAACGTTAGTCTTGTTCGCCAAGTATTTCTTAGCTGTGTCAACCTCAACCATGTCACTTCAATGGATCCTTTCTCTTACATCCTAATCAACCTCATTTCAAAGTCTCCATCTTGATCAATATCTTGTTGTCCATCCAATTTTAAATTGTTTTGGATGTTATTTGGATTTACTTTTGCTTTGGTATTTATGGCTTGTCTTTTGCTATCGTTCCGACGAGTAGGCATCTGTTGATCATCACATGTTTTAAATGACTTGAAGATATATATTAATAAATCGATCTTTCTTCTTTCAGCCAACTGGATCAAGCAAATCTTTAGGCAGCAGGACAGTACGAGGCCCGAACAAAAAGTTGAAGGAGGGCGTAAAGTACAATATCGAGGCCATCAAACCTAATGGCGAACCATTAGCGCATAAGAAGAATTCGGACATGTTCATTCGTCAGTGCGGAGTTCTTGTGAAGGAGCAACTCTCGATCTCCCTTCAAGAATGGAGAGAACCAGCAAAGCCACGTCCAGATCTTATTTTTGTCGACGACAGACAAAAACTTCTGCTTTGGGAAACGCTCATGGAACATGTCACCCTACCAGATTATTTCACAGATGCGGATGTGGAGAAAGTCAAGGACGCTGCTCTTAGGAAGATGGCGGTTGCATTCAACAACCACAAGAATTGTGTATGGGACCAGCACGTCAAGGGAGGAAAGAAGACTCCAGTATTCAAGGGAACACTAGAGAAGCAAAGTGCTCATTGGGACGATTTCGTGAAATTCAAGGAATCAGAATTATCTAAGAAACGGTCGAGAATAAACAACGCCAATGCTGCAAAAAAGGATAAGTTCTATAAGCTGGGGCCAGGTGGCTACGCGGTGGGAATGCCTAAGTGGGATAAGTCTGAGAAAGAGGTGGATATCACATCCCTAGCTTTTGGTGCTGCCTAGTGTTTGCATCATGTTTAACTTTCATGGAAATTTGAAATGGGGCTGATCAAACCCTAACACTTTGAAATCCAAATAGGCCCAGCTTAAAAAAAATGCTTTCAATGAACCAAAGTACCCTTCATCAATGTTTGCTAATTTTGGCAAGGCTTTGGATACAAACCAAAAATATTGAACATTTTTAAGGAATATTTTGGGCACTGAAATTAAATCATATTGTATTTGAATTTGAATTTATATTCCTAATATATAGAATATATTTTCAAATGTATCAGAAATATTTGTGTACATAGGTATTTACAGAAAGTTTTGGCACTGATTTGAATTTGTTTTGAGTTTAAACAGTGGCAAAACAAAACAAAACAGAAAAACAGAATAGAAAAACAGAAACAAAAGAAAAATGAAAGGCCACCGGGCCTCTTACCCGCACCCACCTGGCGACCCACCTACCTGGTCCAGCCCACCTACCCCGACCACGCCGTCTTCCACCTCGCGCCAGTAGGCGAGGCGCGTGCCCGACGCGCGCACACTGCCGTGCGGCCACCTCCTCCCTGCCTGGCTGGCCGCCTCCTCCCCCTGGACGCCCTGGAACGTCGACACGCACCCCCCGATCCCTCTCACTCTCCCCCTGGACCTCTTCCCTCTGCTCTCTCCGTGCGGCACCACCGAACGCAGCCGTCGCCACCGATGAGCACCGCCGTGGCCACAGCCACTGCCTCGCCTCACCGATGCTCTCAGAGACTCCGCCACAACCTCTTCTCCCTCCTCGCCGAGCTACACGAGCCAGGACGGCCCCAAGACGACGCCTATGGCGTTCTTCCCCGACCACGGCCGCCGGATGCCGCCGTCCGATTCACCGTTTCAAACGCCTCCCCAAGCTCGCTGATCTACTCTATGTGTCCACTGTGAGCCCCTGCGTCGAACCCCTCTCTCTGCTCACTCGTTTGCTTCCTGCAACTGCAATAGCCATCATGGCCGAGAGCTTGGCTCCGCCGGCCATGCCGCCGCCATGACCACGGCCACGTAAGCTTGCAGCCGAGCACCCTAACATGCTCAGGGCGACCCTAGGATCCTAACTCGACCAACCGCTGCTCCATTCGTCCACCGTAGCACCGATCTCGGTGTTGTACGAACTCTGACCGCCGCACTAGTCGTCGCCGCGGCCCTTTTGGTCCACGCCGGCTCGAACCGATGGCACCGCTGGACGCGCACGAGCGCCAGCGTCACGTTGGTGGCCTCCGCCGGCCATTTGGTCACTGGAGCAAGAAACCGAGCCACTCCAGTGTGCCTCTGTCACGTTTTGGTTCCTGCCGGCGTAACTCCGGCGAGGGTGATGTGGTAGATTAGTTAGGGCTAATGATGCACTTAGTCCACACCTAGTGACACTGACAGCAGGGCCCCACTAACTAATTAAACTTAGATTAGTTTGTGCTTAGTATTAACTAATCACAGTGGCCCCACGCGTCAGCATTGACCATGCTGATGTGGCCATTGACTGGGTCCACATGTCAGTGACCCTAACTAGCACCGTGACACTGACCAGTGGGACCCACAAGTCGGGCTTGACCTGGACGGCTCCTGTTGACCTACTGACATCAGCATGACCTAATGCTGATGCTATGAATCATTTTCTGGATTTAAGTTTATTCAGGAAATTCCAGAAAATGCCCAAAACTTCAAAAAATCATAGAAATTAATCTATAGCTCAGAATGAAATAAATTATATATGAAAAATTATCAGAAAAATGCAATCTATCCATTTATGCTACTTTCATGCATGTTAAACCAACTTATACCCACTGTATAAGTGAAAACATGATAATGGCATTTTAAATGCTAAATATTGAGTTTGCATATGAACCCTTGGTCCATATGGACTTCATTTAAATTGTTGCTAGATGCATTAGTGCAAATCATAACATTATTGCCATGTCATGATCATGCATCATATTGTGCATTGCATTGATCGTGTTTCTTCTCTGTTTGCTGGTGTTGTTCCCCCCTCGGTAGACGTTGTTCCGACGTTGTGATCGTTGACACTGATGAAGACTCAATGCTATCTTCAGAAGTGCCAGGCAAGCAAAACCCCCTTGTTCATTCCGATACAATCCCACTCTCTTGCTCCTGCTCTCTTTTACTGCATTTGGACAACACCGTTTCAACTGTTACATGTTGCGATACCTGAACCCCTTTCCTCTGCATGACCTGTCATTGCCACAGGAAATAGATGAAACCCACTAGCATGAGTAGGAGTTGTTTGAGCCCTGATGTGCCTACTCATTCATGCTTGTTTTTCGTGCCTGCTATTGCTTAGGATTGTGTCAGGTCTGATTCATCGGGGATGAACCGGAGGTGTGTGAACATGTCCTACTGTTGAGAGCTAAGTGTGTGAATAAGATTTGGTAAAGGTATCGGTGAGAGGCCATGTAGGAGTACATGGTGGGTTGTCTCATAGAAGCCATCCTTAGGAACTGAGTTCTGTGTTTGTGATCCATGAAACAGCTACTACCACACGTTGGGCCCTGAAATATGACCCCACTCGACTTATTAACCGCCCTTGTCCTCTGTCCAGGAGTTGCAACTAGTTTCTGGTGCTTGTAGGATATGTGTTGGCGGCCGTGCGTAGCGCTGACCCTAGGGGTGGGCTATGATGCGGTAGATACACCGTGGCACAGTGAACCGGAAGCCCGTTTGGTGTCTCGGGAACCCTGCACACATCATTTGGGGCTGTGAGCGAAACTCCGGCCGGATCTCCTCGCGGATGGAACCCGAATAGGTGATAAACCTGGACTAGAGACTTGTGTGGTTAGTCAGGTCGTGGTCTACACCCACGTCGGCTTTCTCTTGAAGTCTGCCGAGCACATGTCGTGTGCAGACGCTAAGTGGTGGAAACATGTGTGAAGAAGTACACCCCTGCAGGGTTATAATATGATCTATTTGAATAGCCGTATCCACGGTAAAGGACTTCTGGGTTGCCTATAACAGTTCATAGACAAGTGAAAGTGGATACTCTAAAATGCGCAAGATAAGCGTGAGTACTATGGATGGCCTTCTCGTAGGGAGACGGGAGCGGATCCCTAGTGGTGTCTTGATATGGTGAATATGTAGACTCGTGTGCGCCAACTCAAAAGAGTTGCTTGCAGTCGTAGTTCAGGTTAGCCACTGAGTCAAAGCTGGCTTGCTGTAGTTAAACTCCACCCCCCGTGTTTTTGCAGAGAGACTTCAATCTCGCTAGTAGTTTCGCGTGGACTTCGACGTTTAGCTTGATACCTCAGCTGTTGGGGAACGTTGCAGAAAACAAAAAAATTCCTACGTTTCTCCAAGATCCATCTATGAGTTCATCTAGCAATGAGTGATCGGGTGCATCTACATACCTTTGTAGATCGCGAGCGGAAGCGTTCAAAGAACGGGGATGAGGGAGTCGTACTCGACGTGATCCAAATCACCGGAGATCCTAGCGCCGAACGGACGGCACCTCCGCGTTCAACACACGTACGGTCAGCGTGACGTCTCCTCCTTCTTGATCCAACAAGGGGGAAGGAGAGGTTGAGGAAGATGGCTCCAGCAGAAGCACGACGGCGTGGTGGTGGTGGTGAAGCAGTACTCCGACAGGGCTTCGCCGAGCTCTACGGAGGAGGAGGAGGTGTTGGAGGGGAGAGGGAGGCGCCAGGGGCATGGGTGTGGCTGCCCTCCCTCCCCCCTCTATATATAGGGTCCCCAAGGGGGGGGCACCGGCCCTGGAGATCCAATCTCCCAAGGGGGCGGCGGCCAAGGGGGTGGAGTGCCCCCCAAGGCAAGTGGGGCGCCCCCCACCCTAGGGTTCCCAACCCTAGGCGCAGGGGGGAGGCCCAAGGGGGGTGCAACAGCCCACTAGGGGCTGGTTCGCCTCCCACTTCAGCCCATGGGGCCCTCCGGGATAAGTGGCCCCACCCGGTGGACCCCCGGGACCCTTCTAGTGGTCCCGGTACAATACCGGTGACCCCGAACCTTGTCCCGATGGCCGAAATAGCACTTCCTATATATAATTCTTTACCTCCAGACCATTCCGGAACTCCTCGTGACGTCCAGGATCTCATCCGGGACTCTGAACAACTTTCGGGTTACTGCATATTCATATCTCTACAACCCTTGCGTCACCGAACCTTAAGTGTGTAGACCCTACGGGTTCGGGAGACATGTAGACATGACCGAGATGGCTTTCCGGTCAATAACCAACAGCGGGATCTGGATACCCATGTTGGCTCCCACATGCTCCTCGATGATCTCATCGGATGAACCACGATGTCGAGGATTCAAGCAACCCCGTATACAATTCCCTTTGTCAATCGGTACGTTACTTGCCCGAGATTCGATCGTCGGTATCCCAATACCTCGTTCAATATCGTTACCGGCAAGTCACTTTACTCGTACCATAATGCATGATCCCGTGACCAGACACTTGGTCACTTTGAGCTCATTGTGATGATGCATTACCGAGTGGGCCCAGAGATACCTCTCCATCATACGGAGTGACAAATCCCAATCTTGATCCATGTCAACCCAACAGACACTTTCGGAGATACCCGTAGTATACCTTTATAGTCACCCAGTTACGTTGTGACGTTTGGTACACCCAAAGCACTCCTACAGTATCCGGGAGTTACACGATCTCATGGTCTAAGGAAAAGATACTTGACATTGGAAAAACTCTAGCAAACGAACTATACGATCTTGTGCTATGTTTAGGATTGGGTCTTGTCCATCACATCATTCTCCTAATGATGTGATCTCGTTATCAATGACATCCAATGTCCATAGTCAGGAAACCATGACTATCTGTTGATCAACGAGCTAGTCAACTAGAGGCTTACTAGGGACATGTTGGTGTCTATTTATTCACACATGTATTACGATTTCCGGATAACACAATTATAGCATGAATAAAAGACAATTATCATGAATAAGGAAATATAATAATAATGCTTTTATTATTGCCTCTAGGGCATATTTCCAACAGTCTCCCACTTGCACTACAGTCAATAATCTAGTTACATTGTGATGAATCGAACACCCATGGAATTCTGGTGTTGATCATGTTTTGCTCTAGGGAGAGGTTTAGTCAACGGATCTGCTACATTCAGGTCCGTATGTACTTTACAAATATCTATGTCTCCATCTTGAACATTTTCACAAATGGAGTTGAAGCGATGCTTGATGTGTCTGGTCTTCTTGTGAAACCTGGGCTCCTTGGAAAGTGCAATAGCTCCAGTGTTGTCACAGATGAGTTTGATCGGCCCGACGCATTGGGTATGACTCCTAGGTCGGTGATGAACTCCTTCACCCAAATTGCTTCATGCGCTGCCTCCGAGGCTGCCATGTACTCCGCTTCACATGTAGATCCCGCCACGACGCTCTGCTTGCAACTACACCAGCTTACTGCCCCACCATTCAAAATATACACGTATCCGGTTTGTGACTTAGAGTCATCCAGATCTGTGTCGAAGCTAGCATCGACGTAACCCTTTATGACGAGCTCTTCGTCACCTCCATAAACGAGAAACATTTCCTTAGTCCTTTTCAGGTACTTCAGGATATTCTTGACCGCTGTCCAGTGTTCCTTGCCGGGATTACTTTGGTACCTACCTACCAAACTTACGGCAAGGTTTACATCAGGTCTGGTACACAGCATGGCATACATAATAGAACCCATGGCTGAGGCATAGGGGATGACACTCATCTCTTCTATATCTTCTCCCGTGGTCGGACATTGAGCTGAGCTCAATTTCACACCTTGCAACACAGGCAAGAACCCCTTCTTAGACTGATCCATATTAAACTTCTTCAATATCTTGTCAAGGTATGTGCTTTGTGAAAGACCTATGAGGCGTCTTGATCTATCTCTATAGATCTTGATGCCTAATATATATGTAGCTTCTCCAAGGTCCTTCATTGAAAAACTCTTATTCAAGTAGGCCTTAATGTTGTCCAAAAGCTGTATATCATTTCCCATCAAAAGTATGTCATCTACATATAATATGAGAAATGCTACAAAGCTCCCACTCACTTTCTTGTAAACGCAGGCTTCTCCATAAGTCTGCATAAACCCAAACGCTTTGATCATCTCATCAAAGCGAATGTTCCAACTCCGAGATGCTTCCACCAGCCCATAAATCGAGCGTTGGAGCTTGCACACCTTGTTAGCATTCTTAGGATCGACAAAACCTTCCGGCTGCATCATATACAATTCTTCCTTAAGGAAACCATTAAGAAATGCCGTTTTGACGTCCATTTGCCATATCTCATAATCATAGAATGTGGCAATTGCTAACATGATTCGGACGGACTTTATCTTCGCTACCGGTGAGAAAGTCTCATCGTAGTCAACCCCTTGAACTTGTCGATAACCCTTAGCGACAAGCCGAGCTTTATAGATGGTCACATTACAATCCGTGTCTATCTTCTGATTAAAGATCCATTTATTTTCTATGGCTCGCCGCTCAACGGGCAAGTCAGTCAAAGTCCATACTTCGTTTTCATACATGGATCCTATCTCAGATTTCATGGCTTCTAGCCATTTTTCGGAATCCGGGCCCGCCATCGCTTCTTCATAGTTCGAAGGTTCACCGTTGTCTAACAACATGATTTCCAAGACAGGGTTGCCGTACCACTCTGGTGCGGAACGTGTCCTTGTGGACCTACGAAGTTCAGTAGCAACTTGATCTGAAGTTTCATGGTCATCATCATTAACTTCCTCTCTAGTCGGTGCAGGCACCTCAGGAACATTTTCTTGAGTTGCGCCATTTTTCGGTTCAAGAGGTAATACTTAATCAAGTTCTACTTTCCTCCCACTTACTTCTTTCGAGAGAAACTCCTTCTCTAGAAAGGATCCATTCTTGGCAACAAAGATCTTGCCTTCGGATCTGAGGTAGAAGGTATACCCAATAGTTTCTTTAGGGTATCCTATGAAGACGCATTTTTCCGACTTGGGTTCGAGCTTTTTAGGTTGAAGTTTCTTGACATAAGCATCGCATCCCCAAACTTTTAGAAACGTCAGCTTAGGTTTCTTCCCAAACCATAATTCATACGGTGTCGTCTCAACGGATTTCGACGGAGCCCTATTTAAAGTGAATGCGGTAGTCTCTAAAGCATAGCCCCAAAATGATAGCGGTAAATCGGTAAGAGACATCATAGATCGCACCGTATCTAATAGAGTGCGATTACGACGTTCGGACACACCATTACGCTGAGGTGTTCTAGGTGGCGTCAGTTGTGAAACTATTCCACATTTTCTTAAGTGTGTGCCAAATTCGTGACTCAAGTATTCTCCTCCACGATCTGATCGCAAGAACTTGATTTTCCTGTCACGTTGATTCTCAACCTCACTCTGAAATTCCTTGAACTTTTCAAAGGTCTCAGACTTGTGTTTCATTAAATAGACATACCCATATCTACTCAAGTCATCCGTGAGGGTGAGAACATAACGATAGCCACCGCGAGCCTGAACACTCATTGGACCGCACACATCAGTATGTATGATTTCCAATAAGTTGGTTGCTCGCTCCATTGTTCCTGAGAACGGAGTCTTGGTCATTTTACCCATGAGGCATGGTTCGCACGTGTCAAATGATTCGTAATCAAGAGACTCTAAAAGTCCATCCGCATGGAGCTTCTTCATGCGTTTGACACCTATGTGACCAAGGCGGCAGTGCCACAAGTATGTGGGACTATCATTATCAATCTTACATCTTTTGGTATTCACACAATGAATATGTGTAGTATTACGCTCGAGATTCATTAAGAATAAACCATTCACGATCAGAGCATGACCCTAAAACATATCTCTCACATAAATAGAACAACCATTATTCTCGGATTTAAATGAGTATCCATCTCGTATTAAACGAGGTCTTGATACAATGTTCATGCTCAAACTTGGCACTAAATAACAATTATTGAGGTTCAAAACTAATCCCGTAGGTAAATGTAGAGGCAGCGTGCCGACAGCGATCACATCGACCTTGGAACCATTCCCGACGCGCATCATCACCTCGTCCTTCGCCAGTCTCCGCTTATTCAGTAGCTCCTGCTTTGAGTTACAAATGTGAGCAACTGCACCGGTATCAAATACCCAAGAGCTACTACGAGTACTGGTAAGGTACACATCAATTACATGTATATCACATATACCTTTCGTGATGCCGGCCTTCTTGTCCGCTAAGTATTTGGGGCAGTTCCGCTTCCAGTGACCACTTCCCTTGCAATAAAAACACTCAGTCTCGGGCTTGGGTCCATTCTTTGGCTTCTTCCCGGCAGCTTGCTTGCCGGGCGCGGCAACTCCCTTGCCGTCCTTCTTGAAGTTTTTCTTACCCTTGCCTTTCTTGAACTTAGTGGTTTTATTCACCATCAACACTTGATGTTCCTTTTTGACTTCCACCTCTGCTGATTTCAGCATTGCAAATACTTCAGGAATGGTCTTTTCCATCCCCTGCATATTGAAGTTCATCACAAAGCTCTTGTAGCTCGGTGGAAGCGACTGGAGGATTCTGTTAATGACCGCGTCATCCGGGAGATTAACTCCCAGCTGAGTCAAGCGGTTATGTAACCCAGACATAGTGAGTATGTGCTCACTGACAGAACTATTTTCCTCCATCTTACAGCTGAAGAACTTGTCGGAGACTTCATATCCCTCGACCTGGGCATGAGCTTGAAAAACCATTTTCAGCTCTTCGAACATCTCATATGCTCCGTGTCTCTCAAAAGGTTTTTGGAGCCCCGGCTCTAAGCTGTAAAGCATGCCGCACTGAACGAGGGAGTAATCATCGGAACGTGTCTGCCAAGCGTTCATAACGTCTTGTTCTACAGGGAGAACAGGTGCTTCACCTAGCGGTGCTTGTAGGACATAACCTTTCTTGGCAGCTATGAGGATGATCCTCAGGTTCTGGACCCAGTCCGTATAGTTGCTGCCATCGTCTTTCAGCTTGGTTTTGTCTAGGAACGCGTTGAAGTTGAGGACAACGTTGGCCATTTGATCTACAAGACATAATCTAAATATTTTAGACTAAGTTCATGATAATTAAGTTCATCTAATAAAATTATTCAATGAACTCCCACTTAGATAGACATCCCTCCAGTCATCTAAGTATAACATGATCCGAGTTAACTAGGCCGTGTCCGATCATCACGTGAGACGGACTAGTCAACATCGGTGAACATCTTCATTTTGATCGTATCTTCTATACGACTCATGCTCGACCTTTCGGTCTTCTATGTTCCGAGGCCATGTCTGTACATGCTAGGCTCGTCAAGTCAACCTAAGTGTTTGCATGTGTAAATCTGTCTTACACCCGTTGTATGTGAACGTTGGAATCTATCACACCCGATCATCACGTGGTGCTTCGAAACAACGAACTGCCGCAACGGTGCACAGTTAGGGGGAACACTTTCTTGAAATTATTATGAGGGGTCATCTTATTTACGACCGTCGTTCTAAGTAAACAAGATGCAAAAACATGATAAACATCACATGCAATCAAATAATAATAGTGACATGATATGGCCAATATCACATAGCTCCTTTGATCCCCATCTTGGGGCTCCATGATCATCTTGTCACCGGCATGACACCATGATCTCCATCATCGTGTCTCCATGAAGTTGCTTGCCAACTATTACTTCTACTACTATGGCAAACACGTTTAGCAATAAAGTAAAGTAATTTACATGGCATTTCTCAATGACACGCAGGTCATACAAAAAATAAAGACAACTCCTAAGGCTCCTGCCGGTTGTCATACTCATCGACATGCAAGTCGTGATTCCTATTACAATGGCATGAACATCTCATACATCACATATATATCATTCATCATTCATCGCAACTTTGGCCATATCACATCACAAAACACTTGCTGCAAAAACAAGTTAGACGTCCTCTAATTGTTGTTGCAAGTTTTACGTGGCTGCAATAGGGTTCTAGAAAGAACGTTTTCTTACCTACGTGAAAGCCACAACGTGATTTGTCAACTTCTATTTACCCTTCATAAGGACCCTTTTCATCGAATCCACTCCAACTAAAGTGGGAGAGCCAGACACCCGCCAGCCACCTTATGCAACTAGTGCATGTTAGTCAGTGGAACCGGTCTCACGTAAGCGTACGTGTAAGGTTGGTCCGGGACGCTTCATCCCACAATACCGCTGAAGAAAAATAAGACTAGTAGCGGCAAGAAAGTTGACAACATCTACGCCCACAACAAATTGTGTTCTACTCGTGCAAAGAGAACTACGCATAGACCTAGCTCATGATGCCACTGTTGGGGAACGTTGCAGAAAAAAAAATCCTACGGTTTCACCAAGATCCATCTATGAGTTCATCTAGCAACGAGTGATCGGATGCATCTACATACCTTTGTAGATCGCGAGCGGAAGCGTTCAAAGAACAGGGATGAGGGAGTCGTACTCGACGTGATCCAAATCACCGAAGATCCTAGCGCCGAAAGGACGGCACCTCCGCGTTCAACACACGTACGGTCAGCGTGACGTCTCCTCCTTCTTGATCCAGCAAGGGGGAAGGAGAGGTTGAGGAAGATGGCTCCAGCAGCAGCACGACGGCGTGGTGGTGGTGGAGAAGCAGTACTCCGACAGGGATTCGCCGAGCTCTATGGAGGAGGAGGAGGTGTTGGAGGGGAGAGGGAGGCGCCAGGGGCATGGGTGCGGCTGCCCTCCCTCCCCCCCTCTATATATAGGGTCCCCAAGGGGGGGTGCCCGCCCTGGAGATCCAATCTCCCAAGGGGGCGGCGGCCAAGGGGGTGGAGTGCCCCCCAAGGCAAGTGGGGCGCCCCCCACCCTAGGGTTCCCAACCCTAGGCGCAGGAGGAAGGCCCAAGGGGGGCGCACCAGCCCACTAGGGGCTGGTTCCCCTCCCACTTCAGCCCATGGGGCCCTCCGGGATAGGTGGCCCCACCCGGTGGACCCCCGGGACCCTTCCGGTGGTCCCGGTGCAATACCGGTTACCCCGAAACTTGTCCCGATGGCCGAAATAGCACTTCCTATATATATAATTCTTTACCTCTGGACCATTCTGGAACTCCTCGTGACATACGAGATCTCATCTGGGACTCCGAATAACTTTCGGGTTACTGCATATTCATATCTCTACAACCCTAGCGTCACCGAACCTTAAGTGTGTAGACCCTACGGGTTTGGGAGACATGTAGACATGACCGAGATGGCTCTCCGGTCAATAACCAACGGCGGGATCTGGATACCCATGTTGGCTCCCACATGCTCCTCGATGATCTCATCGGATGAACCACGATGTCGAGGATTCAAGCAACCCCGTATACAATTCCCTTTGTCAATCGGTACGTTACTTGCCCGAGATTCGATCGTCGGTATCCCAAAACCTCGTTCAATCTCTTTATCGGCAAGTCACTTTACTCGTACCATAATGCATGATCCCGTGACCAGACACTTGGTCACTTTGAGCTCATTGTGATGATGCATTACCGAGTGGGCCCAGAGATACCTCTCCGTCATACGGAGTGACAAATCCCAGTCTTGATCCGTGTCAACCCAACAGACACTTTCGGAGATACCCGTAGTATACCTTTATAGTCACCCAGTTACGTTGTAACGTTTGGTACACCCAAAGCACTCCTACAGCATCCGGGAGTTACACGATCTCATGGTCTAACGAAAAGATACTTGACATTGGAAAAACTCTAGCAAACGAACTATACGATCTTGTGCTATGTTTAGGATTGGGTCTTGTCCATCACATCATTCTCCTAATGATGTGATCTCGGTATCAATGACATCCAATGTCCATAGTCAGGAAACCATGACTATCTGTTGATCAACGAGCTAGTCAACTAGAGGCTTACTAGGGACATGTTGGTGTCTATTTACTCACACATGTATTACGATTTCCGGATAACACAATTATAGCATGAATAAAAGACAATTATCATGAACAAGGAAATATAATAATAATGCTTTTATTATTGCCTCTAGGGCATATTTCCAACATCAGCTACGATCTTGTGCCCTCGGCAGGATATGGTAGATAGTCAGGCTTCTTAGCCTTTTTCATTTGTAGATGTCTGTACTCAGACATGTTAAGCTTCCGCATGTGCTTTGATTTGTATGCTATGTTGTTGGGTCATGAGACCCATGTTTGTAATATCTTGCTCCCCGGAGCCTAATGAATAAATTCTTGAGTCGTAGAGTTATGTTGTGATGCCATGTTGTATTTACACATATCGAGCATATTGTGTGTATGATTGAAATGCTTGGTATGTATGGGATCCAACAATCTAGTTGTTTATCCTTGGCAGCCTCTCTTATGGGGAAATGTAGTCTAGTGCTTTCATGAGCCATAGTAGTCCGCTACAGCCCGGTTCACCGGAGTCCTGCTAGCCCAGCACTACTGCTCAGGACACATGACTGGCCGACATGTGTTTCACTTCGTTCCTGTGTCTGTCCCTTCGGGGAAATGTCACGCGGTGACATCCGGAGTCCTGCCTAGCCTGCTTCAGCCCGGGTTCCTGGAGTCCTGTTAGCCCAGTGCTATAGCCCGGATTCACACGCTGCTGACCGACATGCTCGATGTGATTCATGTATGCCTGTCCCCATAGGTTGGTGCCGCTTTGGGTTCACGATTAGCCATGTCAGCCCGGGTTCTCTGTCATATGGATGCTAGCGACACTATCATATACGTGAGCCAAAAGGCGCAAACGGTCCCGTCCATGATAAGGCGACACTCGTGGGAATACTGTGCGTGAGGCCGCAAAGTGATATGAGGTGTTACCGGCTAGATCGATGTGACTTGGAATCGGGGTCCTGACAGCGTTGGTATCAGAGCCTGACTGCCTGTAGGATTACCAAGCCAAGTTGGTCGAAGTCGTGTCTAGAAATGCTTTAGTTATATAAGGGAATTGATTGTGGATGGGAATGTAAGGCTCTTTTTACTCCTTATCCTCATGACCTTCTGATTTGAGTCATCTTATCTTTTCTACGGGGATAAGAACTAGGCTTCTCTTCTATCTCACTGGATGACGTGTTACTAAACCGTAGTTGCCTAGGATTGTGGAGTTCAAGCCTCAGTTCAGTTCCTACTACTTCCATATGTTCATAGCTGGCCTCAGAACCTTGAGTTTGTGATGTTGAGTGGCTATGCCACCATTTTTTGCAGGTTGTCTCAAATCTTTTGAGAAATTACAGCCATTACGCTGTCCGAGTCATCCCAGGTTTCTAAATAGTCTGATGCACTTGAAAATCTTTCTTCCATGTTCTGTTGTATTTTGGTCTAGATTAAGCACACTAATCGGTGTGTTGAGGTACTCCGTTGCCTTGATGTGTATGTTGGAGTTAGTATTATGACCCTAGGTGTCCTCGAGAATTTAGCAATGCTTCCGTATCCCCAGGGTGATGATTCTGGCCATCATTCTTGAAAGCATCCCGTGATGCCATTTAGTTAGTAGGCATTCTATTTCTGGGTTTTTGAGCCCAAGTTCTACTCTAGTTACCTTTTGTGATAGTGTTGCTAGTTCCTTTAGGATATTAGTAAACCTTGCGATAGTCCTCGAGGTCCGTGGTATTTCTTTCTTCCAGATACCATGAACTGCTTATGGCAGAAGTTCTTTTGTACCAAAATATCACAATCATAGTAGTCTTGAGGAGTTCTCCATTCATAATTGTGATTTTGCCAGTTCTACCTTTCTGCATGGGTTATCTGGAAGAAACCTGTTGAACTTGGTTCGACATATTAATCTATGCATCCACAACTCAGAAAGATATATGTCCTCTTGAGTTGTCCCTCTTCATTTGTATTCTGACCATCGCCTATCAATTGATAGTCAGGAGTAAGTGTGCATTCGTTCATCGATACCTACTACTCTTGTGGTCCGTCAAGCCATTCTATTCTGAGATGACTAGGAGAAACAAACTCCAGAACCTCATCCATATCTAGGATTGGGTCAAAGCAATTGTATCCATGGATCAAAATGCCAATCCAGCTTTTGCTCTGCTCTACCTTGGAGTGTTACCATCTTTATGTCAAGAGTGACATGAGAATTGCCCCACCTCTTATGAATTATTGACGCAGTAATACTTCCTGCAATTATTGTTAATTCCTCGGTTCCCGTGTTATTGTGACCGGAATGCCGACAAGTGAATCATGATGTGTGAAATCAATACTGCTAGTAACCCCGTTGCTTGGTAGTTAATGGACAATAATCTCATTCTTAGCATGTTGGTATTGAATTATCATTCTAAGATTGATCGTGCTACCTAGTCCTTATCTCTGGTGCACTCTTCGATAAATGAGTTAGGATTATTCAATCCCTTGCCTATTTGATCATATTGTCTTGCTCTGAAAAGCAAGATTGTTCTCCAGCTTAGTAACATATGGTGGTTCGTGATATTCCGAATATCTTCTCGGAGGTATTACCAGGTTGTCACCTGACCGCTATGTTGAGTTCGTGATCATGTTGGTTTTCCTCCAAACCACCCATTCTCCAAGAATTTGTGTTGTATACCCCTGAGCTAGTTGGTTAAGTCAAACAACAACTTGGAGAGTTGGAAGACAAACGCTTTGCCTAACCTAGTTCATCTCAAGGGACATCTTTTGTGTGTGTGTGTGTTGAAGAAAGATGATATCTTCATCGATTGGTCCTCGTGATCAGTTGTTGGACCTATTGTCTTGTCAAAGCTTTTATTTGAGTGTGTGCTATCATCAAATCAAATCGGAACCAATGATTTTTGTAATGTTATCTTACTCGTGGTTGATCCCTCAAGCATACACCATTATATCTTTTCGGTCTGACCAATGTTATCACCTCCTTCACAAATTGTGGAATCCCATGTATATGGAAACCTGGATGAGTTGTAGTTGAGCACATCGGCAACATCTTTATCTTCTCCATGATTCGTGTTGAACATCAAGATAGTCTTGGAGACTTGTGTAAGCATTTTCTTCGTGTCCTGTTCATGAAGTCTATGTTTGGATGACAGAAGTGACTTCCTCTAATTCACGTGCACTTGGTGTAAGTTGCCGCCGTGAATTCGAGAAAGATTGTTTTTGCTTCCTCTGGAATCATCCCAAGTCAGTCATGCACATGTGCGAAGTATTATGTGGTTTGGAGACTTGCAACCTTCATTCTATATGTATCCCTAGCACACCAAGCCACTGATTGATTTTTCCCAAGGAAAAGGAGTCTGTTGTGTTAATTCTAGGTCATGCACAAGACTTCGATATCCTCGATGATGGTTCCCGGCCAGAACTCGGTAGTGTTTTGTGATAAGACTACCATGTGGTCATGCTTGTCTAGGACAGTGTGTTCACAGTTGTGTAGCAGAACTAGCTCATGTTTTGGAGCTTGCTATCGTAGTTCATTTCCCAAGAATCTTGCAACGTTATCTCGTCAATTTGTGTTGCAACCTTCCATTCTTCTTTCCAGGCCCGATGAGTCTGGATTATTATGACACCATCCAGATCTGAATCTCAGGAAGATATGATGGTTGGAACATTTCCTAGGAACTATCATATTGGTCTCTCTGTAACCCGATAAAGTGGATGTCGTGGCCAACACACCCAGCCGGGAAGACCTATTATTGTAGTATCTTGATTCAGTAAGTTGGCCACCTCCCCATAAGGATTTCGTAGGATTTACTCCAGTAGTTATTCCTTATGGATTCCTGAGCTCCCGGAGTCTAACCTGCGACTTGATGTTCTAGATACCAAACCATTTAAATGAATGGGTTAGGCTAGCACATCAAGGAGAACATTAGAAGCGGAGTGCTAAATGTCTCTCGGTCGATCATCCAGATTTTGATCCCTTGGCCTCGCTAAGGTGAAATCTGAGAAGGTGTTATCTTCCTTTGCATCTGCATCCTCCACCATTGTTCATCATGGTAGTATGTTGTGTTGCCAGGATCCTTGACATGGATATTGGTAAAACTTGATGAATATTAAAATGCTCAAGTTCTTGAGAGCACACACAAGCACTAGGACATATCGTCGGCATTAATTGGGATCCGCTCAAGGTTTCCTCGATTATGCGAGAACCATTCAAATAGTGGAATCTCTCTTTATTGTTGGGTTTCTCCCCAGTTACTAGAATCATTCCCAGCATTTGCATTTTGTTCCTAGCTTGCACCACTAGTGTTTCATTTAACCTTGGACTACCCTTCTCGGTAATTTCTGGTCAGGATCACCTTCAAAAGTGGTCCTACCATGGGTCCCATCCATTTCCGATGATAAGCTAAAAATCATCCATTGCGTTGTCTTCAACAAGGTAGTCCACATCATCCATTCTAGTCTGGGTATGCCATCCTTTCGAACTCCTTCAAACGATCGTTGCATTTCCTGAGGCTGGTACAGAGATTTTCAATGATCTCTGTATCAAAAGTAATTCTTTTGCCACTTAAGGGAATAGCTCTACGAGTCACCTCCACTAAGGTGCCTCCTTATGGTATTATGGGCAACATAACTCCTCGCTACTTCGAAACCCCCCTCACCATCTAATTAAGCGTGGAATTGCTGCCTACCTATTGAACCTTCGTCATCAGTTCCTTGCCATTCCCCCCTGAGGTGTGTTTGTGTCTCAGCTCAAGAGATGTTTCAACGTCTCACTCCATGAGTTGATCCTGAGTATTCGATCTTCGAGGAGATTGATTCATGTAGAGTTTCTTTCTGCCATCATCGTGTTGGATGGAGATCTCGAAAGCAAAGACATCAAGATCAAATTGAAGCAATGAATCAACATCTTCGAGAAGGGCAGTTGGATCGAGAAGATCGTGTTAGCTTTGTGTCCCCTTCGTCTTCTTACCTCACATCTTGAATCTCGGGACGAGATTCCTGTTTAGTGGGGGCGAGTTGTCACAACCCTAGCTTTTCGTGCTGCCTAGTGTTTGCATCATGTTTAACTTTCATGGAAATTTGAAATGGGGGTGATCAAACCCTAGCACTTTGAAATCCAAATAGGCCCAGCTTAAAAAAATGCTTTCAATGAACCAAAGTACCCTTCATCAATGTTTGCTAATTTTGGCAAGGCTTTGGATCCAAACCAAAAATATTGAACATTTTTAACGAATATTTTGGGCACTGAAATTAAATCATATTGTATTTGAATTTTAATTTATATTCCTAATATATAGAATATATTTTCAAATGTATCAGAAATATTTGTGTGCACTTTGAAAAGTCCATATAAGCCGCATAGGTATTTACAGACAGTTTTGGTACTGATTTGAATTTGTTTTGAGTTTAAACAGTGGCAAAACAAAACAAAACAGAAAAACAGAATAGAAAAACAGAAGAAAAAAAAGAAAAATGAAAGGCCACCGGGCCTCTTACCCGCACCCACCTGGCGGCCCACCTACCTGGTCTAGCCCACCTACCCCCACTGTGCCGTCTTCCACCTCACGCCAGTAGGCGAGGCGCGTGCCCGACGCACACGCACTGCTATGCGGCCACCTCCTCCCTGCCTGGCTGGCCCCCTCCTCCCTCTGGACGCCCTGGAACATCGACATGCACCCCCCGATCCCTCTCACTCTCCCCTGGACCTCTTCCCCTCCTCTGCTCCGTCCGCGCGGCACCACCGTACGCAGTCGTTGCCACCGACGAGCACCGTCGTGGCCACAGCCACTGCCTCGCCTCGCCGATGCTCTCAGAGGCTCTGCCGCAACCTCTTCTCCCTCCTCGCCGAGGTACACGAGTCAGGACGGCCCCAAGACGACGCATGTGGCCTTCTTCCCCGACCACGGCCGCCGGATGCCGCCGTCCGATTCACCGTCTCCAACGCCTCCCCAAGCCCGCTGATCTACTCTACGTGTCCACTGTGAGCCCTTGCGTGGAACCCCTCTCTCCACTCGCTCGTTTGCTTCCTGCAATCACAACGGCCATCATGGCCGAGAGCTTGGCTCCGCCAGCCATGCCGCCGCCGTGACCACGGCCACGCAAGCTTGCAGCCGAGCACCCTAACGTGCTCAGGGCGTCCCTAGGATCCTAACTCGACCAACCGCTGCTCCATTCGTCCACGGTAGCGCCGATCTCGTCGTTGTACGAACTCCGGCCGCCGCACTAGTCGTCGCCGCCGCCGTTTTGGCCCACGCCGGCTCGAACCGATGGCATCGCTGGACGCGCACGAGCGCCAGCGTCACGTAGGTGGTCTCCGCCGGCCATTTGGTCAATGGAGCAAGAAACCGAGCCACTCTAGTGCGCCTCCGTCGCGTTTTGGTCGCCGCCGGCATAACTCCGGCGAGGGTGACGTGGCAGATTAGTTAGGGCTAATGACGCACTTAGTCAACACCTAGTGACACTAATAGTAGGGCCCCACTAACTAATTAAACTTAAATTAGTTTCTGCTTAGTATTAACTAATCACAGTGGCCCCACGTGTCAGCATTGACCATGCTGACATGGCCATTGACTGGGTCCACATGTCAGTGATCCTAACTAGCACCGTGACACTGACCAGTGGGACCCACTTGTTGGGCTTGACCTGGACGGCTCCTGTTGACCTGCTGACATCAGCATGACCTAATGTTGATGCTATAAATCATTTTCTGGATTTAAGTTTATTCAGGAAATTCCAGAAAATGCCCAAAATTTCAAAAAATCATAGAAATTAATCTATAGCTTAGAATGAAATAAATTATATATGAAAAATTATCAGAAAAATGCAATCTATCGATTTATGCTACTTTCATGCATGTTAAACCAACTTATACCCACTGTATAAGTGAAAACATGATAATGGCATTTTAAATGCTAAATATGGAGTTTGCATATGAACCCTTGGTCCATATGGACTTCATTTAAATTGTTGCTAGATGCATTAGTGCAAATCATAACATTATTGCCATGTCATGATCATGCATCATATTGTGCATTGCATTGATCGTGTTTCTTCTCTGTTTGCCGGTGTTGTTCCCCCCTCGGTAGATGTTGTTCCGACGTTGTGATCATTGACACTGATGAAGACTCAATGCTATCATCAGAAGTGCCAGGCAAGCAAAACCCCCTTGTTCATTCTGATAAAATCCCACTCTCTTGCTCCTGCTCTCTTTTACTGCATTAGGACAACACCGTTTCAACTATTACATGCTGCGATAGCTGAACCCCTTTCCTTTGCATGACCTGCCATTGCCATAGTAAATAGATGAACCCACTAGCATGAGTAGGAGTTGTTTGAGCCCTAATGTGCCTACTCATTCATGCTTGTTTGTCATGCCTGCTATTGCTTAGGATTGTGTCAGGTCTGGATGAACCGGAGGTGTGTGAACATGCCCTACTATTGAGAGCTAAGTGTGTGAACACGATTTGGTAAAGGTATCGGTGAGAGGCCATGTAGGAGTACATGGTGGGTTGTCTCATTAAAGCCGTCCTTAGGAACTGAGTTCTGTGTTTGTGATCCATGAAACAGCTACTACCACACGTTGGGCCCTGAAATATGACCCTGCTCGACTTATTAACCGCCCTTGTCCTCTGTCCAGGAGTTGCAACTAGTTTTTGGTGTTTGTAGGATATGTGTTGGCGGCCGTGCGTAGTGCCGACCCTAGGGGTGGGCTATGATGCGGTAGATACACCGTGGCACGGTGTACCGGGCCACCCGTTTGGTGTCTCGGGAACCCTGCACACATTGTTTGGGGCTGTGAGCGAAACTCCGGCCGGATCTCCTCGCGGATGGAACCCGAATAGGCGATAAACCTGGACTAGAGACTTGTGTGGTTAGTCAGGTCGTGGTCTACACCCACGTCGGCTTTCGCTTGAAGTCTGCCGAGCACATGTCGCGTGCAGACGCTAAGTGGTGGAAGCATGTGTGAAGAAGTACACCGCTGCAGGGTTATAATATGATCTATTTGAATAGCCGTATCCACGGTAAAGGACTTCTGGGTTGCCTATAACAGTTCGTAGACAAGTGAAAGTGGATACTCTAAAATGCGCAAGATAAGCGTGAGTGCTATGGATGGCCTTCTCGTGGGGAGACGGGAGCGGATCCCTAGTGGTGTATTGATATGGTGAATATGTAGACTCGTGTGCGCCACCTCAAAAGAGTTGCTTGCAGTCGTAGTTCAGGTTAGCCACTGAGTCAAAGCTGGCTTGCTGCAGTTAAAATCCACCCCCCCCCCCCCTTGTTGATACCGATGCATATGTAGCTAGTTCTGATGTAAGTCTTGCTGAGTACTTTTGTACTCACGTTTTCTTAATTTATGTTTTTGCAGAGAGACTTCAGTCTCGCTAGTAGTTTCGCGTGGACTTCGATGTTTAGCTTGATACCTCAGCTACGATCTTGTGCCCTCGGCAGGATCTGGTAGATAGTCAGGCTTCTTAGCCTTTTTCATTTGTAGATGTCTGTACTCAGACATGTTAAGCTTTCGCATGTGCTTTGATTTGTATGCTATGTTGTTGGGTCATGAGACCCAAGTTTGTAATATCTCGCTCCCAGAAGCCTAATGAATAAATTCTTGAGTCGTAGAGTTATGTTGTGATGCCATGTTGTATTTACACATATCGAGCATATTGTGTGTATGATTGAAATGCTTGGTATGTATGAGATCCGACAATCTAGTTGTTTATCCTTGGCAGCCTCTCTTATGGGGAAATGTAGTCTAGTGCTTCCATGAGCCATAGTAGTCCGCTACAGCCCGGTTCACCGGAGTCCTGCTAGCCCAGCACTACTGCTCAGGACACTTGACTGGCCGGCATGTGTTTCACTTTGTTCCTGTGTCTGTCCCTTCGGGGAAATGTCACGCGGTGACATCCGGAGTCCTGCCTAGCCTGCTAAAGCCCGGGTTCCGGAGTCCTGTTAGCCCAGTGCTACATCCCGGATTCACACGTTGTTGACCGGCATGCTCGATGTTATTCATGTATGCCTATCCCCATAGGTTGGTGTCGCTTTGGGTTCACAATTAGCCATGTCGGCCTGGGTTGTCTGTCATATGGATGCTAGCGACACTATCATATACGTGAGCCAAAAGGCGCAAACGGTCCCGGCCATGGTAAGGCGACACCCGTGGGAATACCGTGCGTGAGGCCGCAAAGTGATATGAGGTGTTACCGGCTAGATCGATGTGACTTGGAATCGGGGTCCTGACAGTGAAGGATGCATGTGTCACTCCAGAAACATTGAGCTGCCCCCTGGTGCAGGACTTGGTTCTATGCGCATGGGGGGAGTTGGACCCGAAGAGAGGCAAAGTTTTGAAGAAGGCATGTTTGGACGGAGCCGAAGATAAGCTACTTGTTGCAATAGAAGTGGCTCGATCGGGGGTGTTTGAGCCCAACAGAGAGAACGACGAGCTTACGCGTGCCTTGGGAAATCCTGAACACCCGGGAAGAACACGAGGCAAGGGCGCTATTCCGTGGTATGAGGGGTTTTTGGACTAGAACGCCGACTACAGAACCCGTGCGAGAAAGAAGATTGCATAGGAGAAGAAAAGGAAGATGGAGGAGGAACAGAGGAAGCTGGACTATGAACGCCTTCAAGGCCTAAAATCAGCGCGCGTGGATTTGGCAGTCGAATTCCAGCGGCAGCAGGAGCAGATCGACTCACTTAGCCAGCAAAGGGGGTCTTAGCAGCTGCAACAGCTAGCGGATGATCCAGCATTGGATAGCACCGTCCCATCCATGCCGAGAAGTAGCGTGGGTTCCGCCCCGGGCGACGCATTGCTGGATAGCTACCAAGTGGATGACATCATGGAGACCACTAACTGCGAGCTACACTTCAAAATGAAGAACATATCCATGAAAGTGGCGGACGCCGTTGCTTTTACAAATCCCCCCGAGACAACCTTCCATTGCAACCCGATTCCAGCGGCTATGCTCGTGTCTTGGTTGATGAGGTGGTGGACCAATATTCGGGGCTAGAGCTTGACATTCCTGGAGGTGACGAGGAGCACACACTAGGAGAGGCCAACCATCGTATCATTCTATGAAGAAAGGATTGCATCATCTTTCGAAGGCCACCGACACCGCGTCATCCGACTCCTCGTCGAAGTCCGCCACCGAGTCAGCAGACTCCCGCTCGTCCAAGTCCACCAACGCATTAGGCCACTCCTCCTCCAAGTCCGGCACAGCTTCAGGCCACTCCTCCTCCTCCAAGTCCGGCAAAGCGTCAGGCCACTCCTCCTCCAAGCCCGGCACAACTTGAGGCCACTCCTCCTCCTCCAACTCAGCCACGTCAGCCGTCTTCGCCGCCTCAGCAATCACGGAAGAGAGCCGCCTTAGCTATGGTGCGTAGCGGTACAAGTCGAGGTAGTACTGGAGGTACATGCGGAGGCAAGCGATCTCAACATGGTCCAAGCAGCCTCGTGCCTCTTCCGTAGAGGCCTTACGATTAGTCCGAGGAGGAAAATGCAGCCATATCGAAGGCCGAGGTGGAAGCCCATTTTGCACTGAAACCGCCACCGCCGTCAAGGGAGAAAGTGCCTGAGGAAAAGATTGGCCACTTCATTCGTATGGCTAGAGCACCAGCTCCCAAGCTTGTTGACACAGACTATGAGCGCCACCTCAGGAAGTTAAATCGAGCACGTCTACAGAAAGAGGCGAGCTCGAGCTCGAGCAAATCAGCTGGCAAATGGAGCGGTAAAACCGTTCCCCAGCTAGGAGAACAGGCGGCGCAATCAATCCCCCCGCTTGTTGTGCCAACAACACATGAGAGTACGTGCGCCCAATATTATTATGGGCAAACCGTTAATGTTCCCGGGCTGGGCGCTATGGTAATAACCGAGGAGCATATTGAGCAGGCTAAAAGGCTCATGATCATTGTTGGACAACTCTTCGATATCGATCCCATGTCTTTGATTAGAGAGGAGGAAATAAAACGGAAATATGTCCGGGCCAACCTTTGGTCGAGCCAGACGAGGTCAAGAAGCTCCCAACGAGAATGTATGAATTGCATCAATGCTACATGGACATTACCAAGATTTCCAATCGAGAGTCCCTCATGGTGAATGTCAAGTAGGATCATTACTACCATGAGAAAGCTGTGTCCGTTGAGTATTCAGAACTATTTCAGTTATACAATCAAGATGCACTCGACAAATCAATCGTCAGTTGCTATTGTCTGTAAGTGATTTCTTTCTGTAATTGAAGTCTCAAGCTAGCTGTAGTGATCATTTTGATCACTCATTAACTGTAATTATCCTCACTATAATCTTTTCTGTGGTATTATGCAGGATGAAGATTTATGAAATGAAAAAAGGTGGACGTTATGGCATTGGGTTCATTGACCCAAATACTATTAATGGATACACATGGAAATTAGATCCATATTATGAAAAAAGTGTAGAGGAAAGCATGCTAGAGTTCTTCAAGCGTCTCAATACCAATGAAGATATACTACTTCCTTACAACTTCGAGTGAGTCACACTATCTTGTACTACAAATTCTGTTTTTGCCTACTAGCTAGCTACATGTTTTTGCTTACATATGCCCGCTTAATTAAGACATGCAAACGTGTGTGCATGCAAATTTCACCGGATCTTGTTAATCATTAAGTTGATGAAGGAACAGCTGAAATACTGAACTCACTAATTAAAAAAGCAAGTGACTACACCATCTTGTTTGGGATAGTCAACAGATAATTTCAATCATTATTAACTATATCTCGGCCTATTTAGTTCATCATTTCCTGATATGAACTATTTAATAACCCCTTTATTCATTTTCTTTGTCGGCGGGCAGGCTTGGACAAAGTTCATCAGTGTCACTCCAGGCCAATGGAAAAAAAAGCTGAAATGGTATCAACCCAAGGTAAGTAATTAAGTAGTACTAGCTAGCTAGCTGCCATCTCTTTAATTATCATGCTTGATTAATTATTATCTGATCAAATTCCATTCTCGTAAAGGCCCTGAAGCAGGCGCCGGGGAATAATCTGTGTGCATACTACGTTTGCAAGAACATTTGCATGATGGCGTCCGAAAGAAGCATATATCAAAGATAGGAGTGGGTACGTTGTCAGAACACTATTCACAATTTTTACACCATTATCGATATCTAGTCACACAACTAATACACATGCATATTGATCTACTTCTTAACAGTGCAAAGAGGTGCGGGAGCAGCTCCTAGCAGAGAACCGCATAGAAGCAATTCAAGAGGAAATAGCGGGATTTTTGCTCGACCAGGTCATAGATCCCAAAGGAGAATACTATTATCCGCTACCGCCCCATGAACCACTTCCAATTGTCATCGTGCTCCGAAGGCACCAATTAGTCTAATGCCACTAGCTCCGAAAGCATCAATTAGGAGAAATTGTATATAGCTAGCTAATTGTCTATATATATATATATATATATATATATATATATATATATATATATATGATCGGTTCTACTAGAAATTCTATTTATATATATATGCATAATGTGTACAATATGTGGTATCGTAAAATATCAGCAAACGAAAAAAAATAAATGAAAAACACAAAATTAAATAAAAAAGAAATCATAAATCCAAAACCCCCCAACCTTTTAATACCGGTTGGTGTCATTAACCGGTACTAAAGGGCTCCTTGCCCCAGGAGCTGTCTCGTGCCACGTGGTTGCCCTTTAACACCGGTTCATGCTGAACCCGTACTAAAGGGGGGCCTTTAGTACCCACTCTTTAGTGTCGGTTACCGTACCGGTACTAAAGGGCCTTATGAACCGGTGCTATTGCCTGGTTTTGCACTAGTGATATCATCCGTCTTTTAAATGGAGTGTTTCTTCCTTTCTTTTCTGCAATACATCTTGGTCCATCATGCGCAGTTTCTTCGTACGTAGCTCATGTCCTGTGTGCTGGATCCAGAATGTTTGTATGGAAGGCAAGGTTTTTTTCTAGGGATGGCAAGGTTTTGGTTACCAATTGATAACCCGGCCAATTTGCTCGCCTGCGGGCATCAACTAGGATTTATCTATATTGATTTAAGTGCGCCGCGGGCCGGGATGCGCAGGGCTATATGTCACCCATATTGGTTCACAATAGGAATCGTCTACGGGCGACGACCAATGGGCCAAACCATTAGCATAGCTGTTCACTGTGCATCCACTGCTCAACAGAAAATTAACTATACCCTAGGTGGAGACGAAGCTAGGGTCTCCCGTTCTTGTGCAGCCGCCGTCGCCGCATCTGAGATATTTAAGTCCCCTCGCCTCCAACTGTCATCTGGGCGCTAGAGGTGGGGGATATCGGATCTTCACTTACTCAATATCTAGCGATTATCATAGTTTTGTGAGAATAATTTTCCTCTTATTCTTTTGGCGGTACTGTGAGATTATAGAGTTTCCTGTCCTTGCAGATTTGAGTATTCGGATCTGATGAATTTATGTTGCGGTGTCAAGCTTTTTTTTATTGGTTGATTCTTTGAGAAGGTGAAATCTTTCATCAACATCATGATGATGTTATAATGATTCGTCGGCCTGCACTACTAGGGCATCAACCCCGACCCAAGAGACGTTCATCGGTCAAGGCTTCCCATCTTCTTGGATGGGCGACTCAAAACGCTTTAATAAACCATTATTGGTAATATTTGTGCGGGTGAAGGAGTGACAATATCATTGCTCCAATCCAATTGCAGCCTATTTACCGAAGTCTTTGAAGTATTTCTTCAAGCAGAGAATAATACCGCGAAGGTGTTTTTGAGAGATTTCATTGTAATCCTTAGTCATAAGAATTACTTTGCATTTTCTTGGATCTTAGGTCAAAATCAGCATACCTGTAATTGTTATGTGTATGAATAAAGTTACATGTGTTTCTCAAAAAAAAAGTTGTTCGCTGTGTGCTGTAGGTTCGCTTCATTTCAGTCTTCTTTGTTTTTTATTTACAGTTTTTTATTTTTTATTTTATTTATATTATCATCGGTTTACTTTGATTTTTTATTCTTTTTCTTCATTTTACTATGGCTTTCTTTGTTCTCTCATTTGTTTCTTCTGATCTTTTTACACTTTTGCTTACTTAGTTTCTTTCTTGGTTCTCTTTGTTTTTTGGGTTTTTAACTTTTCCTATTATGTTCCTTAGTTTATTTGTATCAGGATTTTTTTCAGCGCATGTCTACTTTTTCTTAGTGCAAAATGTACATTTTTAGAGCATACGTGACAATTTTTCTGATACATGTTCGACATTTTTGAAATACATGTTTTGAATGTTTTTTTTCTAATACCTAGTAACATTTTCCAAATACAAGTTTTTTTTATTTTTTAAATAGCAAGACACATTTTTTTTAAACTATGAAAACATTTTTTCAATTGTATAATTGTTTTGGAAAATTCCATAGATATTTTTTTACAGTTTATCCAAATTCACATCTAGATGATTTTTTAAGGATGTCAAAAAACTAGGACAAAAATAATAGACAACAAATAGAGTGGACATCAGCTTAGATGTGACATAACTACGTCACATCTACATGTGTCCTAAACAGACCCTTTTTTAATATATGTGATTATTTCCTTAAAATGTCGCATACATTTTTAATGGAAATAAACAATTTTTCAAACAGACACGAACTTTTGTTTGAATTGTATATAAAATTATCTTCAAATGCTGTGAATTTATTTTTTTGAAATGAGCGGATATTTCCACGCCCAATGAGCAACATAAATAGGCCAGCACAGACACGACCTGTCACCTAATATATTTTGCTTGACTTTTTTGAATAAAATTTATGACTTTTATATTTTTAGATAACAATATTTCTAGAATCACTTTTATTACCTAATATATTAAAAAAAACTTTCATAGGTCAATCGAAAATATTCCAACTCTTTTAAATTTGTTCATATAGTTAGGAAAATTGTTTTAAAGCGTAATTGATTTTACAGTACTAATGAAGGTTGCAGATAGAATATAGAGGCGGCATGGCACATAATTTAAATTATGGCTGGCTGAGTCATTCCCTGTTTTTTTGTATTTTTACTCTTTTTGCCTTGCCTCAAGCCCTGCGTAAACATACTTTGCTTGCTTAATATGTAGTGTTTTTTAACCACTGCTGTTTTTTTTTTGAAAAATCCCAAAACAGCAGATTGCTTTGTGTTATACCAAAACAAATCATGCTAACTGGGAATTTTTTTTATTTCAAACTAGGTGCATGGTTATAAAAATACATTTCTCATCTCAAAGGAGATGTTTATGTATTTTAAAATACATTTCGATGTATTTGAAAAAAATGGCCATGATGATAAATAAAAGTGTTCATTAACAGAAGAAATGTTCATATGTTTACCACCAAAGTAAGGTAAAATTAACTATTTAGGAAAATAAAATGGTTAATGTTTAGAAAAGTAAATTGAAAATAACAAGGTGACAAATAATGTGAAATGGGGGGGGGGGGGTGATATGGCCTATAAAGCGAACTAAAATGTGGTTGGATGGTTAGAAGGATAGTAGTATCCTTGGCCCACTAGGGTTCAAGTCCTAGACCTGACATTGGTACTCGCATCTTATTGGTTCTGTTTCGGACTTTCAGGCGATGTCCGTTTAGTAGGAGAAGACGTTCCTGTCGACTACGAGGCACCTGTGGTGACTTCATCAATCTCAAAATACTACGCCAACTCATTTTTCTCAAACATGCTCATAAAGATAAGATGTGCGTGTGCATTTATAGGGACTTTTTATGGTACATTATACTACTCAACATACCAGGTAGTATTAAGTTAATCCAATGGTCAGTATGAGGCGGTCAGATTTTGGCTTAAGGACATATTAGTAAAACTATGTTTCCTCTAATTAATTATTAGACAAATCGCAGACGATAGACGCCGCTGCAGCCCTCCGTCCCAAATGACGGCCAAGTCCCGCCCCATGTTTTTTTTTCGATAAAGCGTATTTTTATTGACTCAAAATGTAGCATCAAGCGGATATAAAATATAATGAGCATCATCCGGCCTCTATATAACTAAAATGCACATAGCCAAACAAAAACAAATTGAAAGAATATAAAAAAGACGACATATCAGCAATAGTAAGATCATATAGGACCGACAGTCCGCCTATGTTGAAGGAGTTGGTGCGGCTATCCGTAGATTATGCTGCCACCCATGCTGAGTGAAGACCTCCCTGGCCACCCGCTCCAACCGCGTACACACCGTCTTGAATAGCGGTTGATACTTCGGTCGGTGTAGTGTAGACCACGTACGAAGCGAGTGCGTACAACGGAAAATAACCTGCAAAAGAAAGGTGTTTTTGCCCTCAAAAACCAAATCATTCCTACATAGCCAGAGTGCCCATAATAAGGCATATGCTCCCACCCAAATTAGTATTTTGAACCTATTTGAAATGCAGTCCAACCAATGACCAAATATATTGGCAACACTTGTGGGCGGATACAAATTGGGCGCTATTTGGATGACTGACCATGTAGAGCACGCAAACTTGCATTCAAAAAAGAGGTGTTTGATTGTCTCGTCATGAGTACAAAAACTACGCTTCTTACTTCCGTGCCAATTGCGACGGGCGAGATTGTCTTTGGTTAGCACAACTCCCTTTCGAAGATACCACATAAAGATTTTAACCTTTAGTGAAATCTTCGACATCCAAATTTTCTTGTTATTATCTACTGGGATCACTGAATGCGTGAGCGCACGATACATAGAGTCAACTGTGAAGAACCCAGATGTAGTGAGGTTCCAGTGAAACACATCCCGTCCTTGTGTCAGGCTTATCGACTCCAATCGAGACAATAAATTTTGCCATGACATAAGACGGGGGCCAATCAAATCCCGCCTAAAAGAAATATTCGGCGGAAATGAACAGAGCACCTGCGCTAGAGTATCATTTTTATCACGAACAATGCGGTACAAAGCTGGATATTGTTCTCGGAGGCTGGCATTGCCCAGCCAGTTATCCTCCCAGAAACGAATCTCCGACCCATCTTTTATTGCAAAGGATCCAAAACGGAAAAGGTGTTTCTTCACCGCCATTAGACCAGCCCAAAAGTGTGAGTCACCAGGTTTTCAATAGGTCTGTGACACAGCTTTTTGGCCTAGATACTTATTGCGCAGCAGGGTTTGCCAAACGCCATCCTCAGTAAGTAGTTTGAACAACCATTTACTAAGTAAGGCATCATTCTTGACCTGAAGGTCATGAATGCCAAGTCCACCTTGGTCTTTCGGCCTACAAACCATGCTCCATTTGGTTAGCCTGTATTTTTTCTTTTCACTGTCCCTTTGCCAAAAGAATCTGGATCTAAAATAATCCAATCTCTGCAAGACCCCTCTTGGGACTTGGAAAAAAGAGAGCATATAGAGAACCATATTTGTGAGGACTGAGTTAATTAAGACCAGTCGTCCTCCAACAGAGAGCAACTTGCCTTTCCAACTACTCAACCGTTTCTCTAAGCGCTCCTCTACATGTTTCCACTCCGCATTAGTGAGTCGCCGATAATGAATCGGAATTCCCAAATATTTAATCGGGAATTGGCCTTGCGCACAACCAAACAAGTCGGCATACTCAGCCGCTGCCTCACTGGCTTCTCCAAAACAGAACAATTCACTTTTAAAAGTTAATTTTAAGACCTGACATCTGCTCAAACGCTGAAAGTAATAATTTCATGTTTCGAGCCTTATCCAGGTCATGTTCCATAAAAAGAATTGTATCATCGGCATATTGCAGGATAGAGAGGCCACCATCCACAAGGTGGGGCACTACTCCTGCAATTTGACCGTCCTGCTTGGCACGATCAATCAGAATAGACAACATGTCAGCCACGATGTTAAATAACATTGGAGACATGGAGTCACCCTGTCGTAGTCCTTTTTTTTGAATGTAATAGCCTATGTCATCATTGACTTTGACAGCCACACTACCTCCAGTAACAAAATTTTGGATCCACTGGCGCCATTTATCGGAGAATCCTTTCATTCTTAGGGCCTGTTGAAGGAACGACCATTTGACCTTATCATAGGCCTTTTCGAAATCAATCTTGAACACTACTCCACTCATGTGTTTACGGTGCATCTCGTGAACAGTCTCATGCAAGATTACTACTCCATCGAGTATATTTCTACCTTGCATGAAAGCCGTTTGAGATGGCCGGACGACATGGTCAGCAACCATGTTGAGCCTATTAGTAGCCACTTTGGTGAAAATCTTGAAGCTGACGTTAAGGAGACATATGGGTCTATATTGCTGGATTCGCTCAGCCTCCTTAATTTTCGGCAACAAAACAATCTCGCCAAAGTTAAGTCTGAATAGATCAAGTTGGCCAGCATGAAGACAATTGAACAACTTCAATAGATCAGCCTTGATGATATCCCAAAAATTCTGATAAAATTCTGCGGGGAAGCCATCAGGGCCTGGAGCTTTGTTATGTTCCATTTGAAACACCGCCGCTCTCACCTCCTCCTCAGAGAAAGGTGTCGTGAGGATATCATTCTCTTCTGCTGTGACTTGTGGAATATTATCTGTTCGGGTCTCGTCAAGGATGAAGTTCCCTTCATCAGGTGCCTCAAACAAAGATTTGTAGTATTTCGAGATATAACTTTTGAGCTCTGCCTGACCTTCGATCTGCCCCTCATCTTGTTGGAGACTGAATATATATACACTTCTTGGCCATCCCAGAGCTTGCCTGCAGGCTGGAGCTCTCAAGAGCTCTGCCATCCCGACACCGCCTGCACTCCTCCCAGCGCACCGTTAACTCAAGTACTCAACGCTGCCAAAAATTGCAGCCTACCCTGCCTGCATGCTGCTGACGGCGGCACGAACTAGCTAGCGATTGTAGCATGTAGCCACGTAATTAGCTAGCTGGTGGAGTGTTCAACAGAGTGGAGTACTTGCCATGATATGGCCTCGTATTCTAGTATCTGCAAGTTCACTCATGGGATCGACTGGACAAGGCCGGGGTCATGCGGCCGGAGCGAAGGCGTCGTCTCCATGTTAGCGACTCTGCTCCAGATTCCAGAGGTTCGATGGGAACACCATAGACCCGGTAATCTAGCCACGGACCAGGACGGGGGCATGCGGCCGGGGCGACGCCCTCGCCTTCGTCGTCTCCGTCGGCGACCCACTCCAAATTCTGTAGGCTCGAGGGTAACACGAAAGGCATGGCGATCTCGCCGCCGCCGATAGCTACCTAGGCCAGTACGGGGACGCTGGCACGTGGCGGACTCGACGGGGGCAACGAGCGATGATGATGCCGGCTGGCAATGGCGACGGCAAATGAACAACTGCGGGATGGAGAATTACTACGTGATATTTCAGGTTTGCCCTCCACTTGTTTTTGAGGGGAAGGTGCCTGCAAGATGGATAAATGTAAACTACTCAAAACACCCTTGTTTAGTTAATATACTACCGAAAATCTAGAGTAGTATTGTAACATTTGGACCGTCGAACGATAGAAATGAACGGTCTACATTGAGCTGATGTACCGTAAAAGGTCTCCATTTATAAGGGTGAGTGTATACTCATGTGTCAGTGACTTCGATTATACCATGTTCAAAACAGTAATAGAAAATTAAATAGACAAAAGATAAAGAAACAAATAAACAAGAAAGAAACAGAAAAAAAGGAAGAAAAGAAACTCGGATATTGGACCCGATCCAATCCAGTAGTCATTTTGTTTTAGGTGATCTCCCTTGGGTCTAGGAAAGCATGTGATAAATCTTACCCAAAAAAAGTGATAAAATGAATAGTAAATCCTTTGCATGTACAACAACATGTTTTGACTTTCTCATCATTGTTATTACCGGGTATATTCCCCATCATCGATAGTTGCGCTTTTGCTGTGCAAATTGGATTTAGCTTATTATGGCCAACAATAATGGACTACAAATATTGCGATTATATATTCCCTCCCTGGTATTGTCAGTTTGGCCAATGTTGCCAAGCTTGGGAGTATGTTGTGTTTTAATCCTACATACCCAGAGCTCCTGATCTAGACGGTTGTCGTCCTGATATTTGGCTTGATCTAGAGGCAGTGGCAAAATTGGTGGTGTCAACTCATTTTGGTCAGCATAGTACACCACGATGTAGCCTTCCCTGGAGTCTTGCATCGGCTGGAATGTGCCCAACAGCCTCACTTCCACCTATTGGGGCAGGTGGTTCATCCCGCTCTCCAATACTCTTAAGGTTATTCCATCTTGTACACGGTGATGTAAATTTAGCATGGAGCTAAAGAAGAAAACTTGAGACGACCTGATGTATCTTTTAGTTTTAGGAGGAATCATTGTTTGTTCGTGTGGTTTCACATTTATTGATCCAACACAATTTGTTCAGTTAAGAAATAAAGTCAGATTACCACAGTGCAGAAAAAAGATGTCCAAAATAGTAATTACAGAGTTGAAAAAATGGGACGATCACACTAATGCCCATGCGACAAACACAAAAAAAGGACTCGTCAACAAACCCGTTGGTATCATCTGCCTACGTCGATCAAGCTATGACCATGGGTACCTTTCTCCCACGTGGCAATCTGGTAAACACTCATGTCCACAAAGAAAACGAGGAAAGTTAGGTCAAGCTCGGTTGCTAATTGTCTAGAAGGTATAGTACGATCATTGTTATCAAATAAATAAATATAGCGTCCTTTCAATTTTGCGTTGCTTAATTTGGATGCAAACGATTTTCCGTTTATACATGCTGACGTGCAAGAAAGACTAAGCACAAATCTCCACATTAATTGACACCAAACAAATTAATTAGCATGGTCGATGATCTGAAATCCACGTCCGGGTAAGCATACATGCGTACGTAGACTATTCACAATGAGAGTAACATAGATGGTAACATCAAACATATCTAGACAAAATAGATGATGTAGCAAGTAATAAATGAAAAAAAAGATATGTGGTAACATAGTTAGTTACTACTAGTATGAGTAACATTACACATACCAAGATAAAATGAGTCTATAGCATAATAAATGAAATGTCGCATGATACCACATATATGTTACTACCCACTGTGAAGGTACACTAGTAGAAAACCGGGCAATAGCACCGGTTCGTAAGGCCCTTTAGTGCCGGTTTAGGAACCGGCACTAATGTTTCAGCACTAAAGCCCCCCCCCCCCTTTAGTACCGGTTCAGCACGAACCGGTGCTAAAGGGAAACCACGTGGCACGAGCCAGCTCCGGGGGCCGGGAGCCCTTTAGTACCGGTTGGTAACACCAACCGGTACTAAAATGTTTGGGGGGTTTTTGGTTTTATGATTTTTTTCATTTAATTTTGTGTTTTCCATTTTAATTTTTTTTCGTTTGCTGGTATTTTACGGTACTACACATTGTACATATTATATATATATATATATATATAATTTCTAGTAGAACCAATCATATATATATCATCAATCATGTCTCACAAACCACCATATTAATTCACACATACACACATGTATAGCTATATACAATTTCTCCTACATATGCATGTTGCCTTCGGAGCCAGTGGCATTAGCCTGATTGGTGCCTTCGGAGCACGATGACAATTGGAAGTGGTTCATGACTTGGTCGATGGGGGCGGTAGCGGGTAATAGTATTCTCCCTTCGGATTTATGACCTGGTCGAGCAAAAATCCCGCTATTTCCTCTTGAAGTGCTTGTACGCGCTCCGTTGGTAGGAGCTTGTCCCGCACCTCTTTGAACTGTTAAGAAGGAGATCAATATGCATGTGTATTAGTTGTGTGACTAGATATCGATAATGGTGTAAAAATTGTGAATAGTGTTCTGACAAGCGTACCCATTCCTGTCTTTGAGATCTGCTCCTTTCGGACGCCATCATGCGAATGTTCTCGCAAACGCAGTACGCACACAGATCAGTCCCCTGCGCCTGCTTCAGGGCCTTTATTACGAGAATGGAATTTAATTTGATCAGATAATAATTAATCAAGCATGATAATTAAAGAGATGGCAGCTAGCTAGCTAGCTAGTACTACTTAATTACTTACCTTGGATCGAAACCATTTCAGTTGTGGTTTCCATTCGCCTTCCGTGACGCTGATGAACCTTGCCCAAGCCTTGCCCGCCGACAAAGAAAATGAATAAAGGGGTTATTAAATAGTTCATATCATGAAATGACGAACTAAATAGGCCGAGATATATAGTTATAAATAATGATTGAAATTACATGTTGACTATCCCATACAAGATGTTGTAGTCACCTTTTGCTGTGAGTAGCGAGTCCAGTATTTCAACTGTTCCGGCGTCAACTTTAATGATACACAAGATCCAGTGAAATCTGCATGCACACACGTTTGCATGTCTTAATTAAGCGGGCATATGTAAGCAAAAACATGTAGCTAGCTAGTAGGCAAAAACAGAGAATTTGTAGTACAAGAAAGTGTGACTCACTCGAAGTTGTAAGGAAGTAGTATATCTTTATTGTATTTGAGGCGCTTCAAGAACTCTAGCATGCTGTCCTCTACCTCTTTTTCATAATATGCATCTAATTTCCATGTGTATTCATTAACGGTGTTTGGGTCAATGTGCCCAATGCCATAACGTCCACCTTTTCTCATTTCATACATCTTCGTCCTGCATAATACCACAGAAAAGAATATAGTGAGGATAATTACACGTAATGATTGATCAAAAGGATCACTACAGCTAGCTTGAGACTTAAATTACAGAAAAAAATCACTTACAGACAATAGCAACTGACGATAGATTTGTCGAGTGCGTCTTGATTGTATAACTGAAACAGTTCAGAATACTCAACGGCCACAGCTTTCTCATGGTAGTAATCATCCTTCTTGACATACACCATGAGGGACTCTCGATCGGATCTCTTGCTAATGTCCATGTACCATTGATGCAATTCATACATTCTCGTTGGGAGCTTCTTGACATCTTCTGGCTCGACCAAAGGTTGGCCCCGGACAAATTTCCGTTTTATTTCCTCCTCTCTAATGATAGGCATGTCCTCGATCTCGAGGAGTTCTCCAACAATGATCTTGAGTTTTTCAGCCTGCATTATATGCTCCTGGGTTATTACCACATCGCCCACCTCGGGAACGTAAACTGTTCGGCCACAATAATATTGGGTGCGCGTACTGTCACGTGTTGTTGGCGGCACAACAAGCGGGGGGATCGATTGCGCCGCCTGTTTTCCCAGCTGGGCAACGGTTTTCCCGCATTTTTTGACAACTGCTTGTTGTTTGCTCGAGCTCGAGCTCGCCTCCTTCTGTAGACGTTGTCGATGTAACTTCCTGATGTGGCGCTCATAGTCTGAGTCAATAGGCTTAGGAGCTGGTGGTTGAGCCATACGAATGAAGTGGTCAACTACTTCCACGCGCACTTTGTCCCTTGGCGGCGGTGGAGGTTTCGGTCCAAAATGGGCGTCGACTTCTGCCCGCACTATGGCATTGGTTTGCTCCTCGGTCCTGTCGTAAGCCCTCACAAGAAGAGGAGTACTGAGGTTTGGACCATATTTATATCGCTTGCCTCCGCCTGTACTTCCTGTATTATGACCTCGACTCGTACCGCTACGCACCATAGCTGCGGGGTGTCTCTTCTGCGATTGCTGAGGCGGCGGAGACGGCTGACGGCACTGAGTTGGACGAGGAGGAGTGGCCTGAAGCTGTGCCGGACTTGGAGGAGGAGTGGCCTGAGGTTGTGCCGGACTTGGAGGAGGAGTGGACGTCTGACGCTGTGTCGGACTTGGAGGAGGAGTGGCCTGACACTTTGCCGGACTTGGAGGAGGAGGAGTGGCCTCACGCATTGGTGGACTTGGAGGAGCGGGAGTCTGCTGACTCGGTGGCGGACTTCGACGAGGAGTCGGGTGACGCGGTGTCGGTGGCCTTCGAAAAATGATGCAATCCTTTCTTAGGATGATACGATGTTTGGCATCTCCGAGTGTGTGCTCCTCGTCACCTCCAGGAATGTCAAGCTCTAGCCCCGAATATTGGTCCGCCACCTCATCAACCAAGACACGAGCATAGCCCGCTGGAATCGGGTTGCAATGGAAGGTTGCCTCGGGGGAATTTGAAAAAGCAACGGCGTCCGCCACCTTCATGGATATGTTCTTCATTTTGAAGTGTAGCTCGCAGTTAGTGTTCTCCGTGATGTCATCCACGGGGTATCTATCCAGCACTACTGCGTCGCCCGGGGCGGAACCCACGCTGCTTCTCGGCATGGATGGGGCGGTGGTATCCAATGCTGGATCATCCGCTAGCTGCTGCAGCTGCAGAGACCCCCTTTGCTGGCTAAGTGAGTCGATCTGCTCCTGATGCCGCTGGAATTTAGCTGCCAATTCCGCTTGACTTGCTTCTAGGCCTTGAAGGCGTTCATAGTCCCGCTTCCTCTGCTCCTCCTCCATCTTCCTCTTCTTGTCCTCCACAATCTTCTTTCTCGCACGGGTTCTGTAGTCGGCGTTCCAGTCCGAAAACCCCTCATACCACGGAATAACGCCCTTGCCTCGTGTTCTTCCCGGGTGTTCAGGATTTCCCAGGGCATGCGTAAGCTCGTCGTTCTCTCTGTTGGGCTGGAACACCCCCGATCGAGCCTCTTCTATTGCAACAAGTAGTGCATCGCCGGCTCTGTTCAGACATGCCTTCGTCGAAACATTGCCTGTCTTCGGGTCCAACTTCCCCCCATGCGCATAGAACCAAGTCCTGCACCTGGGGGGGCAGCTCTTAGTAACCGGAGTGACACTTGCATCCTCCATCTCTTTCTCGGACTTATCCCACTTAGGCATTGCCACCGCGTAGCCACCTGGCCCCAGCTTATGGAACTTATCCTTTTTTCGGCATTGGCCTTGTTTATTCTCGACCGTTCCTTAGCTAATTCTGAATCCTTGAATTTCACGAAATCGTCCCAATGAGCACTTTGATTCTCTAGTATCCCCTCGAATACTGGAGTCTTCCTTCCTCCCTTGACGTACTTCTCCCACGTCATTCTCTTGTGGTTCTTGAATGCAACCGCCATCTTCCTAAAAGCAGCGTCCTTGACTTTCCGCACATCTGCTTCTGTGATATTATCTGGTAGGGTGAAATGTTCCATGAGAGTATCCCAAAGCAGTTTTTTTTTATTCTCGTCGACAAAAGTAACATCTGGACGTGGCTTTGCTGGCTTTCTCCATTCTTGAAGGGAGATCGGGAGTAGGTCCTTCACAAGAACTCCGCACTGACGAACGAACTTGTCCGCAATCTTCTTAGGCGCTAATGGTTCGCCATTAGGTTTGAATGCCTCAATATTGTACTTTACGCCCTCCTTCAACTTTTTGTTCAGGCCTCGTTTCGTCCTTTTGCCTAAAGATTTGCTCGATCCGGATGGCTGAAAGAAGAAAGATCGATTCGTTAATATATCTTCAACTCATTTAAAACATGCGATGATCACCAAATTCCTGCTTATATAAATATATATACCTCGCCGGTGTTTGTTGTTTCAGGATCAACATGTTCTTCGTCGTAGTTCATGACTTCATCTTCTCGGTCGTCGCGATCGAATATCATATCACCCTCTCCGGTATTGTTTAGAAATTCAGAGCCGTCAAAATCTTCTTCATTCTGATCATCATCTGGCCCGCGTATGATATCGAACATGGTCTGTTCTCTCTCTCTGTCGGTATTGTCCGCCATAGCTTTTATTTAACTATGCCAAAAGAAATATAAAACAATTTACTATAATCTCGAATAATAGATATAATCTCGAATACATCGTCTCGAATAATAGATATAATCTCGAATACATCGTCTCGAATAATAGATTTAATCTCAAATACATCGTCTCGAATAATAGATATAATCTCGTCGAATACATCGTCCCAAATAATATATATAATCTCGAATATTATATATCGAATACATCACTAGCTAGCTAGCTAGCTAATAAAGATCGAATACTAGAGAGTAATCTAGGCGGTGGACAATCAAAGTGAAGGAAGCATCACTGGATCATAGCTCGGGTGATCTCCCCAAAGAACCTGTCAGGTATTGGAGAACCTGACGTCCATAGCAGCCATGTAGCGATGGACGTGCTCGTCCTCCTCCCTGACACAGCGACGTACCACCTCCGGCGGGGCCGGCTCCCTCCGCACCGAAAGTGGCCCACGCGAATGCCACCAAAGAAGATGAGGGTCAGCGACGGGACCGGGGGCCGGGTTCCTCACCAAGCGTCGCGCCCCTGAAGGTAGCACCTCCCAGTGCCAGCCCGGCGGAGCCCAGTCCCGGACATGGGTCCTCTGAAGCACGACGTCGTCGCGGGCGTGTCGACGGCGAGGATGCGGGCCGGGCATCGTCGACAACAAAATACTATATGCAAATTGTGATGATTTTTTAAATGATGGATTGTGATGGGTCCTCTGAAGTAACATTTTTTAAATGATGGATTGTGATGATTTCATATATGCAAATTCTAAATTTTATAACTAAAAATATAAGAAACTAAAAAAACATCGATCATCGTCTAACAATTTGAAATTAATCTAATTCATCTAGCTAGCTAAAACTAACATTTCCAAAATTTCTAACATTTCTATATAACTAACATTTCTATAACATTTGACATTATATATATTATAACTAACATTTCTACATACTATTTGACATTAATCTAATCTAATTAATTAATTCATCTAAAACTTTGTATGAAAAACAGAAAAACAGAAAAAACTAAAAGCTAAAAACAGAAAAATTGTGTGTGTGTGCGCGTCTAGTGTGTGTGTGTGTAGTGTGTGTGTGTGTGTGTGTGTGTGTGTGTGCATGTAGTGTGTGTGTGTGCGCGCGCGCGTGTGGGTGCGCTACGGTCGGCGCCGGCGCCGGTGTGCGCTACGATCGATTGGAGGGAGGAGAGGGGCCGGGGGAGGGGCTCACAGCGACGGCGAGGCGAGGTCGAGGCGACGGCGACGGCGACGATGACGGCGAAGCAAGGGGATCGGCGACCGGGACGGCGACGGGGCGGCGACGGGGACGAGGGCGCGACGGGGATGGCGTAGGACGGGTGCGGCGTCGATCGGGAAGAAACAGAGTGGGAGAATGAAATTTTTTGAAGTGTTGTATATATAGAAGGCACCTTTAGTACCGGTTGGAGCCACCAACCGGTACTAAAGGTCTGTTTTGGCTAGCCCAAGCGGCGGGAAGCGACCCCCTTTAGTACCGGGTGGTGGCTCCAATCGGTACTAAAGGCCCCCCTTTAGTACCGGTTGGTGCTACGAACCGGTACTAAAGGGGGGTGCGCTGCCAGGCGAGGGGCGCAGAAGTTTAGTCCCACCTCGCTAGCCGAAGGGCGCTTACACCTGCTTATAAGCCCCGCCGCCGCTGCTGTCTCGAGCTCCTCTCTAAAGCAGGCCTTCTGGGCCTACCTCTGCTACTCTGCCCTGTGGGGCCTATTGGGCTTGCGGGCCTGGATCCTGGCCCAATAACAGGTTGGGTTTCTAGTCGTATGCAGGCCGCTGTGGCCCGGTAGGTGGGCTTTTTTCATTTAGTTTTTTCTTTTCTGCTTTATTTATTTTTTTTATTTATTTTTAGTTGTTTTTTGCTGTATTTAGAGTTTCTTTGTGAATATTTTTGATAGTTTTTAGAAACTTTCAGTTAGTGCCGGTAGTTTTTAAATTTGAATAGTTTAAATTTTGAATTATTTGAAATTTGTGTGAATCACTAGTTTGTGAATAACTTAACTTTAAAAATACATTTTCCAGTGATTCTTTTTTCTTATGTTTAATATTAGTGTGTTTTATCATTATATTCAATTTGGTAATGCTTAAGTTATTTAAAAAATGAAATGACTTTGTAACGGATCAGCTTTCGTCCGAAACCCTGATACTTCGAAACAGATCGTCCATTTTGTACACGAAGTGCATTCAGTTTTTGCGGTAACCCTCTCTACTTTTTTGCACATGCTATGTGGGTGAAATTATGATGCCATGCCAACTTTCATCCTTTTCCGAGTTCATTTAAAATGCTTTTCAACTTCAGGTTCATTTAGCTAAAAAATCAGTAAATGCATGAAAGAATTTGCTTGTACATAAAATTTCTTCGCGTTTCAAATGCCAAAACACATAACTAGCTACCCTAACTATTACAGAGATTCCCTCCTGGGTATGAAACACAGAAGAAAGTGATGATAGTTAAGTCGATCACATCCCAGATCTTTGGGTGTGAAACTTTTTCTTCGCGTGTGTCCCTTTGCGTCGTAGCCATGGAAAATCTTCATCATTTAACGGGATGCTCGGGTCAATATTCACTGTGAATGGAGCAATTTCATCAAACTTTTCATAATCTTCTGACTTGTCTGTCTTGTCATCCACTCCCACGATGTTTCTCTTTCCAGAAAGAACTATGTGCCGCTTTGGCTCATCGTACGATGCATTCGCTTCCTTATCTTTTCTTTTTCTTGGCTTGGTAGACATGTCCTTCACATAGAAAACCTGTGCCACATCATTGGCTAGGACGAATGGTTCATCTGCATACGCAAGATTGTTGAGATCCACTGTTGTCATTCCGTACTGCGGGTCTTCCGTTACCCCGCCTCGTGTCATATTGACCCATTTGCACCGAAACAAAGGGACCTTCAAACCACGTCGATAGTCAAGTTCCCATATGTCCTGTATATAACCATAATATGTTTCCTTTCCCGTCTTGGTTTCTGCATCAAAGCGGACACCACTGTTTTGGTTGGTGCTCTTCTTATCTTGGGCGATCGTGTAAAATGTATTACTATTTATCCCGTACCCTTTGAAAGTCATTATATTCGAAGATGGTAACTGGGACAGCAAGTACAGGTCATCTTCAATAGAGGTGTCATGCATGGTACGTGCTTGCAACCAGCTGGCGAAACTCCTGGTTTGTTCCCGTGTAATCCAGTCATCAGACCGCTCCGGGTGTTTGGAGCGTAGCAAATTCTTGTGTTCATCCATATACGGAGCCACCAAGGCGGAATTCTGTAGAACTGTGTAGTGTGCTTCAGTGAGAGAATATCTGTCCATACATATTATTTGTTCCCCTCCTAGCGTGCCTTTTCCATCCAGTCTGCCCTTATGCCGCGATTCAGGAACACCAATCGGCTTAAGGTCAGGAATAAAGTCAATACAAAACTCAATGACCTCCTCATTTTGACGGCCCTTGGAGATGCTTCCTTCTGGCCTAGCACGGTTATGAACATATTTCTTTAAGACTCCCATGAACCTCTCAAAGGGGAACATATTGTGTAGAAATACAGGACCCAAAACGTTAATCTCTTCGCATAGGTGAACTAGGACGTGCGTCATGATGTTGAAGAAGGATGGTGGGAACACCAACTCGAAAATGACAAGACATTGCACCAAATCATTCTGCAACCTTGGTATGATTTCTGGATCGATTACCTTCTGAGAGATTGCATTGAGAAATGCACATAGCTTCACAATGGCTAATCGAACGTTTTCCGGTAGAAGCCCCCTCAATGCAACCGGAAGCAGTTGCGTCATAATCACGTGGCAGTCATGAGACTTTAGGTTCTGGAACTTTTTCTCTGCCATGTTTATTATTCCCTTTATATTCGACGAGAAGCCAGACGGTACCTTAATACTGAGCAGGCATTCAAAGAAGATTTCCTTCTCTTCTTTGGTAAGAGCGTAGCTTGCATGACCCTGATGTATGCCGTCTTTTCCGTGCATACGTTGCTGGTCCTCCCGTGCCTCAGGTGTATCTTTTGTCTTCCCATACACGCCCAAGAAGCCAAGCAGGGTCACACAAAGATTCTTCGTCACGTGCATCACAACGATTGCGGAGCAGACCTCGAGGTCTTTCCAATAGGGCAGGTCCCAAAATATAGATTTCTTCTTCCACATGGGTGAGCGTCCGTCAGCGTCATTCGGAACAGGTTGTCCACCAGGACCCTTTCCAAAGACCACCTTCAAATCCTTGACCATATCATGTACATCAGCAACAGTACGGTGGCAAGGCTTCGTCCGGTGATCCGCCCCACCTTTGAAATGCTTGCCTTTCTTTCTTACGGGATGCCTGCTCGAAAGAAATCGACGATGTCCCAGGTACACATTCTTATTAGCCAAATATATACTGTCGGTATCGTCCAAACAGTGCGTGCATGCGCGGTATCCCTTGTTTGTCTGTCCTGAAAGGTTACTGAGAGCAGGCCAATCATTGATGGTCACGAACAACAATGCCTTTAGGTCAAATTCTTCCCCCATGTGCTCATCCCACGCACGTACACCTGTTCCATTCCACAGTTGTAAGAGTTCTTCAACTAATGGCCTTAGGTACACATCAATGTCGTTGCCGGGTTGCTTAGGGCCTTGGATGAGCACTGGCATCATAATGAACTTCCGCTTCATGCACAACCAAGGAGGAAGGTTATACAAACATAAAGTCACAGGCCAGGTGCTATGGTTGCTGCTCTGCTCCCCAAAAGGATTAATGCCATCTGCGCTTAGACCAAACCATACGCTCCTTGCGTCATCTGCAAACTCCTTCCCGTACTTTCTTTCGATTTTTCTCCACTGCGACCCGTCAGCGGGTACTCTCAACTTTCCGTCTTTCTTACGGTCTTCTCTGTGCCATCGCATCACCTTGGCATGCTCTTTGTTTTGGAACAAACGTTTCAACCGTGGTATTATAGGAGCATACCACATCACCTTGGCAGGAATCTTCTTCCTGGGGCGCCGGCCCTCGACATCACCAGGGTCATCGCGGCAGATCTTATAGCGCAATGCACCACATACCGGGCAAGCGTTCAAATCCTCGTACTCACCGCGGTAGAGGATGCAATCATTAGGGCATGCATTTATCTTCTGCACCTCTAACCCTAGAGGGCAGACAGCCTTCTTTGCTTCGTATGTACTCTCAGGCAATTATTTGTCCTTTGGAAGCATATCCTTTATCATTACCAGCAACTTTCCAAATCCCTTGTCAGATACACCATTCTCTGCCTTCCATTGCAGCAATTCCAGTGTGGTGCCCAGCTTTTTCTTGTCACCTATGCAATTCGGGTACAACAATTTTTTGTGATAACAATGGATCCAACAGCATAATGATACCAAGCCTCACTATCGATGGCATATTTTCTAATCTTTCTAATCTTCAAGCGCATTTTCTCCATCTTGATCTTGTGATCATCGACGACATCGGCAACATGCAACTCCAATTCCATCTTCTCCCCCTCAATTCTTTTCAATTTTTCTTTCAAGTACTCGTTTTCTCTTTCAACTAAATTTAACCTCTCGGCAATAGGGTCGGTTGGAATTTCCGGTTCACATACCTCCTAGAAAAAATTTCTATGTCAACTTGATGGGCATAATTTGTCATAAACACGAAATGCAACTAGTTTTAAAAGAGAATATACATACCACATCCGAATCATAACAAGGACTAGGGCCGACGGGGACGGATATCAAAACCATGGCACTATATGTATAACAAACAACGTACGGGTAAGATAATTATACGAGTAACTATATATCCAAATCACACAAACATCAATTTTTATATAAAATTTCATGAACAAGAGGCTCACCACAAGGTGGTGCCGGCAACGGGACGGTGCGGGCGATCGACGGTGGCTACGATGGAGATTTAGAAGGCACTAAGTAAACCACACCTACACATGCAAACTAAGTGTTATTTTTGACCTCAAATTGCATATAAATCAAATACTAGCACATATATATATCCTCCCAAATTACTAAACTCATAAATTAATCACTATATAAACCAATGCAAGAGCTAATCTAGCAATGAGAGATGAAAGGACAAAGTTGCTAACCTTTGTGATCATTTGAATGGATGAGGGCCTTCAAATCTTGACAATTTTTGGGCAAATTTTGTGATGAACTCGAGAGGAAGAAGGGAAAAACAGAGGAGAGGGAGAGGGGAAAGGGGGAAGAACAGAGTGCTGATGGACGAAGGGTCTATGTAGGACGACCTTTAGTACCGGTTCGTGTCAAGAACCGGTACTAAAGGGGCTGGAGGGGCCCCATTCTGACAACATCCTGCCACCACTCTCATTAGTACCGGTTCGTGGCACGAACCGGTGCTAAAGGTTCGCCACGAACCGGTACTAATGAAAGCGGCCCGGCTAGCCGTTGGAACCGGCACTAATGTATACATTAGTGCCGGCTCAAATACAAACCGGCACTAATGTGCTTCACGTTTAACCCTTTTTCTACTAGTGGTAGTAACATAGTTTAAGTTACTCCCCATTGTAGCTAGTCGTATAGTTGTACTTTCATTAACGTGGCTCTCTTTCACACACAACAAATGTTTGTTTTCATGTTTGGACGTGGTCCGCGAACATGATGCATGAGAGAGCTATCCAATGCTTTTCACAAATTAATACTTATTTGTCGGTTTAGAGAAGGCAGAGGAGAAGGGACCATGATAGCGTGAAGAAAGAAAAGAGAGAAGGACTATGTGGTGGCTTTTTGTTGGTTAAATGGATGGGGGACAGCGGTATAGCTCTGCCACGTTTGTCTCGGATTTGCTGGAGAACGGACATCCGGACCACTTCGCGGACTGATGAATCTTCATCGGATGACAAAAATTAACACAAACGGTCTGGACACCAATAATCTGGACATATATCGGACTTTCTTTGAGGATCTCCATTGGAGATGCCCTTAGTGGTTAAAAGATTATTTATATTGTGATGGCTAGATTTACCAGCGTAAACTCATGGTATGTGCTTACGGCTTGTGCGTTCCTTTTGCATACGCAAGCATAAATCATTGAAGGTAGGCAACGCATGCACGGCTCGATCCGATCTCGATATCTTATATATGCACGTACATCGTACGTCCATACTGTCGATGCAATGCACGTACACGATAGCTTCTCCACAGAGTGCTTTGCATGCACATCTGCGCACGCTAATTAATTCTCATCAATACGCATCGCCGGGGCACGGGCCATTCGTACCCCTACAACGAGTACGTACTGGCCGTGGCACGGAACGGTCTATTTACTGGTGCCCGGAAATGGTGACTAGGACTTAGCCATACTCAGCTATATATGTGACCATCCAGCTAGGATTAAATCATAGTAGCATTTTATGAATAATCGCGAGTGGACATGCGACTACGCGTGGTTGATATCCACACCGCTTGCCTCCACGCGATTCGTGCAACTTCAATACGCGCTAGCCATATAATTAATTCCAACCCTATATCACAGTTGGTATAGGCGTGTATTTACAAACCTGACATGCGTAGCACCTGGCCTGCAAGGCAGCTCTGGGCATTCAACCGAGCCTCGGGCCGCTCCCAACCCAGCCCCAACGGCTAGCTGCAGGACAGCTCCTCGTTGTATTTTCAAATAGCTGGCTGGCTTATAAATGCTCATGCCGACGAACCATTCTTCCCAGGTCTCCATCTCTCAGCTTGCCGCAGGCCACCAGAGAATGTGCCATGTGCACCGAGGCAATTTGTGCATCCAATGCACCGGTGGATTTTGGACCCTTGGATAAAAAAGTAACAGGCCACATTTTGGTCAAGAGTTGGACTATGCCTTTTTTGCAGAGGCAGCCCTGTACTTTGTATAAATTAACCTGCACTCCACAGCACACACTCCCATCAGAAATCTGCATGTTTTATGTTTTGACCCAAACACAAAAAGATTCATATATTTTGAACCGAATGTTCGATTTCAGATCCGTTTTGACTGTCTTTTTTTTCTTGACGAGATCTTCGAAATAAGATCAATATTGAATATGTTTCCAATTTTTTTTGCTTTTCTGAAACTTGATTCGGAACTTGATGTACCGAATGCATGTTGCACGCGAGACACATACATGAGAGAGAGGCGGATGTTTCTCACCAGCAAATTACAAAATTTATAAATGTTACAGTCAAGTTTCGAGTTAAGTTCGAAAAGGCAAGAAATATTAATTTTCAAAGATATACCTAATATGAATCTTGATTCAAAGATCTCGTCAAAACAAAGAAGGTAGTCAAAACGTTTACAAATCAGATATTTCGTTTAAAAACATATGACCCCTTTATTGTTTGAAGCAAAAAAATTAAGCACACCGAGTTATTTAGAGGGCGGGGAGACGTGAGGTGTGGGTTGATTTTGATAAAATAATAGGACTATTCTGCAATGTTTCAACAATCCATCTACCAGTCTGATCATATCCCTTTGATTTTTATCCAATGACTCAAATAGCAATGAAGCATCGTTTGTGAGCATGCATGGAGCACTAAGCCCGGCTTTGACCGAGGTGGACGTAGTGAGGAATGCGCTAATCGCGTGACCAAGTGCTAAACTAATTAAACTACGACAAGTATCAGGGACGGCATCGATTGCACCGTAACCACCCCAACGGCAATAGGTCATCGACCAAGCGGACGAGACTTGCCTGCTCCCTTCCCGTGTGCCCATCCGTGCTCCCGCATACGTGACGTGATTTGATTGGAACAAAATAAGGCCCGGCCCCACCCCTTTAAAATCAGGGGGGGAGATGATTAGATTAGGAAGAGAAAAGAAAAAAAGACAGCCGTTGGATAAGGTGGGAGCACGGATGGAAGCACGGGAAAGGAGCAGGCAAGCCGGATCCCGACCAAGCAGCCGACATGCGTCACAGCAAATTAAATTCACCAGAGGTAATGAATACACCCATCTGCCATGCAACCTGTCGTAACTTAAATGCCGCCCTGGGCCACAGCCATGGTGTATAGCAAACGTATTCACTGAGTTGGTAATTAAACTGTCCGGTATTTGCGAATGGGTTATATTAATTAGCCATCGCGACGCCTGCGTGGACGGGCTGGATTTCGGCAGCGCGTGGCTGTATGTCCCAAAAATCCGCGTCATTGCATTTTACCTTTAATTAATTCTGGTTGGTGACGTCTGACACATATGTGACCACACGAAAAGAGCAACGGATTCGATCGTGTTTTAGTGACTTTTGCAGGGAGTGTCTTAACACTGTTGTCGGGTGTTTTGGTGGCCACACGATCAGTAGTGTCAGTTGCGACAACAGTGGCTGTACGGATTAATTAGCTGGGTCAGGAGGAGAAGTAAAACGTACGCATTGCCAAATGTTTTTTCTTTGCCCACATTCTTCATACTTCACAGCAGTAAGACACGGCGCGCGCACAGACACAGATACATACATTATACATACATATATAGGGTAACGTTATTTTAAATGTGAGTGTAGAACAACTTGTTCTACACCCCTAGTAACACTATATACAAAATCTAATACGTACGGCACATCCTCTATATGCCTTGGTTTAATTTTCATAAGTATAATCCTTCTACGTCTTGACTATTACGTACTACTGGTATTATGCAGCGTAGCGTACGCACGTACGCCCTCAACGAGATCACGCAAGTTCAATGCATGTGTACCTAGCCAGGCAATGAATCAGGCCCAATCCAACTCTAGTCTTTTCTCACACGCTAGCCGATGGACCGATATTGCTTGCTCAGTGGTCACTGCAGTAGCTGGCACATCGGTACGTGATGCACGCAGCCACTACACCTTGTACGGTCGATATGGATGCAATGCAAGAGATCAAGCAAGCTGGCGACTAGAGTGCTGCTGCATGCACCGACGCGCGGCTGTTTCATTACTCAATGCACGCGTCTAGTTTCACCAGCTAGTTTCCGGATCTCACGCCCCAATTCTTTTCCTCCTTACACGTATCCGTTCAATTTAATATAATCTAACATGCAAGCAAGCTGCTAGTCGTCAGAAAATGAACCATGTGCAAGTTGAACACATCACAATTTAGTAGCTATATCACAAATTTACAATAGCTAAAGATCTGTCGACTGAATTTTGCTTTTGTATCGGTCGATTTTGTTTGGCGAAGGAAGAAGGAAGCACCGAGGGAGAGGAAGGAGACACCAAGGCCACCGACGCCTAGGAAGAAGCAACCCCACTATCTATCTTTAGGGTGGCGGGTGCAGGTTCATCGGAAAAGCAACCCCACTATCTATCGTTAGGGTGGTGCGTGCAGGTTCGCCGGGGATTTTTGGGTGGTTGTCGGGTTTAGAGGGATGGCCGGGACGGTGGAAGGACCGGCAGTGGGGGGAGGTTGAGGGGAGGGTGGTGCGGTGAGGCGATCGCGGGAGCACTGCCAGCCTTGAGCGGGGGAGGCCGGTGATTAGGGCAGTGGTACGTGGGGCGGTTGAGAGGAAGATGAACAGGAGGTTGGACTGAAGGTTGAAGAAGCTAATCCAGCTATCCATCTTGCATCGAACGGTTTAAAACAATCTGAGCCAAAATATTTTTACAGGCGATTGTCATCTAGCAAAACGCTATCTATATACAGTACCAGCTTTGATCATTCCTCCCTCCTCCAGCTCAGACCCCTCTCTGACTCCACGAGTGCATGGCACAAATTCTATGGTGCTTGACAATATGAGATCGCTATCCAACCATACCTTCAAGCTGAAGTGTTAGAGCATGGATGCATCGTCCTCATAAAACCGCGTGCAATTAAATTCGTCACGTGTCTATGGATCAACTACCGATCGATCACATCCCCCGTACGCTACACTGCACTATAAATACATGCGCTGCATGGTTTGCCTTCTCATCCTCAGCTACTTCACCACAGTGCAAACTACCTAGCGCTGCACCAACCAACCAGTAGTCAATTAAGCAGCACTTGACCATGGCGCCCAAGCAGCTCTCTACCGTTCTCCTCGCCGTCTGCGCCACCTTCCTGGCACTCGCCGCACCGTTGCTCGCCGGCGACCCGGACATGCTACAGGACTTCTGCGTCGCCGACTACAAATCCCTCAACGGCCGTAAGTTGTGCCGTCTCTTGCATCCATTCTCTCGTTCGCACAAATATAGATCATGCCAACAAAGAGGTAATGCATAAGTGTATGCTTGCAGCATTGCGGCTCAACGGGTTCCCCTGCAAGAGGCCGGAGAACGTTACGGCGGATGACTTCTTCTCCTCCGCGCTGGCACTCCCGGGCAACACCGGCAACCCGGTTGGCTCCGCCGTGACAGCGGCGAACGTGGAGAAGCTCCCGGGGCTCAACACGATGGGCGTCTCCATGTCCCGCGTGGACTACGCGCCCTGGGGCGTGAACCCGCCTCACACCCACCCACGCGCCACCGAAATCATCTATGTGCTTGAGGGCTCCCTCGACGTCGGCTTCGTCACCACCGCCGGCAAGCTCTTCGCCCGCACCGTCTGCAAGGGTGAGCTTTTTGTCTTCCCCCGCGGCCTCTTACACTACCAGAAGAACAATGGTGACGCGCCGGCCGCCGCCATCTCGGCCTTCAACAGCCAGCTTCCGGGCACGCAGTCCCTCGCCCTAGCGTTGTTCGCAGCCTCACCACCGGTGCCCACGGATGTGCTGGCCAGGGCGCTCCAGATCGACGGCGGCCTGGTGGAGGCCATCAAGTCTAAGTTCCCGCCAATGTAACCAGCCATGCATGCATGCTGTTTGTTGGGTCGGCTCTACGTGCGTACGTGCTGCTACTAATAATGAGGACCACGTAAAAGTGCAGTTTTAATTCATTTGCCTGACATCCTAAAAAAATCATTTGCCTGAGAATGTCTTTTGTGGCGGTGCATGTTTAGTGAATGGCCTCGTCGGTTGAACTGTTATAATTACTAGAACAAGATAGCACGCGTTGCCGCGCCCGCCCAATTTTAGAATGTAATAATCAAAGCTTTTGTAAAAACATGTACGCTCTTGCCACATTTTTACATTTTTCAAATTTCTATTCATCATTGGCCATTCAAAGGGCAAAAGAAGCGACATCTTGTATTTTGTCAACAAGAACAAGAGGCCAAAAATAAGTTGATGCATGTTCTTATGAGTAGCAAATATAAAATAAAAAATCAAATAGCTCAATCTTCCGCTCTTATGTATACCTCAAAATTTGCATTTGACAGAGACAAGCAAAGCAGAAAATGAAGTGATCATCCAATCAAAGTCGATTGGCTTGAGAGGAAATTAAACAGATAGTGTAAGAATATTTTACATGTTTCATCTACATCATACCAAGATACATGCATTTTGTAGCAACCCATGGAAATACATCGGAGTCATGGATTTGTGAAGAAAAGGGGATCGGAAGTAGATATATGATATATCACCAAGGAATCTAGGCGGAGGCAGTGCAAGTTCTATGGGAGGCCGCTCGATCAAGCCATGTGACTGGCCACATGGATCCCGGGCAAGAGCCATAAAACTGAAATAATATGTCCATGGTTACAAAAAATGCTTGCTGGAACTGAAGTGTTGAATAGGTGCAGAATAAAATTACCTCATGCTAACGACAACATTGTGCTTTGTCATCCATATATGAGTCGATGGGGATTTGAACATGTGTCTGCCGTAGAAGGTGTCGAGCCACCGCAAGCCACAGAAGCATGTTAGTAGGAGATGTTGGCCTCTTACAGTTGCGGCAAGCCTCAAGTGCTCAACCCAGTCCCAGTTTTACCTGCCTACCCATGATCCGCATCTTCATCTTCATCTTCCCATCACCCAGCACAGAGAAGCGCCCAAAGGATGCAGTGGTGCGGGACCTCTGCACGGCTGGAGGCGGCCGGAGTAGAAGTGCACCTTGACGCTCGACCTCTGCTCTCTCGCACGTCCTAGCTATTGGAACCGCCATCCTACTGCTCTCGGAAGCTCTGCCATTTTATACCAACGCCGGCGTAACTGCCCCCCCACACCGGTGGCAACGCAGTGCAGCGGAATAGGTCCACTGGGCACTCGCCAGAAAAACCGTGCCACATCCTCCGCCTGATTGTTCAAGGCGAGCACAATGGTGTGACCTGGTTGGCCGCATCTCCCCACCCAGGCCAATCCGTCGTTGCCTGCCTCGCTCTGTATTCACTGCCCGATGATCACGGGAATATTAGAGGAGTCGCCACCGATGGAGATTTTATTTCGTGACCTTATCTTTTAGGCGAGGTGGCTGCCTGAGCGGTGCTGGCGGAGAGGAGAAGAACAGCGGCAACTCAGACGGGAGAGGGAGGGATCAGGGTGCGGGGATGAAAGAAAGCATGGACCATCTAAACAAGCCAATGAAATCAGTGCACCGGCCCGGTTACAATACCAGCCCGATCAACCACAACAGAGGTAGAGAGTTCTGCAGAGTAGCCGCCCAAGAAACGAGTGAAGACAACCAGACGACTTGCGATGGATGCAATCGCACGGCGAGCGACGGCAAAGCGCTGTGGAGGCTCCTAGGTCGTTCTGTCATACTGTTTCTTAATTGCTTTTTCTTCATGAACTAATGGTGATTGATTTGTACGTGTCCATTATTGGTGAATGAATATACATGATTGCTTGAATTGCCGTGATATTGTTAGCGATGAACAAGATATAGTCTATCTCCCTCTCCTTGCAGACCGGCCGGTACCCAAGAATTTAGGTAGACTTGCACACAATATAGCGTACAAATCACCTCATAATGAAAGGAAAATGCATGCAGTTGAACAAATAAAATACGTGACGTTCTTTGACACTTATATATAAATTGCATGCGTCCTAGGTTAAACGGATAACATGATCATTGATTTGGACCGACAGTTAACCTATCGAACAACACTGTTTGGCCCGAAAAAGAAGCAAAACACTGCTCATTGTCGCACCTTTCACGTACATCCCATGAGTAGCTGGCTCTACCAACATCTCACTTACAACTAGCTGAGAGCCTTCCTCTTCTCACACCTAATTGCTTAACTAACTTGGGGTCGAATGATCAACCAATCGGGCCACCAATCACGTCATCATCTACTCTCTCCATTCAAAATAAGTGTCGTGCTTTTAGTTGAAATCTGGCCATGCAATTAAAGTCCTAAATCACAGCAATATGACAACAATAAGCAATACCAATAAATTGTGATAGCAGTACACATAGAGTCCAAAATGATAGCATTACACACAGAGTACCAATATTGATCCCACGGTCTTGTTGCTACGATGCTACTGGGATTACGGTTATACTTTATTTATATGAGGTGATTCTATAATTAGTCTAATTGGGTATTAGGGCTTGTCGATTGAGCTAAATTTACTAGATAAATCCTATTTGATAACCTTAGATAATCCGTAAAAAGTACTGCATAATCCACATCCGTTGTATATTATCGATAGTATATCCGCCAGATATCCAGTTTACCAAAATCCGCATCTGCACCCATATCCATCAGATTCATCCAAGTGCATACCATATCCTTCAAATCAGATGCAGACGCGGATTCAGAACATAAATTATTCGTATCATTTACATCCCTAGCAGTATGGACTTCCCCATGTCATCAGGGATCAGGGCCCGCAAACCAGTCGTTCCCACCCGTCATAGACACGCCGGGCCACACGGGCACACCGATCTGATCCACGAAGCCGCATAGAGATTTTATTTTACCCACCCCACCTCCGCCTCGCGTGGGTCGCCCAGTCGTTGCGGCACGCCTTCCCTGCCCTCCCCTGGTCACCTGCGCCGCTCCCTCTTCCACCTCCACCTCCCCGCCCCAGACTCCAAACCTAAACCAGACCGAAATTCCCGCGTGATCCGCCGCAGCGAAGACCCGTGACACCCCCGGACTACCCCAATACAAGAACACTAGAGCACTAACCCTAGCGTCCAGTGCAAGAAAAGCAGGTCTCAAAAAAACATCCCTCCTTCCATAAAAGTAATAATATTCGTAGACTTCAGTGAGGGGCATGCGAAGAGGTACAGTGAACTGGTTATACTGAAGGATGACTTTTCAACACAGTGAACTGGTATACTGAAGGATGAGTACTATTCTCCAGAATATACTGAAGGCTGATTGGAAAGACCCTTCCCATGTTGTATCACTTCTGAATCCCAAGCGGTGCAAATTTCGTAGTACTACTATATACTCCCTCCGTTCCAAATTACTCGTCATGGTTTTATTTCAAATTTGAACTAAAATCACGACGAGTAATTTGGAAAGGAGGGAGTATAACAAAAGTTCGGTTGTCTTGCTGTGTCCGGTTAGCACTGATGTCTAGAATGGACAAAGGAAACTTACATGTAGCTGTGTCGCTAGATATCTAACCTCCAGATAGTATCATACGATCATTGTTGTGAAAAGACGTCCATTTCGTTGTCAAACAAACAAATATAACGTTTTTCAATTTTGCTTTGCTTAATTTGACGTGCAAGAAACACTAAACACAGATCTCCACATTGATTCACACCAAACAAATTAATTACGAAGGTCGATCGATGATCTGAAATCCACGTCTAAATAATCATGCATGCGTATGTATAGTTGTGTACTTTCATTAACATGGCTCTCTCTTGCACACACAATTAGCGTATGACCGTAACGATGAAAGGTCATTTATGTAGTGATGGCTAGATGGCTAGCTATAGCCTATGTTTTTGCGCAATCCCGATTTGATTTGCCCCCTAAAATTTCCCCAGTTTTCATTTGGAAAGCCAAATTTACCCAGCTTAAACTCATGCTATGTGCTTAGGGCTAGTATATATGGTCCTTTTTTAACCGCAAGAAAAAGTGCGGTCCTTTTGCATACGCAAGAAGTGAAGGTACGCAACGCACGTCTCGATCTGATCTCATATCTCATCTCATGCACGTACGTACGTCCATCTTTGTTGATGCAGCGTCCTATCCAATCAATACGCATCACGGGCTAATTGTACTCCTACACAGAGTACCGGGTCGGTCGATTTATTTATTAGGCGCCGGAAATGGTGGCTGGGACTAGCCATATTCAGCTATGCCACCGTCCAGCTAGGATTAACCATAGGCAATAAAACCTTGCACTGTACCTTTAATTAATGTTGTTTGGTGGCATCTGACATATATGCGTGACCATACAAGAAGACTTTTTGCAGCGTGTCTTCACACTGCTGTCGATGTTCTTAACAGTGCTGTCTACGCCGTACGACCATGCGGCTGGGCTGCAGTCCGCTGGGCACTCAGGACTCAAACAACAAGTCTCACTCAGTGAGGCTGAGGCTCTTCATATGTACTCCGTTCTAAAATAGATGACTTAACTTTGTACTAACTGAGTAACTCTTTTTCTGTTTTTGCGCTGGGCGGGCTATGGCACGCTTTTGCTCCAGCGTAGCTCCGCGAGTTGATATATGCACTGGAAAATGGAATGGTTCATACCAACAGTCAATACTCAATACTATGCTATATATTATCAATGATGTTAGTACTTAGTACTTGGATGTACTTTTTTCCTGGAGGTCATCCCATCCTAATAGGGACTAGTCTGTAATAAGGTGCCAATAAGCAAAGCAATTTTTATTTTCCACAATATATTTCCATTTTAATCCTCAGATGTTACCTTTGTTGTAAACTCAGGATTGTATGGTAGCCTGGAGTGTAATGTTTCCATCAGTGCTACACTTTAGACCTTCTGAATTGTACTATATCTGAAGTTTCTTTTTCAAGGTTCTGCATGGTAAATCTGAAGTTTCTTTTTCAAGGTTTAGTAGCAGCATGATGCTTATGCATTCGTAAGCTCACTCACATGTAGCTCTCCAATTCTTTCAATTTTGGAAGTATCAGGTTCATAAGGAGAAAATATATTGTGTATTCAATGCGTGAGGAGCAGCAGAACTACTATATCTCTAAAGTGTTGTTTCTTTCAATTTGTGGTCTGGGGATGATCAGAATTGAGAGATTAGCATGCAAATCCGCCAAGAGGGACCATAAACCATAATCATGCTCAGGTCAAATATATAAGCTTCCTTTTGTAATTACCGTAATACATCTTTCTTTATTAAACACATCTTCTTGAGCTAACTCAAAACGAATCATGTTGCAGGACCTCTTATTTAGAGTTACCTTGATGTTTCGTGTCCGCACTGCCTTATAAGGCACTATGGGTGGACTATGATGTGGAGGCCTCCTATGATATCTTGAGTTCGATTGAATGCCACCCTTTGAAGTTATAATAACAGTATCAATGTACTAAACATTTCTGAGTTTTCCCCGGTATGACTCAGGAATCGGAACCATTAGCCTATTATATTTTATGTTGCAAATAGAACCATTAGCTTATAACCGGCTATAATATTTTATCTTCCATGTTTCATGTTTCATGCTTTAAAGTATTTATACAAGTTTCTCCCATTTTATTGAACAAATGGAAGGGCACAACAACAAGATATTTCTTGTGGGTCTTGCATAACAGTAGACAACGACAACCAATTATGTGATTCCATGCTTATGCACATCTTATTATTCCTTAGTTGTCTTGGATCAATAATGCTTTATGGTACAGTTGATGTATGGGCAGTGAACTAGAACGGAGCCTGAACCAAGTTTATGACTCATTTTCACCGGTGCACATATTGCTACTCTTTTTATATGGCATGTGTCATGCTGGGGTGTTACTACTTAGTGTTGCTATGTCAGATATTGCTCCATTGATTGTTAATGATGTTTGTCCGGTATGCTCAAGTAGTGCAATACTTTTGGAAACGGACTAGGAGCACTCGGTGACGCAACCCTCTGAAATCACATCCGCCCCACTGCTTGCTAGGGATCCATGCCACTTTTGACGAAATGAGTTGTTGCGTGTGAATACACTACCCATGCGTAGAAGGGAATAGTACGTACCTGTGCAGCTGTGCTGCGTCATTGAATAGGTCTGCACCTCGAACATTGTAGTAAAGAACAGGGGCGACCCGAATTAACTCGGTCTGTCTCCTCCCTTTTAATGATTTACTACTCCAAGCAGCACACACTCCATCGCAAAGAAGCAAGGAACCTCTCGAACCGTGCACAGTTCTTCTCCCCAACATCCCATAGCGATCGAAATGGAAAGTTAGGCTGGGCAGTTCGTAAACAGTTCCTGATAAGCTCCAATCTGAAGCTGTTTTTTGATAGTGAACTGAGATGATTAGTTCACTAGATCCGCCCATGTATCAGGACTGCCGCATCAACGGAAGGTAAACCTCGGTGTTTGGGTGTTTATAATGGCAAATTTGATAATTTGCCACCCCTTACCTTCCCCTTTTATAATTTGCCCCCCTCCCCCCCCCCCTTCCTCCAGAATAACAGGTGGGGCCTGGGCCCGTCCGTCATTGAGACAATGGGTGGGAAATTGTGAAAGAAGGAAGTAAGGAATGGCAAATTATCAAATCGCCCGTTTATAATGCACATGATGGAAAGCGTGTGGGGTTGGTTTTGTGTACGGATGCACAGATAGTAAATTGTGTGGTGCTGGGACCAGAAAGTAAATTGCAATGCAAGGTTAGAAAACATTGATTAGGTGGACCACTTGTGCACGTCAACTTAACTGCATGACGTAAAAGTCATTGTTTTGTCGGTGATTTCTGGGGTGTGATAATGTTAGTTTTTTTTTGACAGCGATGTGATAATGTTAGTTACCGTTGGAAATGAGATGTGTGGGCAGTGAAAATTTTGCGGACTCAAGATTCACATCCTAGAAAAAAAAATGCAGAGGTCCAACAGACACTGTCACGTGTAAATTCGTCGTTAAAAAAGGGGGAATAAACTTAAAATGACATGAGCAAGCAGCAACCACATCCGGTGATAATGATAGGCGGAATTAAACATGATTTTGATTAACAATAATGGTAGGCGGTACAAGTTCCCTAGCAAGCAGCGACCACATCCCGTGCTGATAAGAAAATAAGATTACATAGTAGTTGGAATGGCTTGTCCGGGAAATGCATACAGAGGACTAAACACATATAAGCTGAACATAAAAACATCAGGATTCATAGGAGATCGGCACGCCCATGATCATTTTAGGACTTGTTCTGGTAACACGGGCGCATTAGGGATGAGCATCACACACGGGCAGTTTGCGAGAATATGAGGCATTCAAGCCACTAGGTGGTTGGGAGCTGTTAGGTGAGGCCGGCTCAACCCTGTGGCGGAGCCAGCGTATAACTATTGGGTTCAACTGAACCCAATGGATTTTGCCTCGTACATGCATGTATGTACGTGTTTGACTGATCTGAACCCAGTAAAATATCTTGCCTGACCCCAACACACCTCACGTGAAACAAAGGGCCCAAAAGGCAAAAGCTCACGAATTCATTCCCATGCCTAGAAAACGCACTCGGATTTTTGTTTTCATCGTTGGTCTGTTCCCTTCTCTGATTCCTATCTCGCCTGTTTGTTTTGCTCGGCGCCTTGGCCGCCGCCGCACGCCCGCGGCAAGCAGCGGCTGCAGATCGACGTCAGCAATTAATAACGGAAGCCCAAAATTTGAGGTAATTAGATTGTATTGCCGCATCTCCTCTCTCGTGTGTATGTTCAATCTAGCCTAAAAGCCCAGTACGGTAGTGACCTTTTTGCCCTAGTTTTTTTATTTGTTTTTCTTCATGGACTTTGATTGATCTAGGCTATGGAGCAGTATTTGTCAAAGAAAACTCGACCACCAGATTGACATAATTACATAGGCACATTAAGGTCACGCATTAGACGTAGGCTAATTGCATCAAATATCACAACAGTTAGTCTCCGGAAGCCTACTATTTATACATAAATTAACTTAGATGAATTGCCTTATAATCCGGCTGAGCAGAAGAAAATTCAGAGTACACGGAAAATCCAGAGAAGCAAGATAAGAGTAAGTGCATATATTTAACGAGGGGTAGGTCCCTTTCTAATTTTGATTACCCGCAGAGGGAGACTGGAGATATTAACTCAACGGAGATTGAATCCAGATTGATTTGATGAATATGGTCGTTGTGGTGACAAGTGCATAAGGCCTTCTGTTTGTGCTGTTACCTTTTTAGAGATTACAATCATGGACAACCTCGGAGTGATGCATTTGAAATTAACGGTTGGAACAAGAAAAGCAGACTAGATACTCATGAGGGTAATGATAATGCTTTGATGATCAAGATCCATAAATTCAAGTTGCTCTTGATAAGCAAACAACTCTTACAAAAAAGCAGAATCGAACCTGGCTTAATGCTTCCATTGATTCGGTGAGATACTTGTTGCATCACGTCTCAGCTTTCCGAGTCCATGACGAATTAGAGGAGTCATGGAGTGAACCCAATGGCCAAATTTTCTGGCTCCGCCTCTGGCTCAACCACATTGGGATAGAATGTTTGCTTTCTAGGGACTGAACCGCATGGATTGTAGTTCTGATATACTGAACAGTGTGAAGTGAATACAAGATGTTAAAACTATGAATACAAAGCATCTATTAAAGTGAGTGAGGATCCCGATGTGACTGAATGGGAAGGATTCAGGTGAGCGTCGTCACCGAGTGCTCCTATGCAATTTCGAATACTTTTAAACTACTTGCACCTTTTATAGTTTAACAAAAAATTATAACCATCTTTCGACACTTTATTTATGCTTAACAATTAAAAAAATACAATTATTCTATTGTAAAATAGACGGGCGCGACAACGCGCGCCATCAATGATCTAGTGATACAAGGTGTCAAATCTCAATTCATCTTCATGGAATCACCAGCATTTTGGTGATGGTTTGATTAAGAGCTTGAGCATCGAGTCTAAAACAAAAGCAAGACAATACTGGAAGCAACCCTCTCATCCATGTTAGATAGGTAAAAATCGCGAAGAAAATAATTCCTCTTAGGATCTTCACTATATGAATAAAAAGGAAATTAGGATTTTCTGTGTAAGAGAAATGGTACCCCGACACATTGACAAAAATGGCGAGCTAAATGTTGAACCTTGAAACATGGTAGATACATTTCACTAATAGAAAAAGGGCCTATTGTCCCGGTTCGTAAGGCCCATTTGTCCCGGTTTTTGAACCAGGACTAAAGGGTCGTTACTAAAACCCAAGGTCTTTAGTCCCGGTTCTTACACGAACCGGGACCGATGGGCCTCCACGTGGCCGGTGCTGCGAGCCCAGGCAGGAGGCCCTTTGGTCCCGGTTGGTGCCACCAACCGGGACCAAAAGGCATCCACGCGTCAGCTGTTCAGGGGCTAGGTTTTTTGTTTTTTTTTCTGAAAGGAGGGTGATGATTTGGGGGTTTTGTATGATTAATTAATGTGTTTCATATATTGTGTTAGGTTGCTAACTAATTAATAGAGAGAAGTGTCCTCTCTTATCTCCGTGCTTGGTCGACGCTACGTACTATACGTATAGAGAGGCCCTCGACATGTGAGCTAGTAAGAAAATGAAGGAAACCATTAAGTACAGAAGTTCGTCATGCATACCGAGAGAAGTGATCGACCTCTCCTTCTCCGACAGATTGGTCGAACAACAAGTTTTCGTATTATCTATCCGACGCTACTAGCTACATACATATACAATATGTAAGATCTCTTACAATCCCCTAGCATCTGAAATCAAGTTCCACATGGTATTCTCCGGCTTTATTGATGACGTGGTCAAGAAAGAATCCCGCCAATTCCTCTTGAATTGCTTTCATGCGATCTTCTGCTAGGAGTTCATTCTGCATCTCCCATGTCTAATTTGAAGAAGGAGGTTAATACATATATATGAATGAAACTCAACAGAAATGATGGTGTAAGAAAATGAAATTGTGAATATTATTGCTTACGCACATCAAATTGTCTTTTAGAGTAGCCCCGCTTATCTTTGCAAGTCGCGTTGTAGATGAACTCGCACACGTAGTATCCACAGTAATCATTCCCTTGTTCCTGCCATAAGCACATTACAAGAAATAGAGGTCAATCAAACTGATAATGAAGCATTATAAATGGCATTGATGAAAGTAGCTAGAATCAACGGGAGATGCGCAGAACTAGCTAGCTAGTAGTACTTACTTTTGGGTATGTATATCACAGCTCCTTCGGCAGTCCCGGAGCTTCTTTGGTGAACTTTTTCCAAACCCTGCAAGACAAAGAAAATAATTATTACTTGAGATATCATGAAATGAACAAAAAGTTGCCGATATGGTGCGATAATGATCGATTGAACTTACTTGTTGAGAATTTTAGTCATGTCCGCATAGGTCTCGGGATCTTTTCGTCTCGAGTCTAAGACGGTTACTAGTCTCTGCTCAAGCTTAATCTCCAGGAGAATATAGTGGAAGCTGCGCACGCATGCATAACTCATCAATTACATTACTATAACCTCGCTCGAGTAATAAGGGAAACTAAATATGCACAAGACAGTAACACTCACTTGAAGTTGTAAGGAAAGAGTATTTTATCTTTGTTTTGATTTATTATCAATGATTTGAGCAAGTTGGCATCGGCATCTTTGGCGCTCCTTTTAACCTAAAATTCATCTATGAGATTTGTGTTAATGAACCCAATATCATATATTTCTGCTTTTCTGCACTCGACGATCTTCAATCTGCATAATATAGTGAGGATAATTATAAATACATGCAATGAAAGAGCTGAGCTATATATAGAGACTTAATGACAGAAGTAGTACTTACAGACAGTAGCAAGTGACCGTTAATTTATCGAGGGCCTTTTGATTGGAAAACTAAAAGAACTCCTCAAATGGAACAGTCAACAAATCAATTCCAACGAGGTCGTGCTCCTCTTTAACTCTCAGATACAAAGTATTCGTCCCCCAGACTATCTGTAGGTTTTCATGTACCAATTATGAAATCTTCGCATCATCGTTGTTAGAGATTTTCATCTTTGACAAGAGGCTTGCCGTAATGGTATTTGTGTTCTTCCACCTCCAAGAAATCATAATGTACATCGTCGGGCAGGTAATCTTCAAGATTGCTATAATCGGGCACCATCCTCGGATCATTAGCGACGATATCGCTAGACACCTTGAGCGGGGGGCACGATTGGTCCGCTTGTTCGCCGAGCTGCGCAATTTTTCCCCAACTCGTCGTTCTGCTAACCTTCGATCACTGATAGTACTTCCTGACCGCTCCGCTTCGATATATACCTTTGCAGCAATGCGTTCATAGTTGTTTTTCAGCGGAGACTTTGGTGGTTTCCTCAGGGCATCGATAGTGCGCTTTGCTTTCACCGGATCTACCTTCTCCTCTAGAGGTGGATGTCTCTTTGCTTTCACCCCTTCAAAGAAGTCCTTCACTTCTTTTTCCACGATCTTCGTTTTTTCTTCCACGGTCCTCTGGTATGGTAACTTCTCAAGAGGCTTGAGAGGTGGACCGAATCTGTATTACCTCCCGCCTTTGGATGTACTGCTAGACGCCGGAGCAGACGGAGTGGCTGCGGCTGTCTTCTTTCATGCTTGCTTATGAGGCGGAGGAGAAGGACTACGACGCGCCGGAGGAGCCGTAGCGGCGGCGGGTCTCTTCCGCCCTTGCTGGCGAGGCGTAGAAGGAGGAGGCTGGCTACCCGGGCGCGCCGGCGCAGGCGGAGAAGGAGGCGGAGTGCCGCCACGCGCCGGAGAAGGATGCTGAGTGCCCTGATCACTCGTCGGAGGAGGAGGCAGAGGAGAAGGTGGAGTGCCCTGACACGCCGGAGGAGGAGGAGGCGGATGCGTCCAGTTCGAAGGTTGATGAGCTCTTTCCGCCATAGGCATGGAGTCTTCAGAGAAGAACCCAGCCGAGTCTCCCCTTCACCAGTAGGGTGGTCAAGCTCGAGGTCCTCAAATCCGTCCATTATTTCATCCACCATCATCCTAGCATATCCTTCTGGAATCGACCGACAGTGAAAAGTTGCACTAGGTTCAGGAGGTGCAACAGAGCCAACGGCCGCCTTGACTTTCAAATTCTTCCATTGCGTCATAAGGTGGCAATTTTGAGACTCCGTGATTAAGTCCACGGGGTAGCTAGCAGGAGCCGTGAAGACAGGCTCCGGCTGCTGCAGCTCGGTGGAAGCCACGCCACTTCTCCGCTAAGATGGCGGGGTAGCTTCGGCGGGTCACTTGTTGCGATCTGCTTCTCGTTGCTCTATCGCTTGTACCCTTGCGTGCAGAGCCTGAATTTGGATATGCTCCACTTTCTTCCTCCTCTCCTGGCATTTGTAACCGCCTGAGTCCGGAAACCCAGCCTTCCACGGAACGGAGCCTAGCGTGCCTCGTGTCTGTCCAGCGTGCTCAGGATTCCCGAGGGCCATTGTAAGGTCGTCGTTCTCTGTATGGAACAAACGTCCCTTGCTGCGCTGCCTCGATATACTCCTGAAGCCTCGTGACGGGTATTCTCAGTTGCTCGTCCGTCCAAATGCACTTCCCTGATACAGGGTCCAAGGATCTGCCAACCCCGAAGAACCAAGTCCGGCAACGGTCTGGCCAGTTCCTCGTCTCTGGTTCGACCCCTTTATCAATCAGGTCATTCTCAGCCTTGGCCCACAACGGCCGGGCTTTGAGGTAGCCACCTGACCCCGTGCGACAGTGATGCTTCTTCTTCGCAGCATTTTTCTTGTTTTTCACTGACATCTTCTTACTCTTGTCCGATATCTTGTGGGCCACAAATGCGGGCCAGTGATCTCTGATCTTCTCATACCGCCCGATGAATTCCGGTGTCTTGTCTTCATCGACAAACGATGTTTTCAGCTCATTCTTCCACCTCCTGAATAGTTCTTCCATCTTCTTAAGAGCATGAGACTTGATCAATTTCTCTTTAATTGGCTTCTCCGGATCCTTCTATGCCGGTAGGGTGAAATTTGCCTTTAGTGCGGTCCAAAGATCATATTTCTGCATATCGGAGACATAAGACACCTCAGGGTCTTCATTCTTAGGCTTTAACCATTGGTGGATACTGATCGGGATCTTGTCCCTAACAAGAACCCCGCACTGAGCAGCAAATGCTTCCTTTGTCCGGATGGGTTCAATCGGCATGCCATCACGCGTGATTGCTGTGATCTCAAACCTTTCATCCGAGTGCAATTTTTTCTTCGGACCTCGTCTCTTTACCGAAGTTGTGCTCGATCTGGAGGGATAGAAAAAAGAAGAAAGACGAGAGTTAATTAATATGTGTACATATACCAAAACAATGAATACATCAATTAGCTAGTCAGCACAGGCTTAACTAATATATATACCTGGCCGGACTCGGTTCGATCACCGGAGCCGTCATCACGGTCTCCTTATTGCACCGGCATTGGGTCACCGGAGCCGTCATCACGGTCTCCTTCTTGCACCGGCATTGGGTCACCGGAGCCATCATAATCATAGCCTGCTTCTTCACCCTTTCTTTCCAGACCATCGGTTTCGTTGAGAAACGACATGACGACATCACTTCCTTGTGCGATTATGTCCCCCAAGACCACTTCTGTTGCTTCGTCTCGGGGGTGCTCCATAGTTTCTGCAAATATTTACAACATGGCAATTATTATTCAAATATGACAGATGGATATATTAGTGGCAAACGTAGAACTAGCTAGCTAATCACAATAAGGAATCATATTAGTGGCCTCGACGCTGCTTCTCTAGGGTTTGGGGTGGCCTCGGCAACGCTTCAAGGGTTTGGGGTGGCCTTGACAACGCTTCAAGGGTATGGGGTGGCCTCGAGAGAGTTTGTTGGGTAGGGGCGCGACGGGAGGGGGTAGGAGACCGACATCGTTTTTTCTAGGGTTTGGATGTCCTCGAGAGTTTCGTTCGAGCGAGAGGGCCGGGGGTTTTTCCCGTGGTATAAGTTATCACGGTCGAGAGGGGGTATATCGACAATGATGACATAAAACGGCCCCTCGACACTCGAACCCTGGGCGACCCTCGACCCTCTACCCTAGCTAGTTCCCGACCCTTGTCCCTCGAACCCTCGGCGACCCCTCCTCCCCCTTCCCCCTCCCCCCCTCATGTCGAAGTTATCAGGGAGGGGATATATCGATGACGACATACACGATAAAAAATAAGAAAAGGAAGAAGAAGAAAAAAATAAGAAAAAAACTATTCCTTTCTTCTTCTCCTCTTTTTTTCCTTTTTTCCTCTTCTTATTTATTTCTCCTCTTCTTCTCCTTTTTCTTTCCTTCTTCCTAAACTAAACATAAACTAAAATAATCCTAAAACTAAACGAAACTTCTGCTCCTCCCTTTTTATTTCTTCTTCTTCTTCTTTTTTTTCATCCTAAAACTTTATGAACAAAATTACAACAGAAAAAAACAATAAAAGTTCTATGAACAAAATTACAACAGAAAAAAATCATAACAATTTTATAAAAAAATGACATATTCTTTGCATATGAACATATAAACATTTGCATATTCTACAATAATATCACCAAAAAAATCTATAAACAGAAAAAAATCCTAACTTTTGCATATGAACATACATACAAGCATCATCATCTACTACTACTACTACTACTACAATATGAACAAAAATAAATAAATATATATGTGAACAGGGGGCCTGCTTCGTCATTGGCGTCGGGGCGGGCAGCGGCGTTCGGGCGCGGGGGAGAAGGGGGAGAGGAGGGGGAACGACGCGGTGAGGCTCATAGTGCAGGCGAGCGGAGGCGAGGTCGGGGCAGGGCGCTCGGCGTGCGCGACGGCGAGGTTGGGCCGGGCAGCGCGCGGCGAGGTCGGGGCAGGGCTCGGCGACGGCGAGGTCGGGGCAGGGCTCGGCGACGGCGAGGTCGGGGTAGGGCGCGTCGAGGACGGGTCAGGGTGCGGCGAGGCCGGGGCAAGGGCGACGACGGAGACGGCGGACGGGGGCGCGCGGCAGCCTAGCGGCGTCGATGTCGTCGGCGTCGTCGGGGTGGCAACTGCGAGATGAGAAGTGAAAATTTACACAAGTCCTGCTTATATACCCAGAGCATTAGTTCCGGTTCATAGCATAAACTGGGACCAATGCACCCTTTAGTTCCGGTTGGTGCCACCAACCGTGACCAAAGGTCTATTTTCGGCAGCCAAAGGGCGGGAAGCGGCGGCCGGAACCACCAACCGGTACGAATGCCCCCCTTTGGTACCGGTTGGAGCCACCAACCGGAACCAAAGGCCTCGCGTTGCCCGTGGCCAAAACTATAGTCCCACCTCGCTAGTTGAGAGGGGCGTGTAGTGGTTTATAAGCCCCACTGCCGCACCCCTCCTGAGCTCCTCTCGATTGCAGGCTTACGGGCCTAATTGTCACTGCTATGCATGATAGGCCTACTAGGCCTTCCGCGGGCCTGAATCCTGGCCCATGGTAGGGTTTCTAGTTGTATTCAGACCGTGGTGGCCCAGTAGTTGGCACTTTTTTATTTTTTTGTTGCTTTATTTATTTTATTTTGTTTCTACTTACAACAAAAAATTTACTGTTGCTATTTTTATTTATTTTACTTTTATAAAATTTATTTTTTCTACTTCTTTATTTATAAAAGTTTATTTTATTTTGTTTCTACTTATTTATTTTATTTTGTTTTGTTTCTACTTATTTATTTTATTAAATTTTAATTTATTTAATTTTGTTTCAACTTATTTATTAAAGTTTATTTTGTTTCTGTCTACTTTTCATGTTTTGAACACAAAATACTTTGATAATTTCAGTGGCATGAATTTTATATAATTTTAGTATAAAAACACTAGAGGTTTATAAAAGCTTTTTAGTTCATTTCTTTTGCCATTAGAGTTTTATAAAAGTTTTTTAGTTAATTTTCATTTTGCATGGTATCATCATTTCATCCACATAGCATGTGCAAGAAAGTAGAGAGGGTTACGGCAAAAATTGGATGCACTTCGTGTATAAAACGGACAATCTCTTTTGAAGTATCAGGGTTTCATACGAAAACTCGTTTGTTAAAAAGGGATGTCATTTTTTGAACTTATTTGAACTCCAGAGTTTTTCTGTGTTCAAAATGCATCATTCAAAGCCACATCATCAATTTTCAACCCTTTCTGACTTCATTTGTTATTTTTCATGCATTTACTGATTTTTGTAAGCTAAATGACCCTGAAATTGAAAAGCATTTCAAATGGACTCTGAAAAGGTTGAAAGTTGGCATGATATCATCAATTGATCCACATAGCATGTGGCAAGAAAGTAGAGAGGGTTACGGCAAAAACTGGATGCAATTCGTGTATAAAACGGACAATCTCTTTAGAAGTATGAAGGTTTCATACAGAAACTCGTCTGTTACAAAGGGATGTCATTTTTTTGAACTTATTTGAACTCCAGAGTTTTTCCGTGTTCAAAATGCACCATTCAAAGCCACATCATCAATTTTCAACCCTTTCTGACTTCATTTGTTATTTTTCATGCATTTACTGGTTATTTTGAGCTATAAGACCCTGAAATTGAAAAGCATTTCAAATAAACTCTGAAAAGGCTGAAAGTTGGCATAGTATCATCATTTCACCCACATAGCATGTGCAAGAACGTAGAGAGGGTTACGGCAAAAACTGGATGCACTTCGTGTACAAAACGGACAATCTCTTTTGAAGTATGAGGGTTTCATACGGAAACTCCTCTGTTACAAAGAAATTTCATTTTTTGAACTTATTTGAACTCCAGACTTTTTCCGTGTTCAAAATGCACCATTCAAAGCCACATCATCAATTTTCAACCCTTTGTGACTTCATTTGTTATTTTTTTCATGCATTTACTGATTATTTTGAGTTATAAGACCTTGAAATTGAAAAGCATTTCAAGTGAACTCTGAAAAGGTTGAAAGTTGGCATGGTATCATCATTTCACCCACATAGCATGTGCAAGAAAGTAGAGAGGGTTACGGCAAAAACTGGATGAACTTTGTGTACAAAACGGACAATCTCTTTCGAAGTATGAGGGTTTCATACGGAAACTTGTTTGTTACAAAGGGATTTCATTTTTTTAACTTGTTTGAACTCCATAGTTTTTCTGTGTTCAAAATGCACCATTCAAAGCCACATCATCAATTTAGTACATATAGCTCTCGTGAATAGATAAGTGACCAAATTAATAGAAGTTCATCATCATATTAAAAACAAAGTACATACATAGTTCTCATTGAACAACATATAGCTCTCCAGAGCATCTAGTTAAACCATACATTAAAACTATGTAAAACCTTTCAATGCAACAACAAACGCGATCATAATCACAACCAAGGTAAAAATTGATCCAACGACATAATGATACCAAGCCTCGGTATGAATCGCATATTTTCTAATCTTTCTAATCTTCAACCGCATTCCATCCATCTTGATCTTGTGATCATCGACAACATCCGCAACATGCAACTCCAATATCATCTTCTCCTCCTCAATTTTTTTTATTTTTTCCTTCAAGTAATTGTTTTCCTCTTCAACTAAATTTAACCTCTCGACAATAGGGTCGGTTGGAATTTCTAGTTCAACTACCTCCTACATAAATAAAATCTATGTCACATTGGTCGGCATAATTGTCAAAAACAATAAATGAAGCAAATAGTTATAAAAAGATAATATATACCATATCTGAATCATAGATAGGACGAGGGCCGACAGGACGGATACGAAAACCACATCTGAATCATGCCCTCTCTCTAGATTTGTACCAATATATTTTTTGGATTGTATGCTTTAGAGCTCCCAACAAAAATTATTCAACTATAAAATTACATATACCTACAATACATGAAGGCATGCCACTTTGTTGTTTCTCATTTCCTCTGATATAGAGGATCTGATATCACCAATCTTTTGAAGGTGGTGTCAAAAAGGAAAGAATTAGCATAATTTGCTTGCAAAATACAATTGCAATTAATGCAAGTAGACTTATTTATTAGAAATTAGAATTATATGATGGAAGAATAGTATCTAATTGTTTTATAACATTATCATTTGTTTCGTTCACTAAGCATGGTAGAAAACAAACCAGTTAAATTTTTATCTATCTAGCAAATCAGTTATGAAGAAGTAAAAAAATGCAAGACATGTACATACACAAAAATTCGAGTGACAATGAATCAATATGATAAAAACAAACAAAAAATGTAAATTAAAATAAATAACAAGTTTTGCGAGTAAAATGGGGCTCAATGCCGGTGCTAGCAGAAGGCTGGTTTGTTTTAAAAAATATAGTAAATGGCCTACCTAATCCACACAAGCAAGCATAGTCAACTGTCGAAACAAAAATGCATCGATATTCATGAGAGTTCACATGTCTCACGGACAAAACTCCTATCTAACACGGTCACAAACTAAATATCAGATATCCGAGGAAGTCGTTGATAGAAATAATTCGGTGTCATTCTCTGTCCAGGTCTCAGACTATGCCTAACTCACACAATCGTCTCATAGTCTCTCATAGTACATATGAGGGAAGTGACGGGTAGAGAAAATGTAGTGTCATTCTATTTCCAACCTTCATGTCTTACACATGTGTCGACTACTGCCCAGGGTTGCACAAGGTGAGCCATACGATGCACTGGACGGCCGCAATTGCAATTCTAGTCCCATTGGCAATATGCAATACGTAAGGTAAGGTGGAATCACACACACACAGACACACACACACACACACAGACACACACAAGAAAAGATCACAAAATGTTAGGCCCAGCTAGATATCTCCCATCCACATAGCAGTGACTTACCAAAAAGAACCTATCAGTCGGGACGAAGCAAGCACAAGCAGTCTCGATGATGGGATTCACCAAAAGTGCAAGTGGTTGCGGTGGACTGAACTCATCGACATTGCGTGTCTTCCGCGATAGCCTGTGTACACACATATCAAATAAGTGGCACTCAATCGGCATGATGATAATAACCAATAACTTAAAGCCAAGGTTAACTTATTGTCTCCCTGGCAGGGGGAAGGTAAATTTGTATAGCTGTACCGGCCACAAGCTATAAGTAAAGAACTTCCTTTGCTAACGGGTTGTGACCATTGCCCAAAAGAATGAACTCGAGGGCTCTGCTGCGCTGCAAGTTCTTCAGCTGGTTGATCCTTAAGGGCCATGTGTGGATGTCTGACCGGTTGGTGTGACGAGGTTTGCCTCACCAAGACGGATGCCCCATGTGCAATCAGGAACAAGAGTCGATCGATCATCTGCTGATCACTTGTGTCTTCGCATGTTTAGTGTGGTTTGAGGCGCTTAGGGCCTGGGGCCAGGAGGATCAATCTCTGGAGCCTAATGACCGCCTTCTACCTTGGTGTGCTGATCTTGCATTGGGCCAATAGAACAATAAGGACCTCAACACCTTTGGGAGACGTGGAAGCACCGGAATACAGTCGTGTCCAATAACGGCTCCCTGTCCCGACACATTATTCAAGTCGTGAGGGAGTGGGCTTTGGCGGGGTTCTTTCATGTGGACCTAAACGGTTGTTTATCTAGGGTGGCGAAGCGGGCTAGTCGCGAGATATAGCGCATGCATTTTTATCGGTGCCCCTAGGCCATCTTGTAACTGTGTGGACGGGTGTTCTCTTACCCTCTCCTTCTATCAATAGATGATACACTTAGTCATGCATATTCTAGAAAAAAAGTGAACTCGAGAATGACCAAGACCACGATGCGAACGAACTGAACAACAACCATCATGTAGCGAATGAGCGATTCCATCCTCCTGAGTACACAATGTAGAGATAACAGTAGTGAGCATCTCCGACAGCTGTCAACATGCTTACGAAGATCGACCACCAGTCCTTCTGGGGCCACAAGTGCGCCACGGAGGCCACAACATTGAGCCATGTTAGGGCGTAGGGAAACTGAGTGCGGCCTCCCACACCATCATCTCCGACGATCTGAATGTTGTCAATCTAAAATGGAATAGGAATTAATTCATGAAGACAACCGAATATGTTATAACATTATTAGTCATGGAGAAATACAATGAATTAGACCCATGAACAGATTTCAAAAACCTCCACAACACTCTATCTCGAACATTAGCACAAATATAGAGGCACTTAGTATTGAGGACCGGGATGTCCACATCAAGCTTCCACAAGAGGGCAACCCCACAGATCATCCTATCTAGTTTTGTTTTACAAAGAAATAAAATGCCCCGATCCGCACACTTCGGGACTAACCCTTGCCCGTTCGAGGCCGCGAGCAACATTATTGCTGGTCAGTCCTGCCATCTTATCACAAGTTGTGGTGGACCAACGGCCCTGGACTAACTTCCGAACGATCTGGTTTTAACATCCCGTTGTAGGGTGTTGCAATACATTCATAATTCGCTTATAGTGGGTTGCAAGAGTGACAGAAGCTTAAACCCAAGTAAGAGGTTGTTGCGTATGGGATTAAAGAGGACTTGTTACTTAATACTATGGTTGAATTTTACCTTAATAATCTTTAGTAGTTGCGGATGCTTGCTAGAGTTTCAATCATAAGTGCATGTGATCCAAGTACGGAAATTGTGTTACCACATGCCTCTCCCTCATTGCATATGATAAGTATCTATCATGTTATATCCAATTTCCTATGGACAATCTTTCTCTTTGTGTTACCAAAAGCTCTCTAATAAAATAATCTAACTTCTGTTATCCTGCTAAGTACTTCTAGTTTTATTCTTGCAAGCTTATCCTTACACCTAAAAGTAGTTTTATTCTTGTTCTAGGTAAAGCAAACGTTAAGTGTGCTAGAGTTGTGTCGGTGGTTGATAGAACTTGAAGGAAATATTAATTCTACCTTTAGCTCCTCGTTTGGTTCGACACTCTTACTTGCCGAAAAAGGCTACAATTGCCTATTTGAAGCTCCTGACTGCAGGAATCAGAGTTCTGTGGTGAAAACATATGTTGGAACTCACACATGTAGTAAAGAGTGGAAGCTAAAAGCATTCACTGCAAAGTATTTGGCTGTAAGGTATATTGAAAACTTTAGGGTAGATGAAAAGATGACACTTAGAAAATTTTCAAGGTTGGTGTAGCAATACTATAACATGACTGTGACAAGAAGGAATCTACAAAGGGCAAGAAGGATAGCATGAAGTTAATGAATGGGGATGAGGAGAAGCAATACACCAAGCTATGGGATTTATGCCGAGGAGATAAGAAGGTCGAATCTTGGGAGCAGCATGTTCACAGAACTTAAAGATGGTGCCTTCTATAGGTTATACATGTCATTCGATGCATGTAAGATGGTCTTTTATCAGGATGTAGGCTAGTAATCTTCAATTATGGGTGTCACCTGAAAAACAAGTATAGTGGGCAGTTATTGACTACAGTAGGTGTTGACCCAAACGATTGCATTTTCGCTATAGCAATTGTTGTAGTTGAAGTGGAGGACACCCCAACATGGAAATTGTTTCTACAAACTTTGAAGGAATAATTGAACATAGATAACACATCACCATGGACTATTATGAGTGATAGACAAAAAGGGTTGGTAAATGCCGTCAGTGCTCTATTGACGGTGAACATAGATTTTGTGTGCGACATCTTTACCAGAACTTTGTCAAGAAATTTAAAGGGAGGAAGGTGAAGAACAAGCTATGACAGATTGCAAGGTCCACTACCAGGGCTGATTCGATTAAACAAATGGACGAGATGATGGCACTTGAAAATGATGCATATCTATACTTGGAGGCAATTGAGCCTAATGCATGGTGTAGGGCCCTCTTTCTCTTGTTACAATGTAATATCATTCCACTTATAAGTTAGCTTGCTTCTAACACATAAAACACATGAAACTGAAGGTATATACTTGATTCTAGAGAATTGCATGTGCTTAGCATTTTTCAAAAGATGAAGAATCAGCTCCTGACTAGGTTCTATGGAAAAGACCGAGAGTGTGAAGAGTGGTGTGGTAGAATCTGTCCAAAGATTAGGAAAAAATTGGATAGAAATGCATAAATGGCAAACAGTTGCTACGCATTAGCTGCTAGAAGAAGAATCTTCGAAGTTACAAGGCTAGTTGGGAAGTACATTGTGGATCTCGACAAAAGTGAGTGCTCATGCAGGGCCAGGCAGCTAACGGGCATACCATGGAGGCATTCAATATCTTGTGCAAGGGATGAAAGAACCAAGCCTGAGGACTTGGCCTCTTATTGTTATATTATTTCTGCACTCAGGGATGCATATGGTGAGATCATCATGCCCTGTAGAGATTAGAGAGAGTGGAAGAGCATGAATGGTATTATAGTTAAGCCACAAAATATGAAAAACAAGTAGGGAGGCCTAGAAGAAGAGAAATAAGAGTGTTGTTGAGGAAGAAGGGAGAAGAATGAGTAGGCATGGCTCAATTTCTCACTGTTCTGTTCGTAACTCTACTGAACATAATGGAAGGACGTGTCCAGAGCTAGGAAAAGGACAAGTTCAAAATGATCAAGCAGCTGGCCAACAAGCTCAACAAAAAGAGAGAATAAAGCTCTTTGTTAAAAAAGGATCATTGCCAACACACAAGTACAACTATACTTTAGTTGTAAATTAAACTAGTACATGGCTACAAACTAATATTTTGTGCAAATCTAAAGGCATCCTCATCCACAAGTTTAATTGCTTCTGCTGCTCATAATGTTAGCCAGCAGAACCTATGAGTGCTCCATGTTTTGATGCAAGATGTAAGTTAATTAGCTTATTGACACTTCTGCTACACATCATTTCTGAGTGCTTGTTTTTAGACTGATTGCACCTCCTCCTCTAGGCTGTAGGAACTCAAAAATCTCAGGCCGCATGTCCTCCTCTTCTACAGAATGATTTTATTGCAAGACATAGGGATGCACTGCCGTGGAGGTCAACGGAAATAACCACACATGTGGCAGGACTGAAGAAAAAGAAGAATTCCAAAAAAAGGAGAAAGAAAATGTGGTTCCTAGGAAAAGGAATTAGTAGAGTGTAAAGTGATGATGTTGCTTCATTTTGGATGTGCATAGAAGGCAGCAAAGTGATGCTGCTACTTCATTTTCGTAGTTACTGCATGTTGCTGGAGATGTTGCAAACTTAATTCGTATGTTGGTCCTAACACATATACGGGTTCATTTGCAAAATTACCCAGGCTTTAGCAGTGGGAAATCTCCATGCACGCTACCTGATGGCCATGTGAGCTGGTGGGGGGGGGGGGGGGGGGGGGGGAAATGTTTAGGACCTCGGGTGCACAACTTAAAATGTTTAGGGACCCCAACATTCAGTTTCAATGTTTTAGGACCTACTTGATACCTTCTGAATAGTTATAGGACTGCTGATTTCATTTACTCTATAAAAAAAGTTCGCAATGTATACAAAAAATGTATAATGCATATGGAGGAAGTAGACATTGAAAATATATGTTTCAAAAAATGTTAACCATGTAGTATGTGGAAAATGTTAACCGTGTGTATATATAATGTTTAACTTGTATAAAAATGTATCATATGTTATAGAAAAATGTAATATGTGTACAAAATATATTAGACATCAAAATATATATCTGAAAATATGTTAATCATGCATATGAAAAAATTAAACTCGTCATATATAAATGTTAAACTTGTATTAAAAAATGTTTTAGATGTATAAAATTTACAATCCTTATGAAAACAATAGACGTCGAAACATTTATAGAATAAATATAATCATGTATTAAAACACATCTTGGCGTGTACAAAAAATATAGAATATGTAAAGAAAATCTAGACATATATTGAAGAAATAAAAGAGAAAAAACAAGGAAAAAGAAAAGAAAAGCAAAAATAAAAAGCCAAAGGAAAACTGGAGGAAAAATAAACGCAAATATAGAAACCAAAAAGTCAAGAAAGAAACATAGGAAATCATAGAAAACATCGGAAAAAGAAAGAAAACAAAAAAATCTGCGAAAACCAAGAAAGAACAAAGAAAACCGGGTGAAAAACAAAAGAAAACTAAACTTATAATGAAAAACCCAAAGAAAACCAGTGAGAAACCAAAAGGAAAGAAAAAAAGAAAGTGAAAAAAGAAAGAAAACCTAGAAATACTACGACGAGCAAACCTAACGCGAGTGAGTCCTAGGTTAAATGGGCCGGCCTGCTCAAACTGCGCCTGAAGCAGGAGCATCTTCAATCTCGCCTGAAGCGACACATGTTAAACGTGTGTATATATAATGTTTCTCCACGCCTCGGATGCTCGTCGAGAACTCCTGATACAATCTGCCGAATCGATCCGGTTACTTGCTTACTGGCCAACGCCTGACGCTGTGTCACACCTCTGATTGCTCCGAGTACTCGCTGACTTCCAGTTCACTCTCATCCGCACATGCCAATCCACCTAATACATCTTCTCTACGAACGACATTGATCCACGCCGAGCTTTCTCCTTAGACAAACGCACCAGGACCTCCGAACGACAAGCCATGTATTTTAACAAGAACTTCACAGGCTAAATTGAACCCGTGCCTAGTTCATGTACCTTCAGTTCAGTCAGCATATACTGAAAATTGATGTAAACTCTTCAAGCTTGGTCATACAAGAAAATTATATGAATGTACAAAATCACCGTTTGTACGCAACAAAGTCATGGCATAATGGGTTGCCCATGTGCAACCGAAAAGATAATCAACTTAAACAAAAATATTGTATTAAAAAAAAGCACCTTCACAACATGAAACTACCCTTTGCAACGCGCACACAATCATCACAATATGTCTCCCGTCTATATGCAACAAAAACAAAAATTATCAAAATCACTGCTCTCTCACCAGCACTATTTCAGCTTGCCAACTGTCGAGAATTGAGAACTAGACGGAATGCAACACACTTTGTATGGATCAGTTGGTACAGTAAATATAGAGGGTCTGAGCACATCATGGCTAACGGTCTAACTACCTTATAATTCAGTACTTTGGAGCTGCCATACCAGAAAGTGATCTCCTTCATCTTAGCCAACAGAACAGCATCGCCAGACGCTAATGCCTTAATGAGCTCGTTCCATCCACTACTGGTGTCCATCAGCAAAAATATATATAAATGAACTAAGATGTCGTTATTCATCAAAAACACATAAAATATGTAATGCTACAGACCATATGAAAGCTATAGCATTTGCAAATATTTCAACACATGCATATTTATATTTTAACATAACAAATTTTCGCTACTAACTTATTTTCCTTTTTTAATTTCTTTCTCTCCTGTTATCAATATTGCTAAAGCCCACAACGCACGTCGACATTACTTGACCTATAATGCATAATCCTGTTCAAGAATTCGTCCGATTAACCAGTTAACTTGCCGATTAACCCCTACTCGTAGGGTCACCGAGTAGCCGATAAACCAATAAATCGTCCGATTAATTGATTAAATGACCGATTAACTTGGTGATTATCATATTAATCCCCTACTCGCAAGCCAACCGAGCAGCTATCAGTTAACGATTTCCTCAACGCTGATGCCGATACAAATTATAAAATGCTATCATACATGGATAAAAAAACATATATCACCCATAACAAAAAAAATCCAATGTTGCTAATTAGGTTCACACATCCATATTATCTATACCATCCATCACATATGTATCCATATCAAATTTCAATATATACTATATCGATCAACAATCCAATTGCATTCACACATGCATTTATCATATCCATATAAAAATCATCAGACTTCATATCAATCATCGATCCCAACCCGAATGTAATTATTATTAAGATATTTAGCTATTTTGATAAATCATTCATATATAGTAGCTATTTGGATCAACACACACATGCATATTTTTTTCATCGAAAATATAGAAGAAGATAAAACTAGATGGGAGATTGATTGATGCGCTTGCTCACATCGGTGGGAGATCAATCACTAGGTTAGCCGGCGTCGGGTTGGCGGCAACGTTGGCTGTAGAAGGTTCGAGGTCCGGCAGGGCGCAGCGGGCGTGTGGGAGATAAAGGGTGCCAGCGGCAGGAGATGAAGAAGGTGCCGCCGACGGCAACGGCGATGGCGAACAAAGGGTAGTGTCATCAAGCGTGCGTGCAAATTCGAATATGAAGGGGCTGGGCATGGGAGACCGCAATATATATCCCAAACATAGGACGAGTGTAAACACATGGTCACTCGGCATATAAGGGTGGCGAAGGGTTTCCTGTTTCAAAGAGAGAGAGAGAGAGAGAGAGAGAGAGAGAGAGAGAATAGAAGCTGGGCTCCGACGAAGCGTACTCAGCTTATATCGATGACCGTCACGCTAGGCATTAAGCGAATCGATGGCGGCCACATGCCAAGAAACATTGAAATCAATGTAAGCCGAGATCTTTTTATTATATGTCGAGCATTTTGTGTAAACTGAGATCTTTTTTTTGTCGTCTTTCGGCTTACATCTAGGTAAGCCGACTTCATATTTGTTGTCATGTGGATTTCTTTTCATACTTGGCTCACATGCTTATGAGCCAAGAACCCGTATTTTACAGTTGGCTTACAAGCAAATACACGGCAACATGTGTGTTTTCTGTAGTGAATACGATCCTATTTATTTTCACAAAATGACTCATTTGCATGAGGCCCGAACTGGGGTGTCATGCTAGATAGCACGCCGCCCTCCATAGAGGTAGCTGTCGCTCCATCTAGCATGGCGCCATGGGCCAAGGCATCATGATAACTAAATGGCTGCCTCGGGCTGGGGTGTCATGCTATCTAGCATGACGCCAAATCCCCGTGTATTAGGCAAAATGTCAATGGGACATTTTGTTAGTATCTGGTTTATTTTGTGCTATAGTTTCAGAAAAGTGCTAGATTTGTCCATTTTCATGTTGATTGTCGCCGTTTGAAGTATGGCGAGCCACCAGTTGCAATATCCAGCCATACAGTCGTAGCACCAAACTATGCTGACGTCATTCGACTGAGATGGTTAAGTATCAGTGGAAGTGCTGGATAACCCTTAATTAATTGAATTGAATCGAATCGAATAATTTTGCATCAGGCACGCTAGAAGAGAGGCCAATGAGGCGGCTCATTGTTGGACTCCGAAGGAAGGTTTGGGCATTCTCTCAAGGTTGTAACCTTGGATGTAGCCCCTGCTTTTGTGGTTCATGTAGTGCAATTAGATGTAAACCGTCTTAACATGGAATAAAGTGCCTTGAAGGGCGGTTCTAAAAAAATTGAGTAATACTTTTCATAAAACGAAATTTATAATTTCCGAACGTTCTCAATTTTACATTAGATCCAAACGACCTGGAAACACTCGGATCGCGTCCTTCGTGCATGCAGGCGCCCCGCAATTTGCGCTGACCAGCTGCGGGATGGGATCGCTATCTCGTGGCTGTGCGACAAAAAATAAAGGACGCGTCTAGTGGGCGGCCGGCCGCCCTGGGATCGCTAGCCAGCGGCCACCCGAAAAAGGAAACCACCTGGTCCCTCCTCGAGCGAAAGAGGAAACAGTCCACCGCTCGCCTACGTGGTCCACCTGGTCCCGCCCGCCCGAACGAAAAAGGCAACTGCCCCGCCCGCCAGCTGGCCGCGGGATCACGTACACCCTCCTCGCCAAACCATGCCCAGCCCACCAACTGCGCCCTGGCTATCTTCTTCTTCCTCACGAAAGAAGGATCTGCCCAGGTTGCAGAATCCTTCATCGCTAGGAGAGAAGGACAACATGGCGGCTCTCAGGAACAAATAAGAGAAGAGAAGAGGCTTAGAGATCACAAAAAAAGACAATAAAAAAAGCAGATCAAAGACCAGGCAGGATCTTCTTCTTCCTCACGAAAGAAGGATCTGCCCAGTTTGCAGGACCTTCATCGCCAGAACAAAAGAACAAGAGAAGAGAAGAGAAGAGGGCTTAGAAATCAGAGAGAAGACCAGAAAAAGCCAGATCAGAAGAGAGGAGGGACGAAAAAGAAAACCTACCTTTAGGATCCAGAGGTGAGAAGACTTGCCCATCTTCTTCGAGATTCTCTTTTGTATATCTTGCTCCTTGTAGTGATTTCCTTGCACACATCTTTGACTTGTATATTTGGTTGTCAAAAATCAAATGAATCGTGCATAGTGTGTTTGAGGAAAAACTGTGCAACCAGTAGGTTGCTTTCGTGCAACTAAGCCAAATAAGATAGCCAACTGAATGAGTGCTGTGTGCCAACTCAACAGATTATGCAACTCTAAACCTTTTCTTGTGCAACTAACCCAGTTGTATCATCCAACTATGAGGAGGCACTGTGCAACTGGAAATATAAAAGTGTCAGAACTGTGCAACTTTGGCAAGAACTCATGTATTTGGTTGTCAAAAATCAAATGAATCTTGCATAGCGTGTTTGCGGAAAAACTGTTCAACCAGTAGATTGCTTTCGTGCAACTAAGCCAAATAAGGTAGTCAACTGAATGAGTGTTGTGTGCCAACTCAATAGATTATACAACACTAAACCTATTTTGTGCAACTAACCCCGTTCTGGCATCCAACTATAAGCAGGAACTGTGAAACTGGAAATATAAAATGGGTCAAAACTGTGCAACCTTGGCAGGAACTTGAAAAATCTGGAAGAAGACAAACAATATACGATGACGAGCGATATACGATATGTTCTAATAAAAAACAATCTGCAAATATAGTTCTTAAAAAATAGGTTCACACACTGCCATCACAAATTTGAAACACACTGCCATCAAACCGTTGATCTAAATGTGCAAATCTAACTAAAATAGCTATAGACAATTATAGTTGAAATCTGATTTTGCTTCTATCTTTGAAGTTGCTGTAACAGACCTTGCTTGATATGTTCACTTGCATTGATCTGCAGAAAATCATGCCCTTCTTTTCATGGAGCTACTGTCTGAATCATAGACCTGCACATTGTAGATAGAAAAAATGTTCAATAAATTGTAGGTACTGTATAAATTGTAGGATGCCAACACAGTATTATGTTCTCTGTGCAACTAGAAATGCTAAGGATGCCAACTAAATACATACTCTTGTGCAACTAGAAAAAGTCTTGAGTATGTCAACTAGTTAGAAAAGTATTGTGCAACTAGAAATGCTAAGGATGCCAACTAAATACATACTCTTGTGCAACTAGAAAAAGTCTTGAGTATGTCAACTAGTTAGAAAAGTATTGTGTAACTAGAATTGTTGAGGATGCCAACTAATTGGATACTACTGTGCAAGTATAAAGTCTGAGGGTGCCAAAGATACTCTTTGGCAACCCTCAGTTTTTTTGGAGATGGGACTAAATTATATACTGTTGTGCAACTAGAAAAACTGAGGATGTCAACTAGTTGTATATTGTTCCTTGAAACTAGAAATGCTGAGGATGCCAACTAAATGGATACTCTTGTGCAACAAGAAATCTTGAGGATACCAAGTCAGAAAAATAGTTATTCAACACTTGCATGACGAGAGAAAAAAAATCATCACACCGTCACCAAACCAAAAACCAAGTTTATAAAAATGACGCTGATGCTGTTGAAAATACTAGCTGCATTGAGTTCTCCAGAAAAAGTACTAATCTCAACTGTATGATGGCCCAGACTAGAAAGATGGACTAGGTGTACTGTTTGTGCAAAAAGAAGCACATATTTGTGTAACTAAAAACATTGGTCCAAAACCAACTTTCCTGCGGCATGTGTGCAAAAAAAAAAACATTCTAGACTAGAAAGATGGACTGGGTGTACTGTTTCTGCAAAAAGAAGAACATATTTATGCAACTAAGCATGGGCCCAAGCCAACCTTTTTATGCAAATGTGTGCAACAAAACAGCCCAGACTGGAGTCGATTTGTTCTAGTCTTTTGGTTGTTGGTTGCACACATTGCAGGAAAAGATGGTTTTGGATCCATGTTTAGTTGGCACAAATATGGGCTTCTATTTGCAGACACTACATTCAGTCTATCTTTTCCTGCAAAAAAATGTGTGCAACCAACACACGGACTATATGAAATAGAAAACCTAAAGTCTAAAAAGTGGCCGGCCACTAACTGACCGAAACGGGCGGCCGGCCCGTGGCCGTTCGATCGCGCGAGCGATCGCTCCCAGATCCGCCAGGTGACGAGCCGACCACTACCAACCACCACTTCACTTCTCTCCCATAGAAAAAGACTGGATTTGTTGTTTGTGCAAATATAAACATATAATTGTGCAGCTAAACTTGTATCCAAAGCCAACTTTTGCTGCAAATTTGTGCAGCAAAGAAGATGAAATTCTATTTCGTGTATTAAAAGTATTAAAAACGAGACTAGAAACAGCACAAGAACAGTATTAAAAACAAGCGTACAAGTAGTCTTGTCTCACACAAATTGCAATAGGGGGAATATGTTCTATAGGATGTATTATATACTAAAAATGAAACAGAAAAGAAGATGAAATTCTATTTCCTGTCATCAGAAAACGGTGTCAAAGGTGATCACATTCCGACGTGATCACCTAAGGTTTTGCAAACAAAAGGTGCCGAAGGTGATTAGTTAACACTGCATACAAAATATTTGTTCTTCTTCAGAAAAAACTGGATAAAAAAGGTTGACGATGCCAACTTGATATTATGTTAGTTATGCAACTACAAAATGCAGAGGATGCCAACTAAAAGTAGTTACTCTTGTGCAACTAGAAAGGCTGAGGATGTCAACTAGTTAGATGCTATTGTGTAACTAGAAAATGCTCAAGATGCCAACTAATTAAATACTCCTGTGCAACTAGAAAGGCTGAGGGTGCCAAGTCATTTGATACTCTTGGGCAACCCTCAAAAATTTGAAGATGGGACTAAAAAATAGTTACTCTTGTGGCTGAGGATGTCAATTAATTGGATACAGTTTGTGCAAGTAGAAATGATGAGTATGCCAACTAATTGAATACTCCTGTGCAACTATAAATCTTCAAATAAGCAGGCCTATTAATCTCCTTCCCAACTGTAGATCAAATAAGCAGGCCTACTGCATCAAAGCTACTCCAAATCAGTGCAAATCCACACTGGTGTAATTCAAGTTTACTGCAAATCTGCACACTGGAGTAATTCAGATTTACTGCAACTACTCTAAATCACTGCAAATCAGTGCTATTGCTACTGCTACCTCCAAATCAGTGCAAGGGGCTGAACTGAATGTACTCCATGCTTTAATCCATGAAAGAAAGGGGTTGAATTGAACCAGAGGAGGAAGAGTACCTTTGGCGGCGTCGCCGTCGCCATGGATATGACCGCCGACTCCGCGGCTCAGGCGCCGCTCCACATCAAGCATCGTTGCGTCGCCGGGGTAGCTTCAATACTTGAGATGCGGCTCCAGATCCTCCCGCTCGGGCTCCACCTCCTCCCGCCGCCGTCTTCACGCCCGCGCCGGCGCTGCTCAGGCTCCGCTTCAGCGACTCCTCACACCTATCCACAAGCAGATCGAGGACCAGCGCATGTGGATCCAGCTCCTCCTCACCCAGCAGCGCATCGCCGGCGAATAAAAATGGCAGCTTTGTGTGAACCAGGGTGGTGGGGAGCGGTGAGCGGCGGTGCGGAGCAAGATGCCGGCGAGAGGGAGAGAGAGGGCGCATCAACGGGGAGAGAGCGGCGTCGCGCGCGCGCGATAGAGAGAGGTGAGCGGGGGCGTCGTGCGAGAGAGAGAGAGAGATCGGGGGCGAGTGGGGAGCGAGTGGTCGGTGGCGTCGGGCGAGGAAGAAGGGAACGTGTCGGCGGAAGGGTAGAATGGGAAACTCGGGGAAAATTGTAGCCTATGAAAGTTGGACGCGTGCGGCGATTCAGGGCGGGATCGAGCGGCCAGGAGCCGGCCGCTTGTTCCGTCTAAATGGTGCGCGTGCACTTTTTAGATTTTAGGAAAAATAAATTGAATGCGCTTTCTGTGATTCGAAACCTGGCTAATGGGAAGCAGCATGCCCCTGCTAACCAGCGCCCTTATATGACCTCTTTTGTGCAAACGCATGAACATACTTATTTTTGACCTGTTTGAGATGAACAAGAACATACTCGACAACACAAAGAAAGTTACCTACGATGCATGGAATCTCTTTACCATTGATGCCTAGCAATGCAAGAGTCTTGGCTCTTGGCTCTTGGCTACATCCTACATGGGCAAGCCTACCTTTTTTGGGTCCAGCTAGCAACCTACATGATCAAGCACAAGCATTTTTTTTCTCCCATTCATCTCTTGTCCATGGAGGAGAGACAAATTAGTCGCTGCTTTGGTTGTACACCCTTTGATTGTAAATATAAGAAGGGGGCCATGTCGAAAAAAATTGTTGAAAACATACCGCCGGTAGCTTCTGTGTACACATCATGATAATACACGCACTGCAGAGCTGATAACTCACTCACAAACACCGCAACAACCTTTTGACATGGGGAAAAAATATTGAAAACATACCCCGGTAAATTGTCGTCGTCCTCGGGGAAGGCGAGCAAGGTGTCGGTGCTCGCGACGCCCTCACTCCTATCATCATCAGCCGCCGCGGGCTTCTCGACATGATATACACATCGCAGACCTAATAACTTAGGTACAAACACCACCATAACTTTGATCCAGGGAAAAATGTTGTAAAAAAACATATCAACGATAATTTTTCTATGTAAATAGCATGATAATATAGGCTCCTGGACGTGATAACTTAGGTACAAACACGACGATAATTTTGACCCATCGATAGAAGTTGTTGAAAACATGCAACCGATAACTTCTTTATAAATAACATGATAATATACACTCCCGGACTTGATAACTTAGGTATAAACACCATGATAACTTTGTTGGAAATATGCCCTAGAGGCAATAATAAATTGGTTATTATTATATTTCCTTGTTCATGATAATCGTTTATTTTCCATGCTAGAATTGTATTGATAGGAAACTCAGATACATGTGTGGATACATAGACAACATCATGTCCTTAGTAAGCCTCTAGTTGACTAGCTCGTTGATCAATGTATGGTTACAGTTTCGTAACCATGGACATTGGATGTCGTTGATAACAGGATCACATCATTAGGAGAATGATGTGATGGACAAGACCCAATCCTAAGCCTAGCACAAGATCGTGTAGTTCGTTTGCTAAAGTTTTTATAATGTCAAGTATCATTTCCTTATACCATGAGATTGTGCAACTCCCGAATACCGTAGGAGTGCTTTGGGTGTGCCAAGCGTCACCACGTAACTGGGTGGCTATAAAGGTTCACTACAGGTATCTCCGAAAGTGTCTGTTGGGTTGGCACGAATCGAGACTGGGATTTGTCACTCTGTGTAACGGAGAGGTATCTCTAGGCCCACTCGGTAGGACATCATCATAATGTGCACAATGTGACCAAGGAGTTGATCACGGGATGATGTGTTACGGAACGAGTAAAGAGACTTGCCGGTAACGAGATTGAACAGGGTATCCGGATACCGACGATCGAATCTCGGGCAAGTACAATACCGCTGGACAAAGGGAATTGAATACGGGATTGATTGAATCCTCGACATCGTGGTTCATCCGATGAGATCATCATGGAACATGTGGGAGCCAACATGGGTATCCAGATCCCGCTGTTGGTTATTGGCCGGAGAGTTGTCTCGGTCATGTCTGTATGATTCCCGAACCCGTAGGGTCTACACACTTAAGGTTCGAAGACGCTAGGGTTATTAGGAAGACTTGTATGTGATTACCGAATGTTGTTCGGAGTCCCAGATGAGATCCCGGACGTCACGAGGAGTTCCGGAATGGTCCGGAGGTAAAGATTTATATATGGAAAGTTGTTGTTCGGGTTCCGGCAAAAGTTCGGTTTTTTCCGGTATTGTACCGGGAAGCTTCCGGAGGATTCCGGAGGGGTCCGAAGGTCCGGAAAATGTTCCACCACGTCCAATACAGCAGCATGGGCTGTAGGGGGGCGCCCTAACCTTAATGGGCCAAGGGCACCAGCCCCCCCCCTCCCAAGGCCCATGCGCATGGGAGAGGGGAAACCCTAAGGAGGAGGGCCTCCACTTGACTTGGGAGGCACTCCTCCCCCCTTAGCCGCCACCCCCAACCCTACATGGGATCTAGGGGGGCGGCCCCCCTCTCTCCCCACCTATAAATAGTGGAGGGGTGGGAGGGCGGCCACACCCTTGAACCTGGCGCAGCCCCTCCCCTCCAATACCTCTCCTCCGCGTGAGCTTGGCGAAGCCCTGCCGGAGAACTGCCACTCCATCACCACCACGCCGTCATGCTGCTGTTGGACTCTCTTCCTCAACCTCTCCCTCCTCCTTGCTGGATCAAGGCGTGGGAGACGTCTCCGTTTCGTACGTGTGTTGAACACGGAGGTGCCGTCCGTTCGGCACTAGGATCATCGGTGATTTGGATCATGACGAGTACGACTCCATCAACCCCGTTCACTTGAACGCTTCCGCTTATCGATCTACAAGGGTATGTAGATGCACTCCCCTTCCCCTCGTTGCTAGATTACTCCATAGATTGATCTTGGTGATGCGTAGAAAATTTTAAATTTCTGTTACGATCCCCAACAAACTTTGACCTGTAGAAAAAGTTATCGAAAAGATACTCCGGTAACATCTGTGTAAATAACATGGTAATATAGCCTCCCGGACTTGATAACTTAGGTACAAACAACATGATGTCACACCCTAGCTAGGTTATGCATTAGAGTGTGCATCTTGTTTACCTTCATCAGAAATTGAAATGGGGAAAGCAGAACCCCCAGCACCCCCCCTGAAATCAACTAGGGTTTACTAAAAATAAATTCAATGAACCTGAAATGCCCTTCAAAAATGTTCACCCTCTTTGCCTTGGGTTAGAACCCTTGGGAAAAATGGTGCATATAATTTTAGGTCAACAAAAGGGGCATTGACTTAATTCATAAATATTTGAATTTGGGCATTTAAATACTATTAAATAATTCAAATGCTCAAATAATATTGGAACTATTTTTGGGCCACTGAAATATTTCAGTAAGTGTCCATAAATATTTTCAGGATTTTATAAAATGATTTAGTATTTAAACTAAATCAAAACAGAATAACAGAAATAGTAAAACACAAAAAAAAATAAAGAGGGAAAGGCCATGGGCCACCTACCTGGCCCATCTCCAGCTGGCGGCCCAGCCCACCCCGCTGCCTCCTGTCGTCCCCCTCCTCGGACAGAAGGACGCGGGCGTGTGCCCGGCGCTCGCCGGCACGCGCGCGCGCCACCTCCCCCCCTGCGCGCCACCTCCTGCTTCCGGGCTCCCTCCCAATGCCACGGAGACGGCCACGCACCCCCTGGCCCTCTCATTCCCCTCCCCCGTGCTCATCCCCTCCTCTGGCTCTCCCCCTCTCTTCCATAGAACGCGGCCGTCGCCGCCGACGAGAACCACCACGGCCACAGCCACCCCCTCGCCCCTCGGTTGCGCCCACGAGCTCCGCAACGTCGTCCTCAACCCCCTCACCGAACCACGCCCCGCCGGAAGCCCTGCATCGTCGACTTCGAGCTCTTCTTCAACCTCGGCCGCCCGAGCTCCTCGCCGTCGATTCGCGCCATCAAGGTCGCCCCCGAGCCCGCTAGCCACCCCTACGGCACCGCTGTGAGCTCCCGGTCCTTTTCCCCTTAGCCACGCCGTCGATTTCGCCCCGTAGCCATTGCCCCGCGAGCACCCGAAGCTCGCCGCCGTTGAGCCTCGACGCCGTCGTGGCTACGGCCGTGCAAGCCCACGTCCGAGCGCACCACCGTCTTCAACGCGTCCCCAGGAGCCTAACGCAACCACCCATTCGACCTGCCGTGCCCCCTAGCGCTAACCCGCACCAGCCCCTAACTCCGGCCACCGTCGCGAGCTTGCCTCCGGCGAGCTCGGGCCATCTCAGCCCCTGCCGTGTCCACAGATGGATGCGGGCGAGTCCTAGCTCCGCGTAGATGCCCTCCGCTGGCCATTTGGTCGCCGGAGGAGGATTTCCGAGCCCCTCCGCCGTCTCTGGCCTCGCCGGCGACGAGCCGGGGTCAACTCCGGCGTGTTTTGACCCCGAGTCGGCTGGGTTGACTCCCCCCTGACTCACTGACGTGTGGGCCCAGGCGCCTGCTTAATTAATGTTAGTTAATTAGTGTTAATAAAATTAGCTAATTAGTGAGCCACTGACATGCGGGCCCCGCCCGGCTAACTAAGTTAGTTAGGGTTAACTAACTTGGTTAGTTGATTGTGTCACTGACCAGTGGACCCCACTGGTCAGGTTTGACCTGGAGGCGCCCAGTTGACCTGCTGACATCAGGGTGATGTCATGCTGACGCAATAACTCCTTTTCTGGATTTAATTTTATATAGAAAATTCCAGAAAATTGCCTAAACTTCAAAAATTCATAGAAATTCAACCATAACTCCAAATGAGACAAATTATATATGAAAAATTATCAGAAAAATTCAAGGAATCCATCTGTACCATTTTCATGCATGTTTGAACAATGCTTGTCCTCTGTTTTGGACAAAACAAATAAAGGGCATTTAAATAATCATATATCGGGTTGGAATTTGAATCTTGTACTCAAACCAACTTCATTTAAATCATGGCTAGTTGCATTAGCTCAAGACACATCCATATTGCCATGTCATAGCATGCATCATATTGTTGCATATCGTCATGTGTTGATTGTGCTCGGTTGTGTTATTCGTGGTAGGTTCTGCCTCTGAGGATATTCACGAGTATCCAACTGAAGGGCAGTATCCCGTTGCCACTCCATCAGGCAAGCAACCATTGATCATTCCGATACAACCCATATTCTCGCTCCTGCTCTTGTTTACTGCATTAAGACAACACGATTCAAACTGCTGTGTGCTACGGTAGTTGAACCCTTATCCTCTGCATGACTTGTCATTGCCACAGTAACTAGATGAAACCCACTAGCATGTGTAGGAGTTGATTGAGCCATGTTTTGTGATTCCTACCTTGCTATGCCTGCTATGCTTAGAGTTGTGTCAGGTCTGGTTCATCTAGGTGATGGGCTAGAGTGAAATGCTTGTGCCAGTAATATGTGGGATGTGTTGAACATGTTTTGGTAAAGGTATCGATGAGAGGCCATGTAGGAGTACATGGTGGGTTGTTTCATTGAAGCCGTCCCTAAGAACTGAGTTCTGTATGCGTGAATTAAGATTCAGCTACTACCACACATTGGGCCCTGAAATATGACCCCGCTCGACTTACCGACCCCTCTCGCCTCAGTCCAGGAGTTGCAATTAGTTTCTGGTGTTTGTAGGATATGTGTTGGCGGCCGTGCGTAGCGCTGACCCTAGGGGTGGGCTATGTTGCGGTAGATACACCGTGGCACGGTGTACCGAGTCACCCGTTTGGTGTCTCGGGAACCCTGTTCACATCGTTCGGGGCCGTTGAGGACACCCCGGCCGGATTTCCTTGCGGATGGAACCTGAATAGGCGATGACCCTGGACTAGAGACTTGTGAGGTTAGTCAGGTCGTGGTCTACACCCACGTCGGTTTTCGCTTGAAGTCTGCCGAGCACATTTCGTGTGCAGACGCTAAGTGGTGGAAACATGTGTGACGAAGTACACCCCTGCAGGGTATAAAACTATTCGAATAGCCGTGTCCGCGGTAAAGGACTACTTGATTGCATATACAGTTCATAGACAAGTTAATGGATACTACTAAAAGACTCAAGATAAGTGTGAGTACCGAGGATGGCCCCCTCGCAGGATACGAGGGAGGATCCACGGTGGAGTATTGTGTTGGTGAGTAGTGGACTCGTGTGCGAAAACTATTTTGCTAAAAGATTCCGTAGGATAGCTTAGCCAAGAGTCAAAGCTGGCTTGCTGCATAAACCCCACCACCTTCTTGAGAATGAGCATGTATAGTAGGTTCTGATGTAAGACTTGCTGAGTACCTTTGTACTCATGTTTGCTTATTTATTGTTTTCAGACGACAACACTGCCCCCTCCGATGGGTTTTACGTAGACCTTGACGTCGACGAGTGACTAGCCACCCAGGTGGTGATCCAGGCCATGGAGGGCCCTATGTAGATAGACAGGCTTCGAGAAGCCTTCTTTCTTTCTAGAGTCTGTACTCAGACTAGTTGCTTCCGCATGTGCTTGTATGACTGTATGACTTGAGTGTCGGGTCATGTGACCCCTACCTGTATGGATATGTTATGTATGGCTCCCTAGAGCCTTTAAATAAAGTACTTGAGTTGTAGAGTTTTGTTGTGATGCCATGTTGTATGTACTCATATCGGGCATATTGTGTGTATGTTTGAAATGCTTGGTATGAGTGGGATCCGACAATCTAGTTGTTTGTCCTTCGCAGCCTTTCTTATGGGAAAATGTAGTCTAGTGCTCCTCAAGCCATAGTAGTCCGCTACAGCCCGGTTCACGGGAGTCCTGCTAGCCCAGCACTACTGTTCAGGACACTTGACTGGCCGGCATGTGTTTCACTTCGTCCCTATGTCTGTCCCTTCGGGGGAAATGTCACGCGGTGATCTCCGGAGTCCTGTCTAGCCTGCTACAGCCCGGGATCCCCGGAGTCCTGTTAGCCCAGTGCTACAGCCCGGAATCACTCGTTGATGACCGACATGTTCGATGTGACTCATGTATGCCTGTCTCCATAGGTCTGTGCCGCTTTGGGTTCACGACTAGCCATGTCGGCCCGGGTTCTCGGTCATATGGATGCTAGCGACATTGTCATATACGCGAGCCAAAAGGCGCAAACGGTCCCGGGCCATGGTAAGGCGACACCCGTGGGATACCGTGCGTGAGGCCGCAAAGTGATATGAGGTGTTACCGGCTAGATCGATGTGGCCTAGAATCGGGGTCCTGACAGCGTTGGTATCAGAGCCGGACTGCCTGTAGGTTCGTTCAGCCAAACTGGTCGATGTCGAGTCTAGAAATGCTTTAGTTATATGTAAGGGAATTGATTGTGGGAGGGAACGTAAGGTTCTTTTACTCCTTTACCCTATGCTTCTGATCTGAGTCATTCTCTTCTCAATCAACGTGGGTTAAGGACTAGGCTCTCTTCTTTTATCAGGTTCACGTGTTACTTATCCGTAGTAGTTTATAGGATTATTGCTACGAGTTCCAGTCCAGTTTCTACTATTTTAGTACGTTGCTATTTGAATCAGAACCTTGATATGATGCTGTTGAGCGGTATTGTGAACTGTTGTGGATGTCTCAAATCTTTTTCTGAGCATTTACAGCCGTTATGCTGCCCAATTTTCCCTAGGAATTCTGATGTCTTGTCTTGTGGTTGTGCTTTCAGATGGCCAACCATTCTCAAAATCAAGTGGTTCGCCTGACTAGGTGCCTCGACGTGCCCGGTCATACTGCTATGTTGGTCCGGGTCATGATCGAGACAGGATACCGTTGGTATCCCGAATACACTGTTGAAGAGCAGTTCCGCGACTTTAATCAAAGCCAGTATTTCTGCACCGTCAGGATATTTCCTTCCTATCCTGGATCTACCGAGCCCCTTCACTGTTCCTATGGACTCGGAGTTACCATTGAGATGGCTGTGCAGGATACTGCCTATTCCATGATGACCATCTTGCGAGTCCGGACTGGCCTGCTTCGGAACACTGACTTCCGTTACATGCCAGCTTCACTTCCGGGAGCGCAGGGGTATCTTCAGGCTATCTATGCTGACTCCACTCAGGAGGACTCATTAACTCGTACCACCGCTGAGATGCTCGAAGATAAGGACCGAGAGAATCGGGCCTTGAGGCTGGAGCTCTTTAATACCCGTGCTGATCATTGGGCCACATTGACTCGATTTGCACCCGCGGTGCAAGCTGGATGTATGGATACTAGGGATCTGTATCCTGTGAGAGCAGCTCTGCCAGACATGGTGGATTGGCGTGATGTGGGAGGCATCACCCCACCCCTTGGTCCCCGCAGGCCACCGTTTGTTGGTCCAAGACCTCATCCTAGCCCCTATGGTCCACAGGCTCCTCAGGACCGTCTGTTTCCGGATGATCACGTTGAACTTCCAGGCTATGGAGGTGACTTCTATGAGGACTACTACGGAGCTATCTGAGTTAGTAGCAGTACCACTAGTATTGTAGTAGTTGTATCTCCACTGTCCTGTGTGACTTGTGGAATACGACTTGGTGTGTAATCGATTCCGGAGGTGTAGACACATAATGTATAGGGACTCGGAATGCCTCCGATGAGATGTAACGTCTACCTTCATAGTTGTACTGTAGCATGGGCTTGTACTAAACTATGTATGACGAGTATGACCGTTGGTGTATATATGTGTTGGGGAACGCAGTAATTTCGAAAATTTTCCTACGCACACGCAAGATCATGGTGATGCACAAGAACGAGAGGGGAGAGTGTTGTCTACGTACCAACGCAGACCGACTGCGGAAGCGATCACACAACGTAGAGGAAGTAGTCGTACGTCTTCTTCCCGATCCGACCGATCCAAGCACCGTTACTCCGGCACCTCCGAGTTCTTAGCACACGTTCAGCTCGATGACGATCCTCGGGCTCCGATCCAGCAAAGCGTCGAGGAAGAGTTCCGTCAGCACGACGGCGTGGTGACGATCTTGATGTACTACCAACGCAGGGCTTCGCCTAAGCACTACAACGGTATGATCGAGGTGGAATTTGGTGGCAGGGGGCACCGCACACGGCTAAGGAACGATCTCAAGGATCAACTTGTGTGTCTTGGGGTGTCCCCTGCCCCCGTATATAAAGGTTGGAGGAGGGGGCCGGCCGGCCAGAGAGAGGGAGGCGCAGGGGGAGTCCTACTCCTACCGGGAGTAAGACTCCCCCCTCCAATCCTATTCGAATTAGGACTCTCAGGGGGAAAGGAGAGAGAGGGGGGGCCGGCCCCTTCTCCTAGTCCTACTAGGACTTGGGGAAGGGGGGGCACTGGCCAGCTATGGGCTGCCCCTTTTCTCTTTTTCCACTAAGGCCCAATAGGCCCATTAGTCTCCCGGGGGGGTCCGGTAACCCTCCCGGTATTCCGGTAAAATCCCGATTTCACCCGAAACACTTCCTATGTCCAAACATAGGCTTCCAATATATCAATCTTTACGTCTCGACCATTTCGAGACTCCTCGTCATGTCCGTGATCTCATCCGGGACTCCGAACAACCTTCGGTACATCAAAATGCATAAACTCATAATAACTGTCATCGTAACGTTAAGCGTGCGGACCCTACGGTTCGAGAACAATGTAGACATGACCGAGACACGTCTCCGGTCAATAACCAATAGCGGGACCTGGATGCCCATATTGGCTCCTACATATTCTACGAAGATCTTTATCGGTCAGACCGCATAACAACATACGTTGTTCCCTTTGTCATCGGTATGTTACTTGCCCGAGATTCGATTGTCGGTATCCAATACCTAGTTCAATCTCGTTACCGGCAAGTCTCTTTACTCGTTCCGTAATACATCATCTCACAACTAACATATTAGTTGCAGTGCTTGCAAGGCTTATGTGATGTGCATTACCGAGAGGGCCCAGAGATACCTCTCCGACAATCGGAGTGACAAACCCTAATCTCGAAATACGCCAACCCAACATCTACCATTGGAGACACCTGTAGTACTCCTTTATAATCACCCAGTTACGTTGTGACGTTTGGTAGTACCCAAAGTGTTCCTCCAGTAAACGGGAGTTGCATAATCTCATAGTTATAGGAACATGTATAAGTCATGAAGAAAGCAATAGCAACATACTAAACGATCGGGTGCTAAGCTAATGGAATGGGTCATGTCAATCAGATCATTCTACTAATGATGTGACCTTGTTAATCAAATAACAACTCTTTGTTCATGGTTAGGAAACATAACCATCTTTGATTAACGAGCTAGTCAAGTAGAGGCATACTAGTGACACTCTGTTGGTCTATGTATTCACACATGTATTATGTTTCCGGTTAATACAATTCTAGCATGAATAATAAACATTTATCATGATATAAGGAAATAAATAATAACTTTATTATTGCCTCTAGGGCATATTTCCTTCAGTCTCCCACTTGCACTTGAGTCAATAATCTAGATTACACAGTAATGATTCTAACACCCATGGAGCCTTGGTGCTGATCATGTTTTGCTCGTGGAAGAGGCTTAGTCAACGGGTCTGCAACATTCAGATCCGTATGTATCTTGCAAATCTCTATGTCTCCCACTTGGACTAAATCCCGGATGGAGTTGAAGCGTCTCTTGATGTGTTTGGTTCTTTTGTGAAATCTGGATTCCTTTGCCAAGGCAATTGCGCCAGTATTGTCACAGAAGATTTTCATTGGACCCGATGCACTAGGTATGACACCTAGATCGGATATGAACTCCTTCATCCAGACTCCTCCGTTCGCTGCTTCCGAAGCAGCTATGTACTCCGCTTCACATGTAGATCCCGCTACGACGCTTTGTTTAGAACTGCACCAACTGACAGCTCCACCGTTTAAAGTAAACACGTATCCGGTTTGCGATTTAGAATCGTCCGGATCAGTATCAAAGCTTGCATCAACGTAACCTCTTACGGTGAGCTCCTTGTCACCTCCATATATGAGAAACATATCCTTAGTCCTTTTCAGGTATTTCAGGATGTTCTTGACCGCTGTCCAGTGATCCATTCCTGGATTACTTTGGTACCTCCCTGCTAAACTTATAGCAAGGCACACATCAGGTTTGGTACACAGCATTGCATACATGATAGAGCCTATGGCTGAAGCATAGGGAACATCTTTCATTTTCTCTCTATCTTCTGCAGTGGTCGGGCATTGAGTCTGACTCAACTTCACACCTTGTAACACAGGCAAGAACCCTTTCTTTGCTTGATCCATTTTGAACTTCTTCAAAATCTTGTCAAGGTATGTGCTCTGTGAAAGTCCAATTAAGCGTTTTGATCTATCTCTATAGATCTTTATGCCTAATATGTAAGCAGCTTCCCCGAGGTCTTTCATCAAAAAACTTTTATTCAAGTATCCCTTTATGCTATCCAGAAATTCTATATCATTTCCAATCAGCAATATGTCATCCACATATAATATCAGAAATGCTACAGAGCTCCCACTCACTTTCTTGTAAATACAGGCTTCTCCAAAAGTCTGTATAAAGCCAAATGCTTTGATCACACTATCAAAGTGTTTATTCCAACTCCGAGATGCTTGCACCAGTCCATAAATGGATCGCTGGAGTTTGCATACTTTGTTAGCTCCCTTTGGATCGACAAAACCTTCTGGTTGTATCATATACAACTCTTCTTCCAGAAATCCATTCAGGAATGCAGTTTTGACATCCATCTGCCATATTTCATAATCATAAAATGCGGCAATTGCTAACATAATTCTGACAGACTTAAGCATCGCTACGGGTGAGAAGGTCTCATCATAGTCGACCCCTTGAACTTGTCGAAAACCTTTCGCGACAAGTCGAGCTTTATAGACAGTAACATTACCGTCAGCGTCAGTCTTTTTCTTGAAGATCCATTTATTCTCAATTGCTTGCCGATCATTGGGCAAGTCAACCAAAGTCCATACTTTGTTTTCATACATGGATCCCATCTCAGATTTCATGGCCTCAAGCCACTTTGCGGAATCTGGGCTCACCATCGCTTCTTCATAGTTCGTATGTTCATCATGATCTAGTAGCATGACTTCCAGGACTGGATTACCGTACCACTCTGGTGCGGATCTCACTCTGGTTGATCTACGTGGTTCAGTAGTATCTTGTCCTGAAGCTTCATGATCATCATCATTAGCTTCCTCACTGATTGGTATAGGTGTCGCAGAAACAGTTTTCTGTGATGTACTATTTTCCAATAAGGAGCAGGTACAATTACCTCGTCAAGTTCTACTTTCCTCCCACTCACTTCTTTCGAGAGAAACTCCTTCTCTAAAAAGTTTCCGAATTTAGCAACAAAAGTCTTGACTTCGGATCTGTGATAGAAGGTGTATCCAATAGTTTCCTTTGGATATCCTATGAAGACACATTTCTCCGATTTGGGTTCGAGCTTATCAGGTTGAAGCTTTTTCACATAAGCATCGCAGCCCCAAACTTTAAGAAACGACAACTTTGGTTTCTTGCCAAACCATAGTTCATAAGGTGTCGTCTCAACGGATTTTGATGGTGCCCTATTTAACGTGAATGCGGCCGTCTCTAAAGCATAACCCTAAAACGATAGCGGTAAATCAGTAAGAGACATCATAGATCGCACCATATCTAGTAAAGTACGATTACGACGTTCGGACACACCATTACGCTGTGGTGTTCCGGGTGGCGTGAGTTGCGAAACTATTCCACAATTTTTCAAATATACACCAAACTCGTAACTCAAATATTCTCCTCCACGATCAGATCGCAGAAACTTTATTTTCTTGTTACGATGATTTTCAACCTCACTCTGAAATTCTTTGAACTTTTTAAATGTTTCAGACTTATGTTTCATTAAGTAGATATACCCATATCTGCTTAAATCATCTGTGAAGGTGAGAAAATAACGATATCCGCCACGAGCCTCAATATTCATCGGACCACATACATCGGTATGTATGATTTCCAATAAATCTGTTGCTCTCTCCATAGTACCGGAGAACGGTGTTTTAGTCATCTTGCCTATGAGGCACGGTTCGCAAGTACCAAGTGATTCATAATCAAGTGGTTCCAAAAGCCCATCAGTATGGAGTTTCTTCATGCGCTTTACACTGATATGACCTAAACGGCAGTGCCACAAATAAGTTGCACTATCATTATTAACTTTGCATCTTTTGGCTTCTACATTATCAATATGTGTATCACTATCATCGAGATTCAACAAGAATAGACCACTCTTCAAAGGTGCATGACCATAAAAGATATTACTCATATAAATAGAACAACCATTATTCTCTGATTTAAATGAATAACCGTCTCGCATCAAACAAGATCCAGATATAATGTTCATGCTCAACGCTGGCACAAAATAACAATTATTTAGGTCTAATATTAATCCCGAAGGTAGATGTAGAGGTAGCGTGCCGACCGCGATCACATCGACTTTGGAACCGTTTCCCACGTGCATCGTCACCTCGTCCTTTGCTAGTGTCCGCTTATTCCGTAGTCCCTGTTTCGAGTTGCAAATATTAGCAACAGAACCAGTATCAAATACCCAGGTGCTACTGCGAGCTCTAGTAAGGTACACATCAATAACATGTATATCACATATACCTTTGTTCACTTTGCCATCCTTCTTATCCGCCAAATATTTGGGGCAGTTCCGCTTCCAGTGACCAGTCTGCTTGCAGTAGAAGCACTCAGTTTCAGGCTTAGGTCCAGACTTGGGTTTCTTCTCCTGAGCAGCAACTTGCTTGCTGTTCTTCTTGAAGTTTCCCTTCTTCTTCCCTTTGCCCTTTTTCTTGAAACTAGTGGTTTTGCTAACCATCAACACTTGATGCTCCTTCTTGATTTCTACCTCCGCAGCTTTCAGCATTGCGAAGAGCTCGGGAATAGTCTTGTTCATCCCTTGCATATTATAGTTCATCACGAAGCTCTTGTAGCTTGGTGGCAGTGATTGGAGAATTCTGTCAATGACGCAGTCATCTGGAAGATTAACTCCCATCTGAATCAAGTGATTATTATACCCAGACATTTTGAGTATATGCTCACTGACAGAACTGTTCTCCTCCATCTTGCAGCTATAGAACTTATTGGAGACTTCATATCTCTCAATTCAGGCATTTGCTTGAAATATTAACTTCAACTCCTGGAACATCTCATATGCACCATGACGTTCAAAACGTCGTTGAAGTCCCGATTCTAAGCCGTAAAGCATGGCACACTGAACTATCGAGTAGTCATCAGCTTTGCTCTGCCAGACGTTCATAACATCTGGCGTTGCTCCAGCAGCAGGCCTGTTCACCCAGCGGTGCTTCCAGGACGTAATTCTTCTGTGCAGCAATGAGGATAATCCTCAGGTTACGGACCCAGTCCGTGTAATTGCTACCATCATCTTTCAACTTTGCTTTCTCAAGGAACGCATTATAATTCAACGGAACAATAGCACGAGCCATCTATCTACAATCAACATAATCAAGCAAGATACTATCAGGTACTAAGTTCATGATAAGTTTAAGTTCAGTTAATCAAATTACTTAGGAACTCCCACTTAGATAGACATCCCTCTAATCTTCTAAGTGATCACGTGATCCAAATCAACTAAACCATAACCGATCATCACGTGAGATGGAGTAGTTTTCAATGGTGAACATCGTTATGTTGATCATATCTACTATATGATTCACGCTCGACCATTCGGTCTCCGTGTTCCGAGGCCATATCTGTATATGCTTGGCTCGTCAAGTATAACCTGAGTATTCTGCGTGTGCAACTGTTTTGCACCCGTTGTATTTGGACGTAGAGCTTATCACACCCGATCATCACGTGGTGTCTGGGCACGACGAACTTTGGCAACGGTGCATACTCAGGGAGAACACTTCTTGATAATTTTAGTGAGAGATCATCTTATAATGCTACCGTCAATCAAAGCAAGATAAGAAGCATAAAAAGGGATAAACATCACATGCAATCAATATAAGTGATATGATATGGCCATCATCATCTTGTGCTTGTGATCTCCATCTCCGAAGCACCGTCATGATCACCATCGTCACCGGCGCGACACCTTGATCTCCATCGTAGCATCGTTGTCGTCTCGCCAATCTTATGCTTCCACGACTATCACTACCGTTTAGTAATAAAGTAAAGCATTACATCGCGATTGCATTGCATACAATAAAGCGACAACCATATGGCTCCTGCCAGTTGCCGATAACTCGGTTACAAAACATGATCATCTCATACAATAAAATCAGCATCATGCCTTGACCATATCACATCACAACATACCTTGCAAAAACAAGTTAGACGTCCTCTACTTTGTTGTTGCAAGTTTTACGTGGCTGCTACGGGCTTAAGTAAGAACTCATCTCACCTACGCATCAAAACCACAACGATAGTTCGTCAAATAGACTCCGTTTTAACCTTCTCAAGGACCGGGCGTAGTCACACTTGGTTCAAATAAAGTTGGAGAGACAGTCTTCCGCAAGCCATCTATGTGCAAAGCACGTCGAGGGAACCGGTCTCGCGTAAGAGTACGCGTAATGTTGGTCCGGATCGTCTCACCCAACAATACCGCCGAACCAAAGTATGACATGCTGGTAGGCAGTATGACTTGTATCGCCCACAACTCACTTGTGTTCTACTCGTGCAAATAACATCAAACCATAAAACCTAGGCTCGGATGCCACTGTTGGGGAACGCAGTAATTTCGAAAAATTTCCTACGCACACGCAAGATCATGGTGATGCACAGCAACGAGAGGGGAGAGTGTTGTCTACGTACCAACGCAGACCGACTGCGGAAGCGATCACACAACGTAGAGGAAGTAGTCGTACGTCTTCTTCCCGATCCGACCGATCCAAGCACCGTTACTCCGGCACCTCCGAGTTCTTAGCACACGTTCAGCTCGATGACGATCCTCGGGCTCCGATCCAGCAAAGCGTCGAGGAAGAGTTCCGTCAGCACGACGGCGTGGTGACGATCTTGATGTACTACCGACGCAGGGCTTCGCCTAAGCACTACAATGGTATGATCGAGGTGGAATTTGGTGGCAGGGGGCACCGCACACGGCTAAGGAACGATCTCAAGGATCAACTTGTGTGTCTTGGGGTGTCCCCTGCCCCCGTATATAAAGGTTGGAGGAGGGGGGCCGGCCGGCCAGAGAGAGGGAGGCGCAGGGGGAGTCCTACTCCTACCGGGAGTAGGACTCCCCCCTCCAATCCTATTCCAATTAGGACTCTCAGGGGGAAAGGAGAGAGAAGGGGGGCCGGCCCCTTCTCCTAGTCCTACTAGGACTTGGGGAAGGGGGGGGCGCCGGCCAGCTATGGGCTGCCCCTTTTCTCTTTTTCCACTAAGGCCCAATAGGCCCATTAGTCTCCCGGGGGGTTCCGGTAACCCTCCCGGTATTCCGGTAAAATCCCGATTTCACCCGGAACACTTCCTATGTCCAAACATAGGCTTCCAATATATCAATCTTTACGTCTCGACCATTTCGAGACTCCTCGTCATGTCCGTGATCTCATCCGGGACTCCGAACAACCTTCGGTACATCAAAATGCATAAACTCATAATAACTGACATCGTAACGTTAAGCGTGCGGACCCTACGGTTCGAGAACAATGTAGACATGACCGAGACACGTCTCCGGTCAATAACCAATAGCGGGACCTGGATGCCCATATTGGCTCCTACATATTCTACGAAGATCTTTATTGGTCAGACTGCATAACAACATACGTTGTTCCCTTTGTCATCGGTATGTTACTTGCCCGAGATTCGATCGTCGGTATCCAATACCTAGTTCAATCTCGTTACCGGAAAGTCTCTTTACTCGTTCCGTAATACATCATCTCACAACTAACATATTAGTTGCAGTGCTTGCAAGGCTTATGTGATGTGCATTACCGAGAGGGCCCAGAGATACCTCTCCGACAATCGGAGTGACAAACCCTAATCTCGAAATACGCCAACCCAACATCTACCATTGGAGACACCTGTAGTACTCCTTTATAATCACCCAGTTACGTTGTGACGTTTGGTAGTACCCAAAGTGTTCCTCCGGTAAACGGGAGTTGCATAATCTCATAGTTATAGGAACATGTATAAGTCATGAAGAAAGCAATAGCAACATACTAAACGATCGGGTGCTAAGCTAATGGAATGGGTCATGTCAATCATATCATTCTACTAATGATGTGACCTCGTTAATCAAATAACAACTCTTTGTTCATGGTTAGGAAACATAACCATCTTTGATTAACGAGCTAGTCAAGTAGAGGCATACTAGTGACACTCTGTTGGTCTATGTATTCACACATGTATTATGTTTCCGGTTAATACAATTCTAGCATGAATAATAAACATTTATCATGATATAAGGAAATAAATAATAACTTTATTATTGCCTCTAGGGCATATTTCCTTCAATATGGCAGTTGTATATTACCATGGCATACGAATGAGCATCTCTGCATTCCGCGTTATCCTTTACATTCTGCACTTCCCTGTTAAGTTTGAGCCATCCTTGTCTAAACCGTTGTCTTGTTTTCCTCCTAGGATGGTCAACACCCGCGGCAACCCTGCTGCCCCGGAGCAGGGGGAAGCCAATGCAGCTAGAGGTGAAAATTTGCCTCACCCGCCTTCCCTGGCCGAAGTGATGCTGGAGGCGGAAAGGAACAAGCGTGAGACCAACCACCTGCTGGAGCGGATTGAGCAGAACACTGCACGCCACCCACGATATGACCTGGTGTCAATCAACGACTTTATCAAGCTGTACCCACCAAAGTTTAACCATTCCGTCGAGCCCCTCGATGCGGATGATTGGCTTCGCAGCATCACCCACAAGCTACGTTCGGCCAACGTAGCTGAAGCCGACAAGGTTACCTATGCTGCTTATCATCTCGAGGGCCCCGCTAGCCATTGGTGGGAAAACTACGAAGCTATGCGCCCGGTCGGCGAAATCACTACCTGGGCTGAGTTCAGCGAGGCTTTCCGTGAGCATCACATTCCGGAAGGTCTCATGGATCGCAAGAGGGAGGAGTTCTGCAACTTCACCCAAGGAAGGCTGACTGTGGATGCATATAGCCGAGAATTTGGGAACCTGGCACGCTATGCTCCTGAAGAGGTTTCTACTGACGCCAAGAAGCAGGCAAGGTTCCGCAAGGGACTTAGCCCTGAGCTTCGCCGCGATCTCCGTCTGCACGAGTGCACATCCTTCCAGAAGCTGGTCAATAAAGCTATCAGTGCTGAGACAGGCCAGACTGATTATGACGCTTCACGCAAGCACTCCCGTGATTTTGGGTCTTCATCCGGCTCTGGAGCTCAGAAGCGCCGGGTGTGGATTCCAAGCACCGCACTGCCACCCAGATTCACCCCGAGGCCATCCTTTGAGGCACCTCGTCCCAACCAGCAATTTGCACCGCCCAAGCCCTATGGTGGCCCCGCTGCTAATGTTGCTCCACGCCCCACTGTGGTAACATGCTTCAAGTGTGGAGAACCGGGTCACTATAGTCGAGAGTGTCCCCAGAACAACCCCAATCAAGCTGGAAAGTCCGTTGGCCGTGGTAAGCCCACGGGAAAGACTTTCTACGCCAAGCCGGCCACCACTGCACGTGGCCATGTCAATTATGTTTCAGCCGAAGAGGCTCATGAGGATCCCAACGTCGTCCTTGGTACGCTCCTTGTTAACTGCCATCCGGCATCTGTTCTTTTCGATACTGGAGCATCTCATTCATTCATATCCGAGAATTATGCTCGGTTGCATAACACGACATTCTGTGACATGCCCACTTCCATGGTAATTCAAACTCCGGGTTCCAAATGGCAAACTTCTAGGGTAAGCCATGGGAACGAAATTCTTGTCGATAGGCTTGTCTTCCTTGCATCTTTAATAGCTCTCAAGTCCTCCGACATAAACATCATCTTGGGTATGGACTGGATGTCGGCTCATTATGCCAAGATCGATTGTGCCACTAGAACCGTTCAACTTACTCACCCCTCGGGCAAGACAATTAATGTCTTAACTCGAGTGGCCAAGCGCCAACTTTACTCCCTAAATGCCAACCCTCTTCCATACCTTGAGGACGTTACGGTAGTCCGAGACTTCCCGGATGTGTTTCCGGAAGAACTGCTAGGTGTTCCACCTGACCGGGATGTCGAGTTTGTGATAGACCTTGTTCCAGGAACCGTTCCAATTGCTAGAAGTCCCTACAAGATGGCACCCTTAGAACTAGCCGAGCTTAAGAACCAACTCGATGAGTCCTTGAACAAAGGGTTCATCCGTCCTAGCTCCTCCCCTTGGGCTTGCCCCGTCCTCTTCGTCAAGAAGAAGGATGGAACGGATCGAATGGTTGTGGATTACCGACCTGTCAATCTGGTCACCATCAAGAACAAATACCCGCTTCCCAGGATCAAGGACCTGTATGATCAGCTCGCTGGATCCTCAGTCTTCTCCAAGATGGATTTGAGGCTGGGCTACCATCAAATCAAAATCAGAAATGGGGACATTCCCAAAACGGCCTTTGTTACTCGTTATGGCCAATACGAGTACACCGTCATGTCCTTCGGTTTAACCAATGCCCCGGCCACCTTCTCCCGGTTAATGAACTCGGTTTTCATGGAGTACTTGGACAAATTCGTCGTAGTATACCTCGATGACATACTCATCTACTCCAAGAATGAAGAGGAACATGCCGAACATCTAAGGCTGATATTGATGAAACTTCGAGAGCATCGTCTTTATGCCAAATTCTCCAAGTGTGAATTTTGGTTGTCAGAAGTGACCTATCTAGGCCATGTAATCTCTGGTAAGGGTATTGCTGTCAATCCCGAGCGAGTTCAAGCCGTCCTTGATTGGACTCCACCTGAAACGGTCAAGCAAGTTCGGAGTTTCCTTGGCCTAGCGAGCTATTGCCGCCGCTTCGTCGAGAATTTCTCCAAGGTTGCTAAACCTCTAACTGAACTCCTCAAGAAAGATAAAAGGTTCGAGTGGACTCCACAGTGCGAGTTCAGTTTTCAGGAACTGAAAAGACGCCTGACATCTGCTCCCGTACTGGTACCACCAGATTTCTCCAAGGATTTTATTATCTATTGCGACGCCTCGCGACAAGGACTAGGTTGCATACTCATGCAAGATCGTCAGGTAATTGCCTATGCTTCACGGCAATTACACCCACATGAGGAAAATTATCCCACACATGATCTAGAGCTTGCAGCTGTAGTCTATGCACTCAAAACCTGGCGACATTACCTTCTCGGTAATCGTTGCGAGATCTTCACCGATCACCAAAGCTTGAAATATATCTTCACCCAACCAGATTTGAATCTCAGGCAAAGACGTTGGGTCGATCTGATCTCGGATTACGACTTAGGAATAACTTACACCCCTGGCAAAGCCAATGTCATGGCCGATGCGCTAAGTCGTAAGTCCTACTGTAACAACCTGCTGTTACAACAAAGTCAACCACTTCTCCATGAGGAATTTCGCAAGCTTAATCTTCACATTGTTCCTCAAGGATTCTTGTCTACTCTGGTGGCGAAACCTACCCTTATGGATCAAATCATAGCTGCCCAAAAACGTGATAAGGGCATATCCCGGATTAAGAAAAACATTGCTAGCGGAGTAGCTAAATGTTTTTCCATGGATGAACAAGGTGCTGTCTTCTTTGAGAACCGCCTGGTGGTTCCCAAGAACCAACATCTACGCCAGATGATCCTTAAGGAAGCTCATGAATCCCCTCTCACCATTCATCCCGGCAGTACTAAAATGTATCAAGACCTACGCCAGGGGTTTTGGTGGACTAGGATGAAGAGAGAAATCGCTCAATACATTGCCAATTGCGACGTTTGTCGTCGTGTTAAAGCAGAGCATCAACGGCCTGCTGGCACCCTTCAACCTTTGGCTATCCCTGAATGGAAATGGGACAAAATCAATATGGATTTCATCACTGGGTTTCCCAGGACCAAGAGGGGGAATAATGCCATCTTCGTCGTGATCGACCGCCTTTCCAAAGTAGCCCATTTTCTACCTGTTCGTGAGAGTATCACTGCTAGCCAGCTAGCTGACCTATACATCTCCCGAATAGTGTCTCTTCATGGTGTCCCATTGGAAATTAACTCAGACCGTGGAAGTCTCTTCACCTCTCAATTTTGGGAAAGTTTCCAAAATGCTATGGGAACTCATCTCTCCTTTAGCACCGCCTTCCATCCTCAATCAAGTGGTCAAGTAGAGCGAGTAAATCAAATTTTGGAAGATATGCTCCGAGCTTCTGTTATCTCGTTCGGAATGAGTTGGGAGAAATGCCTTCCATTCGCGGAGTTTGCTTATAACAATAGCTATCAAGCTAGTTTGGGCAAGGCTCCCTTCGAAGTTCTCTATGGACGAAAATGTCGAACGCCTCTTAACTGGTCAGAAACCGGGGAAAGACAACTCTTTGCCCAGATATGATTCAGGAAGCAGAAGAGCAGGTTCGCGTTATTCGTGAGAAATTGAAAACAGCCCAATCTCGCCAAAAGAGTCAATACGATTGTAAGCATAAGCCTATGACATTTGAAATTGACGAGAAAGCTTACCTTCGGGTTACCCCGTTAAAGGGAACCCATCGCTTCGGTATCAAAGGCAAATTGGCTCCTCGTTACATTGGACCCTTTCGCATTCTTGCCAAACGAGGAGAAGTTGCCTACCAATTGGAACTACCTCCGCATCTTTCCAGAGTTCACGATGTCTTCCACGTTTCGCAACTCAGGCGTTGTTTCGCGGATCCTATCCGTGGAATGGACCACGAAACGCTTGATTTACAAGATAACCTTTCTTATCGGGAATACCCCGTTCGTATCCTTGATCAAGCCGAGCGTACCACTCGACGTCATAATATCAAGTTTCTCAAGGTTCAATGGTCACACCATTCCGAGGAAGAAGCCACTTGGGAAAGGGAGGATCGTCTTCGACTCGAGTACCCCGCCTTCTTCCCAGATGATCCTAAATCTCGGGACGAGATTCTATTGAGTGGGGGTGAGTTGTCACACCCTAGCTAGGTTATGCATTAGAGTGTGCATCATTTTTACCTTCATCAGAAATTGAAATGGGGAAAGCAGAACCCCCAGCACCCCCCCCCCCCCTTGAAATCAACTAGGGTTTACTAAAAATAAATTCAATGAACCTGAAATGCCCTTCAAAAATGTTCACCCTCTTTGCCTTGGGTTAGAACCCTTGGGAAAAATGGTGCATATAATTTTAGGTCAACAAAAGGGGCATTGACTTAATTCATAAATATTTGAATTTGGGCATTTAAATACTATTAAATAATTCAAATGCTCAAATAATGTTGGAACTATTTTTGGGCCACTGAAATATTTCAGTAAGTGTCCATAAATATTTTCAGGATTTTATAAAATGATTTAGTATTTAAACTAAATCAAAACAGAATAACAGAAATAGTAAAACACAAAAAAATAAAGAGGGAAAGGCCATGGGCCACCTACCTGGCCCATCTCAGGCTGGCGGCCCAGCCCACCCCGCTGCCTCCTGTCGTCCCCCTCCTCGGACAGAAGGACGCGGGCGTGTGCCCGGCGCTCGCCGGCACGCGCGCGCGCCACCTCCCCCCCCCCCCCCCCTGCGCGCCACCTCCTGCTTCCGGGCTCCCTCCCAATTCCACGGAGACGGCCACGCACCCCCTGGCCCTCTCATTCCCCTCCCCCGTGCTCATCCCCTCCTCTGGCTCTCCCCCTCTCTTCCACAGAACGCGGCCGTCGCCGCCGACGAGAACCACCACGGCCACAGCCACCCCCTCGCCCCTCGGTTGCGCCCACGAGCTCCGCAACATCGTCCTCGACCCCCTCACCGAACCACGCCCCGCCGGAAGCCCTGCATCGTCGACTTCGAGCTCTTCTTCAACCTCGGCCGCCCGAGCTCCTCGCCGTCGATTCGCGCCATCAAGGTCGCCCCCGAGCCCGCTAGCCACCCCTACGGCACCGCTGTGAGCTCCCGGTCCTTTTCCCCTTAGCCACGCCGTCGATTTCGCCCCGTAGCCATTGCCCCGCGAGCACCCGAAGCTCGCTGCCGTTGAGCCTCGACGCCGTCGTGGCTACGGCCGTGCAAGCCCATGTCCGAGCGCACCACCGTCTTCAACGCGTCCCCAGGAGCCTAACGCAACCACCCATTCGACCTGCCGTGCCCCCTAGCGCTAACCCGCACCAGCCCCTAACTCCGGCCACCGCCGCGAGCTTGCCTCCGGCGAGCTCGGGCCATCTCAGCCCCTGCCGTGTCCACAGATGGATGCGGGCGAGTCCTAGCTCCGCGTAGATGGCCTCCGCTGGCCATTTGGTCGCCGGAGGAGGATTTCCGAGCCCCTCCGCCGTCTCTGGCCTCGCCGGCGACGAGCCGGGGTCAACTCCGGCGTGTTTTGACCCCGAGTCGGCTGGGTTGACTCCCCCCTGACTCACTGACGTGTGGGCCCAGGCGCCTGCTTAATTAATGTTAGTTAATTAGTGTTAATAAAATTAGCTAATTAGTGAGCCACTGACATGCAGGCCCCGCCCGGCTAACTAAGTTAGTTAGGGTTAACTAACTTGGTTAGTTGATTGTGTCACTGACCAGTGGACCCCACTGGTCAGGTTTGACCTGGAGGCGCCCAGTTGACCTGCTGACATCAGGGTGATGTCATGCTGACGCAATAACTCCTTTTCTGGATTTAATTTTATATAGAAAATTCCAGAAAATTGCCTAAACTTCAAAAATTCATAGAAATTCAACCATAACTCCAAATGAGACAAATTATATATGAAAAATTATCAGAAAAATTCAAGGAATCCATCTGTACCATTTTCATGCATGTTTGAACAATGCTTGTCCTCTGTTTTGGACAAAACAAATAAAGGGCATTTAAATAATCATATATGGGGTTGGAATTTGAATCTTGTACTCAAACCAACTTCATTTAAATCATGGCTAGTTGCATTAGCTCAAGACACATCCATATTGCCATGTCATAGCATGCATCATATTGTTGCATATCGTCATGTGTTGATTGTGCTCGGTTGTGTTATTCGTGGTAGGTTCTGCCTCCGAGGATATTCACGAGTATCCAACTGAAGGGCAGTATCCCGTTACCACTCCATCAGGCAAGCAACCATTGATCATTCCGATACAACCCATGTTCTCGCTCCTGCTCTTGTTTACTGCATTAAGACAACACGATTCAAACTGCTGTGTGCTACGGTAGTTGAACCCTTATCCTCTGCATGACCTGTCATTGCCACAGTAACTAGATGAAACCCACTAGCATGTGTAGGAGTTGACTGAGCCATGTTTTGTGATTCCTACCTTGCTATGACTGCTATGCTTAGAGTTGTGTCAGGTCTGGTTCATCTGGGTGATGGGCTAGAGTGAAATGCTTGTGCCAGTAATATGTGGGATGTGTTGAACATGTTTTGGTAAAGGTATCGATGAGAGGCCATGTAGGAGTACATGGTGGGTTGTTTCATTGAAGCCGTCCCTAAGAACTGAGTTCTGTATGCGTGAATTAAGATTCAGCTACTACCACACATTGGGCCCTGAAATATGACCCCGCTCGACTTACCGACCCCTCTCGCCTCAGTCCAGGAGTTGCAATTAGTTTCTGGTGTTTGTAGGATATGTGTTGGCGGCCGTGCGTAGCGCTGACCCTAGGGGTGGGCTATGTTGCGGTAGATACACCGTGGCACGGTGTACCGAGTCACCCGTTTGGTGTCTCGGGAACCCTGTTCACATCGTTCGGGGCCGTTGAGGACACCCCAGCCGGATTTCCTTCCGGATGGAACCTGAATAGGCGATGACCCTGGACTAGAGACTTGTGAGGTTAGTCAGGTCGTGGTCTACACCCACGTCGGTTTTCGCTTGAAGTCTGCCGAGCACATTTCGTGTGCAGACGCTAAGTGGTGGAAACATGTGTGACGAAGTACACCCCTGCAGGGTATAAAACTATTCGAATAGCCGTGTCCGCGGTAAAGGACTACTTGATTGCATATACAGTTCATAGACAAGTTAATGGATACTACTAAAAGACTCAAGATAAGTGTGAGTACCGAGGATGGCCCCCTCGCAGGATACGAGGGAGGATCCACGGTGGAGTATTGTGTTGGTGAGGAGTGGACTCGTGTGCGAAAACTATTTTGCTAAAAGATTCCGTAGGATAGCTTAGCCAAGAGTCAAAGCTGGCTTGCTGCATAAACCCCACCACCTTCTTGAGAATGAGCATGTATAGTAGGTTCTGATGTAAGACTTGCTGAGTACCTTTGTACTCATGTTTGCTTATTTATTGTTTTCAGACGACAACACTGCCCCCTCCGATGGGTTTTACGTAGACCTTGACGTCGACGAGTGACTAGCCACCCAGGTGGTGATCCAGGCCATGGAGGGCCCTATGTAGATAGACAGGCTTCGAGAAGCCTTCTTTCTTTCTAGAGTCTGTACTCAGACTAGTTGCTTCCGCATGTGCTTGTATGACTATATGACTTGAGTGTCGGGTCATGTGACCCCTACCTGTATGGATATGTTATGTATGGCTCCCTAGAGCCTTTAAATAAAGTACTTGAGTTGTAGAGTTTTGTTGTGATGCCATGTTGTATGTACTCATATCGGGCATATTGTGTGTATGTTTGAAGTGCTTGGTATGAGTGGGATCCGACAATCTAGTTGTTTGTCCTTCGCAGCCTTTCTTATGGGGAAATGTAGTCTAGTGCTCCTCGAGCCATAGTAGTCCGCTACAGCCCGGTTCACCGGAGTCCTGCTAGCCCAGCACTACTGTTCAGGACACTTGACTGGCCGGCATGTGTTTCACTTCGTCCCTATGTCTGTCCCTTCGGGGGAAATGTCACGCGGTGATCTCCGGAGTCCTGTCTAGCCTGCTACAGCCCGGGATCCCCGGAGTCCTGTTAGCCCAGTGCTACAGCCCGGAATCACTCGTTGATGACCGGCATGTTCGATGTGACTCATGTATGCCTGTCTCCATAGGTCTGTGCCGCTTTGGGTTCACGACTAGCCATGTCGGCCCGGGTTCTCGGTCATATGGATGCTAGCGACATTTGTCATATACGCGAGCCAAAAGGCGCAAACGGTCCCGGGCCATGGTAAGGCGACACCCGTGGGATACCGTGCGTGAGGCCGCAAAGTGATATGAGGTGTTACCGGCTAGATCGATGTGGCCTGGAATCGGGGTCCTGACACATGATAACTTTGACCCGTCAAAAAAGTTATTGAAAACATATTCTGATAACTTTTTGTGTAAATAGCATAATAATATAGGTTCCCGGTCCTGATAACTTAGGTACAAACATCACGACAACTTTGATGTAAAAAATATTATTAAAAACATATCACTGATAACTTCTGGTGTAAATAACATGAGCTGACAACATGGAAAAATGTTGTTAAAAAATACCTGCCAATATCTCATGTGTAAACAACATGATAATACAAGCACATGAGAGCTAATAACTCATATACAAATATCGCGGTAATTTTTTAACCGAGGGAATGGAAATTGTTGAAAAGGATACCCCGATAACTTTCGCGCAACATGGTAATATACACAACAAAGCTGATAACTCACTCCAAACATTATAATCACTTTTTGACCCCTGGGATAAAAGTTTGTTGAAAACATACCCTCGGAAATTTTTGTGTAAATGACATGGTAACTTATGTATAACAGATGTGATAACTTACGTAGCCCAGATGGTAACTTTTCGTCCGAAAAAAAAGTCGTCAGAACATATCAACATGAAATCTAGTTTTGAAGATCTCGTCAAGACAATTTTTTGTGTGAAGACGGTTTTTCAATCGGGGCGACGGTTTGAGCTACAAAACATTTAGAAGTTTGAAAAAAAATCTAGAATTACATCAACTTTTCGTCCTTTAGTGCATATATGCATGTAATTAGAGGAGGGAGTGCACGTGAAAGAAAAAACTGTCATTGTAATGCATGCATGTATATAATTAGAATGAAGTAAGAATCGTTCCTATTGTTAAAATCCCAATGTTTGATAGTTATAAAAGTCCTTCATAAAAATATTAACAGGGAATCTTGGAGAGAACGACCAATGCGCAAAAGGTGGACTCAACTAAACCACCCGAGTTAGCAATAAATATCCGGGTCGGCCTCCATTTATAGTGTAGACACGTATCTGCGTCCTCTGCAACTACTGTCCATGTCAACCGGAATCTCTGCCAACAATAAGACCCTTGCCCTACAGATCGATCAAGCAAATATGCCGGCTGATTAGATATTGAGACCCCCAATCCTGATGGTGAGGTCGCGACGGCGGAGCCCAGCCGGAGCACGTTCTGGGCACTGAAGGAAGGACTCGTTGCGTCGTTCCTCAGAAACCCTAACGGTGCCCGTGTCAGTGACGCTGACGTCACGGTGGGGAAGCCTCCAAACGGTGTTGTTGGGGGCGGCGACCCCAACGTCATGGTAGAGAAGCCTGGTCGTAGCTCTGGTGGTGGCCGGGACGCCGACGCCGATGCCGACGCCGCGGCAACTAAGCCTTTCCGGCGTACCTGGCGCAACTACCTGTTATACTTGTGCAGCGCGATGGCCTACGTCTTTTTCATTGTCTCCGGGGTTTTCGTTACAATCAATGAACATCAGATCGGCTACACGATGTGCGTCGCTGGGTGGATTGGTGTGGGTGTAGGAATAATTTTGACACTTTTTTGCTTTGCCTTCGCGGATCTAGTCGTCTGAATTCGGCTCTCACCGATGTATATGTATCCCATGCCCCGTATTTTCCGAATCCTACGTCGTGGTAAACAGCATTGTACTTTATATGTGTCTATTACCATATCCACACGCAATAAAGGTTGTTCATTGGTTTTGTGGCGGTTTTTATTGCCATCGCTGCCACATGTCATTGCCGGACTTGAGGATTTGCCATTGCTTGATTGGGCTTTGTGACTCAATTGAGAGGCCCGCCGTTGGTGGAGTCGAAGTTGTTGTGGCGCGTTGACGGGGGCAGTCCCATACTCCTCGCATCCAGGAACCGCTGCTTGCCGTCGACATCGTTGAGGGCAAGTACATTGGTTTAGACGGCAACAGTCTGCAATACATACCCACGTCATCTATAGATAGTGTTGTTAGGAAATAATTGAGTGTTCTATTTAGGCTAAGTAGGCAGTTAGGATGGTGTTAGTAACAACTGATAGCAGTTGCCTTATCTTAGCGTTGTCCAAACGCCAAACACCCCGAACAGGCGTCTGTGCCTCTTCGAAGGGATGTGAGCTCTGGAACCGACAATGTAAACACGCCTGTTTAGATGCTTTATAACGCCTGAACAGTACATCAATGAAATCACACTTTTCACTTCAATCTTTTTCTTTCTTCTCACGTTATCAGCACACATGCTCTGAAACAGAGCGAATAGGCACAAGAGAAGTACAGAGAAAACAGGTGAGAAAAGACGGCAACTTTGCCGAAACTAGCATTTGCCTTTGCAAGGCTTGTCGCAAGACGCCATCGCCCCAGGTTTGCTAGCCGGAACTTCGGCATTGCTGCTTACCGTCGCCAGGCGTTTGGCACTCGCCGTCATGGTCACCCGGACAAGAACGGTGGCCGCCGCCACTGGGTGTCCCGAGTCCCGACGCCGCTACGGCCCTGGTGGTGGCCTCCGCCACCGCAACCGCTGGGTGCAATGCCACCACTCCAATGGAGCAGCAGGGCCAAGCACCAGGACGGTTGTGCCCAGGGAAGTGACGCCGGTCATACCACAAGAGGCTGCTGCCGAACCAGTGGTTGTTGACGAAAAAGACGCTGCCGTGCCGGAGATCGCAGCCGGAGAAGTTGTTGCCGTGCAGGGGATGTTCGTCATCGAGGACGAATACGAAGAGGCCTCTGCCTCCAACGACACCACAGACCCCGACGAACTGCTGCCTCCACCGTCGGCGTTCGCCGTTCCGCCCATGGCGTGGCTGCTGGGCGGACCAAGCACCGATTGGCTCGCCGACGACCCTGAGCACGAATTCAGCAACTACTACGTACCTACGCCACGGCTTCGGACAGTGTCTCCCGTCCCCGACACCCTCCAACGAGGATCCCGAGCACTTCGCTCCGCTGAGCTATGGCCCCGTGTCGGAGTTCGTCTCGCCGTCGGCTGCGGCTCTCATGGACGCGCACCCATCAGTGGTGAAGACGGACGAGGTCGAAGTCGCGCCCGCCGCACGCGCCCCTCGGGCTCTCCCCGACCTCAATCTCCCAACGCCGAAGAATGCATACGTGGCGCCGTCCCTCGGACTTCCGACGCTCTCGCCGGAAACACAAGTGCTGCTCCGACGCTTCGCGTCAACCATGGCGGCCCGGCCCGCCAAAATCCGTGCCGGGACGTGGTCCCCGGTGTTCCTCGGCCTTTGGAGTTTGGAGGGCTCCGCCTCGACAACCCTTCCAAGGGGACGAGCCGACGCTGAAGTCGCCGGCCACGGCGCCGACGCGCAGCAGGGCGGCGGCCATGGGTGTATCGGGTGCATAGTTGCCAGGAATCTGGGTCGCCCGGGTCGAGGGTCGTGGGTCGACACCCCTCCGGAACGTGGTTCAATGAGATGTATACATCTTCGGGGCACTAATCCGGGACGTGGATCGTAATCCAAAGAGTTTCGGGTCGATGACCCGGTACGATACAGCCCGATGAAGTAGGAGGGAAAGAAAGATCTTTACGATCTGCAATGATGCATTTCCTTATATTACGGGGGTGGGAAATCCCGCCTGATACTACTTCACATAATAGATGACAAAGATGATGCTTGAATCCAAAAGACTTATTTTAGTTTGATTAAAAATAGTCACTTTAAGAGGCTAAAGTTCCAAGCACCCCTGACTAAAGAGGGGCTAAAACTAGTCTTGAGACTAAAATTTTTAGTCAGAGGTACCCCTACTAAAATGTGGATTACTTCTTTCTCTCCTCATTTAACTCCTCTTTGTTAACACATGCGAGTTCTGAATTGAAGGGTTTGAAGGATAATAAATGCTCATTAACTTGATTTTAGTCTCTTTAAAGCATGGTTAATAGAAGAGCCTGCAACGGGCTCTATACAAATGCCAGGTCACTTGTAGCCACCAAGAAAGAACTCTCGTATAATAAAGCTGGCTGTAGGCATTAGCTATAGTAATTAATGTCTACATACATGACAGAGAGAAAAATGCAATTGATTGGAGAGGAGGAAGCCGCGCTAGCTTTAAGCCCTTGCATGCAGTTTCTTTGTCTCGAGCCTTGCGCTGCAGCCGGCGACTCACGGAGCGCCCGCTCCCTTCTCTCTCCTGTATTCTCTTCCCTCCAGCTAGACTTTATCTGAGGTGGAACGGCTTGTAGCCAGCTGACTAGGCGCTATTATACTTGCTCTTAGTATTTAGATCCAAACATGAATTGAGGCTAGCATGTTTTAGTCACACTACTTTTAGTCACGAGACTAAAACGTATCCAAGCACTCTTAAAATGGGGCCACAAGTCAGCCCTTATGGCGTGATTTTTTTTCCATCTGCCATTATTACTTTCCCGCAAACAATATGGTCGACCAATCATCTCCAAATCCCAGTTCGTCCTCTATCGGTTCATCTTCAAATCACCAGTCCGTCAAGGATCAATCACCAAGCCTCCTACCATCAGTCTACACACACTCCTGTTTGCCCTTCCTACGTTCTTGTGCCTCGAAGAACTCCTAATCGGCGTCGGAATCGCCGCTCGCGTAAGGTCGAACGAGGCAGCGGGAGTGTGGGACGGGAGATAACTCATACGGCGGCGGACAGCTCGAATTCCAGCAGACGAGCAACGGATCACGGTGGTCGGACTCCGGCAAGCCGGCGCCGGCGGAGTTCAGTATTTTGTAGTGCGATTGCGCATTGCCTGGTAAGCAAGCATCAATTCCCCATGAACTCGTACATGTTTATGTCAATCTTGCATTCTGGCCTCTTCGAATCTTGCACCTCAATCTGGGTCAGCGTCCATGAATGGGGGTCGTGATTCGACAATTGATCCAGCTCGAGCTGCCGGCGTCTCTGACCCTCGATCGGGGTCGATCGACCCCGGGACGTGGATCGCACCATCGACCCGCGAACCCGGCTACTATGATCGGGTGAGGATGAGTTCGATTTGGAGTCGGACCCGATCAACTCCTCCCCGTTCCCCTTTTGACCAGCTGTTCAATGCTCCAAGCGGTGCCGACATAGGAAATGGGCCAAACCGCCAAAAGGCCTAACAGGCCACGTCCTAGACTTGCTCATATTTACATAAAAAAAGCTGATTTACTATTTAGGCGCTCTTGCAGATTATATTTCCTGGCTGCAGTTCTGCCCCTTTAGCAGTATTAAATGTACTGTAAATTTATATTTAGGACCCTGAGTTTGTCCTTTTAATCAGCTTAACCATGTATAGTGTTGTAAATATATATATTCTAGACCTTATGTCTGTTAGAATTTCAAAATTTGTAAGATGACATGTTACAATTTCCTTTAGCATATTATAACATGTCATTTGGTACAACAATTTTATTTTGTATCTGAAATATAATCTTTCTTGCAAAATTCTCTTATTAATATGAGATAAAAGGCCAGATAAAATATGTGACTATCCTGAATCATATTTGTGCAATCACAAGGAAATGGCATCTACTGTATATACAATTTGTCCATTACTATGAGGCGTATATATACCTCCTTAAGTGCTCTTCCAAATATATCAAAATTCGTTGCTCTTCACATATATGGCTTAAAAATTACAAGTGTTCCTCTACAACATATTTGTTGTTTACCAAAATAATTTTACCATCAAGTAAACTTAATAAAATGCATGATCATATATGCAGGCAAAATGGCTGATATCAATAAGAAAGAATTCCAAGAACTACAAGTTGATGGAAGTAACTATCTATCATGGGCCATGGATATGAAGATAAATTTGACTGGACGTAACCTTGGCCCTTGCATCATCACACACCCCCGAAAATGCCCCAGAAATAACACGAGCGGTAAAGTATGCAGCATTACATTTCATAAGGCATCACCTCCATCCTGATCTAAAAACTGAATATCTAATGGAGGAGGACCCGCTAGCTTTATGGAACTCCCTAAAGGAGAGATATGACCAACAAAGAGCAGTAATGTTGCCGGAAGCCAGAGAGAATGGTCTCTCATAAGGTTCCAGGACTTTAAGTCTGTGGCTGCATATAATTCTGCAGTGCATAATATTAACTCTAAACTACTCCCTCCGTTCCTACATATAAGGTGTATAGATTTTTGAGAAAAAGTCCAAAATATAAGGTGTATTGCATTGCACCACTCGTTTGGATATTTTTTTGAGGAATCTGATTACATCTCCTTATATCATGCAAGCTCCTCTATTTTCTCATGTCAACTAGTTAGGTGTAATCTCGCCCAAAATTTGTGAAATTTTCCCTCCACGCGCATTCTTTAATTTCCGTGCCAAAAACTACACACCCTATATTTAGGAACGGAGGGAGTAAGATTTTGCAACCAACAAGTTTCAGATGCAGACTTAATAGAGAAAACTTTATGCACTTTCCACCCCTCAATGAGGATATTGCAACAGCAGTATCGTCAACAGAAATACACAAAGTACTCTAAGCTTATATACACATTACTTCAGGCCGAGAAGCATGATGAACTTCTGATGATGAATCATAATGCTCGCCCAATGGGTGCCGTGCCTATCCCTGAAGCACATGCTAATGCTCATTTTACTAGTAAATTTGGAAACCATGAACGGAACTTCCGAAAATTCAAGGGAAAATGGAAACAAAACAATGGTCCGAAGACCAACGGTCAAACTAAAATGACAGCTCTCAAACTTGTCAAAGGTGTGGATGCATGAATCATTGTACTAATCAATGCCGAATTCCCAAGCACCTTGTGGATCTATACATGAAGTATGGTGAAAAGGGCAAACAAGTTCATGGAAAGAAAACTGAAGCTCACTTCAACGCCATTCAAGATAACCCTCAAGCCGGTTCTTCTCAAAGCATTATTGAAGTATTCAAGCGGAAGGACGATATCATCCTCGATGAAGTCATGCTTGTGGATTACACCCAAGATGTTTTTGGAGACATTAGTTTATCTCCATAAACAAGTTGATGTCACTTAGCTATTTAAATACTACAAAATGTTATATACTATATAACAATAAGTAGAATAAAGTCTTTCAGACTATGTATATTATATTATGTGAATCAGACATCATATTGTAATGTATTTATATTTGAATTATTTTGTAATATAAATAGTATGTAATTTGATGAATATATGAATAAAATAATATTTATTCTAAATTATTCTCTTCTATCTATAGAAATTTAACGGGAAAATTCGATGGAAGAAGAGTTATGTTTAGTGGATGATGCTACCACTAACACAATTTAAGGGAAGCAAAATATTTCCAAACTTTTTGAGAAATGAAAAATGTTTTGACCATAACTGGTAGTAAGAAAGCAATTATTGGTTCAGGAAGAGCCACTTTCACATTCCCAATGGGTACTGCTATCATAACTCAGAATTCAGTCTTGTATCCTAAATCTACTAGTACCCTTATAAGTTTCAAAGATATCCGATCTAACAATTTCCATCTAAGAACAGTAGAGGTGGATACAAAGGAATTTTTGCTTTTAACAAAAAGCAACGGATACGAGGAAGAAACCCTTGAAAAAAAATCCCTTCATTCTCATCTGGATTATACATACATCAAACATGTACCTTGTGTTGTGTACAAACTATTTTTCGGATATTTATAACTTAAGATTTTTGGCATGAATCCCTAAGTCACCCCAAAATAGGGATGCTACGAGAAATTATTGACAATTCTTTTGGTCACAAAATAGAAGCTGCAAAATTCTTGAGTCATCAAATATTATGTGCACCACATGTGCCATTATTTTTTTAAGGACTCTCTCACCTTAAAATTCATAAAATAGTCACTTAATTTCTTGAACACATCCAAGAAGATATATGTGGACTCCTCAACTATTTTTGGGGCATATATTCATGGCATCCATATAGACATCTAATAGATGATTTTATGTGGATCTCTAATCTCCACAAATCCATGACTTTACTAAATCAATTGCTCAAATTATCAAATTATGAGAAAATTATCCTAATATAATGGTTAAATCCATTTGAATGCCATTTTACGAGTATTTATAATTTTACTAAGTACCTCATGTACATACCCAAAATGGTGTAGCTAAATTCTTTATCAAAGGAATCAAACTAATCAAATGACCACTTCTAAGAATTTTAATTTAGCAACATCTCGTTGTAGACACGCGGTCTTACACACTACAGATCTATGCTAGATCATTGCAACTGCATATCATATTGCTTCCCCTTGCAGTAAGTACGTGGAAATCGACAAGTATTTCCCATCTGCGAGAATTCGGTTATATACCGATATCACCACTCCAGCGTACCTTAACGGACCCTCACATTAAATGGGATCCATGTGAGTTATAACTATTTATTTATCCATCAATCATAAATATCTCAAGCTCCTATCAGGGGAATTGGTTATAGCCTATACGTTGATTACATTGAAATAAGGAAATTTTCGGCATTAGGGGGAGACTCGTACCACAATGAACACCGATAAATTAGAAATGTCATGGACTTTCAGTCATCATATTCACGCACTTCAAAAATCTGAACAAGAAGTTCAATCATATATTTGCAACACATTGCAAATCTGCCAAATACATTTACTTATGACAAAGACGTCATGAAATCACATTATGCATGCAAGCAATGTGACATACAAAGTGGAAGTACCTCATACAACCACTATTCTCCCTAAAGGAGAGCAAAAGGGGGAGAAACATGGTCACATGAGAAATGAGTTCTCATATGCATCCACGGAAATAAAGGAAATTATATCCTCAACTAGTAAATGTAGTTTAACCTCAAGTTGAATAACACATAACGGATACTCATCATCCAAATCAAACATAAATGTGGACACAATTTAAAGTGTTGGGACATCGAAACACCTTGAATCCATTGTTATGGGAAATCACGAGGAGTTAAAAGACGTAATATCCACACATTTCATTGATTCAACAGAATCATATAACATAAATACTACATTTGTCGACAAATATTTATTCTTAAATTGCTAAAACCTTTAGGGCCCTGAACCAAAGTCCATGGCAGAGTGCCTCATGCACTCATATATTGGTTCAACTAGAAGGAAGCAATTAAATAAGAATAGCACTCGTTCAACAAAAGAGAGGTATTTACCACAGTAATACATTTTCCTCATAAGTATCTTTCCTGCTAGAAAACAAATGATTTTCCGTTCATAACGAAAACAATGAGGTGGTGAAAAGTGAGGCTTGTAGCACAAGGGTTCACGCAGAGACCCGACATTAGTTATAATGTTAAAATACCTTCTTGGTATAAGTGGAATTAGGTTTCGATATTAATATTACTGGCAATTACAAATAAACTATCCCTGCAGTTGATAGACGCGGTGATTACATACTCATATGGATCACTAATTCAGGTATATAAATAAATGTCCCTAAAAGGCATAAAATCTGAATCCAAAACCAATCACAACATATATTGTGTAAAACATCAAAAGTCACTTCATGACTTAAAAGAGTCGCAAGTTGTGTGGTACAATCAACTATGAGAGTTCCTTATTCAAAAGGATACTCGGATAAAGATTGCTTACATGTAGTTATTGTTGGGGAACGTAGTAATTTCAAAAATTTCCTACGCACACGCAAGATCATGGTGATGCATAGCAACGAGAGGGGAGAGTGTTGTCTACGTACCTCGTAGACCGAAAGCGGAAGCGTTATATCAACGCGGTTGATGTAGTCGTACGTCTTCACGATCCGACCGATCCAAGTACCGAAAGCACGGCACCTCCGAGTTCTGCACACGTTCGACTTGGTAACGTCCTCGCCTTCTCGATACAGCAAGAGGGGCGAAGCAGTAGATGAGTTCCCGCAGCACGATGGCGTGGTGACGGTGTTGGTGAAGAACAATCTCCGCAGGGCTTCACCTAAGCACTACGAAAACTATGATGGAGGATAAACTAGAGGAGACGGGGTAGCCGGCACACGGCTTGGTGTTTTTCTTGATGTCTCTTTGGTGCTAGCCCTACCCCTCTATTTATATGTTGAGCCCTGGGGTCGAAACTTGGAGTAAAAGCCTCCTCAAAGTTGGTTTCATCCGAAAGGCAAGAGTCCTTCTCGGACTCCAGGGCTAGACGCCAGGGTTCCCGGCGTCTACCCCCTAGACGCCAGGGTTCCTGGCGTCTAGCCTCTGGTCTCCGCAAAACTTCCTTTTGCATTTTCCAAAAGCCTCGTGGGCTTTCCCCTTTGGCCCAGATAAAGTGTTCTCGTGCCCAAACATTTCGGGAAACATCCGGAACCCCTTCCGGTGAATTCCGGAACCCTTCCGGAGATCAAACACTACTATCCACATATCAATCTTTACTTCCGGACCATTCCGGAGTTCCTCGTCATATCTGTGATCTCATCCAAAACTCCGAACAGCATTCGGTCACCAACATACATAACTCATAGTACTATATCGTCAACGAACGTTAAGCGTGCGGACCCTGCGGGTTTGAGAACTATGTAGACATGACAGAGACACCTCTCTTGTCAACAACCAATAGCGGGACCTGGATGCCCATAGGATGCCCATATTGGCTCCTACATACTCTACGAAGATCTTTATCGGTCAGACCGCATAACAACATACGTTGTTCCCTTTGTCATCGGTATGTTACTTGCCCGAGATTCGATCGTCGGTATCTCAATACCTAGTTCAATCTCGTTACCGGCAAGTCTCTTTACTCGTTCCATAATACATCATCCCGCAACTAACTCATTAGTTGCAATGCTTGCAAGGCTTATAGTGATGTACATTACCGAGTGGGCCCAGAGATACCTCTCCGACAATCGGAGTGACAAATCCTAATCTCGAAATACGCCAACCCAACAAGTACCTTTGGAGACACCTGTAGAGCACCTTTATAATCACCCAGTTACGTTGTGACATTTGGTGGCACACAAAGTGTTCCTCCGGTAAACGGGAGTTGCATAATCTCATAGTCATAGGAACATGTATAAGTCATGAAGAAAGCAATAGCAACAAACTAAACGATCAAGTGCTAAGCTAACGGAATGAGTCAAGTCAATCACATCATTCTCCTAATGATGTGACCCCGTTAATCGAATGACAACTCATGTCTATGGTTAGGAAACATAACCATCTTTGATCAACGAGCTAGTCAAGTAGAGGCATACTAGTGACACTCTGTTTGTCTATGTATTCACACATGTATTATGTTTCCGGTTAATACAATTCTACCATGAATAACAAACATTTATCATGAAATAAGGAAATAAATAATAACTTTATTATTGCCTCTAGGGCATATTTCCTTCAGTTATTAACAAAATCCCTCCTTGGATTCTACATGACCTATGTATATGCCGATGATTTTATCATCGAAGTCTATACAACGCATGAAAAGTGCTCACAATCATATCAAGACGGATATTATGTAGTTAAGATTCAAAAGAATCATCTTCCATTATCTTTCAAGATAATACCACTTGTGTTGCTCAAATGCATACAATTTATATACATAACAATATTGCAAATTGAAATTTTGCAAAGTTCAGGGGGAGAAAACTCCTAGAACTAAACTTTATAATTATCGTCTGATAATAATATAATGTACTCATTCCTTATGAGTTTTCCAATATTGGTTTCTCATATGGGTTCTATGGACTCAATTACTATACCTACGGTATATCAAATTCCTATATTTGCTCCTTATATTTTTCACAGGATCGTCGATGGATATCAATTATACAAGATCAAGATTAAGGATTATGAAGATCATTCAAGATTTTTCAGCACTCAAGGATATGTGAAGAATTTCAAGATGACGAAGTATTAAAAGGACCACGTTTGTCCAAGGGGGAGTGTTAGGAAATAATTAAGCATTCTATTTAGGCTAAGTAGGCAGTTAGGATTGTGTTAGTAACAACTGATAGCAGTTGCCTTATCTTAGCGTTGTCCAAACGCCAAACACCCCGAACAGGCGTCTGTGCCTCTTCGAAGGGATGTGAGCTCTGGAACCGACAGTGTAAACACGCCTGTTTAGATGCTTTATAACGCCTGAACAGTACATCAATGAAATCACACTTTTCACTTCAATCTCTTTCTTTCTTCTCAAGTGTTATAGACAGCTTCTACAGTGGCCTTTTTTAGTAGTTGTCTGCATAAACTAGTCACCGTGTGGAACATTAAAATAATAATCCATGGCTACCAGTAGCACCAGTACCGACGGCACCCATACAACGGGCAAAGTGGCGTCGTTAGCCAGCGATTTTCACGTGATTCGACCGTCTGCCGATTTACCGACGATCTCTTCGTTTTCTATTCCTCTCTCTCCTCCAATTCACCAAATATCCTAGGTGGCACCTCCTATAGACAGCTGAGTCAACCTCATTGTACATGCCCTGAGGCACATCATAGGAACCGTCATCCATGGACCACCATCCCAGTTCTTGGACCGTCGCCTTTGCACGCAAATGGACGGTGCTGCTCAGGGTACCATGCATGTCTCATGTTAGCTTTTGTCAGTTTCGATAGGGTACATGCTTATCAATACTGATCAATAATATCAAGGTTACCTGTACACGAACTGAGATAGGAGTAGGTCCTGTAGGGATAGGGAGAATATCTGGTGCACCGCTGTTTGTGGTACTACTGATGCACCAAACTCACATTGCACATTTAAAATGTTCAAAAAATTCTGAAAACAATTTAGCACATTCTCACTACACCAATGTAGGTTGTCATAAAATTTCAAGTCAAAATTCAATACATAGAATAGAAAACAAAAATGACAAATTCAACATTAAATAGTACATAACATAAGTTGGGCATTAGATTTGGCCCATTCTCCAATGATGTCAAATTGCGTGTTGATAATGTCAAGAGAGATTGGGATAAACCGAACTTGATATGGGAGGAGTTCGTAAAGAGAGGTCTGAAGGACCAGAGTATCACTAGCGTGAAAGTTTGCTATCCATGTGCCGGAACCATGAGTTGGTTGCGAGACCTTGTGGGTTTCACCTCTAGCCTAACCCAACTTGTTTGAGATTAAAGGCTTTGTTTTTTGGATATGCCCTAGCCGCCCCTCCTCCTCCCTAGCCACCCCTCCTCCTCTTCCCTTTTCTCGATGTCGCCTGAGGAAGCAACTGGGCAAGCCTGGGGGGCCAAGGATGGTGGCGGCGGGGCCTTGGTTGCCCTGCATCTGCGTGGGGAACCCTGAATCTGGAGCGGCGGCTCCATTGGCAAGGCACGGCCGGATAGCAGCTGTCCGGGCGGTGGATCTGGCGTCCCGATCCTGCGGGCGGCGCGATCAGGTGGTCGTTGGCGGCCGGCGGCGGTTTCTGCGGTGGCCGGTGCGCGCGATCTAACACCTTCCCTCCTCCCCTGTTCGGCGTGCGGGCCAACCTCGTCGGGCCGCGCTTCCTTGGGTCGCCGGTTCTGTACAGGAGGCGCTACTGGTGGCGGAGATCTAGTTTGGGAGAAATCCCTGGTCGGCCATGGCTGGCCGCGTCGACGGCAATGCCTGAGGGCGCCGTTCCCCTCCTTGGAGGCGTCGGTATAGACTGATCCCCTCACTTCCCCTTCCCCTAGGTCTCCCGGGCGAAAGCCCTAACTTTGTTGGGCGGCGACGGCGCTCACGGCGCCGTTCCCTTCTTGAAGGCGCCGCTTTGGGAACCTTGGGGTTGGGTGGCGCTTGTGGGTGGTGGGCGGCGGTGGTGGTGCGGCCCTATCCTAGCATGGATCTACTTCTGTTGCATGGAGATGGACTCGCGTAGGTGGAGGTCGTCGTTTGGCGTCATGGTGGCGTCGATGACGGAAGCACCTACCAAGGTTGGCACCTCAATCTGCTCTGAAGATGGACCAGTGGAAGATGACGGCGACGGCACATGTGAGTGCGTTGGACCGGTTTGTGCCCCGAACCCGGTATGTGGCTCCGTCAGGGCCTTCGGCTTTAGATGTTAGGCTTAGGTGAGAGGTCTGGGTATTGGGCCCAGCTTGCACCCCTTCATCATATGGATTGGAGTAGCGGCAGATGTTGCCAAGATGGCGGATTCAGGCATATTGGTGTATTACTTTGTAAGGTCCTCAAGAATAATCAATAAAATAGCCGCATGCATCTCCCAGGCCAGGGGTCATCCTCCTTTTCTAAAAAAAGAAATGTTTAAATTTTGATACGAAAATTTGGAACAACATATGTTGAAGTTGTGTCAATGTGCTGGATATTTTTCTTACTTTTTCAAAATGTTCAATGACATTCAGTGCACCGTTAGCACTACTGTGGGTATTAAACCCATTTCGCGTCGCGCAAATGGCGCTCGCTCGCGCGTGCCACGTCGTCCCTGCGGCGCTGTTACTTTCAAGGGTTTTTACTGGAGGCGAGGAGAAAGAGAAAAAAGCAATAAACGCGGCGATTGGGTGGTCGTTTCCTTCCCAACGAAGGCAGCTCTGCATTGGGTCGCACGCGGGTCTTCCTCTCCGCCTCTCTCCCCCACATGCCGCCAGCCAGAGCCGCCTCCTCCTCTTCCCGTTTGTCTTCCCCTCTCGCTCAAGAAGATCCATGGGACACCGCTCTTCCTCTTCTCCGTATTGATGGTGAGCAAGAAGATGGGGCGGATTTGGGCGAGGGCTCCAGTGCCAGCTCCCTTGAACGAGGGATCTCGCCGGCGTGATCTCTCGACACGGCGAAGAATAGGGGAGTACCACAACGTCGACCAGAGAAGGCGGAGGGGATGGGGGGAGTGGATGCCAGCGATTGTGGCGGATCGGTGTTGCTGGCTCCCCACCGGCCTCCTTCGTCTCCCAACCACATATGGCTCCCACCCTTCCTCTGATGTGGTGTCGTGGGAGCAAGAACAAGAGCAGGAATGGTTTGTATCTACATCCATTATTCACATGGCCAGATCGATGGATCTCACTCTGGTCGGCTAGGAGGGGCAGCGCCGAGGCGGCGAGGAAGTGGCCGGGGACAAGGCCCAGGGCGGCAAAGCCAACCTGAGCAAGGTGCTGCCGGCCACCTTCCAGAAAATCACAGGTTAGATTTATAATCGATGCAAGTTTCTTTCAGTAAACCATGCCCTCAGTTTATCTCATTTTGCGGTTATTCGAGCGCCTATTTATTGTTGTTCAGTACCTATAAAATTTCAAAGCTGAGCTCCTCTCGTCACACATATCCTACTGGGTGCTTGCCTATTGGATCAGTGCCTAAATCATTCCCACCATTTGAGCACCCAAGCCATCAACTTCTAGAGAAAAAAAATCCATTCTAGCAACAAAGGTTCATTTCTAAACAACTGGTATGCTTGCAAGTTCTAATTTCCTTCAAATAATTATTTATCAATGCTATCCATTCCTTTGTTTCGTCCTAAGTTTGACATGGTGATGCCATTGTTGTTTGTTTGTGAAGGTACAATAAGTTCAAGAATAAATACGTTGATGAGCCTAAGAAGTTGAGAATCGGTTTCAGTGAGGTGCAGCTTCCTCTCATATTCTCTTGTTGTGGCAACTTTATAACTGTTTGTTAAAGAAAAGTAGTTTACAACTAAAGTAGTGTACAAAGTCTGTCAAGTTTAACTATTATGTTTTACTACAATGATTGCTCTTTAATTTCCAGCTACTAGAATCTTAAAAGTGAGGTTGCTTTCCAACTACAATTGTATAATTTAGAAGTGATTATCATGTTTGAGAAGGATGATCAATCCGTTTTGGTGTACATGATAGTATGATCCTTTTTAATGGATTTCTTATATGGCGTCACGACTTCTTTCACTCGGTTTTCTGTTGAGTGATCGTGTGTGTAGTGTACTCGGTGTCCTGCACTTTATGTAAGACTGTAAAGATAGGATTCATAGTGTTTTTGGAAAGGTTGGCTGGTCTTTGTGGTCCCTAAGAAACGTGTTTGAACGTTGATTGATCGGGCAATAGTGGAGAAGGAAAAAACGAAAGCACTGCTGTAGTCAAACACTCGAGCTGGAGATGCGTGTGATGCATTATACGGGGGAGGTGACGTTTTTATAGGTTGGTTTGGTAGGATTCAAATGACATTTGTATGATAGACTGCTCTGACTTAATTAACTTTCACCTTAAGTTTATCTACATTAAATCATCAAAGTATATAAAAAGTAAATGTATTGTTATCATGTATATCCTGAAATCCACATAATAAGAACAGGGTATTAATTGGATGTTATGCACTAGACATTGCAGCACAATGATTGGATCCTTGATGAAGATACAAAGGCACTCCGTTTTCTTCAGGTAGTGCACATTTATATGGAGCCAGTTTGTTGTATTTGGATATCTCATCATGTCCATTTTTCATTGTTGTAAATTCTCCCTGGTTCTACAATGTACTATGCATGTCCTGTCTGTTGGCAATGCGCTGGCCTCCATATGCTTGCCATCCATTCTTCATCATCTCCAAGCAGTTGTGTGGCAGTGACTCGACATGGGCGGAGTCCGTGGTGGCCTGCTTGAGGCTTTCAGCCGGAGATCCACGGCTCGCTTGCGTTGTCGCTACCCTCTGCCTCTCCCTCACGCAGCAGCCTTCTTGACGATATGGTCTTCCTCCTCTCCCCATCCCTTAATTTCTAGGGTTTTGAACTTGGCCCAGTAGCTGATTCACGGGCTTGTGTAAAACAACCTTGTGGTTGGATGCAGGGTGCTCCTTTCTCTAGCACCTCCCACCGCAGGTTGTACATCCCCACGTGAGGTCCCCCTTCTTATCTATATGTCTACTTTATTTTAATTCAGTAGCATATATGTGTGATATCTTGGTCAGGAAACGGACATTCTCTATTACTATTTTTTTAACATTTCCATTGCCCTGTTGTCTGTTAGACACCCTTAAACTACCAAAAAAAGACGAATTACTTCACACTTTCAGTACTCTTGAGTTCCCGCCAGTCTGATTCCTTACCGGAATGACCACTAGATAATCTATTGGTAAGAGATGAATAGTCTGATCATTTACTATGTGAAAAAGGGGCACGATTAGGACATGCAGAGCATATACATGATATAATAGTTCACTCTTTTTACCTGTTAGATAAACCTTTATTTAAGCTTTGGAGGTAACATGTATGTACATGCATAGTGGCACACTCGCACATTTTCTGATTCTGTGCATGGATTATACCTTCAAACAATGAAAGAAACATTGCAGTACTTCATTTGAAATATTGTTGAGGGTCGAGACATTTGATTCTGCTACTTGAAGTGAATGATGAAATTCTTCTGCAGAAGTTATATGGTTATCGGTTTATACTCTTATTCTCCAGACTTCAGGAGGTTCTGGGAAGAACTCTGCTCTTCTATCTCTGAAAAGGTATCTTGACACTTCTTATGTCGATAAATTTCCTGGTTAAAACAGTATCTTGTGCAGCAAGCTAACTTGAACCATCATTCTCTTTTTTGAGTTAAGTACCTTATATCAGTACCTTTATTTAGCCTCTTCTCACTCTTAACTGCTTGAACTGATGTAGAAGGACTTGATTTTTCAAAGTTACTAGGCTTGTATTTTTCTTCTTTCTCAGCCCTATCTTTTCTCAGGAGGTCTAGATTGACTCGTGCCCTGTGCTGTCGAGAGACCGTGGGCTTCCCTCATATTATACATCTTTCGCTCTCGACAAGGTAGATATGATTGACATATCCTGATTTTCATTAATTCCTCGTTCCCTACACTTATAATTTAGCTTTATCACAAGGTATTTCTGAATCTTTTATCTTGAACTGGCATTGATTTAGGATGAATGACATGTGCGGCTACACTTCATTTAATAGGCTGCTCTCTTTTTTGTGATGGATTTTGACCTCTACATTCATTATGACTAAACCCGTCTTTCTCTCATTGTTTTTTTATTTGTGATTTGTGCTGTCAACTAGGCGTTTGATGATAAACCAAGCAACACGCATGTGAGATGTGAGATGTGAGATCGACTATTTAATCTGCTGTTGTTATTGACAGGTGCTCCAAATTGTATGAAAATCTCTTCTATCGCTGTAGTAAATAGAAAGCAGATGCTCCTTGCATAGTTTCCAATTCTCTTTTTGTAAATTTAGACTAAGCTATGGCGTGGCACTATGTGTCCCTTGGCGGTTATCAAGGTAGATATGTAGAAATATATGGCTAATTATGGTACATGCAGATTTGTTTGGTTAGATAAATGTGGAATGAAATATTTCTTTTCTCTTTGTTGACAGTAAAAAACAATTCACTCCAGTTCACCAGGTCCCAAAATTTTGATAGCTAAAAAGTTTGGTCCGATCAAATATGTTTTCTTTTTTTGAACAATCACCAGGGGGGAGAGGGTGACCACCTGAATATATTACTCAAAGAACTCCCAAGGGCGAGTTACATCATAGATTACAGCGAGAGGAGAGGTACAGGTGCCAAGACATGGCAGCCCCCTACTTATAGGGTGATTAAATATGTTGTGATGAAACATCTTCGAGTATTATGGTTATTAGTCTCAATTACTCTTATATGTTTGCACCAGATTCAAGCACCAGTTCTATGGAATTGGAATGAAAAACACTCGTGTCTAAGCACTTGCGATCCTCGTAATAGCAAGTTTGTAATAAATTCTGGAACTCCTCTGAAGGCTAAAGTTAGCAAAGATAGCATATTCACCTATATTGAAATAATTGTACATAAGTGTCATCAAGAATTAGGGCAGGTCGTAAAGTAAGATAGATGCGCACCAGACCGCCTCAAGAGACGCGCCCGGGGCGCGTCCCAGCCACTAGTAACGGATACATTTGTAGGGTAAGTATGTGTGTGGGGGCTCATAGGGAGTGAGGGCACGTGCACGTATGTGAGCGCATGTGATTGTACTCCCTTCATTTACTTATACAAGACTACTATGGAAATACATTTTGCATCTATACAAAGCCACGAACAATAACCGAGACAAAAATTAATGATGTTTTCTTATACTAGCAACTTGTTAGCTACTTCCTCCATTCAGTTTTATTGCATGTATTCAGTGTATTAATGATCTCAGTAAATTAAAAAAAATGTATTCAGTGTATTCAGTGTATTAATGATCTCAGTATTAAATTTTACCTTGATACATATAGTTTGAATTTATGGCCTTGTATATAAAAATGGAGGGAGTACTATGTTTCTCTAAAAAAAAGTTTACATGTACAATAATGAGATCATTGGATTATAAGAACAAGACATGGCATCCCTCATGGGCCCTAAGAGTCCGCCTTGTTTTGCTGAACTACCGCCCTTCCAAAGTTATTCTTATAATCATTTCCTCTATTTTTACGATATCCACATTGCGTGGCTTATTTTGTTTTCTTTGAAGCCCCTATTTTACAGAGGCCACCTCGTTCATCACTCCTTATGAGTCGTTCTACTACATCACAATGCCCTTCGGGTTAAAGTATGTGCAGGGGCCATGTTTCAGCACATCTATACCAATATAAAAAAACCCAAATGGGCAGATCCAAACCATCTCGACCGTCAAATCATGTCATCTAGCGGTTCAAATCGCTTCAATGTTAAGCACCAAACACGTTTAACGCTCTAATTACCCACCAATATCATTGGTTATAAACACGTTTTGACTCAACGCTATCCCTTGAAATCTGTCATGTAATTAATATCCTCCCATTCCCGCGAAAAAGTAATTGATATCTTACCAAATACCAACATGCAACAGATATATCTTACCTAATATAACGTGCAACTAATATTCTACCTAATATAAACGTGCATTGCACGTACATTATTACTAATGATACAGAAGTGCACCGCACATCTGGAAGACAACTGAAGCATATGTCGATGACGTGGTTGTCAAAACAAGAACAACAACACTTTAGTTGATGACCTGTGGGAGACCTTCAAGAATCTGCATGCCTACAACATCCAGCTCAATCAAGAGAAGTGTAACCTTCTTTCAGATATTCATTAACATTTTTTAAATTTGTAAACTTTTTTGTATTCATGACTTTTTAAATTTGTGAACTTCCGTAAGTTTGGAAATTGTTTTCAAATTCGTTAAATTTCATTAAATCTGTGTACATTTTTGGAAATCAGGTTTTACTTAACTAGTATCTATGGTTGTTCCTAAACCCATCATCCACGCCCTCCCCAACGACTGACTCTTCCGGCCCTTTTCTCCTTACCTTAGCTTCTCCTCGCCATCGGCGACCCCTCGTCCCGCTCGCACCAGATCGAGCAGAGCAGAGCGGAGCGGACGGGCCGTGCCAGAACAAGCGTAACATGGTTGCGGGCGGAGAGGGCGAGGCTGAGTCACTGGTGGCGGTGGCTCAGAGCCAATGGAGGAGCAGGTGCCGGTGGTGGTTTTTATCTATGATCCGCCGTGTGGGAGGCCGAGGTGCTACGACGATGTGAGGGAGGACAGTGGATGAGGAGACCGACGGCAGCACCATCCACTGTTTCCTGCAGCAGGTGGAGCCCATGGCAAGCGGACTGCACACTCCCTGCGCTCGCCGTCGCCGCCGCCAAGGGCTTCGGCTGCCCCGCCATCAGGGGCCTCCACCACGCCCTCTACCACGTCACCTCCAGCCAAGGTCTCCTTATTACTAGCGTTTTTACCACCCTCAAACCTCTCACTATTGCTCCGGAATTTCCTTCGAATTTGGGGATGAAACAAAGAATGAATGAATCGATTGATTGGCGGCACGCAGATGACAGGGGTGGGATGCCACATTCGGGAGCCGCTATGGATCGTCTTTGAGGGTGTCCGGCGACATCCGCATCGAGACCTACCTCCATGCCTCCTCTCACAAGACCATTGACGGGTGCGGGCAGCGGGTCAGGCTCACCGGCAAGGGCCTCCAGCTCAAGGATTGCCACTACGTCATAGTTTGCAACCTCCAGTTTGAGGTTGGCCGCAGCACCAGAGCATCGTCGATATCACACGCCAGAGCATCGACGTCACAGTCTCCATGTCATTCCCTTTCGTGTCGTTTGCCCTGCTGCTAAGTCACTAACATGCTTGGTTTCTCTCAACAAAGTTCCTTGCTCCCCTCCCCTCGCGTCGCCCTCTCGAGGGCGACTCGGGGGCGACCAACCTCCCCGTCCGCTTCCTCCCCTTATCGATCTATCCTCGCCGCCGTCGGAGACGGGCGCCGGGTCCCCCGTGTGGCCGCCGATGAGGGTGGCGGCGAGGCCCACGGCCGCGACGCCACTCGGGCTCGGGCCTAGGGTTTGAGGCGGCGGCCTCTGCTGGTGAGGGCGGCGTCGTCTTGGCGGCGGGCGGTGCTTGCCGGAGTTGAGGGCCGCGCGGGCGGCGAGTGGGCGATGGATGCGAGCGCCGCGTGGAGGGATCCCCGGCTGCTCTCCTTCGCTAGATCTGAAGACGGCGCCACCGTGCTGCTGCTTCCTCCTCGTCAGTCCGGCCGGATCCGATGGCGGACTGCGCGGATGTGGGGTTGGGAGGTCTGGATTGGAGTAATTTCTTGGCCGGCTGTGGCGGCCACGACGCCGGCGGCGCTCTACGCGTTGTTCCCTTCTTGAAGGCGGCTTCGAGATCCAGCTCCATCCCCCTCATCCTACCCCTGCACCCGGGTGAAAACCCACAACTTTGGTTGAGCGGCGGCGGTGCCCGGCTCCGTCACCTTCTTGAAGGCGCCGCTTTGGGTCTGTGGGGAGGTGGGACAGCTGCAGCGCGCTTTTGGCGTTCCTGATGGCGGCGGTTCTCTCTTTAGTGGTGTCGCTTCGCCATGGTGGTCAGCTGGTCCGGCTCTCGTGGTGTTTGTGGTACCCAACTCTTCGTCGTGTCTTCCTGGGGTGCTCCCGTCCCGTTCAGAGAGGCTGGAGGTGGAGCGGCTTCATCTTACACGGAGCTTCGATGGAGATGTCAAGTCATGCCTGACCGACAGGTGCTACGCTTTGTCATGTCTGGTCGGTAGGTGCTACGTACGACAGATTTTCCAAAGACTTCAAGCTGTGTCGGCTGGTGGTACTTGGCAGTATGGTGCTGAGGTGTATCAGTGGCGACCGCGACGTGCTCAGTTGTTTGCGCGCAGGGAGGAGGTACCGTTGGGCGCCGTGGTGGCGTCGACGATAGCTGGACCGAGCAAGGTTGATGCATCAGTACAGTTCTGAAGATGGAGAAGTGGCAGTTGGCGGTGGCGGCCTCTGAGTGCACGCCGGACCGGTGAGACCCATGCCCGGCAGGCGTCCTGGATGGGACCTCAGGTCTTAGGTGTTAGGTTTGGTTGCGATGTCTGTTTGGTATTAGGCCCAGGCTATCTGCGCCCCTTCATCAACTGGATAGAGTTTGCTTAGACGGCGGCTTTAGTTTTACTGTTGTATTACTTTGTAAGGTTTTATGAGAATAATTAATAAAGTAGTCGTATGCATCGCCTAGATGCAAAGGCTGAGGGTCATCCTTATTTTCTAAAAAAAACAAAGTTTCTTGATTACAGTGAATCATTGTGGTGTGCTGATGATAAATAGTTGTGTGTTATAGTCAAAAAATAAATAGTTGTGTGTGTCTGTGTATGTGATTACATTTTTGCGCAGATGCCACTTTGCAAGGCACGACAAGACCATTGCATAGGCATCCACGTCTGCGGTTCGGCTAGGTTCACCTCTACAACAACTACACCAGGGACTGGGGTACATACGACGTCAGCGTCAGCATCAAAGCTCACGTAACTCATCTTTTTCGATAAAGGGTAAATTTTATTGACTTAAAATGAAGCATCAAGAGAATACAAATATATTGAGCGCACACCCGATCTCTGCATAACTAAAATGCACACAACCAACATTAACACACGCACACAAAAAGCATGCCAGCAAATAGCAAAGCCATATAAGACCAAAGCTATGCGTAGGCGAGAAAAAAAAAGATCAGATCCACGTTCGGCAAACTGCAATAATGACCATATCTGCACCAACTACCTCATGACACCACACGGACGACGAGGTTCTTCAACAATAACACCTTCAGGAAATGAGCAACACTCAAGCGCCGTCTAAACATGCCGTTTCATATGCCGGCAACCCACACGCTTTGAAACCATCAATTTCTAATGAATCTGTACATAGATTTGCAGATTGTATCCCAATGTAACATATACGAAGGAGGACAGAAGACTGTATTCAAATACATGCCAGAGAAGGTACCTGCATCTTCTGACAAGATGAGACGAGACTGAGCATTTGCATATGTCTTAGTTACAGCTACTGATGAATGCTGCTGCAGGCTGCCGACAGTGAAGAGACAGTGGCCGGGTGGATCAGGTCGGAGGGCAACGCGTTGCTGCACGGGGCGCTGCGTGCCTGGTCGATGGCCCGGGCACCGGGGGCATCTTCAGGCTGGAGTAGTACTGGTGATGAACATGACATCCCCTTCCCCTCCTCACACTATCTGTCTGCACTTGATGTATGTGTCTCACTCACTAAGTGACGTCTCTGCATAATGTGGTGGTATCTGACTAATAAGCTCTGAAGTAGGTTCACCCTTTTTTGGTTGGTTGAATAAACTCCATCATCAAGCATAATTTTGATGTTTCTTGACCTTTTACACATCAACTCGGTTAAGTTAGGTCTATGATTGAGAGATGTTTTTCTTGTACTTTCCGTTATGACTTTTGTTCTATAATTATCTTCATGGTTCAATATGCTTAGCACCGTAGTAAATTTGCGAGCGGGTCGTCGTGGTCAGGGAAGGTGGACGCCACCACCTCTACCCGCTGCCCAACACCAAGATCACGCTTGAGACACTCCGGGACTTTGTCTATCTCCGCGCACACACCAACACAGTATCTATTCCTATGCAGTTTTCTGTTATGTTATTTGAATCTTACTGTGTTAATGGAAAACATTAGTTAACTCAGGCTGCTAATAGATGGATGCTGAATTTGCTTGAATGTGGCATGATATTCTAGATAGAGGTAGTTATGAATTGATTTTTCATTTCCGAAGTATCCACCACATAGGGAATCAGACTATATTACCGTGGGCGTTCCATACTTTGTTTTCTTCTTACATCGCGAAATATAGTTGATGAAAAGTTGTTAGTATTTTGATGAATTTGCTTGTTTAATTGCATGATCAGTGTACAGGTAATCTTGGGATACGAGGCATCAAAATCTTTAGCAGATCTTCCTTCTGCTTGATCCTTTTTCTACAGGTCGGGATGTCATCAAAGCCAGGGCTTCTCGCCTTTCCTTTTGAAGGCTCCTACTGGACCTATCCATTTGAGCTCTCTCCTCTAATCCCAACTCAACACGGCTGGACGACGACGCCTGTTCACTTATAACGAAATCTCGTTTGTAGAAACACTTTCGAAAGAACAGACAAGATCCACCAGATAAAAAATTGGTACGCCACGCACGGCTGCTCCGGCGAGCGACGGGAGCACAGGCGCGGTGTTTCTTGCAGTTGCTCGATGGATGATGTGATCTGAACGAAAAGATAGATACATCCGAGCTGCCCAAGGATATGGTCTGGGTACCGATCTGCTAGGATAAGGGGGAGATCCTAGTACTCAAAAGGCTGGGTAAATTTTGAGGAAAAAGCCTCTGTAACGGTTGGTTGGTAGTAAAAAGTCATAGCAAATATTCTGCAGCAATGGGAAAGAAATATGTTTTCCTTCTTGCAATTCACTATGTCATGTTGTTTCCCCCTGCTTTGGTTTGTAAGAAATAGCTTAACACTCGCTGTCTAATCTTCTGCACATAGGCGCGGTTGCTCGGGTAAGGTACCAGCTTAACTACTCAACCCGCAGTTTTTTCAATAAAAATTGACTTTTGTATATCGACACACCCATAATGACCATCAGTGACTGTGAGGGTGCAGGTGAGATGTTCCAAGTCACTGCCTTATTCAGCCATCAGATAATGACACTGAGGCTGCTATGTTGAAATACATTGTAATAGGATAGGACTAGAGGTTTAAACTCCTGGAAACCTATTCTATCTCTTCTTTTGTTTCTTCCTCTCATTACCGACCTTCTCTGTAACTCTCGATCAAACTCTTGATCGATCTACTTGTAAGCCACGACATCACTTGTATAAATAAAACTGCGGCCCGAGAAAAGGGTTCTACACTTCCCAATTATTTTTACATGGTAATCAGAGCATCTTCTTCCCAGAGATCGAAAGAGGATCGCATCTAATTCACCCCCATCGCAACCTTCGCCATGACCTCCGCCTCCACCGAATCCAGCAACATGAGTGCCCTCTCCACATCCATTGCATCAGCCTCCACCTTCGCCCCTTCCTCCTCCAGCTCGTCATATCCCATGTCCATCGGACCCCCGCCCCAGGAGAAGCTCACGAGGCAAAACTACCTCATGTGGAAGGCCATTGTGCTGCCCCAAATCAAGGGCGCGGAGATGGGCCACCTTGATCCGGAGAGCCAAGCGTCGCCGGAGACACTCACCATTACCAATAATGGGAAAGAGGAGCAGATTGCGAACTTCGCCCGCGTCCTCTGGTATGCACAACAGCAGCAAGTCCAAGGTTTTTTGATGGGTTCTTTGTCTCGCGAGATCCTTGCGCAGGTGGTTACCCTTCAGACGCCGGCAGAAGTATGGGCAGCGATCCATGCCATGTTTGCTGCCCAAAACCAAGCTCAAGCCATAAACACAAGGATTGAGCTCACCGATCTGGAAAAAAGGAAACTTGACTATGTCAGAGTACCTAGCCAAGATCAAATCGCTGTCAGATGAGATCGCGTGCACTGGAGCGTGATGCAAAGCGGCGAAATTGTCTCACAGGTTCTGGCCAGCCTTGACCTCGACTACAACCCGGTCGTGTCGGCCCTTGCTACGCGGGTGGAGCCTGTCACCGTCCAAGAGCTGTACACACAACTGTTAAGCTTTGATGCGCGCCTCAATCCTCTTCATGGAACAAACATGCGGCAGTCTTCAGCTAACGCCGCCTTGCGAGGTCGCGGGTCTGCTCGTGGGCGTGGCCGCGGAAACAGCAGCGGCGGGCGCGGCCGTGGTAACGTTCAAGGTGCGCATCCAAACGGAGGCAGCTACAACAACAATTCATCATCCTCGCGTTCTGGAGGGAGCGGCTACAACAACAACCACGCCTCCTCTGGATCCTCCTCCCAAGGACGTGTTCGGTGCCTACTCTGCAAGAAGGCAGGCCATGAGGTCATGGATTGTTGGCACCGTTATGATGAGGACTTCGTTCCCGACGCTCGCCTTGTTGGAGCTGCGATCCGGGAGCAAGGAGGAGATGGTACGATCCGGTACGCCGACTCAGGAGCTACTGATCACGTCACCAACGAACTTGATAAACTTGCCATGAGGGAGAAGTACTACGACAATGATCAGATTCACACCGCAAGCGGTGGAGGTATGGATATTTGTCATATTGGTCAAGCATCTATTAATTCCCCTAATCTTAAACGTGATCTCGTTCTAAAAGATGTCCTTCATGTTCCACAAGCCGACAAGAACCTTGCATCTATGTTTCGTTTGACTGCTGATAATAATGTATTCTTTGAAACTCATCCCACGTACTTTTTTCATAAAGGATCGGGCAACGAGGGAGCTCCTTCATCATGGTAGATGCACTGGAGGCTTGTACCCCATCACATCCGGAGCATTTAGTCAAAAGCGTCGTCGTCAAGCTTACTCCGTCGTCAAGCCCTCCTTGGCAAGATGGCATCGAAGATTAGGACATCCTTCTTCGGTCATAGTTAAGCAAGTTATAAATAAATACAATCTTCCATTGTCGTCTAGTTCAAACATTAAGTATGTGTGTGATGCTTGTCAATGTGCAGAGAGTCACCAACTCCCTTATCCTAAGTCAAATAGTGTGTCTCATGCTCCGTTGGAACTTAATTTTAGTGATGTATGGGGTCATGCAAGAGATTCTTTTGGAAAAAAAATATTATGTCAGTTTTATTGATGACTTTAGCAAGTTTAGTTGGATATATTTGCTTAAGTTTAAATCTGAAGTTCTGTCTATCTTCCAAGAATTCCAAACACTCGTTGAATGTCAATTTGGCAGAAAAATTCTTGCAGTCCAGAGTGACTAGGGAGGGGGGTATGAGAAACTCAACTCTTTCTTTCGCAATATTGGTATTGCTCATCATGTCTCTTGTCCTTATGCCCATCAACAGAATGGTTCCGTTGAGCGTAAACATCACCATATTGTTGAAGTAGGCCTATCTCTTCTAGCTCATGAATCAATGCCTCTAAAATATTGGGATGAAGCCTTTATTGCTGCAACTTATCTTATCAATCGTCTCCCTACCAAAGTTATTGGCAATGTTAGTCCCTTGGAAAAATTGTTTCATCATAAACCCGATTACAATTCTCTAAGAATCTTTGGATGTGCTTGTTACCCCAATCTCCATCCATATAATCGTCATAAGCTCGAGTTTCGTTCCACTCAATGTGTTTTCCTTGGCTACAGTAATCTTCATAAAGGGTACAAGTTTCTTGAGATTTCTACTGGTCGCATATATATTTCTCGAGATGTTGTTTTTGATGAAACAGTATTCCCTTTTTCAAAACTTCATCCAAATGTTGGAGCTTTACTTTGTGCAGAAATTGCACTTCTTCCTGATTATATCCCTAGTTCAGATCACGGGGCGAGTTAAATAGTGCTGATCATTTGACTAGTTCCAAAGAAAATTTTAATTTTGATGATAAGTGTGCAGTTTCTGGACGTCATTTTATGCAAGGGAATACAGACAAAACTTGCGCGGGATCCCAGGCTGATCCGAGCGATAGCTTCGACACTGGATCCGATGAAGATTTCCCTGCGGCACACGAGGCAGTCGCGCGATCCGAGGCGGATCCCAGTGCGCTGCATGCACCAGGCGCAGCGGTGGCCGACAGCCCCAGCCATACGGGGCCCGCCAGCCCCATCAGCGTGAGCCCGCGCCAATTATCGGGCACTCCAGCCGCGTTCTCTCGACGGACTAACGGGTTCAAGGCGGATCTTAGGTGCATTGGATCAAGAGCTGGCTGATGTGCGAGATACGGCGGGATCTTCTGTGGCCATAGGTTCTGCTGTGGAACCAGTTACATCAGGATCTTGTGCGCCTACAACTACACAGGTTTGTGAACCAGTTCCTGCGCAAGAACTTCCACGTCGCCATACTCGATCCAAATCGGTTATTCTTAAGACAAAGGAGTATACAGATGGCACTATAAGGTATGATAAAATTAAACATGCTTTTCTTACTAGTATGGGAGAACCAACACATTTGCATGATGCACTTGCTAGTAAAGATTGAAAAAAAGCTATGGATAATGAATATGAGGCACTCATAAAAAAACACATGACATTTAGTACCACGGGAAAAAGGAAGAAATGTCATAGATTGCAAATGGGTGTATAAGATTAAAAAAAAGTCTGATGGAAGTATAGACAGATACAAAGTCAGATTAGTTGCAAAAGGTTTTAAACGAAGGTTTGGTATTGATTATGAAGATACCTTCAGTCCAGTTATTAAGGCAGCTACTATTCGTCATGTATTGTCTTTTGCTGTTTTCAGAGGGTGGAGCCTAAGGCAGCTAGATGTTCAGAACGTGTTTCTTCATGGTGTTCTGGAAGAAGAGGCTTTTATGCGGCAACCACCAGGTTATGAGAATATTAGCACACCTCATTATATTTGCAAGTTAGATAAAGCTTTATATGGTCTAAAACAGACCCCAAGAGCCTGGTACGCAAGCTTGAGCACTCAATTACAACAACTTGGGTTTACATCATCAAAAGCGGATACCTCATTATTTCTCTACAACAAGGGCAATGTCACTATATTTGTTCTTGTATATGTTGATGATATAATTGTTACTAGTTCAAGTCCAGGTGCTACCACTTGTTTGCTTAAGGATTTAAAGATGAAGCTTGCTCTTAAGGATTTGGGAGATCTACATTACTTTCTTGGTATAGAAGTTAAACAGGTGAAAGATGGTATACTTCTGTCACAGGAAAAATATGTCAATGACATTCTCAGGAGAGTTGGATTGGAAAATTGCAAGCCTGTAAGTACACCTATTTCAACTTCAGAAAAACTCACCATTGATAGTGGAGATGCTCTTGGATCTGAGGATGCAACAAACTGCAGAAGTGTTGTAGGTGCATTACAATATTTAACTCTTACACGTCCTGACATCTCTTATTCAGTGAATAAAGTATGCCAGTATTTACATGCACCCACTACTGTTCAATGGACTGTAGTTAAAAGGATTGTGAGGTATCTCAGGTTTCCGGGAGAACTTGGTCTAAGAATTGTCAAGTCTTCCTCTATGCTTGTGTCTGCCTACTCAGATGCAGATTGGGTAGGGTGTGCTGATGACAGAAGGTCCACAGGTGGATTTGCTGTGTTCCTAGGAACAAATCTTATATCATGGAGTGCAAGAAAACAGGCTACAGTCTCAAGGTCTAGCACTGAGGCTGAGTATAAAGCTCTAGCAAACGCTACAGCTGAAGTGATGTGGATACAAACATTGCTTTATGAACTTGGAGTTAAAACTCCGCGAGCTGCTAGATTATGGTGTGATAATATTGGTGCAACCTATCTTTCAGCTAATCGTGTTTTTCATGCACGCACAAAGCATATCGAAGTTGATTTCCATTTTGTCAGAGAAAGAGTAACACGTAAGTTACTTGACATAAAGTTTATTCCTACTGGTGATCAATTGGCTGATGGCTTCACAAAACCACTTACTATGAGAAGGCTCGAGGAGTTCAAGCACAATCTCAACCTTGGTGTTCCTTAGGTTCAGATTAAGGGGGAGTGTTGAAATAAAATATAATAGGATAGGACTAGAGGTTTAAACTCCTGGAAACCTATTCTATCTCTTCTTATGTTTCTTCCTCTCGTTACGGACCTTCTCTGTAACTCTCGATCAAGCTCTTGATCGATCTACTTGTAAGCCACGGCATCACTTGTATAAATAAAACTGCGGCCCGAGAAAAGGGTTATACGCTTCCTAACTATTTTTAGATGCTAAGCTTGCTGTTAAAGAGAAAGGATATGGAGTTACACAATCTAAAGCAGCAAAAGGTAGCAAGCAAGAGATAATTGTTGCTGTTTCCGAGCCTACAAAGGCTAAAGAGAATGTTTTAAGGCTGGAAGACAGGTCTAAGTTGAAACCTGGACTTCCACTCAAAGAAGATGGAAAAATTGCATTTGAGAATGACTTCTTCAAGCGTCAAGCTTTTATGACTGTTTCAGGCCAACTTCAGGCTGAAACTTATGCGTGTACTATTGTACTCTCAGTCTACCCTTTTACTCAATTGAATCTTCTTAATTGTTCTTTCTAACAAATCCAGGCCTTTATATTTACAGGCAACTAGCTTTGCGTATTCAAGAAGATGCAGCATCTCAGGCATCTATTTCTCCACAAAGAAATGAAAGAAAGTGGCCATAAAATTGTCCAAAAGAAGGAGCAAGAACTGAAAGGCCAAGGGGATGTTGCTCTAGGGTACAAAAATTATTAGTTTAGCTATAACTATTGTGTCCTTTAATTACTTCACCTCAAATTTACAGGCATGCTATTGTTGATTTGGAAGTGTTATTGGATCACCTTTGGTCTGTAATGATTTTTGCCACTGTCGTTGATTAATGCCTAACTCATATATAAGTTGTACATGCATCCATGCTAGCAATAATAACTAAAAACTAATGGAAGGAGTGGCTGCCAATTTGACACCACAAAAGTTCTCTGGTTCAAAGTTTGATCTTCCCGGTGTTCTGCTTGCGTACAGAGCGCTCCAGGTCGTGCAGCCTTTTGGCGTGGTAGCCAAGTTCATCATGCTCCGCCCAAGGAATCCACTTGGCAAACATTGCCTAAATAGCTTGCCAAGTGCATTACAAACTGAGGATGCAACAAACTGCAGAAGTGTTGTAGGTGCATTACAATATTTAACTCTTACACGTCCTGACATCTCTTATTCAGTGAATAAAGTATGCCAGTATTTACATGCACCCACTACTGTTCAATGGACTGTAGTTAAAAGGATTGTGAGGTATCTCAGGTTTCCGGGAGAACTTGGTCTAAGAATTGTCAAGTCTTCCTCTATGCTTGTGTCTGCCTACTCAGATGCAGATTGGGTAGGGTGTGCTGATGACAGAAGGTCCACAGGTGGATTTGCTGTGTTCCTAGGAACAAATCTTATATCATGGAGTGCAAGAAAACAGGCTACAGTCTCAAGGTCTAGCACTGAGGCTGAGTATAAAGCTCTAGCAAACGCTACAGCTGAAGTGATGTGGATACAAACATTGCTTTATGAACTTGGAGTTAAAACTCCGCGAGCTGCTAGATTATGGTGTGATAATATTGGTGCAACCTATCTTTCAGCTAATCGTGTTTTTCATGCACGCACAAAGCATATCGAAGTTGATTTCCATTTTGTCAGAGAAAGAGTAACACGTAAGTTACTTGACATAAAGTTTATTCCTACTGGTGATCAATTGGCTGATGGCTTCACAAAACCACTTACTATGAGAAGGCTCGAGGAGTTCAAGCACAATCTCAACCTTGGTGTTCCTTAGGTTCAGATTGAGGGGGAGTGTTGAAATACAATATAATAGGATAGGACTAGAGGTTTAAACTCCTGGAAACCTATTCTATCTCTTCTTATGTTTCTTCCTCTCGTTACGGACCTTCTCTGTAACTCTCGATCAAGCTCTTGATCGATCTACTTGTAAGCCACGGCATCACTTGTATAAATAAAACTGCGGCCCGAGAAAAGGGTTATACGCTTCCTAACTATTTTTAGATGCTAAGCTTGCTGTTAAAGAGAAAGGATATGGAGTTACACAATCTAAAGCAGCAAAAGGTAGCAAGCAAGAGATAATTGTTGCTGTTTCCGAGCCTACAAAGGCTAAAGAGAATGTTTTAAGGCTGGAAGACAGGTCTAAGTTGAAACCTGGACTTCCACTCAAAGAAGATGGAAAAATTGCATTTGAGAATGACTTCTTCAAGCGTCAAGCTTTTATGACTGTTTCAGGCCAACTTCAGGCTGAAACTTATGCGTGTACTATTGTACTCTCAGTCTACCCTTTTACTCAATTGAATCTTCTTAATTGTTCTTTCTAACAAATCCAGGCCTTTATATTTACAGGCAACTAGCTTTGCGTATTCAAGAAGATGCAGCATCTCAGGCATCTATTTCTCCACAAAGAAATGAAAGAAAGTGGCCATAAAATTGTCCAAAAGAAGGAGCAAGAACTGAAAGGCCAAGGGGATGTTGCTCTAGGGTACAAAAATTATTAGTTTAGCTATAACTATTGTGTCCTTTAATTACTTCACCTCAAATTTGCAGGCATGCTATTGTTGATTTGGAAGTGTTATTGGATCACCTTTGGTCTGTAATGATTTTTGCCACTGTCGTTGATTAATGCCTAACTCATATATAAGTTGTACATGCATCCATGCTAGCAATAATAACTAAAAACTAATGGAAGGAGTGGCTGCCAATTTGACACCACAAAAGTTCTCTGGTTCAAAGTTTGATCTTCCCGGTGTTCTGCTTGCGTACAGAGCGCTCCAGGTCGTGCAGCCTTTTGGCGTGGTAGCCAAGTTCATCATGCTCCGCCCAAGGAATCCACTTGGCAAACATTGCCTAAATAGCTTGCCAAGTGGCCTGACCCATCTCTTTTCTATGCTTTCTTCTTAAGGCTGGCCCGCCCAAGGAATCCACTGTAGCTCCGCCAGTGCTCTCAAGCTGACCACTCCTAGTTGTAAGCGAAATCTTTACCTTCTTATGTTCTTCTGATGAATATGAGCATGATGTCAAATGGATCTTTGTAATTCTGAATATTTGTAAGTGCGTGTTATAATATGCTTAATAGCACACAAATATTAATGCATACTTTCTATTCACAACCCGGAAATTGGAACATAATGTAGTTCTTGCCTTCCTTTCTGTATAATGTCTGTCCAAACTATTCCTGTATGGCAGTTTTGGTTTTCTTAGACATGGTCTGAAACTCTAAATGGATTCTATTGGTGAGATGGCTGACAGTAGCATCATCTAGCATTGAGAGACGACCAAATTAAAATTTCATTTGTACTTTCCCACTAACATGTAGGAAGATTTCAGTTAATATGGTTGACCACAGATGGAGTGCACTCTAGAAGTTAGAATGATGATACGCTCTATCCTGCTATCCAGGGTACACAAGAATAGTGGGATTTGTACTACTAGAAGTATTACATATGCTTTTATCTTTAGCAGCCTTCCACCCAGTCATTCTTTGCAGGGGATCTTTGGTTATGAGTTCTAATAATTGAAATTTGCATGTAGTCATCAAGCCTTACTCAGACACATGTTTTTTCTATGTTTTCTATTTTACACCCTCCGTTCCTAAATATAAGAAATATAAGTCCTTTTAAAGATTTCAATACGGACTACATACGAAGCAAAATGAGTGAATCTACATTCTAAAATATGTCTATATACATTTATATGTAGTCCCTATTAAAAACTCTAAACATATTTATATTTAGAAACAGAGGGAGTATATCCAAATGAATCATGGTATGCGCATGGATGGCATTCTTCCCTGAATAAACATATATTGGTGATCACCAGGCACTATGTTCTACAAATGGAGCTCCCTAGAGATAGTTGTATAGTACTATCTGTTAATTTTGAACTACATGTCGTATCTGTAATGAGTGGTCTAAGCTATAGACTGCTACTCCTGTTCATGTGTGCCTATCATTATCCATGATGCTTGTATTTGTTTCTAAGCCTAATAGATTTTATGCATGTGCATTGTTCGTAATGCATTTCTGCTACTGTATCTTATTTTTTCCAACATCAAGATGCTCATGTCAGTGCTTCTAAGCCTCATATATTTTATGCATGTACATTGCCCGTAAAGGATTTTTGTTGTTGTATCATCTTGGGCTGCCTATCTCCTCACTAAACTAAGCCTACTGTCATACATACACGTTAACAAATATAACAGCTAGATTGATGCACACAATCCCACCTCAAGCGACGCAACCAGGTGGCGCCCCAACCACTAGTCGGTATAAGAAAACCGACCAGCTATGTCGAGATTAGGCCAACTCCAATGCGTCATTTGGTCCGGGCATGTCCGTTTAAGGCGAAACGGACACAAACCGCGACCCAACATGCGGGAGCAAATGGACGCTAGTCCGTTTTTTATCCGCCACCTATCTATTTTTGGCCCAAATTTGGGCCACGTTTGCATTGAAGCAGACAGGTTGCGGATGGGCGGGACGCACGTCCTTGTTCTTCTCTGGCCCGCCTGTCAGTGGAATAGTCCCTTTTCCCCCTTCCCCTACGCGGCTTGCCCCAGCCCCTGCCCCCCGCCATAACCGTCGTCGCCCATTTTTCGACTGCTTCTTTGATGTCCAGCCCGGCCACCCAAACCCCCGACACATCCACAGAAATCCCACCACCCCTCCTGCTTTCGGAGGAGTTCTTGCCGGCGTTTGTGGGGTTTTGTCGCCGCATCAGGTACCAGGGAAACTATGTCAGCCGGCGACGAACATCGGCCACAACACCATCCACCTGGCACTGCAAGGTTGTCTATCGAGAAGAAAAAAAAAAATCACCGGATTGGTTCCTGGAGAACGGGATCTATGGCGTTTTGGGGGAGAACCTGAGCGTACAACGGGAAAAAAAGCCGTCTATTGCTTAGCGATTTTTGGGATATCAACCGTCTGTCGAATTGCAGACGTCCTTCTTCTCTCCCCTCCTTCTCTTTCCTTCACGTAGACGAAAATCCTAACTGGCATACCTTACAGACGTCTGACTCATTGTTGTTGTACGTTCCCTGAGCCTCGTACTGCGGTTCGCCGGCGCCAGAGCACCGAGCTGAGCCCGGCCTGGCTCGTTGCCAGCGAGCTTTCGGTCGGTGCAGTCCGGTTTGTGTCGAGTCTAACTTGTGAACTTGTCGTGTGTGAACAGTTCTTTGCCGGTGTCATGGTCTGGCAGAAACAGAAACTGAAACGCACATGGAAGGTACTCCCTCAGTTTCGTTTTGTTTCGCGTATAAAATTTGGTCAAAGTCAAACTACACAAAGTTTCTTTTGCTCCGCGTATAAAATTTGGTCAAAGTCGAACTACACAAAGTTTAACAAATTTACATTAAAAATATGAACATCTATAATAGTAAAACTATATAGTATGAAAATACAGTTTATCATGCATTTGACAATATTAAATTGAATATAAAGTTAGCCAAACTTTATAAAGACTAATTTTGATCAAATTTTATATATAGACTAAAAAAAAACAGAGGGAGTATCGACTATTGGGCAGTAGCAGTCCGGAGGATGGCAATTTGGGCAAAAGCAGCGGTCGACTCCACTACCCAATTCGAGTGCCACTGTTTGCTTCTTATTCTAATTCGATGGGTCCCACATGTAGGAGGAGAGTGCATGTACCACCAACTCAAATCTGTATAAGTAGGAAAGAAGATGCATGGGTATAGATTTAAGTTGCAAATCCAAAATTAGTTCCTGCTACATCCTGTCACAAAGGCGAGTTGCTACAGGGAGCTGCTTTCAGAGAAATAATGTAGAGTATGCACGCGCATATTTTGCTATGTAGAGTATGCAGCAGAAATCCACTACTTCGATTTTACTTTTTCCTCATTTAATTAGCTAGTAGGAGTATTATTCATCTGTTATAAGAAATCAAGTGGAGATTATATCGCGCTCCTATCAACGAGACTGCAGTCTGAAGCCAAAAAACAAGAACATCTGTTAAAAGGAAAAGCACATAGTTCCCACCCAAAGACCATCAGAGTTCTGTTTATTTCTGCTGCAAAAGAATGACTTGAAGGACCTCGCTATTATCTCAAAACAAAAGAAACAAACAAAGAACTTATGCTGACAGTTCAATTTATACTAGCATCCACGCATGCTGTGTTAGATCCTTTCACAAAGGTGAGTTTCGCCAGATAACTACTTTCGGCGAAATCGTGTAGGCTACGGTGAGGACGAGCCCCTTCATTCTCGGTGCCGCCTGCACCTTTATTAACCATATTTCTGCAAGCGCTAGAGTCCTGCGAACAAAGCATATATTTTTATCGGCAAGGTTTGATGATATATTTCACAATGCAATGTTACGGACGATGGGATCCACACAAACCTGCAGAAGTTGGAGCATTTGCTCCTCGATGGTACCGCGCATAGCCAGGGTCTCAACATTTATTGGACGGGTTGCACCCATTCTATGTGCGCGACTAATAACTTGCTCCTCCATACTAATAATCGCAAAAAAAAAGGACCATCATCAATACCGGTCAGTCACACACACGCAAGTGGTGACAACTTGATAGTTAATAAGACATTCCCCCAAATGGTTAACTTCAGTGCCAAACACCAGTAGGAATACAAATTACCCATGGTTGATAGATGTAAAGCAGTATGATTATTTTTAGCTATAGCATTTGGTAGTCAATTATTTTATACTCCCTCTGTAAACTAATATAAGAGTGTTTAAATCACTATTTTAGTTATCTAAATGCTCTTATATTAATTTACAGAGGAAGTACGTTTATTTGCATCCCCAAAAAAATGTGTACCCTATTAGTCTAATGCATGACCAAATGACAGTATGTCAGTAATTCAGCAATTAGATTACCTCCTATCCCATATGGGTTCCATCAGAAAAACATGATTCACAAAACTCAAATCAAGGCCCAGTGCTGCAGTGCCATCCATCAGTAAAGCCATGCATGTTGGATCCTCTTTAAACTTCGTCAATGCACTTCTCTGAAAAGAATTGTGGCAATACCCAGATGAGTCACAAAATGTTTTTGACACATGCCAATCATTTACCAAATTTTCCCTAATTAGAGAGTCAAATTTGTTCCATTGTAAAAAGGAGGACGTGCAGGCCATCAGGGTAGTGGAAGGGAATGGGAGACACTAGCGACGCGTTTGGTTGATGATTTTTCCGCCGTCTTCCGATTACACCGGCTTAGGAATACGTTACCTGTGTTTGTTTGAGTCAGACCGGTTTCGGGTCCCCTGTAATCGGAAAAGGTTCTTCGTAAAAGCAAAAACAGCAGATACCCTGTGGTATGGAATAACGCTGTTCGTCCGGTATCGATCCCCTCTCTCTATTCTCTGCTTGCGCGATCTTTTCTTCACCACGAGCACCGATCGAGTAGCAGCCTGCAGGACCGGAGATTTTCCTCCCCTTCAAAAACAACGCCGGATCTCCATTCGCCGCCATGAGTCGTCGCCATAAGCAGCGCGCCAGCGATCTCCCTCCGCCGTGAGCAGCGCCGCTGATCTCCGCCACGGGCAGCAGCGCGGCCGATTTCCTTTCTCTACCGTGAGCAGCGGCGCCACCATGAACAGCTAGCGCTCTCTGATTTGGCCGCAAGTCATCCCCAGCAGCCGAGCATCTTCTACAAGACCGCCGGCGGCAGACCACGGTTTCCTTTTCCGTTGCTTGAACCAAACACATCGTGTAATCGCTCAGTCTGTGATCTAATACAGCGTATTCTCATTACAGTATTGAATACGTTACCTGCGTCCAACCAAACGCGTCGTAGATAGGAAGGGACAGGGATGAGAACAAGATGGGGAAACGTGGTATACATGATCACCAGTAAGGTCCACCAAGCCAAAAAAAATTGCCATGTCCCAATTCAATAAAAATGTTGCCTTTTTGGGGAAAGAGAAGCACGCTGTAGCAAATACACCTAGTAACCTAGTTACCTAGATATGTGTTACATTACAGGTAGACAGAAGAAAGAAGAATGACACATACCTTAGTGCCTAAAGGCATGGGACTGTACATTCCAGCATATGTTATTCCAGCAATAGTCAGCTGAACAGAAGGATCATTAACCAACTAATTCATACTCTTAAGTAAAATACAAGCATGGGCATTACAATTTACCTGCTGCTCAATAACATGAATATGCTCCAGAAACTGAGAGAATATGATTACTTTGTCAGGCAATGTCTGTGGTAACCTGGTCTGCAGGTTATCATCATCTTGATAAGACGATGTAGTAGCAGGACCAGCACCAATGGTTATGTTAATCGAGTGCACATGTTTCATGTTAGCTTCTCGCAAACTTCTCAACTTGTCAATCAAGTAAGCAACTTTGCTGCTAGTCGTTGACTGCCAATCTGGATCCCAGTCATCCTGCATAAAATGGAGAAAATAAATACTCTGACAACAAAGTGCCTGAAAAAATTGCATGGCATCACATAGCTCTGAGTACACACCTGCTTATATGAAGGCTGCAGTTCAATTAGATCCTTTGGGACTGGCCATTTTGGGTTCGGATTTTCTGGACGTGCACGAGTTTCGGGAGACTGCATCTCGTAGTTGTTCCCACATTCTATGCATTTCTCACTATCCAAAGCTACACAATCATGGCACAGCAGATGCCGACAAGGTGTTATAACAGGTAAGCGGCACCAATCTCGACACCTGAAGAGAGCAATATGAATGTTTGAGCAAGTCAGATTATCTGATTGATAGATAATATGCTTTAGTTATTATTAAACACTTCCATACCTGATACAATCGGTGCCATTTAAAAGAGCAAATCTTATGGATTGATATTCCTCTGAAGAAGGATCAAGACCCCCCTGCATCAACTCATCCATAGTTTCTTGTATATCATGACCAGCCTCTGCTACTTTAATATGCCCAGCAACACAGCAAGACAACCGGACATTTCTTATAGTAGTAGTACGAAATTTCCACTGCTTGGGATTCAGAAGTGATTCAACATGGGAAGGGTCATTCCAATCAGCCATCAGTATATTCCGGCGAATAGTAACGACCAGTTCATTGTAACTTTTCGCATGCCCTTCACTGAAGTCTACAAATGTTATTCTTTTTATGCAAGGAGGGATGTTTTTGAGATCTGCTTTTCTTGCACTAATCATGGACCTCCGAAGTAGCTCCACAAGACGAATGCGCCCCTCTTCCATTTGTGCCTCAAAGGGCCTATGAATTCCAGACTCCCATGAGTGGTAGTTTTCACCATAAGCTTCTTCATGAAGAAACTTGAGTATGGGGTGAAGATGAGCAACCTGACTAGTTGGTGTGTTCGGTGTAGGTGTACCAGTTAAAATCCACCTGTTTGAAGCAACCAAAGAAACGGCCATCTGCAATTTGTTTGTCAGGGCAAGGCTGGAACCTAAAGTGTGTCCTTCATCTAATATTACCCTAAACCAATGGATCTGCTTTAAAACACTTTTCTTACTTGGTCCCCATTCTGCGCTTAATCTGCTAAATGTGGTTATGACAATGTCATAGTCCCAAGCAAGGATGTGAGCAGGCGGCCTCTTGTGATCTCCCCATGCATAAACATTAAGTGTATCTGAAGAAACATGACGTTGTATTTGTGTTGTCCAGTGATCAATCAAATTAGCAGGCACAACTATCAAGGTCGCCCTAGATAAATATAACCTCACTAAATCCAGCGGTTTTTCAAGAGCAATTCCAAGCGCGGCCGAGTCGAAGGCCAAATCATCAAGCATAGATGGATAATACCACCGAGTCACACCTTGCTCAATCTTCCTCACAAGGCCGAATGCTTGAAATAACTTGAAATATGGGCGGGCACCCTTGCCTGTGGTTGCCCGTGCATCTAGAACTGGACGTGTCAAACCAACTGATTCCATCTCGAGATATTTCCTGAGAGGAAGCTGTGCCAACCACAATAAAGCCTTCTTGGTTTCAGAGTTGATCAAAGAAATATTATCTTTCAATATGTTTGCAAAAAATGATACATTCTGCTCATTTCCCGGCAACGCATCTTTCTTGTAAAATCCTGGCAAATAGGTTATCTTTGTCTTGAAATCCCAGGATTCCTCTGAAGCAGTGCATGTCTTCCGTGCAGCATCGGCATTCATACTGCAAAACCAAGCCGTAGTAGAATCGAGAACAGTTCCATCTGATAACCTCCGCCACTTTCTGCAAGCATCACACTGAACCCATGTCTCACTTAACTCGGACGCGGTGCCTCTCTTCCTTTTACTGCCAACTGAATCTTTGCTGTAAGCATCCATGAGGTTTTTCCTGACACTTTTCAAGTTTTTGGTGACCTTTAGTACTTGAGTAGCTGGCGTTGGATGTGGATTGCATGATTCTGGCGACTTCTCACTTGAAACATGCATGTTGACCGGCGATAGACCAGGGTCTACTAACCTGCCTCTCTTCCTTGATGATCTTGTACTGGGAACAGAGTCACCATTATGAGATAGCTCACTTGAACATGGATCTTCTTTAACAACGTTCTTCCCCATGAGCCTTTTTGATTCAGACAAATTGTTTGAACAGTTGCTGGTGTTGAATTCATAGTATCCATACTTTTTATCTGGTTTATGAGTGCACCACTTTATATCCACCCCTCTTGGAGGTTCCGCTAACGTTCCATGCGTTTTGAGAATAAGAGACAATGCAGTCACTGTCTTCCCTAATCCAGGTTCGTCACAGAACATACCTCCACAGAAATCGTTTATGGTTGGAGCAATCCCAGTGAATATTTCACCAGAGGAAACATTTATGAAGAAAGGAAAGCCATCCTCAGTGCAGAAATTCTTGCAGAGAGGATGCGCTAAGGGCTCAGGGTTTTGCTCTCGCCTCAACATCCATTCGACAGCCGCCTCTTGATGAGGAAAAAGCTTAAGCTTCATGCAAGGCATAATAGAGGCAGCAAGAGTCCTTATGTGATGACAAGTAGCTGCCGCTCTTATCAAATCCCCGGGTTTAAGGCGAATCAGCACCTTATTCAATATATCATCAGGGATAGACCAGATACCTATTTCATCCGATATAACATCTGGTATTATTGTTGTTATCTGCATCCCCTTCTCCACCCTAACACTGGGGAGAACTTTGAAGATTTCATGCAGGTCAAATGACTTGTCATTATTCGATACAGATGATATCTGATGAAGCTCGCAGCCAAGGACATGACAGTCAGTGCAGCTCCAAATATACTGGTCATCAGGATGTGGATTGTCATGAGAAGACCAGTCAAAAGCAACTAAAGCATTCCTAGCATCCCAGTTGCAACTGCAAAAGAACATTGCCTTAGACTAGGAGTTAAGCAGCATCAACAGGAGGATTGCTGAAATAGTAAACCAAACCTACACGCAGAGCTGCAGTACTGATCAACCGTGTGCATAATAAGATAGCTAAAATTAAATGCACTAACCATCTGGAATTAGGAAGCTATCTTGATTAATTTTCGAAATGTCGTGTGGACAAGCCTACAAGCTTCTTACCAATTTCAGTCAAATCATGGTGATCTGTCAACATCTGAATTGCAAAAACTTCCATCACAACTTGAGATGCAGGCCAAGTGCATTACTGACTAGGAATTAGCAAATTTGACACATTACTGACTAGCAAGTATCAAATGCAGAGAACATAGGAGGACGAAATTTCTGACGCTTCAGATCATCACAGTTACACAAGGCAGCGAGCTAATAGTAGTAGCAGTGCTAAACTGATCGCACAATGCAGAGAACCAACAGTAGCAGTAATAAACTCCCCGAGTCAGAAGCCTGTAACCGCGACTAATCCCCACCAAAATGACACCCCAGCAGGCTCTACACATTGCCTCGGAAGGGAGGGCAAGTGCCGCCCAGGATCCGAAGAAGACGATCGCCATTTAATTTAAAATTCCACCGGGTAGAGTCAGGGGAAACAGACTCAGAGGAAGGGGGGACGCACTGACCTGAGGTGCTTGAACACGGCGGCGGCGGCAGAGGAGCGCGAGCGCGGGAACTTCCACCCGGACCAGGCGGCGACGGGGAGGTACACGTCGACGAGCACCACAACCCTGACCTCCTCCTCCCCCCTGGCGACGACCCGGAGCACCCTGCCCTCCACCTCGACGCAGCGCGCGGCGACGAGCGCCCTGAGCTGGCGCACGACGCTGGTGCCCCCGCCGCCGGTGGCCCGCCACCTGACCGAGCCCCGCGGGGCGAGGCCCGGGCGCGCGCCCGCCGCGTCATCGGGGAGCGGCGCGAGCGGCGCCGCCCCGCAGGCCGAGAGGGTGCAGGGGGCGAGCGGGCGGAGGGATTTGGCGTCGGAGGCCGGGACCGATACCACCACGCGCAGGTACCCGCCCAGCTTCCGGTGCGCGGGCGCGGCGTCCCCGCCGCCCGCGGCCACGACCACGGCCATGGCGGGCGAGTCAGCCGGTTCAGGGCGGGTGGGGAGTGGATGCTAGGGTTAGGGCGGGCTAGTGTTCTCCCATTGGGGGAGTCCGGGGGTGTGACGGGTCGCCGCCGCGGCGGATCGCGCGGGAATTTCGGCCTGATTTCGGGTTGGGGTCTGGGGCGGCGAGGTGGGGGTGGAAGAGGGAACGGCGGCAGGAGATCAGGGGATGGATGGGAGGGGAGGGGAGCGAGGCGTGGCGTAACGACCGGGAGACCCCCACGCGGGGTAAAGTCTCTTCGCGGTTGAGCCTTGATCGGATCGGATGCGCCCGTGTGTGCTTACGTCTGTTTTTTTTTTTTTTTGAGGGGTGCTTATGACTGGTGGGGGCGGTGGGTTTGCGGGGCCCGATGGCATAGGGGTTTTATTGCGATTCGAGGTGGGCTTTTTTTTAAGGTAACTAGGGGCTTTATTCAAAGTTTATGAGTTGGGGAATACAAGCAATTTCGGGCAAAACCCCTAGCCACACATGGCGACCCACCGCAAGAGACGCAGCTCCTTTAGCTAGCGAGTGGGCCTCAAAATTATTTTCTCTAAGCTCGAAACGGAAAGAAACATAAGCAAAAAGGTTCCTACTGAAAAGAATCTCCCTCAGAATCGGTGCATAAGCCGGCGAACCTCCGTTATTGATGTTTGCGATCACTTCTTGGCAATCAGAAGCTATCTCTAGGTCATTCAAATTCAGGTACCGCGCGACGGATAGCGCTTCACTACATGCTAAAGCCTCCAGACTTGCTGGATTGATCAAACCTTCATATACAACTGCCGAGGCTCCCAAATAGTGGCCAGACTTATCTCTGCATACAACCGCAGCAACTCCTTTCTCTCCCAAAGTAGATATACCTCCATCGCAGTTCATCTTGGCTGCATTTCCTGACGGTGGTAGCCATGCCCTGACCTTTGGTCGCTGAACTGGCCCTGGTTGTTGCTGTGGTGAACAAACAACAGCAATCTCCAGCTCCTCCAAATACCTCTTGATAAAACACATCGTTGACAGTGGGCTCTGGAATTCATTGTTGTGGATGGCCTTCCTTCGGGCCCACCATATCGCCCACATAGTTACAAGAACTCGAGCAAGATCGTGCTGGTTTGTGGACTCAAACAACCAGAAAAGCCATAGCCGGGCATCTTCATTTTGGTTTGATAAAACATGCTCAAGCAGTTCTTCATCTCCCAGAGCCCAAACGCACTTGACCATACGACAATTAAGAAAGGAGTGGCGCCATGTATCCTCTGCTGCATTACATATAGAGCAAACAGGATTATCTGTCATCTTTCTTTTGTGTTGAGTCTGTCCCGTGGGGAGGGATGTGTGTGCTAGTCTCCACACAAAAACACGTATCTTGGAAGGGACCTGAACTTTCCACAGTTGTGTCCATGAGCTCCGGTCGGCTGCTGCGTTGGAGTGTCCCGTCCGGTGTTCTAACCAATCCTCCCTCTGAGCCTTAATAGCAGTAATCATTCTATAAGCTGATCGAACTGAAAAAACACCCCGTCTATCATAGTGCCACGCCCAGAAATCCTCCTGCAACCGGGTGCTAATTGGTATATTGAGAATTACATCCACATCCGGGGCGATGAAATGATCCATGAGGATTTGTCTGTCCCAAGATCGCGTTACAGGATCGATAAGTGCAGCTACCATCGTAGGTGGATTAGCCGATCTTGCACAAATCGGCCGGAGCTTATAGTCTCATGGCAGCCAATTGTCAACCCAAATCCGAGTGCTTGTTCCTGACCCAATCCTTTTGATTAACCCCAAAGAAAGAACATCCCTTCCTTCCAAAAGCGATCGCCAGACCTGGGAGGGGGCCTGCCCCAAAGTAGCGTCTAGGATGTTTGCATTAGGATAATACCGAGCCCTAAGAACTCGCGCACTGAGCGTATCGGGCTCTTGTAATAGTCTCCAAGCTTGTCGGGCGAGTAGAGCCAAATTGAAAAGTTCCACATCTCTGAAGCCAAGTCCTCCCATAAACTTCGGCTTTGTCATTGTGTTCCATGACACCCAAGCAGTCTTCCTTTGCCCATTCCTACTACCCTACCAAATTTTCCGAATTATGCTGTTGATATGTTCACAGAGACCACGAGGTAGCTTAAAGCAAGCCATCGAATAAGTAGGGATGGATTGTGCCACTGATTTAATTAGGACTTCTTTTACCTCCCGCTGATAAACACTTCTCCATCCACCCTTGTACCCTCTTCCAAATTATGTCCTTTAAATATCTAAAAGATCCCTCCTTTGCTCTTCCCACATCTGAGGGTAAACCAAGATATTTCTCTGACAAAGATTCATTAAGAACATTCAGTATCTGCTTAATAGGGCCCTTTGTGGAATCTGACACACCCTTGCTGAAAAAAATAGACGACTTGTCTACGTTTATTCTTTGGCCAGAAGCATTGCAATATTTTGTGAGCAACTCATGGACTCGAATGGCACTAGCATCAGTGGCCTCGAAAAAGAGTAAACTATCGTCGGCGAAAAGAAGGTGATTAACTACAGGGGCACCAGGTGCAACTTCTATCCCCTGCACCGCTCCTTCTATCTTTAAAAGACATGACAGGCCCTCAGCAGCTAGCAGAAAGAGATTCGGCGATATGGGGTCTCCCTGCCTCAAACCACGAGATGGCCTGAAAACATCCAGATTTCCACCATTAAACAGGACTGAAAAAGAAACAAATGTCACGCACCTCATTACAGTTTCGGTGAACCTGGGGCTGAAACCCATCTTGAGCATAACTGCCTTCAGATAAGACCACTCTAAACAGTCATATGCCTTCATCATATCGAGCTTAAGCGCACAAAATCTGTTACTCTTCACCCTTCTCATCTTCATATAGTGCAAATATTCATAGGCTATGATGAAATTATCAGTAATGAGACCTCCAGGAACAAACGCCGACTGCTCTTCGGAGATAATGTTGGGGAGAATAGATTTCAGCCGGTTTGCTAAGACCTTTGAGGCGATCTTGTAGATCACATTACAAAGGCTTATAGGCCGAAACTGTCCTAAAGTTTTTGGACTAGCAATCTTGAGAATCAAAACGATGAACGTATTGTTTATCTCCTCCGGTGAATCTACTCCGTCGAGCACTCGAATGATCATCCTTGTGACTTCATCAGTACATAGATCCCAATGCTTTTGAAAAAAATGCGCGGGAAAGCCATCCGGGCTGGGTGCTTTCGTCGGAAACATTTGAAAGAGGGCTTCTTTTACTTCCTCTTTGTTGTACACTTCATTCAGCCTTGTATTCATATTAGCATCAACCCGTACTGGTATGTGAGATATGAGGTGGGCTTGTGCTGGTTTTCGAGGGGGCCTGTGACGATATAAGGTGGGCTGGGTATCGGTCACGGACGCGGTCCAGCGGCTTCCTCTCCGGCCCGTTTTCTATTCTAACCCACGGAGGCCACAACACGCAGGAAGAAAAAACAACCCAGCCCCATATGGACTCTCCACACCAATTTTTTCACTAGAAAGGAAAAATGGCATCCTTGGTTCATCCAACATTACTGAAATTTTCTCTCAGAAAAAACATTACTGAAATGTAAATTACCCCTAAAAAAACTAAGATGTAAATTTGGCACCTCACAAGGTGTTGGCTCCTCGACTAAGATGTAAATTTTGTACCTCGACTACAAAGGAAAACACCCTAGACTTGTTCTATCGATGTATTATAAAGCTGGCCATAGCAATCGCCCGTTGTGATTTCTGCACTCGTGAAGTAAAGCAAACAATTTTGTAGCTAGGAAAAGAAAAGCCCATAGTTGCATTGCAATTTTAGAGTGTTTCTAGAAATAACTCGAAAAGTGCATGCAGGACTTCAAAATTGCGCTACAATTGTGAGTGTTTTTTTAATAAAAAATAACTACAAGCCAGGTGGCACCATGGTTTTATATAAATGTTTTGCAATTTAAAATTCATACATTTTTTAAGACTTCTATATGATACCCCCAGCGTGAGTACTAATGTACCTATACATATATGGGTTTGGTTTTAATATTATTTCTACACACCCGGAAATGTGCGAGAAGTCCCATCATAGCGTCATGAAATTCTTCTTTTTGGTGACATGACGAGCCGAAGGCCCAAAGCTATACGTTTTTAATACGTGGGGGGTGAAGAATGTTCGTTTTCAAGTTGAAATACCAAACCTCAACTTTTGAAACAATAGAAGGATCCTAATAAGAATACTAACCATATCATACAATTCACAAATATTTTTATTACCATGCTAGAGATGGTCTTAACCAGACTACGACGGGTTTTGCATGTGCGGAAGTCAAGTCAACAACTATGTAATAAAAACTAATACCCATGAATATTTTAAGAAATCTATAAAAAAAGGAACAAAGGAATATAATCTAGATAAGTTGGACATATTTCTAAAACGGCACTAAGATTATTAAACTTCAAAAAGATGGAACGACAAAAGGTTAGATCACACCATGCGTTTACTAGAAGGTTTTTTATGCAATTGGAAATTCAAAGAAAGTTTTGATAGCTTCTCAATAATATCGATGAACTTGCACCATTGTTGTATTTGGTTTTACTAATATGTTTTCTTACTCACTAGAGTGCGATATGTGATAAGCATTGTCATGTGGTGAGGAACCAAATCTATATAGTTTTAATACATGAAGGTGAAGGAAATATGCCCTAGAGGCAATAATGAAGTTATTGTTTATTTCCTTATTTCATGATAAATGTTTATTATTCATGTTAGAATTGTATTAACCGGAAACATAATACATGTGTGAATACATAGACAAACAGAGTGTCACTAGTATGCCTCTACTTGACTAGCTCGTTAATCAAAGATGGTTATGTTTCCTAACCATGAACAAAGAGTTGTTATTTGATTAACGGGATCACATCATTGGGTGAATGATCTGATTGACATGACCCATTCCATTAGCTTAGCACCCGATCGTTTAGTATGTTGCTATTGCTTTCTTCATGACTTATACATGTTCCTCTGACTATGAGATTATACAACTCCCGTTTGCCGGAGGAACACTTTGTGTGCTACCAAACGTCACAACGTAACTGGGTGATTATAAAGGAGCTCTACAGGTGTCTCCAAAGATACATGTTGGGTTGGCGTATTTCGAGATTAGGATTTGTCACTCTGATTGTCGGAGAGGTATCTCTGGGCCCTCTCGGTAATGCACATCACTTAAGCCTTGCAAGCATTGCAACTAATGAGTTAGTTGCGGGATGATGTATTACGGAACGAGTAAAGAGACTTGCCGGTAACGAGATTGAACTAGGTATTGGATACCGACGATCGAATCTCGGGCAAGTAACATACCGATGACAAAAGGAACAACGTATGTTGTTATGCAGTCTGACCGATAAAAGATCTTCGTAGAATATGTAGGAGCCAATATGGGCATCCAGGTCCCGCTATTGGTTATTGACCAGAGACGTGTCTCGGTCATGTCTACATTGTTCTCGAACCCGTAGGGTCCGCACGCTGAAGGTTTCGATGACAATTATATTATGAGTTTATGAGTTTTGATGTACCGAAGGAGTTCGGAGTCCTGGATGAGATCGGAGAAATGACGAGGAGTCTCGAAATGGTCGAGACGTAAAGATCGATATATTGGACGACTATATTCGGACATCAGAAAGGTTCCGAGTGATTCGGGTATTTTTTGTAGTACCGGGTAGTTACGGGAGAAGCAATGGGCCTTGATGGGCTTTAGTGGGAAGAGGAGAAAGGGCCAAGGGGCTGCTGCGCCCCCCTCCCCTCTGGTCCGAATTGGACTAGGGAAAAGGGGGCCGGCCACCTTTCCTTCTCTTCTACTTCCTTCTCCCTTCCTCCCCTCTTGGTGGACTCCTACTAGGACTTGGAGTCCTAGTAGGACTCCACATCCTGGCCGCACCAATTGCCTTGGCCGGCCTCCTCCTCCTCCATCCTTTATATACTGAGGCAAGGGGCACCCTAGACACACAAGTTGATCCACGTGATCTTATTCTTAGCCGTGTGCGGCGCCCCCTGCCACCATAGTCCTCGATAATATTGTAGCGGTGCTTAGGCGAAGCCCTGCGACAGTAGTACATCAAGATCGTCACCACGCCGTCGTGCTGACGGAACTCTTCCCCGGCACTTTGCTGGATCGGAGTCCGGGAATCGTCATCGAGCTGAACGTGTGCTAAAACTCAGAGGTGCCGTAGTTTCGGTGCTTGATCGGTCAGGCCGTGAAGACGTACAACTACATCAACCAAACGCTTCCGTTGTCAATCTACTAGGGTACGTAGATCACACTCTCCCCTCGTTGCTATGCATCACCATGATCTTGCGTGTGCGTAGGAAAATTTTGAAATTACTACGTTCCCCAACAGTGGCATCCGAGCCTAGGTTTTATGGTTTGATGTTATGTGCACGAGTAGAACACAAGTGAGTTGTGGGCAATATAAGTCATACTGCTTACCAGCATGTCATACTTTGGTTCGGCGGTATTGTTGGACGAAGCAGCCCGGACCGACATTACGCGTACGCTTACGCGAGACCGGTTCTCCCGACGTGCTTTGCACATAGGTGGCTTGCGGGTGACAGTTTCTCCAACTTTAGTGAACCGAGTGTGGCTACGCCCGGTCCTTGCGAAGGTTAAAACAGCACCAACTTGCAACAAACAAAGTAGAGGACGTCTAACTTGTTTTTCAGGGCATGTTGTGATGTGATATGGTCAAGACATGATGCTAAATTTTATTGTATGAGATGATCATGTTTTGTAACCGAGTTATCAGCAACTGGCAGGAGCCATATGGTTGTCGCTTTATTGTATGCAATGCAATCGCGCTATAATGCTTTACTTTATCACTAAGCGGTAGCGATAGTCGTGGAAGCATAAGATTAGCGAGACGACAACGATGCTACGATGGAGATCAAGGTGTTGCGCCGGTGACGATGGTGATCACGACGGTGCTTCGAAGATGGAGATCACAAGCACAAGATGATGGCCATATCATATCACTTATATTGATTGCATGTGATGTTTATCTTTTATGCATCTTATCTTGCTTTGACTGACGGTAGCATTATAAGATGATCTCTCACTAATTATAAAAAAGTGTTCTCCCTGAGTATGCACCGTTGCGAAAGTTCTTCGTGCTGAGACACCACGTGATGATCGGGTGTGATAGGCTCTACGTTCAAATACAACGGGTGCAAAACAGTTGCACACGCGGAATACTCAGGTTATACTTGACGAGCCAAGCATATACAGATATGGCCTCGGAACACGGAGACCGAAAGGTCGAGCGTGAATCATATAGTAGGTATGATCAACATAATGATGTTCACCATTTAAAACTAATCCATTTCACGTGATGATCGGTTATGGTTTAGTTGATTTGGATCACGTGATCACTTAGAGGATTAGAGGGATGTCTATCTAAGTGGGAGTTCTTAAGTAATATGATTAATTGAACTTGAATTTATCATGAACTTAGTCCTGGTAGTATTTTGCAAATCATGTTGTAGATCAATAGCTCGCGTTGTTGCTTCCCTGTGTTTATTTGATATGTTCCTAGAGAAAAACTATGTTGAAAGATGTTAGTAGCAATGATGCGGATTGGATCCGTGATATGAGGTTTATCCTCATTGCTGCACAGAAAAATTATGTCCTTGATGCACCGCTAGGTGATAGACCTATTGCAGGAGTAGATGCAGACGTTATGAACGTTTGGCTAGCTCAATATGATGACTACTTGATAGTTTAGTGCACCATGCTTAACGGCTTAGAATCAGGACTTCAAAAGACGTTTTGAACGTCATGGACCATATGAGATGTTCCAGGAGTTGAAGTTAATATTTCAAGCAAATACCTGAGCTGAGAGATATGAAGTCTCCAACAAGTTCTATAGCTAAAAGATGGAGGAGAATCGCTCAACTAGTGAGCATGTGCTCAGATTGTCTGGGTACTACAATCGCTTGAATCAAGTGGGAGTTAATCTTCCAGATAAGATAGTGATTGACAGAATTCTCTAGTCACCATGACCAAGTTAGTAAAACTTCGTGATGAACTATAGTATGCAAGGGATGACGAAAATGACTCCCGAGCTTTTCATGATGATGTAATCGATGAAGGTAGAAATCAAGAAAAACATCAAGTGTTAGACAAGACCACTAGTTTCAAGAAAAGGACAGAGGGAAGAAGGGGAACTTCAAAAAGAACAGCAAGCAAGTTGCTGCTCAAGTGAAGAAGCCCAAGTCTGGACCTAAGCCGGAGACTGAGTGCTTCTACTCCAAATGGACTGATCACTAGAAGCGGAACTACCCCAAGTGATTGGCAGATAAGAAGGATGGCAAGGTGAACATAAGTATATTTGATATACATGTTATTGATGTGTACTTTACTAGTGTTTATAGCAACCCCTCAGTATTTGATACTAATTCAGTTGCTAAGATTAGTAACTTGAAACGGGAATTGCAGAATAAACAGAGACTAGTTAAGGGTGAAGTGACGATGTGTGTTGGAAGTGGTTCCAAGATTGATATGATCATCATCGCACACTCCCTATAAATTCGGGATTAGTGTTGAACCTAAATAAGTGTTATTTGGTGTTTACGTTGAGCATGAATATGATTTGATCATGTTTATTGTAATACGGTTATTCATTTAAGTAAGAGAATAAATTGTTGTTCTGTTTACATGAATAAAACCTTATATGGTTACACACCCAATGAAAATAGTTCGTTGGATCTCGATCATAGTGATACACATAATCATAATATTGAAACCAAAAGATGCAAAGTTAATAATGATAGTGCAACTTATTTGTAGCACTGTCGTTTAGGTCATATTGGTGTAAAGCGCATGAAGAAACTCCATGCTGATGGGCTTTTGGAATCACTTGATTATGAATCAGTTGATGCTTGCGAACCATGCCTCATGGGCAAGATGACTAAGACTCTGTTCTTCGGAACAATGGAGCGAGCAACAGATTTGTTGGAAATCATACATACTGATGTATGTGGTCCGATGAATATTGAGGCTCGCGATAGGTATCATTTTTTTTCTGATCTTCACAGATGATTTGAGCAGATATGAGTATATCTACTTGATGAAACATAAGTCTGAAACATTTGAAAAGTTCAAAGAATTTCAGAGTGAAGTGGAGAATCATCGTAACAAGAAAATAAGGCTTCTACAATCTGATCGCGGAGACAAATATTTGAGTTACGAGTTTGGTCTTCAATTAAAACAATGTGGAATAGTTTCACAAATTCGTGCCACCCGGAACACCACAGCATAATGGTGTGTCCGAACGTCATAGCCGTACTTTATTAGATATAGTGCAAATCTATGATGTTTCTTACCGATTTACCACTATCATTTTTGAGGTTATGCATTAAAGACAGCTGCATTCATGTTAAAAAAGGGGCACCATCTAAGTCCGTTGAAACGACACAATCTGAACTGTGGTTTAGCAAGAAACCAAAGTTGTCGTTTCTTAAAGTTTGGGATTGTGATGCTTATGTGAAAAAGTTTCATCCTGATAAGCTCAAAACCAAATCGGAGAAATATGTCTTCATAGGATACCCAAAAGAAGACTGTTGGGTACACCTTCTATCACAGATCCTAAGGCAAGACATTCGTTGCTTATAATGGATCCTTTCTAGAGAAGGAGTTTCTCTCGAAAGAAATGAGTGGGAGGAAAGTAGAACTTGATAAGGTAATTGTACCTTCTCCCTTATTGGAAAGTAGTTCATCACAGAAATCTGTTCCTGTGACTACTACACCAATTAATGAGGAAGCTAATGATGATGATCATAAAACTTCAGATCAAGTTACTACCGAATCTCGTAGGTAAACCAGAGTGAGATCCGCACCAGAGTGGTATAGTAATCCTGTTCTGGAAGTCATGTTACTAGACCATGACGAACTTGCGAACTATGAGGAAGCGATGATGAGCCCAGATTCTGCAAAATGGCTTGAGGCCATAAAATCTGAGATGGGATCATGTATGAAAACAAAGTATGGACTTTGGTTGACTTGCCCGATGATCGGCAAGCCATAGAAAATAAATGGATCTTCAAGCGGAAGACGGACGTTGATAGTAGTGTTACTATCTACAAAGCTAGAATTGTCGTAAAAGGTTTTCGACAAGTTCAAAGTGTTGACTACGATGAGAGTTTCTCACTCGTATTTATACTTAAGTCTGTTCGAATCATGTTAGCAATTGCCGCATTTTATGAAATCTGGCAAATGGATAAACAAAACTGCATTCCTTAATGGATTTCTTAAAGAAGAGTTGTATATGATGTAACCAGTAGGTTTTGTCAATCCTAAAGGTGCTAACAAAATATGCAAGCTCCAGCGATTCATCTATGGACTGGTGCAAGCATCTCAGAGTTGGAATACATGCTTTGATAAGTTGATCAAAGCATATAGTTTTATACAGACTTGCGGTGAAGCCTGTATTTATAAAAAAGTGAGTGGGAGCACTACAACATTTCTGATAAGTATATGTGAATGACATATTGTTGATCGGAAATAATGTAGAATTATTCTGTAAAGCATAAAGGAGTGTTTGAAAGGAGTTTTTCAAAGAAAGACTTCGGTGAAGCTGCTTACATATTGAGCATCAAGATCTATAGAGATAGATCAAGACGCTTGATAAGTTTTTTCAATAAATACATACCTTGACAAGATTTTGAAGTAGTTCAAAATGGAACAGTCAAAGAAAGAGTTTCTTGGCTATGTTACAAGGTATGAAATTGAGTAAGACTCAAAGCCCGACCACGGCAGAAGATAGAAAGAGAATGAATGTCATTCCCTATGCCTTGGCCATAGGTTCTATAAAGTATGCCATGATGTGTACCAGATCTATTGTATACCCTACCACTGAGTTTGGCAAGAGAGTACAATAGTGATCTAGGAGTAGATCACTGGACAGCGGTCAAAATTATCCTTAGTGGAATAAGGATATGTTTCTCGATTATGGAAGTGAAAAAAAGGTTCATCGTAAAGGGTTACGTCGATGCAAATTTTGACATTGATCTAGATGACTCTAAGTCTCAATTTGGATACATATTGAAAGTGGGAGCTATTAGCTAAGAGTAGCTCCGTGCAGAGCATTGTTGACATAGAAATTTGCAAAATACATACGGATCTGAATATGGCAGACCCGTTGACTAAACTTCTCTCACAAGCAAAACATGATCACACCTTAGTAATCTTTGGGTGTTAATCACATAAGCGATGTGAACTAGATTACTGAATCTAGTAAACCCTTTGGGTGATGGTCACATGGCGATGTGAACTATGGGTGTTAATCACATGATGATGTGAACTATCGATGTTAATCACATGGTGATGTGATCTAGATTATTGACTCTAGTGCAAGTGGGAGACCAAAGGAAATATGCCCTAGAGGCAATAATAAAGTTATTGTTTATTTCCTTATTTCATGATAAATGTTTATTATTCATGCTAGAATTGTATTAACCGGAAACATAATACATGTGTGAATACATAGACAAACAGAGTGTCACTAGTATGCCTCTACTTGACTAGCTCGTTAATCAAAGATGGTTATGTTTCCTAACCATGGACAAAGAGTTGTTATTTGATTAACGGGATCACATCATTAGGTGAATGATCTGACTGACATGACCCATTCCATTAGCTTAGCACCCGATCGTTTAGTATGTTGCTATTGCTTTCTTCATGACTTATACATGTTCCTATGACTATGAGATTATACAACTCCCGTTTGCCGGAGGAAGACTTTGTGTGCTACCAAACGTCACAACATAACTGGGTGATTATAAAGGAGCTCTACAGGTGTCTCCAAAGGTACATGTTGGGTTGGCGTATTTCGAGATTAGGATTTGTCACTCCGATTGTCGGAGAGGTATCTCTGGGCCCTCTCGGTAATGCACATCACTTAAGCCTTGCAAGCATTGCAACTAATGAGTTAGTTGCAGGATGATGTATTACGGAACGAGTAAAGAGAGTTGTCGGTAACGAGATTGAACTAGGTATTGGATACCGACGATCGAATCTCGGGAAAGTAACATACCGATGACAAAGGGAACAACGTATGTTGTTATGCGGTCTGACCGATAAAAGATCTTCGTAGAATATGTAGGAGCCAATATGGGCATCCAGGTCCCGCTATTGGTTATTGACCAGAGATGTGTCTCGGTCATGTCTACATTGTTCTCAAACCCGTAGGGTCCGCACACTTAAGGTTTCGATGACAGTTATATTATGAGTTTATGAGTTTTGATGTACCGAAGGAGTTCAGAGTCCCGGATGAGATCGGCGACATGACGAGGAGTCTCGAAATGGTCGAGACGTAAAGATCGATATATTGGACGACTATATTCGGATATCGGAAAGGTTCTGAGTGATTCGGGTATTTTTTGGAGTACCCGGTAGTTACGGGAGAAGCAATGGGCCTTGATGGGCTTTAGTGGGAAGAGGAGAAAGGGCCAAGGGGCTGCTGCGCCCCCCCTCCCCTCTGGTTCGAATTGGACTAGGGAAAAGGGGGCCGGCCACCTTTCCTTCTCCTCTACTTCCTTCTCCCTTCCTCCCCTCTTGGTGGACTCCTACTAGGACTTAGAGTCCTAGTAGGACTCCACATCCTGGCCGCACCAATTGCCTTGGCCGGCCTCCTCCTCCTCCATTTTTTATATACTGAGGCAAGGGGCACCCTAGACACACAAGTTGATCCACGTGATCTTATTCTTAGCCGTGTGCGGCGCCCCCTGCCACCATAGTCCTCGATAATATTGTAGCGGTGCTTAGGCGAAGCCCTACGACAGTAGTACATCAAGATCGTCACCACGCCGTCGTGCTGACGGAACTCTTCCCCGACACTTTGCTGGATCGGAGTCCGGGGATCGTCATCGAGCTGAACGTGTGCTAAAGCTCGGAGGTGTCGTAGTTTCGGTGCTTGATCGGTCGGGCCGTGAAGACGTACAGCTACATCAACCAAACGCTTCCGTTGTCGATCTACTAGGGTACGTAGATCACACTCTCCCCTCATTGCTATGCATCACCATGATCTTGCGTGTGCGTAGGAAAATTTTGAAATTACTACGTTCCCCAATATAAGGATCAAGAATGTCCTTTCTTTTCTTACATCTATCGTTATAAGAATACTAAACATATCATACAATTCATATGGATTTTTTTACGGTAATAAGGCGTCCTTAACAATGATCCGCACCAGTTTTGGCACACGTGGAAATCTAGTCAAGAAATTTGCAATAAAAAAGCACGTGAATAATTTGGGAAATTTGATTATTTAAAAGATTTTCTAAATAAGTCAGGCATATTTCAAAACAGATACTATAAATTATGAGAATCTAAATAGAAGAAACAATGAACAGTTAGATAGCTCTATATATACTGTATGATTTTACAAGAAGATTTCTGAATTTATTACAATTGGGAACTTAGAGATTTTTTGAAAACAGTAACGCTCACACGTGTGGGCGTTTGCATCTCGCCCATCCGCATGGATCTGCGTTCGTTTGTGGGTGCACGAATCTTGGCATGTTTATGGTGCCACGTAGGACTAGGCTGGTGTGTGGGCATTCACCCAGTCGCCCACATGTTCGTTTCATCACACGGAGGGGCTGGTGTGTGGACGTTTAGTAGTTCATCCACACACTAGTTTTCACTCACGCACAAGGGCTGGTGTGTGGGCATTTGCCATCTCGCCCATACATCCGTCTTCTCTCCCACATCCAAGCTGCCAGTTGATGTGTTTTGCAGTGTACATGACAACTGCCCTAGCGTGCTTGTAAGCAGATGGAAACTCTTTTTTTAACCCGAACATGTCAGTTGCCATGTGTTTTACAGGGTACACGGCAACTGCCCTAGTGTGCTTGTAAGTAGATGGCAACTCTCTCTTTTATCCGAACATGTTGTTTTGACATGTCTCTTTGTAGCGCTACACGGCAACTGCCTAGTGTTAGTAGGTGACAACCTCTAAAGTTTTAAAATCATGGCAACTATAGTGAACCAGACCATACATGGCAACAGCTGCAGTTGTCCAAATGGCATCTGACACTTGACCTGAGATGGCAACTGCAGTTGAGCAACCATGGCAACTGTAGTTGTCCGACATGGCAACTACAGTTAAACAGACATTGAAGAGGGTCCGGACCATGGCAACTGCGGGGACGCATGATGACTGTCACGCGGGGCGTGTGGAACTGTGAGGTAGGTGGCTGAGAGAGGTCGTGTGGGCGTTATGCATTTTGCCCACACATGGGCATGTGAGAGAGACCGCAAGAAAAAAAAATAGACGTGTGAATGCTAGTTATTTTTAACCACACATGAGGCATGTGGGCTAATCCCCTTAGACACCACACAAAATATGTGGGCAGACTCCTTAACGCTCACATGTGTGAGCGTTATCGACGTTCAGATTTTTTTATCACTTCGCTAGAATATTAATGAACTTCAGTATCAATATGCGGACGGTGATGTGGTCCTCGCAGCTGCTGGAACGTTACACAACCAAGGTTCAGCCCTACAAGCTGAAACAGAGGCTTTTCTTCAGGCCATTAGAATTGCAGAGCAGTATGGGATGGGGCGGGTTATCTTTGAAACAGACTGCCTGGTACTACAGCAAGCATTGTCTTCGGTCAACCAGGATCAAGGTCCTTTTGGAGTCCTTTTCCGTGAAGCTAAATTCTTCTTGGGTCTAGGATTTATAGAGTTCAGTATTCTACACTGTCCCAGAAGTTGTAATAAGCCAGCGCATGTGCTGGCGTCACATGATTGCCGGGGCTATCCGAACGACCAAGTGGTCTGGGACTCGGAGTTTCCGAACGATGTAATGTGTGCTGTGACCGCCGACTCGGTTGGTTCTCAGTAATTGGAATGCGAGGTATTCCAACTCAAAAAAAATATATTTGGTTTTGCTACTAAGCATGATTTTTTATTCACCAGGCTGCTGTGTGCGAGAAGCGTTGTCATGCCATCATTCAAAACTACTTTTTAGTGATGCACGGAAATCAAAGCTAATAGTTTTGATGAAGGGTCAAAATTATCTGTTTTTGAAAGTTGAAATAGCAAACTTTGACTTTTGAAACAACTGTCATTTAGTAAATGACATTTCTCCTCATAAGGCTGGTCACAGTGGGGAGTAACTTAGACTAGTGTCATGCATACAATACTAGGCTAAGTTACTATCTTTATAATGCAAAGTAACATAATGCTAGTATCTTAGATGGCTTCATTTATTAGCTTGTAGACTCATCTTGTCTTGGAAAGCATTATGTTACAGTAACATATTATGTTACCATCTCTTATTAATTACTTGCCACATAAGCAAAGATTTCTTGGAGTGCGCTATGTTACTAGCTAAGTTACTCCCACTATGACTAGACTAAGACTAGCCACAGTGGGAGTAACTTCAGCAGTAACATCGAGTCCAACTCAGCAAATTTGCTTATGTCACATTGAGTTAATGAGGAGAGAGATAGTTACAGTAACTTAGCTAGTTACTGTAACATCACATGTCCCAAAGCAATATGAGTCTATAACCTAATAAATGATTGTTTACATGTTACCACACTTATGTTACTACCCACTATGAAGATAGTAACATAGTCTAAAATATGTGTATGTTAATAATGTATGTTACTCTCCATTGTGGCTAGTCTAAAGAATACTCCTTGTGTGGATTGGGACAAAGTAAAGCATGCTGAGTCACCGAAAATCCATGGACGCATTTATTTATTACATTTAAACGCATTGCAAATATTACAACAAACATAGGGCGTCTTACGAAAAACCATCAATACCTGCATACAGCTCAACAACGAACAAACAACAAGACGCTTTTCACCTAAAAGGCAGACGAGGATGAGAGGACATATAGGCCGTGCGGTGATAATTTACGTAGTACGCACGTAGCCTTTTACCTTGCAATCAAAGAGCCGAAATGAAGCACACGCTAAATCATGTACGCACTCTTTTTTTAACGTGCCTTTTAATGTGCGTGTTACGCTTGGCGCACGTACGTGCTCGTGGCCTACTTTGGCTGGAACTTGGACCTGATGCTTTCCACCACGCCGCCGTCGGTCTGCAGCGCCCGGGCCAGCACGTCCGTGGGCACCGCTGGCGCCGCTCCGAACATTGCCTCGCCGAGCCTCTGCGTGCCGGGGAGCTGGCTGTCGAACGCCGAGATCGCCACGGCGGGCGCCTCACCGACGCTGCGCTCGTAGTGCATCATGCCGCGCGGGAACACGAAGACCCCGCCCTTGGGCACGCCTCGGGTGATGTGCCTGCCGGAGGTGGTGACGAAGCCCACCTGCAGGGTCCCCTCGGCAACGAAGAGGATCTCGGTGGCGCGCGGGTGCGAGTGCGGCGGGTTCGTGCCGCCCCACGGCGCGTAGTCGACCCGGGACATGGACACGCCCAGCGTGTTGAGCCCCGGGAGCCTCTCCACGTCCGCCGCGGTCACCACGGAGCCCATCGGGTTGCCGCCGCCGTACACGTCGGCCGCGCTCGCCAGCCCGGCGTAGAAGAAGTCGTCCGCCGTCACGTTCTCCGCAGGCTTGCACGGGTACCCGTTCACCCTCAGCGCTGCACACACATATGAAACATGACACAAACGCATGCATTCCGGTCAATGGTCGATCATGCATGCACAACGAAACGAGAATTGGCCAGTCACTCACGTCCCTGGAGGGAGGTGTAGTCGGCGACGCAGAGGTCCTGGAGCATGTTGGGGTCGCCGGCGAGCGTCGACGGCGCCGCAGCGAGCGCCAGGAGGGCGGCGCAGGCGGCGAGGAGGACAGCACAAAGCTTTGCCATGATTAGTAGTTAACCTTGTTGGTCCTTGGGCCTGGAACGCTACCTTGCTGGTAGCTCGTGAGCTAGCTAATTAGATGATTAACTTTCGGCTTGGTGAAGAGGGGGAGCTTGGGAGGTGGTATTTATAGATTTGAACGTAGTTGGTTAAGGCGCGTGAACGATGGGTCTATCTGTCATGTCTCATGTGATCACTACAGTTAATTACCAATCATGTCTTAAGGCTTGGGTTGGTGGAGCTAGCTACTAGTATAGGTAGTGCTTAATAGTTAATACTTCCTTTTCAGGACAAACAATGTTGCTTGTCACGTGAACTGACGGTGCAAACCATATCGTACGTACAAACCATTCATGCAAAACTGTCACGCATGCATGCATCTTATACACAAGTGTCAGCATGGCACACCTTTTTAGTTATACTCAATTCACATGCATGTCTCTTTCTTTTTATTATATGATGACGTGCACGCTATATTTGTGTGCACGTTCACATGTATTTTGTGTACGGGTTTATTGGCCTAAACGCAAAGTTGTTAAAACAGAAATTTTGGGCTAAAGCGGCACTAACAAAGTTGGTATATGCCTTTGCATCACCGTAATTTAAACAACCTTGTAACCTCTATATTTCGAGAATGTGAAGGTTCGGTATGAAGCTCGTTCAAAATCCCAATCGTTAGTGTAGGAGAGAAGTTTCAGCTTGGTCCTCCTCGCACCATGACTGAATTTTCAAGTTGTGCGGCCTACGATGCATCACAGGCGAGCAACCACTTGGCCATTAATCCATCGGATTTCCGTGGCGGCCCATCGGATGGACGCCACGCGACATCATCTCCTGCCTTGCATGTGAGCAGGCCGGAAGGCGAATTAGCGCGGCAAAGTTTCCCACGAGGAAGCGTGCCCCTTGATGGCGCCCATAGTGGCCTATAGAAGGCTGCCACCCCTCCCTTCTCTACCCTACTCGAACCCACCCGCCGGTCCCTCCCAATCCCCTCTCTTCCCCACTCCAGGCCACCTTGATGCCTTGGTGTAGCAGTATGAGCTGCCCCTCACCTTCAGCTTTGGGGATGATGAATCCAAGCCGGGCGAACTGTATCTTCTGTTGCCGCATTGGAACCAATACGATATAGTATTGGACCTCCTCATGGCGACGAAAGAGGACCCCGTAACCGCGCCCATTCCATCCTCACGCATGTGGCGGAGGATCCGGTTGTCGAGGAAGAATTCTAGGCCATACGGGCCCTTGTTGAAGCATTCCCCAACGCCCCTGACAAAGCGCCCATGCCCAATCCCTTCAACGAAATCGTCGTGGCTGCAAGTAGTTTAGTTTATTAATTTAGTTTCATGAACATAAAATCACTTACCCATTTTTTCTCCTCTTAAGTAAGAAGTTTGTAATGGGGTATTAGGTTAAATTAATGTTTTAAATCCATTCAATTGAGGGTTTTACTATTGAGTTGATGCAACAAGAAAGCAAAAAAAGATAGAGGTGTCCATTTTTGTGATTGCATTTGCACACAAGCCCAGTAGCCTCCATATCCATATGAAGCGCGCTCCATATATGATGGATGGCGATCACAACTATGTCGACTCCACTAGAGTTGCTATAAGAAGTCAAGCTTGTTGCGTATATGTAAGTTTTTAGTGTGTGGTGTACAACATTAATTTACGGTTCACGTTCAAACTATGATTTTTTGTTTTGTGTTTGTTTGTTTTTTCTTCTTTTGCATTCAAATTTGTAAAGACGGAACATTGTGTTATTAGTTTTCTGACTTTGTGTTGTTCAACACTAAGCAAATATATCAAACTTATAGGAAATAACTTACATTTTGAAGTTACACAAATCCTCTTTGTAAAAGTCCATAGGTGTGACATTACTAATACTTTTCTTAAACACTGCATATATTAACTAGTACAAAAGATTACAATCGTTCATTACAAATTTCGTCATGCATGACTGGACATCCCCATATAACAACCCATTGCATCTATGATTTAAAGAAAACCTAGCAATCTCACAGGCCACCTTGTTATTCTCTCGGTTGTTCTTCTCTATAGTGCATTTAGGACTTGGAGCAAGAACTCCTAACGCTTCGTTCTTCAGGTCAACGAGAGCTAGTCCATCTTGGACATTAGTAGACAAGTTATTTTTATGAACCGGCAGGGAGTCTTCAGAACAGAAAACTTATGCAAAGTAACTGGAATGTACAATCCTACAATACAAAGTCCGGTTCTCTGCTTCCTCCATAGATGTGGAGCATGGCAGGAAGTCCCAAAATGGGAGGAGCACCACCCCACATGATCTCTTATTACCATGCCAACGGTAGTGAAATTCTAAATTTGACCAAACACATAGAAAAAATATCATCCAACGAAATCATCTGCCATATATTTTCAAAATACAAGGGGGTGTTTGTTTCCAGGGACTTTTTTGTGTAGGGACTAGAAAAGGTCCCTCTTAGAGACTTTTTTTACCAAACGGGAGGGACTTTTGAGGGACTAAACTAGGCATTTGGGACTAAATGAAGAAGACTCTCAAGGAGAGTCTTTTTTGGGACTTTTTGGGACTTTTCCAATAATGCCCCTCCATGCATTCAATGGCCCGTCACCCCATGGTGTTGTTTGATTGTTATTTTTCTATATACTAGAGGCAACATGGTCATTTAATAAACTCTAGGAAGGGACTAGGGACTTTTTAGTCTCTAGAAACAAACAGGGAGGGACTTTTTAAAGACTAGAGACTTTTTAATTGGGACTAGAAAAAGTCATAGGACTTATGAACCAAACAAGGCCTAAATTGGATATCATATATATGATACTTTTATCTATACAGGTTGTTAAACTTAAAGAAAACTTTAAATCCCACCCTCCGGTTTTAATACAATGTCACTATTAAAAATACAATTTCCATCTATATAATGCCATTATCTCTTCCTGAGAAGAGTTGATTAGATTTTCGCCTTGTACGATGATGTTTATTGACGCAAACATCGCATGCAGTCGTAGAGAAAGAGGCACTACATGCAACATGTTTAATTAGCCCGAGATTAAAATATGTGATGAGAAATTAAAATAAGTTGGAGAAATTAAACGTGTGGAGGCACCATTATGGGCCAGTTCTTTTGGTGGCTTCCAGAATAAGCTGCAATAAGCTGCCCCCTACCTAGCTTATTCTAGAAGCTGAACCAAACTTATTTTTTTAGAAGCCTAGTAGTTATGACTTGACTAGTAGGCTTTTAAAAAGAAAATTTTGATTGGCCTTCTAGAATAAACTGGATAGGGGGCAGCTTATTCTGGAAGCCCAAAAAAGCTAGCAAAAGAATTGGCCCTATATCTTCCTGGTTTGGCTTGGGAGTGGACGGTGAGTGCCAGGAGAAATGGGCAAGATACATGTGGGAGATGGAAGTGTTCGCGACGGCCTCTTGCTTTTCCGAACGAAACAGTCCGATGACGTGGCTGGTCTTACTTGCTCCAAGATTCGTGTTGGATCCAACGGTCCATGGTACGTTCGATCCCAACAGCTAAAAATCTGATGTAAGATTTTCGGCCAGGAGGGCGGCGTAGGCGGCGAGGAGGACGGGGTAGAGCTTGGCCATGACTAGCAGTTAGTCTGCTTGGTCCTTAGACTTGGCTCGCTCGCTAGCTGGCTGGTAGTTATATAGCCCGTGAGCTAGCTAATTACGTCGATGAGACGAACTTTCGGCTTGGTGAAGAGGGGGTGCCTGGGATGTGATGGTAGTAGGTTAAGTCCTAATGAAGACGCGTGAACGACGGGTCTATCTGTCATGTCTCATGTGATCAGTACACTAATCAAGTGTGAGGTAGAAGAAGAGGAGGCTACGTACGTACGTACGTACGAGCTTGATCGATCGTCTGGGTTGGTGGAGTTTCAAGTTTGTTAGGCGACGTACGTAGTACGTGGGAGGTGCGACGGTGAGCAGTGCTTAATACTTCCTTTTCAGGACAAATAGCGTTGCTTAACCATATCGTACGTACGAACTATCCTTGCAAAACTGTCACGCATCCATCCATCTTTTGCATAAGTGTCAGCATGGCGCACGTACGCCTTTAGTTATACTAAACTCGCATGCATGTCTCTTTCTTTTTATTTTATGATGACGTGCACGTTATATTTGTGTGCACGTTCACATGTATTTTGTGTACAGGCCCATTCGCGTAAACGCAAAGTGTGCAGTAGGTACTAAGGTCTATCAGAGTTGCAATATTGGACCAATCGTCCTAATAAACCACCAAAACAGAAATTTTGGGCAAAAACGGCACTTACAAGGTTGCAATATGCCTCTGGATCATCGTAATTTATAAAAGACGCTCCATAAACAACCTCATAACCTCCATATTTGTAGAATGTAAAGGTTCGGTATGAAGCTCGCCCCAAATCCCAGCCGTCACTGCAGGAGAGAAGTTTCAACTTCGTCCTCCTCATGCCAGAACCGAATTTTGAAGTTGTGTGGCCTGCCATGTGCCATAGCGCGAGCAACCACCTGGCCATTAATACCACACTCCTTTCATCAGATTTATGTGGCAGCCCATCGGATGGGCACCACGTGACATCATCTCCTACCTTCCATGTGAGCAAACCGGAAGGCGACTGAGTGCGGCAAAGTTTTCTCACTGGGAATGTCCCCCTTGATAGCGCTCGCAGTGGCCTATAGAAGGCAGCCACCCCTCCCTTCTCTCCCCTACTCAAACCCACCTGCCGGTCCCTCCCAATCCCCTCCCCACCACCCCAACTCCAAGCCAACTTGACGCCATGGTGCAGTAGTATGAGCTACCCCTCATCCAGCTTTGGGGATGAAAATCCAAGCCGGGCGAACCGCATCTCCTGTTGCCGCATTGGGATTAATATGATATGGTATTGCGCCTCCTCGAGGCAATGAACTAGGACCACATAACCGCACTCGTCTCTATCCCAGCACCCGTGCCCGGAGATCCGGCTGTCGAGAAGGAATTCCAAGCCACACGACCCCTTGTCGAAGCATTCCCCAACGTTCTCGACAAAAAGCAAGCGCCCAATCCCTTCATCGCAATCACCATGACTGCAAGTAGTTCAGTAAAATTAATTTAGTGTTGTGAATGTAAAACCACTGATTAACTTTTCTCCCCCTATGTAAGAAATTTTAATGCAATATTAGCAGAAATTAATGATTTTAATCCATTCAATTGAGGGGTTTACTATTGAGTTGACGCAACAAGAGAAAACAAAAGATAGAGGCATCCGTTTTGGTGACTCTATGTTTGCACACAAGCCCAACAGCCTCCATATCCATATGAAGTGTGCTTCATATATGACTGATGGCGATTGCAAATATGGCGACCCTGATAGAGTTGCTATAAGAACCGAAGGTAGTTGTGTATATGTAAGTGTTTAGTGTATGGCGTACAACATTATTTTATTGTTCACGTTCAAACTATGTTTTTTATTTTGTGTTAGTATGGTTGTTTTTTGTTTGCGTTCAATTTTGTAAGGACGTAATGTTGTTTTTTTTTCTGACTTTGTGTTGTTCAATACTAAGCAAATATATCAAACTTATAGGAAATAACTTACAAAGGTGGAGTTACGCAAATCCGCTTCATAAAAGTCCATAGGTGTAGCATTACTAGTAATTTTTTTAACCACTACAAGATTACAATCCGTCGTTACAAACTTTGTCATGCATGACGGGACATCCCCGTATAACAATCCATTAACTCTATGATTTAAACAAAACCTAGCAATCTCATACGCCACCTTGTTCTTCGTCTCTCGGTTGATTTTATCTATAGTGCATTGAGGAATTGGACCAAGAACTCCTAACGCTTCTAACGCTTCCTTCTTGAGGTCAGCGAGAGCCGGCCCATCTAAGGCATTATTGACAAGTCATTTTCATGAACCGGCAGATAGGTTAGCTAAGTTCTCTAATACACTAGAGCAGGGGCACCATTTGTGGTTGATCCATCTCCATGATCCTTTTTGTACACCACTTTATGTGGTTTATGATCAATAAAACTTAGCTTCACCCCTAAAAAAACCGGAGAGACAGTCGTCAGAACAGAAGGCTTATGCAAAGTAACTGAAATGTACAATCCTGCAATACAAGCCTTGTTCTCCGCTTCCTCCACATATGTGCAACATGGCAGGAAGTCCGAAAATGAGAGGAGCGCCACTCCCTCATACTCTTAGGCTGGTCATAATGGTAGTATCATAGCTAGTATCATGCATGCCAACTAGACAATTTTGATGAGGTGTCATAGAATTAAATGAAGAAAGAGAAGGTAGAGTATCATAATAAATGCTATGCTACTTTATGTCATGCATGGCAATAAATAAAATACTATATGATACTAGTACATGATACTATGCATTAGGGAGGTAGTATCATACACTAGTATCATATGCATGATAATAGTATATGATACTCCCCATTACAACCAGCCTTACTACCACACCGACACTAGAAAAATTCTAAATTTGACCAAACACATAGAAAAAGATATCATCCACATGAAGGAAATATGCCCTAGAGGCAATAATAAAGTTATTATTTATTTCCTTATATCATGATAAATGTTTATTATTCATGCTAGAATTGTATTAACCGGAAACATAATACATGTGTGAATACATAGACAAACAGAGTGTCACTAGTATGCCTCTACTAGACTAGCTCGTTAATCAAAGATGGTTAAGTTTCCTAACCATGAACAATGTGTTGTTATTTGATTAACGAGGTCACATCATTAGTTGAATGATCTGATTGACATGACCCATTTCATTAGCTTAGCACACGATCGTTTAGTATGTTGCTATTGCTTTCTTCATGACTTATACATCTTCCTATGACTATGAGATTATGCAACTCCCGTTTGCCGGAGGAACACTTTGGGTGCTACCAAACGCCACAACGTAACTGGGTGATTATAAAGGAGTACTACAGGTGTCTCCAATGGTAGATGTTGGGTTGGCGTATTTCGAGATTAGAATTTGTCACTCCGATTGTCGGAGAGGTATCTCTGGGCCCTCTCGGTAATACACATATGACAAAGGGAACAACGTATGTTGTTATGCGGTCTGACCGATAAAGATCTTCGTAGAATATGTAGGAGCCAATATGGGCATCCAGGTCCCGCTATTGGTTATTGACGGGAGACGTGTCTCTGTCATGTCTACATTGTTCTCGAACCGTAGGGTCCGCACGCTTAACGTTACGATGACAGTTATTATGAGTTTATGCATTTTGATGTACCGAAGGTTGTTCGGAGTCCCGGATGTGATCACGGACATGACGAGGAGTCTCGAAATGGTCAAGACATAAAGATTGATATATTGGAAGCCTATGTTTGGACATCGGAAGTGTTCCGGGTGAAATCGGGAATTTTACCGGAGTACCGGGAGGTTACCGGAACCCCCCGGGAACCAAATGGGCCTTATTGGGCCTTAGTGGAAAGGTGAAAGGGGCAGCCCAAGGTGGGCTGCGCGCCACCCCCCTCCCCTAGTCCTATTAGGACTAGGAGAGGTGGCCGGCCACCTCTCTCCCTCTCTTTCCACTTGGGAGTCCTATTAGGAATAGGATTGGGGGGGGGGGGGGGAGTCCTACTCCCGGTAGGAGTAGGACTCCTCCTACGCCTCCCTAGCTTGGCCGGCCAGCCCTCCCCCTCTCAACCTTTATATACGGGGGCAGGGGGCACCTCTAGACACACAAGTTGATCCTTGAGATCGTTCCTTAGCCGTGTGCGGTGCCCCCTACCACCAAATTCCACCTCGATCATATCGTTGTAGTGCTTAGGCGAAGCCCTACGTCGGTAGTACATCAAGATCGTCACCACGCCGTCGTGCTGACGAAACTCCTCCCTGAAGCTTTGCTGGATCGGAGCCCGGGGATCGTCATCGAGCTGAACGTGTGCTAAGAACTCGGAGGTGCCGGAGTAACGGTGCTTGGATCGGTCGGATCGGGAAGAAGACGTACGACTACTTCCTCTACGTTGTGTCAACGCTTCCGTTGCGATCTACAAGGGTACGTAGATCAGACTCTCCCCCTCGTTGCTATGCATCACCATGATCTTGCGTGTGCGTAGGATTTTTTTTGAAATTACTACGTTCCCCAACAGTGGTATCAGAGCCTAGGTTTTATGGTTTGATGTTATTTGCACGAGTAGAACACAAGTGAGTTGTGGGCGATACAAGTCATACTGCCTACCAGCATGTCATACTTTGGTTCGGCGGTATTGTTGGACGAGACGACCCGGACCAACCTTACGCGAGACCGGTTCCCTCGACGTGCTTTGCACATAGATGGCTTGCGGGCGACTGTCTCTCCAACTTTAGTTGAACCGAGTATGGCTACGCCCGGTCCTTGAGAAGGTTAAAACGGAGTCGATTTGACAAACTATCGTTGTGGTTTTGATGCGTAGGTGAGATGAGTTCTTGCTTAAGCCCGTAGCAGCCATGTAAAACTTGCAACAACAAAGTAGAGGACGTCTAACTTGTTTTTGCAGGGCATGTTGTGATGTGATATGGTCAAGACATGATGCTGATTTTATTGTATGCGATGATCATGTTTTGTAACTAAGTTATCGGCAACTGGTAGGAGCCATATGGTTGTCGCTTTATTGTATGCAATGCAATCGCGATGTAATGCTTTACTTTATTGCTAAGCGGTAGTGATAGTCGTGGAAGCATAAGATTGGCGAGACGACAACGATGCTACGATGGAGATCAAGGTGTCGCGCCGGTGACGATGGTGATCATGACGGTGCTTCGGAGATGGAGATCACAAGCACAAGATGATGATGGCCATATCGTATCACTTATATTGATTGCATGTGATGTTTATCTTTTATGCATCTTATCTTGCTTTGATTGATGGTAGCATTATAAGATGATCTCTCACTAAATTATCAAGAAGTGTTCTCCCTGAGTATGCACCGTTGCGAAAGTTCTTTGTGCTGAGACACCAGGTGATGATCGGGTGTGATAGGCTCTATGTTCAAATACAACGGGTGAAAAACAGTTGCACACGCGGAATACTCAGGTTATACTTGACGAGCCAAGCATATACAGATATGGCCTTGGAACACGGAGACCGAAAGGTCGAGCGTGAATCATATAGTAGATATGATCAACATAATGATGTTCACCGATGAAACTACTCCATCTCACGTGATGATCGGACATGGTTTAGTTGATTTAGATCACGTGATCACTTAGAGGATTAGAGGGATGTCTATCTAAGTGGGAGTTCTTAAGTAATATGATTAATTGAACTTAAATTTATCATGAACTTAGTACCTGATAGTATCTTGCTTGTTTATGTTGATTGTAGATAGATGGCTCGTGCTGTTGTTCCGTTGAATTTTAATGCGTTCCTTGAGAAAGCAAAGTTGAAAGATGATGGTAGCAATTACACGGACTGGGTCCGTAACTTGAGGATTATCCTCATTGCTGCATAGAAGAATTACGTCGTGGAAGCGCCACTGGGTGCCAGGCCTGCTGCTGGAGCAACACCAGATGTTATGAACGTCTGGCAGAGCAAAGCTGATGACTACTCGATAGTTCAGTGTGCCATGCTTTACGGCTTAGAATTGGGACTTCAACGACGTTTTGAACTTCATGGAGCATATGAGATGTTCCAGGAGTTGAAGTTAATATTTCAAGCAAATGCCCGGATTGAGAGATATGAAGTCTCCAATAAGTTCTATAGCTACAAGATGGAGGAGAACAGTTCTGTCAGTGAGCATATACTCAAAATGTCTGGGTATAACAATCACTTGATTCAGATGGGAGTTAATCTTCCAGATGATTGCGTCATTGACAGAATTCTCTAATCACTGCCACCAAGCTACAAGAGCTTCGTGATGAATTATAATATGCAAGGGATGAACAAGACTATTCCCGAGCTCTTTGCAATGCTGAAAGCTGCGGAGGTAGAAATCAAGAAGGAGCATCAAGTGTTGATGGTTAACAAAACCACCAGTTTCAAGAAAAAGGGCAAAGGGAAGAAGAAGGGGAACTTCAAGAAGAACGGCAAGCAAGTTGCTTCTCAGGAGAAGAAACCCAAGTCTGGACCTAAGCCTGAAACTGAGTGCTTCTACTGCAAGCAGACTGGTCACTGGAAGCGGAACTGCCCCAAGTATTTGGCGGATAATAAGGATGGCAAGGTGAACAAAGGTATATGTGATATACATGTTATTGATATGTACCTTACTAATGCTCACAGTAGCACCTGGGTATTTGATACTGCTTCTGTTGCTAATATTTGCAACTCGAAACAGGGACTACGGATTAAGCGAAGATTAGCTAAGGACGAGGTGACGATGCGCGTGGGAAACGGTTCCAAAGTCGATGTGATCGCGGTCGGCACGCTACCTCTACATCTACCTTCGGGATTAATATTAGACCAAAATAATTGTTATTTGGTGCCAGCGTTGAGCATGAACATTATATCTGGATCTTGTTTAATGCGAGACGGTTATTCATTTAAATCGGAGAATAATGATTGTTCTATTTATATGAGTAATATCTTTTATGGTCATGCACCCTTGAAGAGTGGTCTATTCTTGTTAAATCTCGATAGTAGTAATACACATATTCATAATGTAGAAGCCAAAAGATGCAGAGTTGATAATGATAGTGCAACTTATTTGTGGCACTACCGTTTAGGTCATATCGGTGTAAAGCGCATGAAGAAACTCCATACTGATGGACTTTTGAAACCACTTGATTATGAATCACTTGGTACTTGCGAACCGTGCCTCATGGGCAAGATGACCAAAACACCGTTCTCCGGAACTATGGAGAGAGCAACAGATTTATTGGAAATCATACATACCGATGTATGTGGTCCGATGAATGTTGAGGCTCGTGGCGGATATCGTTATTTTCTCACCTTCACAGATGATTTAAGCAGATATGGGTATATCTACTTAATGAAACACAAGTCTGAAACATTTGAAAAGTTCAAAGAATTTCAGAGTGAAGTTGAAAATCATCGTAACAAGAAAATAAAGTTTCTACGATCTGATCGTGGAGGAGAATATTTGAGTTACGAGTTTGGTGTACATTTGAAAAATTGTGGAATAGTTTCGCAACTCACGCCACCCGGAACACCACAGCGTAATGGTGTGTCCGAACGTCGTAATCGTACTTTACTAGATATGGTACGATCTATGATGTCTCTTACTGATTTACCGCTATCATTTTGGGGATACGCTTTGGAGACGGCCGGATTCACGTTAAATAGGGCATCATCAAAATCCGTTGAGACGACGCCTTATGAACTGTGGTTTGGCAAGAAACCAAAGTTGTCGTTTCTTAAAGTTTGGGGTTGCGATGCTTATGTGAAAAAGCTTCAACCTGATAAGCTCGAACCCAAATCGGAGAAATGTGTCTTCATAGAATATCCAAAGGAAACTATTGGATACACCTTCTATCACAGATCCGAAGGCAAGACTTTTGTTGCTAAATTCGGAAACTTTCTTGAGAAGGAGTTTCTCTCGAAAGAAGTGAGTGGGAGGAAAGTAGAACTTGACGAGGTAACTGTACCCGCTCCCTTATTAGAAAGTAGTACATCACAGAAAACTGTTTCTGCGACACCTACACCAATAAGTGAGGAAGTTGATGATAATGATCATGAAAATTCAGAACAAGATACTACCGAACCTCGTAGATCAACCAGCGCAAGATCCGCGCCAGAGTGGTACGGTAATCCAGTTCTGGAAGTCATGCTACTAGATCATGATGAACCTACGAACTATGAAGAAGCGATGGTGAGCCCAGATTCCGCAAAGTGGCTTGAGGCCATGAAATCTGAGATGGGATCCATGTATGAGAACAAAGTATGGACTTTGGTTGACTTGCCTGATGATCGGCAAGCAATTGAGAATAAATGGATCTTCAAGAAAAAGACTAACACTGACGGTAATGTTACTGTCTATAAAGCTCGACTTGTTGCAAAAGGTTTTCGACAAGTTCAAGGGGTTGACTACGATGAGACATTCTCACCCGTAGCGATGCTTAAGTCTGTCAGAATCATATTAGCAATTGTCGCCTTTTATGATTATGAAATTTGGCAGATGGATGTCAAAACTGCAGTCCTGAATGGATTTCTGGAAGAAGAGTTGTATATGATGCAACCGGAAGGTTTTGTCGATCCAAAGGGAGCTAACAAAGTGTGCAAACTCCAGCGATCCATTTATGGACTGGTGCAAGCATCTCGGAGTTGGAATAAACGCTTTGATAGTGTGATCAAAGCATTTGGCTTTATACAGACTTTTGGAGAAGCCTGTATTTACAAGAAAGTGAGTGGGAGCTCTGTAGCATTTCTGATATTATATGTGGATGACATATTGCTGATTGGAAATGATATAGAATTTCTGGATAGCATAAAGGGATACTTGAATAAGAGTTTTTCAATGAAAGACCTTGGTGAAGCTGCTTACATATTGGGCATTAAGATCTATAGAGATAGATCAAGACGCTTAATTGGACTTTCACAAAGCACATACCTTGGCAAGATTTTGAAGAAGTTCAAAATGGATCAAGCAAAGAAAGGGTTCTTGCCTGTGTTACAAGGTGTGAAGTTGAGTCAGACTCAATGCCCGACCACTGCAGAAGATAGAGAGAAAATGAAAGATGTTCCCTATGCTTCAGCCATAGACTCTATCATGTATGCAATGCTGTGTACCAGACCTGATGTGTGCCTTGCTATAAGTTTAGCAGGGAGGTACCAAAGTAATCCAGGAGTGGATCACTGGACAGCGGTCAAGAACATCCTGAAATACCTGAAAAGGACTAAGGATATGTTTCTCGTATATGGAGGTGACAAAGAGCTCACCGTAAGAGGTTACGTTGATGCAAGCTTTGACACTGATCCGGACGATTCTAAATCGCAAACCGGATACGTGTTTACTTTAAACGGTGGAGCTGTAAGTTGGTGCAGTTCTAAACAAAGCGTCGTAGCGGGATCTACATGTGAAGCGGAGTACATAGCTGCTTCGGAAGCAGCGAACGAAGGAGTCTGGATGAAGGAGTTCATATCCAATCTAGGTGTCATACCTAGTGCATCGGGTCCAATGAAAATCTTTTGTGACAATACTGGTGCAATTGCTTTGGCAAAGGAATCCAGATTTCACAAAAGGACCAAACACATCAAGAGACGCTTCAATTCCATCCGGGATCTAGTCCAGGTGGGAGACATAGAGATTTGCAAGATACATACGGATCTGAATGTTGCAGACCCGTTGACTAAGCCTCTTCCACGAGCAAAACATGATCAGCACCAAGGCTCCATGGGTGTTAGAATCATTACTTTGTAATCTAGATTATTGACTCTAGTGCAAGTGGGAGACTGAAGGAAATATGCCCTAGAGGCAATAATAAAGTTATTATTTATTTCCTTATATCATGATAAATGTTTATTATTCATGCTAGAATTGTATTAACCGGAAACATAATACATGTGTGAATACATAGACAAACAGAGTGTCACTAGTATGCCTCTACTAGACTAGCTCGTTAATCAAAGATGGTTAAGTTTCCTAACCATGAACAATGTGTTGTTATTTGATTAATGAGGTCACATCATTAGTTGAATGATCTGATTGACATGACCCATTTCATTAGCTTAGCACACGATCGTTTAGTATGTTGCTATTGCTTTCTTCATGACTTATACATGTTCCTATGACTATGAGATTATGCAACTCCCGTTTGCCGGAGGAACACTTTGGATGCTACCAAACGTCACAACGTAACTGGGTGATTATAAAGGAGTACTACAGGTGTCTCCAATGGTAGATGTTCGGTTGGCGTATTTCGAGATTAGAATTTGTCACTCTGATTGTCGGAGAGGTATCTCTGGGCCCTCTCGGTAATACACATTATACAAGCCTTGCAAGCATTGCAACTAATGAGTTAGTTGCGGGATGATGTATTACGGAACGAGTAAAGAGACTTGCCAGTAACGAGATTGAACTAGGTATTGGATACCGACGATCGAATCTCGGGCAAGTAACATACCGATGACAAAGGGAACAACGTATGTTGTTATGCGGTCTGACCGATAAAGATCTTCGTAGAATATGTAGGAGCCAATATGGGCATCCAGGTCCCGCTATTGGTCATTGACCGGAGACGTGTCTCGGTCATGTCTACATTGTTCTCGAACCGTAGGGTCCGCACGCTTAACGTTACGATGACAATTATTATGAGTTTATGCATTTTGATGTACCGAAGGTTGTTCGGAGTCCCGGATGTGATCACGGACATGACGAGGAGTCTCGAAATGGTCGAGACATAAAGATTGATATATTGAAAGCCTATGTTTGGACATCGGAAGTGTTCCGGGTGAAATCGGGAATTTTACCGGAGTACCGGGAGGTTACCTGAACCCCCCGGGAACCAAATGGGCCTTATGAGGCCTTAGTGGAAAGGTGAAAGGGGCAGCCCAAGGTGGGCTGCGCGCCACCCCCCTCCCCTAGTCCTATTAGGACTAGGAGAGGTGGCCGGCCACCTCTCTCCCTCTCTTTCCACTTGGGAGTCCTATTAGGAATAGGATTGGGGGGGGGGGGGGGAGTCCTACTCCCGGTAGGAGTAGGACTCCTCCTGCGCCTCCCTAGCTTGGCCGGCCAGCCCTCCCCCTCTCAACCTTTATATACGGGGGCAAGGGGCACCTCTAGACACACAAGTTGATCCTTGAGATCGTTCCTTAGCCGTGTGCGGTGCCCCCTGCCACCAAATTCCACCTCGATCATATCGTTGTAGTGCTTAGGCGAAGCCCTACGTCGGTAGTACATCAAGATCGTCACCACGCCGTCGTGCTGACGGAACTCCTCCCCAAAACTTTGCTGGATCGGAGCCCGGGGATCGTCATCGAGCTGAACGTGTTCTAAGAACTCGGAGGTGCCGGAGTAACGGTGCTTGGATCGGTCGGATCGGGAAGAAGACGTACGACTACTTCCTCTATGTTGTGTCAACGCTTCCGTTGCGATCTACAAGGGTACGTAGATCAGACTCTCCCCCTCGTTGCTATGCATCACCATGATCTTGCGTGTGCGTAGGAAATTTTTTAAAATTACTACGTTCCCCAACACCACAATACCAAATCACCCACCATATATTAGTGCAAAACAAAAGAAAACATTACAAAAATGTCACATCCTGCGATACATAGCAGACTACGATGCCTATATACCTAACCTATTATGCATTCATGAAATTAACACCCACCAACACAAAAGAAGGGAACCAATGAATAAAAACCAGTATACTGCATCCAGAACAATTAAAATGACACTTTTGCGTGGTCCTTGTCATCATTAGTAGTACAACACGAACAACATGCAAGCTTGGTCGGCCGGATACTGCTTTAGAGCATGGCTAATAGTATAGCCAGCTGTTAGCTATATTGTCTTGCCACATCATCTATAGCCAACCTTATAGCCGGCAAGTACAATAGTTGCATGTAAATATGTACTACCTTTTTTATACATGGCTCATTTTCCTCTCTCACAACATGTCTAGGAGCACGTGCTGTAGCCGACTATTAAACCGTAGCTCGCTTCCCTTCTCTCTCCTCCAAGTCATCGAAAATATAATATTTAAAGGCTTACAGCCCGCCTATGTCATCCTATTGTATGAACCTGATGGACTCCACCACCCCAGACCCCACCGTCGATCTGGATCGTGTGGAAATTGTAGGATGATAATATTATGTTGTTGTATTTATCTGACCAGGTGTGGGATATATATAGAGTATAATATGTGAGAGAGACTTGGAGTAGGGGACAAGTCGTACATGGTTTAAACCAATCCTATCTCTAACTCCTAATCTCTAACTTAAAACATAATTATACTTCTAACATTCCCCCTCAGTCGTAGCGGGAGTGAAGTGGACGATGACGACTGAATTTGAACTCTTGTGCTTTCGTCCTCTTCTTCGCCGCGCCATCATCAACTGCGTCTCTGATGAGTCGGCACCTAAGGCGGCGACTGCGTCCCCTTCTGGTGCCTTCCTGCCTTCTCCTCTATTCCCTTCAGCAGTCATATCGGGAGTGGCGTGGACGCTAGTGACGACGCAGACGCTGTTGACTGGAATTGTTGCCGATGAGTTGTTGTAGACGTAGCCATTAATGTCAATGTCGAGGTAGCCGATCATGTGATGTAGCCGTGGTCGAGATAGCCGTGGATGATCAAGTCGCACAAAGCCGGAGGCACAAAAAATTGCGCAATGTTGTAGACGACGGAGCTGCAGTCGTGGACGATGCACCTTGCAGATGTCAGAGGATGCCGTCGGCGATGAGTCCACCAGTTTTGCCAAGACCGGAGGAAACCCATCGAGCACACATCGGTTTTGCCAGAACCCCCGGGGGCAGCGCACTGCGAAAGTGGCAGAGGAATCTAGGATCGGCGTCGTGAGACTAACCGCTCTGATACCATGTGGAAATTGTAGGATGATAATATTATGTTGTTGTATTTATCTGACCAGGTGTGGGATATATATAGAGTACAATATGTGAGAGAGACTTGGAATAGGGGACAAATCGTACATGTTTTAAACCAATTCTATCTCTAACTCCTAATCTCTAACTTAAACATAATTATACTTCTAACAGATCACCCTGACCAGCACTTCCGTGGGCATCGACAGCAAGGCGGCGAAGAACAGACTGTGTGCCAGGAAGCTGGCTGTTGAAGGCCGAGATTGCCATGGGCCGGCACGCTAGTGGACAACACCACGTGGGAAGACGAACATCTCGCCGTTGCAGATGGTGCAGGCGAGGTGCTTGCCGGAGGTGGTGATGGTGCGGGCTAGTGGACAACACCACGTGGGAAGACGAACAGCACGTCGGAGTAGAAGTCGTTTGCCATCGTGTAATCGTGTTCTCCGGCTTGTTGCACGGGTACCCGTTCAGCCGCAGTGCTGATGCTGCACGTATGTTTGGCCGACCTTACTCATCATGATCTAAACATGGGTACATAAGCATGGAAGACCAGAATGACGGAGATCACTCTTACGGCCGTACAGAGATTTGTAATCCGTGACGCAGATGTCCTGGAGCATGTCAGGGTCGCCGGCAAGCGATGGGGCGGTGAGGGGCAGGAGGGAGCTGCTTGGACGCCATGGTCAAGTACTGCTTGAATTCTACTGGTTGGTACTGAGCTCTTCCTGCTGAGGATCGATGAGGTCATGAGGACGGAGGCATGCAGCGAATGTACGTATAGCTAGTGCCGTGCAGCGTAATGGAGTCGCGATTGATCGATGGGCATGCGACGAAGAGTTAGTTGGATGTACGGTTTCAGTATATGACTTTGATCCAGAGCAATCTGTTGTATACAATTGTTTTTTTGCGAGGGCTGTTGTATACAAACTAAGCAAAGCAAACATTGATTGCACGATTATGTGACCATATATACGGACGGTAACTATTGATGGGAAAAGCTATCCAAGTGGGCACTTAAGAAGAAAAAACTAGCGTGTTATAAATGTGGTGAGCCAGGACATTTTGTGGCAGAGTGCACGACTAAGCTTTGTGACTATTGCAGTAGATCGCAACATGTGTCTGCGGAATGTCCACTTTTTTCAGGCCCCAAACCAGTGGTTAACATTTATAGAGCATGTTGTCAAGAGCTGATGTTCTTTGAGTCACCGGAGCACCTATGGGACATGTGATGGAGAGTAGCTTCCCCGCAGTAGTCAATCTTATATATTTACTAATTGGAGGCACCATTAGAGGCTCTACAGTAATCCACATCATTAAAATTAAATTAGCCATTGGATATTAAATTTGATGGTCAAGATCTATTAATAGAAGACGCTGCCTAAAAATTAACATAAGAAACACCACTTACGTACGTACTTGAATATGATTCATCCACAGGTACAAAAAGAAGTTCTGGACCCTCCACGTTAAAGTTAGTTGCAAAGAAAAAAAACCACGTCTAGGTTCTGAAAATATAAAATAAAAAACTTATCTTCTTTCTTTTAAATTTGGTGGTTAAGGTCAATTAGAAGATGCTGACTCATTAAAAAAAAGAAATAGAACGTACTGTACATGAATAGAATAATCCAACATGTATAAAAAAATCTCCAAGGCCACGTCTAAGTTTATCTCAAAAAGAGGCCACCTTTAAATTATTTCCAAAGTAAAAACGGCAACACTACGTTTTAAAAAAATACTAAAACAACATGGCTTCTTTTCTTAAAAAAAGACATGCAAAGAAGTCTTCAAACCCCACGTCTCAACAGTGTCCACATCTGAGACCGAAAAAACAAAATCAAGGCACGTACATAAAAAGAGACCTCAAGCCTCACGTCCAAGGAAAGGGAGTCTGTGAGTGATTTTTTTAAAGATCTATATCTCGGTAGCTTTGTTTAGAGTCATGAAATATTACGATCTATTTCAAGCAAAAGAAGAAGAAAATCTGCAGCCTCCTCACGGCAGCTTCTCCCTTGCCCTTAATCTGTCCCTGCCTCCCAGTGTCATACTCCATGCGCTTCCAATGGTGACGAGGATGGGAGATCGGTTCCAATGATCAGGAAGACATTGGCACCTCCCAAACCCTCCTTCTGTTCTTATATCTGGCAAAGCAAAATTCAGACGGATGACTTGCAGCAGCAATGCGATGGATGGATCGGCTACAGTGGAAGTGCGGGCATCACACGATCGCATACCAGAGCCCTTGGTTCTATCCCGTGCCTCACTTCTCCTCTCCTCAGCATATTTCATGCCTTCGTGGACGACCTAAATTAGAACTGTTCCTTAATATATTTGCAAACTCTCGCCAGGTTCTTTCTCGCCCTGCTGTACAGTCCTTAGAAGTACTGCATGAGATTTCCGGACAAAGCATGTGCGAACCAGATTAGTGATTGGAGCATTGGTTGTTTTTCTACAGTGATTGCAGCCGGAATGAAAATTCTAGACGGAGCTGAGAGGCGAGTCAGCAACATGGAGGAGCATGGATTGTACGTGATACTGAGGGTGACCCGTCGTTAGAGCACCCTGCAGCACAACAAGTCCCCATGCGAATCAAGGAGGATGTAGGGGCCAAGAGGTACAGGATACGAAGCAAAGAAGGTGCCCATGTGAGAGAAGGAGATGTTGTGGCAAGCGCATTTATCCAACGGTCATACAGATCATCTAGCAAATCGGACAAAAAATTATACTACTTTTTTTAATGAATTTTGCTTTATTTTCTATGATTACTGTGGAGGCATGCAATCGTGATCCAGTGCCGGAGAGTTTCTCCAAGGCCTTTGACGCAAGGGTTAGGCTACATATGATGTCTCCTGATGTTGTGCACCAGCTATCATCCAATGTCTAACATAGTTTGGTCTAAATTAGTATGAAAACAGATAGAATAACCTATTGTTATCATGCAATCGCACGTATATGGTACACAATTTCTCCTAAATTTACTACCTTTTTTTTTGCATGATTCTCGCCGGTATGAGATATAGAGTTCATACTTACCTACACATATAGTTTATATACATGTCTAGATTTCTTTATTAACATCAGGTTAGAAGTTATTTTGTGTCTAAGTGCGAAATAATAATATCCACGACAGCCTTCCCTACTGCATCGGTTAGCTTGCCGTCGGATTCCAATGCAATCGTTTAGATTCCAGTATGGCTAGCCCCAGCCAAAAACCAAATGTATTATATGTAATTTCCTTTTTTCTCTGTTTTTATAATAAAAAATAATTGAAAAATATACTATACTTCAATGGAAGAAATCGGAATATGTGCATGGAACAAAATTTTCAAATATCATGCTCGTTTTCTTATTTCGGAGGGATGGAATAATGATCCAAGAAGCTGTATGAACATAAACCCCAAATATATGTTTCTATACTGTTCATAGAATTTTGGTTCTTTAATTCGAAACTAAATTGCATGTCTTAACTTCTTATCTTCTTTTCAGAGAGTGGTTCCGTACTTTCCCTTTCAGGTTATACTATGGTTTGTTGACGGCGCACATATTGTGTCTCCTCTAAGCTTTGCGTTCAATGCATCCAATATTAATTAATGTATCTTCCTCTACAGGTTTGCCAGTGTGGCTCCCCTGGCAATGGTTTCATGATACAATGTTGCACCTGGGATCATGTTCTAAATAGCTTCGTGTTGGGTAAAATTAATATGTAAACATCTACTTCCACATGAGATGGCAGTCTTTTTCTGTTGCGATGTCGATTGCAGGTTAGAATGGTCTTCATTCATACCAACCCTGAAATTTCCAACGAAAATCCTAGACTTACGGTCAGAATTGCACGGAAGGGGCTTACTGGAGTACGTGTCCCCCCATGAATCTCCCTCCTTCCCGTGCTTTCAGCCGTGGGCCCTCCTGATTCCTAATCAACTGATGCCATATTAGCCTGTAGCTTCTAATGCATAAGATGGAGCCCGTAAGTGTAGCAAATCCCAATTTCCAATGGTAACATCATGAAGATCAGGTACGTCCATGTGCCATTATATTAATGCTGAAGCAGCACTTTTCTAATTAAGTGTATCCATTTAGCACTTTTTGCAAGCTCAGTTCAGCGTTGGCTCATTGATAACAAACATCAAATTTGGAAACTTCAAAGCTCAGGTGGATCAATAGTAGAGTATTTTTTTCACTAAATACACTAATCCGAGAGACATTAATAATATCAGTGTGTAACATTTATCCTTTGGGCTACTGTTCGGTTTTGCAGGTTGACCATACTTATTCATCACCTGACAAACATGAGAATTTCAAGATAGTAATACTATAAAAATTATATTGGAAATTCTCTTTATTTTAGTGTCATTTGTGCTTTTCCAGTTTTTCTATTCAGTGTGATTCGTACCTTCTAATACATTGTTGAAATTACTGAGGTTTTGTATGTATATGATATTGCTACCTAAAGATATTGGTACTTCTGCATTCCTCACTTTCGGTGTAATATCTGTTGGGATTAATTAGCTAATTATTATCGAGGTATATCTATTGCATTTGACATAGATTGTATCATATCGCTTTTATAACCCCAAGTACCATAAATATCGCTTCAAATGTAAAAATATATACTAATTTAAAAAATAAATGTTTGAAAAAAAGGAATCATTTTCAAATAAAGTTGAACTCATATTTTGAAGCATATATACATGTTTGTTTCATAATACCATAGATTTCACAACAATGGTAAAAGAAAAAATATCCCTAGCCCGTGCAGGTGCACGGGTTGATGACTAGTGTTACTAATGGGATTTTGACAGAGGCACAAATTGTGCGGCAGTTGAGGGATCTTGTACCAGGCGATTATCAGTGGGACCTTGTCAAGTTGGAGGATCAGACTTACAAGGTGGACTTCCCCACTAAGGAGGATCAGTTGCATGTTCTCAAATATGGCTTGTGTAGAGTTCAGAGCACGAATATTGTCATTGCGTTTAATGAGTGGACAGAGAAGGAGCCCGAGGGTACACCGTTAGAAAAGGTGTGGGTTCGTTTCTTTGGGGCACCGCGCAAATATATTAATCATTTTCTGGTTGCTTGGAGCTTGGCTCACTCGTTGGTAAGACGGAGCAGGTTGACATGCCGTTTACTCGAGCTCACGGAGCTGCGAGGCTTCTTGTGGGCGTGCTCAGTTTGCAGCACGTGCCGGATGTTGTCAAGTGGACACATGCCGGGGCTACATATGTGCTCGAGCTTGAGATTGAGGATACGCCGGTACCACAGGAGGGAGATGATCTTCAGGACATGGATACGACTGAGGGAGATCGATGGAGCCCCCGGGAATCAGGATAAGGGGCCTGAGAGTAATCCACAGGAGCCGGCCAAGGGGCCGGAGTCGCAGACAGATAAGGAGGCTACGGCCAAGGGACCGTCTTCCATGACACCGATTAACACGCTTAGGTTTGGTTCTTTTGGTGCTCGGTCTGCACCTAGTCGGTTATGGAGCAACCGAGTGGAGGCGGATGGCCCTGAGGACCTCGAGTTACCACCGGTGTTGCTCCCTTCTGTTGGTTCGCCTAATGTGCTTTTGTCCCAGAGGGTTAATTCCGAGGTTCAGGACTCGCAGGGCACCGATTTTCCAATAGTGTTTGGGGGGATGATGGGCAGGAGGCTCACATCCCCAGTCCATTTTCGTCTATGCCTGGCTAGCTGGGGGAGTGGAGCGGGCAGGAGGCCCGCCCTACTCTCTCACCACGGGGCAGCCCTGGATAGCTTGGAGCGGGGGGGGGGGGGGGGGAGGAGACCCACAACTCGTCGACGTCGACTCTGCGCCACGATACCGGATTGGGGGGGGGGGGAGCGGGACTATGGAGCAGGTGGCTCCACGGTCGCTGCCCCCCACCATTGTGGCTGAGGTTGCTCGCTCGGCCGCGCCTATCCCTTCTTCACCGGCCTTTAGGGATGCGCGTCCGAGTGGGGAGCACTCACCTCTGGAGAGGACTATGGAGGAGCTCGTCACCTTCGGTGGGATCCCGGATCCGGTTACGTCTGGCAGGCGGGTCAGCAACCGGATCCAGGAACAACCTGATGCTGATGACCTGCAGTTAGCGCGCGCCAAGAGGGCGGCCATGCTTCGAGATGTCGAGGCAACTACAGGTATGTCTTTTGATAAAAGTTGTTCAATTATGCATTTTTCAGAGCATGAAATTATGGATAAGGCAAACAACTTAGGAATTACTTTGGGTTCAAATGAAAAAGAGGTAGCGAAATCTGTTAATGATCTTTTGGATTTAGAAGCAGAACGGGCCTCTGAAATAATTAGGAACCTTGCATCAGTTAAACCCATGAATGAGGATGACATGAATAATCTAGGAATTGTAGCCCTAGAAAACATTTGCAATAATCTTTTGCCAAGTGATGACGCCGAGGATGAGGAGGGGTCGGAAAGTATGGACACGGTAGAGCCTCTAGGCACGGAGGGCACTGTTTTGTGTTATGTTGAACATACGTGTATGGAGGGTGCTGGGGAGAAGCCTAAGCGACCCTGGAAACAAAAGATTTATCCTACCTCCGCAGTTCGTAGAAGCGCTAGAGTTAAGCTTAAGAAAAAAATTCCATGATGACATATGAAAGGAATCTTTTGGAATAACAGAGGTCTTGCTGACTTGGCTAAACGAAGGTTCTTGGTAGAAACAACAGTTGAGCAACATTTAGATTTTATTGCACTTTTAGAAACACGACGTGATAATTTTACCTCTCAATTCCTTGCAACTCTTGCCGGAGGAATTGATTTTGATTGGCACATCTTACCTCCTAGAGGAAGATCTGGTGGGATCTTACTAGGAGTTCGATGTGAAACACTTGAGGTCCTTAACGTGGTTCGGGGTGATTTTGCGGTTAAGTTTCGGGTGAGATCAAAATTGGATGGGTTCCGATGGTCTCTCGTAGCGGTGTATGGTGCAGCACAACCTGAACTTAAACCAGATTTCCTAGCCGACTTGGTGCGGATTTGTGGAGATGAGACTCTACCGATCCTTGTCGATGGTGACTTCAATATAATTCGTAGGAGAGATGAAAAGAACAATGACAATTTTGATAGTCGATGGGCTATGATGTTTAATATGATTATCGAGAGTCTGAATTTGAGAGAAATTTAACTCACCGATAGACAGTTTACTTGGGCCAACTCGTTGCCCATTCCAACGTATGAGAAGTTGGATAGGGTACTTGCTAGTGTGGAATGGGAACAAAAATATCCTTTGGTGTCGGTTCATGCGATGCAAAGAGCAGTCTCAGATCATACACCATTGCTTGTAGACTCAGGCGAGGCCACTAATGTTGCGAATAAGAATGCTTTCTCTTTCGAACTTAGTTGGTTCGAGAAATAAAACTTCTTGGAGATCATCGCCCATGAATGGGCCATTCCGGTTAGTGGAAACACTAGTCTTGAGAGATGGCAAAATAAGATATGACATATGAGACAGTTCTTGCGAGGTTGGGCCAGAAACGAAAGTGGGATTTACAAACAAGAAAAAGAGAGACTGACTAGTTTAATTGAAGCTTTAGATTTAAAAGTAGAAAGTACCTTGCTTACGGTGAATGGGAAAAGTTCTAAGTCCGAAGCCGAGCTAAGCCTTCGAGTGCTTCTTAGAGAAGAGGAGCTCAAATGGGCACTACGCGCCAAAGTGCTTAAGGTTGTCCAAGGGGATGACAATACACAATTTTTCCATATGATTGCGAATGGCAAACATAGGAAGAAGAAAATTATTCAGCTGGAACAGGACGAGGGGACAATTATAGGGCATGAGAACCTGAAGGCATATATCTCTAATTATTATAAACAACTCTTTGGATATCCGGAAGCAAGTATGGTGTCCCTAGAAAAGTCTGTAATTGGTGATATTCCGCAGCTACACGTAGAAGAGAACGATATTTTGGTTGCACCGTTTACTGAGAAAGAGGTTCTTGATGCAATCTCACAAATGAAATCAAATAAAGCACCGGGACCAGATGGGTTTCCAGCTGATTTCTATAAGAAATGTTGGCATATTATTAAGGGTGATCTTATGCCTATGTTTCAGGATTTCTTTAACGGTCATTTAGAGCTGTTTCATCTTAACTTTGGCATGATTACGCTATTGCCAAAGAAAGAAGAGGCAGTTCGAATTGAACAATTCAGGCCAATCTGTCTTCTCAATGTGAGTTTCAAAATCTTCACAAAAGTGGGTACTAATAGACTGACACAGATCACCCATTCATTGGTACAACCGAGCCAAACAGCGTTCATGCCAGGACGACATATACTAGAGGGGGTGGTCGTGTTGCATGAAACGCTACATGAAATTCATTCAAAGAAGCTAGATGGGGTTATCTTCAAAGTGGATTTTGAGAAGGCGTATGATAAAGTTAAGTGGTCTTTCCTACAACAGGCAATGCACATGAAAGGTTTTAGTGAGGTCTGGCGGAACCAAGTGGGTTCTCAAGTCCAGAAGGGAAGTGTCGGAATCAAGGTTAATGATGACATCGGTCATTATTTTCCGACACACAAGGGTTTGAGACAAGGAGATTCCATGTCTCCTCTCTTGTTTAATATCGTGGCCAATATGTTAGCCATTCTTATTGGCAAGGCCAAGCAGCATGGCCAAGTGGAGGGGTTAGTCCCTCATCTGGTTGATGGAGGAGTATCCATCTTACAATATGCTGACGACACTATCCTATTCATGGAACATGACATTGCTAAGGCGTGTAATATGAAACTTATTCTCTGTCTTTTCGAACAATTGTCTGGTTTAAAGATAAACTTTCACAAAAGTGAGTTGTTCTGTTTTGGGAAGGCCAAAGACGAAGAAGACACATATAGACAATTGTTCGGGTGTGAATTGGGTTCTTTACCATTCACTTATTTGGGTATACCGATTCATCACCGTAAGTTATCCAATAAAGAATGGAAATGTATCGAAGATCGAATAGAAAAAAAATTTAGTTGCTGGAAGGGTAAGCTAATGTCTTATGGAGGTCGGCTAGTGTTGATTAACTCATTACTGACTAGTATGCCGATGTTCCTTCTATCGTTCTTCGAAATTACGAAAGGGGTACGGAAACAACTTGATTTCTTTAGATCTCGGTTCTTCTGGCAGTCAGATGAGGCCAAGAGGAAACCGTCTCGCGCGTTGGGACATTCTTTGTCGACCAAAAGACCAGGGTGGTCTCGGTATTGAGAACTTAGAAATCAAGAACAAGTGCCTCATGAGTAAATGGCTCTACAGGTTAGAGACAGAGTCGGACGGCATGTGGGCACAGATTTTGCGTAATAAATACCTCCAGTCCAAAACACTCGCTCAGGTTACCATCAGACCAACAGACTCGCCATTCTGGAAAGGTCTTATGCGGGTAAAGGACTTGTTCTTTCGGAGGGTCAAATTCCTGGTTGGCAATGGGATGTCAACAAGGTTTTGGGAGGATACGTGGTTAGGAGAGACGCCCCTGTCCGTACAATATCCTACCTTGTATAACATTGTGCAACGGAAGGAGGATTACGTAAGCATAGTTTTACATATGATCCCCTTAAATATTCAATTCAGACGAGCACTAGTTGGTGAGCGATGGAATGCATGGACGCACCTGGTTCGGAGATTGATGGATGTTCAACTCTTTGATCAATCGGACTCCATGCAATGTAAGCTAGCTAAGAATTGGATTTTTACGGTAAAAACTTTCTATATGGATTTGATTAATTCTGACCCAGTCCCGAGATCGTTGCATATTTGGAAGATTAAGGTTCCTTTGCGCATTAAAATTTTTATGTGGTTTGTCCACAAGCAAGTCATTCTTACAAAGGACAACTTAATCAAGAGGCGATGGGTAGGTAGTCCATGATGTTGCTTTTGTGATCATGATGAAACAATACAACAATACAACGTATTTCTTGAATTGCTTTGGAGAACGATTCATATAGCCTTCAACATTACTCCTCCAGTTGACATTGCATCGTTGTTTGGAATGTGGTTAACTGAGGTCGAACATACTACAGCGACACGTATTCCGATTGGAATTTGTGCGCTATTGTGGGCTATATGGAATTGCAGGAATGATTTGATTTTTAACAGACAACACAATTTAACATTCTTGCAGGTTATCTTGAGAGAGGCTTTGGTTACTCGGTGCAACCAGTGGGAGATGGTCGCACGAGCTATATTCAACCGGTTCGGATGGCGGTCGCATAACAGGATAGGAGTCTAGGGAGCTTATCCTTATTTATTGCCATTCCGGTTGAGATTGTTAGCATGAACTTTGCTTTACTTTTTTTTCGCTCCACTTGCGAGCTGTAAGACGACTTTATGATACTTTGCGACTTCTTAATAATATGGCTGCATGCATCATTATGATGCAGAGGCCGGGGGTATGCCTCCGTTTCCAAAAAATAATATACGGACGATAACATGTGGAGGTTAGACAGTCGACAATTCAGAAATAACATGGTCGGTTCGTTCATCCTTACAGGTATGCAGTGGAATATTTCACCAAAATCAGTATGACCACACAACACTGATGGCCGACAACTCTGATCCTGAATCAGTATCTCGCATTGGAAAGATTGACGAAAAATTTCTCTATTCTTGAATCTGACTAATCTTTATGAGTGCAAATTTCAGTCACTTTCAGGTTTGCTGCTTTGACTTCTCATGCATGAATTTAATTACCATATACATTGTCCTGTTGGAAATATGCCCTAGAGGCAATAATAAAAGCATTATTATTCTATTTTCTTGTTCATGATAATTGTCTTTTATTCATGCTATAATTGTGTTATCCGGAAATCGTAATACATGTGTGAATAAATAGACACCAACATGTCCCTAGTAAGCCTCTAGTTGACTAGCTCGTTGATCAACAGATAGTCATGGTTTCCTGACTATGGACATTGGATGTCATTGATAACGAGATCACATCATTAGGAGAATGATGTGATGGACAAGACCCAATCCTAAACATAGCACAAGATCGTATAGTTCGTTTGCTAGAGTTTTTCCAATGTCAAGTATCTTTTCCTTAGACCATGAGATCGTGTAACTCCCGGATACCGTAGGAGTGCTTTGGGTGTACCAAACGTCACAACGTAACTGGGTGACTATAAAGGTATACTACGGGTATCCCCGAAAGTGTCTATTGGGTTGATACGGATCAAGACTGGGATTTGTCACTCCGTATGACGGAGAGGTATCTCTGGGCCCACTCGGTAATGCATCATCACAATGAGCTCAAAGTGACCAAGTGTCTGGTCACGGGATCATGCATTACGGTACGAGTAAAGTGACTTGCCGGTAACGAGATTGAACGAGGTATTGGGATACCGACGATCGAATCTCGGGCAAGTAATGTACCGATTGACAAAGGGAATTGTATACGGGGTTGCTTGAATCCTCGACATCGTGGTTCATCCGATGAGATCATCGAGGAGCATGTGGGAGCCAACATGGGTATCCAGATCCCGCTGTTGGTTATTGACCGGAGAGCCTTCTCGGTCATGTCTACATGTCTCCCGAACCCGTAGGGTCTACACACTTAAGGTTCGGTGATGCTAGGGTTGTTAGGAAGACTTTTATGTGATTACCGAATGTTGTTCGGAGTCCCGGATGAGATCCCGGATGTCACGAGGAGTTTCAGAATGGTCCGGAGGTAAAGAATTATATATAGGAAGTGCTGTTTCGGCCATCGGGACAAGTTTCGGGGTCACCGGTATTGTACCGAGACCACCGGAAGGGTCTCGGGGGTCCACCGGGTGGGGCCACCTATCCCGGAGGGCCCCATGAGCTGAAGTGGGAAGGGATCCAGCCCAAAGTGGGCTGGGGTGCCACTTCCCCCTAGGGCCCATGCGCCTAGGGTAGGGGAAACCCTAAAGGGGGGCGCCCCCTTGCTTGGGGGGCAAGCCCCCCACCCCTTGGCCGCCGCCCCCTAGGAGATTGCATCTCCTAGGGCCGGCGCCCCCTAGGCCCCCCTATATATAGTGGGGGGGGGGGGGAGAGGGCCTCTGACCCACGCCATTGGTGCCTCCCTCTCCCTCTCCAACACCTCCTCCTCCTCCATAGAGCTTGGCGAAGCCCTGCCGGAGTACTGTTGCTCTACCACCACCACGCCGTCGTGCTGCTGCTGGAGCCATCTTCCTCAACCTCTCCTTCCCCCTTGCTGGATCAAGAAGGAGGAGATGTCACGCTGACCGTATGTGTGTTGAACGCGGAGGTGCCGTCCCTTCGGCGCTAGGATCTCCGGTGATTTGGATCACATCGAGTACGACTACCTCATTCCCGTTCTTTGAACGCTTCCGTTCGCTCGTTGCTGGATGAACTCATAGATGGATCTTGGTGAAACCGTAGGAAATTTTTTGTTTTCTGCAACGTTCCACAACAGTGGTATCAGAGCCAGGTCTATGTGTAGTTCTCTTTGCATGAGTAGAACACAATTTGTTGTGGTCATAGATGTTGTCAACTTTCTTGCCGCTACTAGTCTTATTTTGCTTCAGCGGTATTGTGGGATGAAGCGGCCCGGACCAACCTTACACGTACCCTTACGTGAGACTGGTTCCACTGACTAACATGCACTAGTTGCATAAGGTGGCTGGCGGGTGTCTGTCTCTCCCACTTTAGTTGGAGTGGATTCGATGAAAAGGGTCCTTATGAAGGGTAAATAGAAGTTGACAAATCACGTTGTGGCTTTCACGTAGGTAAGAAAACATTATTGCTAGAACCCTATTGCAGCCACGTAAAACTTGCAACAACAATTAGAAGACGTCTAACTTGTTTTTGCAGCAAGTGTTTTGTGATGTGATATGGCCAAAGTTGTGATGAATGATGAATGATATATATGTGATGTATGAGATGTTCATGTCATTGTAATAGGAATCACGACTTGCATGTCGATGAGTATGACAACCGGCAGGAGCCATAGGAGTTGTCTTTATTTTTTGTATGACATGCGTGTCATTGAGAAACGCCATGTAAATTACTTTACTTTATTGCTAAACGTGTTAGCCATAGTAGTAGAAGTAATAGTTGGCGAGCAACTTCATGGAGACACGATGATGGAGATCATGGTGTCATGCCGGTGACAAGATGATCATGGAGCCCCAAGATGGAGATCAAAGGAGCTATGTGATATTGGCCATATCATGTCACTATTATTATTTGATTGCATGTGATGTTTATCATGTTTTTGCATCTTGTTTACTTACAACGACGGTAGTAAATAAGATGATCCCTCATAATAATTTCAAGAAAGTGTTCCCCCTAACTGTGCACCGTTGCGACAGTTCGTTGTTTCGAGGCATCACATGATGATCGGGTGTGATAGATTCCAACGTTCACATACAACGGGTGTAAGACAGATTTACACATGCAAACACTTAGGTTGACTTGACGAGCCTAGCATGTACAGACATGGCCTCGGAACACAGAAGACCGAAAGGTCGAGCATGAGTCGTATAGAAGATACGATCAACATGAAGATGTTCACCGATGTTGACTAGTCCGTCTCACGTGATGATCGGACACGGCCTAGTTAACTCGGATCATGTTATACTTAGATGACTGGAGGGATGCCTATCTAAGTGGGAGTTCATTGAATAATTTGATTAGATGAACTTAATTATCATGAACTTAGTCTAAAATATTTACAATATGTCTTGTAGATCAAATGGCCAACGTAGTCCTCAACTTCAACGCGTTCCTAGAGAAAACCAAGCTGAAAGACGATGGCAGCAACTACACGGACTGGGTCCGGAACCTGAGGATCATCCTCATAGCTGCCAAGAAAGATTATGTCCTACAAGCACCGCTAGGTGACGCACATGTTCTCCCTGCAGAACAAGATGTTATGAACGCTTGGCAGGCACGTACCGATGACTACTCCCTCGTTCAGTGCGGCATGCTTTACAGCTTAGAGCCAGGGCTCCAAAAACGTTTTGAGAGACATGGAGCATATGAGATGTTCGAAGAGCTGAAAATGGTTTTCCAAGCTCATGCCCGGGTCGAGAGATATCAAGTCTCCGACAAGTTCTTCAGCTGTAAGATGGAGGAAAACAGTTCTGTCAATGAGCACATACTCACTATGTCTGGGTTGCATAACCGCTTGACTCAGCTGGGAGTTAATCTCCCAGATGACGCGGTCATTGACAGAATCCTTCAGTCGCTTCCACCGAGCTACAAGAGCTTTGTGATGAACTTCAATATGCAGGGGATAGAAAAGACCATTCCCGAAGTATTTGCAATGCTGAAATCAGTAGAGGTAGAAGTCAAAAAGGACCATCATGTGTTGATGGTGAATAAAACCACTAAGTTCAAAAAGGGCAAGGGTAAGAAGAACTTCAAGAAGGACGGCAAGGGAGTTGCCGCGCCCGGTAAGCAAGCTGCCGGGAAGAAGCCAAAGAATGGACCCAAGCCCGAGACTAAGTGCTTTTATTGCAAGGAAAGTGGTCACTGGAAGCGGAACTGCCCCAAATACTTAGCGGACAAGAAGGCCGGCAAAACGAAAGGTATATGTGATATACATGTAATTGATGTGTACCTTACCAGTACTCGTAGTAACTCCTGGGTATTTGATACCGGTGCAGTTGCTCACATTTGTAACTCAAAGCAGGAGCTGCGGAATAAGCGGAGACTGGCGAAGAAAGAGGTGACGATGCGCGTCGGGAATGGTTCTAAGGTCGATGTGATCGCCGTCGGCACGCTACCTCTACATTTACCTACGAGATTAGTTTTAAACCTTAATAATTGTTATTTAGTACCAGCTTTGAGCATGAACATTGTATCAGGATCTCGTTTAATACGAGATGGCTACTCATTTAAATCCGAGAATAATGGTTGTTCTATTTATATGAGAGATATGTTTTATGGTCATGCTCCGATGGTGAATGGTTTATTCTTAATGAATCTTGAGCGTAATGCTACACATATTCATAGTGTGAGTACCAAAAGATGTAAGGTTGATAATGATAGTCCCACATACTTGTGGCACTGCCGCCTTGGTCACATAGGTGTCAAACGCATGAAGAAGCTCCATGCAGATAGACTTTTAGAGTCTCTTGATTACAAATCATTTGACACATGTGAACCATGCCTCATGGGTAAAATGACCAAGACTCCGTTCTCAGGAACAATGGAGCGAGCAACCAATTTATTGGAAATCATACATACTGATGTGTGCGGTCCAATGAGTGTTGAGGCTCGCGGTGGCTATCGTTATGTTCTCACCCTCACTGATGACTTGAGTAGATATGGGTATATCTATTTAATGAAACACAAGTCTGAGACCTTTGAAAAGTTCAAGGAATTTCAGAGTGAGGTTGAAAATCAACGTGACAGGAAAATCAAGTTCCTGCGATCAGATCATGGAGGAGAATACTTGAGTCACGAATTTGGCACACACTTAAGAAAATGTGGAATAGTTTCACAACTCACGTCGCCTGGAACACCTCAGCGTAATGGTGTGTCCGAACGTCGTAATCGCACTCTATTAGATATGGTGCGATCTATGATGTCTCTTACCGATTTACCGCTATCTTTTCGGGGCTATGCTTTAGAGACTGCCGCATTCACTTTAAATAGGGCTCCGTCGAAATCCGTTGAGACGACACCGTATGAATTATAGTTTGGGAAGAAACCTAAGCTGTCATTTCTAAAAGTTTGGGGATGCGATGATTATGTCAAGAAACTTCAACCTGAAAAGCTCGAACCCAAGTCGGAAAAATGCGTCTTCATAGGATACCCTAAAGAAACTATTGGGTATACCTTCTACCTTAGATCCGAAGGCAAGATCTTTGTTGCCAAGAATGGATCCTTTCTAGAGAAGGAGTTTCTCTCAAAAGAAGTAAATGGGAGGAAAGTAGAACTTGATGAAGTATTACCTCTTGAACCGGAAAGTGGTGCAACTCAAGAAAATGTTCCTGAGGTGCCTGCACCGACTAGAGAGGAGGTTAATAATGATGATCAAGATACTTCTGATCAAGCTCCTACTGAAATTCGTAGGTCCACAAGGACACGTTCCGCACCGGAGTGGTATGGCAACCCTGTCTTGGAAATGATGTTGTTAGACAACGGTGAACCTTCGAACTATGAAGAAGCGATGGCAGGCCCGGATTCCGACAAATGGCTGGAAGCCATGAAATCTGAGATAGGATCCATGTATGAAAACGAAGTATGGACTTTGACTGACTTGCCTATTGAGAGGCGAGCCATAGAAAATAAATGGATCTTTAAGAAGAAGACAGACGTGGATGGTAATATGACCATCTATAAAGCTCGGCTTGTCGCTAAGGGTTATCGACAAGTTCAAGGGGTTGACTACGATGAGACTTTCTCACCGGTAGCGAAGCTGAAGTCCGTCCGAATCATGTTAGCAATTGCCTCATTCTATGATTATGAAATATGGCAAATGGACGTCAAAACGGCATTCCTTAATGGTTTTCTTAAGGAAGAATTGTATATGATACAGCCGGAAGGTTTTGTCGATCCTAAGAATGCTGACAAGGTGTGCAAGCTCCAACGCTCGATTTATGGGCTGGTGCAAGCATCTCGGAGTTGGAACATTCGCTTTGATGAGATGATCAAAGCGTTTGGGTTTATGCAGACTTATGGAGAAGCCTGCGTTTACAAGAAAGTGAGTGGGAGCTCTGTAGCATTTCTCATATTATATGTAGATGACATACTTTTGATGGGAAATGATATAGAGCTTTTGGACAGCATTAAGGCCTACTTGAATAAGAGTTTTTCAGTGAAGGACCTTGGAGAAGCTGCATATATATTAGGCATCAAGATCTATAGAGATAGATCAAGACGCCTCATAGGTCTTTCACAAAGCACATATCTTGATAAGATATTGAAGAAATTCAATATGGATCAGTCTAAGAAGGGGTTCTTGCCTGTGTTGCAAGGTGTGAAATTGAGCTCAGCTCAATGTCCGACCACGGCAGAAGATATAGAAGAGATGAGTGTCATCCCCTATGCCTTAGCCATAGGTTCTATTATGTATGCCATGCTGTGTACCAGACCTGATGTAAACCTTGCCGTAAGTTTGGTAGGTAGGTACCAAAGTAATCCCGGCAAGGAACACTGGACAGCGGTCAAGAATATCCTGAAGTACCTGAAAAGGACTAAGGAAATGTTTCTCGTTTATGGAGGTGACGAAGAGCTCGTCGTAAAGGGTTACGTCGACGCTAGCTTCGACACAGATCTGGATGACTCTAAGTCACAAACCGGATACGTGTATATTTTGAATGGTGGGGCAGTAAGCTGGTGCAGTTGCAAGCAGAGCGTCGTGGCGGGATCTACATGTGAAGCGGAGTACATGGCAGCCTCGGAGGCAGCGCATGAAGCAATTTGGGTGAAGGAGTTCATCACCGACCTAGGAGTCATACCCAATGCGTCGGGGCCGATCAAACTCTTCTGTGACAACACTGGAGCTATTGCACTTGCCAAGGAGCCCAGGTTTCCCAAGAAGACCAGGCACATCAAGCGTCGCTTCAACTCCATTCGTGAAAATGTTCAAGATGGAGACATAGATATTTGTAAAGTACATACGGACCTGAATGTAGCAGATCCGTTGACTAAACCTCTCCCTAGAGCAAAACATGATCAACACCAGAATTCCATGGGTGTTCGATTCATCACAATGTAACTAGATTATTGACTCTAGTGCAAGTGGGAGACTGTTGGAAATATGCCCTAGAGGCAATAATAAAAGCGACATGATAATTGTCTTTTATTCATGCTATAATTGTGTTATCCGGAAATCGTAATACATGTGTGAATAAATAGACACCAACATGTCCCTAGTAAGCCTCTAGTTGACTAGCTCGTTGATCAACAGATAGTCATGGTTTCCTGACTATGGACATTGGATGTCATTGATAACGAGATCACATCATTAGGAGAATGATGTGATGGACAAGACCCAATCCTAAACATAGCACAAGATCGTATAGTCCGTTTGCTAGAGTTTTTTCAATGTCAAGTATCTTTTCCTTAGACCATGAGATTGTGTAACTCCCAGATACCGTAGGAGTGCTTTGGGTGTACCAAACGTCACAACGTAACTGGGTGACTATAAAGGTATACTATGGGTATCTCCGAAAATGTCTATTGGGTTGACACGGATCAAGACTGGGATTTGTCACTCCGTATGACGAAGAGGTATCTCTGGGCCCACTCGGTAATGCATCATCACAATGAGCTCAAAGTGACCAAGTGTCTGGTCACGGGATCATGCATTACGGTACGAGTAAAGTGACTTGCCGGTAACGAGATTGAACGAGGTATTGGGATACCGACGATCGAATCTCGGGCAAGTAACGCACCGATTAACAAAGGGAATTGTATTTGGGGTTGCTTGAATCCTCGACATCGTGGTTCATCCAATGAGATCATCGAGGAGCATGTGGGAGCCAACATGGGTATCCAGATCCCGCTGTTGGTTATTGACCGGAGAGCCTTCTCGGTCATGTCTACATGTCTCCCGAACCCGTAGGGTCTACACACTTAAGGTTCGGTGACGCTAGAGTGGTTAGGAAGACTTGTATGTGATTACCGAATGTTGTTCGGAGTCCCGAATGAGATCCCAGACGCCACGAGGAGTTTCGGAATGGTCCGGAGGTAAAGAATTATATATAGGAAGTGCTGTTTCGGCCATCGGGACAAGTTTCGGGGTCACCGGTATTGTACCGGGACCACCAGAAGGGTTCCGGGGGTCCACCGGGTGGGGCCACCTATCCCGGAGGGCCCCATGGGCTGAAGTGGGAAGGGATCCAGCCCAAAGTGGGCTGGGGCGCCACTTCCCCCTAGGGCCCATGCGCCTAGGGTAGGGGAAACCCTAAAGGGGGGCGCCCCCTTGCTTGGGGGGCAAGCCCCCCACCCCTTGGCCGCCGCCCCCTAGGAGATTGCATCTCCTAGGGCCGGCGCCCCCCCTAGGCCCCCCTATATATAGTGGGGGGGGGGGAGAGAGGGCCTCTGACCCACGCCATTGGTGCCTCCCTCTCCCTCTCCAACACCTCCTCCTCCTCCATAGAGCTTGGCGAAGCCCTGCCGGAGTACTGTTGCTCTACCACCACCACGCCGTCGTGCTGCTGCTGGAGCCATCTTCCTCAACCTCTCCTTCCCCCTTGCTGGATCAAGAAGGAGACGTCACGCCGACCGTACGTGTGTTGAACGCGGAGGTGCCGTCCGTTCGGCGCTAGGATCTCCGGTGATTTGGATCACGTCGAGTACGACTACCTCATCCCCGTTCTTTGAACGCTTCCGCTCGCGATCTACAAAGGTATGTAGATGCATCCAATCACTCGTTACTAGATGAACTCATAGATGGATCTTGGTGAAACCGTAGGAAAATTTTTGTTTTCTGCAACGTTCCCCAACATGTCCATGTATGACCCATTTGGCTATATTTTCATTAGCATATAGTCAAAGGCTCACCATTGGGAGATGGCATGATAAGTGAGTGGCTTAAATTTATATGAATGACATAATAGTGAATTATATATAGCGCACTTTGGACAAGTTAAGAGTATATGTTCAGAATTCATATAGCAATGATTCAACATATAACTTCTTTATTAAAACTATAATAAGGTATCAGTTGCATCCAAATGAAAAGGGAATTGAATACTTGCATGATCGTTCAATTTCTATAAACAGAATATGAAACTTCAAATTCGCATGAACAGAAAATGGTTGGTAGCTGCAAAAAAAGTCGAACAGAAAAGTGAACTCAATGATTACATAACATTGAAATAGATGCCTAGAGTTACTTTATTATCTCTATGTTACAATATGAAATAACTTGGTTTATTCGTGTATGCTAGCAGTATGCAGTGAAGGCATTCTTTTCTATCATTCCCAAATTAATATGACCTTGCACAACAACGACGGCGGACAACATTCACGTCTGACGGACGGAGATTTGTATCTACTCTTCAATCCATCTAATGTTTATCATTGCAACACATAACATGCATATTTTGCTTGCACCTCTTTTACCTGTGTAATTCTGTACATATCTCTAACACATGTTTTTGATACACTAATAATTTACTGCAGGTTGAGCATTTATCTCTAAACTTATTTTCCTTTTCTTCAGAATATTGCTGATAAGCTTTTTCATCTTTCGATTCTTAGCCATTAATTCCATGGACAATGCTACCTCCCAATACAAAGTCTTCAGGGAACAATGGTGTGAACAAAACTAAGTGGAATTTTACCATACAAAACTGCAGGCATGCGAGATGCTCTCTCTATTTCACCCTCACTGGTTACTATGCTAAGACATGCATCAACTTGGTTTGATTTCCTAAAAGGGGGCACGAAGCCCACCACAGCATGTAACCATGCATTCTCGCATGCGACTTATATTCTGTTTATACATATATTCCCTTTTAGTTCTCATATATATTAAATATTCATCTTCCATACAAACAAATCTCACTAACATATGTCACAACCAATTCCCGCAGCAACGCGTGGAGTATCATCTAGTTTTTATTTAACATGACCTTTTATTGAAGTTCAATCCAAACACTTTCTTTTTTATAATTATTTGGTCACACGGTCTCGTATACTTAAAAAAGGAAGAAAACCGAGAACACTTGCATGCTGTTGGTTTTGCACTAGCTATACTTATTTTTACAACACATTGTGCATTTCTTAGTAACAGGGTTTCCGCAACAAAGGTGTATGTCTCTATCTAGTTGTGACAAAGTCGTGCCATTTCAAGCAGAATGCCTCATTTCACCATGGAACTTTCATTTCTTTTCCCATTTTCCAAAATGAAAAGACAGATCCACTTATTAGTACGATATGTTAACTCAGAGGCGTTCATTATGGGTGTGCCAACTTCAACTTTTCTCATTATTATCAATTTCAGTCAACTTCAATTGATGACATGACAAGGCGAAAGGTGAGCCTGAAGAGGAAGAGGGCGCGGGTGCTCGTTGCCTGCGGAGGCTAGAACCGTAGTGGCGTCGTTCTATCAGCATGGAGGAGAAGGGGAAAACAGGCATGCGGACAAAAGGAGGCGGTCCCGCTGTCAAAACAGAAAGAGAATGCGTGGATCACCATGATCTGTCTGGCAGACTGAAAACATAAGATCTTCCAAGACTGCTCTCAAATCACCTATTCACTCGCGTTGAATGAACAGTGCACCCCGTGCTTCTAATTTCTAACCAAATGCGTGTTGAATGAACAATGCACCCCGTGCATCTAATTTCTAACCAAATTCTAACCGTATACATCGCTTTCGGCCGTTGGATCTTCATGCGTAGATAGCCCATATGTATTATAAGGTACTCTAAAGTTTATTCCAAAGGATAAAACCAAATGACTGCCAACATTGTCCAGCTCCAGTTCGAACACATTTAGAGTTCTTTCGCTTATCAACTCAATGAACTAAATATTTACCGGCTTAATCTCTTGAAGGTGCTCATAAGGATACAGGGATACAATGTGCAAGCATGCATTCATGGGGTGAGTATACATCTGTTGTTTAATTATGATCATGGGATCTGCATTTGTGTTGTATTTCTAAAAAAAAACTATTTAGTCAAGCATACTCTATGATTTTCCATGCTAACTATGTTTCATAAAGTTACATTTTGGTCAAACTCTCAGCACAATCATTTGAAAAATAACAATTAATAATCCGGGGTAGTACATATATATAAACTAAAACCATGCATACACCAGCAAGCCATGAGGAAAAAGCAACAGTAAACAGAAAATTGACAAAAATTGGCATAATAAACATCATAAAGTATACAAAAGGTGTCGAGCGAATTCAAGTGCTGCGCATGGACATTAATTGGTTAAATTACGCACGGCTCGACCATGCAGTTGTCGACATCGAGCGACCTGGCCAGCACGTCGGTTGGAACCGGCGGCGAGCCAATGTACAATGCATCAGCCAACTTCTGCGTGCCTGGAAGCTGGCGGTTGAAGGCCGATATGGCGGCAGCGGGGGAACCATTGTTGTTCCTCTCAAAGTGGACGAGGCCGCGTGGGAAGACAAACATTTCCCCTTTGCAGACGGTGCGAGCGACAAACTTGCCTGAGCTGGTGAAGGAGCCGACGTCGAGGGAGCCCTCGAGGACGAAGAGGAGTTCGCTGACCCGCGGGTGGGTGTGTGGCGGGTTTGCACCCCACGGTGCGTAGTCGACGCGAGACATGGATGTGCGTTAGGCAGAAACGTCTTACCTCGACCTGAGGCGACGTGCTACGTGTTTATAGGCAGGGGCGCACATCCCTGAAGCGCATACATCGTTGAGATCTTTACAGGAGGTTTACATCTTGCAGAAGAAGAGATAGAATCGGTTATAGGAGAGAGGAAGAGATTACATGCAACTTAAACTAACCATCTATCCTATATCCCGCGCCTTGCGAACCTGGGACTCTCCCTGTCATGCGTGACATGTACATGACACAATACGGCTCAATATATTGTGTTTGACACTCTCCCTTAATCACAACTTCATTTAGTTGAGATTATGTTTAAAGTCTTCAAAACTTCGAATGGGTAGTGCCTTGGTGAATCCATCTGCAACCTGATCATTGGAATGCACAAAACGAATATCAAGTTGTTTTTGAGCCACTCGCTCTCTGACAAAATGAAAGTCAATTTTAATATGTTTCATCCTGGCATGAAAAACAGGATTAACAGACAAATAAGTTGCACCCAAATTGTCACACCATAAGCATGGAGCTTGTTTGCTTTTTACACCAATCTCCCTTAGCAGAGACTGCACCTATATGATTTCAGCTGTAGCATTTGCTAATGCCTTGTATTCTGCCTCATTACTGGACCTGGAAACAGTGGCCTGTTTTCTTGCACACCATGAAATCAAGTTAGGACCAAAGAACACTGCAAATCCCCCAGTAGAACGTCTGTCATCCAAACAGCCTGCCCAATCAGAGTCTGAGAAAGCACTAAGCAATGTGGATGATGACTTGCTGAAGTTAAGACCAATATTAAGAGTGTTCTTGACATATCTAACTATTCGCTTAGCAGCAGTCAGGTGAACAGTGGTCGGTGCATGAAGAAATTGACTGACTTTGTTAACAGCAAATGATATATCAGGTCTTGTAAGAGTGAGATATTGAAGTGCACCTACAAGACTTCTGTATTTAGTGCTGTCTTCCTGACTCAAGGCTTGTCCTTCTGTGAGAGATAATTTTTCTGAACTAGATAATGGAGTAGGTGAAGGTTTACAGCCTTGCAAGCCAGCCTTTCTTACTAGATCAGTTGCATATTTTTCTTGAGACAAGTGAAGTCCATCATCATGTTTCTTCACTCTATCCCTAAGAAATAATGCAAATCTCCAAGATCCTTAAGAGCAAACTCTGCACTGAGGTCCTTCAACAATCCTGTTATGGCTTCATCAGATGAGCTTGTAACGATAATATCATCAACATAGATGAGAACAAAGATATGAGTATTGCACTTGTTATAAATGAACAGTGTGGTGTCAGACTTAGACAGAACAAAGCCAAGAGTTTGCATCTTTTGACTGAGACGTGAATAACACGCCCTTGGAGCCTGCTTTAACCCATATAAAGCTTTGTCAAGTCTGCACACATGCAACGGTGCACTTTTGCTTTCAAACCCAGGAGGTTGTTTCATGTACACTTCCTCTTCCAGAACACCATGAAGAAACGCGTTCTGAACGTCTAGCTGTCTAAGACTCCAGCCCCTGGACACAACAATGGACAAAACACGACTAATGGTTGCAGCTTTTACCACTGGACTAAATGTATCCTCATAGTCAATACCATACCTTTGCTTGAAACCTTTTGCCACAAGTCTTGCCTTGTAACGATCAATGGTGCCATCAGATTTTCTCTTGATCCGAAACACCCACTTGCAATCAATGAGATTTTTACCCTGTTGTGGAGGGACCAACTGCCATGTTTTGTTTCTTTTCAGCGCCATGTATTCTTCATTCATAGCCTTTTTCCAGTTTTCATCAGCTAGGGCTTCATCAAGTGTGTAGGGTTCACCTGGTTCACCTGTAGAACACACCATGCCATATTTCGTCATATGCTTATAATTGATTGGTTGAATTACTCCCTGTTGTAGCCGTGTGCGTCTCGGTGGTGGAGTAGCTTGTGTTGATGGCGCAGAAGATCCCGTGCAACCTGTGGGAGCAGTAGGAACTGATCCCGAGGCAGATCTGGGCGAAGCAGCATCGGGTTCAGCAGCAGATTTTGCCCGTGGATTTTCTGTGGCAGCAGGTGACGGTGTGCAACAGCGTGGCTCCGCAAAAGATCTCAGCGGACATGGCTCATCATTGCGCCGTGATGAGGGGCCAGCGTCCGCTGCGCCAGAGGCAGGTCCCGCGCCGGTCGGCCGACGCAGATCGCGCCGTTTGTAGCAAACGGGCTGGACCGGAAACCGGGCCCCCGAAGGGCCAAAGGGAGGCGGACAGGTGCCGTCGCGTGATTCACCCGGGTTGGTGAAGGCGCCTCCGCGACTCGCAGGTTGCCGCGTGGCAGACGCGGGCTGGCTATCCACGGCACGCGCGGTTGTTGGCGCTGTCGGCACGGATTTCCGAGGGGATCCCGCCCCCCTGCCAGCAGCGCAAGAATCCGAGGCTGATCCGCTGGGCAGGTCTGCCTCTGCCACGGGAGCTGATCCCGAGGCTGATTTGCTCCCTGGTTCAGGGCACATAAAATATGGCCCTTGTACTTCATTTTCTTCATCATTTTCTAATCCATTTTCTCCTGCAACATAACACAACTCGTGCACACTGGTTTGAGGGTGAGTCAACATATGATCATCATGGTTTCGTTCCCCTTCATCGAGGCCAGTAAGAGAGGATGGTATAAGAAGGATTTCTTTACGAAGTAAAGCACCGGTGTTAGGGTGTAGATCAGCGAAGGGAAATTTGTTCTCATCAAACACAACATCACGAGAAATGTAGACACGGCCTGTAGAAACATCTAGGCACTTGACCCCCTTGTGTTGTGCACTATATCCAAGGAAAACACACTATTTAGATCAGAACATGAGTTTGCGAGAGTTGTATGGGCGGAGATTAGGCCAGCATGCACACCCAAAAACACGTAGAGATGTGTAGTTGGGTTTGACATGAAGAAGCCGTTCTGTGGGAGTTTCATTGTTTATGACATGGCTCGGGAGCATATTGATGATATGAACGGCAGTGAGAAGCGCTTCATCCCAGAATTTTAGAGGCATGGAAGCACCTGCTAAGAGTGCGAGGCCAACTTCAACTATATGCCTATGCTTACGTTCGGCAGAACCATTTTGTTGGTGAGCATGAGGGCATGACACATGGTGTGAAATGCCAAGTGTTTGGAAAAAGGAATTTAATTTCTCATATTCCCCTCCCCAGTCAGATTGAACAGCAATGATCTTGCTATCAAACTTACATTCAACAAGTGCTTGAAATTTTTTGAACACTTGGAAAACATCGGATCTTTTTTTGAGAAGATAGATCCAGGAGAATTTGCTATAGTCATCAACAAAACTGACATAGTATGTGTTTCTACCAACAGAACTAGGAGCAGGGCCCCAAACATCAGAAAAGATTAACTGCAATGGTTGAGTAGAGACACTTGTAGAAATAGGATATGGTAATTGATGACTTTTTGCTCTTTGGCAAGAATCACAAATAGTTTCAATATTTCGCTCACCAACAAATGGGAGCTTATTTTTCCTAAGCAAACGTTCAACAAGAGGAAAAGAAGCATGGCCTAAACGATCGTGCCAACGTGTTGAAGAGAGTTTGACAACACCATAGGCTTGTTTACTGAATCTCCTAAGCTCCGTAATCAACGGGTAAAGCCCTCGAATGCATCTACCTCGATATAGTACCTTCTTCGTGGCCTGATCCTTTATCAAAAAGAAAAAGGATGGAATTCAATAAAGACATGATTGTCAATGGTAATGCGATGAACGGATAGGAGATTTTTGTTGGCACTAGGAACATGTAAAATTTTCCGAAGATGACTTTTACGAGAAGGGGTACGTATAACCGAGTGACCAATGTGACGTATGCTCATACCTGCACCACTGGCGGTGTGGATCTGGTCCTTCCCGTGATACTTCTCACGGAGGGTCACCTTCTCTAGCTCACCCGTGAGGTGATTGGTGGCGCCACTGTCAAGGTACCAATTGGTGTCGACGCCATAGGATCCTTCAGCGACAGCAGCAACCTTGTCATCATCTTCAGAGGAGGCATCGTCTTCGTCGAAGCGATACCAGCAGTCTTTGGCCGTGTGACCTGGCTTCCCGCAGATTTGGCAGTGGACGGCATCAGGACGTGAACGACCCGAGCCGCCGCGGCGACCTCTGTTGTTGGTGGAGATGGGGCGACCACCGCGAGAGCCGCCGTTGTTGGTGTTGCCGCTGTTGTGCTTGCCCTTGGCGCGAGGAGGACCGCGATGACGTGAAGGGTAGCCACCGCGCCCGCGAGTTGCTGCGTTTGCCGACGACTTGAACCCGCCGCCAACACCCTGGTACTGGGCGACGCGCTGGTCGAAGTTGCTCAACATGGAGTAGAGCTCATCGAGGGACACCAGCGTGACGCGAGCATCCAGGGCCGAGACCAGCGGCTGGTAGTCCATGTCCAGCCCGTGAAGAAGGTATGAGATCAGCTCGTCGTCCTGGATGGGCTTGCCAGCGGCGGCGAGCTCATCAGCAAGGCCACGCATGGCGGCGAAGTAGGCGGCCACCGATTGGTTCCCTTTTTGCGCATTGATCAAGGAAGTGCGGATGTTGTTGGCGTGGCTCAAAGACTGCGACGATAACATACCTGCGAGCGCTGTCCACAGACCATGCGCGGTGGTGACCGCGGTGACCGCGATGAGCACCTCTTTTGTGAGGTTGTTGAGCAGGTAGCCCAAAACCTGCTGGTCCTCCTTCACCCAGATGGGATGGAGAGGATTGAGCTCGGTCGACTCCTTCCCCTCCTTGTCCTTGGTGACGAGGAGGCGGGACGGCTCCGTCAGAGTGCCGTCGACGTAGCCATAGAAGCCGGCTCCCCTCAACTGCGGCGAGATTTGGGTGCGCCACAGGACGTAGTTCGTCCGGGAGAGCTTCTCCGTGACCTGACCGCTAAAGTTGGATTGGGTGGCACTGGAGGAAGACATGGCTGGCACTAGAGGAGATCAGCTAGGGTTTGAAAGAGGAGGCTCTGATTATCATGTGCGTTAGGCAGAAACGTCACCTCGACCTGAGGCGATGTGCTACGTGTTTATAGGCAGGGGCGCACATCCTTGAAGTGCATACATCGTTGAGATCTTTACAGGAGGTTTACATCTTGCAGAAGAAGAGATAGAATCAGTTACAGGAGATAGGAAGAGATTACATGCAACTTAAACTAATCATCTATCCTATATCCTGCGCCTTGCGAACCTGGGACTCTCCCTGTCATGCGTGACATGTACATGACACAATACGGCTCAATATATTGTGTTTGACAATGGACATGTTAGACAAATAAGCCGTCCATGCATACGTGAACTAGCTAAACGTGAGTGCATGCATGTATTAGCTGCGTGTAGTGTGTGCGTGTTCTGTTGACGGGAATCGGGGGAGCGTTGGAGTCGGTCCTGGCGGGCACGCACGACCTGGGCATGTACGTGCATGTCGCCGGGGGCCGTGGATGGCGCGGGCTGGACCAAGTGCTCAGCGTGATCTGAGACGTGGGTACGTGCCCGGCGAGTCCCAGGGTATAAATACCCCTGCATTGTAAATTGTAACAGATGGATCTGGAGTTTGTTGCTCGAGGTGAGAGAGAAATGGCCGTTGGTGCAGCCAGCGGCGTACGTGCGCCGGGGCAAACTCTTGCTGTGTTCTTCTTGTTCTTCTTGCTTCTTTCTTCTACGTCTCTGCAAGAGAGAGAGAGAGAGCTGAAGGTGAGGAGGAGAGCTAGGGCTAGACACCAACAGGACACGCCCAGCGTGTTGAGCCCTGGGACTTTGTCTACGTTCGGCGTCTGCTAAGGCCGGCGGTGGCGGCGTTATCTGCGTCATTCCCTTCTTGAAGGCATCGTCGTGGAGAAGTTCAAGGCCACTCTCTGCTATCTCCGGAGGAAACTCTAAATCGGATGATCGGATGATGGCGGCGCTCTGGTGTCGTTCCTCCCTTGGGGGTGTCATTCTTGGAGGTACACACGTGATCGAGGGACCAGAGGACGGATTCTTTGGTGGAGCAGTGATTCATCCTACACACTGATGGCGACGGATCTTGATGGCGTGACGCAGTGCAGATTTGGAGTTCACTATGGGAGGATGGACTCGCGCAGGAGGACGACGCTGTCGGGCATCGTGGTGGCGTCGATGGCAGAGAGACCTGGCACAGTACATGCAACAGTACAGCTCTGTAGATGGATTGATGGCAGGTGGCTGCGGCGGCCTCATACCCGGCATGCGTCCTGGTTGAGGAGTGCGCCGGACTAGTAGGTGGCCCATACCCGACAGGCGTCCTGGTTGGGACCCCAGGTCTTAAATGTTTATGTTTGGTTGCGATGTCTGTTTGGTATTAGACCCAGACTATCTGCGCCCCTTCATCAATTGGATAGGTGTAGCGACAGTTGTTGCTTAGACGGTGACTTTAGTCTTGCAGTTGTATAGATTTGTAATGTTTTATGAGAATAATTAATAAAGTGACCGTATACATCGCCCAGATACAAAGGCAGGAGGTCATCTTCTTTTTCTAAAAAAAAAGCCTCTTGAAGATGCTCATAGTGGTATAGGGATAGGATGTGTGAGCATACGTTCGTGGCGTGAGTGTACGTCTGTTGTTTATGAGCATGGGATCTGCATTTGTATTGCATTTCTAAAAAAACTGTTTAGTCAAGCATACTTTATGATTTTCCATGATAGCTATGTTTCATAAAGTTGCATTTTGGTCAAACTCTCAGCACAATCATTTCAACAATAATAATTAATAATTTGGGGTAGTACATATATAGGAGTATAAACCAAAACCATACATACATATATATCACCAGCAAGCAATGAAGAAAAAGCAACAGTAAACAGCGAAATGACAAAAAATGGCATAATAATAAACATCATAAAGTATACAAAAGGTGACGAGCGAATTCAAGTGCTGCGCGCGAGATTAAGTTGTTAAATTACGCATGGCTCGACCATGCAGTCGTCGACATCGAGCGCCCTGGCCAGCACGTCGGATGGAACCGGCGGCGAGGCAGTGTACAATGCCTCAGCCAACTTCTGCGTGCCCGGAAGCTGGCTGTTGAAGGCCGATATGGCGGCGGCGGGAGAACCATTGTTGTTCTTCTGAAAGTGGACGAGGCCGCGTGGGAAGACAAACATTTCCCCTTTGCAGACGGTGCGAGCGATAAACTTGCCGGTGCTGGTGATGAATCCAACGTCAAGGGAGCCCTCAAGGACGAAGAGGAGCTCGCTGGCCCGCGGGTGGGTGTGCGGCGGGTTCGCGCCCCATGGTGCGTAGTCGATGCGAGACATGGACACGCCCATGGTGTTGAGCCCCGGGACCTTGTCTACGGTCGCCGCCGTTACCACGGAGCCTGACGGGTTGCCGCCCGTGCTGCCAGGGACGGACAGCACATCGGAGAAGAAGTCGCTCGCCATCGTGCTCTCCGGCCTCTTGCACGGGTACCCGTTTAGCCGCAGTGCTGCACACAAGCACGTACGTATGCACATTTGACCCGTTCATTATCCATAGAAGCAAGTATTGGACAGATAGTGTACATGGACGATCACACTTACGGCCGTCGAGTGATTTGTAGTCGGCGACGCACAGGTCCTGGAGCATGTCGGGGTCGCCGGCGAGCAAGGGCGCGGCGAGGGCCAGGAGCACGGCGTAGGCGGCGAGGAGGACAGCCGGGTGCTGCTTGCTCGCCATTGTCAAGTACTGCTTGGATGCTTGGTCTTCACTCTTGAACTTAGCTGTGAGAGTGGAGATGAGGATCGATGAGAATGGAAGCATGCAGCGCGCATGCACATATAGTGCCGCGCAGCGTAACGGAGACGCGACCGATGGACGTATGGCGAAATTAGTTGGTCGACGTACGGTTTTAATGTGGCTTCGATCCATGGCAATCTTTTGCATCTAAATCAAGCAAAGTATGCGTAACTAAATGCAACCATTGTGTCATTGTAAGCGATACCATGCATGTGGAGGTTGGACGTACAGTTTGGACATACAATGCATGCAAAGTTTCTTAGTTGGGAGAAAGCTATATGTTACAGATCAAGGGTTTGCGGAAGAATGGTTACCAGTGACAAGTCAACAATGAAAGGCCAGTAGTGGCTCGGTGATTCACTCAGGGGTACAACACCAGTTACGGCTAAGGGCGTCTCCAAAGCGGAGCTTCAAACCGCACACAACCGTCTGGACTGTGTGGTCCTCACGTGTTTAGCCATCCACCACGGTTCTGTATCGATCATTGAAGTGGTCTGGACGTATTTCCCCCCGCAAATTAGAGACAAGCGTGAAGGGGGGGGGGGGGGGGGGGGGGTTGATACGTTTCTATCGTATCTACTTTTTCAAACTCTTTTATCCTTATTTTGGACTCTAATTTGCATGCTTTGAATGGAACTAACCAGGAGTGACGCTGTTTTCAGCAGAATTGCCATGATGTTATTTTTGTGCAGAATAAAAAGTTCTCGAAATGACATGAAACTTCACAGAGTCAAGTTCTGGAATTAATAAAAAATATTGGTGACAAAATCAGCGGTAGGGGGCCCACACCCTAGCCACAAAGGGTGCGGGGCGCGTCCACCCCACTAGGGCGCACCCTCCGACCTTGTGGGCCCCCTGGAACTCCACCGACCTCAACTCCAACTCCATATATTCTTTTTCGGGGAGAAAAGAATTAGAGAGAAGGATTCATCGCGTTTTACGATACGGAGCCGACGCCAAGCCCTGTTCTTCGTCGGGAGGGCAGATCTGGAGTCCGTTTTGGGCTCCATAGAGGGGAATTCTTCGCCATCATCATCATCATCAATCATTCTCCATCACCAATTTCATGATGCTCACCGCCGTGCGTAAGTAATTCCATCGTAGGCTTGCTGCACCGTGATGGGTTGGATGAGATTTACCATGTAATCGAGTTGGTTTTGTTAGGGTTTGATCCCTAGTATCCACTATGTTCTAAGACTGATGTTGCTATGACTTTGCTATGCTTAATGGTTGTCACTAGGGCTCGAGTGCTATGATTTCAGATCTGAGCCATTTATTTTTTCATGAATATATTTGTGTTCTTGATCTGATATTGCAAGTTATAGTCACCTAGTACGTGTTATGATCCGGCAACCCCAGAGTGACAATAATCGGGACCACTCCCGATGATGACCGTAGTTTGAGGAGTTCATGTATCTCTAATGCTTTCTAACAGGACCTTAATATTGCTTAGTATCCCTTAGTCGTTTTCGTACTTAAAAGGAAGCCTTAATATACCTTAGTTTCTAACAGGACCCCGCCGCCACGGGAGGGTAGGAAAAAAGATGTCATACAAGTTCTTTTCCATAAGCACGTATGACTATATTCGGAATACATGCCTACATTATATTGATGAACCGGAGCTAGTTCTGTGTCACCTTATGTTATAACCGTTGCATGATGAATGCTATCCAACATAATTATCCATCATGGATCCATTGCCTACGAGCTCGTTTCATATTGATCTTTGCTAAGTTACTTTTCCATTGCCACTGTTACGATTCCTACAAAATTGCTACAATTACTTTTCCCACCATTGCCGCTACATCCATAGTACTTTGCTACTAAATACTTTGCTATAGATATTAAGTCTTTCAGGTGTGGTTGAATTGACAACTCAGCTGCTAATACTCAAGAATATTCTTTGGCTCCCCTTGTGTTGAATCAATAAATTTGGGTTGAATACTCTACCCTTGAAAACTGTTGCGATCCCCTATACTTGTGGGTTATCAAGACCTTTTTCTGGCGCCGTTGCAGGGGAGCATAGCTCTATTCTCTGAGTCACTTCGGATTTATATCTGTTGATCACTATGAGGAACTTGAAAGATCAAAGAACTAACATTTTCCCCTCAACTACGAGGGGAGGTAAGGAACTGCCATCTAGGTTTGCACTTGATTCTCCTTCTGTTTTGAGTAAACTTGCGACACCTACAGCTGCTATTGATTCTGATATGTCGCATGTTATTGAAGATGCCATTTCTGCTATGCATGATGCTTATAATGAAACTACTTCTCTGCTTGATAATACTGTGCCACTAGGTGAATTTCTTGATGAACAATTGCTAGGGTTAGACAGCATGAAATTACTGAAACTAATGATATTATTGAAAATGATGATTATGATTCTCCCCCTAGATATGAATTGCCTGTTGTTCCTAAGGGTTATGTTTTGGATGAAGAAACTGTTAGAGACTTCTTTGCTTCCAATGATAGAGAGGATCTTAAGAAACTGTTAGCTAAGCTAAAAGAAAAGTCCTTGAATGCTAGAATAAAATATGATCCCACTTTTACTACTTCACCTATCTTTGTTACTGATAAGGATTATGAATTCTCTGTCGATCCTGAGTTAATTACTTTGGTTGAATCTGATCCTTTTCATGGCTATGAATCTGAAATTGTTGTGGCACATCTTACTAAATTGAATGGTATAGCCACCCTATTTGCTCATGAGGAAAAAAATTGCTATTACTATATTCTCAAATTGTTTCCTTTCTCATTAAAGGGTGATACTAAGTTATGGTTTAATTCTCTTGCTCCTGGTTGTGTGCGTAGTCCCAGGATATGAGTTATTACTTCTCTGCAAAATATTTCCCCGCTCATAAGAAACAAGCTGCTTTAAAGGAAATATTTAACTTTATGCAATCCGAAGAAGAGAGTCTCCCACAAGCTTGGGGGAGGCTTCTCCAATTACTTAATGCTTTGTCAGATCATCCTCTCAAAAAAATGAAATAGTTGATATCTTTTATAATGGACTAATCGATACTTCCAAAGACCACCTGGATAGTTGTGCTGGTTGTGTTTTCAGGGAAAGAACCCTTGAGCAAGCTGAATTGCTATTAAATAATATATTTAGTAATGAAAATGATTGGACACTTCCCGAACCAACTCCGAAGCCAACTCCAAAGTAAAGGGGTATTCTATTTCTCAGTCCTGAAGATATGCAAGAGGCAAAGAAATCTATGAAAGAAAAATGTATTAAAGCTGAAGATGTTAAGAATCTACCACTCATTGAAGAAACACATGGTCTTGATAACCCGGCATAGGTAGTAGAGGTAAACTCTCTCCATAGATTTTATGAAGGTGATATTCCTCATAATAAGTCTGCTAGTCAATGCTTTGATGAGTTTGATAATTTTATTGTTATACAAGAAAATTTCAATGCTTATGTTAGTAGACAATTGAAACGTAATGCTTACATGCTTGATCACCTTAATTATATGAATAGTGTTGTTAATGATCTTAAGCTTATTGGTAAACATGCTTCCATGGTTACAACTCAAGTAGAACACGTACTTAAAGCTCAGGATGATTTGCTTAATGAGTTGATAGCAAAAATAATGATAATGCTGTTAGGGTTATGACTAGAGGCGGTAAAATGACCCAGGAACCTTTGTATCCTGAGGGCCATTCTAAGAGAGTTGAGCCAGTCCTATGAGAGAACCAATACTGATGCAGCTAATCCTCGTACTAAAAAGAAAAAGAAAATTGATAGGACTCTGCATGCTAGTGAACCTGCCATAAACACACCTGAGAATCCCAATGATATTTATATTTCTGATGCTAAGACACAATCTGGCGATGAACATGAACTTAGTGATAATGCTAATAATGATCTTCACTTTGATGCTCAACCTAGTAATGATAATGATGTAGAGATTGAACCTGCTGTTGATCCTGACAACCGACAATCAAAGAATCAACGTTATGATAAGAGAGATTTTTTTGCTAGAAAACATGGTAAAGAAAGAGAACCATGGATTCAAAAACCCATGCCCTTTCCTCCTAAGCCATCCAAGAAAAAGGATGATGAAGATTTTGAGCGTTTTGCTGAAATGATTAGACCTATCGTTTTATGTATGCGTTTGACTGATATGCTTAAAATGTCTCCTTATGCTAAGTATATGAAATATATTGTTACTAATAAAAGAAAGATATCAAAAGCTGAAATTTTCACCATGCTTGCTAATTATACTTTTAAGGGTGGAATACTAAAGAAACTTGGAGATCCAGGAGTACCAACTATACCATGCTCCATTAAAAGAAACTATGTTAAACTGCTTTATGTGATCTTGGAGCCGGTGTTAGTGTTATGCCTTTGATTTATATCGTAGACTTGAATTGAATAAGTTGACACCTACTGAAATTCCTTTGCAAATGGCTAATAAGTCAACTACTACACCCATCGGTATTTGTGAGGATGTGTCTGTTGTGGTTGCAAACGTTACTATCATAGCAGACTTTGTTATTCTTGATATTCCCGAGGACGACAGTATGTCGATTATCCTTGGTAGACCCTTTTTGAATATTGCGGGGGCTGTTATTAATTGCAATAAAGGCAATGTCAAGTTTCATGTTAATGGTAATGAGCATACGGTACACTTTCCGAAGAAACAACCTCAAGTTCATAGTATCAATTCTATTGGAAAATTTCAAGTATTACTATCGAAGGTTTTGAGTTCCCTCTTCCTACTGCCAAAAAGAAATATGATATTCTTACTGTTGGGGAAATGCATATCCCCGTTGAGGTAACCTAGTTTTATTCAAAAATTCTCTAGTTTCATGTCATTCAGAAGAAGTTTGTTAATAAGACTTGATCAACCTTATTAATGGATTTCTTCTGATGAGCATGAGATGGATGAATTTAGAAGGCACAACTCTCTATACCCATCTTTTACTTTCTGTTATTTAGATTTAGTAAAGCAAAAATAGTATTTTTAGTCTATTTTCTGAATTATCCATGCAATAAAAATATCCCGAAAATAAAAGTTCTCCAAATGCCCTAAAAATTGGATATGATTTTTTATAGAATATTTTAGAATTTCTGGTGCAAAGAACACACCAGGGGTCCTCACTAGCTAGCCACTGATACGTCTCCAACGTATCTACTTTTCCAAACACTTTTGCCCCTGTTTTGGACTCTAACTTGCATGATTTGAATGGAACTAACCCAGACTGACGCTGTTTTCAGCAGAACTGCCATGGTGTTATTTTTGTGCAGAGATAATAGTTCTCGGAATGACCTGAAAATCCACGGAGACACGTTTTGAAATTAATGAAAAATACTGGCGAAAGAATCAGCATAAGGGGGCCCACACCCTGTCCACGAGGGTGCAGGGCGCCCCCCTGGGGTGTGCCCCCGTGCCTCATGGGCCCCCTGGGGCTCCAACGACCTCAACCCCAACTCCATATATTCACTTTCGGGGAGGAAAAAAAATCAGAGAAAAGGATTCATTGCATTTTACGATACGGAGCCGCCGCCAAGCCCTAATCTTCCTCGGGATGGCTGATCTGGACTCCGCTCGGGGCTCCAGAGAGGGGAATCCGTCGCCATCGTCATCATCAACCATCCTCCATCACCAATTTCATGATGCTCACCACTGTGTGTGAGTAATCTCATCGTAGGCTTGCTGGACGGTGATGGGTTGGATGAGATTTAACATGTAATCGAGTTTGTTTTGTTAGGGTTTGATCCCTAGTATCCATTTTGTTCTAAGATTGATGTAGCTATGACTTTGCTTAATGCTTGTCACTAGGGCCCGAGTGCCATGATTTCAAATCTGAACCTATTATGTTTTCATGAATATATGTGAGTTCTTGATCCTATCTTGCAAGTCAATAGTCACCTACTATGTGTTACGATCCGGCAACCCCGAAGTGACAATAATCGGGACCACTCCCGGTGATGACCGTAGTTTGAGGAGTTCATGTATTCACTAAGTGTTAATGCTTTGGTCCGGTACTCTATTAAAATGAGGCCTTAATATCCCTTAGTTTCCAATAGGACCCTGCTTCCACGGGAGGGTAGGACAAAAGATGTCATGCAAGTTCTTTTCCATAAGCACGTATGATTATATTCGGAATACATGCCTACAATACATTGATGAACTAGAGCTAGTTCCGTGTCACCCTATGTTGTAACTGTTGCATGAGGAACCAGATCCGACATAATCATCCATTCACTGGTAGAAAAAGGGCCTATAGTCCCGGTTCGTAAGGGCCTTGAGTCCCAGTTCCTGAACCGGGACTAAAGTGTCGGTACTAATGCCCCGACCCTTTAGTCCCGGTTCAATCCAGAACCGGGACTGATGGGCCTCCACGTGGGCAGTGCGCAGAGCCCAGGCAGGAGACCCTTTGGTCCTGGTTGGTGGCACCAACCGGGACCAATAGGCATCCACGCGTCAGCATTTCTGTGGCTGGGGTTTTTGTTTTTTTGAAAGGGGGGGGGGGGTTGGGGGTTTTGGGGGGTTAATTTAGGTGTTTCATATATTGTGTTAGCTAGCTATAATTAATAGAGAAAAGTGTCCTCTCTTATGTCCGTGCTTGGTCGACGCTACGTACTATACATACGTATAGAGAGGACTAGACACGCTGGCTAGCGAGTAAGCAAACGAAGGAAACAGAAGATCGTCATGAACATATATGCATACAAAGAGAAGTGATATCGACCACCTCTCCTTCTCCGAGAGATTGGTCGAATAACAAGTTCTCGCATATCTATCTGACACTACCGGCTACATATATACAATAATTGTCTCTTACAAATATAATCATACAGACTCAGGGTCAACATAGAATTCTCCGTCTTCAGGGATCACGTGGTCAAGAAAGAATGCCGCCAATTCCTCTTGAATTGCTCGCATGCGAGCTGGTGCTAGGAGTTCATCCCGCTTCCGAAACATCTAATTTAAAGAAGGGGGTCAATACATATATATATATATAAATGAATGAAACTCAACACAAATGATGGTAATAAAATAATATTGTGAATGTTGTTATTTACGTACTTCATATTGTTCGTCAGTGTAGCCCCGCTCACAGGTCGTGTGGCGGATGGACTCACAAACATAGTATCCACAGAAATCATTCCCTTGTTCCTGCCACAACCACTTTACAAGAAATAAAGGTTAATCAAACTGATAAACAAGAATGCCAAATGGTATTGAGGAAACTAGCGCTTGAATGACTAGTAGATGCGCTTAAAATGCTACTATAGCTAGTACTTACTTTCGGGTGTCTAAATTGCAGCTCCTTCGGTAGTCCCAGAGCTTTTCTGGTGAATTTTCTCCAAACCCTGCCGGACAAAGAAAACAATTACTTGATATATCAGGAAATGAACAAAGTTGCTGATATGGTGGATAATGAGTCATGTCTGCATAGTCCTTGGGATCTTTTGTCTTGAGTCTAAGACGGTTACTAGTCCCTGCTCAAGCTTAATATGTAGGAGAATATAGTGGAAACTGCACACGCATGCATAACTCATCAATTACATTAATATAACCTTGACTAATATATAAGGGAAACCGAATACGCACAAGGCAGTAACACTCACTTGAAGTTGTAAGGAAAGAGTATTATATCTTTGTTTTGATTTATTATCAATGATTGTAGCATGCTGGCTTCGGTTTCTGCGGCATGAAATTTAACCTGAGTTGCATCTATGAGATATGTGTTAATGAACCCAATATCACCGACTTGTCTTTTCTTCAATTCGATGATCTTCAATCTGCATAATATAGTGAGGATGATTATAAATACATGCAATGAAAGAGCTAAGCTATATAGAGAAACTTAATGACAGAAGTAGTACTACTTACAGACAGTAGCAGGCAACCGTTGTTTTATCGAGGGCCAATTGATTGAAAAACTGATAGAACTCCTCAAATGGAACAGGCAACAGATCAATTCCAACGAGGCCATGCTCCTTTTTAATTTTCACATACAAAGTACTCCTCCCCCCAGAGTCTCTGCAGATTTTCAAGTACCAATCATGCAATCTTCGCATCATCGTTGATAGAGATCTTTCATCTTTGACGAGAGGCTTCCGGTACTCGTATCTTTGTATCTGCATGTCCATGGGTTCATAATGTACTTCGTCGGGCAGGTAATCTGCAAGATTGCTATAACCGGGCACCATCCTCGGATCATTAGCGACGTTGTGGCTAGGCACCTTGAGCGGGGGGCATGATTGCTTCGCTTGTTCGCCGAGCTGGGCAATTTGTTTCCCAGCTCGTCGTTCTTTCAGCCTTTGATCACTGACAGTACTTCCCGACCGCTCCGCTTCGGCAAATTCCTTTCCAATAATGCGGTTATAGTTTCCTTTCGGCGGATCAGACTTCGGTGGTTTTGTCAGGGCAGCCAGAGTGCGCTTCACTTTCACCTGATCTACCTTCTCCTCCGGAGGTGGATGTTTCTTTGCTTTCACCCCTTCAAATAATTTCCTCACTTCTTCTCGCGCGATCTCGGCGTTCTCCTCCTGGGTCCTCTCGTATGGTAACTTCTCTGGAGTCTTCAGAGAAGGACCGAATCTGTATGTCCTCCCACCTCTGGTTGTACTGCTAGATGCCGACCGAGCAAACGGTGCAGTTGTCTTCTTTACTTGCTTAAGAGGCGGAGGAGAAGGACTACGACGCGTCGGAGCAGCTGGAGCGGTGGCAGGTCTCTTCTGCCCTTGCTGACGAGGCGGAGAAGGAGGAGGCTGGCTGCTTGGGCGCGTCGGCGCAGGCGGAGAAGGAGGCGGAGTGCCGCCACGCGCCGGAGAAGGAGCCGGCCGAGGGCCCTGATCGTCACTCGCCGGAGGAGGAGGTGGTGGAGGAGGCGGAGTGCCCTGACTTGCCGGAGGAGGAGGAGGAGGCGGAGGCGTCCAGTTCGGAAGGTTGATGAGCTCCTTCCGCCATAGGCATGGAGTCTTCAGAGAAGACCCCAGCCGAGTCTCCCCTTCACCGGTAGGGTGGTCAAGCTGGAGGTCCTCAAATCCCTCCGTTATCTCATCCACCATCACCCTAGCATATCCTTCTGGAATCGGCCAGCAGTGAAAAGTTGCGCCGGGTTCAGTAGGATAAACAGAGCCAACAGCCGCCTTGACCTTCAAATTCATCCATTGCGTCATAAGGTGGCAATTTTGAGACTCCGTTATAGCATCCACGGGATAGCTGGCAGGAGCCGTCAAGGCATGCTCCGGCTGAAGCAGCTTGGTGGAAGCCACGCTGCTTCTGCGCTGAGATGGCGGGGTAGCTTCGGGGGAGGCTTCGGCAGTACGTTTGCTGCGATTTGCTTCTCGTTCCTCTATCGCATCTACCCTTGCTTGCAGCGCCTGCATTTGGGTCTGCTGCACTTTTTTCCTCCTCTCATGGGATTTGTAACCGCCTGCGTCCGGAAACCCAACCTTCCACGGAACGGAGCCTGGCGTGCCTCGGGTCCGTCCAGGGTGCTCAGGATTCCCGAGGGCCATTGTGAGCTCGTCGTTCTCTCTGTCTGGAGAGAACGTCCCTTCCTGCGCTGCTTCGATATACTGCTTAAGCTTACTGACTGGTATGTCCATTTGATCGTTCGTCCAAATGCACTTCCCTGTTACAGGGTCCAAGGTTCCGCCAGCCCCGAAGAACCAAGTCCGGCAACGGTCTAGCCAGGTAATTGTCTCTGGTTCGATCCCTTTATGAACCAGATCATTCTTAATCTTGGACCACTTAGGCCGGGCTACGAGGTAGCCACCTGACCCCGTGCGATGGTGAAGCTTCTGAATTGTTTGTCGCCGACATCTTCTGACTCTTTTCCGATGTCTTGTGGGCCACAAATGCGGGCCAGTGATCTCTGATCTTCTCATATCTGCCCTTGAATTCTGGTGTCTCATTATTTTCGACAAACTTACTCAGCGCTTTCTTCCACCTCCTGAATAGTTCTGCCATCCTCTTCAGAGCAAAAGACTTGATTAATTTCTCTTTAACTGGGTTCTCTGGATTATCCTCAGGCGGTAGGGTGAAATTTGACTTCAGCTCAGTCCAAAGATCATTTTTCTGCATATCATTGACATAAGACACCTCAGGGTCTTCTGTAGCCGGCTTAAACCATTGCTGGATGGTTATCGGGATCTTGTCCCTAACCAGAACCCCGCACTGAGCAAAAAATGCGCTCTTTGTCCGGAGGGGTTCAATAGGTTGGCCGTCGGGCGCGATTGCTATGATCTCAAACTTTTCATTCGAGCTCAACTTTTTTTCGGGCATCGTCTCTTTACCGAAGTTGTGCTCGATCCGGAGGGCTAGAAAAAAGAACAAAGACTTAATTAATATGTGTACATACCAAAACAATGAATGCATCAATCAGCTAGTCAGCATAGGCTTAACTAATATATATACCTGGCCGGACTCGGTTCGGTCACCGGAGCCATCATCACGGTCTCCTTCTTGCACCGGCATTGGGTCACCGGAGCCGTCCTCATGTTCTTCTTCTTGCACCGGCATTAGGTCACCGTAGCCAGCTTGTTCACCCTCTCCTTCCAGACCATCGGTTTCGTTGAGAAACAACGAGATGGCATCACTTCCTTCTGCGATTATGTCCCTCAACAACGCTTCTTTTGTTGCTTCGTCTAGGGCGGTGTCCATAGTTTCTACAAATATTTACAACATGGCAATTATTATTCAAACATGACATATGGATATATTAGTGCCAAACATAGAACTAGCTACCTAATCATAGTAAGCTATCGGGAGGGGGTATATATCGACAACGACGACACTACATCTATGTCCCTCAACGACCCTTGTTCCCGATAAAAAAAGAGGAAGAAGAAGAAAAAAAGAGGAGAAGAAAGAATAGAGGAGAAGAACCCTCGAACCCTTGACCCCTAGACGACCATCTTCTTCCTCTCATGTTCGAGAGGATCGTCGAGGGGTCGGGAGGTTGCCTAGTGTCAAAGGATTCAACAAAACCATGTCTTCATTATTAGGCGAAAGTAACATGTGCATGATGGTACGAAGCTCTTCAAAGTTGTTCTGGAACGGAGTCCCAGATAGGATAATTCGCTTTTTGGTACAAAGTTCAGAAAGAGCCTTCCGAATATCGCTATTTGGAAGGCCTTTCCTGAATTCGTACCAAAAGGCGGATTATTCTATCCGGGACTCCATTCCAGAACAACTTTGCAGAACTTCGTACCAACATGCCCTGGTTACTTCCGGCTAATGATGAAGGCATGGATTTCTTCAATAATTTGACACTAGGAATCCTCTCTTGACCCCTCGGCGATCCTCGACCCCTCGAACCCTCGACGACCCTGAAACCCTCGACCCCTAGATGACCCTCTTCTTCCTCTCATGTTCGAGAGAATCGCCGAGGGGTCGGGAGGTTGCATAGTGTCAAAGGATTCAACAAAACCATGTCTTCATCATTAGGCGAATGTAACATGTGCATGATGGTACGAAGCTCTTCAAAGTTGTTCTGGAACGGAGTCCCAGATAGGATAATTCGCTTTTTGGTACAAATTTCAGAAAGAGCCTTCCGAATATCGCTATTTGGAAGGCCTTTGCTGAATTCGTACCAAAAGGCGGATTATTCTATCTGGGACTCCATTCCAGAACAACTTTGCAGAACTTCGTACCAACATGCCCTGGTTACTTCCGGCTAATGATGAAGGCATGGATTTCTTCAATACTTTGACACTAGGAAACCTCTTTTGATCCCTCGGCGATCCTCGACCCCTGGAACCCTCGACGACCCTGGAACCCTCGACCCCTAGACGACCCTGCTGGAACCCTCGACCCTCGACCCTATAGAACCCTCGAACCCTCGACCCTGAAACCCTTGACCCTTGACCCCTTAACGACCCTCGACCCTCTACCCTAGTTCCCGACCCTCGAAGAAAAAAAGAAGAAAAAAGAGGAGAAGAAGAAAGGAATAGTGGAGAAGAAGAGAAAATAGAATATTCTATTTTCTCTTCTTCTCCACTATTCCTTTCTTCTTCTCCTCTTCTTTTTCTTCTTTTTTCTTCTTCTTATTTATTTCTCCTCTTCTTTTTGGTAGAGGAAACCCTAAGTAGCAAGTATCGTGGGTGTGAGATACATGTGGCCGTCGGTGTCGGACACTACATCCACGTCCCACAAGTGACGTGGGCGTCGAAGCCCGCGCCACTTGTGGGATGTGGATGTAGTGTCCGACACCGACAGTACATGTATCTTGCGCCGACGATACTTTCTATTTAGGGTTTCTCCTCTACCGCTCGGCGACCCTCGACGACCCTCGTTCCCGATAAAATAAAGAGGAAGAAGAAGAAGAAAAAAGAAGAGAAGAAAGAATAGAGGAGAAGGCTTCCTCTTCTTCCTCTCCTCTTCTTCTCCCTCTTCTTCCCCTTCTTCCTCGCCTCTCTCATGAATGTCCGACATTCTCGACCCCCCCCCACGTGTCGAAGAAAAAAAAGAAGAAAACAAATAGGAGAAGAAGAAAGGAATAGAGGAGAAGAAGAGAAAAATAGAATATATATTCTATTTTTCTCTTCTTCTCCTCTATTCCTTTCTTCTTCTCCTCTTCTTTTTCTTCTTTTTTCTTCTTCTTATTTATTTCTCCGTCTTCCTCTCCCTATCTCGGCGACCCTAGACCCCATCTCGACCCTCGACCCCTAGGCGACCGTCGACCCCTCTCTTTTTATTCTTCCTCTTCTTTTTTATCCTCTTCTTCCTCTACCGCTCGGCGACCCTCGACGACCCTCGTTCCCGATAAAAAAAGAGGAAGCAGAAGAAAAAAAAGAGGAGAAGAAAGAATAGAGGAGATCTTCTCCTCTATTCTTTCTTCTCATCTTTTTTATTTTCTTATTCCTCTTCTTTTTTATCCTCTTCCTCCTCTCATGTTCGACGACCCTCGACCCCTCGGCGACCCTAGACCCCCTCTCGACCCCCTCTTCTTCTCCCTCTTCTTCCCCGCCTCTCTCATGAATGTCCGACGTCCCCCCTCCCCCCCTCATCATCATCTATCATCCCCCCTCTCATGTTCGACTACCCTCGACCCCTTGGCCGCCCTCTCGACACACCCACGACCTAAAATGAAAATAACCTAAAATTCACTAAAGTTATCGATGACCCTCTCGACACACCCACGAATAAGAAAATATATCATCTTCTTCATCTCCTCTTCTTTGCATATTCACATAGCCACATACACATACATAGCCACATACATATAGAACTTTTCTGAACATATATATATAGCCACATTCATATAGAACTTTTCTAAACATATATAGATGATTTTCTAAAAATGTAACTTTTGCATATATGAACAGAGAGCAGCGGCGGCAATGGGTGGCATCGTCAGCGACGGGGATGGGAAAGGGGGGAGCTCACTGGGGGCGGGCGGCGACGGGGAGAGAAGGCCAGCGACGGGAAGGAGGACGGCGGGCTCGGGGATGCCGGCGACGGGGATGGCGTGCGCGGGGCGGCACGTGGTGACGGGGACGACGGGCTCGGGGTGGCACACGGCGACGGGGACGGCCGCGGGCTTGGGGCGGCACACGGCGACGGGGACGAGGAGGCGGGGCTTGGGGCAAGGCGGACGGCAGGGAGCTCGGGGCAGGTCGGCCGGCGACGGGCAGGAGGGCGCAACGACGACGACAGCGACAGGGCACGACGACGGCGATGGGGCAGGGCACAGCGACGGCAACGGGGCAGGGCGCGGCGACGGCGACGAGGAGGACGAGCAGCCTGGCAGCGTCGGCGATGGGGAATGGAGTAGTTGGCGAAAATTTCCAAAGTGTGGGCTTATATAGCAGAGCCTTTAGTCCCGGTTCGTGGCAACAACCGGGACTAAACATGGGCATTAGTCCCGATTGGTGCCACCAACCGAGACCAAAGGCCTCTTTTCAGCAGCCCAAAGGCGGGAAGCGGCGGCCTTTGGTCTCGGTTGGTGGCACCAACCGGGACTAAAGGGGGGCACTGGTCACAGTTGGTGCCACGAACCGTGACCAATGCCCCCTTTAGTCCCGGTTGGTGGCACCAACCGGGACCAATGGCCTTGTGCTGCCCCGCGCCCAAAAGTTTAGTCCCACATCACTAGCTGAAGGGCGCCGGCACTGGTTTATAAGCGCTGGTGTGCCTCCCCATTCGAGCTCCTCTCTAATGCAGGCTTTCGGGCCTAAACTTGCTACTGCCTGTGGGCCTATTGGGACTTCCGCGGGCCTGAATCCTGGCCCATGTAGGGTTTCTAGTCGTATTCAGGCCGTGGAGGCCCAGTAGGAGGCATTTTTTTTGGTTTTTCTTTTTTATTTCTACATTTTTTTGGTTTTTTATTTTTTTATTTCTACTTAAAACTAAATACTTACAGTTTTTTAGTGATTTCTTTTTGCTTTTAGGTCACAAAAATTATAAACTTTCTGTTAGTGCCATTAGTTTTCAATTTTGAATAGTTTAAATTTGAATTTTTAAAAATTTGTGTGAATCGCTAGTTTATGAATAACTTTACTATAAAAATAGAATTTTTTCTATTTAGTTTTTATTTATACTTACAACTAAATACTTATAGTTTTTTAGTGATTTCTTTTTGATTTTAGGTCACAAAAATTATAAACTTTCTGTTAGTGCCATTAGTTTTAAAATTTTTAATAGTTTAAATTTGAATTTTTAAAAATTTGTGTGAATCACTAGTTTATGAATAACTTTACTATAAAAATAGATTTTTTTTCTATTTATTTTTTATTTATACTTACAACTAAATACTTATAGCTTTTTAGTGATTTCTTTTTGATTTTAGGTCACAAAAATTACAAACTTTGTGTTAGTGCCATTAGTTTTAAAATTTTGAATAGTTTAACTTTGAATTTTATAAAATTTGTGTGAATCACTAGTTTATGAATAACTTTACTATAAAAATAGATTTTTTTTTCTTCTTTGCTATTTATTTTTTATTTATACTTACAATTAAATACTTATAGTTTTATTTTAGGTCACAAAAATTATATTCTTTTTGCTATTGAAGAATATTATAGTTTTATTTTAGTTGATCATAACATAATATTTTAATTGATTGTTTTTATTTTCATAAAAGTTTTGTAGTTCATTCTGTTTGCTATTAATTCATTCTTTGAGCTAAATGACTCTGAAATTGGAAAGCATTTAAAAATGAACTCTGAAAAGGTTGAGAGTTGGCATGGTATCATCATTTCACCCACATAGCATGTTCCAAAAAGTAGAGAGGGTTACGACAAAAACTTGATGCACTTCGTGTACAAAATGGACAATCACTTTCGAAGTATCAAAGTTTTGAACCATAAGACATGAAAGCATTTCAAATGAACTCTGAAAAAGTTGAAAGTTGGGATGGTATCATAATTTCACCCACATAGCATGTGCATGTACAAAACGGACAATGGTAGCATGTTCGTTTGTTACAAATTTGGCATGGTGTCATCATAATAGTTGCGGGAGAAAGTCTTCACTTTTTCTTCGCTTGTGTCATTTGCTTATTGCGCCGTAACCATGGATAATCTTCATTGTTTATCAGGATGCTTGGGTCAGCCTTGACATTGAAGGGAGGAATTTCATGAAACTTTTCATAATCTTCAGACATGTCTGTCTTGCTGTCCACTCCCAGGATGTCCCTTTTTCCTGAAAGAACTATGTGGCGCTTTGGCTTATCGTATGATGTATTCGCTTCCTTATCTTCTCTTTTTATTGGTTTGGTAGACATGTCCTTCACATAGATAACCTGTGCCACATCATTGGCTAGGACGAACGGTTCGTCAGTGTACCCAAGATTTTTCAGATCCACTATTGTCATTCCGTACTGTTGGTCTACCTGTACCCCACCGCCTAACAGATTGACCCATTTGCACTTAAACAAAGGGACCTTAAAATCAGGTCCGTAGTCAAGTTCCCATATGTCCACTATGTAACCATAATATGTGTCCTTTCCGCTCTCGGTTGCTGCATCAAAGCGAACACCGCTGTTTTGGTTGGTGCTCTTTTGATCTTGGGCGATCGTGTAAAATGTATTCCCATTTATCTCGCATCCTTTGTAAGTCAATATAGTCAATGGTCCCCTGGACAACAAGTACAACTCATCACAAACAGTGTTGTCACCTCTGAGACGTGTTTCCAACCAACTGCTGAAAGTCCTGATGTGTTCACAGGTAATCCAGTCGTCGCATTGCTCCGGGTGTTTGGAGCGCAGACTTTTCTTGTGTTCATCGACATACGGGGTCACCAAGGTAGAGTTCTGTAGAACTGTGTAGTGTGCTTGAGACCAAGAATATTCGTCCCTGCATATTATTGAGTCTCTTCCAAGAGTGCCTTTTCTAGTTAGTCTCCCCTCATACCGTGATTTAGGGAGACCTATCTTGTTAAGGCCTGGAATGAAGTCAACACAAAACCCGATAACATCTTCTATTTGATGGCCCATGGAGATGCTTCCTTCTGGCCTAGCGCGGTTACGGACATATTTCTTTAGGACTCCCATGAACCTCTCAAAGGGGAACATATTGTGTAGATATACGGGCCCGAGGATGACAATCTCGTTGACTAGATGAACTAGGACGTGCGTCATGATATTGAAGAAGGATGGTGGGAACACCAGCTCGAAACTGACAAGACATTGCGCCACATCACTCCTTAGCCTTGGTACGATTTCTGGATCGATCACCTTCTGAGAGATTGCATTGAGGAATGCACATAGCTTCACAATGGCTAATTGGACGTTTTCCGGTAGAAGCCCCCTTAATGCAACCGGAAACAGTTGCGTCATAATCACGTGGCAGTCATGAGACTTTAGGTTCTGAAACTTTTTCTCTGGCATATTTATTATTCCCTTTATATTCGACGAGAAGCCAGTCGTGACCTTCATACCGAGCAGGCATTCAAAGAAGATTTCTTTCTCTTCTTTCGTAAGAGCGTAGCTGCCAGGACCTTTATACTGCTTCAGAGGCATGCCGTCTTTTTCGTGCAAATGTTGCAGGTCCTCCCGTGCCTCAGGTGTATCTTTTGTCTTCCCATACACGCCCAAGAAGCCTAGCAGGTTAACGCAAAGGTTCTTCGTCACGTGCATCACGTCGATTGAGGAGCGGACCTCTAGGTCTTTCCAGTAGGGTAGGTCCCAAAATATAGATTTCTTCTTCCACATGGGTGCAGGTCCCTCAGCGTCATTCGGAACAGCTAGTCCATCGGGACCCTTTCCAAAGATTACGTAGTGTAAATCATTGACCATAGCAAGCACGTGATCACCGGTGCGCATGGCGGGCTTCTTCCGGTGATCTGCCTCGCCTTTGAAATGCTTGCCTTTATTTCGACATTGATGGTTGGTCAGAAGAAATCGACGATGGCCCAGGTACACATTCTTCCTGCATTTGTCCAGGTATATACTTTCAGTGTCAAATAAATAGTGCGTGCATGCGTGGTATCCTTTGTTTGTCTGTCCTGAAAGGTTACTGAGAGCGGGCCAATCATTGATGGTCACGAACAGCAACGCCTTAAGGTTAAATTCCTCCTGTCTGTGCTCATCCCGCGTACGTACACCGTTTCCATTCCACAGCTGTAAAAGTTCTTCAACTAATGGCCTTAGGTACACATCAATATCGTTGCCGGGTTGCTTAGGGCCTTGGATGAGAACTGGCATCATAATGAACTTCCGCTTCATGCACATCCAAGGAGGAAGGATATACATACATAGAATCACGGGCCAGGTGCTGTGATTGCTACTCTGCTCCCCAAAAGGATAAATGCCATCCGCGCTTAAAGCAAACCATACATTCCTTGGGTCCTTTGCAAACTCATCCCAGTACTTTCTCTCGATTTTTCTCCACTGCGAGCCGTCAGCGGGTGCTCTCAACTTCCCATCTTTCTTTCAGTTCTCACTGTGCCATCGCATCAACTTGGCATGCTCTTCGTTTCTGAACAGACGTTTCAACCGTGGTATTATAGGAGCATACCACATCACCTTCGCAGGAACCCTCTTCCTGTGGGGCTCGCCGTCAACATCACCAGGGTCATCTCGTCTGATCTTATACCGCAACGCACCGCATACCGGGCATGCGTTCAGATCCTTGTATGCACCGCGGTAGAGGATGCAGTCATTAGGGCATGCATGTATCTTCTCCACCTCCAATCCTAGAGGGCATACGACCTTCTTTGCTGCGTATGTACTGTCGGGCAATTTGTTATCCTTTGGAAGCTTCTTCTTCAATATTTTCAGTAGCTTCTCAAATCCTTTGTCAGCCACAGCATTCTCTGCCTTCCACTGCAGCAATTCCAGTACGGTACCGAGCTTTGTGTTGCCATCTTCGCAATTGGGGTATAACCCTTTTTTGTGATCCTCTAACATGCGATCGAACTTCAGCTTCTCCTTTTGACTAATGCATTGCGTCCTTGCATCGACAATGACCCGGCGGAGATCATCATCATCGGGCACATCGTTTGGTTCCTCTTGATCTTCAGCAGCTTCACCCATGGCAGCATCATTGGGCACATCGTCTGGTTCCTCTTGATCTTCACCAGCTCCCCCCGATGCAGCATCACCGTATTCAGGGGGCACATAGTTGTCATCGTACTCTTCTTCTTCGCCGTCTTCCATCATAACCCCTATTTCTCCGTGCCTCGTCCAAACATTATAGTGTGGCATGAAACCCTTGTAAAGCAGGTGGGAGTGAAGGATTTTCCGGTTAGAGTAAGACCTCGTATTCCCACATTCAGTGCATGGACAACACATAAAACCATTCTACTTGTTTGCCTCAGCCGCATCGAGAAACTCATGCACGCCCTTAATGTACTCGCGGGTGTGTCTGTCACCGTACATCCATTGTCGGTTCATCTGCGTGCATTATATATAATTAAGTGTCCAAATTAATAGAAGTTCATCATCAGATTAAAACCAAAGTGCATACATAGTTCTCATCTAATAACATATAGCTCTCCAGAGCATCTAATTAATTAAACCATACATTGAAACTATGTAAAACATTTCAATGCGAAAACAAATGCGATCATAATCGCAACCAAGGTAACAATTGATCCAACGGCATAATGATACCAAGCCTCGGTATGAATGGCATATTTTCTAATCTTTCTAATCTTCAAGCGCATTGCATCCATCTTGATCTTGTGATCATCGACGACATCCGCAACATGCAACTCCAATATCATCTTCTCCTCCTCAATTTTTTTTATTTTTTCCTTAAACAAATTGTTTTCTTCTTCAACTAAATTTAACCTCTCGACAATAGGGTCAGTTGGCATTTCCGATTCACATACATCCTAGATAAATAAAATCTATGTCACGTTGGTCGGCATAATTTTCATAAACAATAAATGAACCAATAGTTATAAAGATAATATACATACCAAATCCGAATCATAGACAGGACGAGGGCCGACGGGGGCGGATACCAAAACCATCGCACTATATAAGATGCAATAATAAATGCAAGAAAATGATACAAGTATCTATCTAAACATACAAGTAAGAATATTTTTCCTTTCAGAAAGAAGATAAGAACAAGAGGCTCACCATGGTGGTGTCGGTGATGAGATCGGCGCGGGTGATCGACGGTGGTGAAGACGGGGACGGGGCGTGACGGACCGCTAAATCTAGACAAATCTCAAGGAAAATGGAGCTTGGAGGTCGAGCTTCGAGAGGAGAAAGCTTAAGTAGTGTGGCTCGGGCATTCCATCGAACATCTCATGTGCATAGGAGGTGAGCTAGAGCACCACAAAGCCCTCTCCCCCTCGGCCAGAAAAAAACAGAGCACTGTGCTCTGCTCTTGTGCGAGGGGGTATATATAGGCACCTCATTGGTCCCGGTTGATGACATGAACCAGGACTAAAGGGAAGCCTTTGGTCCCGGTTCAAGCCACCAACCGGGACCAATGGTGGTGGGCCAGGAGCGAGGCCCATTGGTCCCGGTTCGTCCCACCAACCGGGACCAAAAGGTCCAGATGAACCGGGACCAATGGCCCACGTGGCCCGGCCGGCCCCCTGGGCTCACGAACCGGGACCAATGCCCACATTGGTCCCGGTTCTAGACTGAACCCGGACTAATGGGCTGAGCCGGCCTGGACCATAGCCCTGTTTTCTACTAGTGATCATTGATCCATTGCCTATGAGCTTTTCACATATTGATCTTTGCTTAGTTACTTTTCCGTTGCCACTGTTACGATTGCTACAAAAACTACTATTGTTACTTTTGCCACAGTTGTTGTTACTTCCATACTACTTTGCTACTAAATACTTTGCTGCAGATATTAAGTCTTTCAGGTGTGTTTGAATTGATAACTTAACTACTAATACTTGGGAATATTTCTTTGGCTCCCCTTGTGTCGAATCAATAAAATTGGGTTGAATACTCTACCCTCGAAAACTGTTGCGATCCCCTATACTTGTGGGTTACCAAGACTATTTTCTGGCGCCGTTGCCGGGGAGCATAGCTCTACTCTTTGAGTCACTTGAGATTTATATCTGTTGATCACTATGAGGAACTTGAAAGATGAAAGAACAAAGATTTTTCCCTCAACTACGAGGGGAGGTAAGGAACTGCCATCTAGCTCAGCACTTGATTCACCTTCTGTTATTAGTAAATTTGCGACACCTACACCTGTTATTGATTCTGATACATCGCATGGTATTGATGATGCCACTTCTGCTATGCATGATGCTTATGATGAAACTTCTTCTATGCTTGATAATACTGTACCATTAGGTGAATTTCTTGATGAACAACTTGCTAGGATTATAGAGAATGAAATTATTGAAACAGGTAATATTGATGAAAGTGATGATGAAGATTCTCCCCTAGATATGAATTGCCTGATGTGCTTGAGGGTTATGTTATGGATGAAGAAACTGTTAGAGATCATTTTGCTTGCAAAGATAGATATGATCTTAAGACATTGTTAGCTAAGCTGAAAGAAAAGTCTTTGAATGCCAGAATGAAATATGACCCTGCTTTTTCTATTTCACCTATCTGTATTTCTGATAAAGATTATGATTTCTCTGTCGATCCTGAGTTAATTACTTTGGTTGAATCTGATCCTTTTTATGGCTATGAATCTGAAACTATTGTGGCACATCTTACTAAAGTGAATGATATAGCCACCCTATTAATCCATGAGGAAAAAATTCGTTACTACTATATCCTTAAGTTTTTCTGTTCTCATTAAAGGGTGATGCTAAAACATGATTTAATTCTCTTGCTCCTGGTTGTGTGCGTAGTGCCCAGGATATGATTTATTACTTCTCTGCTAAATATTTCCCCGCTCATATGATACAGGCTGCCTTAAGGGAGATATATAATTTTGTGCAAATGGAAGAAGAGAGTCTCCCACAAGCTTCGGGGAGGGTTCTCCGATTACTTAATGTTTTTCCTGATCATCCTCTCAAGAAAAATGAAATACTTGATATCTTTTATAATGGACTAACCGATGCTTACAGAGACCACCTGGATAGTTGTGTTGGTTGTGTTTTCAGGGAAAGAACTGTTGATCAAGCTGAATTGCTATTGAATAATATGCTGAGTAATGAAAATGATTGGACACTTCCTGAACTAACTCCTAAGCCAACTCCAAAGAAAAGGGGTATTCTATTTCTCAGTCCTGAAGATATGCAAGAGGCAAAGAAATATGTGAAAGAAAAGGGTATTAAAGCTGAAGATGTTAAGAATTTACCACCTATTATAGAAATACATGGTCTTGATAACCCGACACAGGTAGTAAATGTAAATTCTCTCTATAGATTTGATGAAGGTGATATTCCTCGTTATAAGTCTGCTAGCAAATGCTTAGATGAGTTTGATAATTTTATTGTTAAACAAGAAAACTTCAATGCTTATGTTGGTAGACAATTGAAACGTAATGCTTATATGATTCAACACTTGAGTGATTATATGTCTAGAGTTAAGGGTGAACTTAAACTCATTAGTAAACATGCTTCTATGGTTACCACTCAAGTAGAACAAGTACTTAAAGCTCAGAATGATTTGCTCAATTAATTAAATAATAAGAAAATTGATAATGCTATTAGAGTTATGACTAGAGGGGGTAAAATGACTTAGGAACCTTTGTATCCTAAGGGCCACCCCAAGAGAATTGAGAAAGATTCTCAGAGGACTAATGTTGATGCACCTAGTCCTTCTAAAAAGAAGAAATAGAAAAATGATAGGACTTTGCATGCTTCTAGTGAATCTGTTGTTGACACACCTAAGAATCCCAATGATATTTCTATTTCTGATGCTGAAACACAAAATGGTAATGAACATGAACCTAGTGATAATATTAATGATGATGTTCATGTTGATGCTCAACCTAGTAATGACAATGATGTATAGATTGAACCTGCTGTTGATCTTGATAACCCACAATCAAAGAACCAACATTATGATAAGAGAGACTTTGTTGCTAGGAAGCATGGTAAAGAAAGAGAACCATGGGTTCAGAAACCCATGCCTTTTCCTCCTAAACCATCCAAGAAAAAGGATAATGAGGATTTTGAGCGCTTTGCTGAAATGATTAGACCTATCTTTTTGCGTATGCGTTTGACTGATATGCTTAAAATGAATCCTTATGCTTAGTATATGAAAGATATTGTTACAAATAAAAGAAAGATACCAGAATCTGAAATTTCCACCATGCTTGCCAATTATACTTTTAAAGATGGAATACCAAAGAAACTAGGAGATCCTGGAAGTACCAACTATACCATGCTCCATGAAAAGAAACTATGTTAAAACTTCTTTATGTGATCTTGGAGCCGGTGTTAGTGTTATGCCTCTCTCTATATATCATAGACTTGATTTGAATAAGTTGACACCTACTGAAATATCTTTGTAAGTGGCCGGGAAATCAACTGCTATACCCGTCGGTATCTGTGAGATGTGCATGTTGTGGTTGCAAACGTTACTATTTTAACGGACTTTGTTATTCTTGATATTCCCGAGGACGATAGTATGTCAATTATCCATGGTAAACCCTTTTTGAATAGTACATGGGCTGTTATTGATTGCAACAAAGGCAATGTCACTTTTCATGTTAATGGTAATGAGCATACGGTACACTTTCCGAGGAAACAACCTCAAGTCCACAGTATCAATTCTATTGGAAAAATTTCAACGATTACTATTGGAGGTTTTGAATTCCCTCTTCCTACTGTCAAGAAGAAATATGATATTCTTATTGTTGGGGACATGCATATCCCCGTTGAGGTAACCTAGTGTTATTCGAAAATTCTCCGGTTTCATGTTATTTGGAAAGAGTTTGTTAACAAGACTTGATCAACCTTATTAGTGGATTCCTTTTGATGAGCATGAGATGGATGAAGTTAGAAAGCACAATTCTCTGTACCCTCCTTTTACTTTCTGTTATTTTGATTAAATAAAGCAAAAATAGTATTTTTCTGTTTGTTTTTTGAATTATTCTTGGAATAAAAATAGCCCGAAAATAAAAGTTCTCCAAATGTCCTGAAAATGAAATATGATTTTTTGTAGAATATTTAAAAATTTCTGGCACTGAGAACACACCCCACCATTTGGCCACGAGGGCACAACGCGCGCCCCTTGCCTTGTGGGCCCCATGTGGACCCCCTCCACTTACTCCAGCACCCACTCACTTTGTCTTCCTCTAGAAAAAAAAATCCTCCCATAGCTCAAACCCGTGTTCTAGTTCATCTTGCTGCCATTTTTGATTTCTTTGATCAAAGCTCCATTCACAAAACTGTTTTGGGGGATTGTACTTCGGTATGTGACTCCTCCAATGGTCCAATTAGTTTTTGTTCTAGTGATTTATTTATTGAAAATTTTTGCTGCTAAGGTGACCCTGTTCTTGAGCTTGCATGTCAAATTTATATGGTCCAAAGTAGTTTTAATGCATGATATAGCCTCTAGGTACCTGTGGGAGTAGTTGCTATCAATCTTGTTGCGTTTGGTTCACTTTTATTTTGAGTCACGAAAATTTAAAAAAAAACAGAGAAAGAAAAATGCATAGGAAAATGTACCAAGGTGGTTCCTCAAGGAAGCAAGGACCAAGGCTCGCCATGTTGGGTAACGCAGTAATTTCAAAAAATTTCCTACGCACACGCAAGATCATGGTGATGCATAGCAACGAGAGGGGAGAGTGTTGTCTACGTACCAACGCAGACCGACTGCGGAAGCGATCACACAACATAGAGGAAGTAGTCGTACATCTTCTTCCTGATCCAACCGATCCAAGCACCGTTACTCCGGCACCTCCGAGTTCTTAGCACACGTACAGCTCGATGACGTTCCTCGGGCTCCGATCCAGCAAAGCGACGAGGAAGAGTTCCGTCAGCACGACGGCGTGGTGACGATCTTGATGTACTACCGACGCAGGGCTTCGCCTAAGCACCGTAACGGTATTATCGAGGTGGAATTTGGTGGCAGGGGGCACCGCACACGGCTAAGGAACGATTAACTTGTGTGTGTTGTGGTGCCCCCTGCCCCCGTATATAAAGGCCAGGGGCAGGGGGTTCGGCCGGCTAGGAGGGGGAGGCGCAGGGAGGAGTCCTACTCCCACCGGGAGTAGGACTCCTTCCCCCCAATCCTATTCCAACTAGGATTCTTGGGGAAGAAGGAGAAAGAGGAGGCCGACCCACCTCTCCTAGTCCTAATAGGACTTGGGAAAGGGGGGGGGGGGGGCGCCGGCCAGGTGTGGGCTGCCTCTTCTCTCTTTTCCACTAAGGCCCAATAGGCCCATTTACCTCCCGGGGGGGGGGGGGGGGTTCCGGTAACCCTCCCGGTAATCCGGTAAAATCCCGATTTCACCCGGAACGCTTCCGGTGCCCAAACATAGGCTTCCAATATATCAATCTTTACGTCTCGACCATTTCGAGACTCCTCGTCATGTCCGTGATCTCATCCGGGACTCCGAACAACCTTCGGTACATCAAAATGCATAAACTCATAATAACTGTCATCGTAACGTTAAGCGTGCGGACCCTACGGTTCGAGAACAATGTAGACATGACCGAGACACGTCTCCGGTCAATAACCAATAGCGGGACCTAGATGCCCATATTGGCTCCTACATATTCTACGAAGATCTTTATCGGTCAGACCGCATAACAACATACGTTGTTCCCTTTGTCATCGGTATGTTACTTGCCCGAGATTCGATCGTCGGTATCCAATACCTAGTTCAATCTCGTTACTGGCAAGTCTCTTTACTCGTTCCGTAATACATCATCTCATAACTAACATCTTAGTTATTATGCTTGCAAGGCTTATGTGATGTGTATTACCGAGAAGGCCCAGAGATACCTCTCCGATAATCGGAGTGACAAAACCCTAATCTCGAAATACGCCAACCCAACATCTACCATTGGAGACACCTGTAGTACTCCTTTATAATCACCCAGTTACGTTGTGACGTTTGGTAGTACCCAAAGTGTTCCTCCGGTAAATGGGAGTTGCATAATCTCATAGTTATAGGAACATGTATAAGTCATGAAGAAAGCAATAGCAACATACTAAACGATCGGGTGCTAAGCTTAATGGAATGGGTCATGTCAATCAGATCATTCAACTAATGATGTGACCTCGTTAATCAAATAACAACTCTTTGTTCATGGTCAGGAAACATAACCATCTTTGATTAACGAGCTAGTCTAGTAGAGGCATACTAGTGACACTCTGTTGGTCTATGTATTCACACATGTATTATGTTTCCGGTTAATACAATTCTAGCATGAATAATAAACATTTATCATGATATAAGGAAATAAATAATAGCTTTATTATTGCCTCTAGGGCATATTTCCTTCAGTCTCCCACTTGCACTAGAGTCAATAATCTAGATTACACAGTAATGATCCTTACACCCATGGAGTCTTGGTGCTGATCATGTTTTGCTCGTGGAAGAGGCTTAGTCAACGGGTCTGCAACATTCAGATCCGTATGTATCTTGCAAATCTCTATGTCTCCCACCTGGACTAAATCCCGGATGGAGTTGAAGCGTCTCTTGATGTGTTTGGTTCTTTTGTGAAATCTGGATTCCTTTGCCAAGGCAATTGCACCAGTATTGTCACAGAAGATTTTCATTGGACCCGATGCACTAGGTATGACACCTAGATCGGATATGAACTCCTTCATCCAGACTCCTTCGTTCGCTGCTTCCGAAGCAGCTATGTACTCCGCTTCACATGTAGATCCCGCTACGACGCTTTGTTTAGAACTGCACCAACTGACAGCTCCACCGTTTAAAGTAAACACGTATCCGGTTTGCGATTTAGAATCGTCCGGATCAGTGTCAAAGCTTGCATCAACGTAACCTCTTACGATGAGCTCTTTGTCACCTCCATATACGAGAAACATATCCTTAGTCCTTTTCAGGTATTTCAGGATGTTCTTGACCGCTGTCCAGTGATCCACTCCTGGATTACTTTGGTACCTCCCTGCTAAACTTATGGCAAGGCACACATCAGGTCTGGTACACAGCATTGCATACATGATAGAGCCTATGGCTGAAGCATAGGGAACATCTTTCATATTTTCTCTATCTTCTGCAGTGGTCGGGCATTGAGTCTGGCTCAACTTCACACCTTGCAATACAGGCAAGAACCCTTTCTTTGCTTGATCCATTTTGAACTTTTTCAAAATCTTGTCAAGGTATGTGCTTTGTGAAAGTCCAATTAAGCGTTTTGATCTATCTCTATAGATCTTTATGCCTAATATGTAAGCAGCTTCCCCGAGGTCTTTCATCGAAAAACTTTTATTCAAGTATCCCTTTATGCTATCCAGAAATTCTATATCATTTCCAATGAGTAATATGTCATCCACATATAATATCAGAAATGCTACAGAGCTCCCACTCACTTTCTTGTAAATACAGGCTTCTCCAAAAGTCTGTATAAACCCAAATGCTTTGATCACACTATCAAAGCGTTTATTCCAACTCCGAGATGCTTGCACCAGTCCATAGATGGATCGCTGGAGTTTGCACACTTTGTTAGCTCCCTTTGGATCGACAAAACCTTCTGGTTGCATCATATACAACTCTTCTTCCAGAAATCCATTCAGGAATGCGGTTTTTACATCCATTTGCCAAATTTCATAATCATAAAATGCGGCAATTGCTAACATGATTCTGACAGACTTAAGCATCGCTACGGGTGAGAAAGTCTCATCGTAGTCAACTCCTTGAACTTGTCGAAAACCTTTCGCGACAAGTCGAGCTTTGTAGACAGTAACATTACCATCAGCGTCAGTCTTTTTCTTAAAGATCCATTTATTTTCAATTGCTTGCCGATCACCGGGCAAGTCAACCAAAGTGCATACTTTGTTCTCATACATGGATCCCATCTCAGATTTCATGGCTTCAAGCCACTTTGCGGAATCTGGGCTCACCATCGCTTCTTCATAGTTCGTAGGTTCATCATGATCTAGTATCATGACTTCCAGAACAGGATTACCGTACCACTCTGGTGCGGATCTTGCTCTGGTTGATCTACGAGGTACAGTAGTATCTTGATCTAAAGTTTCATGATCATCATCATTAACTTCCTCTCTTATTGGTGTAGTTCTTACAGAAACAGTTTTCTGTGATGTATTATTTCCCAATAATGGAGTAGGTATAGATACCTCGTCAAGTTCTACTTTCCTCCCACTCACTTCTTTCGAGAGAAACTCCTTCTCAAGAAAGTTTCCGAATTTAGCAACAAAAGTCTTGCCTTCGGATCTGTGATAGAAGGTGTATCCAATAGTTTCCTTTGGATATCCTATGAAAACACACTTCTCCGATTTGGGTTCGAGCTTATCAGGTTGAAGCTTTTTCACATAAGCATCGCAGCCCCAAACTTTAAGAAACAACAACTTTGGTTTCTTGCCAAACCATAGTTCATAAGGCGTCGTCTCAACGGATTTAGATGGTGCCCTATTTAACGTGAATGCGGCCGTCTCTAAAGCATAACCCCAAAATGATAGCGGTAAATCAGTAAGAGACATCATAGATCGTACCATATCTAGTAAAGTACGATTACGACGTTCGGACACACCATTACGTTGTGGTGTTCCGGGTGGCGTGAGTTGCGAAACTATTCCACAATTTTTCAAATGTACACCAAACTCGTAACTCAAATATTCTCCTCCACGATCAGATCGTAGAAACTTTATTTTCTTGTTACGATGATTTTCAACTTCACTCTGAAATTCCTTGAACTTTTCAAACGTTTCAGACTTATGTTTCATTAAGTAGATATACCCATATCTGCTTAAATCATCTGTGAAGGTGAGAAAATAACGATATCCGCCACGAGCCTCAATATTCATCGGACCACATACATCAGTATGTATGATTTCCAATAAATCTGTTGCTCTCTCCATAGTACCGGAGAACGGTGTTTTAGTCATCTTGCCCATGAGGCACGGTTCGCAAACACCAAGTGATTCATAATCAAGTGGTTCCAAAAGCCCATCAGTATGGAGTTTCTTCATGCGCTTTACACCGATATGACCTAAACGGCAGTGCCACAGATAAGTTGCACTATCATTATCAACTCTGCATCTTTTGGTTTCAACATTATGAATATGTGTATTACTACTATCGAGATTTAATAAGAATAGACCACTTTTCAAGGGTGCATGACCATAAAAGATATTACTCATATAAATAGAACAACCATTATTCTCTGATTTAAATGAATAACCGTCTCGCATCAAACAAGATCCAGATATAATGTTCATGCTCAACGCTGGTACCAAATAACAATTATTTAGGTCTAATATTAATCCCGAAGGTAGATGTAGAGGTAGCGTGCCGACCGCGATCACATCGACTTTGGAACCGTTTCCCACGCGCATCGTCACCTCGTCCTTTGCTAGTGTCCGCTTATTCTGTAGTCCCTGTTTCGAGTTGCAAATATTAGCAACAGAACCAGTATCAAATACCCAGGTGCTACTGCGAGCATTAGTAAGGTACACATCAATAACATGTATATCACATATACCTTTGTTCACCTTGCCATCCTTCTTATCCGCCAAATACTTGGGGCAGTTCCGCTTCCAGTGACCAGTCTGCTTGCAGTAGAAGCACTCAGTTTCAGGCTTAGGTCCAGACTTGGGTTTCTTCTCTTGAGCAGCAACTTGCTTGCCGTTCTTCTTGAAGTTCCCTTTCTTCTTCCCTTTGCCCCTTTTCTTGAAACCAGTGGTTTTGTTAACCATCAACACTTGATGCTCCTTCTTGATTTCTACCTCCGCAGCTTTCAGCATAGCGAAGAGCTCGGGAATAGTCTTGTTCATCCCTTGCATATTATAGTTCATCACAAAGCTCTTGTAGCTTGGTGGCAGTGATTGGAGAATTCTGTCAATGACGCAATCATCCGGAAGTGTAACTCCCAATTGAATCAAGTGATTATTATACCCAGACATTTTGAGTATATGCTCACTGACAGAACTGTTCTCCTCCATCTTGCAGCTATAGAACTTATTGGAGACTTCATATCTCTCAATCCGGGCATTTGCTTGAAATATTAACTTCAACTCCTGGAACATCTCATATGCTCCATGATGTTCAAAACATCGTTGAAGTCCCGGTTCTAAGCCGTAAAGCATGGCACACTGAACTATTGAGTAGTCATCAGCTTTGCTCTGCCAGACGTTCATAACTTCTGGCGTTGCTCTTGCAGCAGGCCTGGCACTTAGCGGTGCTTCCAGGACGTAATTCTTCTGTGCAGCAATGAGGATAATCCTCAGGTTACGGACCCAGTCCGTGTAATTGCTACCATCATCTTTCAACTTAGCTTTCTCAAGGAACGCATTAAAATTCAACGGAACAACAGCACGAGCCATCTATCTACAACATAAACAAGCAAGATACTATCAGGTACTAAGTTCATGATAATTTTTAAGTTCAGTTAATTTACTTAAGAACTCCCACTTAGATAGACATCCCTCTAATCCTCTAAGTGATTACGTGATCCAAATCAACTAAACCATAACCGATCATCACGTGAGATGGAGTAGTTTTCAATGGTGAACATCAATATGTTGATCATATCTACTATATGATTCACGCTCGACCTTTCGGTCTCCGTGTTCCGAGGCCATATCTGTATATGCTTGGCTCGTCAAGTATAACCTGAGTATTCCGCGTGTGCAACTGTTTTGCACCCGTTGTATTTGAACGTAGAGCCTATCACACCCGATCATCACGTGGTGTCTCAGCACGAAGAACTTTTGCAACGGTGCATACTCAGGGAGAACACTTCTTGATAATTTAGTGAGAGATCATCTTATAATGCTACCGTCAATCAAAGCAAGATAAGATGCATAAAAGGATAAACATCACATGCAATCAATATAAGTGATATGATATGGCCATCATCATCTTGTGCTTTTGTGATCTCCATCTCCCAAGCATCGTCATGATCACCATCGTCACCGGCGCGACACCTTGATCTCCATCGTAGCATCGTTGTCGTCTCGCCAATCTTATGCTTCCACGACTATCACTACCGCTTAGTAATAAAGTAAAGCATTACATCGCGATTTCATTGCATACAATAAAGCGACAACCATATGGCTCCTGCCAGTTGCCGATAACTCGGTTACAAAACATGATCATCTCATACAATAAAATCAGCATCATGCCTTGACCATATCACATCACAACATGCCCTGCAAAAACAAGTTAGACGTCCTCTACTTTGTTGTTGCAAGTTTTACGTGGCTGCTACGGGCTTAAGCAAGAACTCATCTCACCTACGCATCAAAACCACAACGATAGTTCGTCAAATAGACTCCGTTTTAACCTTCTCAAGGACCGGGCGTAGTCACACTTGGTTCAACTAAAGTTGGAGAGACAGTCTTCCGCAAGCCATCTGTGTGCATAGCACGTCGAGGGAACCGGTCTCGCGTAAGAGTACGCGTAAGGTTGGTCCGGATCGTCTCGTCCAACAATACCGCCGAACCAAAGTATGACATGCTGGTAGGCAGTATGACTTGTATCGCCCACAACTCACTTGTGTTCTACTCGTGCATATAACGTCAAACCATAAAAACCAGGCTCTGATACCACTGTTGGGTAACGCAGTAATTTCAAAAAATTTCCTACGCACACGCAAGATCATGGTGATGCATAGCAACGAGAGGGGAGAGTGTTGTCTACGTACCAACGCAGACCGACTGCGGAAGCGATCACACAACATAGAGGAAGTAGTCGTACGTCTTCTTCCTGATCCAACCGATCCAAGCACCGTTACCCCGGCACCTCCGAGTTCTTAGCACACGTACAGCTCGATGACGTTCCTCGGGCTCCGATCCAGCAAAGCGACGAGGAAGAGTTCCGTCAGCATGACGGCGTGGTGACGATCTTGATGTACTACCGACGCAGGGCTTCGCCTAAGCACCGTAACGGTATTATCGAGGTGGAATTTGGTGGCAGGGGGCACCGCACACGGCTAAGGAACGATTAACTTGTGTGTGTTGTGGTGCCCCCTGCCCCCGTATATAAAGGCCAGGGGCAGGGGGTTCGGCCGGCTAGGAGGGGGAGGCGCAGGGAGGAGTCCTACTCCCACCGGGAGTAGGACTCCTTCCCCCCAATCCTATTCCAACTAGGATTCTTGGGGAAGAAGGAGAAAGAGGAGGCCGGCCCACCTCTCCTAGTCCTAATAGGACTTGGGAAAGGGGGGGGGGCGCCGGCCAGGTGTGGGCTGCCTCTTCTCTCTTTTCCACTAAGGCCCAATAGGCCCATTTACCTCCCGGGGGGGTTCCGGTAACCCTCCCGGTAATCCGGTAAAATCCCGATTTCACCCGGAACGCTTCCGGTGCCCAAACATAGGCTTCCAATATATCAATCTTTACGTCTCGACCATTTCGAGACTCCTCGTCATGTCCGTGATCTCATCCGGGACTCCGAACAACCTTCGGTACATCAAAATGCATAAACTCATAATAACTGTCATCGTAACGTTAAGCGTGCGGACCCTACGGTTCGAGAACAATGTAGACATGACCGAGACACGTCTCCGGTCAATAACCAATAGCGGGACCTGGATGCCCATATTGGCTCCTACATATTCTACGAAGATCTTTATCGGTCAGACCGCATAACAACATACGTTGTTCCCTTTGTCATCGGTATGTTACTTGCCCGAGATTCGATCGTCGGTATCCAATACCTAGTTCAATCTCGTTACTGGCAAGTCTCTTTACTCGTTCCGTAATACATCATCTCATAACTAACATCTTAGTTATTATGCTTGCAAGGCTTATGTGATGTGTATTACCGAGAAGGCCTAGAGATACCTCTCCGATAATCGGAGTGACAAAACCCTAATCTCGAAATACGCCAACCCAACATCTACCATTGGAGACACCTGTAGTACTCCTTTATAATCACCCAGTTACGTTGTGACGTTTGGTAGTACCCAAAGTGTTCCTCCGGTAAACGGGAGTTGCATAATCTCATAGTTATAGGAACATGTATAAGTCATGAAGAAAGCAATAGCAACATACTAAACGATCGGGTGCTAAGCTTAATGGAATGGGTCATGTCAATCAGATCATTCAACTAATGATGTGACCTCGTTAATCAAATAACAACTCTTTGTTCATGGTCAGGAAACATAACCATCTTTGATTAACGAGCTAGTCTAGTAGAGGCATACTAGTGACACTCTGTTGGTCTATGTATTCACACATGTATTATGTTTCCGGTTAATACAATTCTAGCATGAATAATAAACATTTATCATGATATAAGGAAATAAATAATAGCTTTATTATTGCCTCTAGGGCATATTTCCTTCAGTCTCCCACTTGCAGGGTTTGATAATAGACAGGTGAATATGTACTACCTCATCTACTTCCCAACCCATAATGTAATCAGATCCTAACCATGCAATTGTTTGAGGATGAAACTAATGCATAAAACTGGGTATGAAAGGGATATGATCAAAGTGTGAACTTGCCTTGTACTGTTGATGAAGATGATTCACACTCATAACTCTTGATAGCTCTACTCATCACACTCCGTTCAATCTATCGTGAGTAAGCAATAGTAACCACACATAAGCAATCACTGAAAAGATCGGCAAGAACGAAGAAGACAATTCGGAAAACATCAAAACCAAGCAAATAACTCTTGCAACATAAAACAATTTCTAACAGTACCAAAAGTATGTGAATTTGACCTTATCAGAAAGTTTAGGTCAAGAGCTTTGATTTGCAAAAAGAATCAACTAAATCGGAGTTACGAAACTCAAGTTATGTTCAAAAGAAGTTTGAATATGAATCCAAACAAAATTCGAAATTTGAAAATTTAAAAGTGATGTGACAGGTTCACTGGATAGGTGAAAACAAGACGAAGCTCTAGGCGCTGATTTCATCTAATTTGGATAAACGAGTGAAAAGTTATGGCTATTTGAAAAATCAGGGCCAAGCTGTTTTAGAAAGAAAAATAGCTACGGCTAATGTCTAATGTATAAATATGTAGACTAACTGATAATCTAATTATTCTATCGTATTAGTCTAGAAATAATAAACTACGGAAGTACAAAAAGAAGAAAAAAACAAAGAAATATACCTCTATAAGGCAGAGAAAAGACAACTTCGGAGAGAGGAGACAACTTTCAGAAGTCGCGCCGGATAGGAGAAAAATATTTTTCTTAAATGAATCTAGTTAAACCAAAATATTGATTTAATCCGAATCAGAAGATTTTTAGAGGCTCTATGGGTCTTTATTTATAAGTGGAAAAGAGGTATAGGGATCAAAGGCTGGGCAATGTGGGACTAAACGTAGACGAAATAGAAAAGAAACAGAGGAGGCGCGTTGCATGGGCCTAAACGCGTAAGGCGTTTCGGCCGGCTGCGCAGCTGCAGTTTTTTTTAAAATAAAATTCGGCCTAAAAAATAAAAAGGCTGGCTGGGCCTGGCCCATATAGAAAAAATGGGGCGCTTGCTGGTACTATGATGTGCACCTGGGCGGCAGTTAGTGATGGGCCACATGTACAGTTTTTTAAAATAGAAACAGAAGGAAAACTGAATAAAGAAAATAAAATAAAACTTTATGTAGGCATATTATATATCACAATTTTTAGAAAAAGATTTTCTACAACATGAACATTTTTCTAGTGTCAAAGAGAATACACAAAAATTCTAATAAATCAAACAGTGCTACTGTTCTAAAAAATCCAATAAAAATCATTTTAAAAATACCGAAAATAATTCAAAATTATTTTTCTCCAATTTTCTGATCTAGGGAATCATGGTACCCTATTTTCCATATATTTTTATTTTGGAGAAAAATAATTTGAATAAAACTCAAATCACTCCAAATTGAAAATAATTTCAAATGAACTTTAAATTTGAGTTCTTTGAAACTTCCAACTCATATTTCATATGTTTTGAAGAAGTCATTTTATCTTCTCTCATGAAAATCATTGAGTTGCTTAAAGTTTCTGAATTGGAAAATATTTCCAAAAATATTCAAATCTCTTCAAAACCCTTTTCATTTATTCAAATGGAAGAAGTCATGTCATCTTCTCTCTAGGGTTTTGTATTTGAAAAGAATTTGAATTCACAGAGATCATAAATGCAAAATGGAAGTTTGGGAAAGTCCTTTTATTCCCTCTCATTTAACTTCCAAAAAGTTTCGAATTACACTCAAGCAATCACACCACAATCAAACATTCAATCAAATCTATCTATTTATTACTCCCTCCGTTTCTTGATATAAGGTGTATAGATTTTTGAGAAAACATCCAAAATATAAGGTGTATTGTGTTGCACCACTTGTTTGGATAATTTTTTTAGGGATTTGATTACATTTCCTTATATTAGGCAAGCTCCTCTATTTTCTCATGTCAATTAGTCAGGTGTAATCTCGCCCAAAACTTGTGAAATTTACCCTCCACGTGTGTTCTTTAATTTCCATGCCAAAAACTATACACCCTATATTCAGAAATGAGGGAGTATAACATTCCAAAATTTAGAATTTTGGGATGTTACAGGAGAATTCATTTCCCTTCTATACATTATTTTGCTCTCTTTATAGGTAGACGCATTAACGGTAAAGATGAGGCTTGTCACTTGTGTGTTCCAGATCTTAGTGTCCTCAAGAGTGCGGTATTAGGTGATAAACAATATAACTTGGGGCCATTGTTGCACGAAGGTTGCATCTTAACGGTACAAGTGGAGATTTGTTTGGTCGAATTTATGCACTCGTGTAGCTAATTATCTTGGTGTACCCATACATGGAAATGATTTGGAGTTGCCTCCTGCTTATCTAGATTATAGTGCTATGGTTCGCCATCAGTTTCTTGAGAGGAATGAACAGTTCCTCTAGTACCGACCAATCTTTAACAGACAACGCACTGTCCATATTGCCCTCCCTGCTCCTACTTTCTTTAACTTTCAGGAAAAAAGGAGATATGTTATAACCAGGGAGGAGGCGAACGAGTATGAGAGAAGGATGGAGGCAGCTCGTCTCCAAGCTGCAGCTCTTCAGACAGTAGCTGCTACATCTCAGTACAACCCCAGCTACGACTTTGGATATCCGCCAGGCCAGCAGTGGCCATAGACCAACTTAGCCCAATAGCCTAGGCTTGGGGGAGTATATATTTCTCGCCGACATTACATTCATGTTCACACACTCATTCTAGTTGTCGGTGCTCTTACTTTTTCATTGTACTATCCATGCTAGTTTATTTTCTTTTCTAAGCCTTCTTCATGTGTGTTTGAAAAACGTTAATAAAAACAAAAAAAATAGTTGTAGCTTTTAGCTAATTTACTTTCCATGCCTGTAGTAGTAGTAATTAAAAGAAAACCCCAAAAGATTTCTCGTTCTTCTTTTGCTTGTTGGGAGCTTTCCCGTTATCGGTGTCAAAACCGGTGGACCTCGGGTAGGGGGTTCCAAACTGTGCATCTAAGGTTGATGGTAACAGGAGACATGGAACACGAAGTTTTACCCAGGTTTGGGCCCTCTTGATGGAGGTAATACCCTATGTCCTGCTTGATTGATATTGATGAATATAAGGGTTACAAGAGTTGATCTACCACGAGATCATAATGGCTAAACCCTAGAAATCTAACCTGTGTGATTATGATTGCCTCTACGGACTAAACCCTCCAGTTTATATAGACACCGGAGGGGCCTAGGGTTGTACAAAGTCGGTTACATAGAAAGGAAATAATACATCCGGCCGCCTAGCTTGTCTTCCACGCAAAGGAGAGTCCCACCCGGACACGGGAGGAAGTCTTCCATCTTGTATCTTCACGGCCCAGTAGTCCGGCCCACGTCACACAGGCCGGACGCCCGAGGACCCCTTAATCAAAGACTCCCTCACCCTTGTAAATATTTTTATTTCTTTTCTTATTCTTTGGGGGTCAAGAGGAGAATACCATGACGAAAATGTTGAGTGGCTCTCATATGCATTATTGTTGATTTAACCAAGAGCCCATATTACCTTGTTTACTCCCTTGTATAAAATGCTTGCAGATTCCAGCTTAGTTCAATGTGCGTGCACTATTATTATTATCCACACCGTTCGGTCGTGCGAGTGAAAGGAAATAATGACGATATATGATGGATTGAATGAGATGAGGGAAGCTCGTATGAACTCGACCTATCTTGTTTTTGTAAATATGATTAGTTCATTGTTTTCCTGATTCAGCCTATTATGAATGAAACATGTTTGCAATGACAATTAGAGATTATAGTTGCCCATGCCATGCTTAATTATCTAGGAGTTTATAATGGTTTACTTGGCGTGCCAACATGCTATTAAAATGGTTTTGATGTGGTATGATAGGATGGTATCCTCCTTTGAACGATTCGAGTGGCTTGACTTCGCACATGTTTACGCATGTAGTTGAAACAAAATCAACATAGCCTCCATGATATTTATGTTCACGGTGATTTATATCCTACTCATGCTTGCACTTATTGTTGATTAATCTTAATGCATGTTCATGACTATTGTCGCTCTCTAGTTGGTCGCTTCCCAGTCTCTTTCTAGCCTTCACTTGTACTAAGCGGGAATACTGCTTGTGCATCCACTTTCATAAACCCCAAAGTTATTCCATATGAGTCCGCCATACCTTCCTATATGCGGTATTTACCTGCCGTTCCAATTAAATTTGTATGTGCCAAACTCTAAACCTTCAAATGAAATTCCGTTTGTATGCTCGAATAGCTCATGTATCAACTAGGACTGTCTATATCTTCCATTCTAGGTGGGTTATTCTCATGATGGGTGGACTCCGCTCATCATTCACAAGAAAATGGCCGGTAACCGGGATGCCCAGTCCCATGGTCAAATCACATCAAAATAATTGCAAACAAAACTCCCCCATGATTGTTGTTAGTTGGGCGGCACCCATTGTTTCGGACAAGCCATGGATTGATGTTTGTTGGTGGTGGGGGAGTATAAACCTTACCATTCGGTTTGAGAACCGCCTATAATGTGTGTAGCGTGGAAGATATCGAGATCTCTTGGTTGTTACGTTGATAATGAAAGTACGCCACTCAAAATTTTATTTATCTCTGTTTCAAAACTGGAGCTCTAGCACCTCTGCAAATCCCTGTTTCCCTCTGCAAACGGCCTATCTATTTACCTTCATGTTGAGTCATCATCCTCTTATTAAAAAGCACTAGTTGGACATCACCGCTGTCATTTGCATGTATTACTATAAATTTACATTGAGTATGATTGTGATTGGATCTCTTTTACCATGAATTACAATGTCTAGTTAGTCCTTGATCTTCAGGGGTGCTCTGCATTTATGTTTTGCGGTCTCGGAAAGGGCTAGTGAGATAACATCTTATTATATCATGTTATGATTGTTTTGACAAAGTGTCGTCATCCGAGATTTATTATTATTGCTCGCTAGTTGATTGTGCCATTGATATGAGTAAACATGCGACCTAAATGTTATTGTGAATCTATACCTATACGAATTACAGACTCCCAAGAAATTACCATGTTAATTAGAAATTATGAGCCGTTATTCTAGTGGGACCGAATTATAACGGTTTAGATTAACCCATGTATTTTCCATCTTAACATATTATATCTTTGAAACTATAGTTGAAAAAATAGCCACCTATGCCATCACGTTATTGAGAGGCATATTTTTTTTACCGCTCAAAGTAATATCTACGCTTCAAACAAATACATGGTTTCTTAGAAATAAAACACTTCAAAGAAAAGATCGCTGGCTAACAAAATGTAAGGAATTTCATGGTGCACGCTTCTTTTTCTTGGAGGCTGGTGCAATCCCTGCCATGAGAAACATGGCTTCTTAAAAAAAGACTTTTTATGCCTCTGGTCAAGTTATCTTTCTCAAAAAAAAACTTTCTCTCTGTTCCTTTTGGTATACGTAGATCCATGATTTATTCTTTCTTCCCAAGGTAACACGAGGCCCCGATCTCTCCTTCCTCAAGCGGTCAAGCGCTTAGCCAATTCATTGCCCCCTTGGTCAAGCACGACCCTCTCCTTCACGGCCCCGATCTCTCATTCATTGCCCCGATCTCTCATTCATGGCCCTCTCCATCGATCTAAGAGGAATAAGTATCCTCTGCTTTTGCGTCCCTAGGTGGTTTCCAGTCACGTAGGATTTCCCTGTGCGTCTATCTCCTGTTAATTAACTTTTTGGCTTCTCCTGCAAATTTTCAGGTTATTCCTGACTCGAATTGTCACGTTCTCCTTGGTCTCCAAGATGAGAAAGAGTGGCAGGGGTGGTCTGAGACATCCATCTTATTATCTTTGTTGCTGGTGTGCAGATATTGGGCGCATGTCCATGTGGGACATGCGAGCACCGGTGGCTTCTGGAGCACGAAGAGATGGAGCTGCTCATTAGATAAAAGCGAGAACATGGAAGCCACCTAAGAGACACCAGACATCTAGATGAAAGAAGGTGATTCTGAGCTTGCATGATGGTTTATTGCTAGCTTGATGCCAAAGATAATTTGATGTGTCTAGAATTAAAATTCCCCGTACAGGATTGTTCTAAAATTTGTGTTTTAAAATTACCTGCATCACAAGTTTCCATTGCGGTTGAGGACCAGGATATGGTGTATATGGTGCTGAAGAAAGATGACACCATGGGGGCCACCTTAGAGACGCCAAACATGTAACTAAAGAACCTGATTAAGAACGTACATGTTGTTTGACTGCTGGGTTGATGCTAATGTTAATTTGTTGTGTTTCTAGAATCAAAAATTCACATACAGGAGTGTTGCGGTCGAGGACTAGGGTATGGTGTATATGGTGTTGAATAACGCACAGACAAAAGCATCTTGACGCAAGACATGGATAAGATGATGCCCATGAAAGGGGAAAGCCGAAAAGTAAAACGTCGTTGATTTCCCGTGGTTAATGTGAAAGCAGGTTTGGTTTCTACAAGAGGTGGATTTAGAAGATAACAAAAGGTCAACATCGCAAGGCATATGATATGGCGTGATGTGGTTGCTTGGAGATATATTAGACACTCTCCGGTAGCTGAAGGAAAATCACAGAAGAAATTTCTGTAATGCAGCAGCCCAGTAGATTGTATAAACACACGGATGGACGTAGATGATGATGGATGCTATATCATGTCAGATCCAGAATTAATAAAATGTGTGTTTTGCATTAAGTTTCTAGTTCATGGCCTAACCAATCCGCTCTCTACTTTGTTTGAGTTATATGTGATCTGGACCAAAGAGTTGCTACAGGAGCGTGCACTTCTAACTAATCTTGACCGAAGTCATGGCTTCCAGGGCCAGCACATGTACATGCTTCTATTTTCCTATCCAACCAATCTTTTGACACCTGCATGGCTAGCTAAGGGAAGATGGAGGCTCGACACCTAGGACAATCATGAATTCTGGTGATGGCAAAGGCTTCGAGTGAAAGCATTGAGGAAAATGTGAGAAGGCAGAGGTCAGGATGAAAGAGTTCTAGATGTGGGGAGAGACAGTGGGCAAGAAAATGCAGCGAGATAAAGGGCAAGAAGAGGGGATCATGGGCCAAGAGGTACGTACACGGCGATTGGCGAGAAGCTACATCATGATGACAAGTGATGCAAAATTAAAATTTATGAATTTAATGTTGGGCAACCTCAAGGTACATAAGTCAAGAGATATTAATAGATACTTCTATTTAGAAAAACACATAATGTTCTGAAGAACCTTAACAGTACCTTTCAAATACCCATTCTTGAATATTGCTGAAAGATTATATACAAGAAAACTTTTTGCAAGAGATGATTTTATAGGAGATATTCTTGAGAAGATTCAAATATCTATTTCAGCCTCTTATCTAGAGCATGGCTAGAGTAGTACCACTGTCTACACAATAGGACATGTGAGTTACATGAATATAAGAACGTGGAACACATGTTTAGAGCATGTATTGAATTATTCGTTCATCCTTCTACATGTTTCAAAATAAACTTCTGTCTCTTCAATTCACCGAATTGTTTACACCTTCTGTTCTAAAATGGTTCAATATGTTTCAAAAAAGGTTTTCCGGTCCAAAGGATAACAAAATGAGAGTAACTGATGGCTCAAGTTGTTTCTGAATATTTCCAATGTTATCCTTGATAAATGTTGGTACCATCTTCGATCCATTGTTTCCAACCATATAATACTGAACATGACGCTTTTCCTACTTATGCTCTTTTATGACTCGCCTTGGTCTTTTTAGATCATGCAAATTTATAAAATGGCCCTATTTTTAGTTGTAGATTCTATATTACATGTTTAGGGAGAATACATAGCATTTTTTGTGGATAAACTTATGAAGTTAGAGAATGTTGTGTAACTTCCTTTTCCAACTAAATTATTTAGAATCAGTGATTAGCGCAAAATCAAATTTGCAATATTTAAAAAGAAAACCCAACTTTATATATGTAAAAATCTTGTAGAACCATTAATTACTAACGAATATTATTTAGACTTTTTCTAGAAGAATATTATGCAGTCTAATTAAATTATATCAAACATATATCGTGTATTACTATATTTGAGTACTATTAGTAAAAGCTTGCTTGAATTTTAACCATCCCAGACCGCATGACATAATAGTTACAAATTATTAATTTTTACTATTGAAGAAAACTCAAACCATTGTGTTTTAACCAAAAAAAACTACGTAGATTTACTTCAATGATTGACACACAAGACACAAGCCGGAGCTTAATTAGTTTAAGTATAGTAAAATATAACTAAACTAGTGACCATGACATTTAAAAAATATGGAACATGATATCTCTCCCATGCGAATGGAAAATTGTGTCCAGTCTTTGCATGAAAGTTTCAAGCAAAATAATCAGCATACAAAATTTATATATTATATTTCAGTACATAATAAAATTGGAAATTACCGTTCGTGTTATGGAAATCAATTGCTCATAATATGACCACAATGTAATATATTAATGTTCTGAAGAACCTTAATAGTACCTTTCAAACACCCATTCTTGAATATTGATGAAACATTATATACAAGAAAACTTTTTGCAAGAGATGATTTTATAGGAGATATCCTTGAGAAGATTCAAATATCTATTTCAGCCTCTTATTTAGAGCATGGCTAGAGTAGTACCACTATCTACACAATAGGACGTGTGAGTTACATGAATATAAGAACTTGGAACACATGTTTAGATCATGTATTGAATTATTCGTTCATCCTTCTACATGTTTATGCAAAAAAACGTCTGTCTCTTCAATTCACCGAATTGTTTACACCTTCTGTTCTTAAACGGTTCAATATGTTTCGAAAAAGGTTTTCCGGTCCAAAGGATAACAAAATGAGAGTAACAGATGGCTCAAGTTGTTTCTGAATATTTCCAATGTTATCCTTGATAAATGTTGGTACCATCTCCGATCCATTGTTTCCAACCATATAATTCTGAACATGACGCCTTTCCTTTTTATGCTCTTTTATAGCTGGCCTTGCTCTTTTTAGATCATGCAAATTTATAAAATGGCCCTATTTTTAGTTGTAGATTCTATATTACATATTTAGGGAGAATACATAGCATTTTTTGTGGATAAACTTATGAAGTTAGAGAATGTTTTGTAACTTTTCCAACTAAATTATTTAGAATCAGTGATTAGCGCAAAATCAAATTTGCAATATTTAGAAAGAAAACCCAACTTTATATATGTAAAAATATTGTAGAACCATTAATTACTAACGAATATTATTTAGACTTTTTCCAGAAGAATATTATGCAGTCTAATTAAATTATATCAAACATATATCGTGTATTACTATATTTGAGTACTATTAGTAAAAGTTTGCTTGAATTTTAACAATCCCAGACCGCATGACATAATAGTTACAAATTATTAATTTTTACTATTGAAGAAAACTCAAACCATTGTGTTTTAACCCAAAAAACTACGTAGACTTACTTCAATGATTGACAGACAAGACACAAGCTGGAACTTAATTAGTTTAAGTATAATAAAAATATAACTAAAATAGTGACCATGACATTTAAAAAAATATGGAACATGATATTTCTCCCATGCGAATGGAAAATTGTGTCCAGTCTCTACATGAAAGTTTCAAGCAAAATAATCAGCATAAAAATTTATATATTAAATTTCACTACATAATAAAATTGGAAATTACCGTTCGTGTTATGGAAATCAATTGCTAATAATATGACCACAATGTAATATATTAAGCGAATTAAGTATTTGTATAGAGCCAATATTTTATTGTTACCAACTATTTAAAAGTTATGTAATGTTTATATTGCATATATGCATGTGAATTTTTCAAATTGTTAGTGTATATAAGTACTAAATATGTGTACAGGTCTACCTTTAGTTTTGTTATGTGTTTTAGTTCTTTTATTTTATAGGAGGCAAGCCATATCACAAAAAAACTACTGTTGATTCTCCTACCACAGAAAATTGTATTGCATGCTACGACGTGCGAATGCACGGGTTCGCGACTAGTATGGTTAGTTCATAATCTTTGCTGAAAACTTGAATGCTGGCTTTACATATTTGCAACAAAAAGATCAAACAAAGTTTCTAAGTTTTTTCTTTATCACTTTCAGTTTGTCAACTGAATTGCTCGAGGACAAGCAAAGGTTTAAGCTTGGGGGAGTTGATACGTCTCCAACGTATCTACTTTTCCAAACACTTTTGCCCTTGTTTTGGACTCTAACTTGCATGATTTGAATGGAACTAACCTGAACTGCCCATGGTGTTATTTTTGTGCAGAAATAAAAGTTCTCGGAATGACCTGAAAATCCACGGAGACACGTTTTGGAATTATTGAAAAATACTGGCGAAAGAATCAGCATCAGGGGCCCCACACCCTATCCACAAGGGTGCAGGGCACGCCCCCTGGGGCGTGCCCCCCTGCCTCGTGGGCCCACTGGGACTCCACCGACCTCAACCCCAACTCCATATATTCACATTCGGGGAGGAAAAATCAGAGAGAATGATTCATCGCGTTTTATGATATGGAGCCGCCGCCAAGCCCTAATCTTCCTCGGGAGGGCTGATCTGGAGTCCGTTCGGGGCTCCGAAGAGGGGAATCCATCGCCATCGTCATCATCAACCATCCCGCATCACCAATTTCATGATGCTCACCGCCGTGCGAGATTAATCTCATCGTAGGCTTGCTTGACGGTGATGGGTTGGATGAGATTTACCATGTAATCGAGTTAGTTTTGTTAGGGTTTGATCCCTAGTATCCATTATGTTCTAAGGTTGATGTTGCTATGACTTTGCTATGCTTAATGCTTGTCACTAGGGCCCGAGTGCCATGATTTCAGATCTGAACCTATTATGTTTTCATGAATATATGTGAGTTCTTGATCCTATCTTGCAAGTCAATAGTCACCTACTATGTGTTATGATTCGGCAACCCTGAAGTGACAATAATCGGGACCACTCCCGGTGATGACCGTAGTTTGAGAAGTTCATGTATTCACTAAGCACTACTAGGAAAAACCTTATACACAGAAGCTTATCAGTAGCGTGGTCTAAAAGGAGGCGCTACTTCTAATTAGTAGTAGTGAGGGGTATAAAACCCGCGCTACTGCTAAGTTGATAGTAGTAGCGAGGGGTATAAACCCGCGCTGCTACTAAGTGGTCTCCACCATGCCCCCCCAGCACAGACCATAGTAGTAGCGAGGGGTATAAAACCTGTGCTACTACTAAGTAAGTAGCTATAGCGCAGGTAAGACACCCACGCTATTACTAGGTGTGTCCACTACTGCACCATCCACCCCGGCCCGATCCACTCCCACCACCACTCTCTCTCTCTCTCTCATCCCTAAAAAAACTCTCTCTCTCTCTCATCCTCGGTCCACCCCACCCCGGCTCCTCTCCCACGATCTCCTCGCCGCCACCACCACCCACGCCGGCCGGTTTCGGCGAGCACTGGCCACGCGCAAGCACTCTCCCAAACTCCCACCTTCTTTTGCTCCAATCCCCATGGAAGCCACCGCCGCCGCCTCCCTCGCGCGGACCCTCGCCTCCTCGCCGCTCCCCCGCGGCTCCCGCCGTAGCCACGTGCGCGTGGCCGTAGCGCTGGAGCGGCGAATTAGGGGTAGGGCATTGCTCGCCACGGCGACCTCGATGGGCAACTACGTGGTGCCGCTAGACGCCGCGTCGTCGGGGATCACGCGCCCGCTCGTCGATATCCTGCACGGCCTCCATAAGCGCGTCCCAGAGACCATCGTTCTCCCCGCCTCCCGCCGCGCCTCCACTTCCGACCCTGTCATCCCGTGGTACCTCTCTCTCTCCCTCAACAAGTAGAGCTGAAGTTGTTTGTCTACTTGTAGCTACACTTACCCCATGTTGTTGCCCTTCGCAAAATCAATTGGGGGTTCAGTTGAGAGGAAAGACAAGTGTAGATTAATAAATCTAACAATTCACCGATCCGTGATCACAACTGTTAATTAATTCAGCGACATAAGATTAGCAAGTTCAGGAGTCCACCTAGTATGTACAACACTAATTATTTTCAGAGGATCCACGTTAATTGTGACTAACAAAAAGTCCATGACACTAAGCTTTATCTTTTGCAAATACTAGTGTTTTGTATATTGTATACTATTAGCAGTATGCTTTTATGCGTCCAGAGAACTAGTGATAATGTTCACTCATGCTGATTAATGTGTTGGTTGTCCCTACTCTACTTAGAGAAGAGCAGAGCACATAATAGTGTACACGCTTTGTCAGTCTACATTTTGCATATCAGTCTTCAATTTTTTATGATTCTCAAGTAATGTCAATAATGTTTCATTCTATAATTCTCTTGCACTAAAATTTGTACTAGCAACCATCTTTAGTTCATGGTCCTCTTCGGCCTGAAATCCTGTAGTATATTCGCAAAAAAAGAAAGCCTGAATCCTGTAGTAGTACTACCCAATGTTTAACTAGTACTGGCATAAAGGTGCTAGACTTATGAGGCACTTTCCAACTCGATATGCTGCGTGAAAACAATTAAGAGTATGTTGCAAGCATGACGAGAGGTGAGTGAGTCTTGTATGTTGTTTATGCATGACATGTGTTTGTCATAGGATTCAATAATTTGGTCAGAGCAGCTGTTAGGAATGAAATTCAGAGAAGAGAAGAGCATATCAGAGTGGGGAGATGACAGTACTACATGTGTTCAAGGTCAATAGATTTGGCATTCGCTTGGAAGAGAATCCGGAGGGTTCTGTTTTGTATCTTGGCAACTGAAGAGTGGTTGCAGAGGTGGACAGAGATGACTACAACCTACCAGGAGTTGAAACTCTGAAACTTCCAAAGAAATCTACACTTCAGTTTAGCTCACACAATGTTTCGCCACATGCAAGTCTTCTAATGGACGACTTGCAACTTGCCGGTTCACGCTATAGCACTCAACTTGTTATCTCTGAACTTTTCTGAACTTGGCTAAATTTTGTTGGAGCCTATTACTGCCATGTTCAGCTACCTAGTGGTCTAATATAAGAACAGAACCAAGTCTTGAGGATAGGGGCCATAGGGTGGGCACAACATCATTAACTATTTGCATTGCTTCCAATTTCTTGCTACTACATGTTTTGTCCCTCTACCTCTTCAGTGTAGCAGATTATCCCAAGCGTGCTGTGCCCCGAAGAATGTAGCGATGTTTGGGTTTTCCTCAAGGATGTCGGACACTATATACAGTATGTTAAATGCAGACAATGCTGTTGATTTATGAGAGTTATTGATTTACCTAGTGGATCCCCAATTGTATATCTGTCCCTATCAATGTAAATGCTGAGTCATGTTTCACTTTTACTGCTCTACATTATATTTTCACTGCTTGAAGGGGTTAGTATGCTCCTTGTCTTTTTAACTGATTGTCTTTTTCATTGGCATGCAACGCATTATTTTTCTGTGACACTCTTCTGAAGAATATGAAGTTTCTGAACCTCTGTTGGTAATGCTGCAGGGTTCTAGTGGCCATACCGGCGGTCTTTGAGAGGTTCGTGGACTAGACAGTGTCGTGGCTTCCGATGTACGGAGAGGCGAAGCTGCTACTCGTCATCTACCTCTGGCACCCCAGCACACGGGTAAGAAGTCGATCAGACACCCCGAGCCTGAGAGATGATCAACATTTCAGATAGACTTGATTTGGTATGTGGCCAATTCTGAATCTGAATCTTAATGGTGTTCGGATTTTAGGGTGTGGGGCACATGTACGATGGCTTCTTCCATCCAGTGGTGGCGTGGCACGAGGCCGACATCGACCGGGGCCTGCTTGAGCTGAGGGCTAGGGCGAGGGATGTGACGGCGTCACAACTCAAGGCGGTGGCTGCCATCGGTCAAGTGTGGCTTGTCGAGGCTGCTCGTTGTGTTTCGTCGCAGCTGCAGGCCGCGAGATCAGGCCGGGAAGGTGCCACACATTGACGAGTGAGCCAATTTTTGTATCGGACCATAGCAACGTGTCTCAGTCTCTGACGTCTAGAAGTAGTGGTAAAGTTTTGAATTTGCATGGCAAGAACCACTTACGTAGGTCACTGTGTTTCCACTCTTACTTATGTAAAAGATATGAATTATGCACGAGTTGCCTCTACAATGAGGAACTGTGATAGTAGATACGGCAATTGTGTGATAGAATGTTATTGATTGATTTTATTTTTTTAATTTATAATAAGTTAGTAGTAGCATGGGAAAAAACTGCTCGCTACTAGTATTTAGGATACTAGTAGCGTTGGTATTATAGACACGCTACTACTATTCCGTTAGTAGTAGCGCGCGTACGAAATAGCAGTAGCGTGGGTGGCACACGCTACTATTAACAAAGTTAGTAGTAGCGCAGGTTTTACCCATGCTACTACTAACTATTAGCTGTAGTGTGATACTAGTAGCGCGTGTATCCGCGCTGCTAGTAGCCATTTTACCTGCGCTGCTAGTAGCCTTTTTCCTAGTAGTGAAGTGTTAATGTTTTGGTCTGGTACTCTATTAAAAGGAGGCCTTAATATCCCTTAGTTTCCAATAGGACCCGGTGCCACGGGAGGGTAGGACAAAAAATGTCATGCAAGTTTTTCCATAAGCACGTATGACTATATTCGGAATACATGCCTACATTACATTGATGAATTGGAGCTAGTTCCGTGTCACCCTATGTTATAACTGTTGCATGAGGAATCACATCCGACATAATTATCCATCATTGATCCATTGCCTACGAGCTTTTCACATATTGATCTTTGCTTAGTTACTTTTCTGTTGCCACTGTTACGATTGCTACAAAAACTACTACTATTACTTTTGCCACCATTATTGTAACTTCCATACTACTTTGCTACTAAATACTTTGCTGCAGATATTAAGTCTTTCAGGTGTGGTTGAATTGACAACTAAACTGCTAATACTTGAGAATAATATTTGGGTCCCCTTGTGTCGAATTAATAAATTTGGGTTGAATACTCCACCCTCGAAAATTGTTGTGATCCCCTATACTTGTGGGTTATCAGCCACAATGGTGGAGGGTGTGCCCACCCCCTGGGGCGCACCCATGACCTTGTGGGCCCCACGTGGCCCCCTTCACTTATTCTAGCACCCATCCACTCCTTCCTCCAGAAAAAATCACTCCATTGATCAAAGCTCCATTCACAAAACTGCTTTGGGGGATTGCTATTCGGTATGTGACTCCTCCAATGGTCCAATTGGGTTTTGTTCTAGTGCTTTATTCATTGCAAATTTTTGCTGCTCTGATAACCCTATTCTTGAGCTTGCATGTCAAATTTAAATGGTTCAAAGTAGTTTCGATGCATGATATAGCCTCTAGGCACTTGTAGGAGTAGTTGTTATCAAGTTTGTTGAGTTTGGTTCACTTTTATTTTGAGTCACTAAAATTTTCAGAAATTTTCAGAGGAAGAAAATGTTGAGGAGGTTGTTGAGAGGTTCCTCGAGCCGGGGTTAAAAGGAAAAAGAAAATGAGGAGAAGGAAAAGCCCAAGTATAATCTTCCTCGCACCGCGGAAATTTGGCCATGTGAATGGCCATGTGATGCATTCTTACAAGCATCTGGGATTTATGATGATTTATATTATTTGGCTGGGAATGCCGGCATCACCGACTTCCTCCTCGACCGGTGTAATCAGTATCTCCTACTCACCAATACTTTCATGCAGAATTTTCATTTTCATGCTAGGAGATCACCACCCACGGTAGATTTTCACTTATGTGATGAGTACAAAGAAATGACGCTTTTTGACTTTTGTGAGGTTTGTAAATTACCTTATGAAGGTAGCGTCGAGGAACCGCATCCTAGTGATGTGGAAGACCTTATTCATGAAATTACCGTAGGTGAAGGTAGAGGAGTGTCGGGAGCGAGAGTGGCTAGTATTCATTTCCCTGTTTTATGCTATTACCCATTATTTATTGGGAGATGTTTAATTGGTCATGGAGAGAGTGGAGGCCTTAGTGCCCCTGACCTCGCCATTTTGCACCACGTTTTACATAGAGATAGAACTTACAGTTTGGGCGCTATGGTTGCTAGACAGTTGAGTATAAACCGTGCAAAAGGGTCCTATTTTCAGAGGTATCTTTGCCTCCCGTTTTGCTAAACACTTTGGGATATCCATTAGGTACCATGTAAAAGAGGAGAAATTGCTACCCACTATACATTTAGATTATGACAGCATGGTAGCACATAAGTTTATTCCCCGTGATGAGGAAAAGACACTTATTTATAACCTGGTATTTAGGGAGGTCACCTTTTAGATTATTACATTGCCGGCACCTGTTTTGTTTGATATTCATTCACGCAGGTACTTTGTTTTACCTATGGCCATTCATGCATACTGGGAGGGGATACGATCCCCACCTGCTGAGCCAGAGCCATCACCTACCAGGAGTCTATTTATCAGTGGAGCCACAGGAGCTCGCTAACCAGTGGAACCCCTAGGATCCTCCGCAGTACACCTGAGAGGGCTACTTTGATCCATGGGTTTAGACCAACTTAGGCCAAAAGCCTAAGTTTGGGGGAGTACGTATTTCTCACCGATATTAGATTCATGTTCACACGCTCATTCTAGTTGTCGGTGTTCATACTTTTTCATTGTATTATCCATGCTAGTTTTTTTCTTTTTCCACTTTCTTCTTGTGTGTTTGATAAACCTTAAGAAAAACAAAAAAATATAGTTGTACTTAGTTTACTTTCTACGCATGCTTAGTAGTAGTAGTAGTAGTAATATGAAAAGAAACCCCAAAAATATTTCTCGTTCTTCTTTTGCTTGTTGGGAGCTTTCCCGTGTAAATATTTTTCTTGTTCCCGTTTCTCTTTCTTCATAAAAACAAAAACTCCAAAAACATGTCACTGTGTATCTTTGAATTTCTTTTGTTTTCTTTGGGGGTCGAGAGGAGAAGACCACGATGAAAATGTTGAGTGGCTCTCATGCATTATCGTTGATCTAACAAAGAGCCATATTACCTTGTCTTCTCCTTTGAATAAATATTTGCATATTCCAGCTTAGTCTAATGCACGTGCACTATTATTATTATTATCCACACCGTTCGGTCATGCAAGTTAAAGGCAATAATGATGATATGTGATGAAATGACTGAGATGAGAAAAAGCTGTTATGAACTCCACCTATCTTGTTTTTGTAAATATGATTAGTTCATCTTTCCTGATTCAGCCTATTATGAATGAAACATGTTTGCAATGACAATTAGAGATTATAGTTGCTCATGCCATGCTTAATTAGCTAGGAGTTTATAATGGTTTACCTTGCGTGCCAACATGGAAATTAAAATGGTTGTGATGTAGTATGATAGGATGGTATCCTCCTTTGAATGATTCAAGTGGCTTGACTTGGCACATGTTACACATGTAGTTGAAACAAAATCAACATAGCGTCCATGATATTTATGTTCATGGTGATTTATATCCTACCCATGCTTGCATTCAATGTTGGTTAATCTCAATGCATGTTTATGACTGTTGTCGCTCTCTAGTTGGTCGTTTCCCAGTATTTTTCTAGCCTTCACTTGTACTAAGCGGGAATACCGCTTGTGCATCCACTTCCATAAACCCCAAAATTGTTCCATATGAGTCCACCATACCTTCCTATATGCGGTATCTACCAGCCGTTCCAAGTAAATTTGCATGTGCCAAAGTCTAAACCTTCAAATAATAATCTGTTTTGTATGCTTGAATAGCTCATGTACCAAGTAGAGTTGTCAATATCTTCCATGCTAGGTGGGTTATTCTCACGATGAGTGTACTTCGCTCATCATTCACTAGAAAATGGCTGGTAACCGGGATGCCCAGTCCCATTCTCAAAGCAAATCAAATCAAAATAATTGCAAACAAAACTCTCCCTGACTGTTGTTAGTTGGACGGTACCCGTTGTTTCAGACCAGCGATGGAGTGTGCTTGTTGGTGGTGGGGGGAGTATAAACTTTACCATTCTGTTTGGGAACCGCCTATAATGTATGTAGCATGGAAGATACTGGGATCTCTTATTTATTATGTTGACAATGAAAGCATGCCGCTCAAAATATTATTCAATCTCTATTTCAAAACTCGAGCTCTAGCACGCCTAGAAATCCCTGCCCCCTCTGCGAAGGGCCTATCTATTTACTTTTATTGTTGAGTCATCATCCTCTTACAAAAAGGCACTAGCTAGAGAGCACAACTATCATTTTTATGCACTGTTATTAATTTATATTGAGTATGACTGTGATTGGATATCTTTTACCATGAATTACAATGTCTAGTCAGTCCTTGATCTTCAGGGGTGCTCTGCATTTATGTTTTGTGGTCTCAGAAAGGGCTAGCGAGATACCATCTTGTTATATCATATCATGATTGTTTTGAGAAAGTATTGTCATCCAAGATTTATTATTATTGCTCGCTAGTTGATTATGCCATTGATATGAGTTAATGTGAGACCTAAATGTTATTGTGAATATGGTTAGTGTTGGGGAACGTAGTAATTTCAAAAAAATTCCTACGCACACGCAAGATCATGGTGATGCATAGCAACGAGAGGGGAGAGTGTTGTCTACGTACCAACGCAGACCTACTGCGGAAGCGATCACACAACGTAGAGGAAGTAGTCGTACGTCTTCTTCCCGATCCGACCGATCGAAGCACCGTTACCCCGGCACCTCTGAGTTCTTAGCACACGTTCAGCTCGATGACGATCCCCGGGCTCCGATCCAGCAAAGCTTCGGGGAGGAGTTCCGTCAGCACGACGGTGTGGTGACGATCTTGATGTACTACCGACGCAGGGCTTCGCCTAAGCACTACAACGGTATGATCGAGGTGGAATTTGGTGGCAGGGGGCACTGCACACGGCTAAGGAACGATCTCAAGGATCAACTTGTGTGTCTAGAGGTGCCCCCTGCCCCCGTATATAAAGGTTTCAAGGGGAGGGGCTGGCCGGCCAAGTTGGGAGGCGCAGGAGGAGTCCTACTCCTACCGGGAGTAGGACTCCCCCCTCCAATCCTAGTCCAACTAGGTTTCCTCAAGTGGGAAGGAGAGAGGAGGTGGCCGGCCACCTTCCCTAGTCCTAATAGGACTAGGGGAAGGGGGGAGGCACGCAGCCCATGGGGCAGCCCTTTCACCTTTCCACTAAGGCCCATGTTGGCCCATTTGGCTCCCGGGGGGTTCCGGTAACCCTCCCGGTAATCCGGTAAAATCCCGATTTCACCCGGAACACTTCCGATGTCCAAACATAGGCTTCCAATATATCAATCTTTACGTCTCGACCATTTCGAGACTCCTCGTCATGTCCGTGATCACATCCGGGACTCCGAACAACCTTCGGTACATCAAAATGCATAAACTCATAATAACTGTCATCGTAACGTTAAGCGTGCGGACCCTACGGTTCGAGAACAATGTAGACATGACCGAGACACGTCTCCGGTCAATAACCAATAGCGGGACCTGGATGCCCATATTGGCTCCTACATATTCTACGAAGATCTTTTATCGGTCAGACCGCATAACAACATATGTTGTTCCCTTTGTCATCGGTATGTTACTTGCCCGAGATTCGATCGTCGGTATCCAATACCTAGTTCAATCTCGTTACTGGCAAGTCTCTTTACTCGTTCCGTAATACATCATCTCACAACTAACATTTTAGTTATAATGCTTGCAAGTCTTATGTGATGTGTATTACCAAGAGGGCCCAGAGATACCTCTCCGACACTCGGAGTGACAAACCCTAATCTTGAAATACACCAACCCAACATCTACCATTGGAGACACCTGTAGTACTCCTTTATAATCACCCAGTTACGTTGTGACGTTTGGTAGTACCCAAAGTGTTCCTCCGGTAAACGGGAGTTGCATAATCTCATAGTTATAGGAACATGTATAAGTCATGAAGAAAGCAATAGCAACATACTAAACGATCGGGTGCTAAGCTAATGGAATGGGTCATGTCAATCAGATCATTCAACTAATGATGTGACCTCGTTAATCAAATAACAACTCCTTGTTCATGGTTAGGAAACATAACCATCTTTGATTAACGAGCTAGTCAAGTAGAGGCATACTAGTGACACTCTGTTTGTCTATGTATTCACACATGTATTATGTTTCCGGTTAATACAATTCTAGCATGAATAATAAACACTTATCATGATTTAAGGAAATAAATAATAACTTTATTATTGCCTCTAGGGCATATTTCCTTCAGTCTCCCACTTGCACTAGAGTCAATAATCTAGATTACACAGTAATGATTCTAACACCCATGGAGCTTTGGTGTTGATCATGTTTTGCTCGTGGAAGAGGCTTAGTCAACGGGTCTGCAACATTCAGATCCGTATGTATCTTGCAAATCTCTATGTCTCCCACCTGGACTAAATCCAGGATAGAGTTGAAGCGTCTCTTGATGTGTTTGGTCCTTTTGTGAAATCTAGATTCCTTTGCCAAAGCAATTGCACCAGTATTATCACAAAAGATTTTCATTGGACCCGATGCACTAGGTATGACACCTAGATCGGATATGAACTCCTTCATCCAGACTCCTTCGTTCGCTGCTTCCGAAGCAGCTATGTACTCCGCTTCACATGTAGATCCCGCTACGACGCTTTGTTTAGAACTGCACCAACTGACAGCTCCACCGTTTAAAGTAAACACGTATCCGGTTTGCGATTTAGAATCGTCCGGATCAGTGTCAAAGCTTGCATCAACGTAACCTCTTACGGTGAGCTCTTTGTCACCTCCATATACGAGAAACATATCCCTAGTCCTTTTCAGGTATTTCAGGATGTTCTTGACCGCTGTCCAGTGATCCACTCCTGGATTACTTTGGTACCTCCCTGCTAAACTTATAGCAAGGCACACATCAGGTCTGGTACACAGCATTGCATACATGATAGAGCCTATGGCTGAAGCATAGGGAACATCTTTCATTTTCTCTCTATCTTCTGCAGTGGTCGGGCATTGAGTCTGACTCAACTTCACACCTTGTAACACAGGCAAGAACCCTTTCTTTGCTTGATCCATTTTGAACTTCTTCAAAATCTTGTCAAGGTATGTGCTTTGTGAAAGTCCAATTAAGCGTCTTGATCTATCTCTATAGATCTTTATGCCTAATATGTAAGCAGCTTCCCCAAGGTCTTTCATCGAAAAACTTTTATTCAAGTATCCCTTTATGCTATCCAGAAATTCTATATCATTTCCAATCAGCAATATGTCATCCACATATAATATCAGAAATGCTACAGAGCTCCCACTCACTTTCTTGTAAATACAGGCTTCTCCAAAAGTCTGTATAAAGCCAAATGCTTTGATCACACTATCAAAGCGTTTATTCCAACTCCGAAATGCTTGCACCAGTCCATAAATGGATCGCTGGAGTTTGCATACTTTGTTAGCTCCCTTTGGATCGACAAAACCTTCTGGTTGCATCATATACAACTCTTCTTCCAGAAATCCATTCAGGAATGCAGTTTTGACATCCATCTGCCATATTTCATAATTATAAAATGCGGCAATTGCTAATTTGATTCTGACGGACTTAAGCATCGCTACGGGTGAGAAGGTCTCATCATAGTCAACCCCTTGAACTTGTCGAAAACCTTTTGCGACAAGTCGAGCTTTATAGACAGTAACATTACCGTCAGCGTCAGTCTTTTTCTTGAAGATCCATTTATTCTCAATTGCTTGCCGATCATCGGGCAAGTCAACCAAAGTCCATACTTTGTTCTCATACATGGATCCCATCTTAGATTTCATGGCCTCAAGCCACTTTGTGGAATCTGGGCTCACCATCGCTTCTTCATAGTTCGTAGGTTCATCATGATCTAGTAGCATGACTTCCAGAATTGGATTACCGTACCACTCTGGTGTGGATCTTACTCTGGTTGATCTACGTGGTTCAGTAGCATCTTGTCTTGAAGTTTCATGATCATCATCATTAGCTTCCTCACTAATTGGTATAGGTGTCGCAGAAACAGTTTTCTGTGATGTACTATTTTCCAATAAGGAAGCAGGTACAGTTACCTCGTCAAGTTCTACTTTCCTCCCACTCACTTCTTTTGAGAGAAACTCCTTCTCTAGAAAGTTTCCGAACTTAGCAACAAAAGTCTTGCCTTCGGATCTGTGATAGAAGGTGTATCCAATAGTTTCCTTTGGATATCCTATGAAGACACATTTCTCCGATTTGGGTTCGAGCTTATCAGGTTGAAGCTTTTTCACATAAGCATCGCAGCCCCAAACTTTAAGAAACGACAACTTTGGTTTCTTGCCAAACCATAGTTCATAAGGCGTCGTCTCAACGGATTTTGATGGTGCCCTATTTAACGTGAATGCGGCCGTCTCTAAAGCATAACCCCAAAACGATAGCGGTAAATCAGTAAGAGACATCATAGATCGCACCATATCTAGTAAAGTACGATTACGACGTTCGGACACACCATTACGCTGTGGTGTTCCGGGTGGCGTGAGTTGCGAAACTATTCCACAATTTTTCAAATGTACACCAAACTCGTAACTCAAATATTCTCCTCCACGATCAGATCGTAGAAACTTTATTTTCTTGTTACGGTGATTTTCAACTTCACTCTGAAATTCCTTGAACTTTTCAAATGTTTCAGACTTATGTTTCATTAAGTAGATATACCCATATCTGCTTAAATCATCTGTGAAGGTGAGAAAATAACGATATCCGCCACGAGCTTCAATATTCATCGGACCACATACATCGGTATGTATGATCTCCAATAAATCTGTTGCTCTCTCCATAGTACCGGAGAACGGTGTTTTAGTCATCTTGCCTATGAGGCACGGTTCGCAAGTACCAAGTGATTCATAATCAAGTGGTTCCAAAAGCCCATCAGTATGGAGTTTCTTCATGCGCTTTACACCGATATGACCTAAACGGCAGTGCCACAAATAAGTTGCACTATCATTATCAACTCTGCATCTTTTGGCTTCTACATTATGAATATGTGTATCACTACTATCGAGATTCAACAAGAATAGACCACTCTTCAAAGGTGCATGACCATAAAAGATATTACTCATATAAATAGAACAACCATTATTCTCTGATTTAAATGAATAACCGTCTCGCATTAAACAAGATCCAGATATAATGTTCATGCTCAACGTTGGCACCAAATAACAATTATTTAGGTCTAATATTAATCCCGAAGGTAGATGTAGAGGTAGCGTGCCGACCGCAATCACATAGACTTTGGAACCGTTTCCCACGCGCATCGTCACCTCGTCCTTTGCTAGCGTCCGCTTATTCCGTAGTCCCTGTTTCGAGTTGCAAATATTAGCAACAGAACCAGTATCAAATACCCAGGTGCTACTGCGAGCTCTAGTAAGGTACACATCAATAACATGTATATCACATATACCTTTGTTCACCTTGCCATCCTTCTTATCCGCCAAATACTTGGGGCAGTTCCGCTTCCAGTGACCAGTCTGCTTGCAGTAGAAGCACTCAGTTTCAGGCTTAGGTCCAGACTTGGGTTTCTTCTCCTGAGCAGCAACTTGCTTGCTGTTCTTCTTGAAGTTCCCCTTCTTCTTCCCTTTGCCCTTTTTCTTGAAACTAGTGGTCTTGTTGACCATCAACACTTGATGCTCCTTCTTGATTTCTACCTCCGCAGCTTTCAGCATTGCGAAGAGCTCGGGAATAGTCTTGTTCATCCCTTGCATATTATAGTTCATCACGAAGCTCTTGTAGCTTGGTGGCAGTGATTGGAGAATTCTGTCAATGACGCAATCATCTGGAAGATTAACTCCCATCTGAATCAAGTGATTATTATACCCAGACATTTTGAGTATATGCTCACTGACAGAACTGTTCTCCTCCATCTTGCAGCTATAGAACTTATTGGAGACTTCATATCTCTCAATTCGGGCATTTGCTTGAAATATCAACTTCAACTCCTGGAACATCTCATATGCTCCATGACGTTCAAAACGTCGTTGAAGTCCCGATTCTAAGCCGTAAAGCATGGCACACTGAACTATCGAGTAGTCATCAGCTTTGCTCTGCCAGACGTTCATAACATCTGGCGTTGCTCCAGCAGCAGGCCTGGCACCCAGCGGTGCTTCCAGGACGTAATTCTTCTGTGCAGCAATGAGGATAATCCTCAAGTTACAGACCCAGTCCGTGTAATTGCTACCATCATCTTTCAACTTTGCTTTCTCAAGGAACGCATTAAAATTCAACGGAACAACAGCACGAGCCATCTATCTACAATCAACATAAACAAGCAAGATACTATCAGGTACTAAGTTCATGATAAGTTTAAGTTCAGTTAATCAAATTACTTAAGAACTCCCACGTAGATAGACATCCCTCTAATCCTCTAAGTGATAACGTGATCCAAATCAACTAAACCATAACCGATCATCACGTGAGATGGAGTAGTTTTCAATGGTGAACATCGTTATGTTGATCATATCTACCATATGATTCACGCTCGACCTTTCGGTCTCCGTGTTCCGAGGCCATATCTGTATATGCTTGGCTCATCAAGTATAACCTGAGTATTCTGCGTGTGCAACTGTTTTGCACCCGTTGTATTTGGACGTAGAGCTTATCACACCCGATCATCACGTGGTGTCTGGGCACGACGAACTTTGGCAACGGTGCATACTCAGGGAGAACACTTCTTGATAATTTAGTGAGAGATCATCTTATAATGCTACCGTCAATCAAAGCAAGATAAGATGCATAAAAGATAAACATCACATGCAATCAATATAAGTGATATGATATGGCCATCATCATCTTGTGCTTGTGATCTCCATCTCCGAAGCACCGTCATGATCACCATCGTCACCGGCGCGACACCTTGATCTCCATCGTAGCATCGTTGTCGTCTCGCCAATCTTATGCTTCCACGACTATCACTACCGCTTAGTAATAAAGTAAAGCATTACATCGTGATTGCATTGCATACAATAAAGCGACAACCATATGGCTCCTGCCAGTTGCCGATAACTTGGTTACAAAACATGATCATCTCATACAATAAAATCAGCATCATGCCTTGACCATATCACATCACAACATGCCCTGCAAAAACAAGTTAGACGTCCTCTACTTTGTTGTTCCAAGTTTTACGTGGCTGCTACGGGCTTAAGTAAGAACTCATCTCACCTACGCATCAAAACCACAACGATAGTTCGTCAAATAGACTCCGTTTTAACCTTCTCAAGGACCGGGCGTAGACACACTCGGTTCAACTAAAGTTGGAGAGACAGTCGCCCGCAAGCCATCTATGTGCAAAGCACGTCGAGGGAACCGTTCTCGCGTAAGCGTACGCGTAAGGTTGGTCCGGGTCGTCTCGTCCAACAATACCGCCGGACCAAAGTATGACATGCTGGTAGGCAGTATGACTTGTATCGCCCACAACTCACTTGTGTTCTACTCGTGCAAATAACATCAAACCATAAAACCTAGGCTCGGATGCCACTGTTGGGGAACGTAGTAATTTCAAAAAATTTCCTACGCACATGCAAGATCATGGTGATGCATAGCAACAAGAGGGGAGAGTGTTGTCTACGTACCAACGCAGACCGACTGCGGAAGCGATCACACAAGTAGTCGTACGTCTTCTTCCCGATCCGACCGATCCAAGCACCGTTACTCCGGCACCTCCGAGTTCAGCTCGATGACGATCCCCGGGCTCTGATCCAGCAAAGCTTCGGGGAGGAGTTCCGTCAGCACGACGGCATGGTGACGATCTTGATGTACTACCGACGCAGGGCTTCGCCTAAGCACTACAACGGTATGATCGAGGTGGAATTTGGTGGCAGGGGGCACTGCACACGGCTAAGGAACGATCTCAAGGATCAACTTGTGTATCTAGAGGTGCCCCCTGCCCCCGTATATAAAGGTTTCAAGGGGAGGGGCTGGCCGGCCAAGTTGGGAGGCGCAGGAGGAGTCCTACTCCTACCGGGAGTAGGACTCCCCCCTCCAATCCTAGTCCAACTAGGTTTCCTCAAGTGGGAAGGAGAGAGGAGGTGGCCGGCCACCTTCCCTAGTCCTAATAGGACTAGGGGAAGGGAGGGAGGCGTGCAGCCCATGGGGCAGCCCTTTCACCTTTCCACTAAGGCCCATGTTGGCCCATTTGGCTCCCGGGGGGTTCCGGTAACCCTCCCGGTAATCCGGTAAAATCCCGATTTCACCCGGAACACTTCCGATGTCCAAACATAGGCTTCCAATATATCAATCTTTACGTCTCGACCATTTCAAGACTCCTCATCATGTCCGTGATCACATCCGGGACTCCGAACAACCTTCGGTACATCAAAATGCATAAACTCATAATAACTGTCATCGTAACGTTAAGCGTGCGGACCCTACGGTTCGAGAACAATGTAGACATGACCGAGACACGTCTCCGGTCAATAACCAATAGCGGGACCTAGATGCCCATATTGGCTCCTACATATTCTACGAAGATCTTTTATCGGTCAGACCGCATAACAACATACGTTGTTCCCTTTGTCATCGGTATGTTACTTGCCCGAGATTCGATCGTCGGTATCCAATACCTAGTTCAATCTCGTTACTGGCAAGTCTCTTTACTCGTTCCGTAATACATCATCTCACAACTAACATCTTAGTTATAATGCTTGCAAGACTTATGTGATGTGTATTACCGAGAGGGCCCAGAGATACCTCTCCGACACTCGGAGTGACAAACCCTAATCTTGATATACGCCAACCCAACATCTACCATTGGAGACACCTGTAGTACTCCTTTATAATCACCCAGTTACGTTGTGACATTTGGTAGTACCCAAAGTGTTCCTCCGGTAAATGGGAGTTGCATAATCTCATAGTTATAGGAACATGTATAAGTCATGAAGAAAGCAATAGCAACATACTAAACGATCGGGTGCTAAGCTAATGGAATGGGTCATGTCAATCAGATCATTCAACTAATGATGTGACCTCGTTAATCAAATAACAACTCTTTGTTCATGGTTAGGAAACATAACCATCTTTGATTAACGAGCTAGTCAAGTAGAGGCATACTAGTGACACTCTGTTTGTCTATGTATAAACACATGTATTATGTTTCCGGTTAATACAATTCTAGCATGAATAATAAACACTTATCATGATTTAAGAAAATAAATAATAACTTTATTATTGCCTCTAGGGCATATTTCCTTTAGTTAGTTCATGATCTTTGCTGAAAACTTGAATGCTGACTTTACATATTTGCAACAACAAGATCAAACAGAGTTTGTAATTTTTTTCTTTATCAACTGAATTGCTTGAGGACAAGCAAAGGTTTAAGCTTGGGGGAGTTTATACGTCTCCGTCGTATCTACTTTTCCAAACTCTTTTGCCATTGTTTTGGACTCTAATTTGCATGATTTGAATGGAACTAACCCGGACCAACGTTGTTTTCAGCAGAATTGCCATGGTGTTATTTTTGTGCAGAATAAAAACTTATCGGAATGACCTGAAACTTCACGGAGTCAAGTTTTGAAATTAAGAAAAAATATTGGTGAAAGAATCAGCAGTAGGGGGCCCACACCCTAACCACAAGGGTGGGGGCGCGCCCTCCGATCTTGTGGGCCCCCTGGAACTCCACCAACCTCAACTCCAACTCCATATATTCTCTTTCAGGGAGAAAAAAACAGAGAGAAGGATTCATCATGTTTTACGATACAGAGCCGCCGCCAAGACATATTCTTCCTCGGGAGGGCAGATCTGGAGTCCGTTTTGGGCTCCGGAGAGGGGAGTTCGTCGCCATCGTCATCATCAACCATCCTCCATCACCAATTTCATGATGCTCACCACCGTGCGTGAGTAATTCCATCGTAGGCTTGCTGGACCATGATGGGTTGGATGAGATTTACCATGTAAGTGAGTTAGTTTTGTTAGGGTTTGATCCCTTGTATCCACTATGTTCTATGATTGATGTTGCCATGACTTCTCTATGCTTAATGCTTGTCACTAGGGCCCGAGTGCCATGATTTTAGATCTGAACCCTTTATGTTTTTATGTATATATTTGTGTTCTTGATCCGATATTGCAAGTTATAGTCACCTACTACGTGTTATGATACGGCAATCCCGGAGTGACAATAGTCGGGACCACTCCAAGTGACTATCGTAGTTTGAGGAGTTTAAGTATTCACTAAGTGCTAATGCTTTGGTCCGGTACTCTGTTAAAAGGAGGCCTTAATATCCCTTAGTTTCCAATAGGACCCCGCTGTCACGGGAGGGTAGGACAAAAGATGTCATGCAAGTTCTTTTCCATAATCACGTATGACTATATTCGGAATACATGCCTACATTATATTGATGAACTGGAGCTAGTTCTGTGTCACCCTATGTTATAACCATTGCATGATGAATGTCATCCAACATAATTATCCATCATGGATCCATTGCCTACGAGCTCGTTTCATATTGATCTTTGCTAAGTTACTTTTCCATTGCCACTATTATGATTCCTACAAAACTGCTACTGTTACTTTTCCCACCGTTACCGCTACTTCTATACTACTTTGCTACTAAATACTTTCCTGCAGATATTAAGTCTTTTAGGTGTGGTTGAATTGACAACTCAGCTGCTAATACTCAAGAATATTCTTTCGGTCCCCTTGTGTCGAATCGATAAATTTGGGTTGAATACTCTACCCTCGAAAACTGTTGTGATCCCCTATACTTGTGGGTTATCAAGGGGGGGAGCTTTGCCCAAGTCCAGGCATCCACTTAACCAACCAAAAGTAACCATGTGGTCCTACTCTCTTTTCTCTCTCTTCACATATATACATGACCCCCCTCTTGTTTCTTTCCTCTCAACAGGATTAATTTGGGAATAGCATTGGATTGCGGGCTCCTGCATCATGTCCACGGACCATGTTCGGACAGAAAAAATGACATTTGCGGTGCTCGTTTGCAGGTCTGCGTTGGAGATGCCCTACCTCTCAAGCTGGCCAATGTACCCGTAAGTGGAGTGACCTATGATAGTGGCAATCACACAATGGCACACATCATCAGTGGTTTTGTTACCGGTGGTGGCTGGAGTATTTGTTGCCTATCATTTATAATTTGTTAAAGGCTCTTTTAATGCAAAGTGTACAACACATTTTAAGTTGTAGCTATGTTATTATTTAATCTTGTTTAAGCATTATGTTGATTGTAGACATGTTCCCACTCTGATATAGACGTGAACAAAGAGAAGGCAACGACGTAAACAAGAAAACCGACCGATAATAGTGTAATAGGAGACCTAAAATTAATTGTCTTTCTTTATAAGACTTCAATGTATCACTTGACTAACATCGATGTGTGAGTCACAAACTCAAAATAATGTTGTCTTTGTCATGTGTATTAAATGGTCTATGTGAAATGATGATGTGAATGTGACGTGTAATTGTATTTGTAGTGATGTGTGCAGGGGGCTACAGTTTGACAATTTTCATGTACCATGAAACCTAGCAGTCCACTCGTGATTCATCCACCTCATATAAATTTATAACTCTTAAATTTAATATTACAAATGAAATATATAGAATACTTTTTTTCTGGCAGGTAAACGAGATGAACATGTAGAGATGGGCTCTGTCTCAGGCCGTGCATCATGTCGCTTGTAATGAGCATCTTGGAAGTTATTATTAAGTGTCAATGGCATGTGCGTCATCATGACTTGTTTTGATCCAATAATAAGGATTTTTTTTTACAAAGAGGAGGTGAGAAATCACCTGTGCTTGTGAGCAAATCTTATACTCTTGAAGCGAGTACCTTGCAAAAACATCAACTACAAAGAGAGAAGGATAGGGTGATACATGAACCAATTTGGCAAATCCTCGCGTGAGGGAAAGCAAGTCGAATAGCTGGCCTTATATTGCATGAAAAACCTAACAGATGTAACACATTGCATGATCACCAAGATATTAGACAAACCTAAAATAGTAAGCATTCCTCTAAATAAACCGTCCACATAGTCATACCTCATCATGTTAGGTTTGTAAGCACAAAACTATGCTCTGTCATCTATACATCTTGGAGCTCTTGTGGAAAAGAGAGCATGAAATCACTAAAAGGCAATGAGTTTGAGTAAGAAATGTCTTTTCATCCAAAACAGGTATAGACTATTCACCGTATACTTTCATCACTTCGTATAACACATTACATAAAGTAATGGGCCCATAATTTTTAAGCTGCACTGGACATATGTTTCTTCGAATTAAGCCGATGGCAATGTCATGAAATCCCTTCGGCATAATAACATAGATAAAACTGCTTTACCGCATAAATAATGCCCTCCCTCGCACCTCCAAATTGAGAGAACTTCATCAAAACACCATATATACTCGATGCCTTTAGCAAGCCAACCTGGAATATGGCATGACTAATTTTAATTTTATTACTAGTTAAATGTTTACAAAGCAACACATGCATATATTCGTTCAATTTTGGTTGAACATGGTGCATGAGTGATCAATATTTTTCATCAAAAGTATACATATTTTTGAGTTGAAGTATACATATTTTTGAAGTACTGAGTTTTGGCACCTTTTCTGTCATTTGACAATTATGATTCCGAAGAGATGTGGCATTATTTTTATTTGTTCCCAAGAGGCTTTCGGGTGGTATAAGTCATGTCCTGGTCCCCGCAAAAAAAGTCATGTTCTGGTCGTTTCCTTTTAATCACTCCACCCTTGACCGTTGCTTCCAAAACATCTTATTTCTCATCATCAGAAGTAGTGCAGGTACTTTCGGTTTGATGAAGAGGGGGAGCTTTAGTTGGTGGGTATCTATCTATATCTATATTTATATCTATATTTTTACCAATATAAAAAGATCCACAGGAACATATCCAACTAATCTCGACCATTGAAGCAAGCCAATCCGATGACCCAACTGCTCCAATGACGAGCGCTTAACATGTTTACATACAATTAATATCAGAACAAATATCAATGATTGTGCTAATCATATAATTAAGATGGAATAATATCCTACCTAATATATATGTGCAATTAATATACTGCCTAATATCTACTATCCTATACCTGGCATCTCTGCACAATCAATATATTGTCAAATACTCCGTATCAACGAGCATTGCATGTACACATTTAATTACTACTCCCTCCATAAAAAAAAAATGTTCTAACTTTTTCTGAATCCGATATATACATACACGTTTTAATATGTTTATTCACTCATTTCAGTCTACTGAAATATCCAACACATCTTATATTATGGGAACAAACGTAGTAGTAGATGTAAAGACCCCGTATTAGGTACTCCTACTTCAATTAACTTGATGATGACATGATTGATGGCCGGACCGGTTGATAATGTGACCAAGTTAGCTCACCAATTAGGTGTGACAAGAGGAAGCCTCTCAGCTTGCTGTACGTTAGAGGTTGGTAGAGCCAGCTACCCAAGGGATGTACGTGACAGGTGCGACAGTGGGCAGTGTTACTTCTTCTTCGGGCCAAACAGTGTTACTTGATACGTTAACGGTCGGTCCAAATAATGATCGTATTATCCATGCAAACTACCACGCATGCAAGAAAATGACACAGGTTATAGTTATTCAACTGCATGCATTTTCTTTTCTTTATCGCGCGATTTACAATACTGCACATATTATTTTGCATAGCTATTTCGTGTAAACGTAAATACCTGAGATGGATGTGAAGCCAGCCAGTCGATGGGTTTTCAGCCACCCTAGCTGTTGTTGCGTTTTCCCCATTGATCGTAACTTTTTGTTCCTAGCTTACCAAGGTGGCCGCTTGGTAAGCTAGCTGTTGTCTTATTGTTCTCCTTCGACATTTCAAACTTAGATCCGAATCTGTTTTGCAAAAAAATAAGGAAAAAATCAAGCTTCGGTTCCGGATCTTTCTTTCTTGTTTAACCTCAACTGTTTTCCAGTGCCCCATATATTTCACTCCAGGCCTTAAATGGTTTGGGGGGGGGGGGGGGGGGGGTATGTGAGTCTAGCATGTGATTTGACTGAAATCAGAAAAACAAAGAGTTTGTATGCCCCATGAACTATGCACAAATCTTATCAATTACACCCTAGGTCCATAAATAGTAACATTCTAGAAAGTGTGTGTACTCAAACCTTTGTATTATGAAGACTAATAGGTTCAGGGGAGGAGTTTTGACTCCCGGGAGCAATGCGGGAGTATGAACAGTAACCAGACATAAATAGTAATTGTTTAAAAAAATCTGATTTTTTTGTAGATGTCCGTGTTAGTGTCGCAAGCATCCTTAACAAGTTCCATGCGAAATGGAGCACCAATGTTCGTCGTTGAAAAAAAGAAATTTGGGGGTAACATTTGGAGTTCAATTTGTTTTTTTACAGGCCAAAATGCTTACCTTTTTGCCATAAAAGTTTTATGTAGCATTTGGGTGTGACTATGAACACATAGATTTTTTGTTGGATTTTTTTTGACATTTCAAAAATCATGTTCGTGCGCAGGAGCACGTGCACCCGGGAGGCAAACTTGATTTCGGAATAGGCTGTCCCTATATCTTACTTTTTATAAAGTTTATAATTTTTCTCTGAAACATTGAAATTTTTCTTTACCTTTGATCAAGTATATAGAAAAACTAACATCATATGCTATACTAACTTAGAATCATTACGTTTATCATGAAATATATTTTCATGCTTTATTTATTTAGTATTGTAGTTGCTGATAGTTTTTCCTGTAAATTTGAGAAAACATGAACAAGTTCAACTTCTCAAAAAACTAATACACCTAATAAAAAGGAATGAAGGGTAAGAAGGATAACATGATTTAGACTAGTAAGATCAAAATACAACCCTTGCAAAAAGGATAAAATTCTACCCAAAAAAACATGACAAATATTTCCACAATTCAAACTATTACCTAGTCAGTTGAGATATAACAAAATTTGAACCAATTCTCTCGTATGGTCAGCACAAGAAACACCTTAGCCCTAAGAGAGAACTAAAGCACAAATCACAAGACAAAATCTCGGGCGATTGCCTTATGAAAACCTGAGTCAACTGAGAAATAACAAATTTTATTAAACAAAGATTCCTAAGTACATAATGGCCCACTGGAATGTTGTTATACAATGTAAGGTTGGAACTAAGCATAAGAAGGATTTTAGCCTTCACTTTAATGCTTGCTCGGTAGTTCAAATGTATTTTATTTCTGCTTCACAATTTTTAGAAACAAAATGTCATGGACAAAAAAGAAACAAATAGCCACTTACATATACTTTTAGGGAAAGGTCCAAAGGCCAGAGAGCTTAATATTTATTGGCGATACAAGCTACAACCAACAACTCCAAAAGCTTCCAGCTAACCGGTACTTACAATATAGTGTGCATGTTCAAGATGCATCAAGTTGTTTCTATGTGGACACAAATGGTCATAATTTTTGCATACTCCCTCCGTTTCTTTTTACTCTGCATATAAGATTTGGTCAAAGTCAAACTGCGCAAAGTTTGACCAAATTTATATAAAAGAATATGAACATCTACAATACTAAAACTATATACTGTGAAAATACGTCTCATGGTGCATCTGATAATATTGATTTCATATTGTGAATGTTTATATTTTTTAATATAAAGTTAGTCAAACTCTACCAAGCTTGACTTTGACCAAACCTTATATGCGGACTAAAAAGAAACAGAGGGAGTACAATCTTACGTCAATATATTAACTATCATAGTTTATACTTGATGTTTTTGACACATTTCAAAGCCTTCTTTAGATATTGGGTAGACACGTCAAAAGTATGCTTTGGAACTATACACAAATGGGGAACTCCAGCGAAATAACACCAGCTATACTCGATGTGATACGATGAATATACGGAAAGTTTGATCCACTGAGATTTTTTTTCAAAGGTGTACTTGGGACAAAAACCCACCTGAACAATATTTCTATTAGACGAAAGATTAAGGCTGAACCTTGCGAGCCCACTCGTGACAACACAGTGAAACTTTGAAATAAAGTTTTGGGAGATCGGCAAAGAGTGGGAGATAGACTTTATCTTGTTCATTGCCTAAAAATATCATGAAAATTTAAGCAGTGCGGCACATTCATTTCACCAATAATGGACACATACAAATTAATCACCAGTAGGTTTATGAAGAAAAACCAACCGACGAGGCCCTTCACAAAACATGCACCGACACAAAATAATCAGAATCAGAATATACGAAAGATATTGTCAAGCAAATGAACTGAAACTGCACTTTTACGTGGTCCTCTCGTCATTATTAGCAGCAAGTACGCACGTAGAGCTGACCCAACCAACATTCATGCATGCTGGTTACTTTGGCGGGAACTTGGACTTGATGGCGTCCACCAGGCCGCCGTCGATCTGGAGCGCCCTGGCAAGCACGTCGGTGGGCACCGGTGGTGAGGCTGCGAACAACGCTAGGGCGAGGGACTGCGTGCCCGGAAGCTGGCTGTTGAAGGCCGAGATGGCGGCGGCCGGCGCGCCTCCGTTGTTCTTCTGGTAGTGGACGAGGCCGCGGGGGAAAACGAATAGCTCGCCCTTGCAGACTGTGCGGGCGAAGTGCTTGCCGGCGGTGGTGATGAAGCCGACGTCGAGGGAGCCCTCGAGCACGTAGACGATCTCGGTGGCGCGCGGGTGGGTGTGCGGCGGGTTCACGCCCCACGGCGCGTAGTCCACGCGGGACATGGAGACGCCCAGCGTGTTAAGCCCAGGAAGCTTGTCCACGTTCGCCGCCGTCACCGCGGAGCCGACCGGGTTGCCGGTGTTGCCCGGGAGTGCCAGCGCACAGGAGAAGAACTCGTCCGCCGTCACGTTCTCCGGCCTCTTGCACGGGAACCCGTTCAGCCGCAATGCTGCACAAATACATACATGCAGGCATTACTTTCTCTTCAGGCATGATCTATTCATGTGCACACGAAGTATGGATGGAAGAGCTAGCACAACTTACGGCCGTCAAGGGATTTGTAGTCGGCGACGCAGAAGTCCTGGAGCATGTCGGGGTCGCCGGCGAGCAATGGCGCAGCAAGGGCCAGGAGGGTGGCGCAGGCGGCGAGGAGGACGGCGGGGAGCTGCTTGGGCGCCATGGTCAAGTGCTGCTTAATTGACTACTGATTGGTTGGTGCAGCGTTAGGTAGTTAGCCGTGTGGTGGTGTAGTAGCTGAGGCTGAATGGATGATGATGCAAAGCATGGGGTGCATGTATTTATAGTGCAGTGTAGCGTAAGGGGGACGTGATCTGATCCATCGGTAGTTGGACATGTGACGAAGTTAATTTCACGGCTTAATGAAGACGACGGACATTTTAGCTTCAGGATAGGGTCGGACTGCGACGTGAATAATCGTGGACATGTACTCTTGTGGTCAAAGAGGAGTAAAATGCATAGAACCATCACATTAGTGTCATAACTATCGAAAAAACATCACTTTATAAAACGTGATACTTTGCACTGAACAGAGAAAATGATAGTGACAAAATACACTAAAGAAAATTTAAATCTCGTTTTGACGTGTACAAAAGGATATAAAACGTTGACTAACGGATGTTTGGATTGAATGTTAGCCCGACCGCGACCTAGCGGCGCACGAGGCCGCGTGCTCATGGATAGGAGGTGAGCCTCCGGGCGTATCCCAGAGCTTGGAGCGAGAAGGAGCCGTTCAGGAGAGGGTGTGGCGGCGAAATTCTGGTGGCGACCAGCTGGCGTTGAGCGGCGGCATGAACGGGCAGGAGCTGGACGAGCAACATGAGCCACAACGAACTTCCGCAATTGGGTGGCCTTCTCTGCGCCGCCAACCAGTGTGCGTGCATGCCCTTAGCCCTTGGGGTGGAGCTCCGCCCTGCGTCAGAGAACGATGTCCGCGCGCGGGATCCAACGCCGTGCCCCCCACCCCCCCCCCCCCCCCCCCCCCCCTTGCTGTAACGCGAGCGCACTGGCCCCCTCGACCGCCCTGTACGTGAGGCCAGCTGCGGAACACCGGCCCCCTCGCCCCCCCCCCCCCCCCCCCCCTCCCGGTACGCGAGGCCGGGGGCGAAGACGACACCAAGCGTGGCGGCGGTACAAAGGGCAGCGACAACTCTGGATCAGGCATCTCCTGCCTAACAGGAAGGGAACGGTTGTCAAAGAGAGAAAGAAGTTGACTAACGAGTGAGGCCTGAATTTTTTTAAGGTCCGTCAGTCAACGTTTTGTATCCCATTGTTGCGTCAGTGATTTGCCACGTCAAAATGTGATTCAAGTTTTCGTTAGTCTCTTTTTGCCACTATCATTTTTCGGTACAATGCAAAGTGTCATGTTTTTTCAAGAGTTATGACGCTAAAGTGATGGTTCTATGCATTTTACTCGGTCAAAGAGGGATCTACTTAGCTGGATGAGGAGAACTTGGTATTGTGTAGTAAATCATGTACTCCGCGACAACAAAGTCTAGGTAAAAAAAAGACTTGTACTGGCAGACTAATTAGCACTCCCTTCATCTTATAATGTAAGATATTTTTTGACACTAGTGTAGTGTTAAAAACGTCTTACATTATGAGATGGATGGAGTAGTAGGTTAGTTTATCTTTGTATTGCGTTAGACTAAAATCAGTAAATTTTAAACTGAAATGTTGAATGAAACAAACAAAAGATCTTTGAAAGTAAGGTCTCACACAAAACTATCCCAAACAACTTGTGACCACACACCTGAATTTAATTTGCATTCTAGACGCTAGACGGCCTATTTACAGGAACGATATGCGTGCACCGATGATCGGCTAGATCAAGGCACATTCCTCCTTGTGTCCTCTAAACGATCGATGAGGCCGGACGTTGATGCTCTTACCCTTTTCCAACCGCACATGCTTCATTCTCCGGCGACTAGCAGCTTGCTTGCACGTCAGATTGAATCAAACGGATGCTTGTATCCATATCTATCGTACAAGGTGTAGTGCCTGCGTGCAGCAGGTACCGATCGATGTGCCAGCTTGCTACTGCAATGAGCACGCACTGTGATATACAGATCGATCTTTGGCTATGGCTAGCCGCTAGCGTGGAAGTAATATACGACGTAGATGATACTTACATATAGTACCTACACGTTAGTTGTATGGTTGTACTAGTAGTATACACTTTGAGTTATTTGCATGGTTAGCTAGAGCCAGGGGTTGGCTAATATGCATGCATATGTAACCGTGTCCTGCTGCTTTAAAGTGTGAAGAATGTGGGCAAAGTACTCCCTCCGTTTTACTCACTCCGTTCTAAATTACTTGTCGCAGAAATGGATATATCTAGAACTAAAATATATCTAGATACATCCATACGTGCGACAAGTAATTCGGAACAAAGGGAGTATATAGTAATATAGAGCTTGCAAAAACGTCTAATATTATAAAATGAGGGAGTAAAAGGTATTGTAGGCAATGCGTATGTTTTACTTGTCCCCAGGACCGAGTTAATTAGTACGTACAGCCATTGACCTGGCAACTGACAAGTATATTCGTGCATGATAATTGGATATATATGATGATGATTTGGTTGGGCCTGCTTGGCGGCGACCATCGGCAGCCTCAGAGTTGTGTTTCCCTTGGTCCACCGGGACTAGGTGAGAATGCTAGCGTTGTCGCCTCCTACGATGGAGGTGTGGACACCGACCCGAAGGCCCATGCTGGGCTAGGAGTGGAAGGAGTGCCCTCTACTCCTTCCGAGGGTTAGTGTGCTGCGATGAATGGTTGGCGGTGTCTCAGACATGAACGCTATGACAGCGGCCCTGGATGACGATCCACATGGTTGTCTCTCCGGCAGGTAGCATGGCGGTGGTAGTGACTATGCCACATGATCGTGTGGGCGGCGAGGGGTGCATCGGCAGGTTGCATGGGTATCGGTCCAGCGGTGCGGCGTGGTGGCATGAGTGAGCTGCCGAACAAAAGCTCTGCGCTTTGCCGCCGACGCTGGGGGGGGGGGGGGGGGGGGCTGCGGGTGCCCGCTCTTCCCTTAAGGACGTTGCTGTGGTTCCTGTCCGTAACAAGGATTCGGGTGAAGACCCTTGTCCATCTCAGGTTCGGCAGCGGCGACGCTTCGCGCCGTATTCCCTACTTAAGGTGTTGTCGTGGAGCCTACTTGTCCTACGGCATGGTGTGGCATTGTATTCCGGCCTGCCTGCATCGTCTCATGTCAGCGTAGTCACGGACGTTCATGTTGTCTGGTTATCCCAGATCTGTTTTGTAGAAGGGCTTCCTAACTACATTGTATTATTTGGCGATGTACTTTTAGGGTTTAAAGGGGCCAGCTCAAGAGTCTCCTCAATCAAAGCATATGGTGAGTGGTGGAATAGGGCGCTCATTTAAGAAAAACACGATCGCCTAAAATGTACTCAGCAATGTTAAGACACTCCGTGGAGAAGTCTTTAAAATTCGTTGCTCTTTTTGGGTGGTCACATAGTAGTATGTGCATGCATATATGTCAGATGTCACCAGCCAGCATTAATTAGAGCTGAATGCTGGTTAATCTCAGCTGGACGGTGGCATAGCTGCATATGGTTTAGTCACAGCCACCATTTCCGGCGACTAATAAATAAACCGATCCGTATACGGTGAAGAAGCTATCGTATACGTGCATTGCATCAACAGGATGGCCGTACGACGTACGTGCATGAGATATCCGTGCGTTGCCTACCTTCAATGCTTGCAGAAAAAATTGCTTTCCAAATAAAACATCAGCGGGGGAATTTTGCTTTCCAAATAAAAAAAATTCTTAGTGGTTGTGGCTGCAAAAAATAAAACACACGCATGGTCGTACCGGAGAGAGAGAGAGAGAGAGAGAGAGAGAGAGAGAGAGAGAGAGAGACGTTATTAACTTGTTTGGTGAGATCAATGTGCACATCTTTGTTTAGTCTTTCTTGCACGTGAGCATTCATCAAATGAAGATCGTTTGCATCCAAACTAAGCAAAGCTAAATTGAAAGGACACTATATTTATTCATTTGACAAAGAAATGGGTTTCTTTTCACAATAATGACCGGACGATAACATCTGGAGGTTAGACAGTTAGCAACCGAGCTCGATCTAAGTTTCCTCTTTCCATTTTGGACATAGGTGCTTGCGAAATTGCCTAGTGGGAGAATGGTAAACATGGTAAGAGCCCGGACGGATGATACCACAGATTTTTCTTTTCCAGGGATGCCAGATGGTTAGTTAAAGAGACCTTTTTGTGTTTGTTAGCCGATCCCTTAAATCCGGTTAGAAGAGTAGAAATCCCGGTTTACTCTTCTAAGCCGAAGCTAGCCTACTGCCTAAAACATATAGCGGAGTAAAATTTTTACTCCGAGCAGCGGTCGAGGAGTAAAAATACTCGCCAACTTGGTCTCAAAGTGAAATATTCCCATCTTTTCCCCTCCCACTCATCGCTCAATTCTCCCCCGCCGCCCAATCCACGCCCCCGATGCACCCTGTCAACAATCCACCCACCCCGCAGACGACATGTACAGATCTGGATTGGCCGATCCGCCCGCCCGACCCTATGGCTCTCCACCCACTCACCCCGCTCATCCTCCTCCCGTGCCGGCGGCACCTCCTCATCCCACGCCAACCCGGAGATCCCACAGCCCCCGCCATCGGTGACGAGGTACCGCAGCATGCGGCGACGCCAATGGGGGACTTGGATCGTGAAAATCTACAAACGCGACACAATGAATACCTATAGGCTAGGTTCCTTCCACTCGTCGAAGGCGGCAGCACCTGCATACAACATCAAGTCGGTGCACCTCTACGTCCCCGCTGGCTGCCGCAATTTCCCCGATAGATATTGGTCGCATGCAGAGCCGCCGGTGGGCAACTGGCTGGCCAATGCATTGGAGAGGCGGGACCTCCGCATGTGAGACTTACATGGCTGAGCTCCGTCGGCGCTTTCGGGAGCACGTATAGGCCGAATGACGGCTCTATGCGGCTTATGCGGCTCGAAGGACCGACGTGATCGACCTATGTAGCAGTAATGAAGATGGCGACAACGAATGTGACGGAAATGGCCATGGCAACGGCTCCAACGATGGCGGTAGCGATGGACTGGACCCAATGATTGGAGGTATGACCAGAAGGGAACTGAAGCAACTCGCGGAAGAATCCAATTAGGATCGGATTAGGTTAAATTTCTACCTAATATGTCGAATCTATTTTAAGTTATATGTAAAATACTAAGAATATGCACCGAATTTAAGTTCATGTAGTCGAATTTGGAGCAAATGTTCTTTAATTTGCACCGGATTTGCATCAATTTTGTTTTACTCCACTAAATTTGGGAGTTCAGCTAAAAATGGCTTTTCTTTAGAGGAATAAATATGCTCCACTAAGGTTTACTCCTCTATTATATAGGGGGTCAGCTAGAGATGCCCTAAGATAAACTCTGCGCAAGGTAGATTATCTAACGTTTGCCTCGTCGTGCACTATACGGATAGAAATACGGGAGCAGGAAAGAATGAAATAAGAAAGATGCTGATCAAACCGACTTGACACCACCATTTCTTTTGTCCGGATCCGCTCCATTGAAAACAATGTCGTTCCGATGCTTTCACATCATTCATGTACCAAGGAGGCACTTGTGCGTGTCGACCTTCGATGCTCTCTACTCTAGTCTTGCCGGATGCACCATTCACCCAAGCTTCCTTTCTTTACTGCCTCAAACTCCATTCTGCCGGTGGCCGTACTGAACTAGTGCCAAACTTGCCTTGTAAAAACGCATTTGTTGAGGAGGTGTTGTATTGTCTCTTCGTGCTGATCGCGGAACGGGCATGTAACCTGATGCGGCAGCCTGCGTCTAGCCAATCTTTCGGATGTCCAACATCGGTTCTTGGCGGCTAGCAAATTGAAGAAGCGGCACTGCAATGGTGCTCTTTACTTCCAGATGAACGATGTTGTTGGCGATACGTCCAGTCCCATGAATCTAGCCGCGTATGCGGACTACGCCGAGACTTGGCCATCTTTTTCCCAAGCCCAATACAGCGAATCGTCACGTCCTCCTGTAACTTCACCGCCGTTATTCGTGGCCAAAGTCCCAGGAATTCATCTAGTGCCACAGCCGTGAGGTCCGGGCCGATGTGTTTTGCATATGTATCATTCGTGACTGTGTCTGGGCCCGCCCTTGTCATCCTTATGAGCTTCAGTATCATCTCATAAAAGGGTGTTTGTTCACAGGGACTTATTAGTTTAGGGACTTAAAAAAGTCTTTATAAGTCCCATCTAAATCAAACAAGAGGGATTTATGGAGACTTAAAGTGGGCATTTGGAACTTATAAAATAAGACTCTTAAGGAGGGACTTATAGGGACTTAGGGCATCTCCAGCCGCGCCCCAGGAAGGCCTCCCCAGGCGATTTTTTCACGCCGGCGCCGAAAAAATGGCCCAGTCGCGCCCCCAGGAGCCCGATTTTCGCCGGCTTGGGCCGAAAACAACGCCGGCGGACCCAGGCCGAACCCGGCGCACTGGGGGGCGCACGGGGGCGCCGGGGCGAGCTGTTTAGGCGCGAAAAAACCGCGGGCCAGCCGTGTCAGCGACTCGGCGCCTCGTCTTCCCCCAACGGCCTCGGTTCCCGCGGGGAATCAATGGCAAGGCTGCCGCCCGTCAGCCTTGCCATTGATTCCTCACGGGACGGCGCGCCGACGCCTCCCCTCCCTCGCACGCGTACACACGGGCACGGCGCGGCTATAAAAGCCGGTGGCTTCCACTCGCCTGTGCCCACACCAGCCCCGCTCCTCGCCGCCGTCCAGCCCCTCCCTCTCCCTACCTCTCCCGAGCGCCGCCGCCCAGCCCCTCCCTCTACCTCTCCCGAGCCCACCCAGCCCCGCCGTCGCCATGGCAGAACGCTTCCCCGGAGACGAGGCGGCGGCCAACGGCTTCGGCCGCCGTTCGCTCCGCGAACAGGAGTCCTGGCTCCTGTTCCAGGCGAACATCCCGGCGCCGCAGACATGCACGCCGGGCCGACGGGGTGGAGACTCAGCGCTGGGGGAGTGCCCATTCCCCCGTTGCCCGACGCCACGGCGAAGCCGAAGTACTTCGCCGAGGAAGTCGAGGTCGTGCGTGCCTCCCTCACCGACGCGCAACTCTCCCTCCCCCAGTACGCCGCCGACAACCACGCGGCATGGGCGGCGTATTTCGAGCGCCGCCAGCAGCAGCGCTTGGCGTCCACCAACGGCGCGCCGGTGGTTGGCGGCCGGCAGAACAGCGAGGGACGCCACCTATGGTGGGGCGTCCCCAGCCGCACACTCGAGGGCGTGCTCACGTACCTCGAGGGCAGCAACGACCCGCCGTTGGCGTACCCCCCAGCGAGGGTGGCCGCCCCGGCGCAGCACCGACGCGCCAGGCCGTGGGCGCCAAGGAGGTTCGGGTCCTCCTCCTCCTCTTCTTCCTCCCGATCCTCGTCGCACTCCTCCGGCACTCCGGCCCTGCTCGGCGTCAAGGCCGAGCCCGCGGCGGAGACGCCGCTCGGCCGGCGCACTCGCAGCACCGGCATCGTCATCAACGAGGGCGGCCGGCGCGCCTCCCCCTCGTCGGCTCCTCCGCGCTTCGTCAAGCCAAAGACGGAGCCGGGGCTGGCGCCGGTGAAGGCGGAGTTCGAGGACGACGACGCGGCCCTAGAATGGGCGCGCCAGGACTTCATTGCGATGGAGAAGGCGCGCCGGGAGAAGAAGAAGGAGTGCCAGTGCGCCGCCCTACGCCGCTTCGAGGAGCGCCGACGCGGCCGTGATGAAGGCGGGGTCGTCGTCTTATGCGACAGCGACGACAACGACGATGCGCCGTCGCTAGTCCGCCATGGCGACGCCGGGCAGGGGTCCAGCAGGGGCGCCCGCGTCAAGGAGGAGAAGGCTGACGACGACGATGGCGGCGACGGCGGCGACGACTTCAGCCCGTTTCTCTTTTTTAGATTAGGTTAATGTAATGAAAATGCGCGAATTTCGCCGAAATTTTCCATGTTTGGCCGAAATTTAACTAGTTTTTATCATAACTTTGCCGAACGGTCCTTCTGTTTTTTTAATACGCGCCTGGGGGCCGACGGCTGGGGACCGACTCGCCCCAGGGCTATTTTTTGCGCCGGCTCACCCTCAGGCGGCGATTTTTGACGCCCCTTGGTGGCCAACGGCTGGAGATGCCCTTATAGTTATAATATGGTCTTATAAAAACTTATAAGTCTGACGAACCAAACAAATAGGGACTTTTTAAGGACTTAAAACTTATAAGTTGAGACTAAAAAAAGTCTTAAGACTTATGAACCAAACAGAGCCTAAATTTTCAGAACCAGCTCAGGTATCCTGTAGCCTTGTACCCAACGATCCTCCCAAAAAAGTGGGGTCTTTCCATCTCCCACTCAGGCTCTTGCCACCGCATGAAACAGGGCTAGCGATTCCACCGAAACAGAGATGGCGAACTCCGCCAATGGCCTGGATTTGTCATACCTCTCGAGCCATGGCCACGGTGCTTGGAGCGCCTTGTATTTAACCAATGCAAATTAGGAATCCTCAGGCCAGCGGCCCACATCGGCATGCACACAATGTTCCACGCAACTGCACAATTACGTCCTGTTGCCTCCTTCTTGCCGCAACATAGAAATCCCCGACAGATTTTGACAAGCGCCGCCAATGTTTTCGTCGGGAGGTTCATTACCAACATCGGATGTATTGGGATTGCGCATAGCACAGACGTGAGTAGTATGAGGCATCCGCTCTTCGGTATCATTGCCTCCTTCCAGTAGGGAGGCAGCCGGCGAGCTGTTCCACCAGTCGTTAAAGTTGCACCGCCAATTGTTGCATCCGCTCTTCGGTATCATTGCCTCCTTTCAGTAGGGAGGCAGCCGGCGAGCTGATCCACCAGTCGTTAAAGTTGCACCGCCGATTGTTGCATCCGCTCTTCGGTATCATTGCCTCCTTCCAGTAGGGAGGCAGCCGGCGAGCTGATCCACCAGTCGTTAAAGTTGCCCGCCGATTTTTTTATTATTCTTCTCTCATTGTGCCCCTAGCACGCTGGATAACCTCAACAAAATTGAGAGGGCTTTTCTTTGGTCGGGTGCGAAAAATACCACGGGAGCTAAATGTAAGGTCAACTGGAATGCGATTTGTAGACCAAAGGAGTACGCTGGCCTTGGGAGTACGCTGGCTTTGGGGTGCGCAGTACCGAAAAGTTTGCAAGGGCCTTGCGGTTACGATGGCTATGGTCTGAATGGAAGGAGCCCAGAAAACTTTGGGTTGGCCTTGGCAACCTCTGCACCATAGAGGACCGTGAGTTCTTCTATGCATCTATGACTATCACCATCGGGGATGGCGCCAAAACGCCATTTTAGGACTCCCCTTGGCTTCTTGGTCGCAATGCCAAGGACATTGCACCACTAATTTTTTAGGCCTCGACAAAAAAGAATTAGAGGGTCTGTGAGGCTCTCAAGGGGAATGCTTTGATCCTCAAAATATAGCAAGGCACCACTATCTCTGTCAACCACATCTTGGAATTCTTCAACCTTTGGATGCTCTTACATGACTACCACCTTGATATGCAAGCGGAAGATGATATCATTTGGAAGCATGCGAATGACGGGATATACACGGCGAGCTCCGCCTACAAGGCTTAGTTCCTAGGCTTGACCCTCTCCTCCATGGACCGCATGGTTTGAAAGGCTTGGACACATCCGAAGGTTAAACTCTTTGCTTGGTTGGCCTTTCAAGATAGGATTTGGACAGCCGATCGTCTGGAGAAGCGTGATTGGCCAAACTGTGGCCTTTGCCCGCTTTGCAAGAGGGAACAGGAAAGGGAGACACATCTCTTCTTCAAGTGTCGCTTAACGCTTAGGCTTTGGAGATTGATCATAGAGAAGTTTTGACTTGCACACATGGACACCTCCGAGTGGCACTTGGATGAAATCGTGGTGGCAAAAAAGAATCAACGATAATATTCCTAACCAAAACGAAATAGCCTCCCTCACCATGCTCGTTTCTTGGGCCATTTGAAACGAGAAAAGAGCCTGCGTATTCCGCCACAAAAGCGCGCCGCCGAAAATTCTTCTTACCAACATTTTAGAAGATGCAAAACTTTGGGTGACCGCCGGTGCAAAGAAACTAGGAAACATCATAGTGTCCGAGTAATTGCCGTGCCGCATTTGTGAGTGCGTTGCAAAAATCTCTAAATTATACCAAAAAAGGGTTTCCTCCCGCTTTGTATTCCAAAGCAACCAACACCGATACATAGACAATGCTGGGGCGAGCAGCACAACAAGCCCAAAAGAAAAGAGGAAGAGAAAAAAATGCCAACAACGGCAGCTCAACAAAGCGAGGATGACCTGCCACCGCAGCGCCCTCCGGAATCGTCCCACCACGATACAAGGCCCCTATCCGCCGCGTACCAGGCAGCACCTCCAAGAAGGAATGCGACGCCGACGACGCTGCTGCCCGGACGAGTCCTAGGGTTTACCCCGGCATGCGGAGGGGAGTGGGGGATGGATACCACTGACACAATCCAGGAAGGACTGGCGGCACCGCAGGCGTCACCGTATTGGAGCCAGAAGATCCGGCAACTCCCGTACTCCATACCACACCGCCCAACCAGACCGGAGCCAGCCAGCCAACTCGCCGCCCACCAACATGCGCCAACACGGTCGCGACGCCACCCACGCCGCCTCACTGAGATCACCACCACGAGGCCAAGAGGACTAGGAGAGAAGCGCCGGGCGACGGGAGCAGCAGCACCGGAGCCGCGCGGGAGGGAACCACCTCCACCGCCGTCGTGCGAGAGGTCCGTGCCTCTGGCACCGTCGCGATCCCCGTCCGGACGCGGCGGCAGGGCATACTAGGCCACCCCTGGCTCGGCTAGGCCCGAATCGGGCCCGTAAGCCCCGCCGTCCACGCTGCTGCAGGGCAGCAGCAGCGCCGCCAGCACCCCACCGCCCATCATCGTTCCCCCGCCTCCCGGAAGTCGCGCCGCAGACCCGCCTCGCCATCGGCCCGCCCAGACCCAGATGGGCCCGCCTCTCGCCGCCGCGCCACCCCGCTGCCAACGCCGTCGCCGTCGTCCAACTGATCTCCTGCGTCGCGCCAGGAAGCCCCAACGCCACGCCGGACCGTCGCCGCCGAGGAACACCCCCCCCCCCCCCCCCCCGAGCCGCTCTGCCCCGCGCCGGAGAGCATCCGAGAGGGGAAAGGCCAGGGGGTCGCCGCCGCCAGCTTCGCTCGGGCCAGGCCGAGCAGCGGGGAGGGAGGGGAGAGGGGGGCTGGGGAAAGAGGGGCTAGGGCGCGGCTGGTCACCTGCGGGGGCGACACTATTGCGCGAGAGGGAAGAAAAGGGTTTCTCTGCCCGTGAGCTCATCTCTAAACTATTCTCTCCCTTATTTAATTGAGGAGGCAAATCTTTTGCCTTCTTTTCAAAAAAAATATTATTGTTCGCAGCAGCCCCAAGTAGTTACGCGGTAATGTCGAGGTAGCGCAGCCGACTGTGTTACATACCGCAACCAACTCCTTGAACATCTGATGGGCATCACTGCACTTTTATTCATGTTCACTACAACTCCGGAGGCTTGCCCAAATAGTTGCAAGATTTCCCCACACATGCGTGTCACCATTTTCGCCACTGCCTGTAGCTCAGGCCAAATCCCTGGACGATAATCTTCAACATCACGAGTTGTGGATACACAAGATCAAAACACCACATACTCCCAGCTTGTCCATTTTGGCCCAAATGAAAAAACCAGGACGGGGATACATAGTCGAAAGGTTTGTCCACTACGGGCATCTCTTAACGTTGTCACCTAAAATGGATACACTATCCGTCCACGGAGTGGTGCACACCAGTTCAAGGACATCGATTCGGGATCCGGCCATCAAACCATAGACATCAGACGTCCAGACAAATTTTAAACGTAATTTTGATAAACTTGGTAAACTTCATGCAAACCTAACGATTTTTATTTAAATCGAACCAAATTCATTATGTTTTTGACATATTTCAGCTAACAAGATTAGACGGCACTCTAATCTAAATCTTCAGAGGCCGTGGTATCGTCTGTGTTCCATATCATGTCTTCCTCATGTCCGGCAAGCTCAACGGCCGTGAGCTCTGAAAAGTGAAGCTGTTGGAGGATAAGAATAAGACATAGGACAGGGCCCACATGGGACACAAGGCATGCCCACATCGATGTCCTACTCTTCCTTGTCGAAGTTCGTTGTGTGGACGTTGTCGGATGTGGACAAGCCGGCCTCGTGGTTGTTGCGACCAGGCGCGTCCGACGCGGAGCTGGCGACACCCGCAATCACCTGTGCCTCCGCATCGATCTTCGTGAACTTGGTGTCCGTCTCTACCCAGAGAACAATAAGCCGCCATTGCTCGTGGCGGATGTCATGGGCGATGGGCATGGACTGGCACAACGCCCTCTGCTCATCTAGGAAGCCCCGATCCTCCATGGCCGGCTTTGGTAATGAAGACATCGTCTTTTGCCTGCGCACTGGCGGTTTGCCCTTCTACGAGTCGATGTTTGTTGAGAAACCGAGGTTATAGCATTGGTCCTCCTGCGACTGCGAGAACACCGACACCAGAAGCGTCGGCTAATCCTCCGGCATGACAACATAGAAGTTCTCCTGCGTGGGCAGGGGCTTTGGCTGATCGTGGGTCGTCTCCTCCATCATCTGTTCCTCGTGGCTCCCCTTCGTCTAGGTCACCAGCAAGTCGGCCTCTATCCGTCAGGCAGGATGGGCCTGCTAGTCAGCCGTAATGCCCGCCAACTCCTGCTTCTGCTCTATCGAGACGCTCTCTCATGTCGCCCTAGAGCTCGCACTCATGTGGACGTGGTGTGGTGCGGGTCGTACAGGCGAGGAGGCAACCATTAAATAGCAGGTGCCGGTCAGGCCAAGCGGTGAACTGTGTCATTGCGGGCGCCAAAGTGTGTTTCTTGGCCGCCGCGCCTGTTTTACACGGTGGATGGACAGACGGGCAAGCGGTTTGACTGTAGTGACATTGAATAAGCGCAAAGACCGGGAGCGGGGCGGGTGGCGCTCTTGGCCAACATGCAACTTGAATGTCAACTGTAGTGAGTGGTTGCATCTGTTGTGGGCCCATGTAAATGCTGCGCGGCGCTCTAGAGTGACGCTAATCGGCATGAATGTGGGCTTCATAAGGGAGAGGGCGCAGGCACGCATGTTTTTTTTGGTGGGCATGGGTGTTGGACGTGTACCGGCACAAACGTCCGCAAAACCCCCTGGTTTGCATTTGGTTTGCGGGATTTCAAATATCCAGACCGGTCCACGATAACTTACCTTGTTGAGTGATAAACTATGTCTGGATAGTTTGATCTGAACGTATGCGGATGATTTGAAGGTCAGCGTTAGAGATGCCCGCATAACAAAAGAACGAAACATAAACTTAATCAAATTTGGACAGCAAAATAACATACACGATTTTTCAACCTATCGATGATGATGAGTAGACCTGGTAGTAACACCGATGAAGAAGTCAAAATATGGTGTCATACATGCAAAGTATTTACATCCAATTTACGACATGTTTTTCTTTTTTGTTAAGATTATCAAACAAGCACGTGCGTTGCACCGAGAGAGATGATTACCGTGTCTATAAAATTGTCCATCAATGCGAGATGCAGCATCCAGACAGTGCCACCCGGAGACAGGAAGGTGTCCACCAAAACGTCCATCAGGGCAGCACGCTAACATCCGAACGGTGGCACCTGATGGTAGCAGGAAGGCGTATATTGAGGACGCATTAAGAACCATTCGAATCTTTGGCGCGCCTTTTGTATGGCACTTCTGATCACACCAAACATGAGTAAATAAAAAGCGCAGCAAAGTCACTAAGTTGCATATTCGTACTTCCTTCATCTGTTGTGATGAAATTAGAGCACTTTTGAAGCTCAGTTTTGGACACACATTTTCTTCTTAATTATATGTAGCCCACAAAGACCTTCGCGCATTCCTGTTTTATTTTACCTGTTTTCCTTCTTTTATTGACCAACAATAGTGCCCACAATCGGTTTAATTTTATCGGATCATTTTTATCTAATTGCATGTTGCCCACCGAACCTTCTAGTCTTTTTTTTATTTTATCAGATTTTTAATTTTTATAGACCTGCTATGCAACCGAGAATTAGTTTAATTTTATCGGGTCTTTCTCTATTGGGACTGCATCACACTTTATGCCTTCGTCAGGTCACTATTTCTTTTATTGGCATGTGAAGCCACACGTCCGCATCACATGTTAAGTAGGTATAGATCTAGTAGGCATTTCCAAAATACGACATACAAAGAAGAGTATTATTAGGAGTGCATCCTAAACATAATTTTCGAAATAATTAATATTTAAAATAATAGCATATTTGGAATGTACTTATTTTTTTTGAGGATTTTCCATATACTACAAATTTGTACTTAGGGTTTAAAAGATATGATTTTTTTTCAAGCACTTGCATCTGTCAAAAGAATGTGAACAATATAGTAGCTTGGGCCATCACCTAAGCCACACGTGGGCGAGACAACCTTATCCTACGCCAGCGGATATTAGAAAGAAAAGCAGGAAAAGGGAAGGAAGTGGGATTGAAACCTGTGTCTCTACTGTGGAGCAGCAAAGCTCAAACCACTGTGCTACTTGGATGCTTGTGACAGATAAAGGACTCGCTCTAAACAATGTAAAGTCTACGGCGACTTGTGAAGGGAAAAAACTAATCGTTTTATTTCCGCTTACCGGTGGCACGGCGGCTAATTATTGGTAACTTCGGGGACAATCTTACAACGAATCGCCAGAAGAAATAAATTTTTTATTATTAGGTATATATTTACCATATGCTTACTAGAACCAAAGGGAGCATCGCCTAAAGCAAACGACTTTTAGATTGGAAATCAGGCCCAATAATTGTGTTTATTTTCTTTTTTTCTGTTTCTTTTTTAATATTTTGACTATTTAATTTTATATTACTTATGATATAATGGCTATATTTCTCACCCCCTCCCATTTCACCCTATTATTACCTTGTTATTTTCCATTTATTTTTTTAACATTAACAATTTATTAATTAAATATGTTTTTCCTTTCTTTTACTTTACTTTTGTGGTAAATACATGAACATTTTTCCTGTTCTTGAACACATTCATTTATCTTTGTGCATATTCTTTTCCTCAAATACATTGATGTATGTTATGAAATATATAAACATCTGTATTGGGATGAGAAACGTATCTTGATAGCCATGCAGACCTAAAAAAAATAATTTTAATTTGTATAATGCCTTTGGTATAAAAACAAATGATTTAGGATTTTGCAATTTTTTGGAAGAAAAAATGTGTAAAAATGGGAAAATCTTCAATGCAAAATTTACAAATTATGCAAGAAATCTATATTTACTCAGGGCAAGGAAAAACGAGAGGCTGGAAATAGAAAAGGAAGGACTCAACTATCTTTAATTTAAATTGTGTGGCAAACCGCTTCTTCATTCTTGAAGAAATCATTGAGGGGTCATGTGAAGAATCAGTAAAACTTATTTTTAATACAGTATATAGACTAGCAAAATTCCAAACTAAATGAACAAAATTAAAACAGTAAGGCGAACATCCAAAAGTGGACCTATTCCACAAGAAGTCCGAAAATAAGGCGAACATCCAAAAGTGGACCGAAATGTAAGGGTCTTCAACTGAAAGGAGAAAAATGAAAAGTACAGCGACGCAAAAGCTTCAGTAATAATCACAAGCCAGGGATCAAAATTTAATTTTATTAAATTGGCAGGGGCCGCGCGAACGCGTACCCCTGCTACCACAAATTACGACCGGCGGTTGATATTATTTTAAACACTTTGGTTTGCCCCATCATCAGGCCATCACCTGACCTGGTCGCGCGCCACGGAGGAAGAGGACCAGGAGGCCTCCTCTCTCCCGCCACCGCCGCGAGTTTCGTTCGAATCAGAGGCGTCCCGCGCGCGCCGCCGTGCGCAACCGATGCGGCCGGGGGACCAGGCAGACCCCGCGGCGCACTCATCAAGTCGACCGATGTGGCCATGTGGAGGCCGGACCAGGACGTACTGTGCGTACGCACGGCTTTTGGGGCCTTGCCTGTCGACTGGCGCGGCCAAATTTCCGAGCTTGCCCCTGCTTGCATGCCGCGAGTTAAAAAAACGAAGCTGCATTTGCTGACCCGTCCAACAAAAACAAAATATTATTCCCTCCGTCCAAATTACTTATCGGAGAAACGGATGTATTTAGAATTAAAATACATCTAGATACATCCATACCCGCGACAAGTAATTCGGAATGGAGGGAGTATAACCGTAGCGACCTTCTCCCGTTTATCTCCAGTGGAATTTTTATGCGTGATGGCAGCGAGTCTGAGATCGGTCACCTCGATGTTCCGGCCGCAAGGCGAGCGCCCCGTGGTCTCGGGCCTGGGATCTCTTTGGAGTCCGGTGACTCGGAGGTTCGGGGGCCAGCTGCTCTCGCCGTGCGGCCTGTGGAGGTGTTGGGGGCGGCGGATCCGGGGCGGGGTGAGGAGACTTGGGTACGTCCTCCGCCCACCAAGAAAGAGATGTGGAGGAAGCGCCATGGCGTCGGAGACCCTGCCGGGCGTGGCCATACCCATGAGCGCGATCAGACGCGGCGTGAGGTGTCGCCGGAGATGCGGGACAAGTGCTTCCGTTGTCTCAAGAAGGGCCACTACAAGACAGACTGCACGAACGACATCGTCTGCTTCTGCTGTGGTCTCCCTGGTCATGGCTCCCAGGACTTCAAGCGTCCGCGGAGCCCCTCCCCTGTCGACGAGCTACGGCGGGACGCGCTGGCCAAGGTGGCTCGTCGGGCCTCGCCGGGCGCCTCCACGGGGGGTCTGGGCCCTCGTGTTGCGCCCCACGCCCCCTCTGCCAAGGTCGGGCGTCCAGTCGGAGGCGGCTACAGCCTGGCCGCCGTTGGCGCCCCCGCGGCTCCAGGTTGCGTTCGAGGTGGAGGAAGGACCGACCGAGCTCTGCATCACCAGGCGGTCCGGGGTCGTGGCGGATCTGGAGCGTCGGCTTCAATTCGCCATGGTGGCATACGTTGCGGGATCAAGGCGCGTTCTTTCGACAGATCGGGTGAAGGAGAAGCTAGAGGGCACGTTGGACATTCCCCCGGAGCTGATCTCGGTGCATCGCCACCGCCCGGAGGATTTTCTGGTGGTTTTTGCCTCGGCGGACCTCAGGAACAGGTTCTCGGCCTGCCCTTCCGTAGAGGATCGTGGTGATCGTCTGATTTTCAGGCCTTGGAACAGGCAGTCGTAGGCAGTGCATTCGATGCCGGGTTTCAATGTGTGGTTGGAGCTTCAGGGGATTCCGCCCCATGCTTGGGATCATTCGGTGGTTGAAGATCTGCTCGGTTCGTCATGCAAGATCGACTCTGTTGTGCCAGAGACTGCATCCCGCGCAGGCCTATCCTCGTTCAAAACAACGGCATGGACGGAAGACCCGCAGTGCATTCCTACGCTGCGCTGGCTGGCGATGCCGGAGCCGGGGGAGGAACGGCCGCCGGCGCTGCTTTAGTACAAGGTGCCCATCCACCTGGATGCGGTGATGGATTTGAGGGACGGCGGCGAGCCATGGTTCTTCGAGGGCTTGTGAGACAGCGGACAAAGCGGTATGCCGGACCAAGACGGAGGCTTCCCTGTGTCAGGTGCACAGATGCGCAGATTGCACTGGCAGTTCGGAGTAAGGGACAGGAGAGGCGGCGGCTTTGCCACTGGCAGCGAAGGAGGCGGTCGCTCCCACGGAGCGACGGTGGGCCAGGCCAGTCTCTCGCCTGGCTGGCGCCTGCCCCCGATGGACATAGTTGCCGATGTCAGGCCAGAGGCCCCACGGATGAGGGAGATTGACAGGATCACGTGATGTAATCATGCCTAGTTATGTACCCAATATTATTGCATCGTCGAAAAAGGTCACGCCTGAGAAGGAGGTGTGGGAGTCTGGTTCTAGAAAATATGTCATACCAGCACAACGTGGAGAAGCAGCTGGCATGTGGAGAAGAGGTGCAGGTATACTTGGACCTGTGCCGCGTGCAAATCGACAGAAGATACAATCTTCAGTTAAATATCAATCAACAGTGACACCACCAAAGCAAGATATCATGCCAAACTTTCGGACTCCCCCGCGTTGGAATTAATCATCTTCACGGTGGTAGTAAGAAACCATGCACGTGAAGGTCTCCAAGTTACATGGAAAGTCTACTAGTTTGAATCTAGCCGAGTCCTAGTTTATTTAGCTTTGTCAAGTCCGGTTTGTGTTCTCGTGAGTTTTGGGCTTAGCCCAGGTTGCCTGCATGCGACTATAAATAAAGGCCATATGGCCATGTAAAAGCTAGATTTTAGTTTGGTCAAGAAAAATACTCAGAAAGGCATCTGATGATGTGCTCCCCTCTGTGTTCATGCGTTCCATGAATTGGATCGGTGATCGCATGTGTTTTGGCGACTTGATCTCCAGGGCATAGCTTTGTTCGGTTCTTGTTCTTCAAGGAGCGATCCAGTCTTTTCTTTTTTTTCATCTACTACTAGTTCGTGAACTCCATCTGGCTAATTACGCCGCCGCCGCCGCTGATCATCATTAGCATAATCCATCTGTCTATCACGTCTACTACTTCCTGCAACTATACCAGTACTCCCGCCCATACACATCTTATCTGGTTTGTTTTAATTCATCTGCTTCGGATCAATTCTAATCTGCTAGCCCTTTGCGCCGGTGAAAGATCAGGGACACCCCATAAAATTGACTCAAAGCTATTTGAGCCGTATCATCTAGTATCAGAGAGCGCCAGGTTTATCACTGCGCGCGATGTCAACTGCAAGCAAGCGTGACGCGGATGAGGTGCAGGAGGATGACGGGCCGCCGCAATATGGTCCCGATCTGGACCCAGGTGTCCGTGCTATGTTCAAGGCTACATACCAGCACTTCGACAACCGTATGAAGGCCCTCGATGAGACAGTGACCGACGGGTTCCAGGCCATGCAAGCAGCCCTCCGTCGCCTAGAGGCAAGGGCAACCAGCGCGGCTGCTCCAGCAAGGGCACAACATGCCCTGCAGCAGCGAGCACCTCGACATGTCCGTGACGCGGACATTGCCAACGACGATAATGATGCTGAGTCCGAGGATGTGTCTGATGCTCACGGCGACTTGCCTCGCCGACCACGACAGGATGCTCGTCCCCGTGATGATGGATCAAGGCGGCGCCGCGATGAGGACGAAGACGGAGGTATTGGTAGAATAAAAATTACTATACCTTCATTCACAGGCAAGGCCGGTCCCGAGGAGTATCTTGAGTGGGAGATGCGTGTCGAGCAGATTTTTGATAATCACCGTTACTCCGAGGAGCGGAAGATTCGTTTTGCTTCTCTTGAATTTTCAGGTTATGCATTAATTTGGTGGGATCAGCTCAACCGCAATGACGCGCGACCAGAGTCATGGCGTGAGATGAAGCGTACAATGCGTGCTCGCTTTGTGCCAGCTTATTTTCAAAAGGAGCAACACACAAAGCTTCGCCGTCTTGTTCAAGGATCCATGACGGTGGATGAGTATTACCAACGGATGCAAGTTCTGATGATCAGAACTAATGTGCATGAGTCTGATGATGCAACAATGACACGCTTCTTTGAGGGGCTGAATGAGGATATACGTGACCGTGTTGATTTGATGCAGTATATTCATATGCAAGAGCTTCTTCATCAAGCGGAGCGTGCCGAACAGTGGGTCAAACCAAGCAAGTTTCCAAAGGCCGCACCAATTTCAGCATGGGGCGACGTTCCTATTCGCATGACGATGATAGTGTCAAGCCAGCTTCATCCTATAGGTCAGCTGCTACCGATCACAAGGAGATGAGCAAAGAATCTATGGCCGCGAGCAAAGTGGCTTCAAGGGCTGATTCAAGTGCGCAGTCTGCTATGCGTACTTGTGAGATTGTTTGTTACACATGTGGAGGTAGGGGACACAAACGCATTGATTGTCCGAACAAGAAGAGAGTGCTCCTTGTTAATGATGGGTATGTTTCCGAAGACAAAATTGACTCGGAGTCTGATGAGCCCAAGGAAGGGGAAAGTGAATCTAATCCTATCATGTGTTATCCTTTAGATTATGATGATCTGCCATGCATCATGGTGCAGCGAGCTAAAGAGGATCAAATTCCAAGTTCGGGACAGCGGTGGAAAATTTTTCAGTCACAATGCAAGATCAAAAACAAGTGTTGCAAGTTGATTATTGATGGAGGGAGCTACACCAACATCATAAGCAAGCGTGTGGTGGATGCTTTAGGACTGAAGGCATGGCCACATCCGCAGCCACATTGCATTGAGTGGTTGTACAACTCCGGACGTTTGAAGGTGACTCACAAGGTACGCGTAAAGTTCAATATTGGCACGTATTACGATGAGGTGATTTGCGATGTTGTGCCAATGGATGTGTGTCAGTTGCTATTGGGTCGTCCGTGGCAATATGACCGCAATGCTATACATGAGGGGAGGTCTAACACTTATGTGTTCCAAGATGTTGGCATCAAACGTGTGCTGCAGCCCATGGGTAATCATGCTATCAAGATTGATCATGTGTTTGCCGTTCACAAGGAAATTTTGAAGAGTGCCCCGAAACCGAGGACGGTTACGCGTGAAGGGAGGGTGGATGATGTAATCATGCCTAGTTATGTACCCAATATTATTGCATCATCGAAAAAGGTCACGCCTGAGAAGGAGGTGTGGGAGTCCGGTTCTAGAAAATATGTCATACCAGCACAACGTGGAGAAGCAGCTGGCATGTGGAGAAGAGGTGCAGGTATACTTGGACCTGTGCCGCGTGCAAATCGACAGAAGATACAATCTTCAGTTAAATATCAATCAACAGTGACACCACCAAAGCAAGATATCATGCCAAACTTTCGGACTCCCCCCTGGAATTAATCATCTTCACGGTGGTAGTAAGAAACCATGCACGTGAAGGTCTCCTAGTTACATGGAAAGTCTACTAGTTTGAATCTAGCCGAGTCCTAGTTTATTTAGTTTTGTCAAGTCCGTTTTGTGTTCTCGTGAGTTTTGGGCTTAGCCTAGGTTGCCTGCATGCGACTATAAATAAAGGCCATATGGCCATGTAAAAGCTAGGTTTTAGTTCGGTCAAGAAAAATACTCAGAAAGGCATCTGATGATGTGCGCCCCTCTGTGTTCCTGCGTTTCATGAATTGGATCGGTGATCGTATGTGTTTTGGCGACTTGATCTCCAGGACATAGCTTTGTTCGGTTCTTGTTCTTCAAGGAGCGATCCAGTCTTTTCTTTTTTTTTCATCTACTACTACTAGTTCGTGAACTCCATCTGGCTAATTACGTCGCCGCCGCCGCTAATCATCATTAGCATAATCCATCCGTCTATCACGTCTACTACTTCCTGCAACTATACCAGTACTCCCGCCCATACACATCTTATCTGGTTTGTTTTAATTCATCTGCTTCGGATCAATTCTAATCTGCTAGCCCTTTGCGCCGGTGAAAGATTAGGGACACCCCATAAAATCGACTCAAAGCTATTTGAGCCGTATCATCACGCGTCGCCAATCGGCTTTTGACCGGCTGACCACACTGCCGGGGCCCACAGAACGCTCGAGTGGAAGCTGTGGTGGTGTTTCAAATCAGCTGGGGCGGGAGGTTTGAAAGGGCAGTGGAAGGTGGCCGGACAAGAGAAGAGCACATTGCACCCTCCCCGAGGCCCAATCAGCAGCGGGAGCGGGATATGGTGGGGGCGACCAAGGATCCCGAGGCGGGCAGGACCCCACAAGATTCGCCACAACTCATAAAGGCCACTGACCCACCATTGGGAACGGGGCTTGCGAATCAGGGCCAGGTCGTGGAGGCCACGCGGACCGAGTCTCCGGTGGTTGGCGACAAGGGGAGACAGGAGGGCCCAGAGGTACAGGCTACTGGTCAGGGGGGTCGCGACAACATGGAGCGACGGGGACCGGCTGAACAGGAGTTCACAGCGGGCCCAGGCGAGCAGGATCTGTGTGGGGGCCCTGCTGCTTGGGCTTCGAGCGTGGCCTCCCAACCATGCACGGAGAGACATGACTCGGTGGCAGGATTAAATAACACAACGGAGGAAGAGGCACAAGAGGAGAGATTGGTGGGGCCCCAGAGTGATGGGAACCATGCACATGCACGGAGTGGAAATTGAACAACACAAGACAGTAGAGGAGGATCTGGAGCCGATAAGCAACAATTGCACAACTCTAATCTGTGCACCGCAGGGCAGTGACACTCTGGGGATGACCGCGAGCGAAGCAGTGGCATGCGGTAAGCTGAAGATTTTCTGCTCGAACATCATCAAGCGGTTGGCTCCTCCACTGCTCAAGGAGGTGCGGGCTTCTCAGCTCAAGCCAGAAGCGGAGCCATTCACACCCAAGAGGACAACAAGGGCATCGAAGAAGACCACAGCGACCAAAAGGCCAAAAGATGCACCAGTTGAGAACATGTTGCTCCAGGCCTTAGGCATGGTTCCGAACAACCTGAAGGTGGACGATGGAGTGGTGCACGAGCTCAAGGAGCTGATCGACTCGCCGCTGCGCGAACATCACGTCCGGATCATTGCGGCGCTTTTTGGCAAGGATGCCATCCGGAGAAGAGATGGAGGCACAGAACACGGTCACGGTGTGCGCCTAGCTGGGGTCACCCTGAGGTGTTGGTGTGGAAATCCTCCATGGATTTACACCCACAGGTGATCTGCTAGAATGTTCAGGGCTTGAACAATCCAGCTAAACGCAAGGCGGTGCGGGAGTTTGTGAGTACTCTTGAGGTCAACTTAGCTTGTTTGCAAGAAACGAAGTTGGATGTAATAGACATATATCTAGTTATGCAATGTTTGGGACCATCGTTCGATGGTTTTGCTTACCTGGCGGCTATTGAGACTAGAGGGGGTGTGCTTCTTGCGTGGAAGAGCTCGGACTTGGAGGTGGAGGCCATATAGATCGATACTAACTTCTTGACGGGTCGGGTGCGCACAAAAACTAGTGATCCTTGGTGGATCTCAGTGGTCTATGGACCGCAAAGCGACGAGCAGAAGTGCATCTTCTTGGAAGAGCTTAGGTTAAGGCGAGCGGTTTGCCCGGTCGCGTGGCTCGTCCTTGGCGATTTCAACATGATCCTTAGAGCCTCGAAAAAGAGCAATACTAACCTAAATAGGAACATGATGAACAAATTCAGGGGGTTCGTGGACGATCAACAACTGCGCGAGATATACATGCACGGGAGAAAATATACTTGGTCGAACGAAAGGAAATCGCCCAACCTCACTAAAATAGACAGGGTCCTCATGACAGTAAACCGGGAACTGGACAATGCAGATTACCTGCTGCAGGCGCTGTCCACAGGAGTCTCGGACCATGCGCCGTTGCATCTCACAACGAGCGCGGGATTTTGTCCCAAAAAAAAGGGCTCAGATTTGAGCTCTTCTGGAAAAAACTTGAGGGCTTCGAAGATGCAGTTAAGGAGGCGTGGGTGTGTGATGACGAGATCGTGGACCCGTACAAGAGGATGGATGCATTGCTGCCCATGTTCAAGAATTCATCCGATTAACCAGTTAACTTGCCGATTAATCCCTACTCATAGGGTCACCGAGTAGCCGATAAACCGAAAAATTGTCCGATTAATTGATTAAATGGCCGATTAACTTGCCGATTAGCCTATTAATCCCCTACTCGCTAGCCAACCGAGCAGCTACCAGTTAACGATTTCCTCAACAGTGGTTGCTGCGCAACTCGGCAACTACATTACAAGCCTGGGACCAGCGCAAAATTGGGTTATCAGCATATTGGACGTTGCGCAAGAGAATCGGGCGCTCCACGCCTCAGAGATTTGGCTCCAACGAACGCTCAAACATGCCCTGTTGGGTATGGCGGCTATCGAGAGAACTATTGACAGACAACGTTCCAGACTCTGCTGGATCAGAGAGGGCGATGCCAACACCAGACTCTGGCAAATGGTAGAAGAACCAAGAATTTTATTGCTCATGTAAAAACGGGCACGGAGATTGTCACCGATCAAGAAAGAGAAGTGTAGGTGTTCTTGGATGCTTTTGAGAGGCTGTTGGGGACCGCACGGGTCCGGGAGCACACTCTAGACTTGCAATATCTAGGGTTGAAGGCCAAGGACCTACAATGTTTGTAGCAAATGATCACGGAGGAGGAAGTGTGGCAGGTTGTCAAAGAGTTGTGATGACCCATAAGTGTAGGGGATCTATCGTAGTCCTTTCGATAAGTAAGAGTGTCAAATCCAATGAGGAGCAGAAGCAAATGATAAGCAGTTTTTAGTAAGGTATTCTCTGCAAGCACTGAAATTATCGGTAACAGATAGTTTTGTGATAAGGTAATTTGTAACGAGTAGTAAGTGATAAAAGTAAATAAGATGCAACAAGATGGCCCAATCCTTTTTGTAGCAAAGGACAAGCCTGGACAAACTCTGATATGAAGGAAAGCGCTCCTGAGGACACATGGGAATTATCGTCAAGCTAGTTTTCATCACGTTCATATGATTCGCGTTCAGTACTTTGATAATTTGATATGTGGGTGGACCGGTGCTTGGGTGCTATCCTTACTTGGACAAGCATCCCACTTATGATTAACCCCCATTGCAAGGATCCGCAACTACAACAAAAGTATTAAGGTAAACCTAACCATAGCATGAAACATATGGATCCATCAGCCCCTTACGAAGCAACGCATAAACTAGAGTTTAAGCTTCTGTCACTCTAGCAACCCATCATCTACTTATTACTACCTCTGTCCCGGGTTTAAAAGGCCCGCTGGCCACGAAACCCCATCCGAAAAAATTAGGCCGCTCGAGCTAAGCCTACACCAATGACCTGTGTTTTCCTTCTCCTAATCCTAGGCTTCACACCTTGTTTCCTGTGCATTGTGATGAGGTTTGCATGCAAGCCAATGCATGCATGTCGTTGCCTGCAACCGGCCGCACATGTCGTGCCTCGTTTCCTGGGCGTGCAGTTTAATCCTTGCATGCAAGCGTTAGGGAGCTACAATCTCATTAATTTTCGTTTACCCTGAGCTGGACCGAAGCCGGCTGATTGGCCAGTCTGAGCTCTAACTTTCACACACATCTTTTCAGGAGTGCCTTGGTCCTGCCAAAGTGGTCTTTGGGTCTAATAAACCCAGACGGAGGTAGTATTTCCCAATGCCTCCCTCTAGGCTCAAACAATGGTGAAGTGTCATGTAGTCGATGTTCACATGACATCATTAGAAGGATGACAACATACATCTCATCAAAATATCAAACGAATACCAAATTCACATGACTACTAATAGCAAGACTTCTCCCATGTCCTCAGAAACAAATGTAAATACTCACAAATCATATTCATGTTCATAATCAGAGGGGTATTAATATGCATAATGGATCTGAACATATGATCTTCCACCAAGTAAACGAACTAGCATCGACTACAAGGAGTAATCAACACTACTAGCAACCCACACGTACCAATCTGAGGTTTGGATACAAATATAGGATACAAGAGATGAACTAGGGTTTGAGATGAGATGGTGCTGGTGAAGTTGTTGATGGAGATTGACCCCTCCCGATGAGAGGATCATTGGTGATGACGATGGTGATGATTTCCCCCTCCCGGACGGAAGTTTCCCCAGCAGAACAGCTCCGCCGGAGCCCTAGATTGGTTTCGCCAAGGTTCCGCCTCGTGGCGGCGGAGTTTCATCCCGTGAGCTTGCTTATGGTTTTTTCCTCGACGAAAGACCTCATATAGCAGAAGATGGGCATTGGAGGGCCACCAGGGGGCCCACGAGGCAGGGGGCGTGCCCCCACCCTCGTGGCCAGGGTGTGGCCCCCTCTGGAACTTTCTTTGCTCAATATTTTTTATATATTATGGAAATAACTTCTGTGAAGTTTCAGGACTTTTGGAGCTGTGCAGAATAGGTCTCTAATATTTGCTCCTTTTCCAGCACAGAATCCCAGCTGCCGGCATTCCCCCTCTTCATGTAAACCTTGTAAAATAAGAGAGAATAGGCATAAGTATTGTGACATAATGTGTAATAACAACCCATAATGCAATAAATATCGATATAAAAGCATGATGCAAAATGAACGTATCAACTCTCCCAAGCTTAGACCTCGCTTGTCCTCAAGCGAAAGCCGAAATCGAAAAATATGTCCACATGTTTAGAGATAGAGGTGTCGATAAAAATAAAAAACAGACATGAGGGCATCATGATTATTCTTAGAACAACAATATATATATATATGTATTTTCATATGATCTCTTATGCTAAAGTAACAATTCAATCACAATTTCAAATATGAATCATAGACTTTATTGAGAACCAACAAACTCTAATCTCAGTTATTGAGGCAATTGCAATTTATCATAACATAGAAAATAGTCAATATAAGAGCTTTTCAGCAAGTCCACATACTCAACCATCTTTTAGTCTTTCACAATTGCTAACACTCACACAATATTTATGGGTATGAAGTCTTAATCGGACACAAAGAAAGATAGGGGCTTATAGTTTTGCCTCCCAACGTTTTACCTCAAGGATAATGTCAATAATAATAGTTCATGAACACTCACATCCAATTAGCTATATATATCCGGATCTTTCCAACACATTGTGCTTGCCAAAGGATAAAATGTAAAAAGGAAAGGTGAATATCACCATGACTCGTTGCATGAAGTATAAGACAAGAATAAAAGATAGGCCCTTCGCAGAGGAAAGCAGAGGTTTTCATGCGCTTTTATGGTTGGATGCATGAAATCTTAATGCAAAAGAACGTAACTTTATATTGCCACTTGTGATATGGACCTTTATTATGTAGTCCGTCACTTTTATTTCCTCCATATCACAAGATCGTATAAAGCTTATTTTCTCCGCACTAATAATTCATACATATTTAGAGAGTACTTTTTATTGCTTACACCGATGGCAACTTACTTGAAGGATCTTACTCAATCCATAGGTAGATATGGCGGACTCTCATGGCAAAACTGGGTTTAGGGATGTTTGGAAGCACAAGTAGTATCTCTACTTGGTGCAAAGAAATTGGCTAGCATGAGAGGGAAAGGCAAGCTCAACATGTTGGATGATCCATCACTAGTAGAAAACAGGGCTTTAGTCCAGGCCGGGTCAGCCCATTAGTCCCGGTTCAGTCCAGAACCGAGACCAATGGGGGCATTGGTCCCGGTTCGTGAGCCCAGGGGACCGGCCGGGCCACGTGGGCCATTGGTCCCGGTTCATCTGGATCTTTTGGTCCCGGTTGGTGGGATGAACCGGGACCAATGGGCCTCGCTCCTGGTCCACCACCATTGGTCCCGGTTGGTGGCTTGAACCGGGACCAAAGGCTCCCTTTAGTCCCGGTTCATGCCACCAACCGGGACCAATGAAGTGCCTATATATACCCCCTCGCGTAAGAGCAGAGCACACTGCTCTGTTTTTTTCTGGCCGAGGGGGAGAGGGCTTAGTGATGCTCTAGCTCACCTCCTATGCACACAAGGTGTTCGATGGAATGCCCGAGCCACACTACTTAAGCTTTCTCCTCTCCAAGCTCGACCTCCAAGCTCCATTTTCCACAATATTTGTCTAGGTTTAGCGGTCCGTCACGCCCCGTCCCCATCTTCACCGCCGTCGATCACCCGCGCCGAGCTCATCGCCGGCACCACCGTGGTGAGCCTCTTGTTCTTATCTTCTTTCTGAAAGGAAAAATATTCTTACTTGTATGTTTACATAGATACTTGTATTATTTTCTTACTTTTATTATTGCATCTTATATAGTGCGATGGTGTTGGTATCCGCCCTCGTCGGCCCTCGTCCTGTCTATGATTCGGATGTGGTATATATATTATCTTTATAACTATTGGTTCATTTATTGTTTATGAAAATTATGCCGACCAACGTGACATAGATTTTATTTATGTAGGATGTATGTGAATCGTAAATGCCAACCGACCCTATTGTCGAGAGGTTAAATTTAGTTGAAGAAGAAAACAATTTGTTGAAGGAAAAAATAAAAAAAATGAGGAGGAGAAGATGACATTGGAGTTGCATGTTGCGGATGTCGTCGATGATCACAATATCAAGATGGATGCAATGCGCTTGAAGATTAGAAAGATTAGAAAGTATGCCATTATACCGAGGCTTGGTATCATTATGCCGTTGGATCGATTGTTACCTTGGTTGCGATTATGATCGCATTTGTTTTCGCATTGAAATGTTTTACATAGTTTCAATGTATGGTTTAATTAATTAGATGCTCTGGAGAGCTATATGTTGTTAGATGAGAACTATGTATGCACTTTGGTTTTAATGTGATGATGAACTTCTATTAATTTGGACACTTAGTTATATATAATGCACGCAGATGAACCGTCAATGGATGTACGGTGACAGACACACCTGTGAGTACATTGAGGGTGTGCATGAGTTTCTCGATGCGGCTGAGCCAAACAAGCAGAATGGTTTTATGTGTTGTCCATGCACTGAATGTGGGAATACGAGGTCTTACTCTAACCGGAAAATCCTTCACTCCCACCTGCTTTACAAGGGTTTCATGCCACACTATAATGTTTGGACGAGGCACGGAGAAATAGGGGTTATGATGGAAGACGGCGAAGAGGAAGAGTACGATGACAACTATGTGCCCCCTGAATACGGTGATGCTGCATCGGGGGGAGCTGGTGAAGATCAAGAGGAACCAGACGATGTGCCCAATGATGCTGCAACGGGTGAAGGTGCTGAAGATCAAGAGGAACCAGACGATGTGCCCGATGATGATGATCTCCGCCGGGTCATTGTCGATGCAAGGACGCAATGGGAAAGTCAAAAGGAGAAGCTGAAGTTCGATCGCATGTTAGAGGATCACAAAAAAGGGTTGTACACCAATTGCGAAGATGGCAACACAAAGCTCGGTACCGTACTGGAATTGCTGCAGTGGAAGGCAGAGAATGCTGTGGCTGACAAAGGATTTGAGAAGCTACTGAAAATATTGAAGAAGAAGCTTCCAAAGGATAACGAATTGCCCGACAGTACATACGCAGCAAAGAAGGTCGTATGCCCTCTAGGATTGGAGGTGGAGAAGATACATGCATGCCCTAATGACTGCATCCTCTACCGCGGTGCATACAAGGATCTGAACGCATGCCCGGTATGCGGTGCATTGCAGTATAAGATTAGACGAGATGACCCCGGTGATGTTGACGGCGAGCCCCCCAGGAAGAGGGTTCCTGCGAAGGTGATGTGGTATGCTCCTATAATACCACGGTTAAAACGTCTGTTCAGAAACGAAGAGCATGCCAAGTTGATGCGATGGCACAGTGAGAACCGAAAGAAAGATGGGAAGTTGAGAGCACCCGTTGACGGGTCGTAGTGGAGAAAAATCGAGAGAAAGTACTGGGATGAGTTTGCAAAGGACCCAAGGAATGTATGGTTTGCTTTAAGCGCGGATGGCATTAATCCTTTCGGGGAGCAGAGCAGCAATCACAGCACTTGGCCCGTGACTCTATGTATGTATAACCTTCCTCCTTGGATGTGCTTGAAGCGGAAGTTCATTATGATGCCAGTTCTCATCCAAGGCCCTAAGCAACCCGGCAACGACATTGATGTGTACCTAAGGCCATTAGTTGAAGAACTTTTACATCTGTGGAATGGAAACGGTGTACGTACGTGGGATGAGCACAGACAGGAGGAATTTAACCTTAAGGCGTTGCTGTTCGTGACCATCAACGATTGGCCCACTCTCAGTAACCTTTCAGGACAGACAAACAAAGGATACCACGCATGCACGCACTGTTTAGATGACACTGAAAGTATATACCTGGACAAATGCAGGAAGAATGTGTACCTGGGCCATAATCGATTTCTTCCGACCAACCATCAATATCGAAATAAAGGCAAGCATTTCAAAGGCAAGGGAGATCACCGGAAGAAGCCCGCCATGTGTACCGGTGATCACGTACTTGCTATGGTCAATGATTTACACGTAATCTTTGGAAAGGGTCCCGGTGGACTAGCTATTCCGAATGACGCTGAGGGACACGCACCCATGTGGAAGAAGAAATCTATATTTTGGGACCTACCCTACTGGAATGACCTAGAGGTCTGCTCTTTAATCGACGTGATGCACGTGACGAAGAACCTTTGCGTGAACCTGCTAGGCTTCTTGGGCGTGTATGGGAAGACAAAAGATACACCTGAGGCATGGGAGGACTTGCAACGTTTGCATGAAAAAGACGACATGCCTCCGAAGCAGTATAAAGGTCCTGCCAGCTACGCTCTTACGAAAGAAGAGAAATAAATCTTCTTTGAATGCCTGCTCAGTATGAAGGTCACGACTAGCTTCTCGTCGAATATAAAGGGAATAATAAATATGCCAGAGAAAAAGTTTCAGAACCTAAAGTCTCATGACTGCCACGTGATTATGGCGCAACTGCTTCCAGTTGCATTGAGGGGGCTTCTACCGGAAAACGTCCGATTAGCCATTGTGAAGCTATGTGCATTCCTCAATGCAATCTCTCAGAAGGTGATCGATCTAGAAATCGTACCAAGGCTAAGGAGTAATGTGGCGCAATGTCTTGTCAGTTTCGAGCTGGTGTTCCCACCATCCTTCTTCAATATCATGACGCACATCCTAGTTCATCTAGTCGACGAGATTGTCATCCTGGGGCCCGTATTTCTACACAATATGTTCCCCTTTGAGAGGTTCATGGGAGTCCTAAAGAAATATGTCCGTAACCGCGCTAGGCCAGAAGGAAGCATCTCCATGGGCCATCAAACAGAGGATGTTATCGGGTTTTGTGTTGACTTCATTCCTGGCCTTAAGAAGATAGGTCTCCCTAAATCGCGGTATGAGGGGAGACTGGCTGGAAAAGGCACTCTTGGAAGTGACTCAATAATATGCAGGGATGGATATTCTTGGTCTCAAGCACACTACACAGTTCTACAGAACTCTACCTTGGTGACCCCGTATGTCGATGAACACAAGAACAGTCTGTGCTCCAAACACCCGGAGCAGTGCGACGACTGGATTACATGTGAACACATCAGGACTTTCAGCAGTTGGTTGGAAACACGTCTCAGAGGTGACAACACTGTTTGTGATGAGTTGTACTTCTTGTCCAGGGGACCATCTTTGACTGTATTGACTTACAAAGGATACGAGATAAATGGGAATACATTTTACACGATCGCCCAAGATCAAAAGAGCACCAACCAAAACAGCGGTGTCCACTTTGATGCAGCAACCGAGAGCGGAAAGGACACATATTATGGTTACATAGTGGACATATGGGAACTTGACTACGGACCTGATTTTAAGGTCCCTTTGTTTAAGTGCAAATGGGTCAATCTGTCAGGCGGCGGGGTACAGGTAGACCCACAGTACGGAATGACAACAGTGGATCTGAAAAATCTTGGGTACACTGATGAACCGTTCGTCCTAGCTAATGATGTGGCACATGTTATCTATGTGAAGGACATGTCTACCAAACCGAGAAAAAGAAAAGATAAGGAAGCGAATACATCATACGATGAGCCAAAGCGCCACATAGTTCTTTCAGGAAAAAGGGACATCCTGGGAGTGGACGGCAAGACAGACATGTCTGAAGATTATGAAAAGTGTCATGAAATTCCTCCCTTCAATGTCAAGGCTGACCCAAGCATCCTGATAAACGATGAAGATTATCCATGGTTACGGCGCAATAAGCAAATGACACAAGCGAAGAAAAAGTAAAGACTTTCTTCCGCAACTATTATGATGATACCATGCCAACTTTGTAACACACGAATATGCTATGCTAACTTTTTCAGAGTTCATTTGAAAACTATGAATTTAGGTCAAATTTTCTCTATAGGTGCATCTATGTTCATTTTTAGTAAAGTTAATCACAAACTTGTGATTCACACAAATTTCAAAGAATTCAAATTTTAACTATTCAAATTTGAACTTTGTTGCACATGCTATGTGGGTGACATGATGATACCATGCCAACTTTCAACCTTTTCAGAGTTCATTTGAAATGCTTTTCAATTTTAGGGTCTTATAGCTCAAAAAAATCACTAAATGCATGAAAAATAACAAATGAAGTCAGAAAGGGTTGAAAATTGATGATGTGGCTTTGAATGGTGCATTTTGAACACAGAAAAAAATATGGAGTTCAAATAAGTTCAAGAAAATGAAATCCCTTTGTAACAGATAATCTTTCGTCTGAAACCCTGATATTTCGAAAGAGATTATCCGTTTTGTACACGAAGTGCATCCAGTTTTTGCCGTAACCATCTCAACTTTGTTGCACATGCTATGTGGGTGAAATGATGATACCATGCCAACTTTCAACCTTTTCGGAGTTCATTTGAAATGCTTTTCAATTTCAGGGTCTTATAGCTCAAAAAAGCAAAAGGAATCAACTAAAAAGTTTTTATAAACATCTAGTATTTTTGAAACTAAACTTATATAAAATTTATGCAACTAAAATTCAGAAAGTATTTTTTGTTCAACACATTAATAGCAAAAAGAATTTAATAGCAAAAAAATAACAAAATTTGTTTTTGATTAAAACAAATATTAAAGATAACCTAAAATTACCAAATAGAGTATAGTGATAAAACACTGTAATATTAAGTAGCGGGAAAAAGAATCACTCAAAAATCTAACTTCATAGTAGAGTTATTCATAAACTAGTGATTCACATACATTTTAAAACTATAAGTATTTAGTACAAATAAAAAATAAAAAGAAAAAAATAAAACAAAAGAAGAAAAAAAAAATCAAATTTTAAAACTAATGGCACTAAGAGAAAGTTTATAATTTTTGTGACCTAAAAGCAAAAAGAAATCACTAAAAAACTATAAGTATTTAGTACAAATAAAAAAAGAAAAAAAGAAAACAAAAGAAGAAAAAAATCAAAATTTAAAACTAATGGCACTAACAGGAAGTTTATAATTTTTGTGACCTAAAAGCAAAAAGAAATCACTAAAACACTATAAGTATTTAGTACAAATAAAAAAAAATAAAAATCAAAAAAGAAAACAAAAAAACAAAAAATGCCACCTACTAGGCCTCCATGGCCTGAATACGACTAGAAACCCTTCCATGGGCCAGGATTCAAGCCCGCAGAAGGCCCAGCAGGCCCAACAGGCATAGCAGTGCACAGATTAGGCCCGTAAGCCTGCAATAGAGAGGAGCTCGAGAGGGATGTGGCAGCGAGGCTTATAAACCACTCCGAGCCCCTCTCAACTAACGAGGTGGGACTAAACTTACGACTGCACCGTGCCAGCACAGGGCGTTTGGTCCCGGTTGGTAGCACCAACCGGGACTAAAGGGGTGCATTGGTACCGGTTCGTAACACCAACCGGGACGAATGCCCCCCTTTAGTCTCGGTTGGTGCAACCAACCGGGACCAAACGCCTCTGCGTCCCGCCCTTTGGGCCGCCGAAAAGAGGCCTTTAGTCCCGGTTGGTAGCACCAACCGGGACCATAGGTGCGCATTCGTCCCGGTTCGTGCGACGAACCGGGACCATAGGTCCGCCTATATAAGCCCACACTTGCGAAAATTTTGCCAACTGCTCCATTCCCCATCGCCGCCGCCGCCAAGACGCTCGTCCTCCTCATCGCCGTCGCCGCGCCCTGCCCCATCCCCACGTGCTTGCCGTCGCCGCGCCCTGCCCCGTCACCGTCGCCGCGCCCTGTCGCTGTTGTCATAGTCGCGCCCTCCTGCCTGTTTGTAACGCCCCGAGACCGTTGTGCTAGGTGTCCTCCAGTTATTCGCTGTCGTTGCCATGTCATTCGCTTGCGTGTTGCATCTTGTCATGTCATCATGTGCATTGCATCATCATGTTTTCAAAACTTGCATCCGTCCTGGTCTCCTCCTTCTCTCTGTTGTCCGTTCTGAGTCCAACCACACTTGCACGCGCCCGCGGCACGTCCAAATAGTATTTTAGAAGTGGTCGGAAAATGTTCTCGGATTGGGTTGAAATTTGGCGTGCGGTCTTATTATAGTGTAGATAGACCGCTTGTCAAATTTCATCGCATTCGGAGTTCGTTTGACGCCCCAACGGATAACTATAGCGGCATTATAGCCGGTCTAATGTCGGACGTTTTCGGTCTCCGGAAACAGATGCCGGGCCCTCTCTCTCTTCTCCCCCTAGTAGTCTCGCCACAACCCACCTGGTCCATCTTCCTTGCCCTCTTCTCTTCCGGAGTTGTCCGATGCAACCGCACGGTCTGAAACCCTCTTTGTAAAGTGCATTGGCCCCTCGCGCGCGTCCAAAAGTTGTCCCGGACCCGACCCGGGCTGTTGCTACCGTTGTGTCCGGAACATCCCCGAACATCTACAAAACATCACCGTTTTCTTATTTGGACTTCCTAGCTATTTTATTCGCGACCGTCCGATTTTGATCGGAGGCTCCAAATACCCCTAACCAAAAATCTTCGTTGCTATATAAATAGATGGAACCCTAGCCTTGTCCCATCCATCCACCCATTCCGCACGCCGCCGCCGCCTGGTCGCTCCCCTTGGGATCCCCCCTCGATCCCGCTGCCTCTGGTAAAATTCCTTGATCCAGATCCACCAACCACGCCGCGCCCCAATCCATCCATTCCATCCTGCCTCCGACCATCTTCCTCAATTTCAGCGCCACCCAACCGGACTCCACCCAAGCCCATCGATCCAACCCTCCTCTCTCTCCTCGTCAACCAGGGGGACGAGCTCCTCCCGAGACCGGCCCCTGCTCGGCCTTGCCATCATCGTCGCCTAGCCAGGAGTCCAGGAGGCCACCGTTCCCCGCCACAGATGAGAACAACGGCATCCCCTCCCTTCCTCTAGCTCCTTACTTCTCCTCTCAAACATCTCTGCCTCCCTTTTCTCTCCAGGAGCTCGGCGCCAACACCATGGACGCCACCACGAGGAGCCTCGCCCGCGCTGCTGCCATGAACTGGATCCAGTCCGGAGCTGCTCATCTGCCTCATATCTCGTCCTGGCTGCAAGTCCCTCACCGCGCCATATCTGCTCTCCAACGAGCGGAGCTGCAGCCGCTGCGCGCCGTTGGCGGCATCGGCCCGAACCGGCCCCCTCTTCGCCGTTTCCCACTGGTCCGGCCACCTCCGTCCGGATCCGCCGCCGCACCATCCCGGAGTCACGCGCTAAGTTCGCCGTCGCCGGCCTCTGCTTCCCCAGCCTCGAGCAGCAGCTCCGTGCGAGCGAGCGCCCCGTTGACGCGCTGCCCAATCTCACACCCGTCGTGGGCACGAGCGCCCGACGCAGACCGGCCTCGCCTAGGCCCAGCGCCCACCTCGTCCTTCCACTCAGCCGGCCTGCTGCAGCCCACCGACCGGGCCAAGGCCCATTATGTGAGGCAACCCCCCCGCACCCATGACATGTTTCGGCCTATAGCTCCAATTCGGCCTGATGCCTGTTTTGTTCCACGGACGGATTTGGTAATTTATCATAGAACTGCAGTTTTTTAGAAAACCCCTTAATGTTCATGCATATTCTAACGCACCAACCGTGCATCGGATTAAAATGTTTTATATATGAAAGTTGCTTAGAATTTTGTGTAGTTTCATAATATGTCATGTTCATCCATGTTTAAAATGCTTAAAATGATGTTTGTTTAAATTTGCTTAAATAACTTGCTAAAATGATTTAATTCATAACTAAATAACCGTAGCTCCAAATCTAATAAACCTTATATGTAAGTGGGGTAGAATGTTGCCTAGTTTAACATGGTGTCTTCACTTTGCATGCTTAACAACTCTAAAATTGTGTTTAGGGCAGAACAGTACCAAATCTATAATAAGCTCATGAGGAGTTTCCGGAATTGTTGTTCGTTGCTTCCGGCCTCATTTAAACTTGCCTAGATTAGGTAGTTTTATCATGCTTCTCCCCTTGCCATGCTAACAACATTGAATATTGTTGGGTACATAAACGAGATCGAACTAAATAACTCGAATGTTGTGTTTCATCAATATGCAACGGAGTTGCATGTTGAGCTCCACTTAATTTGTAGGATTGTTTGTGCATTTTGCCATGCCATGCTTCCTTAAACCGGACATGCATCATACTTGATTGTGCATCATGCCATGTTTATGTGGTGGTTGTTTACTTTGTTGTTTGCTCCTTTCCGGTGATTGCTTCTTCGGGTTGGTTCCGATAACGTCATGTTGTGAGGATTCGTTCGACTACGTCCGTTTTCCTTCTTCATGGACTCGTTCTTCTTCCTTGCGAGATTTCAGGCAAGATGACCATACCCTCGAAATCACTTCTATCTTTGCTTGCTAGTTGCTCGCTCTTTTGCTATGCCTATGCCGCGATACCTACCACTTGCTTATCATGCCTCCTATATTGTTGAACCAAGCCTCTAACCCACCTTGTCCTAGCAAACCGTTGTTTGGCTATGTTACCGCTTTGCTCAGCCCCTCTTATAGCGTTGTTAGTTGCAAGTGAAGATTGAAGTTTGTTCCTTGTTGGAACATGGAGATGTTGTTCCTTGTTTGGAACATGTTTACTTGTTGGGATATCACAATATATCTTATTTAATTAATGTATCTATATACTTGGTAAAGGATGGAAGGCTCGGCCTTATGCCTGGTGTTTTGTTCCACTCTTGCCGCCCTAGTTTCCGTCATATCGGTGTTATGTTCCCGGATTTTGCGTTCCTTACGCGGTTGGGTAATAATGGGAACCCCTTGACAGTTCGCCTGGAATAAAACTCCTCCAGCAAGGCCCAACCTTGGTTTTACCATTTGCACTAACAACCTATAACCTTCCCTTGGGTTTTCGCGAGCCCGAGGGTCATCTTTATTTTAAACCCCCCGGGCCAGTGCTCCGCTGAGTGTTGGTCCGAAACGGGTAGCCTACGGGGCCACCTCGGGGCAACTCGAGGGTTGGTTTTACTCGTAGCTTGACCTATCCGGTGCGCCCTGAGAACGAGATATGTGCAGCTCCTATCGGGATTTGTCGGCGTATCGGGCGGCTTTGCTGGTCTTGTTTTACCATTGTCGAAATGTCTTGTAACCGGGATTCCGAGTCTGATCGGGTCTTCCCGCTAGAAGGAATATCCTTCGTTGACCGTGAGAGCTTGTGATGGGCTAAGTTGGGACACCCCTGCAGGGATTTGAACTTCCGAAAGCCGTGCCCGCGGTTATGGGCAGATGGGAATTTGTTAATGTCTGGTTGTAGAAAACCTGAAGTTGACCTTAATTAAAATGCATCAACCGTGTGTGTAACCGTGATGGTCTCTTTCCGGCGGAGTCCGGGAAGTGAACACGGTGTTGGAGTTATGCTTGACGTAGGTTGTTCTAGGATCACTTCTTGATCATACTTTTACCGACCGTGCTTTGCCTTCTCTTCTCGCTCTCATTTGCGTATGTTAGCCACCATATATGCTAGTCGCTTGCTGCAGCTCCACCTCATACCATTACCTTACCTATAAGCTTAAATAGTCTTGATCGCGAGGGTGTGAGATTGCTGAGCCCCCGTGACTCACAGATACTTCCAAAACCAGTTTGCAGGTGTCGTTGAACCTAACAGGTGACGCAACCAAGCTCAAGGAGGAGCTCGATGAAGATCTTGTCCTTTGTGTTGTTTTGTTCTAGTTGATCAGTATTGGAGCCCAGTTGGGGTCGATCGGGGACCTTGTCGCATTTGGGGTTCTTCTTTTATTTTGGTTCCGTAGTCGGACCTTGATTGTATTTGGATGATGTAATGCTTTATTCATGTATTGTGTGAAGTGGCGATTGTAAGCCAACTATGTATCTTTTTCCCTTATGTATTACATGGGTTGTGTGAAGATTACCTCACTTGCGACATTGCTTTCAATGCGGTTATGCCTCTAAGTCGTGCTTCGACACGTGAGAGATATAGCCGCATCGAGGGCGTGACACCGTCGCCGGCCGCCCTGCCCCAAGCCCGCTGCCGTCCGCCCAGCCCCGAGCCCCGCCTCCTCGTCCCCGTCGCCGTGTGCCGCCCCGAGCCCGCCGCCATCCCCATCGTCGTGTGCCACCCTAAGCCCGTCGTCCCCGTCACCGCGTGCCACCCCGCGCACGCCGTCCCCGTCGCCGGCATTCCTGAGCCCGCCGTCCTCCTTCCCGTCGCTGGCCTCCTCTCCCCGTCACCGCCCGCCCCTAGTGAGCTCCCCCCTTTCCCATCCCCGTCGCCGACGATGCCACCCATTGCCGCCGCTGCTCTCTGTTTATACGTTCATAGATTTTTTTTCATGTATGTATGAATGTCGATATGTATGTACGTATGGATATGGCTATATATGCATGTATTTTCTCTGTGTATATATGTTCATTATGCAAAAGTTACATTTTTAGAAAATCATCTATATATGTTCATATATGCAAAAGTTCTATATGAATGTGGCTATATGTATGTTCATGGAAAATAATTTTGCTCGATGATCTTTTTGTTCACGATGTTCATATAATTTTTTTCATGTATGTATGAATGTCGATATGAATTGTACCTATGATGTTTTTTTTATTCATAGATGAATATGTATGTGGCTATGTATGTGTATGTGGCTATGTGAATATGCAAAGAAGAGGAGATGAAGAAGATGATATATTTTCTTATTCGTGGGTGTGTCGAGAGGGTCGTCGATAACTTTAGTGCATTTTGGGTCATTTTAGGTCGTGGGTGTGTCGAGAGGGCGGCCGAGGGGTCGAGGGTCGTCGAACATGAGAGGGGGGATGATAGATGATGATGAGGGGGGGAGGGGGGACGTCAGACATTCATGAGAGAGGCGGGGAAGAAGGGGAAGAAGAGGGAGAAGAAGAGGAGAGGAAGTCTTCTCCTCTATTCTTTCTCCTCCTCTATTCTTTCTTCTCTTCTTTTTTCTTCTTCTTCCTATATGTATTAGTTTTTTTATTTAGGTTGTTAATTAGTAGATATTAATTTTGTTCATATATGTATGGATGCATGTGATATGTATGTATGTATGTATGTATGTATCGGGTATGTCATTGTCGAGACACTGGTAGAAAAAGGGCCTATAGTCCCGGTTCGTAAGGGCCTTTAGTCCCGGTTCCTGAACCGGGACTAAAGTGTCGGTACTAATGCCCTGACCCTTTAGTCCCGGTTCAATCCAGAACCGGGACTAAAGGGCGCTGCCACGTGGAGCTCCACCTTTAGTCCCGGTTGGTAACACCAACCGGGACTAAAGGAAATTTTATGATTTTTTTTAAATTTTTTTTTGAATTTTTTTATTTTCAAACTTCTGAATTATTTTAACCTCTAGTCTGTAATCACCACCCCTCATCACTTCTCAATTTATCCTCTAATCACCCCTCATCATTCCAAATCATCTAACTTTCCGAACGGTCACCCATCCTCCCACTCCCCCAGCCTGAGCACGCTTAACTTCCGGGTTCTATTCTCCCTCGCTCCAAGTCTGCACTTGTTGTTTTCCTGACAATAGTAAGATGTCAATCCTATTAACCTTCAGGAATTTTGCTTGAGCATGAAGTGACACATTTCACTGTTTGAGTTTGAAACTATTGTTTTAAAAAACAATAATTATTTAGTAACACTAATATTTCTTGAATAATTAGTTTGACCATTGTTTGACCACAGTTTGACCACAGTTTGACCAGATTTGACCAAAATTGAAATAACTAAAATAATTAGTTAGTAACACTAATATTCTAGAATAATTAGTTTGACCATTGTTTGACCACAGTTTGCCCACTGTTTGAATATTTTTCAATTTTTTCCACTCTATATCTTAAAAGCCCCATAACTTTTTTCTATTAGGTTTTTGAGGATTTTGCAAATGTTTAGTGAGGTTCCCCCCGTTAAATTTGGATGTAACTTTTCGAGTAGATGATTTTTCATATAAAAAACTTTTTCATCCGAGTTAGTATGCAAAAGTTATGCCCATTTTGACAAATTTCAAAGAGATTTTGCAAATAAAGTCAAAATTCACATTTGCAAATTTTCCCAACAACTAGACCGCATATCACATGAGAAACTTATTTTCTTTTATTTTTTTGACATTTCCATTATTTTCTTTTATTTTTTTAAAACTAAAAAGGCGATCCACGGGGGGGGGGGGGGGGTAGAGTTTGAAAATGGGACCTTTAGTACCGGTTCGTGGCACGAACCGGGACTAAAGATCTCAACCCCATTAGTCCCGGTTCGCCGAGGGGTCGAGGGTCATCGAACATGAGACGAAGAAGAGGATAAAAAAATAAGAGGAAGAAGAAGAAAAAAGAGGAGAAGATCCCCTCTATTCTTTCTTCTCCTCTTTTTTTCTTCTTCTTCCTCTTTTTTTATCGGGAACGAGGGTCGTTGAGGGTCGCCGAGCGGTAGAGGAAACCCTAAATAGCAAGTATCGTGGGTGTGAGATACATGTGGTCGTCGGTGTCGGACAGTACATCCACGTCCCACAAGTGACGCGGGCTTCGACGCCCACGTCACTTGTGGGACGTGGATGTAGTGTCCGACACCGACGGCCACATGTATCTCACACCCACGATCCTTGCTATTTAGGGTTTCCTCTACCGTTCGGTGACCCTCGACGACCCTCGTTCCCGATAAAAAAGAAGAGGAAGAAGAAAAAAAAGAGGAGAAGAAAGAATAGAGGAGTAAGAACTGCTCTATTCTTTCTTCTCCTCTTTTTTTCTTCTTCTTCCTCTTTTTTTATCCATGAAGCGTTGTCGAGGCCACCCCAAACCCTAGAGAAGCAGCGTCGAGGCCACTAATTAATATTAGTTCTACGTTTGCCACTAATATATCCATCTGTCATGTTTGAATAATAATTGCCATGTTGTCAATATTTGTAGAAACTATGGACACCGCCCGAGACGAAGTACAAGAAGAGTTGTTCGGGGACATAATCGCACGAGGAAGTGATGTCGTCTGCTCGTTGTTTCTCAACGACACCGATGGTCTAGAAGCAGCTGGCTATGATTATGATGGCTCCGGTGACCTAATGCCGGTGCAAGATGGAGACCATGAGGACGGCTCCGGTGACCCAATGCTGGTGCAAGAAGGAGACCGTGATGACGTCTCCGGTGACCGAACCGAGTCCGGCCAGGTATATATATTAGTTAAGCTTCTGCTGACTAGCTAATTGATGCATCCATTGTTTTGGTATGTACACATATTAATTAAGTCTTTGTTCTTATTTCTAGCCCTCCGGATCGAGCACAACTTCGGTAAAGAGACGAGGCCCGAAGAAAAAGTTGAGCTCGGATGAAAAGTTTGAGATCATAGCAATCGCGCCCGATGGCCAACCGATTGAACCCCTCCGGACAAAGAGCGCATTTGTTGCTCAGTGCGGGGTTTTGGTTAGGGACAAGATCCATATCAGCATCCAGCAATGGTCAAAGCCAGCTACAGAAGACCCTGATGTGTCTTATGTCAATGATATGCAGAAAAATGATCTTTGGACTGAGCTGAAGTCAAATTTCACCCTACCTCCAGAGGATGATCCAGAGAAGCCAGTTAAAGAGCAATTAATCAAGTCTTTTGCTCTTAAGAGGATGGCAGAACTATTCAGGAGGTGGAAGAAAGAGCTGAATAAGTTTGTCGAAAATAAAGAGACACCAGAATTCAAGGGCACATATGAGAAGATCAGAGATCACTGGCCCGCATTTGTGGCCCACAAGACATCGAAAAAGAGTAAGAAGATGTCGGCAACAAACAAGCAAAATGCTGCAAAGAAGAAGCATCACCATCGCACGGGGTTAGGTGGCTACCTCGTAGCCCGGCCTAAGTGGGCCAAGACTGAGAATGATCTGGTTGATAAAGGGATCGAACCAGAGACAATTAACTGGCCAGACCGTTGCCGGACTTGGCTCTTCGGGGCTGGCGGAACCTTGGACTCTGTAACAGGGAAGTGCATTTGGACGAACGATCAAATGGACATACCAATCAGGAAGCTTCAGCAGTATATCGAAGCAGCGCAACAAGGGACGTTCTTTCCAGACAGAGAGAACGGCGAGCTCACAATGGCCCTCGGGAATCCTGAGCACCCTGTACGGACACGAGGCACGCCAGGCTCCATTCCGTGGAAGGTTGGGTTTCCGGACGCAGGCGGTTACAAATCCCAGGAGAGGAGGAAAAAATTGCTGCAGACCCAAATGCAGGCGCTGCAAGCAAGTGTACAAGCGATAGAGGAACAAGAAGCAAATCGCAGCAAACGTACTGCTGAAGCTTCCCCCGAAGCTACCCCGCCATCTCAGTGGAGAAGCAGTGTGGCTTCCACCGAGCTGCTTCAGCCGGAGCATGCCTTGATGGCTCCTGCTAGCTATCCCGTGGATGCTATCACGGAGTCTCAAAATTGCCACCTTATGACGCAATGGATGAATTTGAAGGTCAAGGCGGCTGTTGGCTCTGTTTATCCTACTGAACCCGGCGCAACTTTTCACTGCCGGCCGATTCCAGAAGGATATGCTAGGGTGATGGTGGATGAAATAATGGAGGGATATGAGGACCTCCAGCTTGACCACCCTACTGGTGAAGGGGAGACTAGGCTGGGGTCTGCTCTGAAGACTCCATGCCTATGGCGGAAGGATCTCATCAAACTTCCGAACTGGACGCCTCCGCCTCCTCCTCCTCCTCCGGCAAGTCAGGGCACTCCGCCTCCTCCACTGCCTCCTCCTCCGGTGAGTTGATGTCTACTATGCAACCTTCTTCTTGTAGACGTTGTTGGGCCTGCAAGTGCACAGGTTTGTAGGACAGTAGCAAATTTCCCTCAAGTGGATGACCTAAGGTTTATCAATCCGTAGGAGGCGTAGGATGAAGATGGTCTCTCTCAAGCAACCCTGCAACCAAATAACAAAGAGTCTCTTGTGTCCCCAACACACCCAAAACAATGGTAAATTGTATAGGTGCACTAGTTCGGCGAAGAGATGGTGATACAAGTGCAAAATAGATAGTAGATATAGGTTTTTGTAAACTGAAAATATAAAAACAGCAAGGTAGCGAGTGGTAAAAGTGAGCGTAAACGGTATTGCAATGATAGGAAACAAGGCCTAGGGTTCATACTTTCACTAGTGCAAGTTCTCTCAACAATAATAACATAGATAGATCATATAACGAGCCCTCAACATGCAACAAAGAGTCACTCCGAAGCCACTAATAGCAGAGAACAAACGTAGAGATTATGGTAGGGTACGAAACCACCTCAAAGTTATTCTTTCAAATCAATCCGTTGGGCTATTCCTATAAGTGTCACAAACAACCCTAGAGTTTTTACTAGAATAACACCTTAAGATACAAATCAACCAAAACCCTAATGTCACCTAGATACTCCATTGTCACCTCAAGAATCCGTGGGCATGATTATACGATATGCATCACACAATCTCAGATTTATCCAACCAACATAAAAGTACTTTAAATAGTGCCCCAAAGTTTCTACCGGAGAATCAAGAACGTGTGCCAACCCCTATGCATAGGTTCATGGGCGGAACCCGCAAGTTGGTCACCAAAACATACATCAAGTGGCACGTGATATCCCATTGTCACCACAGATAAGCACGGCAAGACATACATCAAGTGTTCATAAAAGACTCAATCCGACAAGATCACTTCAAAGGGGAAACTCAATTCATCACAAGAGAGTAGAGGGGGAGAAGAAACATAAGATCCAACTACAATAGCAAAGCTCGGGATGCATCAAGATCGTGCCATAGAGGAACACGAGAGAGAACACGAGAGAGAGAGAGATCAAACACATAGCTACTGGTACATACCCTCAGCTCCGAGGGAAAACTACTCCCTCCTCATCATGGAGAGCGCCGGGATGATGAGGATGGCCACCGGAGATGGATCCCCCCTCCGGCAGGGTACCGGAAAGGGGTCCCGATTGGTTTTTGGTGGTTCTGGAGGCTTGCGGCGGCGGAACTCCCGATCTATCTTCTGTTCTGGAAGTTTTAGGGTACGTAGGTATATATGGGTGGAGGGAGGACGTCGGTGGAGCTACGGGGGCCCCACGAGGCAGGGGGGCGCGCCCAGGGGGGAGGGCGCGCCCCCACCCTCGTGAGCACCTCCCGTATCTTCTGATGTGGGGTCCAAGCCCATCAGGTGGGTTTCCTTCCAAAAATAACTTCTCCAGTTGATTTCGTTCCATTTTGACTCCGTCTGATATTCCTTTTCCTCGAAACACTGAAATAGGCATAAAATAGCAAATCAAAAAAGTACCATGGAGCAATCAAATATTATAGATATGTTGGAGACGTATCAAGCATCCCCAAGCTTAATTCCTGCTCATCCTCGAGTAGGTAAATGATAAAAGGAGAGTTTTTGATGCGGAGTGATACTTTGGCATAATTTCAATGTAAATCTTCTTAATCATGGTATGAATATTCAGATCCGAAAGGTTCAAGACAAAAGTTCATATTGACATAAAAATGATAATACTTCAAGCATACTAATCAAACAATTATGTCATCTCAAACTAACTTGGCCAAAGGAAGTTCATCCCTACAAAATCATATAGTTAGGCTATGCTTCATTTTCGTCACACAAAGATGTTCCCAACTTCTATACCCCCGATGACAAGCCAAGCAATTGTTTTATACTCAAATAATCTCAATCTTTTTCAACCTTCACGCAGTACATGAGCGCGAGCCATGGACATAGCACTATGGGTGGTATAGAATATGATTATGGGGTTTGTGTGGAGAAGACAAAAAAGGAGAAAGTCTCACATCAATGAGGCTAATCAATGAGCTATGGAGATCCCCATCAATTGATGTTAATGCAAGGAGTAGGGATTGCCATGCAACGGATGCACTAGAGCTAAGAATGCTCAGCAAAAGAAAACTAGTGGGTGTGCATCCAACTTGCTTGCTCATGAAGACCTAGGGCATTTTGAGGAAGCCCATCGTTGGAATATACAAGCCAAGTTCTATAATGAAAAATTCCCACTAGTATGAACAAGACAACTTATGAGACTCACTATTTGAAAATCATGGTGCTACTTTGAAGCACAATATATGAGACTCGCTACATGAAAAACAAGGTGCTACTTTGAAGCACAGGTGTGGAAAAAGAGATAGTAGCATTGCCCTTTTTATTTTCTCCTTCTTTTTTGGGCCTCTCTTTTTTTTCTTTTTGGCCTTTCTCTCTCTCTCTTTTTTGATTGGGCAATGCTCTAATAATGATGATCATCACACTTCTATTGATTACAACATAATGATTACAACTCGATACTAGAACAAGATATGACTCTATATGAATGCCTCCGGTGGTGTACCGAGATGGTGCAATGAATCAAGAGTGACATGTATGAAAAATAATGCATGGTGGCTTTGCCACAAATACGATGTCAACTACAAGATCATGCAATGGCAATATGAGAAAAGTAAAGCATGTCATGATGATGATGATGATGGAAGTTGCATGGCAATATATCTCGGAATGGCTATGGAAATGCCATGATAGGTAGGTATGGTGGCTGTTTTGAGGAAGATATAGGGAGGTTTATGTGTGAAAGAGCGTAGCATATCACGGGGTTTTGATGCACCGGCGAAGTTTGCACCAACTCTCAATGTGAGAAAGGGCAATGCATGGTACCGAAGAGGCTAGCAAATGGCGGAAAGGTAAAAGTGTGTATAATCCATGGACTCAACATTAGTCAAAAGAACTCATATACTTATTGCAAAAATTTAGAAGTCTTCAAAAATCAAGTACTACGCGCATGCTCCTAGGGGGATAGATTGGTAGGAAAAGACCATCGCTCGTCCCCGACTGCCACTCATAAGGATGCACAAGCCAGGTACACTTCATGCTTCAAATTTGTTACACAACTTTAACCATACGTGCATGCTACGGGACTTGCTAACTTCAACACAAGTATTTCTCAAATTCACAACTACTCAACTAGCACGACTATGATATTATCACCTCCATATCTCAAAACACTTATCAAGCATCAAACTTATCTTAGTATTCAACCCACTAAAAAGAAAGTTTCACATATCTTGAATACCAAGTATATTACCATTAAGCAAATTACCATGCTATTAACGACTCTCAAAATAATCTAAGTGAAGCATGAGAGATCAAGTTCTTTAAAAAAACCACCACCGTGCTCTAAAAGATCTAAGTAAAGGACTAGAGCAAAAATTGTCACGCTCAAAAAGATATAAGTGAAGCACATAGAGTAAACTATCAAGCTCAAAAGATATAAGTGAAGCACATAGAGTATTCTAACAAATTTCAATTCATACATGGCTTTCTCAAAAGGTGTGTATAGCAAGGATGATTGTGGTAGACAAAGAAGCAAAGACACAAATAATACAAGACGCTCCAAGAAAAACACATATAATGTGGTAAATAAAAATATAGCTCCAAGTAAATTACCGATGGAAGTGGACAAAAGAGGGGATGCCTTCTGGGGCATCCCCAAGCTTTGAATTTTTGGTTTCCTTGGATTATCTTGGGGGTGCCATGGGCATCCCCAAGCTTAGGCTCTTGCCACTCCTTGTTCCATAATCCATCAAAAGAATTCACCCAGAACTTGAAAACTTCACAACACAAAACTTAACAGAAAACTCGTAAGCTCCGTTAGTATAAGAAAATAAACCACCACTTCAAGGTACTGTAATGAACTCATTATTTATTTATATTGGTGTTAAACCTACTGTATTCCAACTTATCTATGGTTTATAAACTATTTTACTAGCCATAGATTCATCAAAATAACTAAACAACACATGAAAAACAGAATCTGTCAAAAACAGAACAGTCTGTAGTAATCTGAATCAAATGTATACTTATAGAGCACATAAAATTCTCAAATAAATTTCTGGACCTGAGTAATTTATCTATTAATCATCTTCAAAAAGAATTAACTAAATAACGCTCTCTAAATAAAAATGGCAGCAATTCTTGTGAGCACTAAAGTTTCTGTTTTTTACAGCATGATCAACAAGACTTTCCCCAAGTCTTCCCAAAGGTTCTACTTGGCACAAACACTAATTAAAATCATAAAACCACATCTAAACAGAGTCTAGATGAATTATTTATTACTAAACAGGAACAAAAAGCAAGGAACAAAAATAAAGTTGGGTTGCCTCCCAACAAGCGCTATCGTTTAACGCCCCTAGCTAAGCATGATGATTTCAATGATGCTCACATAAAGGATAAGAATTGCAACATAAATAGAGCATCAAGAAGAATATGAATAGCACATTTAAGTCTAACCCACTTCCTATGCATAGGGATTTTGTGAGCAAACAACTTGTGGGAACAAGAATCAACTTGCATAGGAAGGTAAAACAAGCATAACTTCAAAACTTTAAGCACATAGAGAGGAAACTTGATATTATTGCAATTCCGACAAGCATATGTTCCTCCCTCATAATAATTTCCAGTAGCATCATGAATGAATTCAACAATATATCCAGCACCTAAAGCATTCTTTTCATGATCTACAAGCATATAAAATTTACTACTCTCCACATAAGAAAATTTCTTCTCAGTCGGAATAGTGGGAGTATCATAAGAGACTTGAATACTATAAATTGTTTCCAAATTAAAAGAGTAATGTTCAGAGAAGGGGTATTCATAATCATGACAAGTTTTATCAATATAATCACTACTTTTTATAGTATAAGTATCATCATGATATTCATCATAAGTTGGAGGCATGCTATCATCATTATAAACTTGCATATCAAAACTCGGGAGACTAAAAATATCATCTTCATTAATCATAGCTTCCCCATGCTTGGGAAAAACATTAATTGCAGCAAATATATTCTCAAAAACAGCATCTTCATCAAACGTAGCATCCCCAAGCTTGGGCCTTTTCATGTCATAAGCATAATCATTCTGATAATTAATAGTATGGATAGCACCCATAGTATAGAAATTATCATATTCTTCCAAGCAAGTGCCAAAAAGATTTTCAAGATCATAAGAAATATCATTATCTTCCACAATTATAGTTTCATGAGGCACAATATTAATAGGAGCAGCACTATTTGGGGGAGATATCTTTTTACCTCTCTTCGTTTTTCTTTTCTTCTTCTTCACCACATCATGTGTGGGTTCAATCCTCTTTTTGGAGCTCCTTATTAATGTGATTGGTTGAATAGGAGGCTCCTCCTCGTTACCTGATTCATCATAAGAAATAATAGGAGGATATTGGGAAGTCTCTTCCCTTTCATTAGTATTCTCTTCATCCTCTATTTGTTTTCTTTTCTTTATGTAATTGGCAATATAAGGATTTTCAAGGCAATTCACCGCACAATACATATAAATATTCTCTAGATCAAAATTAAGAACTCTATCAAGATTAAACTTTGGAATACCCTCAGTTATACGTTTCATTTCTTCATAACCCAAAAGAAGGCTAAGCTCTTTATGATGCTCAAGGGTAATCAAATTATCACAATGTTTGGACACGACTTGATCATGAAACAAATAGCATTGGAGCTTTGAATGACCATGTTCATTGCAAAGTTCACAAGGGGCACGAAAAATATTGAATCTTTCAGCACATTCATCTAGCTCTTTCTCCAACAAATTAGTTTCTAAGTACTTATGCCTCTTGCAATATCTATCTTCCCTATTTGGTGTGTACTTGCAAACCCAATGCACTCCACAAAAATTGACATGTTTATAGGAGACATTTTCATCATAACTAGTGCAATCATCATTAGTATCATAGATATTCAAAGAATTCGTACTAACAACATTGCAATCATGCTCATCATTCAAAGATTTAGTGCCAAACATTTTATAGATTTCTTCTTCTAGCACTTGAGCACAATTATCCTTTCCATCATACTCACGAAAGATATTAAAAAGGTGAAGCGTATGAGACAAACTTAATTCCATTTTTTAATTTTCTTTTATAGACTAAACTAGTGATAAAACAATAAACTAAAAGACTCGATTGCAAGATCTAAAGATATACCTTCAAGCACTCACCTCCCCGGCAAAGGCGCCAGAAAAGAGCTTGATGTCTACTATGCAACCTTCTTCTTGTAGACGTTGTTGGGCCTGCAAGTGCACAGGTTTGTAGGACAGTAACAAATTTCCCTCAAGTGGATGACCTAAGGTTTATCAATCCATAGGAGGTGTAGGATGAAGATGGTCTCTCTCAAGCAACCCTGCAACCAAATAACAAAGAGTCTCTTGTATCCCCAACACACCCAATACAATGGTAAATTGTATAGGTGCACTAGTTCGGCGAAGAGATGGTGATACAAGTGCAAAATAGATAGTAGATATAGGTTTTTGTAAACTGAAAATATAAAAACAGCAAGGTAGCGAGTGGTAAAAGTGAGCGTAAACGGTATTGCAATGATAGGAAACAAGGCCTTGGGTTCATACTTTCACTAGTGCAAGTTCTCTCAACAATAATGACATAGATAGATCATATAACGAGCCCTCAACATGCAACAAAGAGTCACTCCGAAGCCACTAATAGCGGAGAACAAACGTAGAGATTATGGTAGGGTATGAAACCACCTCAAAGTTATTCTTTCAAATCAATCCGTTGGGCTATTCCAATAAGTGTCACAGACAACCCTGGAGTTTTTACTAGAATAACACCTTAAGATACAAATCAACCAAAACCCTAATGTCACCTAGATACTCCATTGTCACCTCAAGTATCCGTGGGCATGATTATACGATATGCATCACACAATCTAAGATTTATCCAACCAACATAAAAGTACTTCAAATAGTGCCCCAAAGTTTCTACCGGAGAATCAAGAACGTGTGCCAACCCCTATGCATAGGTTCATGGGCGGAACCCGCAAGTTGGTCACCAAAACATACATCAAGTGGCACGTGATATCCCATTGTCACCACAGATAAGCACGGCAAGACATACATCAGTGTTCACAAAAGACTCAATCCGATAAGATAACTTCAAAGGGGAAACTCAATTCATCACAAGAGAGTAGAGGGGGAGAAGAAACATAAGATCCAACTACAATAGCAAAGCTCGGGATACATCAAGATCGTGCCATAGAGGAACACGAGAGAGAACACAAGAGAGAGAGAGAGATCAAACACGTAGCTACTGGTACATACCCTTAGCCCCGAGGGAAAACTACTCCCTCCTCGTCATGGAGAGCGCCGGGATGATGAAGATGGCCACCGGAGATGGATCCCCCTCCGGCAGGGTACCGGAAAGGGGTCCCGATTGGTTTTTGGTGGTTCTGGAGGCTTGCGGCGGCGGAATTCCCGATCTATCTTCTGTTCTGGAAGTTTTAGGGTACGTAGGTATATATGGGTGGAGGGAGAAAGTCGGTGGAGCTACGGGGGCCCCACGAAGCAAGGGGGCGCGCCCAGCGGGGAGGGCGCGCCCCCACCCTCGCGAGCACCTCCCATATCTTCTGACGTGGGGTCCAAGTCCATCAGGTGGGTTTCCTTCCAAAAATAACTTCTCCAGTTGATTTCGTTCTGTTTTGACTCCGTCTGATATTCCTTTTTCTCGAAACACTGAAATAGGCATAAAACAACAAATCTGGGCTGGGCCTCCGGTTAATAGGTTAGTCCCAAAAGTAATATAAAAGTGGATAATAAAGCCCAATATTGCCTAAAACAGTAGATAAAGTAGCATGGAGCAATCAAAAATTATAGATACGTTGGAGACGTATCACGAGTCAGGGCACTCCGCCACCTCCACCGCCTCCTCCTCCGGCGAGTGACGATCAGGGCACTCGACCGGCTCCTTCTCCGGCGCGTGGCGACACTCCGCCTCGTTCTCCGCCTGCACCGACGCGCCCGAGCAGCCAGCCTCCTCCTTTTCCGCCTCGCCAGCAAGGGCGAAAGAGACCTGCCGCCGCTCCGGCGCGTCATAGTCCTTCTCCTCCGCCTCGTAAGCAAGTAAACAAGACAACCGCTCCGTATGCTCTGCCGGCGTCTAGCAGTACAGCCAAAGGCGGGAGGAAATACAGATTCGGTCCTTCTCTGAAGACTCCAGAGAAGTTACCATACGAGAGGACCCCGGAGGAGAACGCCGAGATCGCACGAGAATTAGTGAGGAACTACTTTGAAGGGGTGAAAGCAAAGAAACATCCACCTCCGGAGGAGAAGGTAGATCCGGTGAAAGCGAAGCGCACTCTGGCTGCCCTGACAAAACCACCCAAGACTCCGCCGAAAGGAAACTATGAGCGCATTATTGGAAAGGAATTTGCCGAAGCGGAGCGGTCGGGAAGTACTGTCAGTGATCAAAGGCTGAAAGAACGACGAGCTGGGAAACAAATTGCCCAGCTCGGCGAACAAGCGAAGCAATCGTGCCCCCCGCTCAAGGTGCCTAGCGACAACGTCGCTAATGATCCGAGGATGGTTCCCGGTTATAGCAATCTTGGCGATTACCTGCCCGACGATGTACATTATGATTTCATGGAGGTGCAGATACAAATATACGAGTACCGGAAGCCTCTCGTCAAAGATGAAAGATCTCTATCAACGATGATGCGAAGATTGCATGATTGGTACTTGAAAATCTACAGAGACTCTGGGGGGGGGGAGTACTTTGTATGTGAAATTTAAAAAGGAGCAGACCTCGTTGGAATTGAACTGTTGCCTGTTCCATTTGACGAGTTCTTTCAGTTTTTTCAATCAATTGGCCCTCGATAAAACAACGGTCACCTGCTACTATCTGTAAGTAGTACTACTTCTGTCATTAAGTCTCTCTATATAGCTCAGCTCTTTCATTGCATGTATTTATAGTCATCCTCACTATATTATGCAGATTGAAGATCGCCGAATTGAAGAAAAGACAAGTCGGTGATATTGGGTTCATTAACACATATCTCATAGATGCAACTCAGGTTAAATTTCATGCCGCAGATACCGAGGCCAACTTACTACGATCGTTGGTAATAAATGAAAACAAAGATATAATACTCTTTCCTTACAACTTCAAGTGAGTGTTACTATCTTGTGAGTATTCGGTTTCCCTTATATATTAGTCAAGGTTATAGTAATGTAATTGATGAGTTATGCATGCGTGTGCAATTACCACTATATTCTTCTAGAGATTAAGCTTGAGCAGGGACTAGTAACCGTCTTAGACTCAAAACGAAAAGATCCCCGGGACTATGCGGACATGACTCAAATGCTCGAGAAGTAAGTTAAATCGATCATTATCCACCATATCAGCAACTTTGTTCATTTCTTGATATATCAAGTAATTGTTTTCTTTGTCTGGCAGGGTTTGGAAAAAATTCTCCAAAAAAGCTCCAGGACTCCCGAAGAAGCTGCAATTTAGACACCCGAAAGTAAGTACTATAGTAGCATGTTCCGCGCATCTCCTATTGATTCAAGCGCTAGTTTCATCAATACCATTTGGCATTCTTGCTTATTAGTTTGATTGACCTCTATTTCTTGTAAAGTGGTTGTGGCAGAAACAAGGGAATGATTTCTGTGGATACTACGTTTGCGAGTCCATCCGCCACACGACCTGTGAGCGGGGCTACACTGACGAACAGTATGAAGTACGTAAATAACAACATTCACAATTTTATTTTATTACCATCATTTGTGTTGAGTTTCATTCATTCATATATATATGTATTGACCCCCTTCTTAAAATTAGATGTTTCGGAAGCGGGATGAACTCCTAGCACCAGCTCGCATGCGAGCAATTGAAGAGGAATTGGCGGCATTCTTTCTTGACCACGTGATCGCTGAAGACGGGGAATACTATGTGGACCATGAGTCCGTATGATTATATTTGTAAGAGATAATTATTGTATATATGTAGCCGGTAGTGTCGGATAGATATAGGAGAACTTGTTGTTCGACCAATCTCTCGGAGAAGGAGAGGTGGTCGATATCACTTCTCTCTGTATGCATATATGTTCATGACGATCTTCTGTTTCCTTCATTTGCTTACTAGCTAGCTAGCGTGTCTAGCCCTCTATATACGTATGTATAGTACAAAGGGTCGATCAAGCACGGACATAAGAGAGGACACTTCTCTCTATTAATTATAGCTAGCTAACACAATATATGAAACACCTAAATTAACCCCCCAAACCCCCCAAACCTCCCCCCTTTAAAAAAAAAACAAAAACCCCAGCCACAGAAATGCTGACGCGTGGATGCCTATTGGTCCCGTTGGTGCCACAAACCGGGACCAAAGGGTCTCCTGTCTGGGCTCCGCGCACAGGCCACGTGGAGGCCCATCTGTCCCGGTTCTGGATTGAACTAGGACTAAAGGGACAGGGCATTAGTACCGACCCTTTAGTCCCGGTTCAGGAACCGGGACAAAAGGCCCTTACGAATCGGGACAACAGGCCCTTTTTCTACCAGTGCATGACAATATAATTTGTCTCAGATGTAAGAAAACACAACCCATTACGTTGTGTTCCTTCTCCAACGTCAACTCTTTAACATGTCATACTTTAATGAGTGCTCACAATAATAAAAGATGTCCAAGATAGTATATTTATATGTGAACATCTCTTTCTTTATTACATCCTATTAATTGCAATAATGACCAAAACTATGTTTGTCAACTCTCAACAACTTTTATTCATCATACTCTTTATATGTGAGCTCATTACTCTCCATAAGATCCATATGATCTCTTTATTTCTTCTCTTTTATTTTATTCCCTCAAGATCATAGCATGGTAATCAAGCCCTTGACTCAACACTAATCTTTATTATATATAGTTCACGGACTCGATTACATAGAAAGATCATAAAGCAAAACTCACAACTAGATCATACTAAAACTTTATTCTACTAGATCAAGATATATCAAAAGGATCGAATTAGGAAAAACGGTAAAGATAAAAGTTGTGATGGTGATACGATACCGGGGCACTCCCCCAAGCTTGGCAGTTGCCAAGGGGAGTGCCCATACCCGTGTGTTTATGTCTCCTTCTTCAGGGTTGGTGATGTGATATTCTTGGCGATGATGCCCCTCAGGATACGATTCTCTTGCTCGAGCTTATTGACTTGCTGCTTGAGTTTCATTATTTCCTTACGGAGCTTGCCCGTGACGGCTAGAGATCCTTTCACCCAAGGATGTTGCATAGATGCAGTAGAACAAGGAACATTCTTTTTCATATTTTCACAAGAAAGAAATCTAACATTGGAAGGGATGACCGAGTTTGGAATAGCTGAGCTCTGTGGCTCCCCCATCGTGAATCCTGCCTGGAAACGAGAAGTAACTTCTTGATCCTCCTCCATGGCATCTATCCTTTTCAAGTCAGCTTCCATCTCTTCCTCTGTTGAGGGCCCAAAGTGATAGGCATCATTGTTTGCCCTTGGACCTGGTGTCGGATGAGACACCCGACTCTCCCCGACTGACTCTTGAAAAGACATCTTGCTCTAATCTGCGGCAGAAACAACTCGAAACAAAGACAAGAGATATTTGCGTGAATATGGTGGTCAAAACCTTCAGGAGATTATATAACGAATTTTTACCGACCAAAAGAAGTATCGTGCAAGAAAACGGAGTCCGGAGAGCACACGAGGTGCCCACGAGGCAGGGCGGTGCGTCGACGGGGGTAGGGCGCACCCTCCACCCTCGTGGAAGCCTCGTGTCCTTCTCAGACTGCTTCTTATTTACCTATTTTTCTAAATATTCCAAAACGGAGAAAAATTGCCATTAGAATTGTTTTGGAGTCGGTTTACTTACCGTACCACATACCTATTCCTTTTCGGAGTCTGAAACGTTCTGGAAAGTGTACCTCATGTATTCCTCCGGGGTTACAGTTTCAATAATATTGGTTTCAACATTTATGGGATTACCTGAGATATAATGTTTGATTCTTTGACCGTTCACCACCCTCGGATTTGTGCCTTCGAAGTTGTTGATTTTTATGGCACTGGAACGATAGACCTCCTCGATGACGTAAGGGCCTTCCCATTTAGAGAGAAGTTTTCCTTCAAAAAATCTTAAATGAGAGTTGTATAGCAATACATAATCACCTACATTAAACTCACGCTTTAGTGTCTTTTTGTCATGCCATCTTTTAACTTTTTATTTAAACAACTTGGCATTTTCATAGGCTTGGGTTCTCCATTCATCAAGTGAGCTAATTGAAGGAAATATGCCCTAGAGGCAATAATAAAGTTATTATTTATTTCCTTATATCATGATAAATGTTTATTATTCATGCTAGAATTGTATTAACCGGAAACATAATACATGTGTGAATACATAGACAAACAGAGTGTCACTAGTATGCCTCTACTTGACTAGCTCATTGATCAAAGATGGTTATGTTTCCAAACCATAGACATGAGTTGTCATTTGATTAACGGGATCACATCATTAGGAGAATGATGTGATTGACTTGACCCATTCCGTTAGCTTGGAACTTGATCGTTTAGTTTGTTGCTATTGCTTCTTCATGACTTATACATGTTCCTATGACTATGAGATTATGCAACTCCCGTTTACGGGAGGAACACTTTGTGTGCTACCAAACGTCACAACGTAACTGGGTGATTATAAAGGTGCTCTACAGGTGTCTCCGAAGGTACTTGTTGGGTTGGCGTATTTCGAGATTAGGATTTGTCACTCCGATTGTCGGAGAGGTATCTCTGGGCCCTCTCGGTAATGCACATCACCTAAGCCTTGCAAGCATTGCAACTAATGAGTTAGTTGCCATATGATGTATTACGGAACGAGTAAAGAGACTTGCCGGTAACGAGATTGAACTAGGTATTGAGATGCCGACGATCGAATCTCGGGCAAGTAACATACCGATGACAAAGGGAACAACGTATGTTGTTATGCGGTCTGACCAATAAAGATCTTCGTAGAATATGTAGGAGCCAATATGGGCATCCAGGTCCCGCTATTGGTTATTGACCAGAGAGGTGTCTTTGTCATGTCTACATAATTCTCGAACCCATAGGGTCCGCACGCTTAACGTTCGTTGACGATATAGTACTATATGAGTTGTGTATGTTCATGACCGAATGTTGTTCGGAGTCCGAGATGAGATCACGGACATGACAAGGAACTCCGGAATAGTCCGGAGATAAAGTTTGATATATGGGATAGTAGTGTTTGATCTCCGGAAGCGTTTCGGAATTCACCGGAAGGGGTTCCGGATGTTTCCCGAAATGTTTGGGCATGAGAACACTTTATCTGGGCCAAAGGGGAAAGCCCACGAGGCTTCTGAAAAGTGCAAAAGGAAGTTTTGCGGAGACCAGAGGCTAGACGCCAGGAACCCTGGCGTCTAGGGGGTAGACGCCGGGAACCCTGGCGTCTAGCCCTGAAGTCCGAGAAGGACTCTTGCCTTTCAGGTGAAACCGACTTTGAGGAGGCTTTTACTCCAAGTTTCGACCCCAGGGCTCAACATATAAATAGAGGGGTAGGGCTAGCACCAAAGACACATCAAGAAACACCAAGCCGTGTGCTGGCAACCCCGTCCCCTCTAGTTTATCCTCCGTCATAGTTTTCGTAGTGCTTAGGCGAAGCCCTGCGGAGATTGTTCTTCACCAACACCATCACCACGCCGTCATGCTGCCGGAACTCATCTACTACTTCGCCCCTCTTGCTGGATCGAGAAGGTGAGGACGTCACCGAGCCGAATGTGTGCAGAACTCGGAGGTGCCGTACTTGCGGTACTTGGATCGGTCGGACGTGAAGACGTACGACTACATCAACCGCGTTGATATAACGCTTCCGCGAACGGTCTACGAGGGTATGTAGACCACACTCTCCCCTCTCGTTGCTATGCATCACCATGATCTTGCGTGTGCGTAGGAATTTTTTTGAAATTACTACGTTCCCCAACAGTGGCATCCGAGCCTGGTTTTATGCGTTGATGTTGTGCACGAGTAGAACACAAGTGAGTTGTGGGCGATATAAGTCATACTGCTTACTAGCATGTCATACTTTGGTTCGGCGGTATTGTTGGATGAAGTGGCCCAGACTGACATTACGCGTACGCTTACGCGAGACTGGTTCTACCGACGTGCTTTGCACACAGGTGGTTGGTGGGTGTCAGTTTCTCCAACTTTAGTTGAACCGAGTGTGGCTACGCCTGGTCCTTGCGAAGGTTAAAACAGCACCAACCTGACAAACTATCGTTGTGGTTTTGATGCATAGGTAAGAACGATTCTTGCTCAGCCCAGAGCAGCCACGTAAAACTTGCAACAACAAAGTAGAGGACGTCTAACTTGTTTTTGCAGGGCATGTTGTGATGTGATATGGTCAAGACATGATGCTAAATTTTATTGAATGAGATGATCATGTTTTGTAATCAAGTTATCGGCAACTGGCAGGAGCCATATGGTTGTCGTTTTATTGTATGCAATGCAATCACGATGTAATGCTTTAGTTTATCACTAAGCGGTAGGGATAGTCATGGAAGCATAAAATTGGCGAGACGACAACGATGCTACGATGGTCATCAAGGTGTCGCACCGGTGACGATGGTGATCATGAAGGTGCTTCGAAGATGGAGATCACAAGCACAAGATGATGATGGCCATATCATATCACTTATATTGATTGCATGTGATGTTTATCTTTTATGCATCTTATCTTGCTTTGATTGACGGTAGCATTATAAGATGATCCCTCACTAAATTATCAAAGTACAAGTGTTCTCCCTGAGTATGCACCGTTGCGAAAGTTCTTCGTGTTGAGACACCACGTGATGATCGGGTGTGATAGGCTCTACGTTCAAATACAACGGGTGCAAAACAGTTACACACGCGGAATACTCAGGTTAAACTTGACGAGCCTAGCATATAACAGATATGGCCTCGGAACACGAAGACCGTAAGGTCGAGCGTGAATCATATAGTAGATATGATCAACATTGTGATGTTCACCATTGAAACTACTCCATCTTACGTGATGATCGGACATGGTTTAGTTGATATGGATCACGTTATCACTTAGAAGATTAGAGGGATGTCTGTCTAAGTGGGAGTTCTTAAGTAATATGATTAATTGAACTTTAATTTCTCATGAACTTAGTCCTGGCAGTATTAGCATATCTATGTTGTAGATCAATAGCTCGCGTTTAGCTCCCCTGTTTTATTTTTGATATGTTCCTAGAGAAAACTAAGTTGAAAGATGTTAGTCGCAATGATGCGGATTGGATCCGTTATCTGAGGTTTATCCTCATTGCCGCACAGAAGAATTATGTCCTTGATGCACCACTAGATGACAGACCTATTGCAGGAGCAGATAAAGACGCTATGAACGTTTGGCTAGCTCAATATGATGACTACTTGATAGTTCAGTGCACCATGCTTAACAGCTTAGAATTGGGACTTCAAAGACGTTTTGAATATCATGGACCATATAAGATGTTCCAGGAGTTGAAGTTAATATTTCAAGTCAAATACCCGAGTTGAGAGATATGAAGTCTCCAACAAGTTCTATAGCTAAAAGATGGAGGAGAATAGCTCAAGCAGTGAGCATGTGCTCAGATTGTCTGGGTACTACAATCGCTTGAATCAAGTGGGAGTTAATCTTCCAGATAAAATAGTGATTGACAGAATTCTCTTGTCACCATCACCAAGTTAGTAGAACTTCGTGATGAACTATAGTATGCAAGGGATGATGTAAACAATTCCCGAGCTTTTCATGATGATGAAATCGATGAAGGTAGAAATCAAGAAAAAGCATCAAGTGTTGATGATTAACAAGACCACTAGTTTCAAGTAAAGGGCAAAGGGAAAGAAAGGGAACTTCAAGAAGAACGGCAAGCAAGTTGCTGCTCAAGTGAAGAAGCCCAAGTCTGGACCTAAGCCTGAGACTAAGTACTTCCACTGCAAAGGGACTGGTCACTAGAAGCGGAACTACCCCTAGTAATTGGCGGATAAAAGGATGGCAAAGTGAACATAGGTATATCTGATATACATGTTATTAATGTGTACTTTACTAGTGTTTGTAGCAACCCCTTGGTATTTGATACTGGTTCAGTTGCTAAGAGTAGTAACTCAAAACGGGAGTTGAAGAATGAACAAAGACTAGCTAAGGGTGAAGTGACGATGTGTGTTGGAAGTGGTTCCAAGATTGATATGATCATCATCGCACACTCCCGATACTTTCAGGATTAGTGTTGAACCTAAATAAGTGTTATTTGGTGTTTGCGTTGAACATGAATATGATTTGATCATGTTTATTGCAATGCGGTTATTCATTTAAGTAAGAAAATAAATTGTTATTCTGTTTACATATATGGTTACACACCCAATGAAAATGGTTCGTTGGATCTCGATCGTAGTGATACACATATTTATAATATTGAAACCAAAAGATGCAAAGTTAATAATGATACTGCAACTTATTTGTGGCACTGCCGTTTAGGTCATATTGGTGTAAAAGTGCATGAAGAAACTCTATGCTGATGGACTTTTGGAATCACTTGATTATGAGTCAGTTGATGCTTGCGAACCATGCCTCATGGGCAAGATGACTAAGACTCCGTTCTCCGGAACAATGCAGCAAGCAACAGATTTGTTGGAAATCATGCATACTGATGTATGTGGTCCGATGAATATTGAAGCTCATGGCAGGTATCATTATTTTCTGATCTTCACAGATGATTTGAGCAGATATGAGTATATCTACTTGATGATACACATGTCTGAAACATTTGAAAAGTTCAAAGAATTTCAGAGTGAAGTGGACAATCATCATAACAAAATAAAAGTTTCTATGATATGATCGCAGAAGTAAAATATTTGAGTCACGAGTTTGGCCTTCAGTTAAAACAATGTGAAATAGTTTCACTACTCATGCCACCTGGAAAACCACAGTGTAATGGTGTGTACGAACGTCATAACCGTGCTTTAATTATCAGATATGGTGCGATCTATGATGTCTCTTACCGATTTACTACTATCGTTTTGGGGTTATGCATTAGAGACAGCTACATTCACATTAAATAGGGCACCATCTAAATCCGTTGAGACGACACCGTATGAACTATGGTTTGGCAAGAAACCTAAGCTGTCATTTCTTAAAGTTTGAGGTTGCAATGCTTATGTGAAAAAGTTTCGACCTGATAAGCTCAAACCCAAATCGGAGAAGTGCATCTTCATAGGATACCCAAAATAATATGTTGGGTACACCTTCTATCACAGATCCAAAGGCAAGTTATTCATTGCTGAGAATGGATCCTTTCTAGAGAAGGAGTTTCTCTCAAAAGAAGTGAGTGGGAGGAAAGTAGAACTTGATGAGGTAACTGTACCTGCTCACTTATTGTAAAGTAGTTCATCACAGAAATATGTTCATGTGACTACTACACCAATTAGTGAGGAAGCTAATGATGATGATCATGTAACTTCAGATCAAGTTGCTACTGAACCTCATAGGTAAACCAGAGTGAGATCTGCACCAGAGTGGTACGGTAATCCTGTTCTGAAGGTCATGTTACTTGACCATGACGACCCTACGAACTATGAGGAAGCGATGATGAGCCCAGATTCCGCGAAATGGCTTGAGGCCATGAAATCTAAGATGAGATCCATGTATGAAAACAAAGTATGGACTTTGATTGACTTGCCCATTGATCGACGAGCCATTGAGATTAAATGGATCTTCAAGAGGAAGAAGGACGCTGATAGTAGTGTTACTATCTACAAAGCTAGAATTGTTGCAAAAAGGTTTTCGACAACTTCAAGGTGTTGACTACGATAAGAGTTTCTCACTCGTATCTATGCTTAAGTTTGTCCGAATCATGTTAGCAATTGCCGCATTTTATGAAATCTGGCAAATGGATAAACAAAACTACATTCCTTAATGGATTTATTAAAGAAGAGTTGTATATGATGCAACCAGAAGGTTTTGTCAATCCTAAAGGTACTAACAAAACATACAAGCTCCAGCGATCCATCTATGGACTGGTGCAAGCATCTCGGAGTTGGAATATACGCTTTGATAAGTTGATCAAAGCATATAGTTTTATACAGACTTGCGGTGAATCCTGTATTTACAAGAAAGGGAGTGGGAGCACTACAGCATTTTTGATAAGTATATGTGTATGCCATATTGTTGATCAGAGATAATGTAGAATTATTCTGCAAAGCATAAAGGAATGTTTGAAAGGAGTTTTTCAAAGAAATACCTCGATGAAGCTGCTTACATATTGAGCATCAAGATCTATAGATATAGATCAAGATGCTTGATAAGTTTTTCAATGAGTACATACCTTGGCAAGATTTTGAAGTAGTTCAAAATGGAACAGTCAAAAAGGAGTTCTTGCCTGTGTTACAAGGTGTGAAGTTGAGTAAGACTCAAAACCCGACCACGGCAGAAGATAGAGAGAGAATGGAAGTCATTTCCTATGCCTCAGTCATAGGTTCTATAAAGTATACCATGCAGTGTACCAGACCTATTATATACCCTGCCCTGAGTTTGGCAAAGGAGTACAATAGTGATCTAGGAGTAGATCACTAGACATTGGTCAAAATTATCCTTAGTTGAATAAGGATATGTTTCTTGATTATGGAAGTGACAAAAGGTTCGTCGTAAAGGGTTATGTCAATGCAAATTTTGACACTGATCCAGATGACTCTAAATCTCAATATGGATACATATTGAAAGTGGGAGCAATTAGCTAGAGTAGCTCTGTGTAGAGCATTGTTGACATAGAAATTTGCAAAATACTTACGGATCTGAATGTGGCAGACCCGTTGACTAAACTTCTCTCACAAGCAAAACATGATCACACCTCAGTACTCTTTGGGTATTAATCACATAGTGATGTGAACTAGATTATTGACTCTAGTAAACCCTTTGGGTGTTGGTCACATGTCGATATGAACTATGGGTGTTAATCACATGGTGATGTGAACCATTGATATTAAATCACATGGCGATGTGAAATAGATTATTGACTCTAGTGCAAGTGGGAGACTGAAGGAAATATGCCCTAGAGGCAATAATAAAGTTATTACTTATTTCCTTATATCATGATAAATGTTTGTTATTCATGCTAGAATTGTATTAACCGGAAACACAATACATGTGTGAATACATAGACAAACAGAGTGTCACTAGTATGCCTCTACTTGACTAGCTCGTTGATCAAAGATGGTTATGTTTCCAAACCATGGACATGAGTTGTCATTTGATTAACGGGATCACATCATTAGGAGAATGATGTGATTGACTTGACCCATTCCGTTAGCTTGGAACTTGATCGTTTAGTTTGTTGCTATTGCTTTCTTCATGACTTATACATGTTCCTATGACTATGAGATTATGCAACTCCTATTTACCGGATGAACACTTTGTGTGCTACCAAACGTCACAACGTAACTGGGTGATTATAAAGGTGCTCTACAGGTGTCTCCGAAGGTACTTGTTGGGTTGGCGTATTTCGAGATTAGGATTTGTCACTCTGATTGTCGGAGAGGTATCTCTGGGCCCTCTCGGTAATGCACATCACCTAAGCCTTGCAAGCATTGCAACTAATGAGTTAGTTGCCAGATGATGTATTACGGAACGAGTAAAGAGACTTGCCGGTAACGAGATTGAACTAGGTATTGGGATGCCGACGATCGAATCTCGGGCAAGTAACATACCGATGACAAAGGGAACAACGTATGTTGTTATGCGGTCTGACCAATAAAGATCTTCGTAGAATATGTAGGAGCCAATATGGGCATCCAGGTCCCGCTATTGGTTATTGACCAGAGAGGTGTCTCGGTCATGTCTACATAATTCTCGAACCCGTAGGGTCCGCACGCTTAACGTTCGTTGACAATATAGTACTATATGAGTTGTGTATGTTGATGACCGAATGTTGTTCGGAGTCCGAGATGAGATCACGGACATGACAAGGAATTCCGGAATGGTCCGGAGATAAACTTTGATATATGGGATAGTAGTGTTTGATCTCCGGAAGCATTTCGGAATTCACCGGAAGGGGTTCCGGATGTTTCCCGAAATGTTTGGGCACGAGAACACTTTATCTGGGCCAAAGGGGAAAGCCCACGAGGCTTTTGAAAAGTGCAAAAGTAAGTTTTGCGGAGACCAGAGGCTAGACGCCAGGAACCCTGGCGTCTAGGGGGTAGACGCCGGGAACCCTGGCGTCTAGCCCTGGAGTCCGAGAAGGACTCTTGCCTTTCGGGTGAAACCGACTTTGAGGAGGCTTTTACTCCAAGTTTCGACCCCGGGGCTCAACATAAAATAGAGGGGTAGGGCTAGCACCAAAGACACATCAAGAAACACCAAGCCGTGTGCCGGCAACCCCGTCCCCTCTAGTTTATCCTCCGTCATAGTTTTCGTAGTGCTTAGGCGAAGCCCTGCGGAGATTGTTCTTCACCAACACCGTCACCACGCCGTCGTGCTGCCGGAACTAATCTACTACTTCGCCCCTCTTGCTGGATCGAGAAGGCGAGGACGTCACCGAGCCGAACGTGTGCAGAACTCGAAGGTGTCATACTTTCGGTACTTGGATCAGTCGGACGTGAAGATGTACGACTACATCAACCGCGTTGATATAACGCTTCCGCGAACGGTCTACGAGGGTATGTAGACCACACTCTCCCCTCTCGTTGCTATGCATCACCATGATCTTGCATGTGCGTAGGAATTTTTTTGAAATTACTACGTTCCCCAACACTAATGTCAAATAACCTCTTCTCACCGGCAAGTTTAATGTCATAGTTGATCTCTTTAATAGCCCAATATGCCGTATGTTCTAATTCAAGAGGTCAGTGACCTGCTTTACCATAAACCATTTTATATGGAGACATACCCATAGGATTTTTATATGCAATTCTATAAGCCCATAATGTATCATCAAGTTTCTTGGACCAATTCTTTCTAGATCTATTAACAGTCTTTTGCAAAATTAATTTAAGCTCTCTATTGCTAAGTTCTACTTGACCACTAGACTGTCGGTGATATGGAGATGCAATTCTATGATTAACATCATACTTAGCAAGCATTTTATGAAAGGCACCATGAATAAAATGTGAACCACCATTAGTCATTAAATATCTAGGGACTCCAAACCTCAGGAAAATAACTTCTTTAAGCATCTTAATAGAGGTGTTATGATCAGCACTATTAGTTGGAATAGCCTCTACCCACTTAGTAACGTAATTAACAGCAACTAAAATATGTGTATACCCATTAGAGGATGGAAAAATTCCCATATAATCAAAGCCCCAAACATCAAATGGTTCAACAACATGTGAATAATTCATAGGCATTTGTTGACGTCTACTGATATTACCAATTCTTTGACATTCATCACAAGGTAAGACAAACTTACGGGCATCCTTGAAGAGAGTAGGCTAATAAAAACTAGATTGCAATACCTTGTGTGCAGTTCTATCTCCAGCATGGTGTCCTCCATAGGCTTCGGAGTGACACTTGCGTAGGATCTGTTCCTGTTCATGCTCAGGTACACAACGTCTAATAACACAATCTACTCCTTCTTTATAAAGATGTGGGTCATCTCAAAAGTAATGTCTTAAATCATAGAAGAATTTTTTCTTTTGCTGGTATGTGAAAGTAGGTGGTATAAATTTAGCAACAATATAATTAGCATAATCAGCATACCATGAGCAGTACGAGAAGCATTTATGACATTTAATTGTTCACCAGGAAAGCTATCATCAATAGGTAGTGGGTCATCAAGAACATTCTCTAACCTAGACAAGTTGTCTACAACGGGGTTCTCAGCTCCCTTTCTATCAATGATATGCAAATCAAATTCTTGTAGTAGGCGAATCCATCTAATAAGTCTAGGTTTAGCATCTTTCTTTTCCATAAGATATTTAATAGCAGCATGATCAGTGTGAACAGTTACTTTAGAATATAAGGTCTGAACTTATCACAAGCAAATACAACTGCTAAAAATTCTTTTTCAATAGTAGCATAATTTCTCTCGGCATTGTCTAGAGTTTTACTAGCATATTGAATAAAATTTAATTTTTTATCAACTCTTTGCCCTAGAACAACACCTATAGCATAATCACTAGCATCACACATAATTTCAAATGGTAAATTCCAATCAGGTGGTTGAACAATAGGTGCAGAAACCAATGCTTTCTTAAGTATTTCAAATGCTTCTACACAATCATCATCAAAGACAAAAGGAATATCTTTTTGTAATAGGTTAGTCAGAGGCCGAGAAATTTTTGAGAAGTCCTTAATGCACCTCCTATAAAAACTGGCATGACCAAGGAAACTTCTTATACCTTTGATGTCCTTGGGACACGACATCTTTTCAATAGCATCAACTTTAGCTTTATCAACTTCAATACCTCTTTCAGAAATTTTATGCCCCAAGACAATACCTTCATTAACCATAAAGTGGCACTTCTCCCAGTTCAAGACAAGATTAGTTTCTGCACATCTCTGCAAAACTCGATCAAGGTTGCTCAAGCAATCATCAAAAGAGGATCCATAAACAGAGAAATCGTCCACGAAAACCTCACAAATCGTTTCCCAAAAGTCAGAGAATATAGCCATCAGGCATCTTTGAAAGGTAGCAGGTGCATTACATAAACCAAAAGGCATACGCCTATAAGAAAAAGTACCGAAAGGGCAAGTAAAAGTGGTCTTTGCTTGATCATCAGCTGACACAGGTATTTGAGAGAAGCCAGAGTAACCATCTAGAAAGCAAAAATGTGTATGTTTGGATAATCTTTCTAGCATTTGGTCAATGAAAGGCAAAGGGTAATGATCCTTTTCAGTAGCTTTATTTAATTTGCGAAAATCAATTACCATCCTATAACCTGTAATAATTCTTTGTGCTATCAATTCATCTTTTTCATTAGGAACGACAGTAATACCTCCCTTCTTAGGGACACAATGGACAAGACTTACCCACTAACTGTCAGCAACGTGATAAATTATACCTGCCTCAAGGAGCTTTAATATTTCCTTTCTTACCACTTCTTTCATCTTAGGATTCAGCCGTCGTTGGTGATCAACAACTGGTTTGGCATCTTTCTCCAAATTTATTTTGTGTTGACATAGAGTGGGACTAATGCCCTTAAGATCATCAAGAGTATATCCAATAGCAGCACGGTGCTTCTTCAGAGTTTTCAATAATTTCTCTTCCTCCTTCTCCGAAAGCTTAGCACTAATAATAACAGGATATATATTTTTTCATCAAGATAATCATATTTAAGAGTATCAGGTAAAGGTTTAAGCTCAAACACGGGATCACCCTTGGGTGGAGGAGGATCCCCTAAGATTTCAACAGGCAAGTTGTGTTTCAGAATAGGTCCCTGTTTAAAGAATACTTCATCTATTTCCCTTCTTTCATTCATAAACATATCATTCTCATGGTCTAGCAAATATTGTTCTAAAGGATCAGTAGGAGGCATGGCAATAGAAGCAAGACCAATAATTTCATCTTTACTAGGCAATTCTTTATCATGAGGATGTCTACAGAATTTAGCAAAATTAAACTCATGAGACATATCCCCTAAACCAACAAAACCAATATCCTTATTGCAGTCTATCTTAGCATTAACAATATTCAAGAAGTGTCTTCCAAATATAATGGGACAAAAGCTATCTTGTAGGGAATCAAGAACAAGAAAATCAGTAGGGTATTTAACTTTCCCACACAAGACTTCAACATCTCTAACAATCCCAATCGGTGAAATAGTATCTCTATTGGCAAGATTAATGGTAACATTGATATATTCTATCTCAACAGGTGCAATATCATGCATAATTTCTTTGTATAAGGTATGAGGTATTGCACTTGCACTAGCACCCATATCACATAAACCATGATAGCAATGATCTCCTATTTTAACAGAAATAACAGGCATGCCTACAACAGGTCTATGTTTATTTTTAGTATCAGGTCTAGCAATTCTAGCAGTCTCATCACAGAAGTAAATAACATGCCCATCAATATTATCGGCCAAGAGATCTTTAACCATAGCAATCTTAGGTTCAACTTAATTTGCTCAGGGGGTTTAGGTGTCTTAATATTACTTTTGTTAACCACAGTCAAAGCTTTAGCATGATTATTTATTCTAACAGGGAAAGGTGGTTTCTCAACATAAGGAGTAGGAAAAACAGGATCATTATAAGTGATAGTCTTTTCTGTGTAAGTTTCTCTTTTTGGATCATAAACCTGTAGCAGCCCCGTTAATTGCATCGCAAAGACAATCCTCTCGTCATCTAACACCAGCAAAGGATAACTAAAATGATCCTCGTGTCGGTAATAACCTATGTTGTACTTTTTAACCCAGACACCTTTCTCACGATCCATCAAAAACCATAGGTCCATCGATTGAGGTAAACTATGATGAAACTGTGCCACCACTAAGGACCCATTCAAATTGGTTATCGAGAGAATCCCCACGGCTCTGGGGTCCTCGAAGACAGGAAGCACATCTTCTTCGTCATATAAGCTGCTGACTTGTTCCGGACCATCAATCAGCGGCATTAATTCTTCTGTCTCCAGGCTGAATGCAGCTATGCTGGCTGGTTTGATGGTCACCTTCGAATGATACATGTTATAAAAATCCACCAAGAAATACACGGCCCCATCGATGACCGTGCTTTTCATCGTGTGGTCGGAGAAGACATGGCTCGGAGGTCCTGGTCTTGCCCTCCACCGTCCGGTGCTGCGAGGTGGTTCTTAAAGCGTGGAATGAGAGGGTGGATCACACGGAGCCCTATCATGTCTTGTTCCAAAATCTCAAAGAACTGCAACCTGCCTATCTGGGTGGAGTAAAAGGCTTTTCTCCACAGGAAAGGTTCAGCTCCATGCCGCTCTCCTCGTGATTCTACACCTCGACACTGCCCAAGAAGAGCGTCTCCTATCCGCTGTCGAGATCGACCTACGGGTTAAGCTAAAAAGAAGGGTCATCAGCTTGGCGGTCATTGAGAGATCCAGGAAAAAGCAATGTTCCAGGATTACCAACTTAAGAGAGGGAGATGCGTACACAAAAAATTTTCATCGCCGCATCAATGCTTGGAGGAGAAAGAACCACATCCATAGGATAAAGCATGCACATGGATGGGTGACTGAGCATGAGGAAAAAGAGAAAATAATTCCTGACCACTTCTCCAAGATTTTGGGAAAGAGCGACAGCAACACAAGAGATTTCAACTGGGCCGAGATCAATATTGAGCCTCATGACCTGCATGATCTTGACACCACCATCACCATGGAGGAGGTCTGGAACGCAATCAAAGAAATGCCAAGTGATAAGGCACCTGGCCCGGATGGATACACTGGAATGTTCTTCAAGAAATGTTGGGAGGTCATCAAGCATGATATTATGCGAGTCATAAACTGTTTTGATTCCCTGCAGACTGCAAACCTTCATTGGCTCAACTCCGCGAATGTGGTGCTACTTCCAAAAAAAGATGGGGCGGAGGGAATCGCCGACTATAGGCCTATTAGCCTTATCCATGCGATCGCCAAGATCTTGGCGAAGGTGATTTCCATGAGGCTTGCCCCTCACATGAATGCTCTTGTCTCCAACGCCCAGGGTGCCTTCATTAAAAGGAGAAGTATTCATGATAATTTTAAGTGCGTCCGCAATTTCGCACGCCGACTTCACAAATGCAAGACCCCCGCTCTCCTCCTTAAGCTCGACATTCGCAAGGCATTTGACTCAGTTAGGTGGGAGTATATCATTGATCTCCTTCAAAGGAGAGGTTTCTCGAGCAAGGTGCGGAACTGGATAACCGCCCTTCTATGTACGTCATCTTCGTGCATCCTCCTTAATGGGGTAGCCGGCCCACTTATTACCCACGGCTGCGGATTCTGGCAAGGGGACCCCCTTTCCCCTTTACTCTTCGTGATTGCGATTGACCCTCTCCATCAGCTTCTTGATTTGGCAACTCGGAAGGGCCTTCTCCACAAGATACGTGGCCGTGGCACTATGGTGAGAACTTCACTCTATGCGGATGATGCGGCCGTGTTTGTTGCGCCAATAAGGAGGGACGTTGACAACCTTGCATCCATCCTAAGGGGCTTTGGTGACATCATGGGCCTTCACACAAACTTTCAAAAGAGCTCCGTTGTGCCAATCTGGTGCAGTCAACAAAACCTGGACCACATCCTTCAAAGTTTGCCGGCAAAGAGAGCTAATTTTCCGATGACTTACTTGGGCCTACCCCTCTCGGTCTGGAAACTAAAAAAGGTGGACTTCCAGTATCTTGAGGACAAGGCGGCAGGAAAATTGGTCCCTTGGGAGCGCCAAAATATCACCACCATAGGACGTACATCGCTCGTCAAGTCCGCCATCACCTCTCAAGCAATTTACTCCATCACCCCTTTGGTTGTCCCCCAAAGCACTTTGCATAATCTCAATACGATGGAGAGGGCTTTTCTCTGGTCTGCATCAGACAAGACCACCGGGGCCAAGTGCAAGGTCAACTGGGAGGTGGTATGTCGTCCCTTGGAATATGGTGGTCTGGGTGTCCTCAACACTGAAAAATTCGCGCATGCTCTGAGACTGCGGTGACCTTGATACGAATGGACAGACCCATCCAAACTCTGGGTGGGTCTGGGCAACCGCTGTGACGAGAAGGACCTTGAGTTATTCTACGCCTCCACCACCATCAATGTGGGGAACGGAGCAAGAACACCTTTCTGGAACCCCCCTTGGTTGCTTGGCCGTAAACCAAAAGACATCGCTCCCCTTATTTATGAGGCCTCGACGAGGAAAACATGGAAGGTGAGGGGAAGCCTTAAAGAACAACGCATGGATCCTCAAGATAAAGCCCCCAGATATTATCACCGTCCACCACATCCGAGAATTCATCACGCTTTGGATGCTCGTGCATGATTTCCATCTTGATGAGCTTGTAGATGATGTGATTGTGTGGAAACATAAAAATGATGGGGTTTACTCCGCCACCTCAGCTTATAGAGCCCAATTTTTGGGTCTGGTCATATCGCCCTTGGACCGCATGATATGGAAGAATTGGGCACCACCAAAGGTCAAGTTCTTTGCTTAGTTGGCCCTCCAGGACAGAATTTGGACCGCCGACAGACTTGCTAAGCGTGGATGGGAAAACTGTGGCTTATGCCCACTTTGCAAACGAGAGCCCGAGACCAGGCCACATCTCTTCTTGAAATGTCGTTACACCATTAGACTCTGGAGTATGCTGGTTGCAAAACTTGGCCTTGAACATGTGGATATATCTACATGGCACTTGGCGGGATCAGTCAAAGAGTGATGGGATAGAAGAACCGGCATGGATATTCCATCACGCAAGGCCATGGCTTCTCTCACCATGCTTGTCATTTGGGCCATTTGGAACAAAAGGAATGCCAGGGTCTTTCGACGTAAAAGTGCCCACATGCCATCTTCACATGCATGCAATCATCCAGAGAAAAAACCGGGTGATAGTAGTCAAATCGAACCCATGCATTGCACGTGAACCGATTGGCTACAAAGAGCATGTTGGATATCCTAACCGAAACTGCTAAAGCCACCCAAATTGTACCCTGCCATATCCCCCGGTAAATAAGGTGTCGCATCCTGATTGGCCGGATTCTGACTGATAGAAAAAAGTTAAAAAAAACCCTGGTAAACTAAACCTGGCCAGGTTTAGTATATTCGGATAATATGGAGGTGATTAACTCTATAAATGATGGAGGGCAGTCGGCGGGTGCGGCGGCACAATCTTCGAAGACAGTTTTTATTATGCATGTGATTTCGTTACTGCTAGATTCGAGCACTGTAATAGGGAAGCAAATAAAGTAGTAGCTCATGAGCTTCCTAGATTAGCTAGATTTTCTTTGACTTCTGATTGGTTTGAGAAGCCTTTAAATAAAATTGTAATGTTCCTCACAACCGATGTACTACTTATTACAAATAAATAAAGTTGGAGTTTGTTTTCAAAAAGAAAATTTTAAGTAGTTCCGACCACACTCCACACTGTTCGAGAGTTCTACGCAACGCGTTCCAACAAAGGAAGCCAACATGCAACAGGATTTATTTGTGCACAAAGTAAAGCGAGGTAGTAGTATATCATTATCATGCATATACATATTGGCAACATAAAAAAAAACATGGACGGAACACCAATTAATCTCTAGCCGTACATATGTAGGCCCAATTAATCGAACGGCCAGTGAGTTGCCGGTTCCTTGAGCACCGGGTTGGTCTCTGCTTGGCGAAGTTGTTCAAATAACTGTTCCATCTTCAAATCTGCCTTGAGCTTAATCCGTTCCAGATTACTGGGTTGACGACCTCTGCTTCTCGAGGATCGTCCCTGCCTCTGCACCCACCACCCACCGGTTAGCCATAAGTAGAATGCATGACAACAAGTAGCAGTGTTAGTGTATGGCGATGAAAAACTGTCTCACCATGTCTGTCCTTGGCCCACCGCGGATTAGTTCATACAGTTCCTTCTTTGATTCTAGGTCCCGGTTTAGAAGCCGTTCCTGCTGACGTCTTGTCGGCGGCCTCTGCTTCCCGAGGATCACCGCCGCCCCTACAGCCACCCAAAAGCCGGCGGCCATCAGGTAAGACATGCCTGTCTGCCTGTCTGTCTCTGTCTTGGGGTTTCTTGGCCGGCGAGAACTCAAGGCGTAACAAGTCGTGATGTTGATCGATGAGAGCTAGGCAGTCAGGGCGTACGGCTTATATATTACCATATGTAGGCGATCGGCCGTACATAACGATCCGAGTCAGTCGCCGACTCATCTTCTTGTTCGAATCGATCAGAGTTCCTCCTCCGGCTCTGCACTAACTCGTCTTCTTCTCGGACATGAAAGAAGCAGAGCATCGCTCAGCCGTTTCGAAAAAGAGAAGAAGCAGAGCATCGCTCAGCCGTGTGCGCACACAGACAGAGACACACATCCACACAGGAGCAGGCCTCAGCCGTCCAATGTGCTCAAGTAGCTCGTCAGACCCAAGCACTGGTCTAGCTTGCACGACCACACATGAGTGGAAACCTTGATAAAACCAAGATTTGATTAGGAGTAGTTTACCTTAGTTCTTTCATTCGTAGCTCTATTCTTTCTAACTGGGTCTCATGACAGTGACATGCAATAATGCTAAAGTCACGGACAATCACGGGGGTTTTACGGGGCTTGCTTCTAACAAATCTCTCTGCCCCCCCTGATTTTCAAGGGGGTGTGGGGCCTTCCCCTCCTAATCTGCAATTCTACTGGTCCACCTCATCTAGCCCGTGAACCCCGTATTAAAACACCCCGTTGATGTAGCCAGTGACATGTAATTAAGATGTTCAGAATTTGTGTTTTGGGAGTCCTTGCTTGCTATAACAGGGGGCTATAGAGTCCAGGTTGCGCACCCGTCGAAGTGTTCTGTACCTTCACAGCGCGGCCTATGTTGTCTCTACAACAAACCCCCTTTGCAATGCTCAACTGCCACTTGTTCGGAAGCCCCTTCGCAACACAGACGATGTTACCAAGGCACTGGCACCTCGCTACTGTTTGCAACACCGCATTTTGTTAGAAGTCATCGGATTTACTCTCGTTTTTTTTGTCACATACCCATTTCCATTTTATTGACACTCGTGCTTGCATAAAAACATCGAGCGAGAAAGAATCAAAGGAGTGGAAATGATTAAGAAGGTGCTCTAGGTGGTGTATGGAATTAGTCATGGATGGAACCCCACAGTGTTGAAGATTGAAGCGTTGTGATGACGTGGTGGCTCTTCGCCTATTCTCGTTCTTCTGGAAAACTTTGTTTCTTAACAGATTCCAGTTGTGTTGAAGAATGTAACTGCAACATCTCTCCTGTGGAAAGCCTTTGTATTCTATGAAACTCTATTAAGAATCTCAGATATAACCAGCCTACAGTGCCGCAGGGGCGGAGCCCAATGGGCCTACCCTGATGCACAGGAATACGAGTCGAATTCCTTTTTACTGGTACTTATGAGCTAAAAAGGCCTTGTGCATCAGGTTCGGCCATGGCCAGTGCATCAGGGCCCAAGTCTCCAGAAGTAGATGCCGCCGGAGGTCGGGTAGGCGGAGCAGATCTCGGCCATGGCCAGGCCGACGACGACGGTGAAGGCGCTGGCGATGGGCCAGCCGTACACCATGGTGACCGGCCCGCCGAACTCGAGCCCCGTCCCGTACAGCGTCGTGATGCCCGTCAGCACTGATACGATCGAGAAGGTCACCGAGAAGTTGGACAGCAGCCTGCATTCGCAAAACGCATCACGCTTTAGCAAGTGCGATTTCTGAATCAAATGAAATGGAGATGGTGAAAAGTTGATTACGTACGAGAGATTGCGCTTGAGCTGCGGCTCGTAGCCGAGCAGCCGGAGCTTTTTGGAGTCGTAGTCGTCGGCGGATGTAGCCGCGGCGGCCTCGTCGGCAGCGAGCCGGCTGTAGCTGCCCTGCCCTGCCATGCTCGCTCTCCTTCTGTTGCCTGGAGACTACCAACTACCAGTGTTGGGGTACTAAAGTGGGGGTACCTTAGTATCCCGAACTTGTGCACGGGCAGTCGCAGCATCCCACGGCAAGGCTTGCCGGGTGACCGTCAAGGTCCTCCACGGTTCCTTTGGAGCCATTTAAGAACAAAGTATCCAAGACCCCGGCAAGAGGAGCTTGCCGGGAAGAAGACAAGACTCCGGCAAGAGGAGCTTGCCGGGAAGGCCAACCAAGGCTCGGTGAGCGACAAGCTCCTGGCCGTGGCAAGACAACGATCGCGGCAAGGCACTTGCCGCGGCAAACTTACACTATGTACCTGCGCTCCAGCACATCCACCAACGTGTCGCCCTGGGACCCTTCCAGAGCGTATGTGGCGAAAAGCTGTGCAGCCAGAGGTACACGGTGGCAAGCGGCGCTGACAAGATCGCCATCGTGGCAAGCAGTGGCGTCCCTGGCGGTCCCTTTCTGCACCGTCTAGGCGACGCAGACAGGCATTTAATGCCTTTGTCCCCTGCCGTCAGGGTTAGGTATGATAACACTGTACTAGGCGGTGGTGCCGACCGCCACACCTTTTCCATTTTTGCCCTCCTCTATGTTGCCACCTGTCGGTGACCCCTTTAGCGTATAAAAGGAGGCCCATGCGCAACGTAGAGGGGGTCGGACAATCATTCTCACGCTCGGTCTGGCTAGCTGCTGGTGTGTACTGTAGCTATCAGCGCTCTCGAGCAAGAAACCAATGCAATCACAAGCAGGAGTAGAGTTTTACGCATCCGTGAGGCCCGAACCTGGGTAAACCGATCGTGTTGCTCGTGCGCATCGCCTCGATCTGCTCTTTGTGCCTTCTCCGCCCCCTGCCGAACCGAAAAGGGGCTCGGTCCGCCGATCCCCATAGGTGTCCGTGGGATCAGCACCCCGACATCTTTGGTGCGCCAGGTAGGGGTGCGCCGAGGTTGTGCGAACCTGATCCGGCGTTCGCACGAGCCAGATCTTCATCGTCTTCATCGACATGCCACCGAAGAAGAGGATTTCGGAGGCAGCTGCTCCTTCCGCGCCAAGCCCACCATCGCCGGAGCGAACGGCTGGTGGGGTAGACGCCGGCGGAAGAACAGGCGGCGACGAGGGAGCACACGGTGCTGCCAGGTCGAAGGACAAGGCTGTGCTGCACATCGGCGGCGCAGTCGGCTCCCACAACGACCGGGCGCACTCCAAGACCTCGGCGTCCATACGCGCACCGCGCCCATCGCATGAGGCGCGGGACCAGCAGCGTTATGGTACTCACGGTACCATACGTTTGCTGGGCCAAGATCAAGCTGGTGGATCCCGGAGTGCTCAAGACCAGCATGCGCGCCAACATGCTGGCACGAGCGGGGCACGGTCCCCTGGACGAGGTACTGCTCCTTCTAACGCAGTTAGAAGTCCGAGCATATCTCGCTCCTCGCACCGTTCGCCGCCGCCGCCCACCACTCCGGCAGAAGCTTTGGCACGGGCCCAACTGCTTCTAGATTACCCTCCGGCGCCAGACAAGATCGACGACTGGAGGGCCACCATTCAGAGCATCATCGGCTTCGCCAACAGCGACCATCCACGGCAGCCGAGTACTTCGTTGCCGCGGCAAGTCAGCCAGGCTCAAGCCGGTGGCGACAAGACCGGCGGGGGTGCAACCACTGTGCACTCCCCGCCCCGAAGGCCAAGATCGCCGACTCACCGGATCCACCTCGACAGCGACTCCACCGCGTCATCAGATCCGCGAGCTCGTCGCGATCAGCGCCAAGTTCTCCACGAACGACAGCAAGAAGACGCTCGTACTCGCACCGAGGGCCGAAGAGAAGCGCGGCGTCAATCAGACCTGCGCGCTGGGCCCTCTGTTGACATGCATGCGCCCGGAGAACCAGGCGACTTGCTGTACGCGGTAGGTTGCCCTGCGTTTACCCGTGAGCTGCGGCAAGTCCAGTGGCCCAGCCAGAAGCATTTCAAGCCAGACGTACCGGAGAAGTACGACGGCAAGTCGCACCCGCCGGAGTTCCTCAACATCTACACCATTGCGGTGCAAGCTGCTGGGGGCGAGACGACAAGGTCCTTGCCAACTACTTCCCGCTAGTGCTCAAACCCGAAGTCAGGTCCTGGCTCATGCACTTGCCGGACAACTCCATTTCCTCTTGGGCAGACCTGTGCCATCAGTTTGTCGGCGCCTTTACAGGCGGCCACAAACCTCATGGCCAGGAAAGTGATCTTCACCTGCTTGCCCAGAAGGAAGGAGAACCCCTGTGCAAGTATATTCAGAGATTCAGCCGTGTACAGCGCAACATCCCACACATCCACCCTACCGCGGTTATCAGCACGTTCCATCAGAACGTGCGTAACCGCAGGATGCAGGAGGAGATGGTGATGAGCAGCATCAGATACGTCAGTGAGCTATACGCCCTGGCCGACAAGTGTGCACGTGCTGAGGAAGGGAGGAAACTCCCCGGAGAGAATACTGGTGCAGGAGGGTCTGACAGTGAGGATGCCGCCCCGGCGAAGAAAAACCGGCGGCGCAACAACAGGAAGAAGAAGGGCAAAGAAGTGCTAGTCGTCGAGCAGTCCGGCAACGACGGCAGTGCCAAGCAGACCAGAGTTGGTAGCTCCGGCAAGGAGGTTGCCGCATGCACCAACTGCCAGACGGTGGCAGCAGCCGACAAGCAGGACGGCACCGACAAACAGTATTGCAAGATCTACCGCACCAAGGGCCATGACCTCCAGAGCTGCAAGAAGGTCGAGCAGCTTGTCCAGCAGCAGAAAGCTGAGTATGAGCGGCGCGACAAGGAGAGGGCCCACGGAGGCGGTGGAGAAGCTGGCAAGAAGCGCGCTGGCCGGGGAGGACGCCGCGGCAAGGCCAAGCAGTGGCAAGGAGACAGACCTCTCCGCGGCCGCGACAAGGGTGAAGACGACGACGACGACGAAGACATGGATGATGTCGAGAACAGTGAGTAGGAGTTTCAGAAAGCTACAGAAGTCTTGTGCATTGACGGGGGTGCTTCTCTGCATACTTCCCACCGCCAACTCAAGCAATGGGCGCGGGAAGTCAATGCGGTAGAACCACCTGTCGAATCGCGCAAACTTCTGAAATGGTCCGGCACGCCTATCATCTTTGACATCGAGGACCACCCTGATCGCATAACTGCGGTCGGGTGCTTGCCGCTGTTGGTTTCACCAACTATCTGCAACCTCAAAGTCACTAAGATGCTAGTTGACGGCGGGGCCGGCTTGAACCTGATCTCCTCTGCAGTTCTCCAGAAACTCCAAATCCCTGACAGCGAGCTCGAAGAGACCGACACATTCCAAGGAATTAACCCGGGAAGGAGCAAGCCGAAGGGGAAGGTCATGTTGCCGGTAACGTTTGGCAGCGAGATGAACTTCAGGACCGAGAGGGTCGCTTTTGACGTTGCTGATTTTCCATTACCTTACAATGGGATACTTGGCCGTCCCGCGCTCGCCAAGTTCATGGCAGCCTCTCATTATGCATACAACATGCTCAAGATGCCAGGCCCGATAAGCGTCATCTCTGTCCCCGGTGACAAGAAAGATGCCCTTATCTGCGCCGACAAGATCTACCGGGAAGTAGCAGCCGCTACAGATCACAAGACACTTGCCACTGAAACTCCCGGGGGGAAGAAGAAGACCAAGTCCGGCAAGAGCTCTGATGCCCACTCCGGCAAGCGCACCTCTTCGGAGTGCTGCGCTACCGTCGAGGACGCACCATCGAGCTCCACCAGCAAGTGTAAGAAGGCAGTGGCAGTTCCGCCACACACCAAGAAAGTGTCCACCAAGGAGGACGACACTGGTGGTACTTTTACCATCAGTGCCACGCTTGACCCTAAATAGGAAAGCGCGCTCATTGCTTTTCTGCGGGTGAATGTCGACGTGTTTGCGTGGCAACCATCTGACATCCCCGGTGTTCCCAGGAAAGTAATTGAGCACCATCTTGCCATTTGTCCTCATGCGCGGCCCGTCAAGCAGAAGGTCAGGAAGCAAGCAGTGGAGCGCCAAGAATTCATAGAAGAAGAAATCAAGAAACTGGAAGCAGCAGGCCTTGTCAGAGGAGTGCTCCATCCCACGTGGCTGGCCAATCCTGTAGTCATGCGCAAGGCGAATGGAAAATGGAGGGTTTGTATTGACTTTACTGATGTTAATAAAGCTTGTCCCAAAGACCCATTTCCTTTGCCGCGCATTGACCAGATTGTTGACTCCACAGCTGGATGTGATTTGCTTTCATTTCTTGACGCATATTCAGGATACCATCAGATCTTCATGGCAGAAGAGGATGAGGAGAAAACCGCATTCATTACTCCATGTGGCACATACTGTTTTATACGGATGCCTTTCGGATTAAAGAATGCTGGTTCAACATTTGCAAGAGTAGTCCATGTCGCTCTGAAACCGCAAATACACAGAAATGTAGAAGTTTACATGGATAACATAGTGGTCAAGAGCAAGGACAGGGCAACTCTGGTCCAAGATTTAGACGAGACTTTTGCAAATCTGCGCAAGATCAACCTCAAGCTCAACCCCGAGAAGTGTGTGTTTGGAGTCCCTTCTGGCAAGCTTCTCGGGTTCTTTGTGTCTCAGCGGGGAACTGAACCCAATCCCGACAATATCAAGGCCATTGAGCAGATCGAAGCACCAAAGCGCGTCAAGGATGTACGAAAACTTGCCGGTTGTGTGGCTGCTCTCAGCAGGTTTATTTCTCAGTCTGCTGAGCGCGCCCTGCCGTTTTTCAAAATTTTGAAAAAGGCAGGTCCAATGAAATGGACTCCGGAAACGGAGGCTGCGCTGCAGGACTTGAAGAGATACCTGTGCTCCACACCAACACTTGTCGCACCTAAGCCACAGGAGAAGTTGCTGCTGTATATAGCGGCAACCAATCAAGTGGTTAGTGCTGCGTTAGTGGCGGAGAGGGAGGCAGACGACGAGCCAGCAGCCGCGGCAAGCGCATCCAGCGACAAGCAGGGGGCTTCTCCGACAAGCTCTGGTCCCGACAAGGATGGATCTGCACAGGTGCGCGAAGAGCTGCAGAAGAGAATGGTGCAGCGCCCAGTTTACTTTGTCAGTTCCCTTCTGCAGGGGGCTAGGTCAAGGTACTCTTCTGTGCAAAAGTTGCTTTTCGGTCTTCTCATGGCCTCGAGAAAGCTGCGCCACTACTTCCAAGCACATGAGATCACAATTGTCACTCGCTTTCCGCTGAAGACGATACTGCAGAATCCAGAAGCGACAGGCAGGATTGTCGAGTGGGCACTGGAACTGTCAAGCTTCGGCCTCAAGTTTGAGAGTACTTCAACTATCCAAAGCAGAGCACTGGCAGAATTCATAGCAGAGTGGACGCCAACGCCAGATGAAGAAATTCCAGAGACAAGCATCCCCGTCAAAGAAGTAAGCAAAGAGTGGCTCATGTACTTTGACGGTGCCTTCTCGCTGCAAGGCGCCGGAGCTGGCGTGCTGCTTGTCGCACCCACCGGAGAGCACCTCAAGTACGTAGTCCAGATGCACTTTCCCAAGTAGCAAGCGACAAACAATACTGCAGAGTATGAAGGCTTGCTTGCCGGTCTCAGGATCGCGGCAGACCTTGGGATCAAGAAGCTCATTGTCAGGGGTGACTCGCAGCTTGTCGTCCGCCAAGTAAACAAGAATTATCAGAGTCCTTTGATGGAAGCTTACGTTGACGAAGTAAGAAAGCTAGAAGAGCACTTTGACGGCCTGCAAATGGAGCATGTCTCAAGAGCTCAGAATGACATTGCCGATAGCCTGTCAAAGTGCGCCGCACTTAAATTACCTGTGGAACCAGGGATTTTTGTGCTCAAGCTAACTCAACCGTCCGTAACGCCGTCAACTGGACAGAGCAAGAAGAGGAAGTTGGTTTCTGGTGACTATTTTCCGGCAGAACTTCTCGAAGCCGCCGCCAAGAAGGTCCCCAAGATCAACACCACGAGTGCTGAGGAGCAGTCTGCTCCGGCAAGCCCTAGAGTTTGTTCCGTTGAAGCAGACGCTCCCGACAAGTTTTGCTCCGGCAAGCTTGCCGGGGAACGCCAAGCTCCGGCGGAGCCGCATGTTCTTGCCGTAGAAGCGGACGTTCCCGCAGCAGCAGATATGCCTTTAGTCCTTGTTGTCGAGCCGCGAGCTCTAGCATGGGCACAGCAGATTGTCCGTTTCCTTCAGACAGGAGAACTTCCCGAAGAGAAAGAAGAAGCAGAAAGAGTAGTCCGCCAGTCTAGTATGTACCAGTTTGTCGATAACACACTGTGCAGAAGAAGACTCAACGGTGTGAAATTGAAGTGTATTCCCCGGGAAGATGGACAAGAGCTGTTGGCAGAGATACATGGAGGCATATGTGGTCATCACATTGGCGCAAGAGCACTTGTCGGCAAAGCATTCCGGCAAGGTTTCTTCTGGCCGACAGCCCTCCAGGATGCAACTGCAGAAGTAACCAAGTATGAAGCGTGCCAGTTCCATTCCAAGCAGATACACCAGCCAACTCAAGCTCTCCAGACGATCCCTTTATCCTGGCCATTTTTGGTCTGGGGGCTCGATATCCTTGGCCCCTTTCCCCGAGCAGTCGGGGGCTTTGAGTACTTGTACATTGCAATCAACAAGTTCACAAAGTGGCCGGAAGTGGAACCAGTGAGGAAGGTGACAGCACAGTCAGTAGTCAAGTTCTTCAGGTCGATTGTTTGCCGTTTCGGGATCCCTAACAGGATAATCACCGACAACGGTACGTAATTTACGAGCCGCACCTTCATGCAGTACGTCCAAGATCTTAGCGCCAAGGTCTGCTTCGCTTCTGTTGCTCACCCGAGAAGCAACGGTCAAGCGGATAGGGCAAATGCTGAAGTGCTGCGCGGGCTCAAGACCAGGACTTTCGACAGGCTGCACAAGTGCGGAAGAAACTGGATCGAGGAGCTGCCGGTGGTTCTTTGGTCGATCAGGACGACGCCAAATCGAGCCACTGGCCAGACACCCTTCGCTCTAGTCTATGGAGCGGAGGCAGTTCTCCCCACGGAACTCGTATACGGGTCGCCTCGAGTGCTCGCTTACAATGAGCTTGAGCAAGAGCAGCTGCGGCAAGATGACGCGCTGCTCCTTGAGGAAGACCGTCTTCAGGTTGCTGTGCGAGCTGCTCACTACCAGCAAGCTTTGCGCCGCTACCATAGCCGCAAAGTTAACGCCAGAAGTATCGAGGAAGGTGACCTTGTTCTTCGGCGCGTTCAGTCCACCAAGAATTCAAACAAGTTGACGCCAAAGTGGGAAGGCCCTTACCGGGTGAAACGAGTCACTAGGCCTGGCGCTGTCCGCCTGGAGACCGAAGATGGCATCCCAGTGAGCAACTCCTGGAATATTAAGCATCTTCGCAAGTTTTACCCGTAGGGCGCGGTTGCTGGAACCCGTTCCGGCAACCACCTTTTGTACAAGTCTTTCCGTTGTTGCATGTAATCCTTTGTACAAAGCCGGGCGCAGATCCTGTGCATAAATATCATGTGCTCAGCATACCTTGTCGATTTCATGCTTTTTAAATTTTGCATGTGTTATCTGACATTTTGTGCAGCACTTACCCTTGGTAAGCAACAACGAGCCATAAGGCTCCATATTGTTATTTCGTCCTCTTTCTTTTTTGCAAGGAAAAGAAGGTTCCCTCGCGCACAAGTTTGCCGGGGGGAAGGGGGAAGATACGGTATGGACCAAGCGTCGTTCAAGAAGATTTCGCCTTGCCGGGAAGCAAGTAACAAAAAAGATAAGTTGCCAAAGTTTGAGCAATCAGATTCCCTTTAAATTTTTAAGTTATTTTCCTTGAACGACCGTGCTTTGTATGGAAAACCTGTGCGCGGAGGAACCAACTCGTAGCTAGTTGTGCCCTTACTGTTGTTTCGAGTCCGCTCAACAACTTAAGTGAGCTGCGACTAGCCGCGACAAGGTTTCTTGTCGGCTGCGGCACCGCCAGCAGGCTGCTGACGTTCCGCACTCAGCGCTCGCGGCAAAGGTGCCTCCGCCAGCAAGTTCCCTAAAAGCGTAGGGTAAAAACATACAAAGGAAGGAATCAAGTAAGGGAAATAACATTGCAATCATTGCACCAGATAAAATTATATTACAAGATAGCTTGTCGCAACCCTAATAGATTGTTTTCATAACATGACTAACAGCGACAAGGAAAGAAGACAGCCTAATCTACTCGATCGCCCTCGACCCTCTTGATTCCGCTCACCCTGTCCATGATGGGTGCGACAAGGGTCTTGAGCACCTCCAGATCAGCATCCGGCGGCAAGGACCTGAGGACGTTGGTGAGGTTGAGGCCCGGATTGCGGAACGCCACCTTCATCAGCACCTTCTGAAGAGCTCCGGCGCAGATCTTGCGCGACTCGTCGGCAAGTTTCTTCGGGATCCCTTCCCGGAGTCGCCGGAGTGCCGTCGCCACGCCCTTGAAGAATGAAGTGAGCTTGGCGCTGGGTTGGAGGTTCTCGTCGGAGGAGTACCCGAGATCCCCCATTCCCAGCTACGCCAGCTCCTTGTCGATGTCGGCGGCAACATCCACGAGCCCCTCCGTCCAGTGCTCCACATTCTCCCAGAATGTGCTCTGGGCGGCGGGAGCGCTCGCCAACAGCGCCTTGCCAGCCTTGACTTCCTCCTTCAGGACCGTCTCCTGCTCCTTGGCGCCGTCCAGCGCTTTGGTCGAAGCGATCAGCTTCGACTCCAGATCTGCATTGGAGTCCTTGGCGGCGTCAAGCTCCTTGCCCTTCTCGACGAGGCGGGTCTGCAGCTCCGAGTAGTTGACGGCGTCCTTCTCGCGCTCAAGCTTGAGCGGGCAAGCTCGTCGCCGCTCGCCTTGAGATCCGCCTCTAGCTGTGTCACCTTCTCCTCCAACTCCTTCTTGGCGGCCTCTGCAGCTGCGGCAGCGTCTTCGGCTTGCTTAAGGGCTCCGCGAACCGTTCGCTCGCGCGCGGCAAGCTCCTCCTCGTGACTGTCGAGGTTGACCTTCCGTTGCACGAGCTCGCCTTCCTGCACCGCCAACTTCTCAGCGGCAAGCCGCTGTTGCTCTTCGGCTGCGGCCTTCTCGAGGAGGCAGGCCCTCTGCTCCTCGGCAAGCTGCTCCCGCTCCGCCGCCAAAGACCGGAGAGTTTCTTGGTTTTGGCCCCGGAGCTCTTCCGCGCGCTTCTCGATGTCAACTCCTGCCTTGGCGACAAGCGCTTCACGGGCTTCCAGCTTGGCTTGCCGGGCACAGTAGAGAGACAGCAGCTTCCGCAGCAGCCACTCCTCCTCAGGCTAGCCGCTGCTGCTGCTTGGCGCGTCGACAAGCGCCAGCCCGGCGGAGGCAAGCACTTCTCCGTCGAAGATCTCCCCCTCGACCGGCGCCCTGGAGCTTGACGCCCAGGGGAGGTTAATGAAGATGTCGTCGCCGGCCTTCAAGTAGACGCCAGGCTGGGGCTCCTCGGAGCCTGGCGCGGAGGCAGCGGCGGAGGGGTCGGTGGCCGGTGCAGCGCCTGGCGCTCCTGTGACCGCCGGGTCGTCAGTACGATCGCCAGACTCCCCGCCTGCTTCCGCAGCGGCAGCCCTGGCGGCCTCTTCGCCGGTGGGCTCGTCAGCGCCGGCTGCTTCCTCGGCGGCAATGGCGTCGTCAGCCGCAACTTCAGTCTCCATCGGTTCAGCAGCAGATGGATCTGACAGCCGGAAAGAGGGGGGGAGATTCAAACAAATATCCAAGAAAAAGAAAGAAGAAGAAGATCAACAAGAAGAAAAACCCAAGGGAAGTTTTCGAGCAAGGAGAGTACCTGTGCCAGGATCTGCAGCCGGGGTCTCCGTCGCCGGGGGACCGCTGGTGCCGTCCCTTGCCGGGGACCCCTCCCTTGCCGGGGGCTCCTCCCTAGCCGGAGTCTCCTCCCTTGCCGGAGAGCGCTCCCTTGCCGGGGACCTCTCCCTTGCCGGAGGACTCTCCCTTGGCGCTTCGGGGGCGGCCTCCGGGCTCTCCTGGTGGGACTGCTCTGCTCCTGCACAAGTCAACAAACAAATATCAGCAAAGCAAGGATCTTCGTGCGCGCCCGACAGCGGAAAACAAACAAGATACTTACGTTGGGGGCTGCTCTGAAGATCAGCCGCCGGGTCCGGCAAGTTTGTCTCAGGCGCGTCCCCTGCTGACGCGGTGGGTTCGTCCTCGATGATAATCACCGGCGCCTTGGCTCTCTTTGCTGCTCTCTGAGCCAGAGTCCTAAAAAGAAACAGATTTAGAGAAAAGCAAGTGAGATGCAAGATAAAACAGTAAAGATTGAAGAACTGCAAGAACAAATATGAGAAACTTACTCTTCTTCTTCTTCCTCGTCGGAGCTGAACGCGGAGAAGTCGAAGTTCAGCTCGTGTCCGGTGCGGGAAGGTGGAGGACTAGGCTCCCTTGGCCGCTTGGCGGGAGCAGAAGCGGCGGTCCGGGAAGACCCCGCTCCAGTTGTAGCAGCAGCGTGGGGCGCTCCCGCGGCAACAGTGCTTGCCGCGGTAGAGCGTGTCGCGCGGCGCGGCGACTGTCGACTCGGCTGCCGCCTCGCCACGTCCCCGGCCTTGCGGAGATGCCTTCTTGGTGGAGATGGAGGCTCTGCTTGCGGCGTGCTGTCTGAAGATGAGGAGGAAGAGGAGTCGATCTCCAACGAGCCACTCGCGTCTTCGGCGGGCTCGCTTGGCTCGGCGTCACGCCCGGCAAGCTCTTTCTTGCCGGCAGTCTCCCCTTGCCTGGCAAGATCTTTCTTGCCGGCGAGCTCCTCTCGCTCGGCACGGTTTGCCGCCTCTGCTGTCGCTGCCTCCTCCAAGGTGAATCCGAACTCGCCTGCCGCTGCAGCTGCCGCCGCCTCTTCCAGCCTGGTGGCGATGCGCTTCAATTCTGCCTCGGTGGTGTCGCGAGTGAGGCCATCCTTCTCGTTGGGGCGGATCGACACCTCCACCAAGTTGTCGAAGAATTGCTGCACGACGTCGTCTTCAGGCTCCTGCCAAGTTGGCATGATTCCATGCGAGTCGCACAGTGGCATCATTGCCCTGATGCGGTCGAGCGCAGAGTTGTTGCACAACGGGACGATGCCCTGCGGCAACCTAAAGACTTCTGGGTGGTCAGGATCATACTTGAAGAGCTCCTGCAGCATTGCGTTGAGCTCCAAGACAGTAAAATTGTAGTTGAGGCCCGGGCGCAGCCTCATGATATCCGCCGCGTTCTTGAACTCCCAGGCGGGCCTCCTCCGTTCCTGCGGGGGGAGGGGGGGGGGGGCGATGCGGCGGCGAAGGAAGTCTGTGCCAACGGCGCCTACAGTGAGTCCGGCAAGCCTGAGGCATTGGATCCTGGTAACGGCAATCCTCAGCCTGCTGTCCTCCAGGGCCACGTCGCTCCAGTCGCTGCCGCGTGCTGCTGCTACTTGGCGTCGGACGGTGAATGACTGCGGGTTCTCCTCAACTATCCAACACCAGTCTGCTCTCCACTCCTTCCACTTGCCGTGGAACTCGCCCTCCAGATATGAATCCTTCTTGCCGGCCCTAGAGATCCAGGCGATTCCGCCGGGTAGAGGCTCTCCTCTCTCTACTCGGGGCATGAAGAAATGGCGGAAGAGGGCTACATTTGGGTGGACTCCGACAAAATTTTCGCAAAGGTGTGCGAAAACTGCCATGGTGAGGACGGTGTTGGGGGTGAAGTCAAGGAGGCAGAGACCATAGGTATTCATGATGTCGCAAAAGAATTCGGAGAAGGGAGGGCAGAGCCCGCAGTAGAAGAAGACAGCGAAAAAGGGATATCCTTGCGGAGCCATTTTGTGAGCAGTGGCTGGGAGTACCTTGGTGCTCGGGTGTGCTCGCGTCTCCGTCGACCAGAAGAGGTAGTAGTGCTCCCTCAACTCCTTAGCGCCAAGCTTTGGGGGGGGGGGGATGGCCCGCTCCTTCCGCAGCGCCGCGAGCCGCTGCGCCTCGGTCGACTTCACGGTTTCCCCTTGTCGGCTTTCGGAGCCATGGCGGAGGTGGTGAAGGAGGACAACGGCGTTGGTGATGCTGGTGGCAATGGGGGGGGGGCAGGGCGCTGCTCTCTTGCTGCTTTGGGAAGACAGAGGCGGGGCGAAGGCTTTTGAGATTGGAAAGGAAAGGGGGCGAGTGGGCGCACTACCCCTGCTTCCCCTTGCTTATAAAGGGGGAGGTGGCGGACGTTCCGCCTTTCCTAATAAAGAAACCGCCCACGATCTCTCCCACGATGCCGCGCTCGACGCGTGCCGTGCGGGGAGGGTGTGGTGGATGCGGAGTGAGGTACGGCGTAACCTAGGCCGCGCGTGCCCGTGCCCTGTTTTGGGCCTGGCCCAACAGCGCTCGGCACCGTGTGTGGCCCAGGCCCGGGGACTACTGTCGGTGTACTAAAGTGGGGGTACCTTAGTATCCCGAACTTGTGCACGGGCAGTCGCAGCATCCCGCGGCAAGGCTTGCCGGGTGACCGCCAAGGTCCTCCACGGTTCCTTTGGAGCCATTCAGGAACAAAGTATCCAAGACCCCGGCAAAAGGAGCTTGCCGGGAAGAAGACAAGACTCCGGCAAAAGGAGCTTGCCGGGAAGGCCAACCAAGGCTTGGTGAGCGACAAGCTCCCGGCCGCGACAAGACAACGACCGCGGCAAGGCACTTGCCGCGGTAAACTTACACTATGTACCTGCGCTCCAGCACATCCACCAACGTGTCGCCCTGGGACCCTTCCAGAGCGTACGTGGCGGAAAGCTGTGCAGCCAGAGGTACACGGTGGCAAGCGGCGCTGACAAGATCGCCATCGTGGCAAGCAGTGGCGTCCCTGACGGTCCCTTTCTGCACCGTCTAGGCGACGCAGACAGGCATTTAATGCCTTTGTCCCCTGCCGTCAGGGTTAGGTATGATAACACTGTAGTAGGCGGTGGTGCCGACCGCCACACCTTTTCCATTTTTGCCCTCCTCTACGTTGCCACCTGTCGGTGACCCCTTTAGCGTATAAAAGGAGGCCCATGCGCAACGTAGAGGGGGTCGGACAATCATTCTCACGCTCGGTCTGGCTAGCTGCTGGTGTGTACTGTAGCTATCAGCGCTCTCGAGCAAGAAACTAATACAATCACAAGCAGGAGTAGGGTTTTACGCATCCGTGCGGCCCGAACCTGGGTAAACCAATCGTGTTGCTCGTGCGCATCGCCTCGATCTGCTCTTTGTGCCTTCTCCGCCCCCTGCCGAACCGAAAAGGGGCTCGGTCCGCCGATTTCCATAGGTGTCCGTAGGATCAGCACCCCTGACAACCAGTCCCGAGATCCAGATGCTATCCATCCTGATGGCCCATGACACGAGCTTATAGAGAGGGACGGAGAGTGCGTGCGCTAAGGTAGGGCCTGCCTGTCTGCCTCAGATTCCGTGGAGAGTCCGTCCGGCAACGTGAAATGGCGATCGCCTGGTGATTTGATTAGATTAGCCCACGCCTCCTCGAGATATTCACCCCAAGTGGCTTTTGCCACGTAATAACGTACAGTACTGCTACTACCAAACATGCAGGTCATCAAGCAGCCTTGATGCGTTTATCCTATTGGATTACAACAATGATTGTGAAGACATATCTGCATTGATGCGTTTCAACAATGGAAATGACACCATGAAATTTCCACTGCATTGCAGTAGAAAAAGGGATCAATCTCCAATTTTCATGGTATTATATGCAAGAGCGGAGCTCCTAGATAGGAACTAGTCCACAAAGTTATAAATTTGTCAAACTCATAATCCGCACAAAGAAAAAGACCTGCAGATCATGTGTTTGAACTTAGAGTCACAAAGCCAAACTGTCAGCCTTGCTTTCAGAAAAGAAAAAGGATAAACGACGATTCCATGCATACATGATTAAGAGTCCTCCAGGACAGTGTCACACATGGCCCATCCACACATGCAAGCGAAACATACTAGCAAAGTAGATTCTACAGACAGTAAAAAAGATTCGTGAGAAGGCTCACACAACACAGCTGAGCAAACTGGCTTCATCAACAAATTAGCAGCACGCGACATCGCCATCAGGAAAAAGAGCAGCGCCTCTTTGGATGATGCACATTGTAGAATGCTTGGCCTGTGAGCGCAAAGAGCAGATACATTATCAGACATCAAGCAAACAGAGAGTGAAGCCAGCGATATATATAGTTGTGTGCTACGCCATGGCGGGGATAAGAATTCGGCAGCATAAAAGGTATCATTGACTAGCGAAGGATTACAATACATTAAAAATTCCGAACGCAATTTTCAGCTTTTCTGAAGATGACACCCAAAGCTGACACAAATATGACAAGACATGTAAAATCGGTTCAACCAAATAGGATATCATAATCCACCGCAATGTCAAACACGGCCTTGATCAAAGCACCCAGTGTATCAACTACTAAGGCAGTGTTATGTTAGACTATGATTAGACGAAAAAGGATAACTCAAGGCAAAATTTGCTTGTATAAATCGTAAGATACTGTTTCAATAGAATACCACTCGTCGGGTCTAAAACACACCATCCTTAGCGCCTGGTGAAACTGCTGGCAATCTTATTAGTATGTCTCATTCTGTTAGCCTACAAAAATATTCTTGAAAATTATCTTTACCATAATAACTATGTTGCCCCTCAAGCTTAAATGAGCAAAAAGAAAATTAATAATTGAACGCTCTTTTTTGATCAGCTTGGCTGTTGGCAGCTTGTGTCAATAAGCAAGAGCATATAATAAGTTGACAATACAGCAATACAAAAGAATGGCTGAAGAAAAATTCGCAGTGCTACTTAGGTTGATTGGGAGAAAATACTACTAGAACCCACACTAACATCCAACTGGTAAATATGTATGCATGCATTGTTGTTGTTAGACTTCTTTAGGGTATTTAATACATTAATGCACATGCTAACCCTTGCCGGGGGGGGGGGGGGGGGGGGGTGAAAAGAAAGTGCAGTTCGTGAGATATGACTTAGAAGATCCTGCTTGATGTACAGTAAAGATCAATGCAAACTAGGCTCCGGTAAATCTCTAATCCACTTTGGCGCATAAAAAAGAGCCAAATAGGCCTTAAGAATCAAAATAACGGAATAGCCCTTACGGTTTGCTTCTTTGGTTTACATGAGTTTTGTAGGAAAAATTCCTTTGTAGTCCTTTGGTTTGTAGGGATGGATTTCTATTTCTGTAGGATATGAACCAATCCTTCACATTTCAAAGGGAAAAATATCATTAGCCTTGCCCCAATAATGGAAAAGTTCCTATCCTATGACTGACATCTCTTTCCCCATAGGAATTGAGGTACATGTCCCCTCACTTCCTATGATTTTCCTATTTCCATGATATTCCTATCCTATGAACCAAAGGAGGCCTTGCATTAATCTAGTAAAATCACATCAATATAAACCTACAAATACATATTTGCCAGTTTCTTCCCTAAGATGGCAGTATATTCTCTTTTAAAGGTCCTTCACAAATCTCCAATGAGGCACGATCAGCAGCTACTATTTACAAGGTCTACTTATTGATCCTTAAACCAACATTCAACTAGATGTCATTGTTAGTTGGTATATCGTCGGCTGGGAGAGCCACTAGCTACATAACTGCAAGTGGCATTAGCTAGTCAAGTTTAACTAAATCAGAAGAGAAAAAATGATTGGGTATTGAACATGAGAATGACGCTTAGAACAGCCTAAATTCATTTTTATGGTCTCACCCCTGGTAAAATATGTGCATACAAATACAATACTCACCTCAGCAGTGAGAACCAGCCTCTTGACTCAACAGATTTCCTGTGTAAATACACATAGACTTGAAATCTTCCAGCTGCCACAAATCGGTGTAAGTTTCTGTTTTTGGATCATAAACCTGTAACAGACCTGTTAATTGCATCACAAAGACAATCCTCTCGTCATCTAACACCAGCAAAGGATAACTAAAATGATCCTCACGTCGGTAATAACCTATGCTGTACTTTTTAACCCAGACACCTTTCTCAAGATCCATCAGAAACCATAGGTCCATCGATTGAGGTGAACTATGATGAACCTGCGCCACCACTAAGGACCCATTCAAATTGGTTATCGAGAGAATCCCCACAGCTATGGGGTCCTCGAAGACAGGAAGCACATCTTCTTCGTCATATAAGCTGCTGACTTGTTCCGGACCATCAATCGGCGGCATCCATATTTCTGTCTCCAGGTTGAATGCAGCTATGCTAGCTGGTTTGATGGTCACCTTCGAATGATACATGTTTGAAAAATCCATCAAGAAATACACGACCCCATCAATGGCCGCGCTTTTCATTGTGTGATCGGAAAATACACGGCCCGGAGGTCCTGGTCTTGCCCTCCACCGTCCAGCGCTGCGGCCGTTGAGACTTGGGAGTCATGACCTCGCATAGCTGCTGCGGACTAACCAAAGGGCAAACTTCAAGGAAGCGGAACGCCTTGTACACTCCTGTGGAGGGGACTTTCCCAAAAATGCACGAGTCCATGTATGCCTTTCTGGTCTTCAGCAAACCAGCATACTTCATGGAGATGACCTGCCACGAGCATATGATAGCACCCGTGGCCGGGTCGAGCAGGGTGACAGGCACGCCCAGAGGGTGGCGCCCTCTGACGAGGCAGACACGGTCGAGGCGCGTGCGCTGCACTCTCATCTCGGGGTCGGAGGTGCGTATCCGCTTGATGACGTCGCCGGAGAGCAGATCCACGATGCTGATGCCGCGGGACTCGCCGTCGGCGAAGGTGGTGGCGAGGAGCGGGCCCGGGTGGCGGGCCACGTGGGCCTTGACGAAGAGCGGGTCCAGGGTGAGAGAGCGCCACGAGGGGCTGACGGCGCGGAGGCGGCATCACTGTTTTGGGTACCGAGCGAAATTTTGAGATCTGGCGCGGTTACCGCCCCCCCTCGAGAACCACGCATACTGAGCAAAAAATCTCAAATAATTTGAAAATTTTGAATTCAAACGTTCAAAACATAGTTAAATAGAGGCCATCTCTCATCCAACCACAGAGCTGCTCGCGGCCTAGTGGTAAAGTTAACCTTTTGTAAGCTGCTAGACACTAGGCAAGTGGTAGCTGCGTCAGAATAGCCACTAGGCCAGAGAAGCATTAGTGATATTTAGGACTGATAAACCTATCTATATCTATTTAAAAAAATTGAATTCAAAATTTGATTTGAAATTTCGTACGAATTTTTTCCGGAATTTCGTGGTTACCGTGGTAACCGCAAATTCCGGTGCCCCACGAGAAAAAAGGTCCGCTCGGGATCCAAAACCTTGGGCGGCATACATCCTTTGCCGGGAGGCGCAGCAGGATGTCATGGAGCGCGTCACGAGGCAGCTCGCCGGCGATGTGTTCCGAGGTCGGCAGCTCTTCCCGCTTGTCCAACGACGGTGACCCCATCGCTGAGGTCGCCAATGCTAGATCTGCAAACAACACAACGAGAGCTTAACTGAGTAATGTGACTAGGAAATGGTGAGCTCTAATGAAGCCGCGCGGGCGTAGAAAGAGAGAGAACCAGGGCGGCATGGGGATCGCCGGCGTCGGTGGTATGAGCGTACGGGCGGCGGCGAGGTCAGGTTCCGGCGGTAGGGGTTTGGGCGTTGGGGTTGTAGCCTAGGACTGGGGGAATGGGGGAGGCTGAACACTATTCCCCAATAGAATTGGTGTAGCCTGGGCCTGGCCCAGTAGAAGTTGCATAACCGTTTTTTCTAAATGAAAGTTGCATAACAATTAATTGATGCACTTCGCCCCACCAAGGCAGATAAATCTTTCCTTCTAAAAGAATGCAGATAAATATTTCATTATCACTATGGTAAAAAAATGGTATTTCATGATCACTACAAAAAAGATAAGTATTTTTTTTGGCGATTCAGAGAGCTATATTGATCAAGACGGGGTGATACAGTCCTTGTATCTACAAGCCTCTACAAATATAGGAATATAGTTCATCCAAAGGCAACGTCTTCTATCTGGGCTAACTTGCATTGCACAAAAGTGTGCAAGCTCATTAGCCGTTCTACCAACATAAGATAAAACAAATGACCCAAAATCCCCTGAAAGCTCTTTGATTTCATGAAGCACAACAACAATCTTAGAACGCCAAAAGTTACTGTAGTTCCACAGCTTCAAAATTTTCGTAGCATCTGTTTCAACAACGATGTTCCGGAGACCCATACTGTTGGCGAGTCGGACTCCATCTCTGATCGCCAAAACCTCCATAACGAATGAATTGGCAGCATGGTCATACAAAAAGTTCTTGGGCACGAATGAGTTTACCTTCATGATCGTGCACACCTACCATAGTACTCCCTTGAGGTGACCGATGTCTCCACGTCACGGAAAATTCATGTTCCGAAGAAAGAAATACATGCACTACTGCATGGAAACCTGGACCAAATTAGAAGCACTATTTGCACTGACTTAGATTTGGTGGAACGCTAGGAACAAACTACAAGCAGAAAAGAAAATATTCATGTTAGTGGTCTGCTTTGGCAGATTAGGATCTTAGCTCTGGAGTATAAAGAGGAACACTCGGCTGAGCAGAGAACAAACATGGATGAAACCAAAGTGAGAGCACCATGAAGATAAATATTGATGGCAGATTTAACGAGGAATCAACATCAGGCAGTTGGGGATATGTTATCCAAGACCACGAAGGCGATGTCATAGTTGCCGTTGTTGGTCGATTACCTCATGCACTGGATGAAGTTGCTACTTGTCCAGGCTATCGAGACGTCAAAGATATAATCTTCCTTCTACCGTAGCGTTCTCTCGTCCCGCAGCGCACCCGGCAGACGTACCATACGTGCCTGCTCCGGCCGCGCCACCGCGACGTTCGTCCTCGACGCGTCACGCAGTGGATGGGCTACGTGTCATCGACGACACGCACCGGCCGGCCGGCGAACGCACACAAGGGTTCTTACTATTTTATAAAACATTTTTGGTTTGCCCCATCACCTGACCTGGTCGTGCTCGCGCCACCGAGGAAGAGGACGAGGAGGAGCGGAGCGGGCCGAAACGGCGAGGCTCTCCGGCCACCGCCGCGAGTTTTGTTCGAATCGAAGACGTCCCGCGCGCCGCCGTGCGCAAGCGACGCGGCCCGGGGATCGGGCGGGCCCTGCGGCGCACTCATCAAGTCGATCGATGTAGCCACGTGGAGGTGGGGCCTTGGCTGTCGACTGGCGCGGCCGAATTGCCGATCCTGCCCTGCCTGCCTGCCGCGAGCTACTCTCTCCGTTCCAAATTATTCCTATTTATCACAGGTATAGATGTATTTAAATATATTTTAGTTTTAGATATGTCCATTTCTGTGACGAGTAATTTGAAATAAAAGAAGTATTTGCTGACCCTGTCCAACAAAATATTATAACCGCAGCGATATTGTCCCGTTTATCTCCCGTGGAATTTATGCATTCAAGCCATGGCCCTGGCGACCTTGTAGTATCCGGCCAGCTGCTGTACCACGACACAGAAGTTCTTAAGAGCAACTCAAGGCGCCAATCCATTTCGTGTCCATTTAAATCGAAATGAACATGAAAGACAGTCTAACGCGACGACTCAAACAGATGTGCTTCTGTTTTTTGTCCATCGTGCGATTCATTTTCGGTTCAAATTTGAGTCGTGTTCGCGCCGGCGCGGACACGAAACGGACGAGCGCGACGCACACCTTTGTCCTCCACTAAGGGCCAGTTTTTTTGGTGGCTTCCAGAATAAGCTGCAATAAGCTGCCTCCTACCTAGCTTATTCTAGAAGCTCAACCAAACTTATTTTTTTAAAAGCCTAGTAGGCTTTTAAAAAGAAAATTTTGGTTGGGCTTCTAGAATAAGCTGGGTAGGGGGCAGCTTATTCTGGAAGCCCAAAAAAGCTAGTAAAAGAACTGGCCCTAACCCGTGAGTCGATGGCACATTGGCCATCCCGTCTTCCTCCCAACAACAGCCAGCACACTTGGCCGCCCCACCGGTTCCGGTGGCCAGCCGTCCGCACTCACATACCTCTCCCTGCAGCACACCACCTTCCAACGCCGTCGACACCATCGTCGTCGGAGCACCCCCGACCTCGCCGCCACCACCCCCTCGCCACGCGCTCCCCCTCTGCCTGCAACACCCAAGCGTCGTGACCTCACTTGCCAGACGCCGCCACGCTCGCTGGACGTCGACGGGCCTGCTACTAGGTCTAGGGGAGGCGCGAGGCTCTTCACCAGCCAGCTTCTTCCACGACGCCCGCAAGGTGTTTGATGGTTTGCCTGCAAGGTACAAATGGACTCCGCCGACGAGTTCTTTTTCCATAATTTTCTTTGCGACTCGGATGATTCTTCATCCGATGATGAGGAGCTCGTGGCGGCTGTGTAACTGTGTTGCTCGCCATGACCACAGTAGGCAGCGGCCGATGTTCAGGGCCTCGATCCCGGGGCACACTCCAGCGTTGAATCGCAACCGAGAGAGCGGTCATTTCCTTCTCTGGAAGGATTACTTTGAAACCCCCAACCCGCTCTTCAAACACCTCAAATTTTGGCGTTGTTTCCATATGGCTAGATATTTGTTCAGCCGTATCTGAGATGGGGTGGTGGCATACAATAAGTATTTCGAGTGCAAGGAGGATGCCCTGAGAAAGATTGGCTTCTTCTCTTATCTGGAATGCACTTCAGCAATTCAGATGCTTGCATACGGAGTTCCCCGGTGATTTCATTGATGAGTATGTCTGAATGAGCGAGTCGACGTGCCTAGAGTCCATGTATAAGTTCTGCAGGGTCGTGATAGAAGTGTTTGGCCCGGAGTACTTGAGAGAGCCAAATGCTGCAGGATACAGCCCGGTTGTTGGCGATGAATGCCAGGAGGGGCTCCCGGGGGATGCTTGGTAGTATATATTGTATGCACTGGGAGTCAAAGAACTGCCCTTCTACTTGGCAGGGGCAATATGGGGGCCAGGTCAAAGCTTGCATTGTCATACTCGAGGCCGTGGCTTCACAAGATCTCTGAATTTGGCACTCTTTCTTCGGCATGGCCAGATCTCGCAACGTTATCAACGTGCTTCAATGCTCTTCGGTGTCTGCTAGGCTTGCAGAAGGCAACTGTTCGGAGGTCAATGTTGATATCAATGGCCACCATTACAACAAAGGATACTAGCTACTTGACGGTATCTATCATCAGTGGACTACTTTTGTGAAGACAATCCTCAACCCTGCAGGAGAGAAGAGGAAGAGATTTTCCCATGAAAGAGAGTGCTAGGAAGGATGTGGAGCGCGCCTTGGTGTCTTTAATCTTGATGGGCATCGTTTGGAATCTTGCTGGAACTTGGAGTACCAAAAAGTTGTGGGAGGTGACGACTGCTTGCGTGATCATGCATAACATGATCATAAAGGATGAGTGCCCATAACGTATCTATGATCAAGGGTTTCAGTTTCAGGGTAAAAATGTTGTGCCTGAGCATGGAGGAGCAGCAACGTTTCACTCAACGTCATCATCAAATGCATGATTGGCAAGCTCACATTTAGTTGCAAGATGATTTGGTTGAGCATATGTGAGTTCACGTTGACAACCAATAGATGTATCGGTTATCTTATTTTAAAATGTATTTAAGAAAATTTAATTTTTATTGGCTTGTAAACTATGAGATATTTATTTGGTTGTGAAACTACGAGATATTTGTATATTGTTTGAATTATGTGAACTAGGACCAAAATTTCATATGTTTGCAAAAAGAGCAACAAAATGGACGCAGACCGGCCGCAAGGACGAAAATGCATCCGCGCATTGGACGCACGGTCGATCCAAACACAAAGAAAACAGACGAGTCAATCCAAACGAACGAAAATCGGACAAAACGTGCATTCATTTGAGTCAGACGCGTTGGAATTGCTCTAATATGATTACAAGAAAGTAGTTCAGTATTTTCGCAAAAAAGGAAGAGAGTACTCCAGTAAGTTGAAGCAAGGGAAAAAATCATATCAAAATATTGTCAAAATATAATAAATAAATAAACGCATGCAGCATGACAAAAACTCATGATAGATAGTTGTTCATACATCGATTTAGAAGAAAAGCTTTACCGAGCGAAAGTTTTTTTTTGAAATGACAGTTAACCCGTGCCAGAGCCGACCACCAGCGACCAAACAACGCAGTTCCGACTCTGACGAAGAACCACGAAGAAGAACTAGGCACGGCTGGCGCGCAGAAGATCATCGAATTAACCAGATGCTGCTAGTCATCGTATACCACCGATGCCCCGCCACTGCAGCTTCGACTACACAACAACAAACTAGCTGAGACGATCCCGCAGACACGCTGGAGAAGAGGCGACTACCGCTACCATAGCCACATCTCCGACACTGCGCACCCCATCATCGTTGCCACAGAAGCCTCGTGCCAACACCATCGTCTTTCACTGGTCAGGCTCGGCAACATCCAGCTCCAAAGACAAAGCCCCCAGGAGGGAATACGACACAAATGCGACGTCATCGTCCGATCAAACCAGATCAAGGGTTTTCCCCCGGAGCTGCATCGATCCGCACGGGAAGGGTGCAACAACAATACAACGATGTCTCCAAGAAGATAAGCGACAGCCACAGCCGCCGCCATCGTTGGTCACCGGTACAGACGAGACATGATTTTCAGCCAAGCTCCTGAGACCACATCATCCGCACATCATCTCACAACGGCGACCACCTAGCACCACCACCGAGCCAGCTCGTAGTCGAAGAAGCCCATCGTCCGAGCAACCAACCACATCTTGCGGAGGCCGTCGACCAACACTAGCCGCTAGACCCGTCAACCGAGGACCCGGTCACCAGACGCAGCACGAACCGCTAATCCATGCCGAGCACCACGTTGACAAGGATCAAAGAAATGTTGCCCGAGGCGATGAACCACCTCGGTTCCCAGCCGTGACCAAGCTCTCACGTGCATGCGCACCACGCGTGCCCATCGGAGGACGCAGAAGATCCAACCGCCGCAAGTGCGCTCCTACTCCAGCACTACGAGCCCCTCCACCTCGGGCTGCCACGCTGAGCGAGTAGTAGCGACCCCCTTGGCGCCGCTACGTGACCTCATGGTATGGAGCGTGTAAGGTGAGAATTCTCTTCCCGACAAATTAAATAATATTCTGAATAGAACAACATTTTCAGCATTTTTTTTGAAAGACCTAGGACGCGAGCTCACCTGAACACGTATTAAGACGTTTAGCATCGAACGCGGAAATGGTTCTTTGACGATTAGAGCCAGTCTCCCCTAGACAAAAACATTGCTAGTGAACCGGGGGTGGCGAGTGGCGACACAAACACAAAGGTAGTGGTGACAACATCAAATTAACGACGGAAAATGAAACAGTCTTGCTAAGTCTCAGTCGACTAAGACTTACAGTCGATGCTATACCCATGAGATGTTAGAGATCCGTGCAAATTTTTTTCTTTTTTTTTTCAGTTTCTCTCTTGCATGTTATGTCACTTGACTGAGACTTGATTAAATCTCAGTCGACTGAGACCTAGCCAGTCACACCCAAAATGAAAACTCTCAACGGCACGTGGCGGGAACCGGTCGCCGAAACCAGATGCTGAGGGGGCACTCGCAGAGTGGAGACAAGCCACATTCACGCATGCTTAAACTAAAGAAGCAAAAGAATCCAATGCATAGGAGAGGAGAGGAGAGGGGAGGAGTGGGAGCCTGCCGAGCCCCCGGCGCGTCACCCGGATTCAAATTTCGAAGCTCAAACGAGACCACCGGGTGGCCCCCACGCTGTTCTCACTCTCACCTTCCCGTGGAGGAACTCGCGCGGCCGCGGCCCCGCTCCAGGTGGCCAGTTGGCCACCATACCCATCAATCAACTGACCGATTAGCCGGTCATCCCGTGGTTCCACTCGTTTATTAATGCATGTCGCGCGTCTTTCACTTCCACCCACCCACCCACGTAAAACATGGGCGAGGGGCAGCACGGTCATTTCCCGCGCGGGGCTGGGGCCCCACCTTTCCTCCCCTGGCACAGCCCCTCTCCACCCTGTCGTGTTAAAGGCAGTCCTGTACACTTATCGGGGGTGTCCGGTATCCCTTTCGGTGACCCGGTGACTATTCGGTGCACTCCAAAGCTCTTCTGGTGTCGGAATACCATCGTCCTATATATCAATCTTTACCTCTCGACCATTTTGATACTCCTCATCATTTCTGTTATCTAATCCGGGACTCTGAACAACATTCAGTCACCAAATCATATAACTCATATAACACTATACCGTCAATGAACGTTAAGCGTGCGGATCCTACGGGTTCGAGAACTATGTAGACATGACCGAGACACCTCTCTGGTCAATAACGAATAGAGGAACCTGGATGCCCATATTGGCTTCGACATATTCTACAAAGATCTTTATCAGTTGAACTGTTATGACAACATACAGAATTCCCTTTGTCCATCGGTATGGTACACGCCCGAGATTCGACCGTCGGTATCTTCATACCTAGTTCTGTAATACATCATCTTAGAACTAACTTATTAGTCACTTTGCTTTCAAGGCTTCTTATGATGTGTATTACCGAGAGGGCCCAGAGATACCTCTCCGATACTTGGAGTGACAAATCCTAAGCTCGATCTATGCCAACTCAACAAACACCTTTGGAGATACCTGTAGAGCATCTTTATGATCACCCAGTTACATTGTGATGTTTGATAGCACACAAGGTATTCCTTCGGTATCCGGGAGTTGCGTAATCTCATAGTCGAAGGAATATGTATTTAACATTAAGAACGCAATAGCAATAAACTGAACGATCAATATGCTAAGCTAACGTATGGGTCTTGTCCATCACATCATTTCCTAATGATGTGATCCCGTTATCAAATGACAACACATGTCTATGGTTAGGAAACCTTAACCATCTTTGATCAATGAGCTAGTCTAGTAGAGCTTCACTAGGGACATGGTATTTGTTTATGTATAAACACATGTATTTAAGTTTCCGGTCAATACAATTCTAGCATGAATAATAAACCTTTATCATGAATAAGGAAATATAATAATAACTATTTTATCATTGCCTCTAGGGCATATTTCCATCACAGTCACCATGCAAATGATAATTCAATCAGCTATGTTGATATACAAATTTAGGAGAAACATATAGCCAGAAGTCTATAATCATCGACATACATTTCTCAAGTAGATTACAGAAAACTTTCAAATGATTAAGATCCAAATACCATGGCCATGGAAAAGTGCGAACAACACTCAAACTGAACTCAAGCAAAGTGTGAACAATGCCTGCTGGAAGATTCGACGAGCCTCAAATTCCTGTAACCACCCTTTCTCAACAATGTAGTCCAGTAGCTCACTATTCTTGCAATATTCCATCACAACAATACATCCCTAGGTGTCTCAACCTCATAAACCCGGATGATAGGATGGTGAGTGAAGTCAACGAACAACATCAATATCTTGATTTCTCTATTTGCTAGCAACAAGATATGAGAAAACAGTAGAAGTAAAGTGTTAGAGACTGGGTCTATGAATAAATTGGACTTGTTAATTCTACTAACTCGAGCAACGACACAAGGTGAACTTTCTTCTTAACCAAAGATGAACTAACCTAATATATATTATCTCGACTAATTGATTAAGCAGGAACCAGGAACACACCCCCAAGTCCGACCGACACACTAAAAGCAGATAACTCGAAATTATAAACAAGCAAGTTAAATGTATCCTACATTGTTGTGCAAGGAGAAGGAGGCATACCTTTCTCTTCCATTTCCATTGTTTTTATTTTACGACGGTTCAGAATCTTTATAGAAACTTTGTGTCATGTAAGCTTATGCTCTGCAATCATCACTTTCCCAAATGTGCCTACATCTAATGTTTTGCCCAGATTGTAGCACTTCAATGCTTCAGAATGTCCACCCCCTCCGGTGTTTCCATCCGTTTTCACTATGCCAAAAAAGGGAGATAATATATGTGATTTAGTAAACATATTTATAGTTCAGACACAAGTTGATTGAAACTGGTGAAACATGACTTACACTGAATGTGCTCATCATGAATAACATGAAATATTTACAACCTATCACTTCTTAAATACTGGCCTTGAGGGTTAAATGAGTGTGCTGGGCATAAATGACCACTATGGGACATCACTGGTGAGGGCAAGTGTGGTTCCATTAGAGGTTAACGAAATGGAGTTCCCTTCTCAAACAGGGAGTGGCACAGCATATTCGATCGCTGAAGTTTGGTTCAGTGAGATGATCGGCAACCAACATGTACTATCTTGTACAGATCGAGTAGGATCATGATATATTACCATAAAAATGGTTGCACGTGCATCAAGAATGACTATAGGCATTTTCTGATATGTAATGTATCTGGTCTGGCAACGATGGTTGGGATAACAACCACCGATAATGCTCGCTCGTACGTTGGATGCCCGGCCCTGGTGGGAAGACACAAATGACACATAAAATTCTAGGTAATGGGTTAACATGCAGAGTATTCTTGAAAGGTTCATAGATTCGTACGGGGATCTGTAGCAAAGATCCCCATTGGAGGGAAGAAACAAGAAGGGACGGCATCGAAATCCCCACAACCACAAGTAGAGCAGCACGCAAACTGGACTAATAAATTTCACCCTTGAGCCAAAAGTAGAATGGACAAGCAGCACTCCCTGAGAACTAAAATTTAAGAGCACGCATGAACCGACCCAGCTCTCTACCAGGCCAAGCAAGCAACAACGACGCAAAAATGCTAAACTCCGGCATGAATTGCGCGACAAATGAGAAGTGCTATTGCCTTAATTACCTGACCAAATCCCGTGGTTGATCAACCGCCCCGACACAGGTTTTATGGATGCTCTACCTCCGGCGGTGGGAGGGAATGTGTGCTTTAGGCTTTAGATGAGATAGAGCTTCTTAGATCGGGGCGGCATAACCGGAGAAACGGAAAGGTGAGCATTAGCGTCAACATTGCGCTTACCTAAGTGAGCATGTTGCTTTCCTCTTTCTCCTCTATCATTTCCCGGCCCCCACCCATTTTTCTCTCCTTCCTTTTGCAATGCTCTGCATGTGTCGATTGATTCCTCCGTCCATTGTTGGTTCATTTGGACGGTATAGGAATAGGATAGACAACAGAGATGCTTTTTAGTCGCCAGTAATGAGGCGCCGATGTGAAATATGTATGCCGTGCGGTCGTCATTGGAGGTGGGTGGGTTTAACTGGAACACCGTTGTTTCGTGCTTGAAGAGGATGTTGGCTATACTGGGTGCATATGCATGTTGGACTGTTTTCTCAGAATTTGTTTTGTTTTTCCATAGTAACAAAATGCCAACTAAAAAAATCAGCAGAAAAACACAAAAAAAATCACTACCTCTGCACCGGCCACGATCTTGATGGGTGCTTATTAATTTTCGCGTGTCACACCTAGACTGGGAAACGTTTCCCTATGATCGGCGGTCAAAACTTTAGCGTGTCACATCAAGCCACATTATACCTACCAATGCCAGGGCACCACATGTCCCTGCGGAACCACACACATCCCTTCTTTCTCACCTTCTGTTTCCATTATGTCGCCAGGGGCGGATTAAAGGGGAATGGGAAACGTTTCCCTTCAACCGACCGGCCAAAACTTCAGTGTGTCGCGTCACATGACGTTATACCTACCAATACCAGGGCGCCACATGTCCTTGTGGGCCGACACACATCCCTTCTTTCTTTCCTTCCATTTCCAATCTGCTTCCATGGATGGATTCAAGGGTAATGGCACACGTTTCTCTATGATAGACCGACCAAAAAGTTAGTTTGTCACGTCAGGCCACATTGTACTTACCAATGCCAGGGTGCCACATGTCCCGCGGGCCCAACCACATCCCTTCTTTCTCTCCTTCCATTTCCATTCTATCGCCGGGGACAGATTCAACAGGAATGGGAAACGTGTCCCTCTGACCAACCGGCCAAACCTCCAGACCTTCGCATCACGCCAAATTATACCTACCAACGACAGGGAGGCACATATTCTGACAGGTCCACGCACATCCCTTCTGTAACACTAGTTGGGCATGTAGTTGTTGGAAATTATCTCGGCCCTCACCATCTTCCCTTGAAGCCCTCCGTCCCTCGACAACATTGGTGCCATCTCTGTGCCCGACGTTGAAGAAATGTTCCTGTGATTCACAAAGCTTGCGCGCACCATGAATGTGCCCTTCTTCTGCAAATGGTTCTTACCGACCGCCTATGCGTGCTCTAGCTGTAGATGTTCTAGGTCCTTCCTAGAGTGGAGGTGGCTGTGAAATCTATATGCAAGCTCCACCGCCTCCTAGTGGACCCGGACATCACGCCCACGTCCCACCACTCACCAATGGACATCGTGCATGATTAGGTCTGCCATACAGCCCATGGTGTTCGTGATGATGGAGAAGGATATAGAGCACGACAATTCTAGGATGTTTGTGAAGTTTATCAACACGCAGTTTTGCTACGATATCGTGCTCGACTTGATAGAGTCCATGACAGTGGTCTATGGTGGAACTACAAGCAGTGGAGCTGGCGTCGGAGTATACACAAAGAGATAGGCAGATGCCTCTCGCTCACATTAAGAGAAGATATATTGGCATGTTATCAGGAATGAATGTAAGTCTAGTTGCATGTACAAGGAACTAGAACCAGAAAAGTATAGCGAGGTCGAGTCCCTTCCATGTGTATCAAACACAAGTTGCGTATATCGGTGTCCCATTGACATGTCAACTTTAACAACAGGTAGTGTACACACTATAGGATTTTGTTGGTGAAAGTGAGGAAGGTTTCAAAGAGTTGCATCACAAGGAAAAAAGGGAGGAAGAAAGTAATTGCTAGTTATATTGAATAGATATAGTTGCTATTTCATATGTAGACATTTGGAAACTTTATTTATCTCTTGTCTAAATGATGTGGTTGGTAGTTTGAGATGGTAATAAACTATTACTATATCTTTTCTGGTGATATTTATTTCATTTACACGATAAAGCTGGTGGAGGAAAGTATTGTTTTATTTAAAGTGTTTTTTCCCATTTACTTCAGTAACTCGCGCATGCCTTGAACGTGCCCTTCCCCTTCTAAAGGGACGTCAATGATAGCATGGACGTGCTTCAGACATAGATATTATAAGTCCTCCCCCGAGAGATGGTGGTTTTGAACTCCATCTACTAGCTCTACCGCCTCCTAGTGGACCCGTACAGCGTGTCCACGTGTATCCTCTCGTCAATTGACCATGTTCTCAGCTAGATCAACGCCATGCATCCCATGGTGTTCACGATCATGGAGCAAAGGAGATAACACAAAAATTCATAGTTGGTGGAGTAGTTTAGAAACACACTCTTCTACTATAGTGGCATGTTCAACTAGGTGGAGGCTATGTCGGTGATCCATGCTAGCACAACAGGAAATGGAGCAAGAGCGGACGCGTACATCTAGAGGCAGATCTTCGACGTCATGTGTCGATAAGGTAGCACCATCTCGGAGCACTGCAAGACGCTCGCATGCATGCAACGTCAGCTCTGGTGCATGATTATCAAACAGGTGCCATTAAGGCTAAAAGAGGCCCATCAGGTGGGCAAGCTACTATGTGTATTCTTTGGCGCAAGGTTTCACATCTAGGAGACCGGCTGATGCCTCCCACTCACATAATTTGAAGATATATAGACAACATATCGCCCAAAAGGTAAGTCGGGTTGGGTGAACATGGAACTTGAGCCAAAAATAGTATACCTTGGCCAAGTGGCATCCATGTATCCCAAACTCAAGTAACGTATACTCGTGTTTCATTGACATATCAACTCCAGTGGCAGGTAGTGTAAATGTAGGATTTTTTGGTGGAAAGTGCGGGGAAAACATCATAAAGCTCCTTAAGAGATGAATCCTCACTCCCGAAATATCAGGATAATCCAAAAATTGTACCTTGAGAGATGAATCCCCAACGCAAATGTCATGCCAAAATTTAACACTAGAACCATTTCCAAATCTACATATTTAAAAGAGCTTAGAAGTAGTCAAAGAACAAATTAATCCCTCTAGAAGAGAGAACAGACACCTGGTTTAGACAAAAAAATCGGCTTAGGGGTCCCATATTTAAAATTAACAAGTCTTTTCCAACTCTTATCCTCCAACAATATATCTCTTCCCCCATGGACATAAGCTTTCTCCAACATTTGAGTGAAAACATGGGCAACCAAATTAAAGAGAATGGGGAATAAATATAACCTTCCTTCTAAACCCTTACCACTAATAATGTAAGGTCAATTCCGTTAGTGTCAATATTCCTGACACATAATTAACCTTGAAAGAGAACCAACTTAAACCACCCAATCCACTTCTCACCAAAACCTCTAGATGCAAGAACTTCCAAAAGGAATCCCCATCTTACACTATCATAGACCTTTTCATAGTCAAGCGTAAGAATAAGGGGACTATATTTAGAAGAGTTCTCATGATAACTTCATGTTCCATAACCACACTTTCAAATATAAATCCACCTGTATTAAAAATTTGTTTGATTAGTAGAATTCATTCCACCAAAAAAGGGGAAAACATGTTAGTCACGGCTTTAGTAAAAATCCTAACACTACAATTACTAGGACTAATAGGTCTAAAATTATGTATATTTTCAGCATTGCTCTCATTAGGAATAAGAGTAATAATATATAAGGTACGCATAAAAAGTTGTAAAGAGCCAAATTCAAAATCTCTAACAAGGATTATTAAAGCAGGAAAGAAAGACCATCTCCTCCAATAGCCCATGATAATAAGATCTTACAACATGGCGTTTGATGGCGCACATCGTGGATTTCTCCATCGTGTAGGTGATGAAGTGGCTGGACATTATCCAGGCCCTCTCCATCTGCCAAAGTAAGCCCACTGTGCCTACACATCATTGATGTTAGCGCTTGTCCTACTACAGAAGAAGTGGTCCACCGACTCACTGAGCTCCGGTGTACCATGAATGTGCCCTTGTCCTAGAAAACGTTCCTCGGAGACTACCTGGACGTGCTCTAGACATAGATGTTGTAAGTCCTCCCTAGATTGTTGTTGGTTGTGAATTCCATCTGCAAGTTCTGTCACCTCCAAGTGGACCAAGAGGGCATGTCCACGTCCCTCCTCTAGCCAATCGAAGCCGTGCTTGTTTGGGTCCGCCATGGAGCCTAGGATGTTCATGATCATGACGGAGAAGCAACATACCACAACAATTCCAAGTTGTTTGTGCAGTTTAGCAACCCGCTCTTTGATTAAGCAGGAACCAGGAACACACCCCCAAGTCCGACCGACACACTAAAAGCAGATAACTCGAAATTATAAACAAGCAAGTTAAATGTATCCTACACTGTTGTGCAAGGAGAAGGAGGCATACCTTTCTCTTCCATTTCCATTGTTTTTATTTTACGACGGTTCAGAATCTTTATAGAAACTTTGTGTCATGTAAGCTTATGCTCTGCAATCATCACTTTCCCAAATGTGCCTACATCTAATGTTTTGCCCAGATTGTAGCACTTCAATGCTTCAGAATGTCCACCCCCTCCGGTGTTTCCATCCGTTTTCACTATGCCAAAAAAGGGAGATAATATATGTGATTTAGTAAACATATTTATAGTTCAGACACAAGTTGATTGAAACTGGTGAAACATGACTTACACTAAATGTGCTGATCATGAATAACATGAAATATTTACAACCTATCACTTCTTAAATACTGGCCTTGAGGGTTAAATGACTGTGCTGGGCATAAATGACCACTATGGGACATCACTGGTGAGGGCAAGTGTGGTTCCATTAGAGGTTAACGAAATGGAGTTCCCTTCTCAAACAGGGAGTGGCACAGCATATTCGATCGCTGAAGTTTGGTTCAGTGAGATGATCGGCAACCAACATGTACTATCTTGTACAGATCGAGTAGGATCATGATATATTACCATAAAAATGGTTGCACGTGCATCAAGAATGACTATAGGCATTTTCTGATATGTAATGTATCTGGTCTGGCAACGATGGTTGGGATAACAACCACCGATAATGCTCGCTCGTACGTTGGATGCCCGGCCCTGGTGGGAAGACACAAATGACACATAAAATTCTAGGTAATGGGTTAACATGCAGAGTATTCTTGAAAGGTTCATAGATTCGTACGGGGATCTATAGCAAAGATCCCCATTGGAGGGAAGAAACAAGAAGGGACGGCATCGAAATCCCCACAACCACAAGTAGAGCAGCACGCAAACTGGACTAATAAATTTCACCCTTGAGCCAAAAGTAGAATGGACAAGCAGCACTCCCTGAGAACTAAAATTTAAGAGCACGCATGAACCGACCCAGCTCTCTACCAGGCCAAGCAAGCAACAACGACGCAAAAATGCTAAACTCCGGCATGAATTGCGCGACAAATGAGAAGTGCTATTGCCTTAATTACCTGACCAAATCCCGTGGTTGATCAACCACCCCGACACAGGTTTTATGGATGCTCTACCTCCGGCGGTGGGAGGGAATGTGTGCTTTAGGCTTTAGATGAGATAGAGCTTCTTAGATCGGGGCGGCATAACCGGAGAAACGGAAAGGTGAGCATTAGCGTCAACATTGCGCTTACCTAAGTGAGCATGTTGCTTTCCTCTTTCTCCTCTATCATTTCCCGGCCCCCACCCATTTTTCTCTCCTTCCTTTTGCAATGCTCTGCATGTGTCGATTGATTCCTCCGTCCATTGTTGGTTCATTTGGACGGTATAGGAATAGGATAGACAACAGAGATGCTTTTTAGTCGCCAGTAATGAGGCGCCGATGTGAAATATGTATGCCGTGCGGTCGTCATTGGAGGTGGGTGGGTTTAACTGGAACACCGTTGTTTCGTGCTTGAAGAGGATGTTGGCTATACTGGGTGCATATGCATGTTGGACTGTTTTCTCAGAATTTGTTTTGTTTTTCCATAGTAACAAAATGCCAACTAAAAAAATCAGCAGAAAAACACAAAAAAAATCACTACCTCTGCACCGGCCACGATCTTGATGGGTGCTTATTAATTTTCGCGTGTCACACCTAGACTGGGAAACGTTTCCCTATGATCGGCGGTCAAAACTTTAGCGTGTCACATCAAGCCACATTATACCTACCAATGCCAGGGCACCACATGTCCCTGCGGAACCACACACATCCCTTCTTTCTCACCTTCTGTTTCCATTATGTCGCCAGGGGCGGATTAAAGGGGAATGGGAAACGTTTCCCTTCAACCGACCGGCCAAAACTTCAGTGTGTCGCGTCACATGACGTTATACCTACCAATACCAGGGCGCCACATGTCCTTGTGGGCCGACACACATCCCTTCTTTCTTTCCTTCCATTTCCAATCTGCTTCCATGGATGGATTCAAGGGTAATGGCACACGTTTCTCTATGATAGACCGACCAAAAAGTTAGTTTGTCACGTCAGGCCACATTGTACTTACCAATGCCAGGGTGCCACATGTCCCGCGGGCCCAACCACATCCCTTCTTTCTCTCCTTCCATTTCCATTCTATCGCCGGGGACAGATTCAACAGGAATGGGAAACGTGTCCCTCTGACCAACCGGCCAAACCTCCAGACCTTCGCATCACGCCAAATTATACCTACCAACGACAGGGAGGCACATATTCTGACAGGTCCACGCACATCCCTTCTGTAACACTAGTTGGGCATGTAGTTGTTGGAAATTATCTCGGCCCTCACCATCTTCCCTTGAAGCCCTCCGTCCCTCGACAACATTGGTGCCATCTCTGTGCCCGACGTTGAAGAAATGTTCCTGTGATTCACAAAGCTTGCGCGCACCATGAATGTGCCCTTCTTCTGCAAATGGTTCTTACCGACCGCCTATGCGTGCTCTAGCTGTAGATGTTCTAGGTCCTTCCTAGAGTGGAGGTGGCTGTGAAATCTATATGCAAGCTCCACCGCCTCCTAGTGGACCCGGACATCACGCCCACGTCCCACCACTCACCAATGGACATCGTGCATGATTAGGTCTGCCATACAGCCCATGGTGTTCGTGATGATGGAGAAGGATATAGAGCACGACAATTCTAGGATGTTTGTGAAGTTTATCAACACGCAGTTTTGCTACGATATCGTGCTCGACTTGATAGAGTCCATGACAGTGGTCTATGGTGGAACTACAAGCAGTGGAGCTGGCGTCGGAGTATACACAAAGAGATAGGCAGATGCCTCTCGCTCACATTAAGAGAAGATATATTGGCATGTTATCAGGAATGAATGTAAGTCTAGTTGCATGTACAAGGAACTAGAACCAGAAAAGTATAGCGAGGTCGAGTCCCTTCCATGTGTATCAAACACAAGTTGCGTATATCGGTGTCCCATTGACATGTCAACTTTAACAACAGGTAGTGTACACACTATAGGATTTTGTTGGTGAAAGTGAGGAAGGTTTCAAAGAGTTGCATCACAAGGAAAAAAGGGAGGAAGAAAGTAATTGCTAGTTATATTGAATAGATATAGTTGCTATTTCATATGTAGACATTTGGAAACTTTATTTATCTCTTGTCTAAATGATGTGGTTGGTAGTTTGAGATGGTAATAAACTATTACTATATCTTTTCTGGTGATATTTATTTCATTTACACGATAAAGCTGGTGGAGGAAAGTATTGTTTTATTTAAAGTGTTTTTTCCCATTTACTTCAGTAACTCGCGCATGCCTTGAACGTGCCCTTCCCCTTCTAAAGGGACGTCAATGATAGCATGGACGTGCTTCAGACATAGATATTATAAGTCCTCCCCCGAGAGATGGTGGTTTTGAACTCCATCTACTAGCTCTACCGCCTCCTAGTGGACCCGTACAGCGTGTCCACGTGTATCCTCTCGTCAATTGACCATGTTCTCAGCTAGATCAACGCCATGCATCCCATGGTGTTCACGATCATGGAGCAAAGGAGATAACACAAAAATTCATAGTTGGTGGAGTAGTTTAGAAACACACTCTTCTACTATAGTGGCATGTTCAACTAGGTGGAGGCTATGTCGGTGATCCATGCTAGCACAACAGGAAATGGAGCAAGAGCGGACGCGTACATCTAGAGGCAGATCTTCGACGTCATGTGTCGATAAGGTAGCACCATCTCGGAGCACTGCAAGACGCTCGCATGCATGCAACGTCAGCTCTGGTGCATGATTATCAAACAGGTGCCATTAAGGCTAAAAGAGGCCCATCAGGTGGGCAAGCTACTATGTGTATTCTTTGGCGCAAGGTTTCACATCTAGGAGACCGGCTGATGCCTCCCACTCACATAATTTGAAGATATATAGACAACATATCGCCCAAAAGGTAAGTCGGGTTGGGTGAACATGGAACTTGAGCCAAAAATAGTATACCTTGGCCAAGTGGCATCCATGTATCCCAAACTCAAGTAACGTATACTCGTGTTTCATTGACATATCAACTCCAGTGGCAGGTAGTGTAAATGTAGGATTTTTTGGTGGAAAGTGCGGGGAAAACATCATAAAGCTCCTTAAGAGATGAATCCTCACTCCCGAAATATCAGGATAATCCAAAAATTGTACCTTGAGAGATGAATCCCCAACGCAAATGTCATGCCAAAATTTAACACTAGAACCATTTCCAAATCTACATATTTAAAAGAGCTTAGAAGTAGTCAAAGAACAAATTAATCCCTCTAGAAGAGAGAACAGACACCTCGTTTAGACAAAAAAAAATCGGCTTAGGGGTCCCATATTTAAAATTAACAAGTCTTTTCCAACTCTTATCCTCCAACAATATATCTCTTCCCCCATGGACATAAGCTTTCTCCAACATTTGAGTGAAAACATGGGCAACCAAATTAAAGAGAATGGGGAATAAATATAACCTTCCTTCTAAACCCTTACCACTAATAATGTAAGGTCAATTCCGTTAGTGTCAATATTCCTAACACATAATTAACCTTGAAAGAGAACCAACTTAAACCACCCAATCCACTTCTCACCAAAACCTCTAGATGCAAGAACTTCCAAAAGGAATCCCCATCTTACACTATCATAGACCTTTTCATAGTCAAGCGTAAGAATAAGGGGACTATATTTAGAAGAGTTCTCATGATAACTTCATGTTCCATAACCACACTTTCAAATATAAATCCACCTGTATTAAAAATTTGTTTGATTAGTAGAATTCATTCCACCAAAAAAGGGGAAAACATGTTAGTCACGGCTTTAGTAAAAATCCTAACACTACAATTACTAGGACTAATAGGTCTAAAATTATGTATATTTTCAGCATTGCTCTCATTAGGAATAAGAGTAATAATATATAAGGTACGCATAAAAAGTTGTAAAGAGCCAAATTCAAAATCTCTAACAAGGATTATTAAAGCAGGAAAGAAAGACCATCTCCTCCAATAGCCCATGATAATAAGATCTTACAACATGGCGTTTGATGGCGCACATCGTGGATTTCTCCATCGTGTAGGTGATGAAGTGGCTGGACATTATCCAGGCCCTCTCCATCTGCCAAAGTAAGCCCACTGTGCCTACACATCATTGATGTTAGCGCTTGTCCTACTACAGAAGAAGTGGTCCACCGACTCACTGAGCTCCGGTGTACCATGAATGTGCCCTTGTCCTAGAAAACGTTCCTCAGAGACTACCTGGACGTGCTCTAGACATAGATGTTGTAAGTCCTCCCTAGATTGTTGTTGGTTGTGAATTCCATCTGCAAGTTCTGTCACCTCCTAGTGGACCCAGAGGGCATGTCCACGTCCCTCCTCTAGCCAATCGAAGCCGTGCTTGTTTGGGTCCGCCATGGAGCCTAGGATGTTCATGATCATGACGGAGAAGCAACATACCACAACAATTCCAAGTTGTTTGTGCAGTTTAGCAACCCGCTCTTTGATACGTCTCAAACGTATTTTTTTACTATTCCATGCTTTTATGGTATTAATCTTGGATGTTTCATATGCAATTGTATATCATTTTTTGGGACTAGCCTATTAATCTAGTGCCTAGTGCTAGTCGTTGTTTGTTTTGCTTTTCAGGAAATCAATATCAAACAGAGTTCAAACACATAAAAACTTTGGATTAATTTTTTCTAGACCAGAAGAGACCCTAGAAGGTTGGGGAGAAGACCTAAAGAGTCACGAGGGAGCGACAAGCTCAGGAGGCGTACCCCCAGGTTGTGGGCCCCTCGTGGCACGTCTTAACCTAATCCCGCCTTTATAAATTCTCAAATATTCCCCTAACATTAGAGAGCCACCCGAAATACTTTTTCCACCGTCGCAAGTTTCTGTTCCCACGAGATCCCATCTGGAGGCCTTCTCCGGTAGTCTACCGGAGGGGGAATCGATCACGGAGCGGATCTACATCAACCTTACTGCCCTTCCTATGATGTGTGATTAGTTTACCACAGACCTAAGGGTCCATAGACAGTAACTAGATTGCTTCTTCTCTCTCTTTGATCTTCAATACAATGTTCTCCTTGATGTTCTTAGAGATCTATTTAATTTAATGACTTTTTGCGGCTTATTTGTTGGGATCCGATGAACTGTGAGTTTATGATCAGATTATCCATGAATATTATTTGAGTTTCCTCTGAAATCTTTTATTCATGATTGTTGTAGTTTTCTATTTCTCTCCGACCTATTAATTTTGTTTGGCCAACTAGATTGATTTTTCTTGCAATGGGAGTGGTGCTTTGTGACGGATCCGATCTTGCGGTGCTCAATCCTAGTGACAGGAGGGGACATGGCATGTATTTATATCGTTGTCATTAAGGATAAAAAGATGGGGTTTATTCATGCGTCACTTTACTTTGTCTACATCATGTCATCTTGCTTAAGGCTTTACTCCGTTCTTTATGAACTCAATACTCTAGATGCATGTTGGATAGCGGTCGATGTGTGGAGTAATAATAGTAGATGCAGAATCGTTTCGGTCTACTTGTCTCAGACATGATGCCTATATACATGATCATTTCCTTGGATATCGTCATGATTATCTGTTTTTCTATCAACTAGCATAGTGGCCCTCTCGATGTGCGGGCTAGAATTGTATAACGTTTTTTAATGAGAACATATTATTTGATTTTTTAAAGATAAAATGGAACCAAATGTGATATGTTTACAAATGTAAGATTTGTACAAGGATAGTTCTTTCTTAGGTATGGTACATTTTTTTGATGAAGACATATGTTATCCATTAATCACTTTAGGTCTACTTATGCATGTCGTACTAACCATCTTCTTTATGATTTTTGAGGGCATCATCATTAACATGACCTAAGTGATACTCATGTTGCACTATTCAAAGTAGTATAGTTCTATAGAGATATGAATTGTTATCTTAAATGAGATATGACAATAGAGAAATATCTTTAATCAATTTTTACTTGTGGATAAATGTTGTACTAATTATAGAAACACACCATATCGTGACCATATGCATCATTTTCTTTTTAGGACGAAACTTAATAATTACTGGTAGTAAACATCGACAAATTGTGCTATGTGGGATATTTCTAGATTGGTTGTTCGTTTTCAAGTTAATCGGCTTATGGGTAAAACATACGATAACTATCAACCACACTAAGCTTTAACCCGAAGACCAGACACTACATACTTGCGCTCTCCATGTTTTCTAAGAAGGACAAAAATAAGTTGTTAGATAATCGTTAGTGTCTTACCATGTAAGTATCCCATTAAACCATTATATATAAAATTACACAACATCTGGAAGACATAGCGTGTGCGCAAAAAGCATCTCGTGTGGTGCCGTAATAAGGAGCACATGTAAAGTCTAGAGACATGCAATTTAGAAAACACAGTAGGGAACTAAATAATGTACCTCATATTCAACTGCTATTGTGTATTCAACGGCCTTCCAACATACACCTTTACATATGTACCATCAACATAATCACACACTATATTTATCACACAGAGCCAAAAAAATGAACCATACAAAACTATGCCTGTGAAATAAGTTGTTATATAGTCGGTAGTGTCTTAACAAGTAGTTCTTGCATTAAAACATTTTATATAAAATTATGCAGCATCTGGAAGACATAACGTGTGCACAAAAAGCATCTCGTGTGGCGTGGTAATAGGTAACACTTGTAAAGTCTAGATGGCCTGCAATCTAGAAGACACAGTTGGGAACTAAAAATGTACCTCATATTCAACAACTATGGTGTATTCAATGGCCTTCCAATATACGCATATAGCCCTATACATATGTACTATCAATATAATCACACACTATATTTAGCAGACAAAGGCAAACAAAAAAAGAACCATACAAAACTATGCCTGTGAAATTCTGAGATAAGTATTAAATAATTGATAGATTACATACAGATCTGCACTTGTCTAAAAATCATGACCCGTTCTGCCAAAGGAGGCAAGAGAAAAACTAAATCATTCACTAAAGAGCATCTAGCAAGACATTTCACAATTTAGAACCATACATCATACATTCGGTCAAGAAGTTGGTACAGAATATGATAACCAACTTACTGAAGCATTATTGTTATTTGCAATCATATTATCTCAAGCTTATTATTTTTGTTAGCTCATGGGGTTGACTCCGGAAAATACTTTTCTCAAGAGTTGTAGAAACCAAACTAAAAGAAGTTCACAAACCTTCCTTGGTATTTTTGAGATTTTTTCGTGGCGCTAATTCTAGGAAATAAAGAGTGTGGTATGCATATAAATAAAACCACACGTGAAATTATTTGAGAGCCTTTTACACATGCTACTCTATGCAGGGAAGAGAAACGCTAGTGAAAACATATAAATTATGTGAGGCCCACATATACTGTAATTTGTGCTTGGAACCTGCATTTCCTTTCTCTTTGGCCTATAAATCTCTATTCCTAATGGAGCAGTTGGTGAATAGTCCGCGCGGTTTATTTTCGCTGGTTTTTTTCGTCATCCTCCCATCTCTAGTTTTTTTCATCATCCTTCCACCTCTGTTAACTCGCAACCCTCACCCACCCCATCCCATCCCACGCAGACGCAGGCACCCAAAAAAACCCACCCCGCACAAAAAACAGTCCTCTCAATCCCTGCCACCGACTCTTCGTTGCCGCCGCCGCCGCCGTCCGAGGGGAGACGCCGCCGCCGCGTCTCCAGGGCAGGGCGGCTTGAATCCCTGTCGCCGGGATCGCCCCCGCCGAACTTCGGGCCATGGCGAGATCCAGCAGGCCATGGCGGCGATCAGCGCCGGGACAGGACCAGGAGGCCGCCGGCGTGTCCCTGATCCGTGACCCCGACGCCATGGAGCTGCTTGTCAAGGTCCGACCCCCTGCCCTTCACGTCCCTAGTGTCAGGGTCTTCGATTCCCTTCCCTGATGCCGCTTCCTCTTCCTCAAGCACGCGCAGGTCCAGCGGAAGGAAGGGCAAAGAGGAGGTCTAGCCTTTCTCACGCGGCACGCAGGCACTCACGCAACCACCACGGAAAATGCCGGGAGGGAATCCTAGCCGCCTGCCCGGCCATGGCCGCCAGCGCAGCACAGGTATGAATTGAATCCCTGGTCCCCATCTCCTCTCGTCTCTTCCCTCTAGGCAAGGGAGGAGGTCTGCTCCTTCCTTCTCCACCTGCAGAGAGGCGAATCCTTCTCGGATGGCCCCGATCTGGTTTCATCTTTCACTAATTAATTTGATTTCATAAAAGATCAACTTTGATCAATGGAAACTGCCACGCTGTTTTGGTTCTACAGTATGTAGAAGTAGGATCTTAACTGTTGGTGTCTCAATCCAATCTGAAAATGCTGCAGGTTGTCATGGTAAATTATTAAGTTGTTATTTCTCTTGTTCTTCTTGCGTGGCAGGATTCGGTTTTTGTACAACACCATCACCAATGCAAACGACAAGGGCTTTAGCGTGCCAGTCACCTCGGTGTTGCTGCTTTTGGACGACGGCGGCGGCGGCGCTGTTCGACAATAGCTACAAAAACAGCCACGGTGAGCTCCTCTCCTTGCCTCCAGCAATTGTGCTTGCTTGATGCTGCTGTGAGTCGTCACCGTCCAGAATCAGGCTTGGTTGGTGGTCACTATTTTTTTTATGTGCTTCAACTCAAAAAATAAATACTCTGCCTGTTTAATTACGCTTAGGAACTGGAACCTACCAATTCGATTCCTTCTCGTTTGCCAAATGCCACAATCTGAAATAATTTGCTTTGTTTGCCGCTGGTCTTAATCTACTTGCATGCTTGACTGAATTTATTCTGCCAATTGCTGCCCGTCAAGGAGTGGACCTCTCCGGTGCACAGCTGGGCGTCATTCAGGAAGAGCACCAGCGTCATGCCCAAGCTGGTGGCATACAGCCGGAGCTTCGTCGCGGAAAGTGTTGGGGAACGTAGTAGGAATTCAAAATTTTCCTACGTGTCACCAAGATCTATCTATGAAGAGACTAGCAACGAGGGGAAGGAGCGTGCATCTACATACCCTTGTAGATCGTTAAGCGGAAGCGTTCAAGAGAACGGGGTTGATGGAGTCGTACTCGTCGTGATTCAAATCACCGAAGATCCTAGTGCCGAATGGACGGCACCTCCGCGTTCAACACACATACAGCCCGGTGACGTCTCCCATGCCTTGATCCAGCAAGGAGAGAGGGAGAGGTTGAGGAAGACTCCATCCAGCAGCAGCACAACGGCGTGGTGGTGATGGAGGAGCGTGGCTATCTTGCAGGGCTTCGCCAAGTACCACAGAAGAGGAGGAAGAAGAGACGCAGGGCTGCACCAACGAGAGATCGAATCGCGTGTTATGGGTAGCCCCTAGGCCTCATATATATAGGGGAAGGGGAGGGGCTGCGCCCCCTCTAGGGTTCCCACCCCTAGGGGGGCGGCAGCCCTAGATGGGGAACAAGGGTGGCGGCCAAGAGGGGAGAGAGGGATGGCGCCCCTAGGGTGGGCCTTAAGGCCCATCTAAGCCTAGGGTTTCCTCCTTTTTTCCTCCTAGCTGCCCTTGGGCCTTGTGGGAGGCGCACCAGCCCACTTAGGGGCTAGTCCCTCACCACCCTTGGCCCATGCAAGCCTCCGGGGCAGGTGGCCCCACTTGGCGGACCCCCGGGACTCTCCCGGTGGTCCCGGTACGTTACCGATAAACCCCGAAACTCTTCCGGTGACCAAAACAGGACTTCCCATATATAAATCTTTACCTCCGGACCATTTCGAAACTCCTCATGACGTCCGGGATCTCATCCGGGACTCCAAACAACATTCGGTAACCATATACAAACTTCCTTTATAACCCTAGCGTCATCGAACCTTAAGTGTGTAGACCCTACGGGTTCGGGAGACATGCAGACATGACCGAGACGTTCTCCAGTCAATAACCAACAGCGGGATCTGGATACCCATGTTGGCTCCCACATGTTCCACGATGATCTCATCCGATGAACCACGATGTCATGGACTTAATCAATCCCGTATACAATTCCCTTTGTCTATCGGTACGATGCTTGCCCGAGATTCGATCGTCGGTATCCCGATACCTTGTTCAATCTCGTTACCAGCAAGTCTCTTTACTCGTTCCGTAACACATCATCCCGTGATCAACTCCTTGATCATATTGTGCACACACTAGTAGAAAAAGGGTCAAACGTGAAGCACATTAGTGCCGGTTTGTATTTGAGCTGGCACTAATGTGCACATTAGTGCCGGTTCGTGGTGGCGATCAATAGTACCAGTTCGTGGCGAACCTTTAGTACCGGTTCATGCCACGAACCGGTACTAAAGAGGCTGTGTCATCCTGCGGTCAGGCTATGGCCCCACCATCACCATTTAGTGCCGGTTCGTACCACGAACCGATACTAATGAGCGGTGCCGGTTACGGCAAGCTGTTTTTAGTCCCAGCTCGCCAAGAGAGAGGCAATATGAGCGGTTTATAAGCCATGAGTGCACAGACAATGACGAAGAGTTGCAATGCTCACCTACATGTTGATTTGCTTCAAGCCTTGCGGAATAGTATAGATTGCACTGAGCTATGTGCAGTGGCTTAGTGCAATCTACACTATTCCGAATGGCTTGAAGCAAATTAACCAGCATTGCACCTCTTTTTTTATTTTTAATAACTTATTTAAACTCCGGACTTCTTTTGTGTTCAGTATGCAGCATTTAAAGCTTATTATGCCTCAAGGTTGTTGTGGTTTGGAAATTATGGATTTGACAACCATGAATCATAGCTTTCTGTGTAAGTGACTTGGGAAACTCAAGTTTGGCAAACTCTATTGACTAGTAGAAAAACGGTCAAATGTGAACTCTGTTACATGGCCACACTTCAATGTTTTTTAAACTTATTTGAACTCCGGACTTCTTTTGTGTTCAGTATGCAGCATTTAAAGTGTCGTCATCAATATCCAACATGTTCTGACATCATTTGTTGTTTTTCGGTCATTTACCTAGCTAATTTGTTTAGAGAGCTAAATGACCGTGAAATTGAAAATCACTACAAAATGAATCCTGAAAATGTTGAAACTTGGCATGGTATCATCATATCACCCGCATAGCATGCGCGAAAGAGTAGAGAGGGTCACGGCAAAAACTGGATGCACTTCGTGTACAAACTGGACCTACTCTTTCCGAGTATCAAGGTTTCGGACGAGAACTCATCTGTTACATGGTCACTTCAATGTTTTTTAAACTTATTTGAACTCCGGACTTCTTTTGTGTTCAGTATGCAGCATTTAAAGCGACGTCATCAATATCCAACATGTTCTGACATCATTTGTTGTTTTTCGGTCATTTACCTAGCTAATTTGTTTAGAGAGCTAAATGACCGTGAAATTGAAAATCACCACAAAATGAATCCTGAAAATGTTGAAACTTGGCATGGTATCATCATATCACCCGCATAGCATGCGCAAAAGAGTAGAGACGGTCACGGCAAAAACTGGACGCACTTCGTGTACAAACTGGACCTACTCTTTCCGAGTATCAGGGTTTCGGACGAGAACTCATCTGTTACATGGCCACTTCAATGTTTTTTAGACTTATTTGAACTCCGGACTTCTTTTGTGTTCAGTATGCAGCATTTAAAGCGACGTCATCAATTTTCAACATGTTCTGACATCATTTGTTGTTTTTCGGTCATTTACCTAATTGTTTAGAGAGCTAAATGACCGTGAAATTGAAAATCACTACAAAATGAATCCTGAAAATGTTGAAACTTGGCATGGTATCATCGTATCACCCGCATAGCATGCGCGAAAGAGTAGAGAGGGTCACGGCAAAAACTGGACGCACTTCGTGTACAAACTGAACAAACTCTTTCCGAGTATCAGGGTTTCGGACTATGCAAAAATAAGTAATGCAGAAAATAAAATAACTATACAAAAAAATTACTCAAAAATAAATAGAAGAAAATAAATAATGCAGAAAAAAAACTATATAAAAAACTACTCAAAAATAAATAAATAAAAATAAGTAATGCAGAAAAGAAAAAACTATATAGCAAATTTGTTGGCGCACTGCCCTGTGGGTCTACCAGACCTAGGGTGTGCAAATGCAGGCCCAGAAGGGCCAGCAGACTCACAGGGCAGCGCGCCCTAATTAATTAGGCCTAGAAGCCTGCTATATAGAGGAGTTCGAAGAGGTAGTCGCGGCTTGGTTTATAAACCAGTACGGCTGCCCTTCGCCGGGCAAGGTGGGACTAAATTTTGGGGTGGCAGCGCAAACTCTAAATACAGCAAAAAACTAAATGAAAAAAGCCCACCTACTGGGCCACAGCGGCCTGCATACGACTAGAAACCCAACCTGTTGTTGGGCCAGGATGCAGGCCCGCAAGCCCAATAGGCCCCACAGGGCAGAGTAGCAGAGGTAGGCCCAGAAGGCCTGCTTTAGAGAGGAGCTCGAGACAGCAGCGGCTGCGGGGCTTATAAGCAGGTGCGAGTGCCCCTCGGCTAGCGAGGTGGGACTAAACTTTTGTGCACCGCGGGTGGCAGCGCACCCTCTTTAGTACCGGTTCGTGGCTCCAACCGGTACTAAAGGGGGGGTATTTAGTACCGGTTCGTGGCACGAACCGGTACTAAAGGTGTCGTTTCCCGCCGCTTGGCCTGGGGAAAATAGGCCTTTAGTACCGGTTGGAGCCACGAACCGGTACTAAAGGCCAATCCTATATATACAGCACTTACGAAAATTTCAGTTTCAACTCCACTTCGTCTCCAACTTCCGCCGCGCGCGCCGCTCGATCCCGTCGTCGCCGTCCGTCGTCATCGTCGCTGTCCCCGCCGCCGCCCGTCGTCGTCGTCGTCTCGCGCTGCCGCGCGCCCCGAACGCCGCCGCCCTCCGTCGTCATCGCCGCGGCTGTACGTCTCTCTCTCGCTCTCGCACACACATACACACACATACACACACACATACACACACACACCGGCGTCCCCGCCCCGTACGCCGGCGCCCCCGCTCGTACGTACGGGGCGGCGGCATATGGGGCCGCACACACACACATATACCACACATGCACACACACACGCATACACACACACATACACACATACGTACACACATATGTATACGTATATATACACACACATGCATACACACATACATTTTTTTTTACTTATTTTCTGTTTTTTAGAAAAGTTAATTAGATAATCGAATGTTAGATTAATGTCGAATGTTAGATGAATTAGCTAGCTAGATAGAAAAATTGTCGAACTAGAGATTAGAACTAGTTGAATAATTAATATAACTAGTTTATTTTTAATAAGAAAATTTAGGTATATGAGATTAGAACTAGTTGAATAATTAATATAACTAGTTTATTTTTAATAAGGAAATTTAGGTATATGAGATTAGAACTAGTTGAATAATTAATATAACTAGTTTATTCTTAGTAAGAAAATTTAGGTATATGAGATTAGAACTAGTTGAATAATTAATATAACTAGTTTATTTTTAGTAAGAACATTTAGGTATATGAGATTAGAACTAGTTGAATAATTAATATAACTAGTTTATTTTTAGTAAGAAAATTTAGGTATATGAGATTAGAACTAGTTGAATAATTAATATAACTAGTTTATTTTTAGTAAGAAAATTTAGGTATATGAGATTAGAACTAGTTGAATAATTAATATAACTAGTTTATTTTTAGTAAGAAAATTTAGGTATATGAGATTTGATGATCTAATTAAAATATTATTTGTTAATGAATTAGATAGAAAAGTTAAATATATAGTAATGTCAATTGAATATATAGTTAGATATATTAATGTCAAATGTTAGATGAATATATATTTGGCTAGATATAGGTGTTTAATGTTTCACCTATATGAACATAGGAAATGTCATCTGACGACAAAAAACATTTTATTATGTGCGAACACTGTGAAGACCAGCGCGGCCTGTGCGAACAAAATTTCCTTGTTAATGGTAGGCGCTTCAGCATCAAGCTGGATGAGACATTCGAAGTTGATACAGTAAGTCACTTTGTCAATTATTATTTGAATGCAAAACTTATGCTTCATTTGCTTCAACTTATAATTTTAAATTTTCACTATTCTACTAGCGCATCCCCTGCCATGCAAGAATTTTTGTCTTGGATAAGATAGGTTTCAGTGCTATAGATGATATGGAGGTAAAGAGAGTTTACTTGAAGACGCAGCATGGGTATACTTTCAACGTCAAATTATATAATGGAGACACATACACCCATTTTGAATGCAAAACTTGGCAAGCACTATGCAAGGCTTATGCATTTGAGCCTGATATGGTTATCACCTTTGATATTCGTCCGGAAGATGATATTGAAGGTAATATAGACATCTGGGTCGATGTGCAAACGCCTCCGGTTCTACCATTTGGTGAGTTTTTCTCAACCATTCATGCATATGTTTATGTCTTTCGTATAGTTTATTCAAAAATAGTTGACAACTATTTTGTATTGTCAGCTTATTTCGGTTCAAGCAAACATGTCCGGCGCTTGGTAGACAGGACCTACTACTGCCCCGGGGCTCAACTAAACTGCGAGGAGATAAGTCATTATGTTTCATGGCTTGAGGATCTTAATACTGTCAAGACAAATTTTTTCCCTACACTTAGAAATGTTAGTACTCAAAACGTGCGACCAATGGTGATCGTATTGAACTACGGTCACATCTATAATCAAAAGATGGTAAGATTTTAAATATTTGTCCTTAATTAGTGCATCTTTTGCATACATTATTTTTGAAGCTAAACTTTCATTGCTTAGTATATTAATTACTATACGATGTTGTTCAACAGGGACTTCCGATGACAGTTGTGCCCCAGTGGATCGAGACAAAAGGTCGCATGTCAATGGTTAGCTTACGACCAAGATTTCCTACATTGCACATGAGTGCATTCAGGATTTCTAAAAGCGAAGAATGCTTAATAGTGAAAGATTGAAGCAAAATTGTTAACGATCGCAGAGAAGTACTAGGGGGCAGTAAGGAAAAGCGCAACCCAAGATTAGGAGACAGATTCATCTGCATGCTCCAGTATGATGAATCAGGAGAGCTATACATGTTCTATGCTATTCTACCTGAGAGGGAGCAGCGGGATCAGTAGCTACTCTTCACGCTCTTAATTAGTACTTGTCTCATGGATCCGTGTCCTGAACTTCGATGTTGGTGATGATTAATTATGTTGAACTTGATGATATCTCTTTGCTTCTGTTACAAAGTGAATGTTTCCTCTTTAAGCTTGCCAACGTTGATGATGAATTACATAGCTAGCGGTAATGACTATGATGATTAAATAGTGGTAATTAGACGACCACGATGATTTTTAGCTAGCTAGAGTTTATTTATTTATTAATATGCGATGATGATGATGATGATGACGACTACAACTCATTATAATGTAAAACAATCCTAAATTAAATTGATAACACAAATTTAATTGAAAAATACAAAATAAAACAAAAACCCACAACCATTTAGTACCGGTTGGTTTTACCAACCGGTACTAAAGGGCTCCCGGCCCCCGGAGCTGGCTCGTGCCACGTGGTACCCCTTTAGCACCAGTTCGTGTTGAACCGATACTAAAGGGGGGGGGGCTTTAGTGCCGAAATAATAGTGCCGGTTCCATAACCGGCACTAAAGGCCCTTACGAACCGGTGCTAATGCCCGGTTTTCTACTAGTGATATTATGATGATGTCCTACCGAGTGGGCTCAGAGATACCTCTCCGTCACATGGAGTGACATATCCCAGTCTCGATTCGTGCCAACCCAACAGACACTTTTGGAGATACCCGTAGTGTACCTTTATAGCCACCCAGTTACGTTGTGACGTTTGGTACACCCAAAGTATTCCTACGGTATCCGGGAGTTGCACAATCTCATGGTCTAAGGAAATGATACTTGACATTAGAAAAGCTTTAGCATACGAACTACACGATCTAGTGCTATGCTTAGGATTGGGTCTTGTCCATCACATCATTCTCCTAATGATGTGATCCCGTTATCAACGACATCCAATGTCCATGGTCAGGAAACCGTGACCATCTATCGATCAACGAGCTAGTGCAACTAGAGGCTTACTAGGGACATGGTGTTGTCTATGTATCCACACATGTATCTGAGTTTCCTATCAATACAATTCTAGCATGGATAATAAACGATTATCATGAACAAGGAAATATAATAATAACCAATTTATTATTGCCTCTAGGGCATATTTCCAACAGTCTCCCACTTGCACTAGAGTCAATAATCTAGTTCACATCGCCATGTGATTAACACTCACAGGTCACATCGCCATGTGACTAACACCCAAGAGTTTAATAGAGTCAGTAGTCTAGTTCACATCACTATGTGATTAACACTCAATGAGTTCGAGGTTTGATCATGTTGCTTGTGAGAGAGGTTTTAGTCAACGGGTCTAAACCTTTCAGACACGTGTGTGCTTTACAAATCTCTATGTCATCTCCTAGATGTAGCTACCACGTTCTATTTATACGAATCCAGTTTACTAACCGAATAATCTGGATTAGTGTCAAAGATTGCATCGGCGTAACCCTTTATGACAAACTCTTTTACCACCTCCATAATCGAGAAAATTCCTTAGTCCTCTAGTTACTAAGGATAACTTTGACCGCTGTCCTATGATCCATTCTTGGATCACTCTTGTACCCCTTGACTGACTCATGGCAAGGCACACTACAGGTGCGGTACACAGCATAGCATACTGTAGAGCCTATGTCTTAAGCATAGGGGATGACCTTCGTCCTTTCTCTCTGTTCTGCCGTGGTCGAGCTTTAAGTCTTAACTTCGTACCTTACAACTCAGGCAAGAACTCCTTCTTTGACTGATCCATCTTGAACACCTTCAAGATCATGTCAAGGTATGTGCTCATTTGAAAGTACCATTAAGCGTTTTGATCTATCCTTATAGATCTTGATGCTCAATGTTCAAGCAGCTTAATCCAGGCTTTCCATTGAAAAATACTTTCCAAATAACCCTATATGCTTTCCAGACATTCTACTTCATTCTGATCAACAATATGTCAACAACATATACTCATCAGAAATTCTATAGTGCTCCCACTCACTTCTTTGGAAATACAAGTTTCTCATAAACTTTGTTTACACCCAAAATCTTTGATCATCATCAAAGCATACATTCCAACTCCGAGATGCTCACTCCAGTCCTTAGAAGGATTGCTGGAGCTTTGCATACTTATTAGCATCTTTCGGGATTGACAAAACCTTCCGTTTGTATCACATACAACCTTTCCTCAAGAAAATCATCGAGGAAACAATGTTTTGACATCCTATCTGCAAGATTTCATAAATAATGCAGTAATTGCTAATATAATTCCAACAGACTCTTAGCATCGCTACGAGAGAGAAAGTCTCATCGTAGTCAACTCCTTGAACTTGTCAGAAAACATCTTAACGACAAGTCGAGCTTTCTAAATGGTGACATTTACCATTATTGTCCGTCTTCCTCTTAAAATCCATCTGTACTCAACAGCCTCACGACCATCGAGCTGTTCTGTCAAAGTCTACACTTTGTTTCCCATACATGGATCCTCTCTCGGATTTTATCGCCTCGAGCCATTTATCGAAATCCAGGCCCACCACCGCTTCTCCATAGCTCGTAGGTTCATTGTTGTCTAGCAACATGACTTCCAAGACAGGATTACGTACCAATAAGAAGTAGTACGCATCCTTGTCATCCTACGAGGTTTGGGAGTGACTAGATCCGAAGTCTCATGATCAATATCATAAGCTTCCACTTCAATTGGTGTAGGTGCCACAGGAACAACTCTTTGTTCCCTGCTATACACTAGTTGAAGTAACGGTTCAATAACCTCATCAAGTATCCACCATCCTCCCACTCAATTCTTTCGAGAGAAACTTTTCCTCGAGAAAGGACCCGATTCTAGAAACAATCCCTTATTGCTTTCGGATCTGAGACAGGAGGTATACCCAACTGTTTTGGGTGTCCTATGAAGATGTATTTATCCGCATTGGGTTCGAGCTTATCAGCCTGAAACTTTTTCATATAAGCGTCGCAGCCCCAAACTTTTAAGAAATGACAGCTTAGGTTTCTCTAAACCATAGTTCATACGGTGTCATCTCATCGGAATTACGTGGTGCCCTATTTAAAGTGAATGTGGTTGTCTCTAATGCCTAACCCATAAACTATTGTGGTAATTCGATAAGAGACATCATGGTATGCATCATATCCAATAGGGTGCAGTTATGATGTTCGGACACACCATCACACTATGGTGTTCCAGGCTGTCAAACAATTTCCACAATGTCTTAATTCTGTGCCAAACTCGTAATTCAGATATTCATCTCTATAATCATATCATAGATCTTTTATCCTCTTGTCATGACGATCTTTCAACTTCACACTGAAATTACTTGAAACTTTCAATAATTCAGACTCGTGATTCATCAAGTAAACATCTACTCAAATCATCTGTGAAGTAAGAACATAACGATATCCACTACATGCCTCAGCACTCATTGGACTGCACACATCAAAATGTATTACTTCCAATTTCTAGTTCCATTTTACTGAAAACGAGGCTTTCAGTCATCTTGCCCATGTGGTATGATTTGCATGCCTCAACTGATTCAAAATCAAGTGAGTCCAAATGGTCCATTTGCATGGAGTTTCTTCATGCATATACACCAATAGACATGGTTCGCATGTCTCAAACTTTTCAAAAATGAGTGAGCCCAAAGATCCATCAACATGGAGCTTCCTCATGCGTTTTATACCGATATGACTTACGTGGCAGTGCCACAAGTAGGTGGTACTATCATTACTATCTTTTGGCATGAACATGTGTATCACTACGATCGAGATTCAATAAACCATTCATTTTAGGTGTAAGACCATCGAAGGTATTATTCAAATAAACAGAGTAACCATTATTCTCCTTAAATGAATAACCGTATTGCGATAGACATAATCCAATCATGTATATGCTCAACGCAAACACCAATCTCGATGGTAGAGGGAGCGTGCGATACTTGATCACATCAAGCTTGGAAACACTTCCAACACATATCGTCATCTCACCTTTAGCTAGTCTCCGTTTGTTCCGTAGCTTTTATTTCGAGTTACTAACACTTAGCAACCGAACCGGTATCTAATACCCTGGTGCTACTAGGATTACTAGTAAAGTACACATCAACACAATGTATATCCAATATACTTCTATCGACCTTGCCAGCCTTCTCATCTACCAAGTATCTAGGGTAATTCTGCTCTAGTGGCTGTTCCTCTTATTATAGAAGCACTTAGTCTCGGGTTTGGGTTTAACCTTGGGTTTCTTCACTAGAGCAGCAACTGAATTGCCGTTTCATGAAGTATCCCTTCTTGCCCTTTCCCTTCTTGAAACTAGTGGTTTCACTAACCATCAACAATTGATGCTCCTTCTTGATTTCTACTTTCGTGGTGTCAAACATCGCGAATATCTCAAGGATCATCATATATGTCCCTGATATATCATAGTTCATCACGAAGCTCTAGCAGCTTGGTGGTAATGACTTCGGAGAAACATCACTATCTCATTTGGAAGATCAACTCCCACTCGATTCAAATGATTGTTATACTCAGACAATCTGAGCACAAGCTCAACAATTGAGCTTTTCTCCTTAGTTGGTAGGCTAAGAAAATAGTCGGAGTTCTTATACCTCTTGACGTGGGCACGAGCCTGAAACTCCAATTTCAGCCCACGAAACATCTCATATGTTTCGTGACGTTTCAAAACCGTCTTCGGTGCCTCAACTCTAAACCGTTTAACTGAACTATCATGTAGTTATCAAAACGTGTATGTCAGATGTTCGCAACATCCACAGACCACGTTCGAGGTTCAGCACACTGAGCGGTGCATTAAGGACATAAGCCTTCTATGAAGCAATGAGGACAATCCTCAGTTTACGCACCTAGTCCGCATAATTGCTACTATCAACTTTCAACTAATTTTTTTTTCTAGGAACATATCTAAACAGTAGAACTGAAGCGCGAGCTACGACATAATTTGCAAAATCCTTTTGACTATGTTCAGGATAATTAAGTTCATCTTATGAACTCCCACTCAGATAGACATCCCTCTAGTCATCTAAGTGATTACATGATACGAGTCAACTAGGCCGTGTCCGGTCATCACGTGAGACGGACTAGTCAACGTCGGTGAACATCTTCATGTTGATCGTATCTTCTATACGACTCATGCTTGACCTTTCGGTCTTCTGTGTTCCGAGGCCATGTCTGTACATGCTAGGCTCGTCAAGTTAACCCTAAGTGTTTTGCATGTGTAAAACTGTCTTACACCCGTTGTATGTAAACGTAAGGATCTATCACACTCGATCATCACGTGGTGCTTCGAAACGACGAACTGTAGCAACGGTGCACAGTTAGGGGAGAACACTTCTTGAAATTTTATGAGGGATCATCTTATTTACTACCGTCGTTCTAAGCGAATAAGATGTGTAAACATGATAAACATCACATGCAATCAAATAGTGACATGATATGGCCAATATCACTTTGCTCCTTTTGATCTCCATCTTCGGGGCTCCATGATCATCATCGTCACCGGCATGACACCATGATCTCCATCATCATGATCTCCATCATCGTGTCTTCTTGAAGTTGCCATGTCATCTATTACTTCTACTACTACAGCTAACGGTTAGCAATAAAGTAAAGTAATTACATGACGCTTATGTTGACACGCAGGTCATAAATAAATTAAGACAACTCCTATGGCTCCTGCCGGTTGTCATACTCATCGACATGCAAGTCGTGATTCCTATTACAAGAACATGATCAATCTCATACATCACATATATCATTCATCACATCCTTTGGCCATATCACATCACATAGCATACCCTGCAAAAACAAGTTAGACGTCCTCTAATTGTTGTTTGCATGTTTTACGTGGCTGCTATGGGTTTCTAGCAAGAATGTTTCTTACCTACGCAAAGACCATAATGTGATATGCCAATTGCTATTTACCCTTCATAAGGACCCTTTTCATCGAATCCGATCCGGCTAAAGTGGAAGAGACAGACACCCGCCAGCCACCTTATGCAACTAGTGCATGTCAGTCGGTGGAACCGGTCTCACGTAAGAGTACGTGTAAGGTTGGTACGGGCCGCTTCATCCCACGATGCCGCCGAATCAAGATAAGACTAGTAACGGCAAGCATATTGAACAAAATCAACGCCCACAACTACTTTATGTTCTACTCGTGCATAGAATCTACGCAATAGACCTAGCTCATGATGCCACTGTTGGGGAACGTAGCACAAATTCAAAATTTTCCTACGTGTCACCAAGATCTATCTATGGAGAGACTAGCAACGAGGGGAAGGAGAGTGCATCTACATACCCTTGTAGATCGTTAAGCGGAAGCGTTCAAGAGAACAGGGTTGATGGAGTCGTACTCGTCGTGATTCAAATCACCGAAGAAACTAGTGCCGAACGGACGGCACCTCCGCGTTCAACACACGTACAGCCCGGTGACGTCTCCCATGCCTTGATCCAGCAAGGAGAGAGGGAGAGGTTGAGGAAGACTCCATCCAGCAGCAGCACAACGGCGTGGTGGTGATGGAGGAGCGTGGCTATCCTGCAGGGCTTCGCCAAGTACCACAGAAGAGGAGGAAGAAGAGACGCAGGGCTGCACCAACGAGAGATCGAATCGCGTGTTATGGGCAGCCCCTACGCCTCATATATATAGGGGAAGGGGAGGGGCTGCGCCCCCTCTAGGGTTCCCACCCCTAGGGGGGGTGGCAGGCCTAGATGGGGAACAAGGGTGGCGGCCAAGAGGGGAGAGAGGGATGGCGCCCCTAGGGTGGGCCTTAAGGCCCATCTAAGCCTAGGGTTTCCTCCTTTTTTCCTCCTAGCTGCCCTTGGGCCTTGTTGGAGGCGCACCAGCCCACTTAGGGGCTGGTCCCTCACCACCCTTGGCCCATGCAAGCCTCCGGGGCAGGTGGCCCCACTTGGTGGACCCTCGGGACCCTCCCGGTGGTCCCGGTACGTTACCGATAAACCCCGAAACTCTTCCGGTGACCAAAACAGGACTTCCCATATATAAATCTTTACCTCCGGACCATTCCGGAACTCCTCGTGACGTCCGGGATCTCATCCGGGACTCCGAACAACATTCGGTAACCACATACAAACTTCCTTTATAACCCTAGCGTCATCGAACCTTAAGTGTGTAGACCCTACGGGTTCGGGAGACTTGCAGACATGACCGAGACATTCTCCGGTCAATAACCAACGGCGGGATCTGGATACCCATGTTGGCTCCCACATGTTCCACGATGATCTCATCGGATGAACCACGATGTCATGGACTTAATCAATCCCGTATACAATTCCCTTTGTCTATCGGTACGATACTTGCCCGAGATTCGATCGTCGGTATCCCTATACCTTGTTCAATCTCGTTACCGGCAAGTCTCTTTACTCGTTCCGTAACACATCATCCCGTGATCAACTCCTTGATCATATTTTGCACATTATGATAATGTCCTACCGAGTGGTCCTAGAGATACCTCTCCGTCACACGGAGTGACAAATCCCAGTCTCGATTCGTGCCAACCCAACAGACACTTTCGGAGATACCCATAGCGTACCTTTATAGCCACCCAGTTACGTTGTGACGTTTGGTACACCCAAAGTATTCCTACGGAATCCGGGAGTTGCACAATCTCATGGTCTAAGGAAATGATACTTGACATTAGAAAAGCTTTAGCATACGAACTACACGATCTAGTGCTATGCTTAGGATTGGGTCTTGTCCATCACATCATTCTCCTAATGATGTGATCCCGTTATCAACGACATCTAATGTCCATGGTCAGGAAACCGTGACCATCTATCGATTAACGAGCTAGTCAACTAGAGACTTACTAGGGACATGGTGTTGTCTATGTATCCACACATGTATCTGGGTTTCTTATCAATACAATTCTAGCATGGATAATAAACGATTATCATGAACAAGGAAATATAATAATAACCAATTTATTATTGCCTCTAGGGCATATTTCCAACAGAAAGGGGCGACCCTCCTCCTCCAAACAAGACCGTGGGCACGAGCGACGTGCTTGCCGCTGCCGAGGTAGAGGCGCCATTGGTGCCGAACGTTCTGCAGGAGATCGCCCAGAACAGGACGACCACGCCCGCGAGGCGGCGAGGCCTGCTCGGGTTCAAGCGAGTGTCAAAGTCGTTGTTGTTCGGGACCCTTCGTGCATCTCTCTCTCTCTCTCTCTCTCTCTCTCTCTCTCTCTCTCTCTCTTTATTTTCACATCATACTCTTCTAATGTGCAGGATGTTGCTCTCTGTTGCTACTGCTGTATGAATAAAGTGACAAGTCGCTGGTGTATGAATAAAGGTGAGTCACTCATTTTTTTTGAACAATACTGACTGGAGCACATACATATACGAAGATAGATAGATCTAATTTTAATGACCTTGTGTGCTGCCTGTTGTATGCATGTCGACTGAAAACAAATAAGTGGGTGTTGTTGGCTGTCTATCTCCTTTTAAGGTTTCACCTTTAAACTGTGCTTTCTTAATTTTCTTGAAGCAGGAAATCTTGTGAAACTTAAAAGGCATACAAAAACGTGATTTGCCTTCAAGTCAGTTTGCTTTCAACATATCTGAAAATAAGCAGGGCATTTGATTGGCCTATTTTCTTAGAACAAGACCAGCCAAACAGGGGCTCAGCATGTCTTTGGATGTTGAACTAAAATGATGATGATGATTTATGCTATGCTATGGTGACTTGGACTCTCTCTGTTTTCGAAATGCAGAGTGGGTAGCTAATTTGGTTTCCAGTATGAAGAATGAGACATAGCGCCGCTAGCTGGAGGAAGATTAATTTCAGCAACATGGTGGCCAGAGGTACATTCCTTACCAGAAATTATATATTGTAGTTGTTCAACAATTCTTTTTTGCCTGACTAACGCAGTTATTCAACTGAAACATCAACCTGCCTTTCTAACTCACATGGCGCAAGCAAAAGATGAAGAGGAAGCAGGAGAAGGACGGGAAATCCTCTGAAAAGGAATTTCAGTTCTAGAGAGCTTTGTTGGGTTACCACACCATATTTGTGCATGAAAGTTAAACCATCAGAGTGGGAGTTTGAGGCAACAGTAATGGCAAAACTTGGGCTGCTGACCGGAGCCCGCAATTTTGTTATTCTAGAACTAGCTTTTCTATGCTGGAATTTCTCCCAACCATCAAGGAAGTACGACTGGATGTCATCTTTTTGTCATTGTATAGGTGGATATGTTGGGGCACACGTCATTTTAACACCACTAGGTTTCTAAAGTAGCTGATTATAGTTTGGTAATGGACATACATTCTTTGAAGAATTAAAGGTATTACTCACTTGATTTAATAGCTCATTTTATGCATATTCAAAATACTGAATGATAGAATGATATGCTGCCCGTGATAGTTGTTTCTTGTTTTATTGGACGTTGGAGCTTTTATTTGTAATTTGATCTATTTATCCATTTTTTATCATGAATAGTACGACCAATGAGGTAGAGGTGAAATGCTCTGTAAATAAAGAGAGACTAAGATGATTTCCTATACTACAATTTTGTAGAGATGTGGAGAAGGAAAGTGTTACTGTTCTTTCAATAAAGTTTCATGTTCTGAGTCTGCATGGCATGAAATTCTCTAATTTTTTTCCTTTTAGTTTCTTCAGAGGAACAAGTCGCCATGGACAGGTGAGATCGAAAGATGGCACCATGGTCACGAGGAGCGACAACTGAGAGGATAGGAAACAAATACCGGCGGCCGCGACGGCCCGAGCGTTTGGGAGATGGGATGGAGTGGCGGTTGTGGGGCCGTGTCGACACGACCAGTTGCGAGAGCGGTGGCTGCACGGACGCACTTGTGGAGGTGTCGGTATGCACCCTGGTTTTGAGCCTGGTAGGATCCTCACTCTGCTCTGGCCTCAAGGGTATTCGTCTACTTCGTGTCGTGCTCTTGAGTTAGGATGATGCACTAATGAATGTTTGATTCTTTAACTTCTTCTTTTCCAGTCATCTCGGAACTATGTACTTCAGCACATCCTCTCATCTCTCTCTCCCTGGGATGCCCTGGCCTCTCCTTTCTTTGTCCGCGAGTGATGGCAGCAGGCGATCCGGGGAACGGGGCGTGGCAGACGGGAATGGGGACCGGTGGCAGCAGGGAGTGAGATTTGGTCTCTCTCTCTTCAAGAGGATGGTGCCATGACAAACTTTGTGATGCAAACGCATCATCTCTGCAACTTTCTAATGCAAACGAATCAGGTTCCATGACAGATTTGTTTTTTTGACAGTGAATATTGACAATGAACCATTTTTCTGCCTGACTTGAATCATCAATGTAATACGTTGTGTATTGCTGGTGAGATCTTATGTATTCCTTTAGTTTGTCTACACTCAACCAATTTTGAACTGTCACTCATATATGTTGTCTGTTATTTTATTTTTCCCAGGGAGAATGTGACGCCGGACACTACAGAAACGAGTTTAGTAAAGGATTAAAACTAATTGCCATATGATGGGAAATTGGTTTCCTATGCAATAAACTTTACATCCTCTTTTTTTTCTTTACAAGGGATGGTGACTATGATATTGTCTATATCTGGTGGTCTTAAAGGCTTTCAAGGGAAGCGCCACGTTGTTGCTTATTCCGTGCGATGAGCACTCTAATCTTCCTTGTATGATATTAGGATGTGAGCTTTCAAAATTTTATTTCATTAGTTAAAGCTGTTGTTGGCATTGTGATGAATTATAAAAAGGTTGTTTGTGCAAGGCTAATTGCCTCTTTTATTGTTGGGTAACCATCCTTTTCCCGCCAAAATACTTTCCCATGGTATAATTTATTGATGATATATGGTGTTAATATAATTGTAGTGTTGATTTTTCACATCCAAATGCATTGATATATAAGACTGAAAGTGTTTTGCTGTATGATTCCTGTAAAAGCAGTATTTAAGTTTTTCTGTGGTGAATGGTGTCTAACATATGAGAATATTTTCTATACCCATTTGACATTGGTCAGCTACATTTTCATCTTACTTTATATGAATTCTTTTCAGACTTGTAACCAACTATACACATCACATTCTGTACTACATTTATGTGCATTTGGATCTCGCCAAGGCTAAGGTACTGTGATTCAAGCTTTTCTTTCTAGCTAGGATTTTATTTTGTACAAACCGAGGAATATCTAACATACGAGCAGAAGGAAGCGCCGAGGAAGAGGGTAGAGGAGATGGACACCTAATCTGCAAGTTCCTGAATTTCAACGTTTTCCTGCAACAACACTTTCCCATGGTAGAATTTATATGCTGTGTTACTATTGGGTGTAGCAATTTCGCAACTCTGGGAAGAGCTTTTGTGGTAGGGCGTCAAATGTGCCATCACCCGCATCGACCTCTCGCCGATCGCTGTCGCGGTGATGTGCGACCAACGGGCGGAGCAGGGCACCAGTGATAAGTTCACCGATTTGGTCGACTCACCGTTCCCTTCCTCTGTCCATGCGACGCCGCCTGTCGTTGTTGGGTGTTAATTCGTTAGGCCCCTTATGGCGCTACATAGTGTGTTCATCTCGCCTGCCTTCTTATGAGAAATCATGTACTGAAGGTAAGATATTATTCATTTACATTTTATTTCTTTCTGATCATCGAGCAAGATCTTCGCTTTGGAGATCTTCTGACTACATGCACGAATTTTGGGTCCTACTTGCACAGTTTCCTGCATTTTTTGGGTTGAGAAATATCTTATAATTAACAGTACGATAATACTTGCAGGATTATCTCAGTAGTCAGCACCACCATCTGAGATCGCACATTTAGAACCACGGTGGCGCACAGAAAAGTAGTAGTATCAAGCTCATATGGTCAAATAACTAATATGAAATACTACCCTCAGTTTAGATCCATTTCAGAGGGTCTCATATCAACACCTATATGTGGGAGTTTCAGAATATAGACTTACTTATAAGCTCGGATAATATATTAAGCTTGAAATGTACTCCCTGGTTCTGTAGGGGTTTCTGAAATGAGTAGAAGATTAATATCTGCTAATTAACAGTACATATTGATTTACTTATCGATTTATTCAAATTCTATCGGATTTGTCTTGAATGTGATACTTTATTGACTGTACTGAACACTGGAAGCAAACTGTTTTATTATATAGGATTAGCCTGCATTAATTTCTTTATAAGTTCTCCTTGAGATCAATTTGCATACTTGGGCCACTAGGGCCTTTGGTTAGTTTGCAACTGGAATTCTAGACACGTATAATGAGTTCATGATGGAAATATATACGAGTATTCTCAAGGTATGGAAAATGTTTTAATTACTACCGGATGGAATTATTTTCACCATATTTCTAGATATCATTTCCTCTGACAACTGTGTGCGAGTTTGCGGAGGATCCAAAGTGATGCATAAAGTGGGCTATTTTGCCTTTAATTTATGTACTCATGAAATGGGAAATAACTAAATCAACCAATTTGCAATGTGAGCATTCATTGTTTCAGAAATTATGTTCTTCCATGTTAAAACTCCAGATGATGACTTATAATGCGCATATAGGATGGTTGCAAGTTAAGGAGGTGATTTTTGGTGCACCTTCTCAACTACATCGATAATGAAGCTATAAACAACATCCTTAAATTTTTACTCTATGCTTATGCAGCTGCATTGTAATACTCCTTAATTTGTAACGTTTTTGTATCGTATCAAGGTACCATGGGTGGTTACAAGATGCAGTTATTTTGGATCCCATGTATTTCTTGTTTCGCAAAAGGTCGGTAATTTTCTCAAAGATAGAATAGGCTGATCAGAAGATCTACTCCACTGAGGTACACCTCATAATTTTTATTTTCGAGTATATCTAGCTCAAGCCAGTGCACTGAGGCTAAACTCAACAGCTACTGTTCGTGTATATATGCATATGATTCAAACTACTGCTAATCATATGTTTTTTCTATTTGCTGGAAGATGGAACGTTGCATAATTTTACCTTGTAATTTATTCTTCTCTTTGGTGTATATGCACTGCTATTATTTTTATGTTCTTGTGACAGTCAGCGAGCCTCGATTGTTATGCTTCGGGAATGTGAACATTGTAGTGCTTATTTGTAATGATGATGATCTAACTCCGCATAATGATCATGGAAAAGCAGCGACATTGTACTCTCTATATTGTTTGTGCATGTGAAATTTAACATGTAACTCTTGTAAACTTTTTTCAAGAGCCCGTGGCAACGCACGGGCACTCTACTAGTTCACATATATTCACGAACCACCAGAAGCGTCCACCAAAATACTTTTCCGCCGCCGCAAGTTCCAGAACCACAAGATCCCATCTTGGGGCCTTTTCCGATGTCCTGTCGGAGCGGGATTCGATCACGGAGGGGCTCTACATCACCAATGCCACCCCTCCGATGAAGCGTGAGTAGTTTACCAAAGACCTACGGGTCCATAGCTAGTAGCTAGATGTCTTCTTCTCTCTCTTTGATTCTCAATACCATGTTCTCCTCGATATTCTTGGAGATTATCCAATGTAATATTCTTTTGCAGTGTGTTTGTCGAGATCGATGAATTGTGGATTTATGATCAGCTTATCTATGAATATTATTTAAATCTTCTCTGAATTGTTATATGCATGATTTGATATCTTTGTATTTCTCTTTGAATTATCGGTTTGGTTTGGCCAAATAGATTAGTTTTTCTTGCAATGAGAGAGGTGCTTAGTTTTGGCTTCAATCTTGCGTGATTTCACCCATTGACAAAGTAGGGGTAGCAAGACACGTATTGCATTGTTGCCATCGAGGATAAAACGATGGGGTTTTCATTATATTGCTTGAGTTTATCCCTCTACATCATTTCATCTTACTTAAGGCGTTACTCCGTTCTTTATGAACTTAATACTCTAGATGCATGTTGGATAGCTGTTGATGTGTGGAGTAATAGTAGTAGATGCAGGCTGGAGCCGGTCTACTTGACATAGACGTGATGCCTATATTCATTATCATTGCCTTGGATATCGTCATAACTTTGCGCTTTTCTATCAATTGCTCGACAATAATTTGTTCAGCCACAGTATTATTTGCCTTCAAGAGAGAAGCCTCTAGTGAAACCTATGACCCCCGGTCTATTTTCTATCATATTTTCTTTGCGATCTACTATTTTGCAATCTTTTATTTTTAAATCTATAAACCAAAAAACCCCAAAAGAATTTAGTTATCTTTTATTTAGTTTGATATCTATATCTATTAGATCTCACCTTTGCAAGTGATCGTGAAGGGATTGAAAACCCCATTATGGCATTGGGAGCAAGTGTTTGATTGTTTGTGTAGGTGCATAGACTTGGGACTTGCCTGTTTCTCCTACTGATTTGATACCTTGGTTCTGAAAAATAAGGGAAATACTTATCTCTACTTTGCTGCATCACTCTTTCCTCTTCAAGGGAAAAACCAACGCAAGCTCAAGAAGTAGCGGCGCCTCCCCCCACTTCCTTATTTGGAGTGCGAGAGGAAGGAAGGAAGGAGGAGGTGGCGCCACCCCTTTCCTTTACCTCCTAAGGAGGGAAAGGCAGGAGGGGCCACCCCTCCCCTTTCCTCCCCCTAGGGCCAGCCAACCATGTAGAGGGGCGCACCAGCCCCCTAGCTAGTGGGCTAGTTTGTCCCGCCCTTTGGCCCATTAGGCCCATACACTTATCAGGGGTGTCCGGAACCCCTTTCGGTGACCCGATGACTATTCGGCGCACTCCGAAACTCTTCCGGTGTCGGAATACCATCGTCCTATATATCAATCTTTACCTCTCGTCCATTTCGATACTCCTCGTCATGTTCGTTATATCATCCGGGACTCCGAACAACATTCAGTCACCAAATCATATAACTCATGTAACACTATATCGTCAATGAATGTTAAGTGTGCGGACCCTACGGGTTCAAGAACTATGTAGACATGACCGAGACACCTCTCCGGTCAAAAACCAATAGAGGGTCCTGTATGCCCATATTGGCTCCTACATATTCTACAAATATCTTTATCAGTCGAACTATTATGACAACATACGAAATTCCCTTTGTCCATTGGTATGTTACTCGCCCGAGATTCGATCGTCGGTATCTTCATACCAAGTTCCGTAATACATCATCTTACAACAAACTTATTAGTCACTTTGCTTTCAAGGCTTCTTATGATGTGTATTACCGAGAGGGCCCAGAGATACCTCTCCGATACTCGGAGTGACATATCCAAATCTCGATCTGTGCCAACTCAACAAACACCTTCAAAGGTACCTGTAGAGCATCTTTATGATCACCCAATTACATTGTGATGTTTGATAGCACACAAGGTATTCCTCTGGTATCCGGGAGTTGCATAATCTCATAGTCGAAGGAATATGTATTTAACACTAAGAAAGCAATAGCATTAAACTAAATGATCAATATACTAAGCTAATAGATGGGTCTTGTCCATCACATAATTTCCTAATGATGTGATCCCTTTATCAAATGACAACACATGTCTACGGTTAGGAAACCTAAACCATCTTTGATCAACGGGCTAGTCTAGTAGAGCCTCACTAGGGACACAGTATTTGCTTATGTATCCACACATTTATTTAAGTTTCCGGTTAATACAATTCTAGAATGAATAATAAACCTTCATCATGAATAAGGAAATATAATAATAACCATTTTATCATTGCCTCTAGGGCATATTTCCATCACAGTCACCATGCAAATGATAATTCAATCAAATATGTTGATATACAAATTTAGGAGAAACATATAGCCATAAGTCTACAATCATCGACATACATTTCTCAATTAGATTACAGAAAACCTTCAAATGATTAAGATCCAAATACCATGGCCATGGAAAAGTACGAACAACACTCGGACTGACCTCAAGCAAAGTGTGAACAATTCCTACTGGAAGATTCAACGAGCCTCATATTCCTGTAAGCGCCTTTTCTCAACAATGTAGTCCAATAGCTCACTATTCTTGCAATATTCCATCACAACAATACATCCCTAGGTGTCTCAACCTCATAAACACGGATGATAGGATGGTAAGTGAAGTCAACGAACAACATCAATATCTTGGTTTCTCTATTTGCTGGAAACAAGACATGAGAAAACAATATAAGTAAAGTTTTAGAGATTGAGTCTATGAATAAATTGGAGATGTAAATTCTACTAACTCGAGCAAGGACACAAGGTGAACTTTCTTCTTAACCAAAGACGAACTAACCTAATATACATTATCTCGACTAATTGATTAAGCAGGAATCAGGAACACATCCCCAAGTCCGACCAACACTCTGAAAGCAGATAACTCAAAATTCTGAACAAGCAAGTTAAATGTATCCTAGACTATTGTGCAAGGAGAAGGAGGCATACCTTTCTCTTCCATTTCCATAGTTTTTATTTTACGACGGTTCCAAATCTTTATAGCAACTTTGTGTCCTGTAAGCTTATGCTCTGCAATCATCACTTTTCCAAATGTGCATACATCTAATGTTTTGCCCAGATTGTAGCTCTTCAATGCTTCAGAATGCCCACACCCTCCGGTGTTTCCATCCATTTTCACTATGCCAAAAAAGGGAGATAATATATGTGATTTCGTAAACAAATTTATCGTTCAGACACAACTTGATCGAAACTGGTGAAACATGACTTACACTGAATGTGCTGATCATGAATAACATGAAATATTTACAACATGTCACTTCTTAAATACTGGCCTTGAGGGTGAAATGAGTATGCTGGGCATAAATGACCACTATGGGACATCACTTGTGAGGGCAAGTGTGGTTCCATTAGAGGTCAACGAAATGGAGTTCCCTTCTCAAATAGGGAGTGGCACATCATATTCGATCACTGAAGTTTGGTTCAGTGAGATGATCCGCAACCAACATGTACTATCTTGTCTGGCTCGAGTAGGATCATAATATATTACCATAAAAATGGTTGCACGCGCATCAAGAATGGCGATAGGCCTTTTCTGATAATGTATCTGGTCTGGCAACGATGGTTCGGATAACAACCACCGATAATGCTCGCTCATACATTAGATGCCTAGCCCTGGTGGGAAGACACAAATGGCACATGAAATTCTAGGTAATGGGTTAATACGCAGAGAATTCTTGAAAAGGTTCACAGATTCATAAGTGAGCATGTTGTTTTCCTCTTTCTCCTCTGTCATTTCCCGGCCCCTGCCCATTTTTCTCTCCTTCCTTTTGCAATGCTCTGCATGTGTCGATCGATTCCTCCGTCCATTGTTGGTTCATTTGGACGGTATAGAAATACAATAGACAACAGAGATGCTTTTCAGTCGCCAGTAATGAAGCGCCGATGTCAAATATGTATGTTGTGCGGCTGTCATTGGAGGTGGGTGGGATTAACTGGAACGTCGTTGTTTCATGCGTGAAGAGGACATTGGCTATACTGGGTGCATACGCATGTTGGACTGTTTTCTCAGATGTTGTTTTGTTTTTCCATAGTAACACAATGCCAACTAAAAAAATCAGCAGAAAAAACCAAAAAATCACTACCTTTGCACCGGTCACGATCTTGATGGCTGCTTATTAATTTTCGCGTGTCACATCTAGACTGGGAAACGTTTCCCTATGATAGGCGGTCAGAACTTCAGCATGTCACATCACGCCACATTATACCTACCAATGCCAGGGCACCACATGTCCTTGTGGACCCACACACATCCCTTCTTTCTCACCTTCTGTTTCCATTCCGTCGCCAGGGGCAGATTAAAGGGGAATGGGAAACGTTTGCTTTGAACCGACCGGCCAAAACTTCAGTGTGTCGCGTCACGTGACGTTATACCTACCAATGCTAGGGCGCCACATGTCCTTGCGGGCCGATACACATCCCTTCTTTCTCTCCTTCCATTTCCAATCTGTTGCCACGGATGGATTCAAGGGTAATGGCACACGTTTCTCTATGATGGACCGACCACAAATTTAATTTGTCACGTCAGGCCATATTGTACTTACCAATGCGAGAGTGCCACATGTCCTGCGGGCCCAACCACATCCCTTATTTCTCTCCTTCCATTTCCATTCTGTCGCCGGGGACAAATTCGACATGAATGGGAAACGTGTCCCTCTGACGAACCGGCCAAACCTTCAGAGCTTCGCGTCACGCCAAATTATACCTACCAACGCCAGGGCGGCACATATCCCGACGGGCCCACGCACATCCCTTCTGTAACACTAGTTGGGCATGTAGTTGTTGGAAATTATCTCGGCCCTCACCATCTTCCCTTGAAGCCCTCCGTCCCTCGACAACATTGGTGCCATCTCTGTGCCCGACGTTGAAGAAATGTTCCTGTGATTCACAAAGCTTGCGCGCACCATGAATGTGCCCTTCTTCTGCAAATGGTTCTTACTGACCGCCTATGCGTGCTCTAGCTGTAGATGTTCTAGGTCCTTCCTAGAGTGGAGGTGGCTGTGAAATCTATATGCAAGCTCCACCGCCTCCTAGTGGACCTGGAAATCACGCCCGCGTCCCTCCACTCACCAATGGACATTGTGCATGATTAGTTATGCCATGCATCCCATGGTGTTCGTGATGATGGAGAAGGATATAGAGCACAACAATTCTAGGATGTTTGTGAAGTTTAACAACACACAGTTTTGCTACGACATCGTGCTCGACTTGATAGAGTCCATGCCAGTGGTCTATGATGGAACTACAAGCAGTGCAGCTGGCTTCGGAGAATACACAAAGAGATAGGCAGATGCCTTTCGCTCACATTAAGAGAAGATATATTGGCATGTTATCAGGAATGAATGTAAGTCGTGTTGCATGTACAAGGAACTAGAATCAGAAAAGTATAGCAAGGTCGAGTCCCTTCCATGTGTATCAAACACAAGTTGCGTATATCAGTGTCCTATTGACATGTCAACTTTAACAACAGGTAGTGTACACACTATAGGATTTTGTGGGTGAAGGTGCGGAAGGTTTCAAAGAGTTGCATCACAAGGACAAAATGGAGGAAGAAAGTAATTGCTAGTTATATTGAATAGATATATTTGCTATTTCATATGTCGACATTTGGAAACTCTATTTATCTCTTTTCTAAATGATGCGGTTGGTAGTTTGAGAAGGTAATAAACTATTACTATATCTGTTCTCAAGATATTTATTTCGTTTACACGATAAAGCTGATTGAGGAAAGTACTATTTTATTTAAAGTGTTTTTCCCATTTACTTCAGTAACTCGCGCATGCCTTGAACGTGCCCTTCCCCTTCCAAAGGGACGTCAATGATAGCATGGACGTACTTCAGACATAGATATTATAAGTCCTCCCCCGAGAGATGGTGGTTTTGAATTCCATCTACTAGCTCTACCGCCTCCTATTGGACGCGTACAGTGTGCCCACGTGCCTCCTCTCATCAATTGACCCTGTTCTCAGCTAGATTAGCTGCCACTATCAGGGAAAAGGCTAGCAGCAGCGCGGGTTTTGTGCTCACTAGTAGCGCGGGTAGGCCCGCTACTAATAAGGCGCTACAGCTATTTCTTAGCAGTAATGCGTGCCCGCACGCTCTACTGCTAGGGCGAATAGCTGCAGCGTTTGTTCACTCCCGCGCTACTGCTAATGTAACTACTGGCAGCGTGTTTTCTCGCCATCGCTACTAGTATTCTTTTTTTATTTTGTTTATTTTTAGTGTTTTTATGCGCCATAGGACAAATATTGGTACAATACCAGTAATGAGGTTTACATCATTATGTCCATAACAGTGTGTCAAATGAAGGTGGATTAGATTCCAGTGGAGGCAATATGTGATGCATGTCAAAAGTATACTACTAATCCAAGTTTGGACTAGTAGTACTTTCGATGTGCACCACATGTTGCCTCCACTTGAATCTAATCCGCCAGCACAAGCTATCTAATCATCATCATAGTCATTACCACCAACAATATTTATTTAATCACCACTAACAGTAGCTAATAATAATCATCATAGTCATTACCACCAACACTAGCTATTTCATCATCATAGTAATAGTGTAGCACATCATCATCCTCAAACTCATTTCTACCTAGCTAATCACTCCTGCTACTCTCTCTTAGGTAAAATAACATAAAACATGTGTAGCTCTTCTCCTTGATCAAGTTGGAGCATGCAGATGAACCTGTCTCCTAATCGTGGGTAGCGCATCTGTTTGCTGCCCCCTAGTACTTCTCCGCGCTTCTCCATCACACATTTGGTCCAGTCTTGCACTATTAAGCATCCGTCGCTAATCTTATCCAATACAAAAACTCTTGCATGGCACGGGATACGGTAGTAGAATAGTAAAAAAAATATAAGTTGAACCAAATGAAGCAGATGTCATGCTTAACTACGAAAAAAGACTTGTCGTTGTGACTTACTGTATCCACTTCGAAGTTCTCGTCCAGCTTGATGCTGAAGCGCCTATCATTATCTAGGAAGATTCCGTCGCACAGGCCGCGCTCGTCTTCGCAGTATTTGCAAATACCGAAATCCTTTTTGTCGTCAGACATTTCCTATGTTCATAGCTAAAACATTAATTGAAAATCGATAAAAGACAACTACCAGGATACTCAACACACAAATCCGGGGCACTCGATATTTCCTACATATTCTGGCAAAATTCATGCCTAAATTCACGGAAAAATCCGGCATGACCTTTGCTAAAATAGGATATATCGAGCGCCTGAAATTTGCCGGAACGGAAATGAATCAACACTCCGGCAAAACATAGGCCACTCGGAGGTGTAACCTGCAAACATGACCGGCCACTTGGATATTGAGCAACACAAGATATACATTTCAAAATATCTTATAAGACTCAAATTAGCATGCATTCAATAAGCAAAAGTAAATCATCTCATGCGTCCATACATCGTCGAATATTATCACTAATACATCCCGAATAGTGTCATACATATAACATCACTAGTACAACTAAAACCCTAGCACACGACGGGTATCGGCGCGGGCGGTGGACACCCATAGAGAAGGAACCATCACAGGATCATAGCTCCAGTGAGATCCCTGGAGAACCTGCCAGGTATTGGAGAACCTGTGCTCCAACGTAAACAAGTAGCGACGGACGTGCCTCCTCACTGACACGGTGACGCACCACCTCCGCGGAGTCCTCGAGCCTCTGGACCGTCACTGGCCCACGGGACCGCCACCAAAGAAGGTTCGGGTCAACGACAGGCTGGCTCCTCACCAACCTGCGCCCCCCGGTAGGTAGCGCCTCCCAGTACCACCCCGGCGGAGCCCAGTCCCGGACATGGCCCATCTGGTCAAGCAGGTGTCGTCCTCCGCCGACTCGACGACGAGGATGCGGGATAGGCATCGTCCACGTCGATGCGGGAAAATTGCTTTAACTAAAAAAATAGCAACAAGTTCTTACTAACTAGTTCTATTAATTCAGCTAGTTCTTACTAAAAATAAACTTACTATAAATAAAAATATTCTAGTACCTAATTAGTACCTAGTTCTTACTAACTAATTAGTACCTAAGAACTACTGCCCTAATTACCATCTAATTTGATGAACCTATAGGGGTGGAAAGTCGTAGCGGATATTCCAGTTATCCAACTATAAAGTCAAATAAGTGGTCAAATTTTACTCGTTTTATGATTTATCTTAGAAATTTGATTCGTTTCCACCCTTACATGAACCCTAACTCATTTGAGCCGCATCCGCATCCGATTCGTTTCCACCCTAACTAATTTGATGGAGGTAGAAACCCTAGGCAGAGGTAGGGGAGAGGGAGGAGGAGGCGTGCTCACCTCGGGTGCCTGCGACGAGGGAGGGGCAGGCGGCGTCGAGGTCGTGGTCGGGGCTCCGGGGCGGCATTGAGGTCGGGGTCGGGGCCGGCATCCTGGGCGGCGTTGAGGTCAGGGGCGGGCCCACCGTTGAATCTCGATCTAGGCCAACTCAACAAACACCTTCAAAGGTACCTGTAGAGCATCTTTATGATCACCCAATTACATTGTGATGTTTGATAGTACACAAGGTATTCCTCTGGTATCCGGGAGTTGCATAATCTCATAGTCGAAGGAATATGTATTTAACATTAAGAAAGCAATAACATTAAACTAAATGATCAATATACTAAGCTAACAGATGGGTCTTGTCCATCACATCATTTCCTAATGATGTGATCCCTTTATCAAATGACAACACATGTCTACGGTTAGGAAACCTAAACCATCTTTGATCAACGGGCTAGTCTAGTAGAGCCTCACTAGGGACACAGTATTTGTTTATGTATCCACACATTTATTTAAGTTTCCGGTTAATACAATTCTAGAATGAATAATAAACCTTTATCATGAATAAGGAAATATAATAATAACCATTTTATCATTGCCTCTAGGGCATATTTCCATCACAGTCACCATGCAAATGATAATTCAATCAAATATGTTGATATACAAATTTAGGAGAAACATATAGCCGTAAGTCTACAATCATCGACATACATTTCTCAATTAGATTACAGAAAACCTTCAAATGATTAAGATCCAAATACCATGGCCATGGAAAAGTGCGAACAACACTCGGACTGAACTCAAGCAAAGTGTGAACAATTCCTACTGGAAGATTCAACGAGCCTCATATTCCTGTAAGCGCCTTTTCTCAACAATGTAGTCCAATAGCTCACTATTCTTGCAATATTCCATCACAACAATACATCCCTAGGTGTCTCAACCTCATAAACACGGATGATAGGATGGTAAGTGAAGTCAACGAACAACATCAATATCTTGGTTTCTCTATTTGCTGGAAACAAGACATGAGAAAACAATATAAGTAAAGTTTTAGAGATTGAGTCTATGAATAAATTGGAGATGTAAATTCTACTAACTCGAGCAAGGACACAAGGTGAACTTTCTTCTTAACCAAAGACGAACTAACCTAATATACATTATCTCGACTAATTGATTAAGCAGGAATCAGGAACACATCCCCAAGTCCGACCAACACTCTGAAAGCAGATAACTCAAAATTCTGAACAAGCAAGTTAAATGTATCCTAGACTATTGTGCAAGGAGAAGGAGGCATACCTTTCTCTTCCATTTCCATAGTTTTTATTTTACGACGGTTCCAAATCTTTGTAGCAACTTTGTATCCTGTAAGCTTATGCTCTACAATCATCACTTTTCCAAATGTGCATACATCTAATGTTTTGCCCAGATTGTAGCTCTTCAATGCTTCAGAATGCCCACCCCCTCCGGTGTTTCCATCCATTTTCACTATGCCAAAAAAGGGAGATAATATATGTGATTTCGTAAAAAAAATTATCGTTCAGACACAAGTTGATCGAAACTGGTGAAACATGACTTACACTGAATGTGCTGATCATGAATAACATGAAATATTTACAACATGTCACTTCTTAAATACTGGCCTTGAGGGTGAAATGAGTATGCTGGGCATAAATGACCACTATGGGACATCACTTGTGAGGGCAAGTGTGGTTCCATTAGAGGTCAACGAAATGGAGTTCCCTTCTCAAATAGGGAGTGGCACATCATATTCGATCACTGAAGTTTGGTTCAGTGAGATGATCCGCAACCAACATGTACTATCTTGTCTGGATCGAGTAGGATCATAATATATTACCATAAAAATGGTTGCACGTGCATCAAGAATGGCGATAGGCCTTTTCTGATAATGTGTCTGGTCTGGCAACGATGGTTGGGATAACAACCACCTATAATGCTCGCTCATACGTGGGATGCCTAGCCCTGGTGGGAAGACACAAATGGCACATGAAATTCTAGGTAATGGGTTAACACGCAGAGTATTCTTGAAAAGGTTCACAGATTCATAAGTGAGCATGTTGTTTTCCTCTGTCTCCTCTGTCATTTCCCGGCCCCTGCCCATTTTTCTCTCCTTCCTCTTGCAATGCTCTGCATGTGTCGATCGATTCCTCCGTCCATTGTTGGTTCATTTGGACGGTATAGAAATAGGATAGACAACAGAGATGCTTTTCAGTCGCCAGTAATGAAGCGCCGATGTGAAATATGTATGTTGTGCGGCTGTCATTGGAGGTGGGTGGGATTAACTGGAACGCCGTTGTTTCATGCATGAAGAGGACGTTGGCTATACTGGGTGCATACGCATGTTGGACTGTTTTCTCAGATGTTGTTTTGTTTTTCCATAGTAACACAATGCCAACTAAAAAAATTAGCAGAAAAAACCAAAAAAATCACTACCTTTGCACCAGTCATGATCTTGATGGCTGCTTATTAATTTTCGCGTGTCACACCTAGACTGGGAAATGTTTCCCTATGATAGGCGGTCAGAACTTCAGCATGTCACATCACGCCACATTATACCTACCAATGCCAGGGCACCACATGTCCTTGTGGACCCACACACATCCCTTCTTTCTCACCTTCTGTTTCCATTCCGTCGCCAGGGGCAGATTAAAGGGGAATGGGAAACGTTTGCTTTGAACCGACCGGCCAAAACTTCAGTGTGTCGCGTCACGTGACGTTATACCTACCAATGCTAGGGCGCCACATGTCCTTGCGGGCCGATACACATCCCTTCTTTCTCTCCTTCCATTTCCAATCTGATGCCACGGATGGATTCAAGGGTAATGGCACACGTTTCTCTATGATGGACCGACCACAAATTTAGTTTGTCACGTCAGGCCACATTGTACTTAGCAATGTGAGAGTGCCACATGTCATGTGGGCCCAACCACATCCCTTATTTCTCTCCTTCCATTTCCATTCTGTCGCCGGGGACAAATTCGACATGAATGGGAAACGTGTCCCTCTGACGAACCAGCCAAACCTTCAGAGCTTCGCGTCACGCCAAATTATACCTACCAACGCCAGTGCGGCACATATCCCGACGGGCCCACGCACATCCCTTCTGTAACACTAGTTGGGCATGTAGTTGTTGGACATTATCCCGGCCCTCACCGTCTTCCCTTGAGGCCCTCCGTCCCTCGACATCATTGGTGTCATCTCTGTGCTCGCTATTGAAGAAATATTCCTATGATTCACAAAGCTTGCACGCACCATGAATGTGCCCTTCTTCTGCAAATGGTCCTTACTGACCGCCTATGCGTGCTCTGGCGGTAGATGTTCTAGGTCCTTCCTAGAGTGGAGGTGGCTGTGAAATCTATATGCAAGCTCCACCGCCTCCTAGTGGACCTGGAAATCACGCCCGCGTCCCTCCACTCACCAATGGACATTGTGCATGATTAGTTATGCCATGCAGCCCATGGTGTTCGTGATGATGGAGAAGGATATAGAGCACAACAATTCTAGGATGTTTGTGAAGTTTAACAACACACAGTTTTGCTACGACATCGTGCTCGACTTGATAGAGTCCATGCCAGTGGTCCATGGTGGAACTACAAGCAGTGCAGCTGGCGTCGGAGAATACACAAAGAGATAGGCGGATGCCACTCACTCAAATTAAGAGAAGATATATTGGCATGTTATCAGGAATGAATGTAAGTCGGGTTGCATGTACAAGGAACTAGAATCAGAAAAGTATAGCGAGGTCGAGACCCTTCCATGTGTATTAAATACAAGTTGCGTATATCAGTGTCCCATTAACATGTCAACTTTAACAACAGGTAGTGTACACACTATAGGATTTTGTGGTTGAAGGTGCGGAAGGTTTCAAAGAGTTGCATCACAAGGACAAAATGGAGGAAGAAAGTAATTGCTAGTTATATTGAATAGATATATTTGCTATTTCATATGTCGACATTTGAAAACTTTATTTATCTCTTTTCTAAATGATGCGGTTGGTAGTTTGAGAAGGTAATAAACTATTACTATATCTGTTCTCAAGATATTTATTTCGTTTACACGATAAAGCTGATTGAGGAAAGTACTATTTTATTTAAAGTGTTTTTCCCATTTACTTCAGTAACTCGCGCATGCCTTGAACGTGCCCTTCCCTTTCCAAAGGGACGTCAATGATAGCATGGACGTGCTTCAGACATAGATATTATAAGTCCTCCCCCGAGAGATGGTGGTTTTGAATTCCATCTACTAGCTCTACCGCCTCCTATTGGACGCGTACAGTGTGCCCACATGCCTCCTCTCATCAATTGACCCTGTTCTCAGCTAGATTAGCTGCCACTATCAGGGAAAAGGCTAGCAGCAGCGCGGGTTTTGTGCTCACTAGTAGCGCGGGTAGGTGCGCTACTAATAAGGCGCTACAAGTAATGAGGTTTACATCATTATGTCCATAACAGTGTGTCAAATGAAGGTGGATTAGATTCCAGTGGAGGCAATATGTGATGCATGTCAAAAGTATACTACTAATCCAAGTTTGGACTAGTAGTACTTTCGATGTGCACCACATGTTCCCTACACTTGAATCTAATCCGCCAGCACAAGCTATTTAATCATCATCATAGTCATTACCACCAACAATATTTATTTAATCACCACTAACAGTAGCTAATAATAACCATCATAGTCATTACCACCAACACTAGCTATTTCATCATCATAGTAATTGTGTAGCACATCATCATCCTCAAACTCATTTCTAGCTAGCTAATCACTCCTGCTGCTCTCTCTTAGGTAAAATAATATAAAACATGTGTAGCTCTTCTCCTTGATCAAGTTGGAGCATGCAGATGAACCTGTCTCCTAATCGTGGGTAGCGCATCTGTTTGCTGCCCCCTAGTACTTCTCTGCGCTTCTCCATCACACATTTAGTCCAGTCTTGCACTATTAAGCATCCGTCGCTAATCTTATCCAATAAAAAACTCTTGCATGGCAGGGATACACTAGTAGAATAGTAAAAAAAATATAAGTTGAACCAAATGAAGCAGATGTCATGCTTAACTACAAAAAAAGACTTATCGTTGTGACTTACTGTATCCACTTCGAAGTTCTCATCCAGCTTGATGCTGAAGCGCCTATCATTATCTAGGAAGATTCCGTCGCACAGGCCGCGCTCGTCTTCGCAGTATTTGCAAATACCGAAATCCTTTTTGTCGCCAGACATTTCCTATGTTCATAGCTAAGACATTAATTGAAAATCGATAAAAGACAACTACCAGCATACTCAACACACAAATCCGGGGCACTCGATATTTCCTACATATTCTGGCAAAAGTCATGCCTCAATTCACGGAAAAATCCGGCATGACCTTTGCTAAAATAGGATATATCGAGCGCCTGAAATTTGCCGGAACGGAAATGAATCAACACTCCGGCAAAACATAGGCCACTTGGAGGTGTAACCTGCAAACATGACCGGCCACTTGGATATTGAGCAACACAAGATATACATTTCAAAATATCTTATAAGACTCAAATTAGCATGCATTTAATAAGCAAAAGTAAATCATCTCATGCGTCCATACATCGTCGAATATTATCACTAATACATCTCGAATAGTGTCATACATATAACATCACTAGTACAACTAAAACCCTAGCACACGACGGGTATCGGCGCGGGCGGTGGACACCCATAGAGAAGGAACCATCACGGGATCATAGCTCCAGTGAGATCCCTGGAGAACCTGCCAGGTATTGGAGAACCTGTGCTCCAACGTAAACAAGTAGCGACGGACGTGCCTCCTCACTGACACGGTGAGGCACCACCTCCGCGGAGTCCTCGAGCCTCTGGACCGTCACTGGGCCACGCGACCGCCACCAAAGAAGGTCCGGGTCAACGACAGGCTGGCTCCTCACCAACCTGCGCCCCCGGTAGGTAGCGCCTCCCAGTACCACCCCGACGGAGCCCAGTCCTGGACATGGCCCATCTGGTCAAGCAGGTGTCGTCCTCCGCCGACTCAATGACGAGGATGCGGGATAGGCATCGTCCACGTCGATGCGGGAAAATTGCTTAAACTAAAAAAATAGCAACAAGTTCTTACTAACTAGTTCTATTAATTCAACTAGTTCTTACTAAAAATAAACTTACTATAAATAAAAATATTCTAGTACCGAATTAGTACCTAGTTCTTACTAACTAATTAGTACCTAAGAACTACTGCCCTAATTACCATCTAATTTGATGAACCTATAGGGGTGGAAAGTGGTAGCGGATATTCCAATTATCCAACTATAAAGTGAAATAAGTGGTCAAATTTTACTCGTTTTATGATTTATCTTAGAAATTTGATTCGTTTCCACCCTTACATGAACCCTAACTCATTTGAGCCGCATCCGCATCCGATTCGTTTCCACCCTAACTAATTTGATGGAGGTAGAAACCCTAGGCAGAGGTAGGGGAGAGGGAGGAGCAGGCTTGCTCACCTCGGGTGCCTGTGACGAGGGAGGGGCAGGCGGCGTCGAGGTCGGGGCTTCGGGGCGGCGTTGAGGTCGGGGTCGGGGGCGGCGTCCCGGGCGGCGTTGAGGTCAGGGGCGGGCCCGCCGTTGAATCTGGGGTCAGGGGCGGCGTGGGGAGAGCGTGCGGCGGCCGAGGGGTGATGGCGGCGGCGAGAGTGGAGTTGATTTGGGGGATGAAGTGGTTGTGGGGAAGGACGAACCGCGTGGTTAAGTCAGAAGTACCAGTAGTGCGTTCCAGGAAGGGCGCTACTGCTACATTAGCTACAGCGCGTTCTGGAATACAAGCTGCAGCTAAGGAGATTAGCAGTAGCGCTGGGCCATTATACGCGCTACTGCTAGGTTGGGCTAGCCATGTGCGCCCAGTTCAAACGTAGCAGCAGCGCTTTTTGCTAGTACGCGCTACTGCTAAAGTCATAGCAGTAGCGTGGTTTATTTACGCGCGCTGCTACTAAGTAGTAGCAGTGCTTGATCTTGTACAACGCTACTGGTAAAATTCTGTGTATAGGCTTTTCCCTAATAGTGTCCATGCATCCCATGGTGTTCACGATCATGGAGCAGGGGAGATACTACAAAAAATCATGGTTGGTGGAGTAGTTTAGAAACACACTCTTCTACTATGACCGCATGTTCAACTAGTTGGAGGCTATGTCGGTGATCCATGCTAGCACAACAGGAAATGGAGCAAGAGTGGACGCGTACATCTAGAGGCAGATCTTCGACGTCATGTGTCGATAAGGTAGCACCAGCTCGGAGCACCGCAAGACGCTCGCATGCATGAAGTGTTAGCTCTGGCGCATGATTATCAAATAGGTGCTACTAAGGCTAAAATAGGCCCATCAGGTGGGCAAGCTACTTTGTATATTCTCTGGTGTAAGGTTTCACATATAGGAGACCGGCTGATGCCTCCCACTCACATAATTCGAAGATATACAAACAACATATCATGCAAAAGGTAAGTCGGGTTGGATGAACATGGAGCTTGAGCCAGAAATAGTATACCTTGGTCAAGTGGCATCCATGTATCCCAAACTCAAGTAATGTATACCCGTGTTTCATTGACATATCAACTCCAGTGGTAGGTAGTGTAAATGTTGGATTTTTTTGATGAAAAGTGCGGGGAAAATGCTATCTCTTGAGCACTGCGTTGGTTTTTCCTTAAAGAGGAAAGGGTGATGCAGCATAGTAGCGTAAGTATTTCCCTCAGTTTTTGAGAACCAAGGTATTAATCCAGTAGGAGACTACACGCAAGTCACCTCGCACCTACACAAACAAATAAGAACCTTGCAACCAACGCGATAAAGGGGTTGTCAATCCTTTCACAACCACTTGCAAAGTGAGATCTGATAGAGATAATAAGATTGTCGGGGGTTTCTGATCCCACGCACACCTATGGGGATCGGCGGACCGAGCCCCTTTCGGTTCGACAGGGGGCGGTGGATGCACAAAGAGCAGATCGAGGCGAACGCACGAGCGAGACGATCAGTTTACCCAGGTTCGGGCCGCACGGATGCGTAAAACCCTACTCCTGCTTTGGTGGTTGTATTGAGTTCTTGCTCGGGAGCGTTGAGTGCTACAGTACACTCAAGCAGCTGGCGAGACCGAGCGTGAGAATGGGTGTCCTCTCCCCTTTCTGTTGCGCATGGGCCTCCTTTTATATGTCTAAGGGGTCACCGACAGGTGGCAACAGAGGTGGGGGTAAAAATGTAAAAGAGGTGGTAGTTGGCGCCACCCCTTGCTATAGTTGTATCATACCTAACCCTGACGGCAGGGGACAAGGGCATTAAATGCCTGTCTGCGTCACCTAGATGGTACAGAGAGGGACCGCTAGTAACGCCAGCGTTTGCCACGATGGCTCCTTGTCAGCGCCTGTTTGCCACCGCATGCCCCCGGCTGCACAGCCTTCCGCCACGTACGCCAGGAATGGTCCCAGGGCGACACGTTGGTGGGTGAGCTAGATCGCGGGCTGCGGAGTAGTAGCTTGCCGCGGCAAGCGCCTTGCCGCGGATGTCGCCTTGTCGCGTCCGGGAGCTTGTTGCTCACCGGGTCTTGTCGGGGCGCGCAGTGCGCCGCAGCGAGCTTCTTGAGATGCTTTGGTTGGTCTTCCCGGCAAGCTCCTCTTGCCGGGGCCTCGTCTCCTTCCCGGCAAGCTCCTCTTGCCGGGGTCTTGTCTCCTTCCCGGCAAGCTCCTCTTGCCGGGGTCTCTGTGCTTTGAGTAGCCTTCCCGGCAAGCTCCTCTTGCCGGGGTCTTGTGCCTTGGCTCGAATACTTTGTTCTTGAGTGGCTCCAAAGGAACCACGGAGGGTTTTGGCGGTCGCCCAGCAAGCCTTGCTGCGGGGTGCTGCGACTGCCCGTGCACAAGTTCGGGATACTAAGGTACCCCTACTTTAGTACACCGACAGGAGCCCCGGGCCTGGGCCATACACGGTGCCGAGCGCTGTTGGGCCAGGCCCAAAATAGTGCACGGGCACGCGCGGCCTAGGTAACGCCATAACTCTCTCCGCACCCACCGCGCCCTCCCCAAACGGCACGCGCCAAACGCGGCCTCATGGGAGAGATCGTCGGCGGTTTTCGAGGTGCCCACTCCCCACGATCACGGGGTGGGGAGAGGCCGCCCCATCCGTCGCCTCGGTTCTGCACGCCTGCCACGCGGCTCCCATGCACTTGGGGCCGCGGACGGCGGAGGCGGGAAACGGGGCCATCGTGGGTCGAGGCAGCGGGTCGGCCCCAGCTCTCTGCCTTCCCGCGTCTTGATTCGCTGAGCAGGGCGGCCGAGCCCCCACCTCGCTCCTTTATAAAGAGCGGGAGGGGAGGATGGAAGCCCGCATTCTCTCATCTCCTCCCTCCTACAGCTTCTGCTCCCCTTCCTCCCATTCGCCATGGAGAAAGGGAACCCTGGCCCCTCATCGGTGGCGGCGAGGGTTGCCGCCAGACAGCGCCTCCCTCCCTCTCCCGCACCTGTGGTGGCGGAGCCAGCCGTAAGGGGAAGAGGGAGCGGGCGAGGTCGTGGACGAGGTCGAGGGCGAGGCCGTGGCGCTCGGGGAAGAGGTGGACGAGGCGGCGCGTCGGCTTCGCCTCCGCCGGCGGCCCTTCTTCCCGCGGCGGTCCATGCTGGGGACGACCCTTGCGAGTTCTTCGTCAGGCTGCACCGGGCGCCTCGTCGTCGCCTCCGACTCCCAGCTCTGTTTGCGGACGTGGTGGGGCTGGACCCGCCCGAGACACTGAGACTGCACATGAGGGGCTGTGGGATCAGCGGCACGCGAGTCCGCGCCGAATTCCCAGCCCCTGGTGTGATGTATCTCGGTCGAGGGTGGAAGACGTTCGCCCGCATCCACAGCTTGACGGCGGGGCTCACCCTCCATTTTAAGTTGGTGGAGGGCGATCTCCTCTCCGTCAAGGTCTTCGGGTGCTTCGGCATCCGGGCACGGTGCTGCGTGGACAGCTCCTCCGATAGCGAAGGCTCCTCCTCGAGCGAGAGTGACGAGGAAGGGAGCGACAGCGACGACGAGGGGAGCGGGCGGCAGGATGGTGGGTCCGACTAGGTGTCGGGCGCCGCTCCGTGCAGCAACGGCAACCCCATCATCCGTGTCGCCGGCTCCTTGAACTCCCCGGGGTCGTCTCCTTGGGCGGCTGGCGTAGGGAGGCTGCGGAAGAGGAAGAGGGCTGGCGGCAAGGCCGCCAGGTCGGAGTACGAGGGCGTGGTGCCCTCGACAGCGTGCTGACGTCCTGCCGCCTCGTCTTCGAGCCCTGCTTCCGGCGCCGCCATCACCGTCCAGCCTTGACGGCCCCCAGGGTGTTCTCTTGGTGTCTTCTGTCACCCGTAGTTCGCCTAGGCGCTCCTTTTGCCCTTCTCGCCTCCTTGACCTACCTCCTGAAGAGAGGGACAAGAAAAGGATTACGGTCATCTTATCTTTTTAATTTGTAAGCCTTCGGGCCTTAGTTGCATTTAAAACTTGTAATCCTCTCTTTCATGTTTTTCATCCTCTATGGACTGTACCTGCATGGAATGTTTTTTTAATGAAAAGGGGATGCTTGCCGGGTCATTTGTCTCGCGGGTAGAACCCACGTCAAGGAGTAAACCCTTGGTATCTTTCTGATAGACACTTCTTCCCCGGCAACAGGCCCTGCCTTCTCCCCACGTCGCTCGACCTTTCTCACGCTTTTGGCGGAGGCAGGGACGAGGCGGGAGCGGCCCCTCGTTTCATCCCTTTGCTGCCGTGACTACGACCAAAACTTGGCCCCAGGAACGAGCCTCAGGGCCTAGAGTTGAGGGAGCACGGTAGTTTCCGGGAAGAAACGGGGTTTCGCATTCCTCAGTCCATAAGAGAATGCATGAAGAGGGACGAAAGACTTATCTGAGATTGCAGCCCCCGGCAACTCTGGCTTGCCGTGGGTGAACCTTGGTACTTGCAGCCCCCGGCAACACTGGCTTGCCGGGGTCCAGATGCCGGCGCGTCCTTCTTCTCCTTTTCGTCCCTAGGCAGTCCGGCAAGGATATGCGAGCCCTGCGAACCAAAGGAAGGGAAGAAAGGCAAAGGGACGCACACTCGACCTCTAAGTTAGGGGTTAGCCGCTGTTAAGCACTATCAACCCTAACCGAGGACCCGACTTGACCTAGCATGCATGCTATGACTCTGGGCGGCAGCGCTTCATTTACTTGTGCTCAGGGTCTGCGCCTCGCTTTGTACAAAGGATTACATGCAACAGCGGCAAGACTTGTACAAAAGGGTGGTTGCCGGACAGGGTCCAACAACCGCGCCTTATGGGTAAAACTTACGAAGATGCTCGATATTCCAGGAGTTGCTCACTGGTACGCCATCTTCGGTCTCTAGGGGGACAGCGCCAGGCCTGGTGACTCGTTTCACCCGGTAAGGGCCTTCCCACTTCGGCATCAACTTGTTGGAATTCTTGGCGGACTGAACGCGCCGAAGAACAAGGTCACCTTCCTCGAGACTTCTGGCGCTAACTTTGCGGCTATGATAGCGGCGCAAAGCTTGCTGGTAGCGAGCGGCTCGCACAGCAGCCTGAAGACGATCTTCCTCAAGGAGCAGCGCGTCATCTAGCCGCAGCTGCTCTTGCTCAAGCTCATCATAAGCGAGCACTCGAGGTGACCCGTATACGAGTTCCGTGGGGATAACTGCCTCCGCTCCATAGACTAGAGTGACGGGTGTCTGTCCAGTGGCTCGATTTGGCGTCATCCTGATCGACCAAAGAACCACCGGCAGCTCCTCGATCCAGTTGCGTCCGCGCTTGTGCAGCCTGTCAAAGGTTCTGGTCTTGAGCCCGCGCAGCACTTCAGCATTTGCCCTCTCAGCTTGACCGTTGCTTCTCGGGTGAGCAACAGAAGCAAAGCAGACCTTGGCGCCAAGGTCTTGGACGTACTGCATGAAGGTGCGGCTCGTAAATTGTGTACCGTTGTCGGTAATTATCCTGTTAGGGATTCCGAAACGGCAAACAATCGACCTGAAGAACTTGACCACGGACTGCGCCGTCACCTTCCTCACTGGTTCCACTTCCGGCCACTTTGTGAACTTGTCGATTGCAACGTACAAGTACTCAAAGCTCCCGACTGCTCGGGGGAAGGGGCCGAGGATGTCGAGCCCCCAGACCGAAAATGGCCAGGATAAAGGGATTGTCTGGAGAGCTTGAGCTGGCTGGTGTATCTGCTTGGAATGGAACTGGCATGCTTCACACTTGGTTACTTGTGCAGTTGATCCTGGAGGGCTGTCGGCCAGAAGAAGCCTTGCCGGAATGCTTTTCTGACAAGAGCTCTTGCGCCAATGTGGTGACCACATATGCCTCCATGTATCTCTGCCAACAGCTTCTGTCCATCTTCCCGAGGAATACACTTCAATTTCACACCGTTGAGTCTTCTTCTGCACAGTGTGTTGTCGACAAACTGGTACATACTAGACTGCCGGGCTACTCTTTCCGCTTCTTCTAGCTCCTCGGGAAGCTCTCCTGTCTGAAGGAAACGGACAATCTGCTGCGCCCATGTTGGAGCCTGTGGCTCGACAACAAGGACTAAAGGCACATCTGCTGCTGCGGGAACGTCCGCTTCTACGGCAAGAGCCTGCGACTCTGCCAGAGCTTGACGTTCCCCGGCAAGCTTGCCGGAGCAGAGCTTCCTGGGAGTGTCTGCTGCAACGGAACAAACCCTGGGGTTTGCCGGAGTAGACTGCTCCCCAGCACTTTTGGCGTCGATCTTGGGGACCTTCTTGGCGGCGGCTTCGGGAAGCTCTGCCGGAAGATAGTCACCAGAGCTCAACTTCCTCTTCTTGCCCTGTCCAGTTGATGGTGTTACGGATGACTGAGTCAGCTTGAGCACGAAGATCCCTGGTTCCACAGGTAACTTAAGTGCTGCGCACTTTGACAGGCCATCGGCAATGTCATTCTCAGCTCTTGGAACATGTTCCATTTATAGGCCGTCAAAGCGCTCTTCTAGCTTCCTCACTTCATCAACATAAGCTTCCATCAACGGACTCTGGTAAACCTTGTTCACTTGGCGGACGACAAGCTGCGAGTCACCCCTGAGAATGAGCTTCTTAATCCCAAGTTCTGCCGCGATCCTGAGACCGGCAAGCAAGCCTTCATACTCTGCAGTATTGTTTGTCGCTTGCTCCTTGGGAAAGTGCATCTGGACTATGTACTTGAGGTGCTCTCCGGTGGGTGCGACAAGCACTACACCAGCACCGGCGCCTTGTAGCGAGAAGGCACCGTCAAAGTACATGAGCCACTCTTTGCTTGCTTCCTTGGCGGGGATGCTCGTCTCCGGAATTTCTTCGTCTGGAGTTGGCGTCCATTCTGCTATGAACTCTGCCAATGCTCAGCTCTGGATTGTAGATGTACTCTCAAACTTGAGGCCAAAGCTTGGCAGTTCCAGTGCCCACTCAACAATCCTGCTTGTTGCTTCTGGATTTTGCAATATCCTCTTCAGCGGAAAGCGAGTGACAACTATGATCTCATGTGCTTGGAAGTAATGGCGCAGCTTTCTCGAGGCCATGAGAAGGCCGAAAAGCAACTTCTGCACACCAGAGTACCTTGACCTAGCCCCCTGCAAAAGGGAACTGACAAAGTAAACTGGGCGCTGCACCATCTTCTTCTGTATCTCCTCTTGCATATGCGCAGGCCCTTGCTTGTCGGGACCAGAGCTTGTCGGGGAAGTCCCCTGCTTGTCGCTGGATGCGCTTGCCGCGGTCGCTGGCTCGTCATTTGCCTCCCTCTCCGCTACTAATGCAGCACTAACCACTTGATTGGTTGCCTCTATGTACAGCAGCAACTTCTCTTGTGGTTTAGGTGCGACAAGTATTGGAGTGGAGGACAGGTATCTCTTCAGGTCTTGCAGCGCAGCCTCCGCTTCCGGAGTCCATTTCATTGGACCTGCCCTCTTCAAAATTTTGAAAAACGGCAGGGCGCGCTCAGCAGACCGAGAGATAAACCTGCTGAGAGCAGCCACGCAGCCGGCAAGCTTCCGTACATCCTTGACGCGCTTTGGTGCTTCAATCTGTTCGATGGCCTTGATCTTGTCGGGATTAGCTTTGATTCCCCGTCGGGACACAAAGAACCCGAGAAGTTTGCCGGAAGGGACTCCAAACACACACTTCTCGGGGTTGAGCTTGAGGTTGACCTTGCGCAGATTTGTAAAAGTCTCTTCTAAGTCTTGGACCAGAGTTGCCCTGTCTTTGCTTTTGACCACTATATCATCCATGTAAGCTTCTACATTTCTGTGTATCTGTGGCTTCAAAGCGATATGGACTACTCTGGCAAATGTTGAACCAGCATTCTTTAATCCGAAAGGCATCCGTACGAAACAGTACGTGCCACATGGAGTAATGAATGCGGTTTTCTCCTCATCCTCTTCTGCCATGAAGATCTGATGGTATCCTGAATATGCGTCAAGAAATGAAAGCAGATCACATCCGGCTGTGGAGTCAACAATCTGGTCAATGCGCGGCAAGGGAAATGGATCTTTGGGACAAGCTTTATTAACATCAGTGAAGTCAATACAAAGCCTCCACTTCTTGTTTGCCTTGCGCACTACAACCGGATTGGCCAACCACGTTGGATGGAGCACTCCCCTGACAAGGCCTTCTGCTTCCAACTTCTTGATCTCTTCTGCTATGAACTCTTGGTGCTCCACCGCCTGTTTCCTGACCTTCTGCTTGACGGGCCGCGCATGAGGACAAACGGCAAGGTGGTGCTCAATTACCTTCCTGGGAACACCGGGGATGTCAGACGGTTGCCATGCAAACACGTCGACATTCGCCCGCAGGAAAGTAACGAGCACGATTTCCTATTTAGGGTCAAGCGTGGCACTGATGGTGAAGGTACCACCAGTGCTGTCCTCCTTGGCGGACACCTTCTTGGTAAGTGGTGGAGCTGCCATCGTCTTCTTACTCTTGCCGGTGGAGCTCGATGGTGCGTCCTCGACGGCAGCGCAGCACTCCGAAGAGGCGCGCTTGCCGGAGTACGCATCAGAGCTCTTGCCGGACTTGGTCTTCTTGCCGGTGGAGCTCGATGGTGCGTCCTCGACGGCAGCACGGCACTCCAAAGAGGCGCGCTTGCCGGAGTGGGCACCAGAGCTCTTGCCGGACTTAGTCTTCTTCCCCCCGGGAGCTTCAGCGGCAAGTGTCTTGCAGTCTGTCGCGGCAGCAGCTTCCCGGTAGATCTTGTCGGTGCAGATAAGGGCATCCTTCTTGTCGCCAGGGACAGAGATGACGCTTATCGGGCCTGGCATCTTGAGCATGTTGTATGCATAGTGAGAGGCCGCCATGAACTTGGCGAGTGCAGGACGGCCAAGTATCCCATTGTAAGGCAATGGGAAATCAGCAACGTCAAAGGTGACCCTCTCCGTTCTGAAATTCAGCTCGCTGCCAAATGTCACCAGCAACGTGACCTTCCCTTTCGGCTTGCTCCTTCCCGGGTTAATTCCTTGGAATGTACCGGTTTCTTCGAGCTCGCTGTCCGGGATCTGGAGTTTCTGGAGCACAGCGGAGGAGATCAGATTTAGGCCGGCCCCGCCGTCAACTAGCATCTTAGTGACTTTGAGGTTGCGGATTGTTGGCGAAACCAACAACGGCAGGCACCCAACCGCAGTTGTGCGATCAGGGTGGTCCTCAATGTCAAAGATGATAGGCGTGCTGGACCACTTCAGAAGCTTGCATGCTTCGACAGGTGGCTCTGCTGCATTAACTTCCCGGAGCCACTGTTTGAGTTGGCGGTGGGAACTATGCAGAGAAGCGCCACCGTCAACACACAAGACTTCTGTAGCCTTCTGAAACTCCCGCTCGCTGTTCTCAACATCATCCATGTCTTCATCGTCGTCTTCGTCTTCGTCCTTGTCGCGGCCGCGGGGAGGTCTGTCTCCTTGCCGCTGCTTGACCTTGCCGCGGCTTCCTCCCTGGCCAGCGCGCTTCTTGCCGGCTTCTCCACCGCCTCCTTGGGCTCTCTCCTTCTCGCGCCGCTCGTACTCAGCTTTTTGTTGCTGGACAAGCTGCGCGACCCTCTTGCAGTTCTGGAGGTCATGGCCCTTGGTGCGGTGAATCTTACAGTACTGCTTGCCGGAGCCGTCCTGCTTGTCGGCAGCCGCCATAGCCTGGCAGTTGGTGCATGCGGCCACCTCCTTGCCGGAGCTGCCAACTTTGGCTTGCTTGGCGGGGCCATCATCGCCGGACTGCTCAACGACTAGTACCTCTTTGCCGCTCTTCTTCCTGTTGCGCCTCCGGTTCTTCCTTGCCGGGGCGGCATCCTCACTGTCAGATCCCCCTGCTCCAGCATCCTCTCCGGGGAGTTTCCTCCCTTCTTCAGCGCGTGCACACTTGTCGGCCAGGGCGTACAGCTCGCTGACGTCCCTGATCCTGCTCATCGCCATCTCCTCCCGCATCCTGCGATTACACACGTTCTGATGGAACGCGCTGATAACCGCGGCAGGGTGGATGTCTGGGATGTTGCGCTGCACGCGGCTGAATCTCTGGATATACTTGCGCAGGGGTTCTCCTTCCTTCTGGGCAAGCAGGTGGAGGTCACTCTCTTGGCCATGTGGTTTGTGGCCGCCTGTAAAGGCGCCGACAAACTGATGGCACAAATCCGCCCAAGAGGATATGGAGTTGTCCGGCAAGTGCATGAGCCAGGATCTGACTTCGGGCTTGAGCACGAGCGGGAAGTAGTTGGCAAGGACCTTGTCGTCTCGCCCCCCAGCAGCTTGCACCGCAATGGTGTAGATGCTGAGGAACTCAGACGGGTGTGACTTGCCGTCGTACTTCTCCGGTACGTCTGGCTTGAAATGCTTCTGGTTGGGCCACTGGACTTGCCATAGCTCACGGGTAAACGCAGGACAACCTGCCGCGTACGGCAAGTTACCTGGCTCTCCGGGCGCATGCATGTCAATAGAGGGCCCAGCGCGCAGGTCTGATTGACGCCGCGCTTCTCTTCGGCACTCGATGCGTGTTCGAGCGTCTTCCTGCTGTCTCTCATGAAGAACTTGGCGCTGATCGCGACGAGCTCGCGGATCTGACGACGCGGTGGAGTAGCTATCGAGGTGGATCCGGTGAGTCGGCGATCTTGGCCTTCGTGGAGGAGAGTGCATAGTGGTTGCACCCTCGCCGGTCTTGTCGCCACCGGCTCGCGCCTGGCTGACTTGCCGCGGCAGCGGTGCGCTCGGCTGCCGTGGATTGTCACCGTTGGCGAAGCCGATGAGGCTCTGGATAGTAGCCCTCCAGTCATCAATCTTCTCTGGCGCTGGAGGGTAGTCTAGGAGCAGCTGGGCACGTGCCAACGCTTCCGCCGGAGTGGTGGTCGGCGGCAGCGAACGGTGCGAGGAGCGAGATATGCTCGAACTTCTAACTGCGTTAGAAGGAGCAACATCTCGTCCAAGCGACCGCGCCGCGCTCGCGCCAGCATGTTGGCGCGCATGCTAGTCCTGAGCACTCCGGGATCCGCCAGCTTGATCTTGGCCCAGCAGACGTATGGTACCGTGGGTACCATGACGCTGCTGGTCCCGCGCCTCCGGGGACGGGCGCGGTGCGTGTACGGACGCCGAGGTCTTGGAGTGCGCGCGGTCGTTGTGGGAGGTGACCGCGCCGCCGACGTGCGGCGCAACCTGGTCCTTGGACCTGGCGGCGCCATGGGTCTCCCCGTCGGTGCCCGTTCTTCCGCCGGCGCCTACTCCACCAACCGTTCGCTCCGGCGATGGCGGGCTCGTGCGAACGCCGGATCAGGTTCGCACAACCTCGACGCACCCCCTACCTAGCGCGCCAAAAATGTCAGGGGTTTCTGATCCCACGCACACCTATGGGGATCGGCGGACCGAGCCCCTTTCGGTTCGGCAGGGGGCGGTGGATGCACAAAGAGCAGATCGAGGCGAACGCACGAGCGAGACGATCGGTTTACCCAGGTTCGGGCCACACGGATGCGTAAAACCCTACTCCTGCTTTGGTGGTTGTATTGAGTTCTTGCTCAGGAGCGATGAGTGCTACAGTACACTCAAGCAGCTGGCGAGACCGAGCGTGAGAATGGGTGTCCTCTCCCCTTTCTGTTGCGCATGGGCCTCCTTTTATATGTCTAAGGGGTCACCGACAGGTGGCAACAAAGGTGGGGGTAAAAATGTAAAAGAGGTGGTAGTTGGCGCCACCCCTTGCTACAGTTGTATCATACCTAACCCTGACGGCAGGGGACAAGGGCATTAAATGCCTGTCTGCATCACCTAGACGGTACAGAGAGGGACCGCTAGGAACGCCACCGTTTGCCACGATGGCTCTTTGTCAGCGCCTGCTTGCCACCACATGCCCCCGGCTGCACAGCCTTCCGCCACGTACGCCAGGAATGGTCCCAGGGCGACACGTTGGTGGGTGAGCTGGAGCGCGGGCTGCGGAGTAGTAGCTTGCCGCGGCAAGCGCCTTGCCGCGGATGTCGCCTTGTCGCGTCCGGGAGCTTGTCGCTCACCGGGTCTTGTCGGGGCGCGCATTGCGCCGCAGCGAGCTTCTTGAGATGCTTTGGTTGGTCTTCCCGGCAAGCTCCTCTTGCCGAGGCCTCGTCTCCTTCCCGGCAAGCTCCTCTTGCCGGGGTCTTGTCTCCTTCCCGGCAAGCTCCTCTTGCCGGGGTCTCTGTGCTTTGAGTAGCCTTCCCAGCAAGCTCCTCTTGCCGGGGTCTTGTGCCTTGGCTCGAATACTTTGTTCTTGAATGGCTCCAAAGGAACCACGGAGGGTTTTGGCGGTCGCCCGGCAAGCCTTGCCGCGGGGTGCTGCGACTGCCCGTGCACAAGTTCGGGATACTAAGGTACCCCTACTTTAGTACACCGAGAAAGATAAATATTTTTGGTATTTTTATGATATAGATTGAAAGTAAAGATTGCAATGTAAAATAAAATGGAAACTTATATGATGGAAAATAGACCCCGGGGCCATAGGTTTCACTAGTGGCTTCTCTCAAGATAGCATAAGTATTACGGTGGGTAAAAAAATTACTGTCGAGCAAATGATAGAAAAGTGCATAATTATGAGAATATCTAGGCATGATCATGTATATAGGCATCACATCCATGACAAGTAGACCGAAACAATTCTACATCTACTACTATTACTCCACACATCGACCGCTATCCAGCATGCATCTAGAGTATAATCAAGCAATATGATATAAACCCCATATTTTTATCCTTGATGGCAACAATACAATATGTGCCTTGCTGCCTCTGATGTCACTAGGAAAGGACACCACAAGATTGAACCCAAAGTTAAGCACTTCTCCCATTGCAAGAAATATCAATCTAGTAGGCCAAACCAAACTGATAATTCGAAGAGACTTGCAAAGATAACAAATCATACATAAAAGATTTCAGAGAAGAATCAAATATTCTTCATAGATAATCTTGATCATAAACCCACAATTCATCGGATCTTGACAAACACACCACAAAAAAATTACATTGAATCGATCTCCAAGAAGATCAAGGAGAACTTTGTATTGACACTACTAGGAAAAGGCCTGCTAGTGGCGCACCTGTTTTGCCTACTAATGGCGCACCATAGGTGCGCCACTAGCATCACGCCATTAGATTTTTTTTACTAATGGCGCACCATGGGTGGGCCATTAGTATCTCGTATACTAATGGCGCACCACGCAGTGCGCCATTAGTATACCCACGGTGCGCCATTAGTATGCCTTCCAGGGGGCCATATTTACCCATGTGCTCTGGCTTACTAATGGCGCACTAGTTGATGATGCGCCACTAGTGTTCTCCGGCTTACTAATGGCGCACTAGTTGGTGGTGCGCCACTAGTATGAATATTAGGGATTTTTTTTTCTGATATTTGCACAGGTTACAAAATATATTACTGGACAGAATATAGACAACACCACACAGCAACAGCAGATTCATCGAATACAATAGAAGATTAGTCTCCGAATACAATTCATCATATTAGTGTCTGAATTCAAAAGACCGAACAAAGATAGAACATTAAAAGTCTCGAGACCGTGAGTAGAGAGTTTGTCGAAAGTAATACTAATCCTAACAAGTCCTACTAATCATCATCATACAACTTATACTCGTTATTAATAACAAGTCATACGATCATCATCTTGATAGTCATCAAACCAACCCTACTTAATTGTTCTTAGCACATGATCATCAGTATTAGGCAGGACCTAAATACCCTATTTAAGGTAAAATAGCATAAAACAATATAGACCCTGACTCTCCATTATGGAGAATGGAGATCATCCTGTCTCCAATTCTTGCGCTTCGCTTCCTTTTGCTTCCAAGAACCTCCTTACGACTGTCCATACATTTTTTTCCATTCTTTGATTTTCATGTCTCCACTTCTTTTAGAAATCCGGTATGGACAGTTGAGATTCGTAGGATGACCTGGATATATGTTCAAAACACGAAGGCTGCCATTCTGATACATCAAGTGAGGCACGCAATCCTCTGGGATTCTCTGTTGAAAAACATAGTAATAACTTCATAGTTAGCAATGATGTACTAGTTTTAAAAGTATGCAAAATATGCACGAATGTCGTAATAGTAGAAAATCTTACCAGGGTATCTCCATGGTAGTTACCGTAGTTCAACACATGCACTAGTGGCACGTATTGACCAGAGTTTTACAATAGATATTTTAATTCTCAAGATTAGTACAAAATCCGCGCAGATGATTTTTCTCCTGATAAGTTAACTCGGAGCCATCGGTGTAGTGGGTTTTATCTACCACGTTCTGCACATTATTTGAACAATCAAAACAAGCTGTCAATGGAAATAAGTTGTCAACTATTTTGAAATGAACAATATAAATTAGTTAATAATTAACTATGTTTGAGAAACTCACATAGCGGTAGAACTGGAGGCGTATCAACAAGGACCCAAATGTCCATAATGTCTTGGTCGATGTCAGGATCACCAAGATCCATGGTGACAAGCATACCCTCATCAAAATCATACATCTTGCAAAATGCTTCCCAATTTTTGCAACCAAAATGGGTTACGCTCCCAGAATTATACAGATTTACTTCAAAATCAACATCATGATGAGTCCTTAGGTGAATTTTCTTTGTTTCATAATTGTCATGGTCTTCAAAATCCATCCTCTCCAAGACATAGCTTCTTGCATGGCATGGGATAAGCTATACTCGAATTGTAAAAGATGAAAATTACACGTTGAAATAGTTGAAGTCATGCTTAATTATGAAAAAAACACTTGTCGTCGTTGCGTACCATTTCAACTTTGAAGGTCTCCTGGAGCTTAATGCTGAAGCGCCAATCATCGTCCAGGTGAGGCCTGTCGCACAAACCTCGATCATCGTGGCACTAGCCGCACTCCCTCGGGAGACTTTCGTCGTCCGATGCCGACATTTCCTACGTTCATAATTCAAAACTACATCATCTCTGTTGGGTCCAATAAGATAATCCACAGTGTGGTGAAAACATGCCCTTCGAACTGGTTTGAGCAATTGGTGAATGGAGATGGTCTAAGATTTTCAGTAGTAAGAAGTGAAGTGGTAATTTTGAGAGCAAATGGTTAGGATGAGTGGTTCCTCTTTCCTGTTTAGCTTTACAATAGAATATTGTTAGTAATGCACACTTGTGCATTTTCAGCCAGGCCCAGTGGAGTTGGCCTAAAAAAATTTCTTTCTTTAAGCCTGCTACATCCATCTCAAGTATTTATGGTCAAGGGTTAGCAGGGCCATCCAAATAGAATATGTGGTATGGGCTTTTTCATTAGGTCATCCTACCAGATTAGGGTTTATCGATGACGAGCAACTGACATTAGTAATAACTATGAGTTGATATCACACTTCTATATGTATAACACAAGAGGCAGTTGATCCTACTTAATTAAGTACTAAGATACCACGGCCCATATGTCGTATTTTTAGCAAAGTCATGCTAAAATTCCGGGAAAATTTCAGCATGACCTTTGCTGAAAATAGGACATATGGAGTACCCGAATTTGCCGGAACAGAAGTTAATCGACATTCCGGCAAACTCAAGGGCCTCTCGGGGTACTGATACGTCTCCAACGTATCTATAATTTTTGATTTCTCCATGCTATATTATCTACTGTTTTGGACGTTATTGGGCTTTATTATCCACTTCTATATTATTTTTGGGACTAACCTATTAACTGGAGGCCCAGCCCAGAATTGTTGTTTTTTGCCTGTTTTAGGGTATCAAAGAAAAGGAATATCAAACGGAGTCCAAATGGAATGAAATCTTCGGGAACGTGATTTTCTCAACGAACAAGACCCAGGAGACTTGGACCCTACGTCAAGAAATAAAAGAGGAGGCCACGAGGTAGGGGGCGCACCTACCCCCCAGGCGCGCCCTCCACCCTCGTGGGCCCCCTGTTGCTCCACCGATCTACTCCTTCCTCCTATATATATACATACATACCCCCAAACGATCAGATACGAAGCCAAAACCCTAATTCCACCACCGCAACTTTCTGTATCCACGAGATCCCATCTTGGGGCCTATTCTGGAACTCCGCCGGAGGGGGCATTGATACGTCCCCAACGTATCTATAATTTTTGATTGTTCCATGCTATTATATTATCGACCTTGGATGTTTGATATGCATTTATATGCTATTTTATATGATTTTTGGGACTAACTTATTAACCCAGAGCCCAGTTCCAGTTTCTGTTTTTACCTTGTTTTAGAATATCGCAGAAAAGGAAAACCAAGTGGAGTCCAATTGACCTGAAACTTCACGGAACTTATTTTTGGATCAGAAGAAGCACAGAACACTTGGAGTGCACGTCAGGGGATCTACGAGGAGGCCACGAGGCAGGGGGCGCGCCCACCCCCTGGGCGCGCCCTCCACCCTAGTGGGCCCCTCGTGACCCCCCTGACGTACTTCTTCCGCCTATATATCTCCATATACCGTAAAAACATCCGGGAGCACAATAGATTGGGATTTTTGCCGCCAGAAGCCTCTATAGCCACCGAAATCCAATCTAGACCCGTTCCGGCACCCTACCGGAGGGGGGGAATCCCTCTCCGGTGGCTATCTTCATCATCCCGGTGCTCTCCATGACGAGGAAGGAGTCGTTCTCCCTCGGGGCTGAGGGTATGTACCAGTAGCTATGTGTTTGATCTCTCTCTCTCTCTCTCGTGTTCTTGAGGTGATACGATCTTGATGTATCGCGAGCTTTACTATTATAGTTGCATCTTATGATGTTTTCTCCCCCCCTCTACTCTCTTGTAATGGACTGAGTGTTCCCTTTGAAGTTATCTTATCAGATTGAGTCTTTAAAGATTTGAGAACACTTGATGTATGTCTTGTCGTGCGTATCTATGGTGACAATGGGATATCACGTGATTCACTTGATGTATGTTTTGGTGATCAACTTGCGGGTTCCGCCCATGAACCTATGCATAAGGGTTGGCACACGTTTTCGTCGTGATTCTCCGGTAGAAACTTTGGGGCACTCTTTGAGGTTCTATGTGTTGGTTGAATAGATGAATCTGAGATTGTGTGATGCATATCGTATAATCATACCCACGGATACTTGAGGTGACATTGGAGTATCTAGGTGACATTAGGGTTTTGGTTGATTTGTGTCTTAAGGTGTTATTCTAGTACGAACTCTAGGGCTGTTTGTGACACTTATAGGAATAGCCCCACCGATTGATTGGAAAGAATAACTTTGAGGTGGTTTCGTACCCTACCACAATCTCTTCGTTTGTTCTCCACTATTAGTGACTTTGGAGTGACTCTTTGTTGCATGTTGAGGGATAGTTATGTGATCCAATTATGTTATTATTGTTGAGAGAACTTGCACTAGTGAAAGTATGAACCCTAGGCCTTGTTTCCTAGTGTTGCAATACCGTTTACGCTCACTTTTGTCATTAGTTACCTTGCTGTTTTTATATTTTCAGATTACAAAAACCTTTATCTACCATCCATATACCACTTGTATCACCATCTCTTCGCCGAACTAGTGCACCTATACAATTTACCATTGTATTGGGTGTGTTGGGGACACAAGAGACTCTTTGTTATTTGGTTGCAGGGTTGCTTGAGAGAGACCATCTTCATCCTACGCCTCCTACGGATTGATAAACCTTAGGTCATCCACTTGAGGGAAATGTGCTACTGTCCTACAAACCTCTGCACCTGGAGGCCCAACGATGTCTACAAGAAGAAGGTTGTGTGGTAGACATCAGACACCGATCACGGAGGGCTTCTACATCAACACCATAGCCCCTTCGATGAAGTGTGAGTAGTTTAACTCAGACCTACGGGTCCCTAGGTAGTAGCTAGATGGCTTCTTCTCTCTTTTTGGATCTCAATACAATGTTCTCCCCCTCTCTTGTGGAGATCTATTCGATGTAATCTTCTTTTTGCGGTGTTATTGTTGAGACCGATGAATTGTGGGTTTATGATCAAGTCTATCTATGAATAATATTTGAATCTTCTCTGAATTCTTTTATGTATGATTGGTTATCTTTGCAAGTCTCTTCGAATTATCAGTTTGGTTTGGCCTACTAGATTGATCTTTCTTGCAATGGGAGAAGTGCTTAGCTTTGGGTTCAATCTTGCGGTGTCCTTTCCCAGTGATAGTAGGGGCAGCAAGGCACGTATTGTATTGTTCCCATCGAGGATAACAAGATGGGGTTTTCTTCATATTGCATGAGTCTATCCCTCTACATCTTGTCATCTTGCTTAAGGTGTTACTCTGTTTTAACTTAATACTCTAGATGCATGCTGGATAGCGGTCGATGAGTGGAGTAATAGTAGTAGATGCAGGCAGGAGTCGGTCTAGTTGTCTCGGACGTGATGCCTATATACATGATCATACCTAGATATTCTCATAACTATGCTCAATTCTGTCAATTGCTCAATAGTAATTTGTTCACCCACCGTAGAATACTTATGCTCTCAAGAGAAGCCACTAGTGAAACCTATGGCCCCCGGGTCTATCTTCATCATATTAATCTCCTACGACTTAGTTATTTGCTTTGCTATTTACTTTGCCTTTATTTTACTTTGCATCTTTATCATAAAAATACCAAAAATATTATCTTATCATATCTATCAGATCTCACTCTTGTAAGTGGCCTTATAGGGATTGACAACCCCTATTTGCATTGGTTGCGAGGATTTATTTGTTTTGTGCAGGTACGAGGGACTCACGCGTAGCCTTTTACTGGATTGATACCTTGGTTCTCAAAAACTGAGGGAAATACTTACGCTACTTTGCTGCATCATCCCTTCCCCTTCGGGGAAAACCAACGCAGTGCTCAAGAGGTAGCAACAAGGATTTCTGTCACCGTTGCCGGGGAGGTCTACGCAAAAGTCAACATACCAAGTACCCATCACATACCCTTATCACCTGCATTACATTATTTGCCATTTGCCTATCGTTTCCCTCTCCCCCACTTCACCCTTGCCATTTTTTCCCTCTCTCTCTCTATCCTCCCTCTCTTTCTCCATTTGCCTATTTTTGCCAGCTTGCTTTTTGTTTGCTTGTGTGTCAGTTTGTTTGCTTGTCGTTATGGCTAGTCCCTTATCTTCTCCGTTGACCCCTGAGTTCGAAATCTTTCACTTTAAACAAAGGCTAGGAGAAAACTTAAAAGATGCCTAGTTGAGAATAATGGAGTCCTATCGTAACTGTATCTCTGAAATAAACCTGAGAATTTTGCTTCGCAATTTTTATGTTGGATTGAATATGTCTCATAGACAACTCTTGGATTGCGTTGACAAAGGCAATTCTATTGAAATTGATCCCCATATTGCGCTTGAAATTATAGAAGGTATAGTGGGAACACTACCTCAACAAAAGGGGCCTCATCCTACCCAGGAAGAGACACAAATTTTTGAAAATTTTTGTGAAGTTACTAAAAACTTGCAGAAATCTCTTGAACCTCTTAAGAACATTAGTGGAAATATTCACCGCGTGAATATGTTGATTACCCTTAAGCGGCTGGATTTGTTAGATCTAAAAATTTCAGAATATGAAGGGAAACGTAAATAACCTGCCGGATTCGAGCTTGATTCCACTAAAAAGTTGAAAACTAAAGATGGCAATACCTAGATCTATTCTTGCTTGTTATGCCTAGCTAGGGGTGTTAAACGATAGCGCTTGTTGGGAGGCAACCCAATTTTATTTTTATTCCTTGCTTTTTTCTACTGTTTAGAAATAAATAATTTATCTAGACTCTGTTTTGTTTGTGTTTTTTGTGTTTAATTAGTGTTTGTGCCAAGTAGAACCGTTGGGAAGACTTGGGGAAAGTCTTGTTGAACTTGCTGTAAAAAACAGAAACTTTAGCGCTCACGAGAACTGCTGTCATTTTTATTTGGAAAGTGATATTTAGTTAATTATTTTTTCATATGATAAATAGATAAATTACTCACGTCCAGAAATTTATTTTAGAATTTTTGGGCTTCCAGATCTTGCGCTAGCTACAGATTACTACAGACTGTTCTGTTCTTGACAGATTCTGTTTTCCGTGTGTTGTTTGCTTATTTTGATGAATCTATGGCTAGTAAAATAGTTTATAAACCACAGAGAACTTGGAATACAGTAGGTATAACACCAATATAAATAAAGAATTATTTCATTACAGTACCTTGAAGTGGTATTTTATTTCTTTCGCTAACGGAGCTCACGAGATTTTCTACTTTAAGTTTTGTGTTGTGAAGTTTTCAAGTTTTGGGTAAAGATTTGATGGATTATGGAACAAGGAGTGGCAAGAGCCTAAGCTTGGGGATGCCCATGACACCCCCAAGATAATCTAAGGATACCTAAAAGCCAAAGCTTGGGGATGCCCCGGAAGGCATCCCCTCTTTCGTCTACTTCTATCGGTAACTTTACTTGGAGCTATATTTTTATTCGCCACATGATATGTGTTTTGCTTGGAGCGTCTTGTATGATTTGAGTCTTTGCTTGTTAGTTTACCACAATCATCCTTGCTGTACACACCTTTTGAGAGAGCCATCCATGATTTAGAATTTGGTAGAATACTCTATGTGCTTCGCTTATATCTTTTGAGTTATATAGTTTTGCTCTAGTCCTTCACTTATATCTTTTAGAGCACGGTGGTGATTTGTTTTATAGAAACTATTGATCTCTCATGCTTCACTTAGATTATTTTGAGAGTCTTAATAGCATGGTAATTTGCTTAAAATCCTAATATGCTAGGTATTCAAGATTAGTAAAATTTTCCTAAGAATGTTTTGAATACTAAGAAAAGTTTGATGCTTGATGATTGTTTGAGATATGGAGGTCATAATATGAAAGTTGTGCTAGTTGTGTAGTTGTGAAATTGAGAAATGTCTGTCTTGAAGTTTGCAAGTCCCATAGCATGCATGTATGGTAAACTTTATGCAACAAATTTGAAACATGAGGTGTTATTTGATTGTCTTCCTTATGAGTGGTGGTCGGGGACGAGCGATGGTCTTTTCCTACCAATCTACCCCCCTAGGACCATGTGTGTAGTACCGAGGTTTTTGATGACTTGTAGATTTTTGCAATAAGTATGTGAGTTCTTTATGACTAATGTTGAGTCCATGGATTATACGCACTCTCACCCTTCCATCCTTGCTAGCCTCTTCGGTACCGTGCATTGCCCTTTCTCACATTGAGAGTTGGCGCAAACTTCGCTGGTGCATCCAAACCCCGTGATATGATACGCTCTTTCACACATAAACCTCCTTATAGCTTCCTCAAAACAGCCACCATACCTACCTATTATGGCATTTCCATAGCCATTCCGAGATATATTACCATGCAAATTTCTTTCATTCCGTTCATCATGACACACTCATTATTGTCATATTGCTTAGCATGATCATGTAGTTGACATAGTATTTGTGGCAAAGCCAACGTTCATAATTCTTTCATACATGTTACTCTTGGTTCATTGCATATCCCTGTACACCGCCGGAGGCATTCATATAGAGTCATCTTTTGTTCTAGTATCGAGTTGTAAATAAATAGAAGTGTCATGATCATCATTTTCTAGAGCATTGTCCCAAGTGAGGAAAAAAGGCCATAAAAAAGAGAAGGCCCAAAAAAAATAATGAGAGAAAAAGAGAGAAGGGACAATGTTACTATCCTTTGCCACACTTGTGCTTCAAAGTAGCACCTTAATCTTCATGTTAGAGAGTCTCTTGTTTTGTCGCTTTCAAATACTAGTGGGAATTTTTCGTTATAGAACTTGGCTTGTATATTCCAACAATGGGCCTCCTCAAGTGCCCTAGGTCTTCGTGAGCAAGCAAGTTGGATGCACACCCACTAGTTTCTTTTGTTGAGCTTTCATACATTTATAGCTCTAGTGCATCCGTTGCATGGCAATCCCTACTCCTTGTAATAACATCAATCGGTGGGCATCTCCATAGCCCATTGATTAGCCTCGTTGATGTGAGACTTTCTCCTTTTTTGTCTTCTCCACATAACCCCCTCATTATATTCTATTCCACCCATAGTGCTATGTCCATGCCTCGCGCTCATATATTGCGTGAAAGTTTATAGGTTTGAGATTACTAAAGTATGAAACAATTGCTTGGCTTGTCATCGGGGTTGTGCATGATGAGAGCATTCTTGTGTGACGAAAATGAAACATGACTAAACCATATGATTTTGTAGGGATGAACTTTCTTTGGCCATGTTATTTTGAGAAGACATAATTGCTTAGTTAGTATGCTTGAAGTATTATTATTTTTATGTCAATATGAACTTTTGTCTTGAATATTTCGGATCTGAATATTCATACCACAATTAAGAAGAATTACACTAAAATTATGCCAAGTTGCACTCCACATCAAAATTTCTATTTTTATCATTTACCTACTCGAGGACGAGCATGAATTAAGCTTGGGGATGCTTGATACGTCTCCAACGTATCTATAATTTTTGATTTCTCCATGCTATATTATCTACTGTTTTGGATATTATTGGGCTTTATTATCCACTTTTATATTGTTTTTGGGACTAACCTATTAACCGGAGGCCCAGCCCAGAATTGCTATTTTTTTCCTGTTTTAGGGTTTCCAAGAAAAGGAATATCAAACGGAGTCCAAACGGAATGAAAACTTTGGGAACGTGATTTCCTCAACGAAGAAGACCCGAGACACTTGGACCCTATGTCAAGAAAGAAAAGAGGAGGCCACGAGGTACGGGGGCACGCCTACCCCCCCCCCCCCCCAAGCGCGCCCTCTACCCTCGTGGGCCCCTTGTTGCTCTACCGACATACTCCTTCCTCCTATATATACCTATGTACCCCCAAACGATCAGATACGGAGCCAAAACCCTAATTCCACCACCGCAACTTTCTGTATCCACCAGATCCCATCTTGGGGCTTGTTCTGGAGCTCCGCCGGAGGGGGTATCGATCACGGAGGGCTTCTACATCAACACCATAGCCCCTCCGATGAAGTGTGAGTAGTTTACCTCAGACCTACGGGTCCATAGCTAGTAGCTAGATGGCTTCTCCTCTCTTTTTGGATCTCAATACAATGTTCTCCCCCTCTCTTGTGGAGATCTATTCGATGTAATCTTCTTTTTGCGGTGTGTTTGTTGAGACCGATGAATTGTGGGTTTATGATCAAGTATATCTATGAATAATATTTGAATCTTCTCTGAATTCTTTTATGTATGATTGGTTATCTTTGCAAGTCTCTTCGAATTATCAGTTTGGTTTGGCCTACTAGATTGATCTTTCTTGCAATGGGAGAAGTGCTTAGCTTTGGGTTCAATCTTGCGGTGTCCTTTCCTAGTGACAGTAGGGGCAGCAAGGCACGTATTGTATTGTTCCCATCGAGGATAACAAGATGGGGTTTTCTTCATATTGCATGAGTCTATCCCTCTATATCATGTCATCTTGCTTAAGGCGTTACTCTGTTTTTAACTTAATACTCTAGATGCACGCTGGATAGCGATCGATGAGTGGAGTAATAGTAGTAGATGCAGGCAGGAGTCGGTCTACTTCTCTCGGACGTGATGCCCATATACATGATCATACCTAGATATTCTCATAACTATGCTCAATTCTGTCAATTGCTCAATAGTAATTTGTTCACCCACCGTAGAATACTTATGCTCTTGAGAGAAGCCACTAGTGAAACCTATGGCCCCCGGGTCTATCTTCATCATATTAATCTCCTACTACTTAGTTATTTCCTTTGCTATTTACTTTGCCTTTATTTTACTTTGCATCTTTATCATAAAAATACCAAAAATATTATCTTATCATATCTATCAGATCTCACTCTCATAAGTGGCCTTATAGGGATTGACAACCCCTATTTGCGTTGGTTGCGAGGATTTATTTGTTTTGTGCAGGTACGAGGGACTCGCGCATAGCCTCCTACTGGATTGATACCTTGGTTCTCAAAAACTGAGGGACATACTTACGCTACTTTGCTGCATCATCCCTTCCTCTTCGGGGAAAACCAACGCAGTGCTCAAGAGGTAGAAGGTACCTGCGAAATCATCACGACACGATGGTCGGATACAAAACCCAGCAAACTCCTTCCCTTCACTCGGGGTACAACAATATATCTTCTAGGGGTGAAACCGTACCCTGATTCTCCTTTCTTCCTCTTGCGGAAGAGAAGTTGGCTGCAGAGGATGGTCCAACTCTGATCATCCTGCAGAAGTTAATTGTATAATTCTGTTTAGTTCCAAGCATATACGAATACTCTTCAGAGTGGGCACAAAGATGGAAGCGAACTAATAGCACAAAGTTAATAAATTTGACTGACTGATGTAGGTTTGACTTCTGATATCTACTTGGCCAGGAATAATTTTTTTAATGTCCTTCATAATAGAATTTACCCAAAACAAATATCTTTAATGCCATTTTCAAACTCTGAGTTGCCTCTATTGCACCAAAACTAATTCAAATAATTTTTATAAAATTGCCACAAAAATCTTGGGATACCCTATAATTCCTATAAATCATTTTTGAACAAAGACCCATCCTACTCTTTTGAATTTTTTTAGAGAAACACCCACTTTTCCATTCTGATCCGTTTTCAGTTTACAACTACAACCCTATTTGCCCTAGCTCTTAAAAATCTAAAAAATTATCCCATGGATTTGCTGAATCTGCATAAACCTTTCATGTACCAAAAATGCAACATTTTCTTGGCATGACCAAGCTACTTCACGGTAATTCATCTTTTAAGAATTCTCACATTTCATATATCGTCTTTTTCAAACCAAAAAAAGTATCCATGGGGGCTGCATCAGCTGCATGTTGTGTATCAATGTACCACGACCAAAACCTTGCTGGCCATGGTTATTAACATCTGGCTTGTTGTCCTCGTCAAAATGCCAGCAGCAGCAGAAGCACACAGCACGCACAAGGGCAGGCAGTAGGCGATGGGGCAGCAGGGCGGACGGTGCGCCGACTTGCAGAGGCGGGCGCCGGCGTGGCGCGAGGCCAGGACGCACGGGACGCGGGTGGCTGTGCGAGGACAGGCAGCAGCGTAGCAGAGCAAGCAGCGTCAGCAGTGGCGGCAAAATAACAGAGCAGCGGCAGCACAACCATCAGCGATGGGAGCAACAGGGGGAAGGGGCAGCCGATGGGGGCGACGGGTGCATGCGACAGAGGGGGGAACCGGGGGGGGTGTGGAGGAGGCTCACCACGGGGAGGGCCGGAGGAGAGCTCGACGAGGCTGGGGACGGGCAAGAGCAGTGGTTGGGGCGACGAGATGTGGGCGGCTGAACGAAGAAGGCGGCGATAGCGGCGGCTACGCGAGACCCCGACTCGAGCTGGTTCCCTGAATGGAAGAAGCCAAACGCGGTGATCCTCCTGGATGTCTTCCCGCGCAACGACGTTGACGGTGGTCGCGGCAACGACGAGGGGGCCGCAGTCACCGCGCAATCTGATGAGTTCAAATCGAACTAGAAGGATGCTCGGGGGTGGCGGCGGCTTGCGGTGGTGAGGGGTGGAAGTGCTGCGGTGGTGATGGGTGGAGGAGCGCTGGAGGTGGGGGCGGGGCGTGCTGGAAAGGGGTCATCGGTGGCGAGGGGGAAAGGGGTCGTCGGCGGCGAGGGGGAAACGGATCTGGCGCGGGCGGGGGGCGAGGGGGCTAGGGATTTGATCGGCGCGGGGGCGAGGGGGAAAGGGATGGAGGCAGGGGGAAAGGGATAGCAATGGCGCACCTCCCGGGGGTGCGCCATAAGTACATCCATAGCAATGGCGCACCACCGCGGGGTGCGCCATAAGTAACTTTTTTATTGATAACAATGGCGCACCCTCTCCCGGTGCGGCATTAGTAAATTTTTTTAATTATTTTTTTATTGATAAAAATTATTACACTATATAGAGGAGAGGAGTAGAGGAGGGAGGGAGGGAGGGAGCATTTACATTCGTTGACGAGGCGGTGGTTGGCATCGCATCGGAGATGCAGACCGTAGAAAGGAGGAGGACTCCGGTCATTGTCGTGGTCGTGGGCCGGCCTTGTCGCGTCGCGTCGGCGTTCGTTGTGAGCCATCGATGGACTGCGAGTAGCCCTGCCGAAGTCTCCACCTCCGGGCTCCGGCTTCCTCATCACGGTGGCGGAACAAGGTGCAGCTACCGGTGGGGTGGGGTGGACCGGGCGGCTCCGGTGAATAGGGTTGGGGGGTGCGACGCGACCTAGCCTAACCTAGGTTGGAGCGGGGGAGGGTGCGGGGGGTCGTCGTCGGCGGTGGAGCGGGGGAGGGTGCGGGGGGTCGTCGGCGACGAGGGGGGTCGAGATGGAGGGGGATCTGGCGCGGGGGGCCGCGAGGGGAAAAGGGATAGAGGGGGGAAGAATAGTAATGGTGCACTGTACCAAGGTGCACCATTACTAGTTTTGGAAAAAAATTGTTAGTAATGGCGCACGGGGTGAGTGATGCGCCATTACTAGTTAAAACTAGTAATGGCGCACTCTGACCTGGTGCGCCATTAGTATTTTTGGAAAAAATATGTTAGTAGTGGAGCACCATTGGTGTGGTGCGCCATTAGTGTGACACTAATGGTGCACCAGCACATGGTGCACCACTGCTATATAGTAGTGGCGCACCACATGTCTGGTGCGCCATTAGTGTCCATATTATCTATAGCCCTTTTCCTAGTAGTGTGAGATCTAAAGAGAGAGACGAAGCCATCTAGCTAATAACTATGGACCCGAAGGTCTGTGGTAAAATACTCACACATCATCGGAGAGGCTATGGTGTTGATGTATAAGCCCTCCATGATTGATTCCCCTTCCGGCGGAGCTCCGGGAAAGGCCCCAATATCGGATCTCTTGGGTACAGAAGGTTGCGCCCTTGGAAATATGGTTTCATGGTGCTCCTGGATGTTTTCAGCGTATATGGGTATATATAGGAGGAAGAAGTACGTCGGTGGAGCTGCGAGGGGCCCACGAGGGTGGGGGCGTGCCCCCTGCTTCGTGGCCTCCTTGCTTCTTTCTTGACGGCCACTCCAAGTCTCATGCATCACGTTTTTTCCAAAAAATAACTCTCCCGAAGGTTTCATTCCGTTTGGATTCCGTTTGATATTCCTTTTTCGCGAAACACTGACATAGGCAAAAAAAAACAGCAATTTGCACTGGGCCTTCGGTTAGTAGGTTAGTCCCAAAAATAATATAAAAAGGTAAATTAAAGCCCATTAAACATCCAAAATAGATAAGATAATAGCATGGAACAATAAAAAATTATAGATACGTTGGAGACGTATCAAGCATCCTCAAGCTTAATTCCTGCTCGTCCTCGAGTAGGTAAATGATAAAAACAGAATTTTTGATGTGAAATGCTACCTAGCATAATTCTCAATGTAATTTTGTTTATTGAGGCATGAATGTTCAGATCCGAAAGATTGAAGACAAAAGTATAATATTGACATAAAAATAATAATACTTCAAGCATACTAATATAGCAATCATGTCTTCTCAAAACAACATGGCTAAAGAAAGTTATCCCCACAAAATCATGTAGTCTGGTAGTATAGGGGATCGCAACAGTTTTCGAGGGTAAAGTATTCAACCCAAGTATTAGCAGCTGAGTTGTCAATTCAACCACACCTGGAAACTTAATATCTGCAGCAAAGTATTTAGTAGCAAAGTAATATGATAGTAGTGGTAACGGTAGTAAAAGTAATGTTTTTGGTATTTTGTAGTGATGATAGCAATAGCAACGGGAAAGTAAATAAGCAAAGAACGATATATGGAAAGCTCGTAGGCAATGGATCGGTGATGGAGAATTATGCCGGATGCGGTTCATCATGTAATAGTCATAACCTAGGGTGACACAAAACTAGCTCCAGTTCATCAATGTAATGTAGGCATGTATTCCGAATATAGTCATACATGCTTATGGAAAAGAACTTGCATGACATCTTTTGTCCTACCCTCCTGTGGCAGCGGGGTCCTTACGGAAACTAAGGGATATTAAGGCCTCCTTTTAATAGAGTATCGTAACAAAGCATTAAGACATAGTGAATACATGAACTCCTCAAACTACGGTCATCACCGGTAAGTATCCCGATTATTGTCACTTCGGGGTTAACGGATCATAACACATAATAGGTGACTATAGACTTGCAAGATAGGATCAAGAACTCTCATATATTGATGAAAACATAATAGGTTCAGATCTGAAATCATGGCACTCGGGCCCTAGTGACAAGCATTAAGCATAGCAAAGTCATAGCAACATCAATCTCAGAACATAGTGGATACTAGGGATCAAACCCTAACAAAACTAACTCGATTACATGATAGATCTCATCCAACCCATCACCGTCCAGCAAGCCTACGATGGAATTACTCACGCACGGCGGTGAGCAGCATTAAATTGGTGATGGAGGATGGTTGATGATGACGATGGTGACGGATTCCCCTCTCCGGAGCCCCGAACGGACTCCATACCAGCCCTCCCGAGAGGTTTTAGGGCTTGGCGGTGGCTTCGTATCGTAAAACGCGATGAATTCTTCTCTCTGGTTTTTTTCTCCCCGAAACACAATATATAGAGTTGGAGTTGGAGTCGGAGGAGCTCCAGGGGGCCCATGAGGTAGGGGGCGCCCCCTAGGGGGGCAGGCGCGCCCCACCCTCGTGGATAGGTGGTGGGCCCCCTGGCCTTCATCTTTTATAGGAATTTTTTATATTTTCCAAAAAGTTGCTCCGTGAAGTTTCAGGTCATTCCGAGAACATTTGTTTCTACACATAAATAACACCATGGTAATTCTGCTGAAAACAGCGTCAGTCCAGGTTAGTCCCATTCAGATCATGCAAGTTAGAGTCCAAAACAAGGGCAAAAGTGTTTGGAAAAGTAGATACGACGAAGACGTATCAACTCCCCCAAGCTTAAACATTTGCTTGTCCTCAAACAATTCAGTTGACAAACTGAAAGTGATAAAGAAAAACTTTTACAAACTTTGTCTGCTCTTGTTGTTGTAAATATGTAAAGCCAGCATTCAAGTTTTCAGCAAAGATTACAACTAAACACATTCGCAATAACGCTTAGGTCTCAAGTTTACTCATATCAATAGCATAATCAACTAGCAAGCAATAATAATTAATCTCGGATGACAACACTTCCTCAAAACAATCATAATATGATATAACAAGATAGTATCTCGCTAGCCCTTTCTGAGACCGCAAAACATAAATGCAGAGCACCTTTAAAGACCAAGGACTAACTAGACATTGTAATTCATGGTAAAAGAGATCCAGTCAAGTCATACTCAATGTAAACTAACAGTAATGAATGCAAATGACATCAGTGCTCTCCAACTGGTGTTTTTTAATAAGAGGATAGTGACTCAGCATAAAAGTAAATAGATAGGCCCTTCATAGAGGGAAGCATGGATTTGTAGAGGTGCCAGAGCTCGGTTTTGAAATAGAGGTTAATAATATTTTGAGCGGTATACTTTCATTGTCAACATAACAACCAAGAGATGGCAATATCTTCCATGCTACACACATTATAGGAGGTTCCCAAACAGAATGGTAAAGTTTATACTCCCCCTTCCACCAACAAGCATCAATCCATGGCTTGCTCGAAACAACGAGTGCCTCCAACTAACAAGAGTCCCAAGGGGAGTTTTGTTTGCAATTATTTTGATTTAGTTTGCATAAAGCATGGGACTGGGCATCCCGGTGACCAGCCATTTATCTCGTGAGTGAGGAGCGGAGTCCACTCCTCTTAAGAATAACCCGCCTAACATGGAAGATACAGACAGCCCTAGTTGATACATGAGTTATTCGAGCCTACAAAACATGATATTTATTTGGAGGTTTAGAGCTTGGCACATACAAATTTACTTGGAACGGCAGGTAGATACCGTATATAGGTAGGTATAGTGGACTCATGTGGAATAACTTTGGGGTTTAAGGGATCGGATGCACAAGCAGTATTCCCTCTTAGTACAGGTGAAGGCTAGCAAAAGATTGGGAAGCGACCAGCAAGAGAGCGAGAACAGTCATGAGCATGCATTAAAATTAATCAACATCGAATGCAAGCATGAGTAAGATATAATCCACCATGAACATAAATATCGTGAAGGCTATGTTGATTTTGTTTCAACTACATGCGTGAACATGCGCCAAGTCAAGTCACTTAAATCATTCAGAGGAGGACACCACCCTATCATACCACATCACAACCATTTTAATAGCATGTTGGATGATACGTCCATTTTGCATATGGCTTTTATATCGATATTTATTGCATTATGGGCTGTTATTTCACTTTATGTCACAATACTTATGGCTATTCTCTCTTATTTTACAAGGTTTACATAAGGAGGGAGAATGTCGGCAGCTGGATTTCTGGGCTGGAAAAGGAGCAAATATTAGAGACCTATTCTGCGGAACTCCAAAAGTCCTGAAACTCCAAGGAACGTCTTAAAATAAATAAAGAAAAATCCTCACTAAAGATGAAGGCCAGGGGGCCCACACCCTGCTCACGAGGGTGGGGGGCGCCCCCCCTAGGGCGCGCCCCGTACCTCGTGGGCCCCCTGGTGGCTCTCGGACGCCCATCTTATCCTATATGAAGTCTTTCGATGAGAAAAAATAGGAATGAACTTTTCGGAACAAGACCCCGACACCACGAGGCGGAACCTTGGCGGATCTAATCTAGAGCTCCGGCAGAGCTATTCTGCGGGGGATACTGCCCTCCGGGAGGGGGAAATCATCACCATCGTCATCACCAACGCTCCTCTCATCGGGAGAGGGCAATCTCCATCAACATCTTCACCAGCACGATGTCATCTCCAAACCCTGGTTCATCTCTTGTATCCAATTCTTGTCTCACAGTCCAGGATTGGTGCTAGTAGGTTGCTAGTAGTGTTGATTACTCCTTGTAGTTGATGCTAGTTGGTTTATTTGGTGGAAGATCATATGTTCAGATCCTATATGCATATTATTACCCCTCTGATTTTCAACATGAATATGCTTTGTGAGTAATTACGTTCGTTCCTGAGGACAAGGGAGAAGTCTTGCTATGAGTAGTCATGTGAATTTGGTATTCGTTTGATATTTTGATCAGATGTATGTTGTCTAGCCTCTAGTGGTGTTATGTGAACGTCGACTACATAACACTTCACCATTATTTGGGCCTAGAGGAAGGCATTGGGAAGTAATAAGTAGATGATGGGTTGCTAGAGTGACAGAAGCTTAAATCCTAGTTTATGCGTTGCTTCATAAGGGGCTGATTTGGATCCATATGTTTCATGCTATCCTACACACACGCAAGATCATGGTGATGCATAGCAACTGAGAGGGGAGAGTGTTGTCCACGTACCCTCGTAGACCGAAAGCAGAAGCGTTAGCACAACACGGTTGATGTAGTCGTACGTCTTCACGATCCGACCGATCCAAGTACCGAACGCACATCACCTCCGAGTTCAGCACACGTTCAGCTTGATAACGTCCCTCGAACTCCGATCCAGCCGAGTGTTGAGGGAGAGTTTCGTCAGCACGACAGCGTGGTGACGATGATGATGTTCTACCAACGCAGGGCTTCGCCTAAGCACCGCTACGATATGACCGAGGTGGATTATGGTGGAGGGGGGCACCGCACACGGCTAAGAGACGATCAACATGATCAACTTGTGTGTCTAGAGGTGCCCCCTGCCCCTGTATATAAAGGAGCAAGGGGGGAGGCGGCCGGCCTAGCAGGAGGGCGCGCCAAGGGGGGAGTCCTACCCCTACCGGGGGTAGGACTCCTCCGTTCCTTGTTGGAGTAGGAGAGAAGGAAAGAGGAGGAGAGGGAGAAGGAAAAGGGGGCTGCACCCCTTGTCCAATTCGGACCAGAGGGGGGGGGGGGGCGCAGGCCTCTTTCCTTTTGGCCTATCTCCTCTATTCCCGTATGGCCCAATAAGGCCCATATACTCCCCGACGAATTCCCGTAACTCTCTAGTACTCCGAAAAATAGCTGACTCACTCGGAACCTTTCCAAAGTCCGAATATAGTCGTCCAATATATCGATCTTTACGTCTCGACCATCTCGAGACTCCTTGTCATGTCCCTGATCTCATACGGGACTCCGAACTCCTTCGGTACATCAAAACACATAAACTCATAATATAAGCTTCATCGAACTTTAAGCGTGCGGACCCTACGGGTTCGAGAACTATGTAGACATGACCGAGACACGTCTCCGGTCAATAACCAATAGCGGAACCTGGATGCTCATATTGGCTCCCACATATTCTACGAAGATCTTTATCGGTCAAACCGCATAACGACATACGTTGTTCCCATTATCATCGGTATGTTACTTGCCCGAGATTCGATCGTCAGTATCTCAATACCTAGTTCAATCTCGTTACCGGCAAGTCTCTTTACTCGTTCCGTAACACATCATCCTGCAACTAACTCATTAGTTGCAATGCTTGCAAGGCTTATAGTGATGTGCATTATCGAGTGGGCCCAATGATACCTCTCCGACAATCGGAGTGACAAATCCTAATCTCGAAATACGCCAACCTAACAATTACCTTTGGAGACATCTGTAGAGCACCTTTATAATCACCCAGTTACGTTGTGACATTTGGTAGCACACAAAGTGTTCCTCCGGTAAACGGGAGTTGCATAATCTCATAGTCATAGGAACATGTATAAGTCATGAAGAAAGCAATAGCAACAAACTAAACGATCAAGTGCTATGCTAACGGAATGGGTCCAGTCAATCACATCATTCTCCTAATGATGTGATCCCGTTAATCAAATGACAACTCATATCTATGGTTAGGAAACATAACCATCTTTGATCAACGAGCTAGTCAAGTAGAGGCATACTAGTGACACTCTATTTGTCTATGTATTCACACATGTATTATGTTTCCGGTTAATACAATTCTAGCATGAATAATAAACATTTATCATGATATAAGGAAATAAATAATAAACATTTATGGCTCTAGGGCATATTTCCTTCAGTCTCCCACTTGCACTAGAGTCAATAATCTAGTTCACATCGCCATGTGATTTAATACCAATAGTTCACATCACCATGTGATAAATACCCATAGTTCACATCGACATGTGAGCAACACCCAAAGGGTTTACTAGAGTCAATAATCTAGTTCACATCGCTATGTGATTAACACCCAAAGAGTACTGAGGTGTGATCATATTTTGCTTGTGAGAGAAGTTTAGTCAACGTGTCTGCCACATTCAGATCCATAAGTATTTTGCAAATTTCTATGTCAACAATGCTCTGCACAGAGCTACTCTAGCTAATTGCTCTCACTTTCAATATGTATCCAGATTGAGATTTAGAGTCATTTGGATTAGTGTCAAAATTTGCATCGACGTAACCCTTTACGACGAACCTTTTGTCACTTCCATAATCGAGAAACATATCCTTATTCCACTAAGGATAATTTTGACCAATGTCAAGTGATCTACTCCTTGATCACTATTGTACTCCTTTGCCAAACTCAAGGCAGGGTATACAATAGGTCTGGTACACAGCATGGCATACTTTATAGAAGCTATGGCTGAGGCATAGGGAATGACTTTCATTCTCTCTCTATCTTCTGCCGTGGTTGGGTTTTGAGTCTTACTCAACTTCACACCTTGTAACACAGGCAAGAACTCCTTCTTTGACTGTTCCATTTTGAACTACTTCAAAATCTTGTCAAGGTATGTACTCATTGAAAAAATTTATCAAGCGTATTGATCTATCTCTATAGATCCTGATGATCAATATGTAAGCAGCTTCACCGAGGTCTTTCTTTGAAAAACTCCTTTCAAACATTCCTTTATGCTTTGCAGAATAATTATACATTATCTCCGATCAACAATATATCTTTCACATATACTTATCAGAAATGTTGTAGTGCTCCCACTCACTTTCTTGTAAATACAGGCTTCACCGCAAGTCTGTATAAAACTATATGCTTTGATCAACTTATCAAAGCGTATATTCCAACTCCGAGATGCTGGCACCAGTCCATAGATGGATCGCTGGAGCTTGCATATTTTGTTAGTACCTTTAGGATTGACAAAACCTTCTGGTTGCATCATATACAACTCTTCTTTAATAAATCCATTAAGGAATGCAGTTTTGTTTATCTATTTGCCAGATTTCATAAAATGCGGCAATTGCTAACATGATTCGGACAGACTTAAGCATAGATACGAGTGAGAAACTCTCATCGTAGTCAACACCTTGAACTTGTCGAAAACCTTTTTGCGACAATTCTAGCTTTGTAGATAGTAACACTACTATTAGCGTCCGTCTTCCTCTTGAAGATCCATTTAATCTCAATGGCTCGCCGATCATTGTGCAAGTCAATCAAAGTCCATACTCTGTTCTCATACATGGATCTCATCTCAGATTTCATGGCCTCAAGCCATTTCGCGGAATCTGGGCTCATCATCGCTTCCTCATAGTTCGTAGGCTCATCATGGTCAAGTAACATGACCTCCAGAACAGGATTACCGTACCAGTCTAGTGCAGATCTCACTCTGGTTTACCTACAAGGTTCGGTAGTAACTTGATCTGAAGTTACATGATCATCATAATTAGCTTCCTCACTAATCGGTGTAGTAGTCACAGGAACAGATTTCTGTGATGAACTACTTTCCAATAAGGGAGCAGGTATAGTTACCTCATCAAGTTCTACTTTCCTCCCACTCACTTCTTTCAAGAGAAACTCCTTTTCTAGAAAGGATCAATTGAAAGCAACGAATATATTGCCTTCAGATCTGTGATAGAAGATGTACCCAACATTTTCTTTTGCGTATCCTATGAAGACACACTTCTCCGATTTGGGTTAGAGCTTATCAGGTTGAAACTTTTTCACATAAGCATTGCAACCTCAAACTTTAAGAAATGACAGCTTAGGTTTCTTGCCAAACCATAGTTCATACGGTGTCGTCTCAATGGATTTAGATGGTGCCCTATTGAACGTGAATGCAGCTGTCTCTAATGCATAACCCCAAAATGATAGTGGTAGATCGGTAAGAGACATCATAGATCGCACCATATCTAATAAAGTACGGTTATGACGTTCGGACACACCATTACACTGTGGTGTTCCAGGTGGGGTGAGTAGTGAGACTATTTCACATTGTTTTTAACTGAAGGCCAAATTCGTAACTCTATTTTACTTCTATGATCATATCGTACAAACTTTTATTTTTGTTACGATGATTCTCCACTTCACTATGAAATTCTTTGAACTTTTCAAATGTTTCAGACTTGTGTTTCATCAAGTAGATATACTCATATCTGCTCAAATCATCTGTGAAGATCAAAAAATAATGATACCTACCGCGAGCCTCAATATTCATTGGACCACATACATCAGTATGTATGATTTCCAACAAATTTGTTGCTCGCTTCATTGTTTCGAAGAACGGAGTCTTAGTCATCTTGCCCATGAGGCACGGTTCGCAAGCATCAACTGATTCATAATCAAGTGATTCCAAAAGCCCATCAACATGGATTTTCTTCATGCACTTTACACCAATATGACCTAAACGGCAGTGCCACAAATAAGTTGCACTATCATTATTAACTTTGCATCTTTTGGCTTCAATATTATGAGAATGTGTATCACCACAATCGAGATCCAACAAACCATTTTCATTGGGTGTATGACCATAGAAGGTTTTATTCATGTAAACAGAACAACAATTTATTCGCTTACTTAAATGAATAACCGTATTGCAATAAACATGATCAAATCATATTCATGCTCAACGCAAACACCAGATAACACTTATTTAGGTTCAACACTAGTCCCGAAAGTATAGGGAGTGTGCGATGATGATCATATCAATCTTGGAACCACTTCCAACACACATCGTCACTTCACCCTTAACTTGTCTCTGTTCATTCTGCAACTCCTGTTTCGAGTTACTACTCTTAGCAACTGAACCATTATCAAATACCGAGGGGTTGCTACGAACACTAGTAAAATACACATCAATAATCTGTATATCAAATATACCTTTGTTCACTTTGCCATCCTTCTTATCCGCTAAATACTTGGGGCAGTTCCGCTTCCAGTGACCAGTCCATTTGCAGTAGAAGCACTTAGTTTCAGGCTTAGGACCAGACTTGGGCTTCTTCACTTGAGCAGCATCTTGCTTGCCGTTCTTCTTGAAGTTCCCTTTCTTTCCCTTTGCCCTTTTCTTGAAACTAGTGGTCTTGTCTACCATCAACACTTGATATTTTTCTTGATTTCTACCTTCGTCGATTTCAGCATTACGAAGGCTTGGGAATCGTTTCCGTTATCCCTTGCATATCATAGTTCATCACGAAGTTCTACTAACTTGGTGATGGTGACTAGAGAATTCTGTCAATCACTATTTTATCTGGAAGATTAACTCCGACTTGATTCAAGCGATTGTAGTACCCAGACAATCTGAGCACATGCTCACTGCTTGAGCTATTCTCCTCCATCTTTTAGCTATAGAACTTGTTGGAGACTTCATATCTCTCAACTCGGGTATTTGCTTGAAATATTAACTTCAACTCCTGGAAGATCCATATGATCCATGACGTTCAAAACGTCTTTGAAGTCCCGATTCTAAGCTGTTAAGCATGGTGCACTAAACTATCAAGTAGTCATCATATTGAGCTAGCCAAACATTCATAACGTCTGCCTCTACTCCTGCAATAGGTCTGTCACCTAGCGATGCACCAAAGACATAATTCTTCTGTGCAGCAATGAGGATAATCCTCAGATGACAGATCCAGTCCGCATCATTGCTACTAACATTTTTCAACATAATTTTTTTTCTAGTCACACAATAAACTGGGAGCAACATCGCGAGCTATTGATCTACAACATGGATATGCTAATACTACCAGGACTAAGTTCATGATAAATTTAAGTTCAATTAATCATATTACTTAAGAACTCCCACTTAGACAGACATACCTCTAATCTTCTAAGTGATCACGTGATCCATATCAACTAAACCATGTCCGATCATCACGTGAGATGAAGTAGTTTCAATGGTGAACATCAATATGTTGATCATATCTACTATATGATTCATGCTCGACCTTTCGGTCTCAGTGTTCCGAGGCCATATCTGCATTTGCTAGGCTCGTCAAGTTTAACCAGAGTAGTCTGCGTGTGCAAAACTGGCTTGCACCCGTTGTAGATGGACCTAGAGCTTATCACACCCGATCATCACGTGGTGTCTGGGCACGACGAACTTTGGCAACGGTGCATACTCAGGGAGAACACTTTTATCTTGAAATTTAGTGAGAGATCATCTTATAATGCTACCGTCAATCAAAGCAAGATAAGATACATAAAAGATAAAAATCACATGCCATCAATATAAGTGATATGATATGGCCATCATCATCTTGTACTTGTGATCTCCATCTCCGAAGTACCGTCATGATCACCATCGTCACCAGCGCGACACCTTGATCTCCATCGTAGCATCATTGTCGTCTCGCCATTCTTATGCTTCCACGACTATCTCTACCGCTTAGTGATAAAGTAAAGCATTACAACGCGATTGCATTGCATCCAATAAAGCGACAACTATATGGCTCCTGCCAGTTGCCGATAACTCGGTTACAAAACATGATCATCTCATACAATAAAATTTAGCATCATGTCTTGACCATATCACATCACAACATGCCCTGCAAAAACAAGTTAGACGTCCTCTACTTTATTGTTGCAAGTTTTACGTGGCTGCTACGGGCTTTGCAAGAACCGTTCTTATCTACGCATTGTTGGATGAAGTTGGTGCTGTTTTAACCTTCACAAGGACCGAGCGTAGCCACACTCGATTCAACTACAGTTGGAGAAACTGACACCCGGCAGCCACCTGTGTGCAAAGCACGTCGGTAGAACCAGTCTCGCGTAAGCATACGCGTAATGTCGGTCCGGGCTGCTTCATCCAACAATACCGCCAAAGCAAAGTATGACATGCTGGTAAGCAGTATGACTTATATCGCCCACAACTCACTTGTGTTCTACTCATGCATATAACATCAACGCAAAAAACCTGGCTCGGATGCCACTATTGGGGAACGTAGCAATTTCAAAAAATTTCCTACGCACACGCAAGATCATAGTGATGCATATCAACGAGAGGGGAGAGTGTTGTCCACGTACCCTCGTAGACCGAAAGCGGAAGCGTTAGCACAACGCGGTTGATGTAGTCGTACGTCTTCATGATTCGACCGATCCAAGTACCGAACGCACGGCACCTCCGAGTTCAGCACATGTTCAGCTCGATGACGTCCCTCAAACTCCGATCCAGCCGAGTGTTGAGGGAGAGTTTCATCAGCATGACGGCGTGGTGATGATGATGATGTTCTACCGACGTAGGGCTTCGCCTAAGCACCGCTACGATATGACCGAGGTGGATTATGATGGAGGGGGGCACCGCACACGGCTAAGAGACGATCAACTTGATCAACTTGTGTGTCTAGAGGTGTCCCCCCTGCCCCTGTATATAAAGGAGCAAGGGGGAGGCGGCCGGCCTAGGAGGAGGGCGCACCAAGGGGGGAGTCCTACTCCTACCAGGAGTAGGACTCCTCCTTTCCTTGTTGGAGTAGGAGAGAAGGAAAGAGGAGGAGAGGGAGAAGGAAAAGGGGGCTGCACCCCTTGTCCAATTCCGACCAGAGGGGGGCGTAGGCCTCCTTCCTTTTGGCCTCTCTCCTCTATTCCTGTATGGACCAATAAGGCCCATATACTCCCCGGCGAATTCCCGTAACTCTCCGGTACTCCGAAAAATACCCGAATTACTCGGAACCTTTCCGAAGTCCGAATATAGTCGTCCAATATATCGATCTTTACCTCTCGACCATTTCAAGACTCCTCGTCATGTCCCCGATCTCATCCGGGACTCGGAACTCCTTCGGTACATCAAAACACATAAACTCATAATATAACCGTCATCAAACTTTAAGTGTGCGGACCCTACGGGTTCAAGAACTATGTAGACATGACCGAGACACGTCTCCGGTCAATAACCAATAGCGGAACCTGGATGCTCATATTGGCTCCCACATATTGTATGAAGATCATTGTCGGTCAAACCGCATAACAACATACGTTGTTCCCTTTATCATATGTATGTTACTTGCCCGAGATTCGATCGTCGGTATCTCAATACCTAGTTCAATCTCGTTACCGGCAAGTCTCTTTACTCGTTACGTAACACATCATCCTTCAACTAACTCATTAGTTGCAATGCTTGCAAGGCTTATAGTGATGTGCATTACCGAGTGGGCCCAAAGATACCTCTCCGACAATCGGAGTGACAAATCCTAATCTCGAAATACGCCAACCTAACAAGTACCTTTGGAGACACCTGTAGTGCACCTTTATAATCACCCAGTTACATTGTGACGTTTGGTAGCACACAAAGTGTTCCTCCGGTAAACGGGAGTTGCATAATCTCATAGTCATAGGAACTGTTGACACCTGATTTTGGCAAGATACAGAGTGAAAGGGTTTTCAGCATAAGAAAGTTTCACATCGTCGAGTGGAACAACTTTGATATTTAGGCTATCACCATTCGACCTCATCTTAGGGGCCGAAGAAGTACTCCGAGTGACAGAATTTAGTGTTCCGAGTGCTTTTCGGCCAATTCTGTTTTCAGGACTACCTCGGACGAAGGAGTACTCTAAAGAAATTGTCTTCGTCTCGTCGAGGCAATTGATTTTCCTATATAAATCATCTCAATCCGAGTTCATATGCAAAAGTTATAGTCAATACGGTCTGGACAGGCCAGAGACCAAAATATTATGCTTGACACCAGACACATGTTGATGAGTGTCTGACGCAATGCGTAAGCAATTCGGCCCTCAGGACGGCCTTGAATTGAAAAACCTTCAACATGGAAAAGTTTCGTCTCGTCGAGCCGATCGATTTTCATATATAATTCGTCTTAATCCGAGGTCGTATGAGGCCTGGAGAGACAAATCAAGATCGGGCTATGTTTTCGGTCGGAAAATCCGAGTGAAAAGTTTGCCATCCGAGTGAAAATTTACCGGTCGAGTGAAAGTTTCCTGATGAACTTATTATCCAAGTGGAAATATAGTCATCTGAGTGGAAATGTAGTAATCCGAGTGAAAATATAGTCATCCGAGTGAAAGATTGTCTTCCGAGTGAAAAGTCCAGTCGGACGATCCAAGTAAATGACTCTAATCCGAGTGGATGAGCTCGAATCCGAGTGAAACTGAACATATTCCTGAAAGTTTATCAAGATGACCTCGGATGAAGAAGTGTTCAATACAGAAGTTGTGCATATCATCAAGACGGTAAACTTTGATTTTGGAGTCATCATCATCAGAAATAGTATATAGCCTACAAATTCACTACGAGACTCGGATAATCCAGTCTACTGCAAGATTGAGTCCGACTGGGAGATAAAGATGACCTCGAATAGTACTCAAGATGGACTTATTTGAAAGAGTGATCAACTTGAGAGTTGTTTGTATCGTCGAGGCGCACAAGTTTGATATTTTGGCCGTCTTGATCGGAGATCATATGCAAGCCCGGCGGCCCGCGCAATAAGGAAGATAGAGTTTGGGCCAGATTCAGACTGAATCCGAGTTGGAATAGAATTAGGACTCTAGGACGTGAATTGATGTAATTTTCTTGTAAGGAAAGCCTAGATAAATCCTTTACTTGTACAGGATGTCCAGCCGCCTCTTATATATGTTGGGGGTGAGGGCCGATTGAACAACACACAATCGAACAAATCAATATACTACTTTTTCATCTACGTTTTATCTCTCCACCGTTTTTTCTATCTCGTTCTTCGCTGTTCTTCGTGTTTGAGAGCTGCGAATCCCGAGGCTCTAGGGGCGAGCGAACCGACCTAGGGCAGCCCATAGCCGCCGCACTCCCTGACGGGGTCTCTCCCAGGGGTGTGGGGTTTTCGGGTCTGCAAAAGCACCCGTCGACTGTCTTGCGTATCGCGCTGTCGGTCAGGTCTCCTTCGACGTGAGCTGCGGTGCATCACCCCCGGCGTCAAGGGTACACGTGACGTGTTCGTGTGTCAACAAGAACATGTATAAGTCATGAAGAAAGCAATAGCAACAATCTAACGATCAAGTGCTATGCTAACGGAATGGGTCAAGTCAATCACATCATTGTCCTAATGATGTGATCCCGTTAATCAAATGACAACTCATGTCTATGGTTAGGAAACATAACCATCTTTGATCAACGAGCTTGTCAAGTAGAGGCATACTAGTGACACTCTGTTTGTCTATGTATTCACACATGTATTATGTTTCCGGTTAATACAATTTTAGCATGAATAATAAACATTTATCATGATATAAGGAAATAAATAATAACTTTATTATTGCCTCTAGGGCATATTTCCTTCAAGGTTTACCTTAATACTTTTGTTGTAGTTGCGGATGCTTGTAATAGAGGTTAATCATAAGTGGGCTGCTTGTTCAAGTAAGAACAACACCCAAGCACCGGTCCACCCACATATCAAATTATCAAAATATCAAACACGAATCATATGAACGTGATGAAAGCTAGCTTGACGATATTCCCATGTGTCCTCGGGAGCGCTTTTCCTATTATAAGAGTTTGTTCCGGCTTGTCCTTTGCTACAAAAGGATTGGGCCACCTTGCTGCACTTTATTTACTTTTGTTACTTGTTGCTCGTTACAATTTATCCCGTCACAAAACCTTCTGTTACCACTTATTTCAGTACTTGCAGAGAATACCTTGCTGAAAACCGCTTATCATTTCCTTCTACTCCTCGTTGGGTTCGACACTCTTACTTATCGAAAGGACTACGATAGATCCCCTATACTTGTGGGTCATCAAGACTCTTTTCTGGCGCCGTTGCCGGGGAGTGTAGCACCTTTGGTAGGTGGAATTTGGTAAGGAAAAATTTATATAGTGTTCTGAAATTTACTGTTACTTGTTACTATGGAAAGTAATTCTCTGAGGGGCTTGTTCGGGGTATCTTCACCCTGTCCAGTAGAGCAAAGAGCTGCTCCTCAACCTACTGAACGTATTGAAAATGAAACTCCTTTTGAATTTCCTTCGGGTATGATGGAAAAACTGCTAGCTAACCCTTTTACAGGAGATGGAACAAAGCATCCTGATGAGCACTTAATATATGTGGATGAAGTTTGTGGACTATTTAAGCTTGCAGGTATACCCGATGATGTTGCTAAGAAGAAGGTCTTCCCTTTATCTTTGAAGGGAGACACATTGATATGGTATAGGCTATGTGATGATATGAAATCATGGGACTATCAAAGATTGAAGCTGGAATTTCATCAAAAGTATTACCCTATGCATCTTGTTCATCGTGATCGCAATTATATATATAATTTCTGGCCCCGCGAAGGAGAAAGCATCGCTCAATCTTGGGGGAGGCTTAAATCAATGTTATATTCATGCCCCAATCACGAGCTCCTGAGAGAAATAATTATGCAAAGTTTTTATGCTTGGCTTTCTGATAACAATCGCACCATGCTCGATACTTCTTGTGCTGGCTCTTTTATGATGAAGACTATTGAATTCAGATGGAATTTATTGGATAGAATTAAACGCAACTCTGAAGATTGGGACCTCGACGAAGGTAAGGAGTCAGGTATGACACCTAAGTTTGATTGTGTTAAAATGTTTTATGGACACCGATATTTTCCGTAGGTTTAGCACTAAATATGGGCTTGACTCTCAGATAGTAGCTTCTTTCTATGAATCTTTTGCTACTTATGTTGATCTCCCTAAGGAGAAGTGGTTTAAATATCATCCTCCCATAGAAGTAAAAGTAGCTGCACCTATTAAAGTTGAAGAAAAGACTGTCACTTATAATGATCCTATTGTTCCTACTTCTTATATTGAGAAACCACCTTTCCCTGTTAGAATAAAGGATCATGCTAAAGCTTCAACTGTTGTTCGTAAAAGCAATATTAGAACTTATACACCTCCTGAGCAAGTTAAAGTAGAACCTAATATTACTATTGTTAAAGATCTCTTGTCTGATAATATTGGTGGGCATGTTATTCAGTTCGAAGGTGAAACTACTAGAATTGCTAAACCTTGATAAAGATAAACATAGACATGTGGTAGGCGTGCCTGTTATTTTTGTTAAAATAGGAGATCATTGTTATCATGGCTTATGTGATATGAGTGTTAGTGCTACTGTAATACCTATTGACTTATACGAAGAAATTAAGAATGAAATTGCACCTGTTGAGTTAGAAGATATGGATGTTACTATTAAACTTGCTAATAGAGATACTATTGCACCAATTGGAATTTTTAGAGATGTTGAAGTCTTTTGAGGGAAGACTAAATATCCTTCTGATTTTCTTGTTCTTGGTTCCCCACAAGATAGCTAGCTTTTGTCCCATTATATTTGGTAGACCCTTCTTAAATACCGTCAAAGCTACCATAGATTGCAAAAAGAATGTTGTTACTATTGGCTTGGATGATATGGTTCATGAGTTTAATTTCTCTAAATTTAGTAAACAACATCATGAGGAAGAATTACCTAGTAAGGATGAAATTATTGGTCTTGCTTCTATTGCCGTACCTCCTAGTGATCCTTTAGAACACTATTTGCTAGACCATGGAAATGATATGTTGATGAATGAAAGAAGGGAAATAGATGAAGTATTCTTTACACAGGAACCTATTCTGCAACACAATCTGCCTGTTGAAATCTTAGGGGATCCTCCTCCACCCAAGGGTGATCCCGTGTTTGAGCTTAAACCTTTGCTTGATAATCTTTAATATGCTTATCTTGATGAAAAGAAGATATATCCTGTTATTATTAGTGCTAACCTTTCAGAGCATGAAGAAGAAAGATTATTGAAAACTCTGAAGAAGCACCGTGCTGCTATTGGATATACTATTGATGATCTTAAGGGCATTAGTCCCACTCTATGTCAACATAAAATAAAATTTGGAAGCAGATGCCAAACCAGTTCATGATCCTCAATGACGCCTGAATCCTAAGATGAAAGAAGTGGTAAGAAAAGAAATACTAAAGCCTGTGGAGGCAGGTATAATCTATCCCGTTGCTAATAGTGAGTGTGTAAGTCCTGTCCATTGTGTCCCTAAGAAGGGAGGTATTACTGTTGTTCCTAATGATAAAGATGAATTGATTCCACAAAGAATTATCACATGTTATAGGATGGTAATTGATTTCCGCAAATTAAATAAAGCTACTAAGAAAGATCATTACCCCTTACCTTTTATTAATGAAATGCTAGAAAGATTATGCAAACATACACACTATTGCTTTCTAGATGGTTATTCTGGTTTCTCTGAAATACCTGTGTCGGCTAGAGATCAATCAAAGACTACTTTTACATGCCCTTTTGGTACTTTTGCTTATAGACATATGCCTTTTGGTTTATGTAATGCACCTGCTACCTTTAAAAGATGCAAGAGGGCTATATTCTCTGACTTTTGTGAAAAGATTTGTGAGGTTTTCATGGACGATTTTTCCGTCTATGGTTCCTCTTTTGATGATTACTTGAGCAATCTTGATCGAGTTTTGCAGAGATGTGAAGAAACTAATCTTGTATTGAATTGGGAAAAGTGCCACTGTATGGTTAATGAAGGTATTGTCTTGAGGCACAAAGTTTTTGAAAGAGGTATTGAATTTGATAAAGCCAAGGTTGATGCTATTGAAAAGATGCCATGTCCCAAGGACATCAAAGGTATAAGAAGTTTCCTAGGTCACGCTGGATTTTATAGGAGGTTCATTAAGGACTTCTCAAAAATTTCTCGGCATCTGACTAATTTATTGCAAAAAGATATACCATTTGTCTTCGATGATGATTGTGTAGAAGCATTTGAAATACTTAAGAAAGCATTAGTCTCTGCACCTGTTGTTCAGCCACCTGATTGGAATTTACCCTTTGAAATTATGTGTGTGTTGCTAGTGATTTTGTTGTAGATGCTGTTCTAGGGCAAAGAGTTGACAATAAATTAAATGTTATTCATTATGCTAGTAAGACTTTAGACAATGCTCAAAGAAATTATGCTACCACTGAAAAAGAGCTTTTAGCAGTTGTATTTGCTTGTGATAAGTTCAGATCTTATATTGTTGATTCTAAAGTAACTATTCAAACTGATCATGCTGCTATTAAATATCTTATGGAAAAGAAAGATGCTAAACCTGGACTTATTAGATGGGTTCTCCTGCTACAAGAATTTGATTTGCGTATTGTTGATAGAAAGGGAGCTGAGAACCCCGTTGCAGACAACTTGTCTAGGTTAGAAAATATTCTTGATGACCCACTACCTATTAATGATAGCTTTCCTGATGAACAATTAAATGTTATAAGTACTTCTCGTAGTACTCCATGGTATGCTGATTATGCTAATTATATTGTTGCTAAATTTATACCACCTAGTTTCACATACCAACAAAAGAAAAAGTTTTTCTATGATTTAAGACATTACTTTTGGGATGACCCACATCTTTATAAAGAAAGAGTAGATGGTGTTATTAGAAGTTGCGTACCTGAGCATGAACAGGAACTGATCCTACGCACACTACAAGAATCCTGTTAATCCATGACAGTTTTAATCCGTCGCGGACCTATGCAAAACTATCATGGAAGGGCATCCATGACGGATTTGAAATCCGTCATGTATATCGCGTCATAATTTTACCACTGCATGTTCCATGATGGTAATCCAAAATCGTCATGGATCTGCGACGATCCTTGATTGTCATGGATGGCACTTAACTAACATGGTTATAACGGCGTTAACCTGTCTACCACATCAGCATCTGACATGGATCTAACGTGGGAGCCCATGAAGTAATCAGCCCAATAAGAATTTCAGCCTGCTACATTTTAACAATCTAAGACCTACGACCCATGTAGTAATCAACCCGATTGAATTTTGGCTGATTAAATTCCTAGTAAGTACAAGGCCCACTTATTTCAGGCTTAGAGATTAGCCCATTTCACATTTCTTTTGGTCTACCAAAAAATTGAGCCAATACAATTTTCAGAAAATATATGCTATGTCATTAAATAAAGGGGAGGAAATTACATGAACACAGTAGAAGATAACATTTACATAAAAGGAAAAATTGCAAATAAAATAAAATTACAGACATTTCCAAACAATACACATGTGAAGGAGCAAAACGAAAGAAACAAGTCCCAGAATATCTTTGGCAGAGAACACCATATGCTACTGCACAGGATTGCACCCACCACCACCCTGCTCAGCGCTGCCCCTCGCTCGACGGACGACAACTGGGGGTCATTCACATGCCTTTCTGGAGGTAGATCTAGCATCCCCCTCCGACGTCATCGAAGGCAGACAACATATCCACTACCATACCCCCTCGATCGATGCTCATGAGCAGCCAATCTCCACCGACGAGGACAACATGGAACCATCATTTCCTGCGTGTGAACAACATACTGAAGTAAAAGTGTAAAAGACAGGGAAGGGGAGCTGGTGGTGGTGGGGCAAGGGACTCACAACCCACGGCATAGGCGATGGACGCGAACCCGTCGGCGATGAAGGGACGACAGCGTACGAGCACAGCGCAGGCCCTGATGGCACGGGCTCGGTGGTGGCTCAGGGCTGCCGCCGCGGCATGCGTCCCTTGCGCTCTGCAACGACCCAGGCACCACCCGCGTCGAAGGTACCGGTGCCCTAGGTGCTAGGTCAGCATTTAGGGGAGCTGCTGCCACCGGGGACGAGGCCGTCGTCACGGCGGCAGATGGATCCATCCTTGAGGACGACCAGCAGACAATGTGATTTGTGTTGTCGCGATGGTTGCAGCCTTGCAGGATGCAGAGGACATGAATCCTTTTCTGTAGTGCATTTTTTGATGCTGCCTCCTTCGAGTATCTAGATCTGGCCGTGAATCAGGGGAGGAGATGAAGGGAAATGGCGGAGGCGGCAGAGACAATGGGGAGCCGTGACTGGATTGAGGGAGAAGAAGAACGAATTGGGCCAAGTTTTGTTTCGGCGGCGGTGTGTGGGTGTATCGGACGATGGAGACGCTTGATCCATGGGATGGTTGGAGCAGCCAATCAGAACGCTAGATTTTCCCAACCCAGGATGCATGCCTCATCAACCAGGAACCCTAGTGGACTAATGTTGACAATAACCCAGCCGAGTGAGGCCGTCCCAGAATTGGATTTATTTTTCTACTTTGAAGTAACTAATTACGGCTCTTGTGAAGTAACTTACTTAGCTCTTTTTCTCTTGCTCAGACCTTACTTTCACCTTCTCATAAGTATAACTTAACTTACATGTTACTTGTTATGCAAAAGAAAAATGTTTTCTTATATACTACAATACATTTTTAAAGGTAATATACTACATATATGTTCTTTTGTAAGAGTTTCAATAATTTTAGAATTGATTTAATATTTACTATATTTCAAATTATTTTTCATGCGCTCATTGAAAATAATTCATATTTTGAAGTACATGTATCTCAAAAAAGTTTTATAATATTTTCTATAGTTCACATGAATTTCTGCGTGTTTTTTGAACATGATTACAATTCGAACGGCATGTATCTCAAAAATAATATAAATATCAAAAATAATAATTAATATGTATGTTTAATCTTAGCGCATATCTTGGAAACAGATGAAAATGAATCGTGTGTGCTTATTGAAAGTTCAACATGTCAACCACCCTGCTGTTTGGCACGCTCATGACAGGCCCGCTTGCTGGTTGCAGCGATACGGGCACCACCCGCATCGAATTTGAATTATATCAATTAACTATCAGAAAATGCACGCCCCCTTTGTTTTGGCTATAGAATTTTGAGAATCGCTTTGCATGTAGATTTTGAGAATCGGCTACAGCCATGGATTCCCGAGAATCAGAATCCAACTTTTTTGTTTACCATGATTTTGGATAGCTGTAGAAATTTTGAGAGATGTGAAATGTCTATAATGTCGCGGTCAGGCAGGAGCAACAACACGGGAGCTAGGGGCGCTGGCGGCTGAATTGGTGGTGGGGTAGTCTGCAATAGGGGCGGCATAATTCGACCTCGGACGCCAAGTGAAGGACCTAGTGGCGATGTAGTCTTGAAAGGGCGGTGCAGCTGCAGCTCGAGTGTCGGGTCGTGGTTCTGGTGGTCACTTCGCCTTCAAACCTGACCTGTTCCCTCTTGGAACCTTGTATCTTGCTTGAAGGTGGTCCGGTTTCTAACATCGCACGTCATAACTTTTGTGAAAACCTTCAAAAAATTACCACAACCTCTAGGTGTCATATGAGGGCACCATGCCAAGTTTCATGTTTGTTATACTTCATTTGTATTTTTTGGAATTAAAAATAATAAACTCCATGTTTGGGGTCGAGTCTTGGCACCCTCATATTTGGAATTCTTTTCCTTTTCTTGGATAACGCCTAAACATAGACTCGAGAACACAAATATGATTTTTCAAACCAATTTTGCTTACTTTTATATGCACTGGCGGGCAAAATTGAATTGTATGCATTAAATGCCTAGAAATGTACTAAATCGCTTATATATAGCAAACTAATCACAAAAAATGCCAAGTTTTGACATGGATCATGTAATGGTGTATGTTAGATGTAGAAAAAATGTCAAGGCTAATGGATGAAGCAGCAGTCATTTCGCCTTCAAATGTCAAGGCAGTGTGGCACACGCATTAGGAACATATTTTTGGAACGCGTTAACTTTTTTTAAATGTCACGTATATTTTTTGAATGGCATTAAATATTTTTGAACTTACTAACTTTTTATATTATATACATATTTGAAAAAATGTCACCCCATTTTTGTGTAGCACAAGAACATTTATTAAATGTCACCACAATAATTTTGGCTTTTCAATGTTCAAATTTATTGAATAGACATTCTTAATTTTTTTTCTTTTATTTTTCAAATACATGTCAACTATATCCAATAGATGTTGAACATTTTAAAATAAAAGTTGAACTTTTTTTTGAATCATAGGAAATGTTCTTTAACACAAATATGCTTTTTCAAAGCTACAGGTCCCTGGTTGTACGCTTTAATAAATAAAAAAAATACCATTCATATCACAACAACATAGTTGCGCAGTGTGATGGAGTTAGGCATTTAAAATTCAAGTCTTGGGTTCGAGTTCCCTATCTGTGTGGCTCTTTTTTTTTAACTAAAACACGTGATATCCCCCTATAGAATTGTTACATGTACTATAATAGATATATTCTGTTTTGTAGGAGTGTCAATAATTTTAGAGACGATTTAATATTTTCTATAGTTTAAATGAATTTATGTGTGCTTATTGGAGGTAATTCCATTTTGATGGATATGTATGTCTAATAAGGTTTAAACATTTCAAAAAAGGAATTATGTTCTATTTTAACTTATATTCGAGAAATAGATGAAAATATCAAAAGATAGTTAGGGATAACTCAAACTTCTATTTGCAACCTATTGAAAATAATGATAATAATATCAAAATATGAGAGAAAAATCTATAATGGGGCATGGAACAATAAGATTTTTGAACACAGTACAATCGAAGTTGCTCACATACACGAGGTTTTTGAACACAATACAATCTTTTAGAAGATTTCACAAATGTTTGCTATGCATTGACGTTAAGTAGTATATACATGACTATTGTTATCCTAAGCTAAAAAGAACTAATGTTGACTTGTCTCAAAAGAAAAACAACTATTGTTCTCTAGGCTCTTATATTATGAGACGGAAGGAGTAAAAAGGAGGAGCTCGTCTAGTAGAAATGTGCTGCGGATTGTGCGGCCCATTTTGCATATGTTTGTTTTTTACAAATTAATAGATAGTATGTAAATTATAATCTCATTAACAAAATAAATTTTAAATATTGTTCTTATATATTTTTAGAATAATACATAAGAATTATATAATTTTTGTATAATTATAATAAAATATTTTTAAAATATTCATAATTCTATTAAATTTTCATTTTTTGGAAATTAGTGGAATATTTTTAACAATTGTTCTTAATTAAAAAAAGTTTGTATAACTGCACCTGTTCACTTTTTTAGAAATTCGTGGAGCATAAAAAATTTCCTCATGTATTATTTAGAAACTTATAGAGCATAAAAAGAATACAAATTTTTACTACAAAAGTATTATTTTTACTACAAAAAATTCAATTTGCACAAAATTTTATAGTTAAATGTGTGTATAATTAAAAATAATCTTAATTTATAATCTAAATTGTTAGTATGAATATTTAATCTTCTCTACTATGTAAACTATATATTATTTTTTAATATAAGTCATGAGTAAAAATTATACAAAAGTGAATACTCATAAATATTTAGTAAATATATGTATTTATTATTTTTTGTAATTGAAATATAAGTCATGAGGGTATAATTCTTTTTGTATTCATTAAACAATTTTATTTAATAAGCGTATTAAATGTGGTATTAACTAAATACTTTTAACGTAATACACTAGTGTATATTTAATAAACAGTTGACTCTACATTTTACCTGTACTAAGTCACATCATGTGCATGGTAGATATTTAGTTGGTCATCCTGGACGTTTTAGTATGAATAAAACCGTATCTCATATTAGACATGTAAATCTACCTGATTCAGTGGTACAGACCTTGTTGTGCGTGCTTGATGTGGCGAGTTCGTTCCCTCGGACCATGTTACAGCAGCCCTTTTTCCTACCAACGATCTGTTTTTTCTGCAAATAAAAAAAGTGGAGTGTGTTTTCATGAAAAAACATGTTGCGCCGAGCATCATGTGTCGCTGACACTGGGTCCTATCCACACTGGCTTGGCAAGCAAGCACTGGACATGTGACCGTATTTGCACGTCCGAGAAAGTTCGATGACTAGAATCACGTGTTTTACAAGTTTGTGCACCAATCTAGCTGTTGCGTGCAAGTTCTAAGACTTCCAATGTTTTTACCTCAAAATAAAATGATTTTGTATCCCTAAAAATGATTTTTGTAGAAAGAAAAACCTTAGTGGCTCAACTCCGGAACAACAAAGCAACAACATGTTTTCCTAAAAGAGATGCAATAGAAGACTGTGATGGTCCAAACAACTTTGAAAACTAGATGATGCCCCGCACGTTGTTGCGGGAATGTTTGCAATATTTCAATGAGATTTTGATTATACGGAACATGAATTCTTGAAACAATACTTTCTGAAAGTATATAAGAATTAAATGTAAATAGCATAAAAAATGGATTTTTTACATGCATGGATGTCGTAGTGGATTTTTAATATGCATAGTTGCATGTTGAGGTGGACCTTTTCTTATGCATGTTGAATGATGAGGTGGCATGCTTGCATGTTGAGAGAAATATCTTAGTGGGGGCTAGCTATTTAGTTATAGAAGATACTATGCCTAATATGTGTGGGTCGGGCACGCATGACCATCTCGACACGATCCATCCATGACGGTCTTCATGGTATACAGCTGGTCGATCCATGACGAAATCATAAGGGCGCCATTATTGTTCGGCTTCTTCCGATCTCCCCCATTTATGACGGCTTCCGTGACGAAGCAGAGAAATCGTCATCGATCATGACGATTTCTGGGAACATCATCAGAAATCCGTCATGGATTAACAGTTTTCTTGTAGTGGCAAGTGTCACTCCGAGTCTTATGGAGGACACCACGCTGGAGATAGAACTGCACATAAGGTACTGCAATCTAGTTTTTATTGGCCTACTCTCTTCAAGGATGCCCGTAAGTTTGTCTTGTCTTGTGATGAATGTCAAAGAATTGGTAATATTAGTAGACGTCAAGAAATGCCTATGAATTATTCACTTGTTATTGAACCGTTTGATGTTTGGGGCTTTGATTATATGGGACCTTTTCCTGCCTCTAATGGATACACACATATTCTAGTTGCTGTTGATTACGTTACTAAGTGGGTAGAAGCTATTCCAACTAGTAGTGTTGATCATAACACTTCTATTAAAATGCTTAAAGAAGTTATTTTTCCGAGGTTTGGAGTCCCTAGATATTTAATGACTGATGGTGGTTCACACTTTATTCATGATGCTTTCCGTAAAATGCTTGCTAAATATGATGTTAATCGTAGAATTGCATCTCCTTATCACCCACAGTCTAGTGGTCAAGTAGAGTTGAGCAATCGAGAGCTCAAATTAATTTTGTAAAAGACTGTTAATAGGTCTAGAAGGAATTGATCCAAAAAACTTGATGATGCATTATGGGCTTATAGAACTGCATATAAAAATCCTATGGGTATGTCTCTGTATAAAAAGGTTTATGGAAAAGCATGTCACTTACCTCTCGAACTAGAACATAAGGCATATTGGGCTATTAAAGAGCTTAACTATGATTTTAAACTTGCGGTGAGAAGATGTTATTTGATATTAGCTCACTTGATGAATGGAGAACCCAAGCTTATGAAAATGCCAAGTTGTTTAAAGAAAAAGTTAAAAGATGGCATGACAAAAGGATACAAAACCGTGAGTTTAATGGAGGTGATTATGTATTGCTATACAACTCTCGTTTAAGATTTTTTGCAGGAAAACTTCTCCCTAAATGGGAAGGCCCCTATGTTATCGAAGTGGTCTATCGTTCCGGTGCCATAAAGATCAACAACTTCGAAGGCACAAATCTGAAGGTGGTAAACGGTCAAAGAACTAAACATTATATCTCAGGTAATCCCATAAATGTTGAAACCAATATTATTGAAACCGTAACCCCAGAGGAATACATAAGGGACACTTTCCAGACCGTTTCAAACTCCGAAAAGGAATAGGTATGTGGTACGGTAAGTAAACCGACTCCAAAACAATTTTTAAGGCAATATTTCTCCGTTTTGGAATATTTAGGAAAATAGAAGATTAAGTAGCAGTCCGGGAAGGACATGAGGGCCCCACGAGGGTGGTGGGCGCACCCTATCCCCCTGGGCGCGCCCCCTACCTCGTGAGCACCTCGTGTGCCTTCCGGACTCCATTTTTCTTGCACGATACGTAATTTGGTCGGTAAAAATTCATGATATAATCTCCCGGGGGTTTTGACTCCCGTATCACGCAAAAATCTCCTGTCTTTCTTTCAAGTTGTTTTTCTGACATATCTAGATTATCATGACGTCCCCAAGTGCTTCCAAGGACAAGTTCTCCAAGAAGGTCATCAACCCTTACCTCGCGGAGGTGCTGCGACACCCTCAAACCATTGAGATGCGTGATGGGTTGTTGCACATCCATGATGTTGAGGGCCCAAAGGGAACCGGAAGCATGGAGGCGAGGCTCGAAGCAATGGAGCAACAAATTTTCAAGTGCCAGGGGATGGTGGAGCGTGGAATCAACGCTAGACACACGATGCTCGCGAAGTTCACCAACAACTACAAGCCGGATGCGAAGAACACCGAGGAGGCCATCTTCAAGCTATATGAGAAGATCGAGCACCTCCAAGCCCAAATCTATGACCTGCAAAACCAAAACTGTGAATATGAATATAGATTCAAAAGAATGAGTTTGGCTGCAGATTCGAGGATTCCGGAGACTCGATCATCCTTCTATGATGGTGAACCTTTGCCTTGGAAGATGGATGACAAGCCCGCATCATCAACAACACCCCCACCTTCTTCACCAACAAAGGAGATATAATCACATGGGTATGGGCACTCCCCTTGGCAACTGCCAAGCTTGGGGGAGGTGCCTCGGTATCGTATCACAATCACAACTCCTATCTTTACTGTTTTTCTTAGTTCGATCCTATTAGTAGTATCTTGATCTAGTAGAATAAAGTTTATGGCATTTTTGAGTTTTGCTTTATGATCATTCTATGTAATCGAGTTCGTGAGCTATATATAATAAAGATTAGTGTTGAGTCAAGGGCTTGATTATTTTGCCATGATCTTGGGTGAATAAAAGAAAGAGAAAAAGAATAAAAAGAAACAAAAAGTTCATATTGATCTTATTGAGAGTAATGACTTAACATAGAAAGAGTATGATGATTAAAATTTGTTGGGAGTTGGCAGACATAGCTTTGGTCATTGTTGCAATTAATAGGAAGTAATAAGGAAAGAGAGGTTTTCACATATAGATATATTATCATTGACATCTTTTATGATTGGGAGCACTCATTAAAATATGACATGCTAAAGAGTTGATGTTGGACAAGGAAGACAACGTAATGAATTATGTATTTCTTATATCTGAGATAAAGTATGTTTTTCATGGATCCTCTAACTTGTTGAGCTTGCCTTTCCCCCTCATGCTAGCCAAATTCTCAGCACCAAGTAGAAATACTACTTGTGCTTCCAAATATCCCTAAACCAGTTTTGCCATGAGAGTCCACCATATCTACCTATGGATTGAGTAAGATCCTTCAAGTAAGTTGTCATCGGTGCAAAACAATAAAAATTGCTCTAGATATGTATGATTGATTGGTGTGGGAGAAATAAGCTTTATACGATCTTGTGATGTGGAAGTAATAAAAGTGACGGACTGCATAATAAAGGTTCATATCACAAGGGGCAATATAAAGTGATGTTCTTTCGCATTGAGATTTTATATATCCAACCATAAAAGTGCATGGCAACCTATGCTTCCCTCTGCGAAGGGCCTATCCTTTATTATTATCTTCTACCTTATGCAAGAGTCATGGTGATCTTCACTTTTCTTTTTCATTTTATCCTTTGGCAAGCTCAGCATGTTGGAAAGAACATGATATATATATATCTAATTAGATGTAGGGGAGCATGAACCATTATTGTTGACATTACCCTTGAGGAAAAAGGTTGTGGGGCAAAACTATAAGCCCCTATCTTTCTCTGTGTCCGATTGAAACTCCATAACCACAAGTATCGCGTGAGTGTTAGCAATTATGGAGGACTAAATGATAGTTGAGTATGTGGACTTGCTTTTTTAGCTCTGACATAGACTCTTTCCGATGTTATGATAAATTGCAATTGCTTCAATGACTGAGATTATAGTTTGTCGGAGCCCAATAAGGTTTATGATTTATACTTTTGCATTGTGAATAGATCATCACTTGAATATAAGTAATCATATGACAAAATCTATATATGTTGCTGTTATGAGAATAATCATGATGCCTTCATGTTCGTATTTTATTTTTATCGACGCCTCTACTTCTAAATATGAGGACATATTTATTGTTATCGGCTTTTCGCTTGAGGACAAGCGAGGTCTAAGCTTGGGGGAGTTGATACGTCCATTTTGCATCATGCTTTTATGTCGATATTTATTGCATTATGGGCTGTTATTTCACTTTATGTCACAATACTTATGGCTATTCTCTCTTATTTTACAAGGTTTACCAAAGGAGGGAGAATGCCGGCAGCTGGAATTCTGGGCTGGAAAAGGAGCAAATATTAGAGACCAATTCTGCGCAACTCCAAAAGTCCTGAAACTCCATGAAACGTCTTAAAATAAATAAAGAAAAATGCTCGCCAAAGATGAAGGCCAGGGGGCCCACACCCTGCTCACGAGGGTGGGGGGCGCGCCCCCTACCTCGTGGGCCCTCGGGTGGCTCTCCGACGCCCATCCGACGGGATAAGACTCCGCCACCACGAGGCGGAACCTTGGCGGATCCAATCTAGAGCTCCGGTAGAGCTGTTCTACGGGGGATACTTCCCTCCTGGAGGGGGAAATCATCACCATCGTCATCACCAACGCTCCTCTCATCGGGAGAGGGCAATCTCCATCAACATCTTCACCAGCACCATCTCATCTCCAAACCCTAGTTCATCTCTTGTATCCAATTCTTGTCTCACAGTCCGAGATTGGTGCTAGGAGGTTGCTAGTAGTGTTGATTACTCGTAGTTGATGCTAGTTGGTTTATTTGGTGGAAGATCATATGTTCAGATCCTGTATGCATATTATTACCCCTCTGATTTTGAACATGAATATGCTTTGTGAGTAATTACATTCGTTCCTGAGGACAAGGGAGAAGTCTTGCTATGAGTAGTCATGTGAATTTGGTATTCGTTTGATATTTTTATAAGATGCATGTTGTCTAGCCTCTAGTGGTGTTATGTGAATGTCGACTACATAACACTTCACCATTATTTGGGCCTAGAGGAAGGCATTGGGAAGTAATAAGTAGATGATGGGTTGCTAGAGTGACAGAAGCTTAAACCCTAGTTTATGCGTTGCTTCGTAAGGGGCTGATTTGGATCCATATGTTTCATGCTATGGTTAGGTTTAGCTTAATACTTTTGTTGTAGTTGCGATGCTTGCAATAGAGGTTAATCATAAGTGGGATGCTTGCTCAAGTAAGAACAGCACCCAAGCACCGGTCCACCCACATATCAAATTATCAAAGTATCGAATGCGAATCATATGAACATGATGAAAACTAGCTTGACGATATTCCCATGTGTCCTCAGGAGTGCTTTTCCTATTATAAGAGTTTGGTCCAGCTTGTCCTTTGCTACAAAAGGATTGGGCCACCTTGCTGCACTTTATTTGGGGAGTCACATACCAAGGACCAATCTCCCCAAGCAGTTTTGTGAGAGGTGCTTTGAGCAAGGAGATCGAAAATGGCAGCAAAACGAGCTGGGACTCGGGTTTGAGCTGGTTATTCGTGTTTGGGGAGGAAGAAGGAGTGTGTGGGTGAAAGGATAAGTGCAAGAGGGCCACCGTGGGCCCACGAGGCAGGGGGCGTGCCCAAGGGGTAGGGCATGCCCTCCACCCTCGTGGGCAGGTTGTTGACCCCCGTGTTGTGTTCTCAGCGCCAAATATTCTCAAATATTTCAGAAAAAATCATATTTAAATTTCAGGGCATTTGGAGAACTTTTACTTTCGGGGTATTTTTATATTGCACGGATAATCAGATAACAGACAGAAAAAATACTATTTTTATTTTATTTAATATAAATAACAGAAAGTAAAAGGAGGGTGCAGCGATTGTGCCTTCTAGTTTCATCCATCTCATGATCATCAAAAGGAATCCACTAACAAGGTTGATCAAGTCTTGTTAATGGACTCATTCCGAATAACATGGAATAGGAGAAATTTCGAATAACACTATGTTACCTCAACGGGGATATGCACATCCCCAATAATAAGAATATCATATTTCATCTTGACAGTAGGAAGAGGAAATTCAAAACCTCCAAATATAATCGATGGAATTTCTCCAATAGAATTGATACTGTGGACTTGAGGTTGTTTCCTCGAAAAGTGTACCATATGCTCATTACCATTAACATGAAAAGTGACATTGCCTTTAGTGCAATCAATAACTGCCCCTGCAATATTCAAAAAGGTTCTTCCAAGAATAATAGACATACTATCGTCCTCGGGAATATCAAGAATAACAAAGTCCGTTAAAATAGTAACGTTTGCAATTACAACAGGCACATCCTCACAAATACCGACAGGTATAGAAGTTGATTTATCAGCCATCTGCAAAGATATTTCAGTAGGTGTCAACTTATTCAAATCTAGTCTATGATATAAAGAGAGAGGCATAACACTAAGACCAGGTCCAAGATCACATAAAGCAGTTTTAACATAGTTTCTTTTAATGGAGCATGGTATAGTGGGTACTCCTGGATCTCCAAGTTTCTTTGGTATTCCACCGTTAAAAGTATAATTAGCAAGCATGGTGGAAATTTCAGCTTCCGGTATCTTTCTTTTATTTGTAACAATATCTTTCATATACTTAGCATAAGGATTCATTTTAAGCATATCAGTTAATCGCATACGCAAAAAGATAGGTCTAATCATTTTAGCAAAGCGCTCAAAATCCTCATCATCATGAAAATTTTCTTGGATGGTTTGGGAGGAAAAGGCATGGGTTTCTGAACCCACGGTTCTCTTTCTTTACCGTGTTTCCTAGCAACAAAGTCTTTCTTATCATAACATTGATTCTTTGATTGTGGGTTATCAAGATCAACAACAGGTTCAATTTCTATATCATTATCATTACTAGGTTGAGCATCATCATGAACATTATTATTAGCATTATCACTAGTTTTAGGTTCATTACCAGATTGAGTTTCAGCATCAGAAATAGAAATATCATTTGGATTCTCAGGTGGTTCAATAACAGGTTCACTAGAAGCATGCAAAGTCCTATCATTTTTCTTTTTCTTCCTTTTAGAAGGACTAGGTGCATCTATATTATTTCTTTGAGAATCTTGCTCAATTCTCTTAGCACTACAAAAAAATACACTTCCGTGATGATACATGTTTGTCACAGTAGGTCGCTTTTTTTGTCATGCATGTACATCCATGACAAATTTATGAGAGAATCAAGATAGTCATACATGTGCTGTCGTAGAAGTGTTCCATGACATTACCAAAATTATCATCACGGAAGTGTCCACTTCCATGATGATAAATCGCGCGTCACAGAAGTGCTTTCGTCAAGGGTGACCGACACGTGGCATCCACCGTAACGGAACGCCGGTAAGCTATCGGGTCGGGTTTTGGATCCGATAACCCGTTAACAGCCCCGACCAATGGGGATTTTCCACGTGTAAAATCATCATTGGCTGGAGGAAACACGTCTCGGCTCATCGTTGGGACAGATGTCAACCACTCATTGGACGAAAGGCGCCTATGATACGTTGACGCGTGGCACGGCCCAACAGAGGCCCGTTTGACTTGGTCAAAAGCTGGCTGGCCGGCCCATGGAAAGCCTGTTAACGGCCTGTTCGAATACAGCCCATTTACAGCCCGCTAACCCAAGGCCCATGTTACGCCCTATCTGAATTAGGCCCAGTAGCGTCATCTGGGCCATCCAATATGATTCCAGCCCATTTTCACTTCTGGCCCATGACATCTTTCGGCCCATATGAGGCCCTATGTAACTCTTGGCCTACTAATGGCCCGTGGTGAAACTGGCCCGTAATGAATAGTGTATCACTTTACACCCATTAGCGGCCCGTGGTGAAACTGGCCCGTAATGAACAGTGTATCACTTTATACCCATTAACGGCCCGTTATTCCGTTGGGCCGTTTCTAGACCATGTTATCTTTCGGCCTTCTTAGAGCCCATTTATTTTTGGGCTCATTTACAACATTCGTTTACTTACGGCCCGTTACTGTCATTTTCTGCTTGTGGGCCAAATTCAGCCCGTGGTTACAGTCGGCCCGTTTGTGGTTCGTTAATATGTTGGGCTGATTTCATAGTGTCATCAAATACGACCTATTAACGATGGCCCGTTATGGTCGGCCCATGAACGGGCGATTCCATCTCTAGCCCGTTTACAGCCATAATGCGGTCTGTTTGGCCCATGTTTGGCCAATCGATTATACGGCCCGTATAAGGCCCATTGATAATATGGCCCGCAGAAGGCCCATTGTTTCTACAGCCCGTAGAAGGCCCATTGTTTCGACGGCCCATAGAAGGCCCACTATTTCTATGGCCAGTAGGAGGCCCAGTGTCACTACAGTAAATATTAGCCCATGGTGATTGTGGCCTAGTTAAAAAAAATAGGTTATTGTAGCCACTAGCTAACCGCGGAAAAAGAACTACAATGACTACAAGCAAACAAATAAACAAGACAATAAGGAAATAAATAAGCAAGCAACTAATGCTAGGCTATCACGGCTATTACACATATTACATCCACTGGGCATCAAAGTTCGCCACCAGTGCAAATATAGGGAACAAAGCAGCATATCATATACACTGGTTGTCAAAGTTGGCGACCAGTGCAAATAAACGTCGCAGCAAAACAAATCTAGAACTGAAACCACTTCAGAAGATATCAAGAAACAATATCCTAGGTACCCATAATGCAGGCAAGATTCTTAGCAAGCTTATTAACTTTCTCTTGTTTGGCGCTTAAATCCTCCAGCGCTTGCTGTTGCACCAGAAAATATGCATCTGAATTCTGCAGGGACTTCCTTAGTCCTTCAGCTTCCTGTCGCAGCACATCTGATCGATGTCTTTCAATTTGAAGTTGAGACTCAAGAAGATGAACTGATTCAGGCAGCGAGTTCGAAGAGCTTGTGCCAGCAGTAGTGGCCACTAACTCGGACACTACATCAAGACAGGACTTTTGGGTTCCCTCACTGTCGTCAAGATAGTTTTTATCAGCTTTCCTGGAGACCAACATGGATGTCTCACTATCTTGAACCATATATGCATTACTTCCTTTACCATTGGATAACGCTATACTGTTCTCCAATATTTTGTCCGCATTCTAAAAGAGAAACAAGCAGACACATCACATGTTTACGATGTTGTATATGAAACTCATTTTGGTAAATGAGTTCAGTAGTAAAGTGGACAGGATAACAGCATGAAACAAACATATATCTATGTACCATGGTCACTTTATGGTCTATATCATTCTAGTTTTTGTTGCCAAATCAAGATGGAGACACAATTCAAATAATATTTGGTCAAGACAAAGTAGAATAGACAGAATATAAGTGTGGGTAACTATAGAGCAATAACAACACTTGTAATGTGCATGACATGAGAACATAACTGTTTATTCAATTGAAACTGAAATCAACATAGAGCAGGCTACAACAGCAAAACAGTTAAAGAAACAGGTTTAAAACATACCTATTGCGCCATTGGAGTTTCAATTCCATCCTTCAAATTTGAAAATAGTTGGTATGAGTAAATACAGCCATGCAAGAGCAAAGGATTATGAACCATAGCTACATAACCTGGCCTGAGAACAAATCTTCTTCTCCTTTAAGCGTTGAGTTCGGATTCAGAGTGGTGGTCCTCGTGCTTTGGGCACTGCAGTTCCCTTACTAACTGCTCGTGCTTGGGTGCTCTATGGTGGAGACGGTGCTGTGTCAACTAGAACTGGGTTACTATCTGCCGGGGTTGGGGTTAGAAGGGGTGTAGCTGGTTCTCTGTCCAACTGGGCAGGGGTACAATCTGCGAGAGTATGGGTTATGTGTGGTGGATCTGGTCCTTGGGCAAGTACAACCGTGATTCTATCTGCATCAACTGGTAGCACTATCTTTTCTGAAGACCGTGTTGTTACTCCCTTAGATACTGCCATCATGCTCTCTAATTCAAATTGTTGATAAACAAGAAAAGTAATTGAAAGTATAGACATTGTATGATAGACAGGTGCAATGGATAGTGGGGAATAAAAGAGGGCATGAAATAATTCATATTTATGTTGTCTAACCAAAAAGGATAGCATGACACAATTTCACATATATGGTGGCTAACTAAACAGGATAGCATGAAACAATTTCACATTATGATGGCTAACTAAAAAAGATGGAAAGACATAGTTCAAAATATGAGACTATGTAAACAGGATGACATGACATAACTATATAATGTGTTTATTAAATAGGTTGGCATGCCATAATTCACATACATTCACGGGTAGAATGCCATAATTCAAAATATGATGACTATAAACACTAAACAGGATGAGATGATATAACTATATGATGTCTTTATTAAATGGGTTGCCATACCATAATTCAGATAGATGATGTGTATGTACTATGTAAACATGATGGCATGATATAATTCAAATATATGATTTATATAGTAAGCAAGTAAGCAGATGGCAATCCATATATGATGTAAAAACTAAGCAATGCAAGACAACATGCACGACATGGGTAATATAACCCTGCCAAGTTTGAGCATAGACCTCAGGGGGAAAATAGGGCTAGTCATCAGTCTCTGAATCCTCCTCTGAGGAGCTCTCTGTAACCAGCAAGATGTCTGCTTCAACAGGTAGCATTGTTTGCTCTGAATACCTTGTTTTCACTCCAGATACTTCCATCACTGCTTCAAATGGTTGATGCACAGGAAGAGTAGTTGAATATACAAATGTTGTCGCCAAATGGAACACGTAATACAAAAAAATGATAGCATGATATAATTCACATACATGATGATTGGAAAAACAACATGGCATTGCATAATTCACATATATAATGCCTTTGCAACAAGATAGCATTGTATAATTCACATATATAATGTCTTGCAACAAGATGGCAGTGCGTAATTCACATATATGGTAATTAGACACTGAACAGGTGGCACTCACACAAAGCATGTCTAAACTAATCAAATGACATAGCAATGCGAGACACCATACGCACGATATGAGAAACATAACCCTGCCAAGTCAGAGCATACACCTCGGGGGGGGGGGGGAGGGATAGGACTGGTCATCTGTCTCTGAATCCTCCTCTGAGGAGCTATCCATAACCAGCGAGATATGCGCTTCGTCAGATAGCATAGTCTGCTTTGAAGACCTTGTTTTCACTCCAGAATTTGCCATCACCGTGTCAAATGGCTGATGCACACGAAGAGTAGTTGAATGTAATAACATTGTTGTCAAATGTGATATGTAACGAAAAAAAGGATGGCCTGATATAATTTACATATAAGATGACTGGCTAAGCAGGATGGCATTGCAAAATTCACATATATGATGCCTGGCTAAACAAGATGGCGTTGCATAATTCACATAAACGATGAATAAACTAAACAGATGGCATTCGCACAAAGGATGTCTAAACTAAGCAGATGACATATTTGATGTATAAAGTAAGCAATGCAAGACACCATATGCACGATATAACCAACATCATCATGCCAAGTTAGAGCGAAGACCTCAGGGGGTAAATAGGAGCTGTCTTCTCCTTCTGAATCCCCCTCAGAAGAGATATCTTCCTCTCGATTACAATCCGAAATGCATGGAGGGGGGGGCTGCCTTTGCGCCTACCATGGAGCGACATCTGCATGAAATTTTATTGCCACACAAGGCTCGTCTCTTTTGCTCTACATGTTCTGTTCCATTGTTTACAAAACTGTCCTGCATAGGAATAAAACATAGTGAGATTATGTAAGGAGTGCATGCAGAAATCCAGATTGATGGTAGCAACCTATGGATAGACCCAAAACCAATAATAGCAGGCAGATAATGGCTTCAGCTAAAAATGCAGATAATGGCTTCTTTACTATTTGTTTCCCACCCAACATGAAACTCATAATAGACATCGGAGATTAACCAGATAGTAGATAGATACTATCGATAGCGGCCCCGATATGTACCCCACAACCATTTAAAAACTCAAGTTTGACCATTAGTTTGGAGATGACTCGGTGTCTAATCGGTGAACAGGACGATAAAGTAGCATGTAATCATTACTAGGGAAAACCCTAGCAGTAGCGCTGGTTTTGTTCCCACTAGTAGCGCGGGTAGGTGCGCTACCAATAAGGCGCTACAGCTATTGCTTAGCAGTAACGCGTGCCCGCACCCGCTACTGCTAGGACAAGTAGCTGCAGCGTTTGTTCAATCCCATGCTGCTGCTAATGTAACTACTGGCAGCGCGTTTTCTGTCCATCGCTACTAGTATTCTTTTTTTATTTTTTTATTTTTAGTGTATTTATGCACCGTCGTACAAATATTGGTACAATACCAGTTATGAGGTTTACATCATTATGTCCATAACAGTGTGTCAAATGAAGGTGGATTAGTTTCAAGTGGAGGCAATATGTGGTGCATGTCAAAAGTATAATACAAATCCAAACTTGATCTAGTTTGGACTAGTAGTACTTTCGATGTGCACCACATGTTGCCTCCACTTGAATCTAATCTGCCAACACAAGCTATTTAATCATCATCATAGTCATTACCACCAACATTAGCTATTTAATCATCATAGTCATAGTGTAGCACACATCATCATCTTCAAACTCTCATTCTAGCTAGCTAATCACCACCAACACTAGCTATAATAATCATCATAGTCATTACCACCAACACTAGCTATTTTATCATCATAGTAATAGTGTAGCACATCGTCATCCTCAAACTCATTTCTAGCTAGCTAATCACTCCTGCTGCTCTCTCTTAGGTAAAATAACATAAAACATGTGTAGCTCTCCTCCTTGATCAAGTTGGAGCATGAAGATGAACCTGTCTCCTAATTGTGGGTAGCACATCTATTTGCTGCCCCCTAGTACTTCTCTGCGCCCCCATCACATATTTGGTCCAGTCTTGCACTATTAAGCATTCATCGCTGATCTTGAATGCACTAAAGTAACATGTAGGATATCTTGGCCGTAAGCTAATAATACTCATGGTACCTTTAGTCTCGATCCCATAAGGCACAGCATTCATCGGGAGTCCCTGTTGAAGAACATCGTATGGTAACATACTTAGCAATGAAGTTTAGCTTCACAAATAATGTATGGAAACGATGCACTGAGGACAAATAGTAAAAATCTTACCATACTTCCTAAATAGATGTGACCGTAGTTCATTACGAGCACTATTGGTCGCACGTTTTCAGTACTAACATTTCTAAGTGCAGGACGAAAATTTGTCTTGACAGTATCAAGATCCTCAAGCCATGAAACATAATGACTTAGCTCCTCGCAGTTTAGTTCAGCCCCGGGACAGTAGTAGGTCCTGTCTACCAAGTGCTGGACATGTTTGTTTGCACCAGAATAAGCTGACAATACAAATTAGTTGTCAACTATTCTTGAATAAACAATATCAAAGACATAAATATGGTTGAGAAACTTACATAATGGTGTAACTGGAGGCGTCTGCACATCGACCCAGATGTCGGTATTACCTTCAATATCATCTTCCGGACGAATGTCAAAGGTGATAACCATATCAGGCTCAAATGCATAAGTCTTGCATAGTGCTCGCCATGTTTTGCATCCAAAATAGGTGTAGTCGTCTGAATTGTATAATTTTGCGTGGAAAATATAACCATGCTTGGTCTTCAAGTAAACTTTCTTTACCTCCATAGTATGACTGAAACCTATCTTATCCAATACAAAAACTCTTGCATGGCTGGGGATACGCTAGTAGAATAGTAAAAAAATATAAGTTGAAGCAAATGAAGCAGATGTCATGCTTAATTACGAAAAAAGACTTGTCGCTGTGACTTACTATATCCACTTCGAAGTTCTCGTCCAGCTTGATGCTGAAGCGCCTATCATCATTTAGGAAGATTCCGTCGCACAGGCCGCGCTCGTCTTCGCAGTATTTGCAAATACCGAAATCCTTTTTGTCGTTAGACATTTCCTATGTTCATAGTTAAAACATTAATTGGAAATCGATCGAGGACAACTACCAGGATACTCAACACACAAATCCGGGGCACTCGATATATCCTACATATTCTGGCAAAAGTCATGCCAAAATTCACGGAAAAATCCGGCATGACCTTTGCTAAAATAGGTCATATCGAGCGCCTGAAATTTGCCGGAACAGAAATGAATGAACACTCCGGCAAAACATAGGCCACTCGGAGGTGTAACCTGCAAACATGACCGGCCACTTGGATATTGAGCAACACAAGATATACATTTCAAAATATCTTATAGGACTGCTAAGTAGCATGCATTCAATAAGCAAAAGTAAATCATCTCATGCGTCCGTACATCGTCGAATATTATCACTAATACATCCCGAATAGTGTCATACATATAACATCACTAGTACAACTAAAACCCTAGCACACAACGGGTATTGGCGCGGGCGGTGGACACCCACAGAGAAGGAACCATCATGGGATCATAGCTCCAGTGATATCCCTGGAGGACCTGCCACGTATTAGAGAACCTGTGCTCCAACGCAAACAAGTAGCGACGGACGTGTGCGTCCTCCTCACTGACACTGTGACGCACCACCTCCGCGGAGTCCTCGAGCCTCTGGACCATCACTGGCCCATGCGACCGCCACCAAAGAAGGTTCGGGTCAATGACAGGCTGGCTCCTCACCAACCTGCGCCCCCCGGTAGGTAGCGCCTCCCAGTACCACCCCGGCGGAGCCCAGTCCCGGACATGGCCCATCTGGTCAAGCAGGTGTCGTCCTCCGCCGACTCGACAATGATGATGCGGGATAGGCATCGTCCACATCGATGCGAGAAAAATTGCTTTAACTAAAAAAATAGCAACAAGTTCTTACTAACGAGTTCTATTAATTCAATTAGTTCTTACTAAAAATAAACTTACAATAAATAATACTCATGGTACCTAATACCTAATTAGTACCTAGTTCTTACTAACTAATTAGTACCTAGGAACTACTGCCCTAATTACCATATAAGTAATTAACTAACTAGCACTAAAAATAGCCTAGGGTTCATACTAACTAGCACTAAATAGCTAGGGTTCATACTAAGCAGAGAAGAGGGATCGGAAGGGGAGAGTGCTTACAGAGGGCGGGGAGAGAGATGGGGTCGGGGGAGACGGCGGCGAGGCGGGTCGAGGGAGACGGCGGCGAGGCGGGGTCGGGGGAGACGGCGGCGAGGCAGGGTCGGGGGATACGGCGGCGAGGCGGGGTCAGGGGAGACGGCGGCAAGGCGGAGCGGAGGCGGGGTCGGGGGAGACGGCGACAAGGAGGAGGCGACGAGGAATATTAGAGGAGAATTGGGGGAGGAAGCAGAGGAGAGGGAATCAGGCCGCGCGGTGGGGTTAGGTGAAAATAGCTTTAACAGTAGCGTGGGGAGGCAAAACGCGCTGCTGCTAAAATCCATAGTAGTAGCACTGTTTGTAGAAGGGCGCTACTACTATACCTAGCACGTCGGGAACAGTGTGGCAATTATAGTAGTAGCGCGTTCTGTCCCTGCCGCGCTACTGCTAAGCGGGTAACAGTAGCGCCGTTCTAGCAGACACGCTACTGCTAAGTAGTAGTAGCGCCTCTTATTAACAATCGCTACTGGTAACATTCTGTGTATAAGGTTTTTCCCTAGTAGTGAATATTAAGCGATGCATAACGTAAGCAGACACGAAAGAGTGCGACCTCTCTTGCGGACCCGTGTAGTCCTCGAGGTCATCTGCTCGGTTGATGATGGTAGTGCAGTTTTCATGGCTGCCAGTGGCGGGGCCGAAGATCTGAGGCGGCGAAAGATAGTCTGGAGGCCGGATCCCTGCTGTCCTGGTCCCTTTTGTTGTTGGAGCAGCTGAGCTGGGGTGGACGACGACGCAGCAGGAGCGGGACAAACCACGCAAGGTTTTCTTTGACAACTATCTGTAAGAGAAGTAATTCTGTAAGGGCTTGTTTGAATTGGAGGATTCCAACAATGCAGGGATAGGAAATAGACAGGAATAGGATAGGAATGCACGTGCAAAGCAGAGAATTTAAAAACACAAGATTTCTGCCAATCTGGGTGTTTGATTCACAACAATTGGAAGATCACAGGATGCAAAGAAGCATGGTGAGATTAAGTCAAACCACAAGAAAATATACGGTTATAATGCTATTATGCTACTATCTCTTAGTCTTGTGCTTCATGAATAGGAATTTGAAAAGGAGGACAAGTGAAAATTAAAATTCCTACGTTTTTTTCGAGGAGACACTAAAGGAACAAGTCTGTGTGCTCAGTGGACAATATATATAACATGTAGAGTAAAAAAGAGATGCAACAAGTGTACAACCTCTTTGGCGAAGCCATGTCGATCTCAGTGTGATTGGGTTGGCCGGTGAGGATGCTCCACTGTACTGCTCCGCTGTGATGGAGGGTTTCATTGTTGGAGCAGCTCCGGTGAGTTGTACGACACCGAGGCTGAAGCACGACAAGAGAGACAACAAACAATGTTAACCTGAGTGGAATTCTAATAGCATCGCCAATACATGACGTAAAATACATAACCACAAAGTGCTAGATGTAAAATACATCAGTCGCTCATCTCTGAACTTAACTGTCGAAACTGAATTTAACTGTCGAAACTGAACTTAACTGTCGAAACAGAATTTTGCTGTCGAAACTGAACGCACTAGCAAGGTGAGGCTACACGTCGGTCGACTGACTTTTTCATCTCTGGGCAGTCGATTTTGTAGCCGGTGGATACGAAATCAAGGTCCTGCGGTTCATCTTCAACCTCCACCCCCTTGAGCCGGCCAAACAGCAGCCCCCCGCCGCCCGCCCCGAAAACACTCCCCACCGCCGGTCCGCCACCGCCCGGGCCATCCCTCTAGGCCCCCCCGTGCCGAGCTTTTTCTCCGGCGATCCCCACGCCACCGCCCCGCCAACGCCCCGCCACCACCGGCGACCACCGCCCCCATCCTAAACCCTAAGATAGATAGTGGGGTACCTCTCCAGCGAGCCCCCCTCCCCGCTGCGGCTGGTTCTTCCTTCACCCCGGCGGCATCGGAGTGAAGTGTCACTAAATCTGAACAGCATCACAAGCAAGAGCAAGAGCGAGAGCAGCAGCGCGAGCAAGAGCAATAGCAAGAGCAGACCAGGCAGGGGACCAAGAGCAAGTGCAAAGCAGCAGCGCGAGCGATAGCTAAAGCAGCAGCATGTCCTACTGATGTGGACGTTGCCACCGAGGGAGCAACGCCGTGGAGGAAGTGTCCGGCGATGCCACCGTGGATGGAGCCGCACCGTGTCGGCTCGGGACCGAGTGCCGGCAGCACCATGAGATCGAATCAAGAAGAAAATGCGGCGATTAGTGTACAACCTCTTTGGTGGCGCCGATTAGGCCGCAGCTTCATCCGAGGAAACGGTGATGATGATGCTCTTCCGGTGGTGCAGGTGAAGACTGCGGTGTGGGAATGGAGGTGGCGCGAAAGACGTGGGGAAAGCCGGGGCAGCTCCTTGGAGGTGGAGGACGGGGTGGCTGAACCAGCGGGACAATGAGATCGACGACGGATCCTCATCCGGTACGGTGGATGAGGGACGTCGAGGTGTTGCTGTGGACGACGTCGTCGGGGAAGAGGCTCCGGCTGGGTGCCGGACGGAGCAGGGTGTGGGGTTTCATCGTGGGTTTTCCCGGCCTCAGTGTACGAATGGGTGGGCGGATGGGATGGCAGAAGGGAACCATGGCTTAGAGACGCGCTTGTCCGAAATGTGGGGTAAGTTACGAAAGTACCCCCACCGATTTGAGGCGGTTCTTTCGGTTCAGGGGTACCACGGGCATTTCGCGTGTCGGGATTTCACAGGAGGTGGGAGTTTTTGCGCGCGTTGTAATTTCGGAATAGCAAGGCGTGGGTTGAGATGGAGTTTTCAGAGCACAACGAGACAAATATATATCTTAAATATTTTGGGCTAACAAGGCACGGGTTGAAATTTTCGGACAAGCCTAACGTGTACTGTACCAAATCAATGCGCCCTACAAATGTCATTCAAAACTTTGAATTCATGTTATGTTCAATTAAAATATTTCGCTACGTGTATAATGCATGCAACCTACTACTCAAATGAACGTTTTAGTGCATTCCAAGCGTATATACCACCGCTTCAATATGAACTAAATTTGAATTCGTTTCTGTATTTGAATAAGATCTACAGTAATGATTGTTGTGAAGTCAAAGCATTTGAATTCGTTTATCTGTTTTAATAAGATCTACAATCATCATTATTGTCAAGTTAAACCATCGTTTGTGTATTATCTTCACAGCACACCACATGATTAGTCTCGAGTTTCATATGAACTATGTGTACTATATGAACTCGAACTAGATTTTTTGAATCCACTTTATTTTGATTTCAAATCACATTACATTTCTAGCTCTAGCTAGATCTTCATAATCTAAACCATGTCTCATATGTATAATGTGTTAATCACATTATGTGTGGTGCCCCGCCCCCTACGCCTACAAGTATTTAGATATGAGTTGCAAACACCACACATTACCACAAATTCAAATAAAATGTGAGAATGTTTGATATATAGTATTGTTTAGATTGTTCGATATTTAGTTGTAAGCTGCAAACGCCACACACTATCACAAATTCAAATAAAATGTGAGATTGTTTGATGTATAGTTTGGTTTAGATTGTCCGGCATTTAGCTGTGAGTTGCAAACACCATGCATTATCACATTATGGTATAACATGTGCACATCACGTGTATCACCGCTATATTCATGCATGCAATGTTTAAAACACTATGCTCTCATATTCAAATATATGAATCCACCTTCATATCAAATTATGATCGTTGTTAGTCTCTTACACCCACACAATCCGCTAACCTTTGTAGCTACCACTAACTTTCTCTTGTGCATGCACACGCCCTCCTCGCCCTCCCCCTCCCTCGGCATCCTATCCACCGGGCACATTCATTCTTTTCTTTAGGTCGTTCTCCCAGAGTCTCCACAACTCCTTTCCGACCACACCGATCGATAAACCTCTCCAGCGATGCCTGCCTACAACATACAAACACAGCTTCAATCTCCTCCTTTATGTGTCCTTGCCTCGTGTCTCTCATCCGGTCAGGCACACGTGTAAACTCTCGCCCCTCTTTTCATCGCTCTCACAACGCACACTCCTCCCCCTATCTAGCTAGTAGTTGGGCCTCTCGCACCACCTCCTAGCTCCATTCTCTCTGTGTATCCATCTCGCTGGGCCTTATTTGCCTCTAACAAATGGACGTACACCGACCGATCTCTCGCTATACATACAGCTAGCTAGGTCCTTATAACTCAATTTACCCACACGTCAATTGATCTACCTCATTAGTTGTGTCTCTCCCTTCCTCCGACAAACAACAATTGATCTACCGATCTAGTTAGGTTTGCTTACCAAACACATGGTTCCCCTTCATCATGCATGGATGCGTCTCGACAGATCTATCACGCACAGGCACACATAGAAACACATCCCCACTCTTATTTATAACATTGTAGTTCCACCCTCAGTTTGTCTAGTAGGCCTCTCCCACCATCTTCGAGAAGCAACTCCATCACCCATCCAGCACTCTACCCCTCTCCCTCCCTCTCCCTCCCTCTCTCTCTCTCCTCTCTCTCTCCCATCATATTTCCCGTCCTTCAGTTATGTATGGATGTCGACCGATCTCCCTCAGGACATAGCTGGCTCTCTCCTTCTCAACACATATACGAGTCGTTCTACCTCTATAGTTAGGCCTCTGCCTACCCCTCCCACCACCCCCTCCCCCCCACACACCGATACATCGAGCGCTCTAGTCCCTACCACACACAAACTTGACGTGTGCCCTCTAACGTTCCAGTAGGCCAGTCGCCCTATATCTTTGACTTATACACACACACAATTTCGATGGCTCTCTTCATCGATCTCGCACCCACCCACTTGATCCTCTCTTCGACTCTATAGATAGCTAAGACCCCTCGCCCTCTTCTCGTGGATTGCCCGACCCTCTATGTATGATATGGATAGGCCTCCATTTCACACACATTGCATGCAAAATTTTGTTTGAGATGTCATCGACACATATTCCCACAAATAATTCACGAAATCAACCCCCACCTCACCCCCACCCCAAAACAAAAAACACTCATGAACGCGGTTTGTATCTCTCACACACACCCACGTAGGTGGGGGACATGCACGAAGAGAAGAGGTGCATGCACGGCCCACGTACTCCCGTCTCTTTCCCAACCACACCCACGTGGGTGCACGGTGGAGATCATTTCTATATGAAAAAGGCAACCCACGTGGTAATTTGGCACTCGTATTGGTTGTCCACTTGGTGGTGGGAGGATCGTCTACCACGGTTGAACAAACGAATTGCGACTTGACGTGTTATGTTAAAAAAAAGAGGCAACCCATGTGGGGCCTACATTAGAGGCAAGGCTCTATACACTGGAGTACTTTTGATGTGTCTCGTCAACTCACAGAACAAGGAGAAGCTTGCTTAGTACGCTGTCTCCCCCGCCCATGGGCGCGGTGGCTCGCAGGATGAGGTGAAGCTTGCTTACTACGCCTTACACCTGCTCCTTCGCCCATGCGTGCGGTTGCTCGCAGGACGAGGAGAAAAATTTACTACTCCCTCCGTTTACTCATCGTCCCTACTACCTTGGTTATAGAGATTATATCATATTGTTTGGAATATATATGTCCTTTAGTAGATTTCAATATGAACTACTAGTACATACTCCAAACACTGATGTATATAGACGTATTTTATAGTGTAGATTCACTCATTTTGCTCCATATGTAGTACTCTCCCTCAACCTCGACCCTCGCCCACCTGGTGGACGTGCAGCAATTCATTCGGTCTCATATAGCCAGAACGATATATACTACACTACCATTATTGCTCGACTTCCCGAAGAGGCGAGGAGCCAATCGCAAGGTCAATATTTTCGAGATGCCAAGCGCAAGGTTATAGGAGAACGAGTAGTAGGTGCCACGTCATTTATAAATAAAGTTTTTTTTAAGTGGCACATACGTAGTATGATAGGTTCATATGGAGAGAAAAGGAAACTGCTCCACTATATACATAGTCAGGACGGGCCAGCCTACACGGTTGCTTGCTGGGGTTGCTCGCTTCACAATCTCTCGCACAAAATGACTGTGGCCACATCTCTAACATCCCGGCGGATCACGTCTGCTTGGGGAAGGGGTGGATGCTTAGTGTAGATGCAGTGGCCGTCACCGACGGTGAAAACCCACTGTCGGCACGTCCCGATCAGGGGTCCTCGCCGTTCTCTCTCACAAAGCCGGTGAGGTTGCCTTCGTCCCTTGCTCACTACCACGATATGGGCAGTTGCCGCCTCCCGCCGCCCTCCTCAAGGTTGAGCTACGTCCCTCAGTTACAACTCCCTTTACAGCCAGCTTGCACCACTGCTCCAGCTGCCCACATCACTCCCTGTGGATATTTCTATACTTCTTTGCCCTGCACGTACCTCTACTGGCTTCTATGTACTGTATTTGTGATGAGTTTATGTCTCATCAACTAGTCCGAGTAATCTTATTCTAATCACGCTTGTTCAATTTCTTTGCCACAGGGATGCTCAGGTCGATTTTGGTGAAACTGCACAAAATGATCTGATGGTCAAAAGGTTGCAAACTTCATTTATTAGGAAGCTCGAACGTTGCCAGCAAATTGAAGCCTGGTCAGGGTTCATGGTTCAAGGGCTATGGACTGCATGGATCGTTTTTTTCTTTAGTTGCCTCTGATCCAAAATAAGTGTCAACTTTAGTAGTGTTACAACTTTGTACTAAAGTTTGCACAAAGTTGAGAAACTTATTTTGCAACGGAGGGAGTACATATTTGCTATGATCTATCAATCATTGAGATGCAATAGCATGCATGTTAGTCTCCTTTGTATTGGATGAAATGCTGCAGCGGGCAACCTTGGACGCAAGATACATGTAACAGAAGCTGGAAGCTTCATAGCATTGTACAAATTTATCTCGCTGATAAATTACAGTACGTACTATACTAGTACTTCCTCCCTTCCTAAATATAAGTATTTGTAGAGATTTCACCATGAACCACATGCGGATGTATATAGATGCATTTTAAGTGTAGATTCATTCATTTTGTTCCATATGTAGTGGAATCTCTACAAATACTTATATCTACTAGTAATAGCTAGCCCCCACTACTAGGAATCCTCTATCCTCTCCTTGAGCCACGTCATCAAAATTGATGTAGCCATTAGATGAAGTAAATCAGTCCATAATAGCTGTCTGATCTTGACGTTGAGAGGCTCCGCACTAAGCCACATGCAAGCATGCAGAAATACCGTGCCACATGCATGTGAGTGGGTTTTAAATCACATCAACATGTCTGCATGCAAGCATGCACCGATAGCATGCATGTAAGTGAGCTTTTAAGTCCCATTAACATGTCAAAAATAAAAATATAATCCCATTATGCAGTAGGAGTTGGCTGATCTTTTTACCTTACGTGGGGTGATCTAAATGATGACGGGAGTTTATTTAGTTTGGCTACCACATTTTTCATGCAGTTATAGAGTTTTTTTTTGTTCTATGAAATCGATAATTTTGCGGAGAGAGATATACCGCTATTCCGCACCAACGCGCGGGGACTCATCTAGTAATATTTAGGAACAGAGGGAGTACTATGTAAAGAGTTAGGTGTCGCATGGTGATAGTGTGAGGTGGGCCATGTAATCACTGAGCCTGTGTGTTTTCACCGCTCTTGCACGCCTCCGCTGTAAGAATGGAGAAAATGGTAATCTAGTAGTAGTAGTAGTAGTATACCTCCTCTCGCTGAAAGCGTGGGACATCCAGCAGTCCTACCACCTCAGTAATATAGACCAATGAGCCGTCAAATCACATAGACGCAGTAGTAAGTTGGACGGATGAAGCAACCATCACTCTTGCACCAGTGAGAGGTCGCCTCCGCTCTGCCTGGGCATGAATGCGACACCAATTCTTTGGAGTGGCGCTGACCGTTTCAGGCTTGAAGCGCGCGCGGGCGATGGAGGGGCTTTGGGTGGGCGAGGCTGGTCAGGAGCAGGATCCGACCCGAGTTCATCTTTTTTATGAACGGGATTTCGGACATCCCTTTTGAAGGAAGTTTTGTATGGGGTATTGTGTTTTGTTCCCGAACACATCCCACTAACTTTAAGATCTTTTGAACATGATCTTTAACATCATGCTGGTGTCAAACCAGTCCGGCAATATTACTCCACGGCTGCCGACCTGCGCTAGACAGGCCGTCACTTTAGCCGAGCTCAGCTTCTTCGGATCATCATCTCGGCAAGCCTAACAAGAGTCCGGCATCGTGAAGGATAAATCATCATCAACATCGCCGCCCCACGGATTACACGGAGCGGGCATACCGGCATCGCCGCACGGTCGCTTCATCAAGCCGGCATCGACCACGTCACGACCTGCATCGACAAGGCGGCACTATTGCTTCTTCAAGCTGGTGTCCATCATGCCGACCTACTTCGACTCATCGGCTGACGTCGAGGCTTCGACATCTCGGCTGGACCGGGTGCTTCGCCATCTCTTCATCAACCTACTTCGGACACTTCGGCGTCATTAGCCGACCAGCTCCGTCACGTTAGCTGGGCCGAGGGCTTTGCCTCGGCGAGTCAACCTTTACCAGCATTGCCATGCCGTCGTTTTATCGCCCATCAGGCAATGGGTATGCGGAGCGAGTCCCAATTTTGGGAATCACCTTCCTTCGGATAGCTACAACAAATAAACCAGGTGCTATTAATCCTATTTTTTTGCTTGTTTGGGTTTGAGGGAGTCCTGGATTAGGGGGTGTTCGGCTAGCCGGACTATACCTTCAGCCGGACTCCTGGACTGTGAAGATACAAGATTGAAGACTCTGTCCCGTGTCCGGAGGGGACTTTCCTTGGCGTGGAAGGCAAGCTTGGCGATGCGAATATTCAAGATCTCCTACCATTGTAACCGACTCTATGTAACCCTAACCCTATCCGGTGTCTATGTAAACCGGAGGGTTGTAGTCCGTAGGACATCAACTCCATATACAACAATCATACCATAGGCTAGCTTCTAGGGTTTAGCTTCCTTGATCTCGTGGTAGATCTACTCTTGTACTACCCATATCATCAATATTAATCAAGCAGGACATAGGGTTTTACCTCCATCAAGAGGGCCCGAACCTGGGTAAAACATCGTGTTCCCTGCCTCCTGTTACCATCCGGCTTAGATGCACAGTTCGGGACCCCCTACCCTAGATCCGCCGGTTTTGACACCGACATTGGTTCTTTCATTGAGAGTTCCTCTGTGTCGTCGCCTTTAGGCCCGATGGCTCCTTTGATCATCAACAACAATGCGGTCCAGGGTGAGACTTTTCTCCCTGGACAGATCTTCGTCTTCGGCGGCCTCGCTCTGCAGGCCAATTCGCTTAGCCACCTGGAGTAGATCGAAAGCTACGCCCCTGGCCATCAACTCAGGTTTGGAAGCTTATATTACATGGCTGACATCCGCGGAGACTTGATCTTCGACGGGTTCGATCCACGGCCAAGCGCGCCGCATTATCTTGAGGGGCATGATCTAGCTCTGCCTCCGGACAGTGTCCTGGAGGCCGCACACGTAACGGTTCCGACCCCTAACTCGGAGCCTACGATGCCAATCGAGGATGAGCGGTTGGACGTCACCTTGGAGGCTTCGATCTCAAAGGCGATCGAGCCAAATGCTAGCCCCGCACTCCGCATGATCCGTGACTCCGAGGATCCGGACTCCTTTCCGAACTCCAAACCCCCCGCGCCCCTGCAGATCGAATTCGATCGGGTGCCGATAATGGAGTTCACCGCCGCAGACATCTTTCAGCACTCGCCTTTTGGCGACATCCTGAATTCTCTTAAGTCTCTCTCTTTATCAGGAGAGCCCTGGCGGGATTACAGTCAGCAAGGGTGGGATACGGACGATGAAGAAATTCAAAGCCCACCCACCACCCACTTCATAGCCACTATCGACGATTTAACCGACATGCTTGACTTCGGCTCCGAAGACATCGACGGTATGGACGACGATGTAAGAGACGAACAGGAACCAGCACCTATAGGGCGCTGGAAGGCCACCTCGTCATATGACATATATATGGTGGATACTCCAAAAGATGGAGATGGCGATGGAACAGTGGGGGATGACACCTCCAAGAAATAGCCAAAGCGCTGGCGCCGCTCTAAATCCCGCCAAAGCAAAAACGGTGATTCCGGCACAGGAGATAATACTACCACGGATAGCGCCGAAGAACACCCACCTCAGCAAGATTCGGCATAGGAAGATGGAGAAGCCAGCCCTCATGAGAGAGCGGCAGACCGAGAGGTTGAGGATGATAACTATACGCCTCCCTCCGAAGACGAGGCAAGCCTCGATGACGACGAATTCGTCATACCATCAGACCCCGCGGAACAAGAGCATTTTAAACGCAGGCTTTTAGCCACGGCAAGCAGCCTCAAGAAAAAGCAGCAACAGCTTAGAGCTGCCCAAGATTTGCTAGCTGACAGATGGACTGAAGTCCTTGCGGCCGAAGAGTATGAACTCGAACGCCCCTCCAAGAGTTACCCAAAGCGCAGGCCGCTACCCCGATTAAAGGAGGAAGCACCTACATCACCAGCGCATGACATGGCAGATCGGCCACCTCGCAGCCGCGACAGAGAGGCCTCTCGGCCCTCCACCCAAGCCATGCCCCGACGCCGCTCAACTAAGGCACGGGAAAATGCGCCAGACCTGCGAGACGTACTGGAGGATAAGGCAAGACAAACAAGATCGATCTACGGATTGCGCAGGCGCCCTACGGCACGTGACGATGATCTTCACTCCGGATACAACAAATCCGGCCGGGCCGAACACAACAGACATAGCTCTTCCGAGCTGCGTCGTGATATAGCCAGTACAGAGGCGCCGCACACCCACTATGCTTCACGAATGAAGTAATGGATCATAAAATCCCAGAGGGTTTCAAACCCGTAAACATCGAATCATACGATGGCACAACAGATCCGGCGGTATGAATCAAGGATTATCTCCTTCACATCCACATGGCACGCGGCGATGATCTACACGCCATCAAATACCTCCCGCTCAAACTTAAAGGACTGGCCCGGCATTGGCACAACAGCTTGCCAGCAGACTCAATCGGTTCTTGGGAGGGCCTAGAAGCCGCATTCCTCGACAACTTCCAGGGCACTTATGTGCGACCACCGGATGCCGACGACTTAAGCCACATAATTCAGCAGCCAGAGGAATCGGCCAGACAATTCTGGACACGGTTCCTAACAAAGAAAAACTAGATAGTCGATTGTCAGGACGCAGAGGCCCTAGCAGCCTTCAAGCATAACATCCGCGACGAATGGCTTGCCTGGCACCTGGGACAGGAAAAGCCGAAATCTATGGTAGCCCTCACGGCACTCATGACCCGCTTTTGCGCGGGAGAAGACAGCTGGCTAGCTCGCAGTAACAACTTATCAAAGAACCCTGGTAATTCGGATACCAAGGACAAAAGTGGCAGGACACATCGGACTAAGCAAAAACGCCGCGTTAGCAGCGACAGCAATGAAGACACGACAGTCAATGCCGGATTCAAAGGCTATAAATTCGGTCAGCGGAAAAAGCCATTCAAAAAGAATACTCAGGGCCCGTCCAGTTTGGACCGAATACTCGACCGCTTGTGCTAGATACATGGCACCCCCGAAAGGCCAGCCAATCACACTAATAGAGATTGTTGGGTGTTCAAGCAGGCAGGCAAGTTAAGAGCCAAAAAAGACAAGGGGCTGCACAGCGACGACGAGGAGGAGCCCAAGCCGCTGAACAACAATGGACAGAAGGGCTTTCCCCCACAAGTGCGGACGGTGAACATGATATACGCAACCCACATTCCCAAGCGGGAGCGGAAGCGTGCGCTATGGGACGTATACGCGATGGAGCCAGTCGCCCCAAAGTTCAACCCATTGTCCTCCTACCCGATCACTTTTGATCGAAGGGACCATCCCACTAGCATCCATCATGGCGGCTTCGCCGCATTGGTTCTCGACCCAATCATCGACGGATTTCATCTCACAAGAGTCCTCATGGACGGCGGCAGTAGCCTGAACCTGCTTTATCAGGATACAGTGCGGAAAATGTGCATAGATCCCTCAAGGATTAAGCCCACAAAAACGACCTTTAAAGGCGTTATACCAGGTGTAGAAGCCAACTTTACAGGCTCAGTAACACTTGACGTGGTCTTCGGATCCCCGGACAATTTCCGAAGCGAAGAGTTAATCTTCGATATAGTCCCATTTCGCAGTGGCTATCACGCCCTGCTCGGACGAACCGCATTCGCAAAGTTCAATGCGGTGCCGCACTACGCATATCTCAAGCTCAAGATGCCAGGCCCTCGAGGATTAATCACGGTCAACGGAAACATCGAACGCTTCCTCCATACGGAGGAGCACACGGCGGCTCTCGCAGCAGAGGTACAAAGTACCCTTCTCAGGCAATTCTCCAGTCCGGCCGTTAAAAAGCCAGACACTGCCAAGCGCGCCTGGAGTAACCCACAGCAGGACCGCCGGGCACACTCTGAGCAAGCGTAGCAATGCGGCCCCAACCCCAGCTCTCACGACATAGCGAAACCAGTACCTCGCGTACATAACTACGCCCTTGAAATACCATGGGCACAGGGGAAGGGGCACAATAACGGCATGCCCAAAATATGGCTTAAAACGTACTAGGGGCTGCCGGATTCTTTTTTTAATTTTTTCTTACTTTCAGGACTCCATACTTCGGACGACCTGTTCGGCAATTCGACTGCCGCACAAACGATGCAAGATCCAGGGAGGCAGACAAGCCATGCCGCATCATGGAACCCCTAGGTGGTCTCTGTTACGAGCGGTATACCTGTTTTAAATACAATTCCGCGGCCTGCCCCTGGTCAGGACATACTAAATAGTCCTATATCTTTTGCTTACCGCACTATTTTTATCGTTCAGCTTTGATAAATAGCCTCTCTATAAACAATGCATAGCTTTCTGTCTATTTTTTTGCATTATCTTCTTTTCACATATATATTTATTAAATGACATGATGGCACCCGTACACCATGGTACGGCAAACACGCCAGGGGCTTCAGTACCCCTCATAATGGTGTGAGAAGTCCGTACACTTTCACAAGTGCGGCACCCCGAACTTACAGCACTATATGCATCGGCTCCGAATCATGATTTGGGTCAATAGTTGGGTTTGCCCGGCTCCTATGTTTTGGTGCCTTACGTTCCGCTATATCGGCTAAGGTAGCACTAGGAGAACCACTGCGATTGTGCCCCGGTTCAGCTGGGTTAAGCACCTCAGTGGAGAAAGCTAAAACTGACTGTCATGATGTGGCGAGAGACCGGTCGCTGTTCGAGAGGTTTTTCGAGTCCCTAAAGGCTTATGCCGCTTCGAGCGAGGAGCTGGCTTTGTCCGGCCAAGGCGTGGATAGCGCCCCGAAGTCGGTCTTCCGAACTAGGGGCTTCACCAAAATTTAAAATTATAGAGTTCTATGGCTAAGTGAGAGTGTTCAAGCATTATAGTCCGATTGCCTGGTTCGTTGTGCTGAGTGCCTCCCTCGAAGGACCCAACTATGGGAAAAAGAGCGCTCAGGTTTATCCCGAACACCCCAGCACTAGTGGCATGGGGGCAGAAGCCAACGACTGGCCATCTCTCAATTTTTGATAAACGGCCGCACAGAAAGTAATATTTTAAATTCAACAAGCATTTCTTAGCGCATATGAACAAGTTTTCAGCGCACAGGATAAACACGAGCGAGTTCATTCAAAAATCACATCCTTGGTACATTCATCTGCCACAAGGCGGGCACCTGCAAGAACATCCTTGTAGTAGTTCTCGGGCTTGCGATGCTGCTTCCCCGGCGGCGACCCGTCCTTCACAAGCTTCTCACCGTCCAGCTTACCCCAGTGCACCTTTGCACGGGCAAGGGCTCGACGGGCACCTTCGATGCAGATGGAGCGCTTGATGACCTCGAGCCTCGGGCAGGCCTCCACCAGCCGCCTCACCAGCCCGAAGTAGCTCCCAGGCAGGGCCTCTCCGGGCCACAGCCGAACTATGAAGCCCTTCATGGCCTGTTCGGCCGCCTTGTGGAGCTTGACCAGCTGTTTCAGCTGGTCGCTCAAGGGCACAGGGTGTCCGGCCTCAGAATACTGAGACCAGAACACCTTCTCCGTCGAGCTACCCTCTTCAGCTCGGTAGAATGCGGCGGCGTCGGATATGCTGCGGGGAAGATCTGCGAATGCCCCTGGAGAGCTCCGGAGTCGGGTAAGTAACAAGTAGTTCACTTTTATATTTCTGCTTTGCATAAAGAATGCCTTACCCGCTGCTATCTTCCTCATCTCCACCAACTCTTGGAGGGCGTTTTGGGCTTCGGCCTGGCAGACTTGGCAGACTCTAGGGCCGTCGCAAGCTCGGATGCTTGCGCCTTCGACTCAAGCTCCAAAGTCTCATGTTTTTTTATGAGATCCTGAAGCTCTTGCTGCACCTCGCCGACCTGAGCCCCAAGTCTGTCTCGCTCGGTGCGCTCCGTGGCCATTTTCTGTTCGGCCTCAGACAACGCCTGCTTAAGGGTCGCCACCTCAGTCGTGGCCCCTACAATAAGCAGTACAATCCTATTATTCTTTTTGCAATCAAGCCTTTTTTATAGGCACTTTTTCTGTAAGGTATTTCTTACCTTCTTTCTCCTCAAGCCACCGCTTGGCAAGACCGAGCTCTTGCTCGGTCCGCTCGAGGTCCTGCTTCAGGACGCCCACCTCCGCAGTCAGTGCGGCGGTGGATAGCAGCGAAGCCTGCATACACATATTGACTCTTTTTTTTAAAATCCTGCGAAATTTAATAGATCCTCTATTCGGCTTTTCTTTCCGAACGCCAAACAGAGCATCAGGGGCTACTGTCTATGCGGTAATTTTTTTACATATTTTTACTTACCTTCTGGATCACCGTACTCATAATAGTACGGTGCCCCTCGTCGATGGAGGCGTCGTCAAGCACCTCCAGCAGATTGTCCGGCACCTCCGGTTGGATGGAGGCTGCCGGCTCAGAAGGCTTGCTCCTCTTGGAAGGAGTTCGCCTACCGCGGTCCGGAACTGTGGAAGATTCCGACGCGGTGTCCGGCACAAAGTCGGACATGGAGCCCTGGGAGCCTTATCCCCTTCACTCCTGGATTCCGGGAGGTTGCCTTGCGGCTCCTCCGGGACCACCTGCTCCTGCCCCACGGCTTGTCGCGACGCCACTTCGGCGTCGTCCGTAGTGCGGGGAGAGACAGCGGGCGGAACTGAGTTCATGTCTGATGAGTCCAGGGAGCTGCCCGACGGTTCGTTGAATTCGGCCTGGGGCGGACTGCATAATTACATTCGACATTAGGGAAAGCTGTGCAACGAAGGAACATCACGAGTTACTCTGATATCCGAACTTACGATTTCGCCGGACGCTGGGCCCTGTTTGGCCACTCCTCTTTGCCCTCTTCGGCATCGGGGGCGTAGTTCGGCGGAGGGGTCTTCCTTTTCCTAGACCCCTTGGCCTCCCCCGTTGGGGCGGCCTTCCTCTTCTCTCCTCCCTCCGCTAGGGGGGGGGAGAGTTTTCTTCTTCCTCCTCCTCGTTTTCACGGGAGGAGGGCGTCTCGTACTTGTCAGATGACGAGTACGACACCACCATGTTGCGGGCACTCTTTCAGGTCCCCGTGGTCTTCTTCTTCTTCGCCTTCTTCTCCGGCACCACATAAGGCGCCGGAGCCAGCAGCTTCACTAGTAGAGCTGGGGCTGGGTCGTAGGTCCGGATATCGCCCGCCAAGCCTGTCAAAGGTAAGGGAGATTAGATCCTGCATGGAGTCAAACTATGAAAAAAGCTTAACATCCTGTAAAAGCTGTAGATGGCCTACCTCGCTAGCGTGACGCTGTGAGCTGTATCCGCGGTCCTCAGAAGCGGATGCGGGAGCCTCGGCGCCCTTGAATAGCATCTTCCAGGCGTCTTCGTACGTCGTGTCGAAGAGCCTGTTGAGGGTTTGATGCCGCGCCGGGTCGAACTCCCACAGATTGAAATCCCGTTGTTGGCACGGGAGGATCCGGCGGACGAGCATAACCTGGATTACATTAACAAGCCGGATTGGCTTGTTCACCAGGGACTGGATGCAGGTTTGCAATCCGGTCAACTCTTTTTCGTCACCCCACGATAGGCCCGTCTCTTTCTAGGACATAAGCCACGTGGGCGGTTCGGATCGGAACTCGGGGGCTGCGGTCCATTTCAGATCGCGCGGCTCGGTGATGTAAAACCACCCGGATTGCCATCCCTTTAGGGTCTCCACAAAAGAGCCCTCGAACCATAGGACGTTGGCCATCTTGCCCGCCATGGCGCCTCCGCACTCCGCCTGGCTGCCACGCACCACCTTGGGCTTTACGTTGAAGGTCTTGAGCCAGAGACCGAAATGAGGGCGGACGCGGAGAAAAGCCTCGCACATGACGATATATGTCGAGATATTGAGGATGAAGTTGTTGGGGAACGTAGTAATTTCAAAATTTTCCTACGCACACGCAAGATCATGGTGATGCATGGCAATGAGGGGAGAGTGTGATCTACGTACCCTTGTAGATCGATAACAGAAGCGTTTGGTTGATGTAGTCGTACGTCTTCACGGCCCGACCGATCAAGCACCGAAACTACGGCACCTTCGAGTTTTAGCACACGTTCAGCTCGATGACGATCCCTGGACTCCGATCCAGCAAAGTGTCGGGGAAGAGTTCCGTCAGCACGACGGCGTGGTGACGATCTTGATGTACTACTGTCGCAGGTCTTCGCCTAAGCACCGCCACAATATTATCGAGGACTATGGTGGCAGGGGTCGCCGCACACGGCTAAGAATAAGATCACGTGGATCAAGTTGTGTATCTTTAGGGTTCCCCTGCCTCCGTATATAAATGATCAAGGGGGGGGGGGGGTGCGGCCGGCCTAGGAGAGGCGCGCCAGGAGGAGTCCTACTCCCTCTGGGAGTAGGATTCCCCCCCCCCCACCCCAATCCTAGTTGGAATAGGATTCGCGGAGGGGGGAAAAGAGAGAGGGGTGCCGGCCCCCTCTCCTTGTCCTATTCGGACCAAGGGAGGGGAGGGGCGCGTGGCCCATCTTGGGCTGCCCCTTCTCTTTTCCAGTAAGGCCCACTAAGGCCCATATAGCTACCGGGGGGTTCCGGTAACCATCCTGGTACTCCGGTAAAAACCCGATTTCACCCGAAACACTTCCGATATCCAAACATAGGCTTCCAATATATCAATCTTTATGTCTCGACTATTTCGAGACTCCTCGTCATGTCCGTGATCACATCCGGGACTCCGAACAACCTTCGGTACATCAAAACGTATAAACTCATAACATAACTGTCATCGAAACCTTAAGCGTGCGGACCCTACGGGTTCGAGAACAATGTAGACATGACCGAGACACGTCTCCGGTCAATAACCAATAGCGGGACCTGGATGCCCATATTGGCTCCTACATATTCTACGAAGATCTTTATCGGCCAGACCACATTACAACATACGTTGTTCCCTTTGTCATCGGTATGTTACTTGCCCATGATTCGATCGTCGGTATCCAATACCTAGTTCAATCTCGTTACCGGCAAGTCTCTTTACTCGTTCCGTAATACAACATCTCGCAACTAACTCATTAGTTGCATTGCTTGCAAGGCTTAAGTGATGTGCATTACCGAGAGGGCCCAGAGATACCTCTCTGACGATCGGAGTGACAAATCCTAATCTCGAAATACGTCAACCCAACATGTACCTTTGGAGACACCTGTAGAGCACCTTTATAATCACCCAGTTACGTTGTGACGTTTGGTAGCACACAAAGTGTTCCTCCGGCACACGGGAGTTACATAATCTGATAGTCATAGGAACATGTATAAGTCATGAAGAAAGCAGTAGCAACATAGTAAACGATCGGGTGCTAAGCTAATGGAATGGGTCATGTCAGTCTGATCATTCAACTAATGATGTGATCCCGTTAATCAAATGACAACCCTTTGTCCATTGTTAGGAAACATAACCATCTTTGATTAACGAGCTAGTCAAGTAGAGGCATACTAGTGACATTCTGTTTGTCTATGTATTCACACATGTATTATGTTTTCGGTTAATACAATTCTAGCATGAATAATAAACCTTTATCATGATATAAGGAAATAAATAATAACTTTATTATTGCCTCTAGGGCATATTTCCTTCAGTCTCCCACTTGCACTAGAGTCAATAATCTAGTTCACATCGCCATGTGATTTAACATCAATAGTTCACATCACCATGTGATTAACACCCATAGTTCACATCGACTTGTGACCAACACCCAAAGGGTTTACTAGAGTCAATAATCTAGTTCACATCGCTATGTGATTAACACCCAAAGAGTACTGAGGTTTGATCATGTTTTGCTTGTGAGAGAAGTTTAGTCAACGGGTCTGCCACATTTAGATCTGTAAGTATTTTGCAAATTTCTATGTCAACAATTCTCTGCATGGAGCTACTCTAGCTAATTGCTCCCACTTTCAATATGTATCCAGATTGAGACTTAGAGTCATCTGGATCAGTGTCAAAACTTGCATCGACGTAACCCTTTACGATGAACCTTTTGTCACCTCCATAATCGAGAAACATATCCTTATTCCACTAAGGATAATTTTGACCAATGTCCAGTGATCTATTCCTAGATCACTATTGTACTCCCTTGCCAAACTCAGGGCAGGGTATACAATAGGTTTGGTATACAGCATGGCATACTTTATAGAACCTATGGCTGAGGCATAGGGAATGACTTTCATTCTCTCTCTATCTTCTGCTGTGGTCGGGTTTTGAGTCTTACTCAACTTCACACCTTTGTAACACAAGCAAGAACTCCTTCTTTGACTGTTCCATTTTGAACTACTTCAAAATCTTGTCAAGGTATGTACTCATTGAAAAAACTTATCAAGCGTTTTGATCTATCTCTATAGATCTTGATGCTCAATATGTAAGTAGCTTCACCGATGTCTTTCTTTGAAAAACTCCATTGAAATACTCCTTTATGCTTTGCAGAATAATTCTACATTATTTCCAATCAACAATATGTCATTCACATATACTTATCAGAAATGTTGTAGTGCTCCCACTCACTTTCTTGTAATACAGGCTTCACCGCAAGTCTGTATAAAACTATATGCTTTGATCAACTTATCAAAGCGTATATTCCAACTCCGACATGCTTGCACCAGTCCATAAATGGATTGCTGGAGCTTGCATATTTTGTTAGCACCTTTAGGATTGACAAAAACTTCTGGTTGCATCATATACAACTCTTCTGTAAGAAATCCATTAAGGATTGCAGTTTTGTTATCTATTTGCCAGATTTCATAAAATGCGGCAATTGCTAACATGATTCGGACAGATTTAAGGATAGATACGAGTGATAAACTCTCATCGTAGTCAACACCTCGAACTTGTCGAAAACCTTTTGCGACAATTCTAGCATTGTAGATAGTAACACTACTATTAGCGTCGGTCTTCCTCTTGAAGATGCATTTAATCTCAATGACTCGCCGATCATTGGGCAAGTCAATCAAAGTCCATAATTTGTTCTCATACATGGATCTTATCTCAGATTTCATGGCCTCAAGCCATTTCGCGGAATCTGGGCTCCCCATCGCTTCTTCATAGTTCGTAGGTTCATCATGATCTAGCAGCATGATTTCTAGAACAGGATTACCGTACCTCTCTAGCGCGGATCTCACTCTTGTTGATCTACGAGATTTAGTAGTATCTTGTCCTGAAGTTTCATGATCAATATCATTAGCTTCCTCACTAATTGGGGTAGGTGTCGCAGAAACAGTTTTCTGTGATGTACTACTTTCCAATAAGGGAGTAGGTACAGTTACCTCATCAAGTTCTACTTTCCTCCCACTCACATCTTTCGAGAGAAACTACTTCTCTAGAAAGTTTCCGAATTTAGCAAAAAAAGTCTTGCCTTCGGATCTGTGATGGAAGGTGTATCCAATAGTTTCCTTTGGATATCCTATGAAGACACATTTTTCCGATTTGGGTTTGAGCTTATTAGGATGAAACTTTTTCATATAAGTATCACAACCCCAAACTTTAAGAAAGGACAACTTTGGTTTCTTGCCAAACCACAGTTCAGATTGTGTTGTCTCAACGGACTTAGATGGTGCCCCTTTTTAATGTGAATGCAGTCTCTAATGCATGATCCCAAAACGATATTGGTAAATCGGTAAGAAACATCATAGATTGCACTATATCCAATAAAGTACGGTTCTGACGTTCGGACACACCATTATGCTGTGGTGTTCCATGTGGCATGAGTTTGTGAAACTATTCCACATTGTTTTAATTGAGGACCAAACTCGTAACTCAAATATTTGTCTCCGTGATCAGATCGTAGAAACTTTATTGTCTTGTCACGATGATTTTCCACTTCACTCTGAAATTCTTTGAACTTTTCAAATGTTTCAGACTTATGTTTCATCAAGTAGATATACCCATATCTGCTCAAATCATCTGTGAAGTTCAGAAAATAACGATACTTGCCGTGAGCCTTAACACTCATCGGACCGCATACATCAGTATGTATTATTTCCAATAAGTCAGTTGCTCGCTCCGGAGAACGGAGTCTTAGTCATCTTGCCCATGAGGCATGGTTCGCAAGCATCAAGTGATTCATAATCAAGTGATTCCAAAATCCCATCAGCATGGAGTTTCTTCATGCGTTTTACACCAATATGACCTAAACGGCAGTGCCACAAATAAGTTGCACTATCATTATTAACTTTGCATCTTTTGGTTTCAATATTATGATTATGTGTATCACTACGATCGAGATCCAACGAACTATTTTCATTGGGTGTGTAACCATATAAGGTTTTATTCATGTAAACAGAACAACAATTTATTCTCTTACTTAAATGAATAACCATATTACAATATACATGATCAAATCATATTGATACTCAACGCAAACACCAAATAACACTTATTCGGGTTCAACACTAATCCCGAAAGTATAGGGAGTGTGCGATGATGATCATATCAATCTTGGAACCACTTCCAACACACATCGTCACTTCACCCTCAACTAGTCTTTATTCTGCAACTCCCGTTTCGAGTTACTAATCTTAGCAGCTAAACTAGTATCAAATACTGAGGGGTTGCTATAAACACTAGTAAAGTACACATCAATAACATGTATATCAAATATACTTATGTTCACTTTGCCATCCTTCTTATCTGCCAATCACTTGGGGTAGTTCCGCTTCCAGTGACCAGTCCCTTTGCAGTAGAAGCACTTAGTCTCAGGCTTAGGATCAGACTTGGGCTTCTTCACTTGAGCAGCAACTTGCTTGCTGTTCTTTTTGAAGTTCCCCTTCTTCCCTCTACCCTTTTCTTGAAACTAGTGGTCTTGTCAACCATCAACACTTGATGTTCTTTCTTGATTTCTACCTTCGTCAATTTCAGTATCGCAAAGAGCTCGGGACTTTACTTTCGTCATCCCTTGCATATTATAGTTCATCACGAAGTTCTACTAACTTGGTGATGGTGACTAGAGAATTCTGTCAATCACTATCTTATCTGGAAGATTAACTCCCACTTGATTCAAGTGATTGTAGTACTCAGACAATCTGGGCACATGCTCACTAGTTGAGCGATTCTCCTCCATCTTTTAGCTATAGAACTTGTTGGAGACTTCATATCTCTCAACTCGGGTATGTGCTTGAAATATTAACTTCAACTCCTGGAACATCTCATATGTTCCATGACGTTCAAAACATCTTTGAAGTCCCGATTCTAAGCCATTAAGCATGGTGCACTAAACTATCAAGTAGTCATCATATTGAGCTAGCCAAATGTTTCATAACATCTGCATCTGCTCCTGCAATAGGTCTGTCACCTAGCGGTGCATCAAGGACATAATTCTTCTGTGCAGCAATGAGGATAAACATCAGATCACGGATCCAATCCACATCATTGCTACTAACATTTTTCAACACAATTTTCTCTAGGGACATATCAAAATAAACACAGGGAAGCAACAATGCGAGCTATTGATCTACAACATAATTTGCAAAATACTACCAGGACTAAGTTCATGATAAATTTAAGTTCAATTAATCATATTACTTAAGAACTCCCACTTAGATAGACATCCCTCTAATCCTCTAAGTGATCACGTGATCCAAATCAACTAAACCATGTCCGATCATCACGTGAGGTGGAGCAGTTTCATTGGTGAACATCACTATGTTGATCATATCTACTGTATGATTCACGCTCGAACTTTCGGTCTCCGTGTTCCGAGGCCATATCTATATATGCTTGGCTCGTCAAGTATAACCTGAGTATTCCGCGTGTGCAACTGTTTTACACCCGTTGTATTTGAACGTAGAGCCTATCACACCCGATCATCACGTGGTGTCTCAGCACGAAGAACTTTCGCAACGGTGCATACTTAGGGAGAACACTTCTTGATAATTAGTGAGAGATCATCTTAAAATGCTACCGTCAAACTAAGAAAAATAAGATGTATAAAAGATAAACATCATATGCAATCAAAATATGTGACATGATATGGCCATCATCATCTTGCGCCTTTCATTTCCATCTCCAAAGTATTGTTATTGTCAGGACCCCGATTCTAAGCCACATCGATCTAGCCGGTAACACCTCATATCACTTTGCGGCCTCACACACGGTATCCCATGGGTGTCGCCTTACCATGGCCCGGGACCGTTTGCGCCTTTTGGCTCGCGTATATGACAATGTCGCTAGCATCCATATGACCTAGAACCCGGGCCGACATGGCTAGTCGTGAACCCAAAGCGGCACAGACCTATGGAGACAGGCATACATGAATCACAACGAAGATGTCGGTCATCAACGAGTGATTCCGGGCTGTAGCACTGGGCTAACAGGACTCCGGGGGATCCCGGGCTGTAGCAGGCTAGACAGGACTCCGGAGATCACCGCGTGACATTTCCCCGAAGGGACAGACATAGGGACGAAGTGAAACACATGCCGGCCAGTCAAGTGTCCTGAACAGTAGTGCTGGGCTAGCAGGACTCCGGTGAACCGGGCTGTAGCGGACTACTATGGCTCGAGGAGCACTAGACTACATTTCCCCATAAGAAAGGCTGCGAAGGACAAACAACTAGATTGTCGGATCCCACTCATACCAAGTATTTCAATCATACATACAATATGCTCGATATGAGTACATACAACATGGCATCACAACAAAACTCTACAACTCAAGTACTTTATTTAAAGGCTCCAGGGAGCCATACATAACATATCCATACAGGTAGGGGTCACATGACCCGACACTCAAGTCATACAGTCATACAAGCACATGCGGAAGCAACTAGTCTGAGTACAGACTCTAGAAAGAAAGAAGGCTTCTCGAAGCCTGTCTATCTACAAAGAGCCCTCCATGGCCTGGATCACCACCTGGGTGGCTAGTCACTCGTCGACGTCAAGGTCTACGTAAAACCCATCGGAGGGGGCAGTGTTGTCATCTGAAAACAATAAATAAGCAAACATGAGTACAAAGGTACTCAGCAAGTCTTACATCAGAACCTACTATACATGCTCATTCTCAAGAAGGTGGTGGGGTTTATGCAGCAAGCCAGCTTTGACTCTTGGCTAAGCTATCCTACGGAATCTTTTAGCAAAATAGTTTTCGCACACGAGTCCACTACTCACCATCACAATACTCCATCGTGGATCCTCCCTCGTATCCTGCGAGGGGGCCATCCTCGGTACTCACACTTATCTTGAGTCTTTTAGTAGTATCCATTAACTTGTCTATGAACTGTATAGGCAACCAAGTAGTCCTTTACCGCGGACGCGGCTATTCGAATAGTTTTATACCCTGCAGGGGTGTACTTCGTCATACACGCTTTCACCGCTTACCGCCGTCTACACGACATGTACTCGGCAACCTTCAAGCGGAAGCCCAGCGAGGGTGTCGGCCACGGCCTACCTAAACACCTAAGCCCCTAGTCCAGGTTATCGCCTATCCAGGTTCCATCCGCAGGGAGTCCGGCCGAGGTTTCCACATACGGCCCCGAACGATGTGAACAGGGTTCCCGAAACACCAAACGGGTGACTCGGTACACCGTGCCACGGTGTATCTACCGCAACATAGCCCACCCCTAGGGTCAGCGCTACGCACGGCCACCAACACATATCCTACAAACACCAGAAACTATTTGCAACTCCTGGACAGAGTACTAGGGTGGCTAAGAAGCCGAGAGGGTCCATTTGTTTCGGGCCCAATGTACGGTAGTAACTGCATCTTAAATCACACATACAGATCTCAGTTCTTATGGACAGCCTCAATGAAACAACCCACCATGTACTCCTACATGGCCTCTCATCGATACCTTTACCAAAACATGTTCAACACATCCCACATATTACTGACACGAGCATTTCACTCTAGCCCATCACCCAGATGAACCAGACCTGACACAACTCTAAGCATAGCAGGCATAGCAAGGTAGGAATCACAAAACATGGCTCAATCAACTCCTACACATGCTAGTGGGTTTCATCTAGTTACTGTGGCAATGGCAGGTCATGCAGAGGATAAGGGTTCAACTACCGTAGCACACAGCAGTTTGAATCGTGTTGTCTTAATGCAGTAAACAAGAGCAGGAGCGAGAACATGGGTTGTATCAGAATGATCAATGGTTGCTTGCCTGATGGAGTTGTAACGGGATACTGCCCTTCAGTTGGATACTCGTGAATATCCTCGGAGGCAGAACCTACCACGAAGAACACAACCGAGCACAATCAACACATGACGATATGCAACAATATGATGCATGCTATGACATGGCAATATGGATGTGTCTTGAGCTAATGCAACTAGCTATGATTTAAATGAAGTTGGTTTGAGTACAAGATTCAAATTCCAACCCCATATATGATTATTTAAATGCCCTTTATTTGTTTTGTCCAAAACAGAGGACAAGCATTGTTCAAACATGCATGAAAATGGTACAGATGGATTCCTTGAATTTTTCTGATAATTTTTCATATATAATTTGTCTCATTTGGAGTTATGGTTGAATTTCTATGAATTTTTGAAGTTTAGGCAATTTTCTGGAATTTTCTATATAAAATTAAATCCAGAAAAGGAGTTATTGCGTCAGCATGACATCACCCTGATGTCAGCAGGTCAACTGGGCGCCTCCAGGTCAAACCTGACCAGTGGGGTCCACTGGTCAGTGACACAATCAACTAACTAAGTTAGTTAACCCTAACTAACTTAGTTAGCCGGGCGGGCCCGCATGTCAGTGGCTCACTATTTAGCTAATTTTATTAACACTAATTAACTAACAGTAATTAGGCAGGCGCCTGGGCCCACGCGTCAGTGACTCAGGGGTGGTCAACCCAGCCGACCCGGGGTCAAAACACGCCGGAGTTGACCCCGGCTCGTCGCCGGCAAGGCCAGAGACGGCGGAGGGGCTCGGAAATCCTCCTCCGGCGACCAAATGGCCAGCGGAGGGCATCTACGCGGAGCTGGGACTCGTCTGCGTCCAGTGGTGCTCACGGCAGCAGCCCTAGTGGCCTGAAACGACGGCGGCGGCAACTTGCGCGGCGGCCGGAGTTCGGGGGTTGAGCGAATCGGCGTTGTAGGGAAAGGCAGGAGTCGCGGGTGGTCGCGGTCGACTCATGGGAACGTGCTGAGCACGATGGCGCGCTCGGTTGCGAGCTTGCACGGCTGTGGTCACGGTGGCGGCATGGCCGGCGGCGAAGAGCTCTCGGTTCCGACGGGCATCGGTGTTAGAGGAAGAAAACAAGCCAGGGGAGAGGGGGAAACGACACAGGAGCTCACAGCGGGTGCAACGGTGGCCTCGGCAAGCTCGGGGAGGCACTGGAGCAAGCGAATCGACGGCGGCGATCGTCGGTGCCGAAGCTTGAAGATGAGCTTGAAATTGACGATGTAGGGCTTCCGGCGGGGCGTGGTTCGGTGAGGAGGAAGACGGGGTCGAGGCGGAGCCTCTAAGCTGGTCAGGGAAGCGAGGGGGAGGCGGTGGCCGTGGTGGTTCTCGTCGGTGCTCTCGGGCTCATGGCGGTTGCGCGGGAGAGAGAGCAGTGGAGGGGATGAGCACGGGGGAGGGGGAATGAGAGGGCCAGGGGGGTGCGTGGCGTCCAAAGCAACGTCGGGGAGGCGGCCGAAGCAGGAGGTGGCCGTCGGTGGCCGTGCGCGTGCTGGCGCACCGCGGGCACACGCGCCCTCGTCCTTCTGTCGCGAGGAAGACGACAGGGGGGAGAGGCCAGTGGGCTGGGCTGGCCAGCTGGGCCAGCCAGGTGGCCTTGGTGGGCTGCACAGGAGCTGGGCCGGTAAGTGGCCCATGGCCTTTCCCTCTTTATTTTTTTTGTTTTTCTATTTCTGTTATTTTGTTTTGATTTAGTTTAAATACTAAATCATTTTATAAAATCCTGAAAATATTTATGGACACTTTCTGAAATATTTCAGTGGCCCAAAAATAGTTCCAACATTATTTGAGCATTTGAATTATTTAATGGTATTTAAATGCCCAAATTCAAATATTTATGAATTAAGTCAATGCCCCTTTTGTTGACCTAAAATTATATGCACCATTTTTCCCAAGGGTTCTAACCCAAGGCAAAGAGGGTGAACATTTTTGAAGGGCATTTCAGGTTCATTGAATTTAGTTTTAGTAAACCCTAGTTGATTTCAGGGGGGGGTGCTGGGGGTTCTGCTTTCCCCATTTCAATTTCAGATGAATGTAAACATGATGCACACACTAATGCATAATCTAGCTAGGGTGTGACAGTTATGATCTATATCGTCACCGGCATGACACCATGATCTCCATCATCTTGATCTAAATCAATGTGTCATCACGTGGTCGTCTCGCCAACAATTGCTCTTGCAACTATTGCTATCGCATAGCGATAAAGTAAAGCAGTTATTGGGCGCTTGCATCTAATCCAATAGAGAGACAACCATAAGGATTTTGCCAGTTGCCGATAACTTCAACAAAACATGATCATCTGATACAACAACTTATATCTCATCATGTCTTGACCATATACCATCACAACATGCCCTGCGAAAACAAGTTAGACGTCCTCTACTTTGTTGTTGCAAGTTTTACGCGGCTGCTACGGGCTTAGCAAGAACCGTTCTTACCTACGCATCGAAAACCACAACGATAGTTTGTCAAGTTGGTGATGTTTTAACCTTCGCAAGGACCGGCCGTAGCCACACTCGGTTCAACTAAAGTTGGAGAAACTGACACTCGCCAGCCACCTGTGTGCAAAGCACGTCGGTAGAACCAGTCTCACGTAAGCGTACGCGTAATGTCGGTCCAGGCCGCTTCATCCAACAATACCGCCGAACCAAAGTATGACATGCTAGTAAGCAGTATGACTTATATCGCCCACAACTCACTTGTGTTCTACTCGTGCATATAACATCAACACATAAAACCTGGCTAGGATGCCACTGTTGGGGAACGTAGTAATTTGAAAATTTTCCTACGCACACGCAAGATCATGGTGATGCATGGCAACGAGGGGAGAGTGTGATCTACGTACCCTTGTTGATCGACAACGGAAGCGTTTGGTTGATGTAGTCGTACGTCTTCACGGCCCGACCGATCAAGCACCGAAACTACGGCACCTCCGAGTTTTAGCACACGTTCAGCTCGATGACGATCCCCGGACTCCGATCCAGCAAAGTGTCAGGGAAGAGTTCCGTCAGCACGACGGCGTGGTGACGATCTTGATGTACTACTGTCACAGGGCTTCGCCTAAGCACCGCTACAATATTATCGAGGACTATGGTGGCAGGGGGCGCCGCACACGGTTAAGAATAAGATCACGTGGATCAACTTGTGTGTCTCTGGGGTTCCCCTGCCTCCGTATATAAAGGATCAAGGGGGGGTGCGGCTGGCCTAGGAGAGGTGCGCCAGGAGGAGTCCTACTCCCTCTGGGAGTAGGATTCCCCCCCCCCCCAATCCTAGTTGGAATAGGATTCGCGGAGGGGGGAAAGAGAGAGGGGGGCCAGCCCCCTCTCCTTGTCCTATTCGGACCAAGGGAGGGGAGGGGGGCACGACCCATCTTGGGCTGCCCCTTCTCTTTTCCACTAAGGCCCACTAAGGCCCATATATCTCCCGGGGGGTTCCGGTAACCTCCCGGTACTCCGGTAAAATCCCGATTTCACCCGGAACACTTCCGATATCCAAACATAGGCTTCCAATATATCAATCTTTATGTCTCAACTATTTCGAGACTCCTCGTCATGTCCGTGATCACATCGGGGACTTCGAACAACCTTCGGTAAATCAAAACGTATAAACTCATAATATAACTGTCATCGAAACCTTAAGCGTGCGGACCCTACGGGTTCGAGAACAATGTAGACATGACTGAGACACGTCAGCGGTCAATAACCAATAGCGGGACCTGGATGCCCATATTGGCTCCTACATATTCTATGAAGATCGTTATCGGTCAGACCGCATTACAACATACGTTGTTCCCTTTGTCATCGGTATGTTACTTGCCCATGATTCGATCGTCGGTATCCAATACCTAGTTCAATCTCGTTACCGGCAAGTCTCTTTACTCGTTCCGTAATACAACATCTCGCAACTAACTCATTAGTTGCATTGCTTGCAAGGCTTAAGTGATGTGCATTACCGAGAGGGCCCAGAGATACCTCTCTGACGATCAGAGTGACAAATCCTAATCTCGAAATACGTCAACCCAACATGTACCTTTGGAGACACCTGTAGAGCACCTTTATAATCACCCAGTTACGTTGTGACGTTTGGTAGCACACAAAGTGTTCCTCCGGCACACGGGAGTTACATAATCTCATAGTCATAGGGACATGTATAAGTCATGAAGAAAGCAATAGCAACATACTAAACGATCGGGTGCTAAGCTAATGGAATGGGTCATGTCAATCTGATCATTCAACTAATGATGTGATCCCGTTAATCAAATGACAACTCTTTGTCCATTGTTAGGAAACATAACCATCTTTGATTAACGAGCTAGTCAAGTAGAGGCATACTAGTGACACTCTGTTTTTCTATGTATTCACACATGTATTATGTTTCCGGTTAATACAATTATAGCATGAATAATAAACCTTTATCATGATATAAGGAAATAAATAATAACTTTATTATTGCCTCTAGGGCATATTTCCTTCAGAAGTTCGGGGCCAGATCATGGAAATCCAGGCCGTAGTTGAACATGAGCCCCCGGACAAATGGGTGGAGTGGAAAACCCAGTCCGCGGAGGAAGTGCGGGAGAAATATTACGTTCTCATGGGGCCTTGGGGTGGGGAGAATCTGGCCCTTTTTGGGAAGACGGTGTGAGATGTCCTTGGACAGGTATCCGGCCTTCCTTAGCTTCTTGACTTGGCCCTCCGTGGCGGAGGAGACCATCCACTTGCCTCCCGCTCCGGACATTGCTGGAGATGGTGGAGGTGGGAAGTGCGGGCTTGGGCGCTGGAGCTCAAGTGCGCAGGAGATGGATAGGCAACGGAGGAAGAAGGCGTAGGTAAAAAGGTGGATCCTTATCCCCTTATATGGGCGGATGCGGTTGTGCGTCCCCGCCTGCCTAGTAAAACTCGCTTGCCTCCCAAGCACCGTGATAAGTGGCGCGGTTGGGTTACCCACGTCCGTATTGATGAGAATCCCGCAAAAGGGGGTTACACGATCTCTGCTTTGACAAGACGTGCCAAGCAAACCGCCTCGCAAAACACGCTGAGGTGGAAAAGTAAAAACGATTCGAGTAAAGGACTTGGCCGTAGTGTGATGACGCACTGCGGAATACATCAGCAGATTTGATTTGTGTTAATATTATTCTCTCTATGGCAATATGTGGAAGCTTATTTTGCAGAGCCGGACACTACTCTTGGTGTTTATAATCTTCTATGAAGGACTTGGAGGAGGAACCCGCCTTGCAATGCCGAAGACAATTTGCGCGCCGGACTCGTCGTCATTGAAGCCTGGTTCAGGGGCTACTGAGGGAGTCCTGGATTAGGGGGTGTTCGGGTAGCCGGATTATACCTTCAGTCGGACTCCTGGACTGTGAAGATACAAGATTGAAGACTCTGTCCCATGTCCGGAGGGGACTTTCCTTGGCGTGGAAGGCAAGCTTGGCGATGCGAATATTCAAGATCTCCTACCATTGTAACCGACTCTATGTAACCCTAACCCTATCCGGTGTCTATATAAACCTGGAGGGTTGTAGTCCGTAGGACATCAACTCCATATACAACATTCATACCATAGTCTAGCTTCTAGGGTTTAGCCTCCTTGATCTCGTGGTAGATCTACTCTTGTACTACCCATATCATCAATATTAATCAAGCAGGACGTAGGGTTTTACCTCCATCAAGAGGGCCCGAACCTGGGTAAAACATCGTGTTCCCTGCCTCCTGTTATCATCCGGCCTAGACGCACAGTTCGGGACCCCCAACCCGAGTTCCGCCGGTTTTGACACCGACAGGGTTCATTTTTTCCAAGGAATTATTACTCTGGTTTTTCCATGATATGTACACAGGTCTATCAAATGGTGACCGCATTAACGATGGTCGCGTGGTGGTTCGATCAGTTTGCGTACAATAGTCCAGCGAACGCCGCATCCGGAGCTCGGACCGACCGGTGAATTCAGGCTTTGCCACGCATTTACTACATCACGCCGACGCCCTGTATCGACATTGACTTCGGCGCCAGGCCATATTTCTTCTATTCCTCACTTTGCATAAATTATTTATTATGCAACATTTTTTTAATTATCATTATTACTATTATCTCCGGTTTGCACTATTTTTTGTGCACATGAAAATGATCTGGGGACTTCGGCGTCACTCTGCCGGTCTGCATTGACCGTACTATGTCACCACTTCGGTGTGTCGAGCTCTCCGCTCCGCCACCTCGGGACTAGCTTGGGGGATGGAACCTGGCCCCGCATCAAGCTCGGACCACGTCATCAATACCGAATACATTAACCAGCTAAGTCGCTTTCATGCTCAAAGCTTTTAATTTCTAACTTGTGTTCGGTTCGACCAAGCATTATACTTTTTTGGAAAAAAGTTGCTTGTAAAAAATTTCCTTGTCCAAACTTTGTTTGTGACGCATATGTTCAAATACCCAATTCATTTGGGGCTTCCTTCATGAAGCTTTTCCACTTGCATATGATTATACTTGTACGGCTTCGTTCCTTGTTCGTGTATTACGCCACAATATGCACCATATTGACTTAAGTGATTTGCAAGCTGGGTTGCCTCGCTCCTGTGTTTACCCCTACGTTCCCGATTGTTCGGCTAGGGAGTAAAGGGAGTACCTCTGCGATTGTCACGATCGGGTCACCCGAGCCGGACCTCAGACTAGGTGAAGCCGAAAGCTAGCGCTCTTATAGTTTTCAATGATGGTCGGCACACAACGGAACTCATGAGTACAAAAAATATATTGCACAAGTCTCATAATAACAATGAGCACCGAAGAAAGGTATGGGTGGGGGTACTATTTTCTTTGAAGATGCTTCTTACACTTCACGGTAATATAGCATAAGTTCCCTGAGCGCGCTTTGTCTGTTACAACCTTATGGCCTGATTGCCTGGTTATTGGAAACACCATCGATGTTCTCGACCGATGAAGTACATAACACTTTTCGGTCCTTGACCGAAGAGGGAGAAGCTGACGGTCGGTTAAGACGCGTTTAAAGTTCGGTTGAACATAGACATGATATAAGTACTTTGGTACATGCAATCATTCTTCTACCCAAGTCACTTGGGGGCTCTTAAGTTTATTTGAGCCGTTTTATAATAAGTGTTCTTCTTCTTAGTCGTTGCAAACTTTTATTATTATTATTTATCACTCCTTTTTTCGACACGAGTGTGCGGTCACTAGTCGGGGAGCCTAATTTCTCTCTCAAAGCCGCTAGAGTTTAGTTTGCTAAACTGGCCTGATGAGAAGTACTCCGCCCTCGGGATAGGAGGTTGAAGCCGTAGGCTGACCCGCTTGAAGTCTTGAGATATGATGTATCTTGTTAAAGCACGACAGAAGCACTTCTTTTTTCTAAGACCAACTTTCGGATTGGCACCGAACACTTGATATTGTTACGTCTATGACGTGGATTAAGATGGCTCCCACCTCCACCCCGCCGCCACCCTAACCCTAGCCACCCGCCCCACCGGCGACCAGCCCACCTGACCGTGGGTTTTCACCTCTGATTGCACCATTCTCTCCGGTGCACGTTGCTCTCCTTGTTGGTTGTCATCTTCATGGCGGTGCATGCCTCCATCTCATTGGGGTTGGACTTTAACCCGGGGATGGCTTTGGCGTCTGAGATCCAGCGCACTTTCAACCGATCTGTGCATCCGACCTTTGACTCGGGGAACTTCACGATGGTGGTCTCTTTTGCCCGGCACTCTTTTCGTCTGGATGAGGATAATGTTGGCCTCGCTCTTGAATCTGCAATTGGTGGTTATTGCTCTCACCTCAAGGTATCTTACCTTAATGATCGGGTTTTTTCTTTCACTGTTTCCTGCAAGCAAGTGGGGTTTTTCATTCTGCATCAACGTAGTTTTGTCTGCGATCTTTTCAAGTGCTATTTTCATCTCTGGGGCCAAGGTGGTCCAGATTGGGAGAAAGAATTCCGCTTGTGGAAGGATGAATGCCAGCAGGAATGGACCTTATTTAGTCCAACAAAACGTAGGGTTTTACTCGGGATGCAGGCCATGAAACATATTCCTAGTAAATCCTCAATGCGTGGTAGATCTACCTCTGGTCACACAAAGAAATCGCTACGTTTTGCTACGTTTCTCAATTATCCTGCTTGTAAGGGTTATAGTTATCATCCCACCCCCTCAGACGTGTTGACTGTCCGTGAGGCTGGTTATCATGTTTCAACCCAAGAAGCCTCAGGCCCCTCATCTCCGGTGATGGCCGTATCTAGCTCACTGCCTTCGGCGATCCCTTTTGGTTCGTTTAAGCTTTCTCCGAAATCTCCGCTATCTGTTGGCGGCAACCCCGGATCTCCTTCTGGTTTGAAGTTTATTGGACCGGACTTTGTGGACATTCCGGATTCTCCACCACTGGAAGGCTCTGGGCCTACACCTCAGCCCACATCCTCCTTCTCTCAGCCCATTGAAATTTCTGACGATGAAGAGGACAGTTTGGCCCAATGTGACTCCACAGTTTTCGAGCAATCCTCTCCATCGCCGCAGGATGTTGTCAGGGATTTACAGAGCTTTGACGAGATGATTGAAAATATGGCTGCTGCGTTTTGGGACTGTCAGAATTGCTTGGGTATGGGCCACCGGACAAAGACTTGTACTAATAGGATTCGTTGTAGAAATTGTTTTTGGTCTGGTCACATTAAGCGGGACTGCACCGGCCAACCACCCGATTCTCCTCTCTGGGTGCCAAAAGTCCCATCCAAAGGCTTTGGAGCCCGCGCCAAGAAAGACAACTCTCTGGCTTCTTCGGTTTCCCCAAACCAGACGCCTTCACCTCCCAAAAAACCCCAATCGTCCGTCTCCCACCCAGCGCTGCCAAGCTCACAATCTTCGCCGGCCGTTCCTGCATCCGCCGTGCCATCAGCTGCTTCGTCGTCATCGCCAATGGCGGTCTATGCGATTGACCCGCATCGCTTTGTTCCGGCTGGATATGATATCGTCGACGGCAGAGAAGATCGGCTTCCAAGGACCTTCTACACGCCTGCCATCACCCCCCCCCCCCCGCAACCATGAGAAGTACATGGTGGCAATCGTCGAGCCAATACCAGAAGCACACTTGGTTGCTATCTGTCGATAGCAGGTTCCTAATTTTCTTACACAGACCCTGCATATTCCGGTGCTTTCTGCTCCGACTTGGTTCCAAGGAGTAGGTCTTTTTGAGATGGAGGATCCTGTAGTGAGGGGTTCGTTTACCCAGCACCCTCCTTTCCCCCTTGGTGTGGATGAAGATGGAGAGGAGTTCTTTGTCAGCTTTATCCCACATGACCAGGGGGAGGGTTTCAGAGCGATTCATGGTCATAGAACGGGCTGGCTCATGTTTATTGGAGTACCTCTTGATTATCGCAACACGTAGTGCTTGGCCGAGGTTTTTGGCACTTTTGGCCCGTTTCACTATTGGAATCAAACTAATCGTCGTCTGGTTAGATCCCTGGTCAGAGCTTCTTTTCCTGATAATGCATTTGTGCCTCGTTCTGTGGTTTTTCGGGACTTTGCAAACTCGGGCGGCGCTCTTGTATCTTGGACGGCAGGTTGTTTCATCTTGACTGGAGAATTTGCGGATGCTATGATACCTGCCGACAAAGACCCAATGCCACTTGACGGCAACCCACACCCTATGCCAGGCGTAAACCACCGCAGCCCTTCTGGGCAATGCCACCGTACCCTGCCCTTGGTTGGAATGCCGTTCCTCCTCACCATAATCCAAACCAGGGTAACAATGCGGGTGGCTGGGGTGTGAAAGTCAATGAGGCTAACAATGTCAATGATGCTGGATGGGGTCCTTGGGAGGAGCAGGTCCAGCAGCCACAGCAACAGCATGAGAATGAACCTGGTCAGTAGCAGGATATAATTCAGGAGCAGAATTCCATGGTCCTCAACCCCTCCTTGGACTCTGATAATGAGATGGATTTAGAGGAGGTTCAGCAGCCTGTCCATCATGTTGTGGCGCAGCACCCAGTGGCTCCTCTCGATCCAATTCATCTGGGAATTGTTCGTGTGGTTTATAGTCCTCTGGTTCCTCCGCAACTTATCTGGGAGAGGTCTTTTCGTTCACTGCTGCCCGAATTTTTCATCAGAAAGGTGCCTTCTTCACTACCCGCACATCAACAATGGCAGTCTCAACTCACCACCTGTGTGTTTCCTGAGCATTATGGCTTTTCTTTTGAGCTTTTGCAGAAGCGTTGCAATCCTCCCGCGCCTCGCTCGTCTATGGTTCTTGAAGAGATTTTCTCGGATCCTGTGGAGCCTCAAGTTCCTTCCCATGAGCAGGCTGAACCTGTGCAGCATACCAATGATGAAGCACCACAGAACGACGATGACTTTCAGTTCACGTCTGTTCTTCCTCCAGTGCTTGGCAAGCGTGGACGTGAGGCCAGGCGAGGTCGTTGGTCGCTAGTGACTATTGCTCCAATTCCGGACTTCTCCGTCAGGCGCATAACGCGCAACGCTGCTAAGGCTTCTGGTTACAAACCAAATTCAGCCATCCCTACCAAAGCCTCTGCATTGCACCGCCCGCGGGCCAAGAAGACCAAGCCATCAGTTGAAGACTCAGATGTTCATGAAGATGCAGCGCAGACGACACCTCCACCAACACCCATTGCTAACCTGCAGGCAGTCGGCGCTCGTCTGGGTATTTCAGTGGAACATCTGACTATGGAGAAGCTTACGGCTCCTCCTAAGAACTCCTCTTCTGCCCCGGTGTCCGATGATGAGTAAACCTAGGTTCCTATATTGGCGCCAGAGGGGTTTTGCCAGGCATGGGTTTTGTTTCTGTTGTGGCTATGTTTTACCTGAACTTGTTGCACTGTATGCGCTTTTGGGTTGTGCGACTGTGGTCTGTGAAACTGCTAGGTTATGCCTGACAGTTTATCGTTGCGACCTCTTTATGGGTAGTACATCTTATCGTAATTGGCGTGTGCTTTGTTGGAATGTTCGTGGCTTGAATTCAGAGGCTCATCAGCGTGATGTGAGAGCAAAGATTGAGGAGAGTCAATGCTCCATAGTTTGCCTGCATGAAACGAAGTGTGCTGATTTTGATATTCGGAAAATTCGATCTTTTTTTCCTCGGCGTTTTGATACTTTTGTGTTTGCCCCGGCCGTTGGTGCTTCTGGTGGCATCCGTGTGGTTTGGAACTCGTCCATCTTCCAAGGGACGCTCGTTCAAATTCAGAGCTAGCTTTGGCATCATAGTTTCTTTTCAGTCAGTTCATAATTCTGAGAAGTGGACCCTAGTGTTCGTTTTATGGACCCCGTGATGGCCCCCCAAGGGATAATTTTGTTAGTTGGCTCTACCATCTTAATATCCCCACTGACGAGAATTGGTTGCTTCTGGGAGATTTCAACTTCATTCGTTCCTTTGATAATAGGAACAGGCCAGGAGGTGATGTTAATAACATCTTCCTCTTTAATGAGATTATTGGCCACTTGGGTCTGCTAGAGTTGCCATTAAAGGGCAGGAGTTTTACTTGGTCCAATATGCAGGAGCAGCCATTGCTTGAACAGCTTGATTTTGTTTTTACCACCTCTGACTAGATTTCTATCTACCCAAACACTATTGTTCTACCCCTGGCAAAAACGTCCTCTGATCATGTCCCCTGCATGGTTTCATTTGACACCAATATATATAAATCCAGGGTCTTCAGGTTTGAGAATTATTGGGTGGATATGCCAGGGTTTTTGGACTGTGTCAAGCTTTCGTGGAACCAGCCAGTTTTTGCTGATCTATCCCCCTCTGCCGTCCTGACAACCAAGTTTAAGCGCCTGCGTTCAGCCCTCAAGGCTTGGAGCAAGAACCTGTCGGCCCTAAAGCAATTGACAATGGATTACTCTCGTGTAATCCTTTTCTTTGATAACCTAGAAGAATTGCGGCCCCTCACCACACCTGAATTTAACTTTCAGAAGATTGTTAAACCGCACCATGAGAATCTGCTTCGCATACATTACATCTACTGGAAGCAGAGGTGTACAATCCGTTATATTAAGGTGGGAGAGGAGAATTCTAAGTTCTTTCATGCAATGGCTTCAGAACGTCTGCGCAGGAATACGATTGCAAGCCTCTTTGTTGCAGGTGCTGACCCTATTTCTGATCATTCTCAAATGGCGGGAATCCTTTGGTCCTCTTTTAAAAGCAGAATGGGCCAAGCCCAAGGTATTAATATGGGCTTTGATTTGCCAGCTCTTATTCAACCTGTTGATGGACTTACCATTCTGTCTGAACCGTTTTCTGCTGAGGAAATCAACACTGTCCGTAAGGAGTTGCCGACTGATCGAGCTCCTGGGCCGGATGGTTTTAATGGTCTTTTTGGTAAGAAGTGTTGGCCCATCATGGAGAAGGATTTTCTGGCTCTCATTTAGGGGTTTTATGATGGGAGGCTATCTTTGGAAAATATTAATGGATCCCTTAGTACCTTAATTCCAAAGATGCTATCTTCCGAGGGACCTGAGGATTTTAGACCCATCTCTCTCACTAACACATGCCTTAAGTTCCTCACTAAGCTCTCAGCTAATAGACTTCAGAAGGTCATTCTCCAATGCATTCATAAGAATCAATATGGGTTCCTGAAGAGCAGAGCCATCCAGGACTATCTGGCTTGGGCTTTTGAATATATTCATCAATGCAACCAATCAAAAAGGCCAATTATCATTCTGAAATTGGATTTTGCTAAAGCTTTTGACACAGTGGAGCATGAGCTCATCTTACAAGTTCTCCCGCATAAAGGTTTTGATGCCAAATGGATTTCTTGGATTAAAGAGATTCTCTCCTCAGGATCATCATCTGTTTTGCTCAATGGGGTACCCGGCAAGCAGTTCAAATGTAAATGTGGGGTCAGACAGGGGGATCCATTATCCCCTCTTTTATTTGTCATTGCTGCCGATTTATTGCAATCCGTGGTCAATGACATGCTGGCCAAGGGAGTTCTAACACTACCCATCCCATCTCAGGACCCTGATTTTCCCATCATTCAGTACGCAGATGACACAATAATTATCCTTTCTGCAGTTGAGGAACAGTTGATAGCTCTTAAGAATATGCTTCATATCTTTCAACAGTCCACTGGCCTAAAGGTTAATTTTGGAAATCATCAATGGTGCCACTTAATGTTGATCCCACTGAGGCGCAGCGACTGTCTTCCATTCTGGGATGTAAGCTAGAGCAGTTACCTTTCACATATATGGGTTTGCCACTTGGTACTACAAGACCTAGAATCATCGATTTCATGCCCTTAGTGGATAGTGTTGAAAGAAGATTATCCGTTAGTTTTGCCATGCTCAACCAAGGATCCAGGTTGCAATTGCTCACATCTGTGCTTACTTCCATGCCCATATATTTCCTTTGTAGCTTGAATATTCCACCTGGTATTATCAAGCAGTTGGATAGGATTTTCAGGCAGTGCCTGTGGAGAGGAAATTCTGAGGTGCCTAAGCAATCCCTAGCTGCCTGGGATTTAGTTTGTAGGCCGAAGGATAAGGGAGGTCTTGGCATCTTAAACCTCAATGTCCAGAATCAAGGTCTTCTCCTCAAACAAATGCATAAGTTCTACAACAAGCAACAGGTCCCTTGGGTACAACTGATTTGGGATAGCTATTATGATGGAGTAGTGCCCCATGCAACAGTCCTAAATGGCTCTTTCTAGTGGAAAGACATTCTCGAGCTTGCTGACACATATAGTTCCATTGCTTCAGTGCAAGTTAATATGGGTGATTCTGCTCTCTTTTGGCTGGATGCTTGGCATGTAGGTGGCTCTTCAAGACCACTTAGCCTCAGATTGCCAAGCCTTTTTTCTTTTGTTTTGGATGATAAGGTTTCTGTCAGGGAGTTCTTACAAACTCAGGATTTGTTTTCCATGTTCCATCTGGCAATCTCTCAACAGGCAGCTACAGAACTAGAAACCTTGGAGCATGGTTGTTCCATCTCCAGAGAGATCCAACATTGCCTGATGTTTGGATTTGGCCTAGTAAATCTGAACAGTTCTCTGCAAAGAGCTTCTATGACATCATGCATACACACCTCCCAACTATTCGACCTTGCAAGTGGCTTTGGCAGAGCAGATGTACTATGAAAATCAAGGTTTTTGGCTGGCTTCTCTTTTTTGACATGCTCAACACTAAGGACATGCTAGTACGCAGGCACTGGAGGTCCCCTACGGCTGATAATCTCTGTGTCATCTGTAATGCCTATGTTTGGGAGGACAGAGCCCATCTATTTTTTGGTTGTAACTTCAGTGCCAGGGTTTGGTCACACGGTTCTACTATTCATTAAAGTATATCCCAAGCAAGGCAGAGATTTGGGCATCCTTTCTTCTTTGAAGTTATGCTCACAGCTGCTTGGAATATCTGGATTCTGAGAAATGGGAGAACTTTCAGAGGAGTCCAGGCTACTTTTGCTGCCTGGAGGGGCAGTTTTGTACATGATATTCTTCTCCTTTCACATAGGTTTAAGGATAGCTATAAATCTAGGCTTGTAGATTGGGTTAACTCCCTTATGTAATTGTAAGTTCTTCTTAACCTTTAGTTTAGGTTTGTAATCTGTTTTTCCCTCTTTCTGTACAGTTGGTTTTTTGGAGACTGCAATAAAGGGCTGTGGGGTTTTTACCCTACAGTAAATATTGAAAAAAATACTTGATATTGTTCGGACGTCATGTTTTTACTGACGTTTCTTGGTTTTCGAAGCTTTTTGGCACTTTTAAACTATTTGTGTGTTTTCAGCACGACCCTCGTAGTGCAACGCCGAACACCTTTAGAGATTCGGCAAAAACAATCTCGGGTATTGCTATATATGCATCGGTTTCGAATTGTGTCTTCGGTCAATAGTTGGGTTGCCCGGCTCCTGCACTTGTGTAACGCCCTCGATGCGGCTATGTCTCCCACGTGTCGAGGCACGACTTAGAGACATAGGCGCATGGAAAGCAATGTCGCAAGTCGGGAATCATTATAAAACCCATGTACATATATAACATAAAGGGGAATAATAGTATAGTTGGCTTACACTCGCCACGTCACATCAAAGTACATAAATAACATCCATCATACAATCACTCATGGCCCGACTACGGTGCCAAAATAGAAAAAGACCCCCAACAAGCGACTAAACCCTGAATCGAACCCCGAATAGGCATCCCTACTGATCATCAGGAAACGACACATAGTAACGCTGAGAGTCCTCGTCGTACTCCCACTTCAGCTCGAGCGCGCCATCCGAAGAAGTATCATTGGTCCCTGCATCCGGTGTAATAGTAATCTGTGAGCCACAAGGACTCAGCAATCTCGCACCCTTGCGATCAAGACTATTTAAGCTTAATAGGTAGGAAAGGGGTAATGTAAGTGGAGCTGCAGCAAGCGACTAGCATATATGGTGGCTAACTTATTCGCAAAGGAGAGCGAGAAGAGAAGGCAAAGCACGAGCGGAAAAACTATATAGAGCAGCCTACGCAAACATAACTCCAACGCCGTGTCCACTTCCCGGACTCCGCCGAGAAGAGGCCATCACGGTAACACACTCGGTTGATTCATTTTAACTATTTAAGGTTCAAGTTATCTACAACCGGACATTAACAAATTCCCATCTGCCCATAACCGCGGGCACGGCTTTCGAAAAATCAATCCCTGCAGGGGGGTCCCAACTTAGCCCATAACAAGCTCTCATGGTCAACGAAGGAATAGACCTCCACCCAGGACCCACCGATCAGACTCGGTATCCCGGTACAACAAGATGATTCGACAGGTCAAAACTAGTCCAGCAACACCGCCCGAATGTGCCGACAAATCCCGATAGGAGCTGCACATATCTCTTTCTTAGGGCACACTCAGATTGTCTAAACTTCCGGTAGGCCAGCCCAGAGTTGCCCCTGGTGGCCACCGGCGGCTGACGTTCCGGACCAACACTCAGAGGAGCACTGGCCCGTGGGGGGCTAAAATAAAGATGACTCTCGGGCTCCGGAAACCCAAGGGAAAAAGGGGTAGGTGGCAAATGGTAAAACCAATGTTGGGCACTGCTGGAAAAGCTTTAATCAAGGTGAACTATCAAGGGGTTCCCATTATAGCCCAACCGCGTAAGGGACGCAACAATCCGGGAACATAACACCGATATGACGGAAACTAGGGCGGCAAGAGTGGAACAAAACACTAGGCGAGAGGCCGAGCCTTCCACCCTTAACCAAGTATATAGATGAGTAAAGATAACATGGCAATATAATGATATCCCAACAAGTAAATAAATGTTCCAACAAGGAACGGCTCCAATCTTCACCTGCAACTAGCAACGCTATAAGAAGGGGCTAAGCAAAGCGGTAACATAGCCAATCAATGGTTTGCTAGGACAAAGGTGGGTTAGAGGCTCGATCATGGCAATTGGGAGGCTGACAAGCAAGTGGTAGGCATCGTAGCATTGGCAAAGCAAAAGAGCGAGCAAACTAGCATAGCAAAGATAGTAGTGATTTCAAGGGTGTGATCATCTTGCCTGCACAGTTGTCAGAATTGACTGGATCCTCAAAAGCAAACTCCACGGGCTCCTCGTTAGTGAACTCGTCTCCCGGCTCTACCCAACAACACAAACAAGCAACAAGGATACAATCAACCACGTGCAAGGGCAACCAATAAGATGCGAAGATGATATGCTATGCGGGATGCGATGCGGGATGCAAAATGCAAGACGTGACAGGAAATGCATGAACCTGGCCTCAACTTGGAAAACCAAGTGTGCCACTGGATAGAGGGGAAGAAATCCCCTGAAAACGATATAAAGATCATGGCAATCGGAGCTACGGTTTGGAAATGGCAAGCATTTTACTAAACGAACCAATCTGCGATTTACAGCAAGTAGGCTCCTAAATGCAACAAAATGAACATGCTACAGCCACCAAACAGGAAAACAAATTGCATGGCAGTGATGTACTCAAGAAGCTTAACAAATCACAAGGACTGAGGCATTGGCAAATTCATCCATTAAGGGTTTCAAACAAGCATGGCAAAACTGAATAAGCAAAACAGATTTCAGACTTAGCGAAATTAACGCTAGTCTGAAATTTCAGACCACGATGCTCTCTTCGGAGCAGCAAAACAACATGAAGCAAAACCCGAACATGGCAAGTAAGAGCATGGCATGGAGCTACTCAACAAGCTTAACAAAACAACCAACATGACCTGGGGCCAAAAGAGATTACAAAATACTCTACCGAGCACACGAACATCGATGAAACACAATCAGTTTTCAGACTTGTTGAAAACTGGGACATGCTGAAATAATAACTCACGGAGGCATGTAAACGAGCTTGACGCACTCACTACGGTGCAATTCATGGCAAGGCAAGCATATATCCATTAAGAAGGCACAAAATGCTAGCTAGACATGGCAAGAACAATGGCATAGCATGCATGGATCACTAGCAATAGCTCCGGCAAAATCACAAAAGAGTTCACGATCTGCCCAAAACAACAACTATGCAAAAGTTGAGCTCGATTGAGTCAACCTAGGGTGCTCCAACATAACAAGTAAAGACATGGATGGATTAAGCACAACAAGCATAACAAATCACTCTTACTGATCATCCTCAAAAGAGGCACGGATCACTAGGAAACAAGCTGGACATATAGCATCGTGAACTAAAACATCCCAGACTTAGTGATTTTCACTAAGTCCCTGAAATCAGTAAACTCATGTACCCCTCTTTGCAAGCTTGCACAAGACAACACACACATCCTAAAAATGCATGGGAGGCACCTCTGGAAAGAAGACAACATGCTTAACAATTCATCCCAAAGGGGCACAGGCATATCATGCACGGATTAAACATGGCAATAATGACAAAAGTGCATGTTGAACTAACGGATCTGGAATTTAACTCATGATGCCTCCTTCCAACAGCATTTTGGGCACCAAGATGACCTCAAATGCAAATTATGCAATGGAATGAAATGATGTACTCGTCGAGACGAAGGTTTTGATATCTCATATGCCCAAATCGGAGCTACGGTTGCGGAGATATCGTCAGTCAAACATCGCACGAAAATCTGGACTTAGAGGAGAAAGTCAACGGGGGGGGGGGTTAGGGTTTACTGTAGCTACGACCGGATCTGGATCGGGCGAGCTCGGGACACTGTAGCGGTGGCGGCGGAACTGTTCACCGGGGCGGCGCGCGCGGAAGCCGAGGGCGGCGGCCGGCGGAGGCGAGGTCGCCGGCGTCGAGCGCGGACGCCGAGGCGAGGAGAAGGCGGCGGGGCGGCGTGCTTGGTGCGGCAGGGCGGCGAGGAGCCCGGCTCCGGTGGCAGCCGGCTCCTGCGACGACGAAGACCGGCGCCGGCGGCGAGCTCCCGCGGCGGAGTGGCGGGCGGCGTCAGAGGGAAGGGCGCGCGGCGATGGGCTGGCGGCGACGACCGGATCGGGCCGCGGGGGCCCCGGATGGGCCTTGCGGGCTTCGCCGGCGGGCGGCGGCGGCGCACCACATGGCAGCTTGCCACTGGTGCGGGCGGGCGGCGGCGATGTGTCCGGTGCGGCCGGACGTGTCCGGCGCGCCGGCGGGGATTTTTTTAGGGTTTCGGGGGGAGGGAGAGATCCGAAAAACGGGGGGTCTATTTATAGACCTAGACGGAGCTAGGAGAGTCCAAATGAGGTGCGGTTTTCGCCCACACGATCGTGATCGAACGACCGAGACGATGGAGCAGAGTTTGGTGGGTTTTGGGCTAACTTGGAGGGGTGTTGGGCTGCACACACACGAGGCCTTTTCGGTCCCTCGGTTAACCGTTGGAGTATCAAACGAAGTCCAAATGACCCGAAACTTGACAGGCGGTCTACCGGTAGTAAACCAAGGCCGCATGGCAAGTCTCGGTCCAATCCGGAAATGTTTAATCCCCACACATGAAAGAAAGCTAGAAATGGCCACCGGAGGAGAACGAAGCGCCGGAATGCAAAACGGACAACGGGGAAAATGCTCGAATGCATGAGATGAATATGTATGCAAATGCAATGCACGAGATGGCATGATATGAGATGCACGAAAACAAAACAACACACGGAGACAAAGACCCGAACCCGAGAATTAAATATAACTTAATGCCGGAAACGGCAAGAGTTGGAGTATAATGGGGAAGGTTACATATGGGGCGTTACAACACTCCACCACTACGAAAAGATCTCGTCCCGAGATCTAGGACTGAAAGAACTCCGGGTACTCAGACCGGAGGTGATCCTCTCGTTCCCAGGTAGCTTCACGATCGGAATGGTGTGACCACTTGATTTTGAGAAATTTGATTGACTTGTTGCGAGTTTTGCGTTCATTATCTTCAAGGATTGCAACTGGGTGCTCACGGTAAGAGAGATCTTCTTGGAGCTCGATGTCCTCGAAGTTGACGGTGCGCTCAGGCGTCTTGAAGCACTTTCGGAGTTGCGAGACGTGGAACACATCATGAACATTGGCAAAGGTTGCAGGAAGCTCGAGTTGATAGGCGAGGTCGCCTCTCTTGCTGACGATCTTGAAAGGCCCGACGTATCTGGGGGCAAGCTTCCCTTTGATACCGAAGCGACGAGTCCCTTTCATAGGAGAGACGCGGAGGTAGACATGATCTCCGATCTCGAAAGCCAAATCACGGTGCTTACTATCATAGTAGCTCTTCTGGCGGGATTGGGCTGCTTTGAGGTTATCACGAATGACCTTGCACATTTCTTCTGCCTCTGTGATTAGGTCATTACCCAGCAGCCGACGTTCACCGGTTTCAGACCAGTTGAGAGGTGTACGGCACTTCCTACCATACAGAATTTCAAATGGGGCCTTGCCGGAACTTGCTTGGAAACTGTTGTTGTACGAGAATTCAGCATAAGGAAGGAAATCCTCCCACTTCATGCCGAAGGAGATAACACAAGCTCTGAGCATATCTTCAAGAATCTGGTTGACACGCTTGACTTGACCGCTTGTTTGAGGATGGAAAGTAGTGCTGAAGTGAATGCTTGTGCCCATGGCCTTCTGAAAAGAATCCCAGAACTTGGAGGTAAAGATGCTGCCACGGTCTGAAGATATCACTTGAGGAATACCGTGCAGAGAGACAATTCGAGAGGTGTAGAGCTCCGCCAATTGAGCTGCAGTGATTGACTCTTTGATAGGCAGGAAATGAGCCACTTTGGTGAGCTTGTCGATGACAACGAATATAGCATCATTGCCACGCTTGGACATAGGAAACCCAGTCACGAAGTCCATTTCAATGTGGTCAAACTTCCATTCTGGAATGGCAAGAGGTTGGAGGAGACCTGCTGGCCTTTGGTGTTCTGCTTTCACTCTTCTGCAGACATCACATTCATTCACGAATTGAGCGATCTCGCGCTTCATTCGAGTCCACCAATAAGTTTGCTTGAGATCCTGATACATCTTCGTGCTCCCAAGGTGGATAGAGAGGAGAGAATTGTGAGCCTCATTCATGATCACTTTACGAAGTTCACCTTTGGGCACAACAATTTGATCCTCGAAGAAGAGAGTGTCCTTGTCATCAAGTCGGTAGCACTTGTACTTGGACTGACTCTTTGCAATACCAATCTTCACCTTTTTCACCATAGCATCAAGAAGCTGGGCTTGGCGAATCTGGTCTTCCAAGGTAGGAGAAACTTGAAGGTTGGCGAGGAAACCTTGAGGAACAACTTGCAGATTAAGTTTGCGGAAAGCTTCACAAAGCTCGGGTTGATAAGGCTTGAGAATCAGACTGTTGCAATATGCTTTTCTGCTCAAAGCGTCAGCAATCACATTAGCCTTGCCTGGAGTATACTCGATACTCGGATTGTACTCTTGAATCATTTCGACCCATCGAGTCTGCCTGAGGTTGAGATTAGGCTGAGTGAAGATGTACTTGAGACTCTTGTGATCAGTGAAAATGTCCACTTTCCTTCCCAAGAGAAGATGTCTCCAAGTCAACAATGCGTGCACAACTGCCGCCAACTCGAGATCATGAGTGGGGTAGTTCTTCTCATTAGGCTTCAACTGGCGAGAGGTATAAGCAACAACTTTCTTCTCTTGCATCAGTACAGCACCTAGACCTTGGAGAGAGGCATCACAAAAGACCTCGTACGGCTTGGTTTCGTCAGGCGGAGTTAGAACTGGAGCAGTGATCAATTTCTCTTTCAAAGCGTTGAAAGCGATATCACATTCCGGAGACCAAGCGTACTTGACGTGCTTCTGAAGAAGATTTGAGAGAGGCTTCGCGATCTTGGAAAAGTTTTCAACGAATCTTCGGCAATATCTTGCAAGACCGAGGAAGCTACGGAGTTGCTTCACATTCTGAGGAGGTTCCCAATTAACGATTGCAGACACCTTCTCAGCATCCACGGAAATGCCTTGGCAGAGATGATATGGCCGAGATAAAGAACCTCATCGAGCCAAAATTCACATTTGGAGAACTTGGCATAGAACTGATGTTCCCTGAGCTTGTCAAGAACCAAACGCAAGTGCTTGGCATGATCTTCCTTGTTCTTCGAGAAAACCAGGATGTCGTCGAGATAGACCAAAACAAAGTCGTTGGTGTAGGGGTTGAAGATGAAGTTCATCATGTGAGAGAACGTCGGAGGAGCGTTGGCGAGGCCAAAAGACATAACAGTGTATTCATATGACCCATAGCTTGTTCTGAACGCCGTCTTTGGAATATCTTGCTCACGAATGCGAATTTGGTGATAACCCATATGGAGGTCAAGCTTGGAGAATACTTGGGCACCCTTGAGTTGTTCAAACAGCTCATTAATGTTGGGAAGTGGGTATTTGTTCTTGATGGTCTTCTTGTTCAATGGACGGTAATCAACACAAAGTCGGTCCGTTCCATCCTTCTTCTTCACAAAAAGAACACCACAACCCCATGGAGAAGTACTAGGCCAAATGAGACCCATTCTTTCTTGCACATCGAGTTGTTTCTTCAACTCCTTCAACTCTTCGGGGCCGAGCTTGTAAGGCCATTTGCACACAGGTTCCGTACCGGGCTCAAGTTCAATAACAAATTCAACCGGCCGGTTTGGAGGCATGCCTGGGAGTTCTTCAGGGAAGACATCTTGATATTCGCAAACAACCGGAATCTGCGAAATAGCATCCAATTCACCCTTCTCATTGAGAGAGAACAACCGGATGGTATTATCCCGAGCAGCAAAGACAATCACTTCCTCAGACGAATGAGTCAGTTGAATCTGCCTGGCTGCACAATCCAGCTGAGCTTTATGTTTAGAGAGCTAGTCCATCCCAAGAATAAGATCGATATCAGAATTACCAAGAATCATCGGGGACTTCATAGTTAGCAAGCAAGCATCTGCTCGGAGAGACGACTGCTAATGGCTTATGCATAACTTGAGAAAACCACCCGTGCTTAGATGCAAAAGGCTTCGAGATGAAACAATGCGATGCACCTGTATCAAAAAGTACTTTTGCGGGAACATCGTTAACAGGAAGGTTACCCATGATCACATCTGACGAATCCTCTGCCTGAGCTGCATTCACCATATTGACCTTGGCGTGCTTGGGATTATGCTTGACCACAGCTGTACTTGCCGATCTGACAGGAGGAGGAGGAGGAAGACTCCTCTGGTTGAAACACTTGTTGGCATAGTGACCCTTCTGTTGGCACTTGTTGCACGTGACCTCTGAGAGCAGACGGTGATACGGAGCACTTGATCTTGGAGCTTGAGACGAAGTCTTGTTCTGAAAGCCTGGGTTGGGTGGGTGGGATGAACCACTGCCACCTTTGCTCTTCTGTTGATACGGCTGACGGAACGGAGGAGGAGGAAGCCAATACTTCTGCTGCTTGGCCACTTGAGTAGAGGAAGAAGGCGTAGTGTATCTGACTCGCTTCCGGGAAGCATCACACCTTAGCTGAGCAGCCTCTTGCTTCAGTGCCATGTTGTAGAACTCATCGTATCTCAGCGGCTCGAAGAGGACAAGAGCGAGCTGAATTTCTTCACGAAGACCACCCCTGAACTGATAGATCATGCTCTTCTTATCAGGAACATCCTGCTTGGCAAAACGGGCGAGCTTCTGGAACAACTTTTTGTAGTCATAGACAGACAAAGAGCCTTGCTTCAGATTGCGGAATTCTTCACGTTTGCTTTCAGTCACACTTTGAGGAATGTGATGAGCTCGAAAATCACGACGGAAATCATCCCAAGTGATCAAACGTCCACCTCTGGAATCCCGGTACTGCTGAAACCACTCTGCGGCCTGATCCTTGAGCTGGAAAGACGCGAACTTGACGAAATCTTCAGGTCTGACATTGCTACATTCAAAATGCTTGCCTAGATCGACTAACCAATCATCAGCATCGGTAGCCTCAATGCAGTTACTGAACGTCTTTGGACCATTTGCGAGGAACTGATTAAGAGTTGCAAAATGGTTCTGGTTGTTGCCTTGATTCGCTTGACTGCTTTGATTCCGCTCTTGGATAATTTGCATGATCAGCTGTGTATTTGCATTAGTAGCAGCCATCACAGCTTGCCATGCTTCTGGAGGAGGCGGAGGTGGCGGAGGATCTTGATTCTGGTTCTGACTGGTGCTCTTAGCGGGAGCCATCCTGAAGAGGTTGACCACCGTTAGCACACAAATAGAGAAATATTGAAGGCGAAACCAACGGAATGAAAATTGCAACATAAAGTCTTCACATCCGAACAAAATGAACGAATGCACTTCTCTTGAAGTGGTCACCTATTCCTAAATTGCGAAGCCACGAAGAATCAGGTAGAAGAGGTACATCAACAAGGGATGGAATCAACATATGACGTCGAAGCAGAACGAATACCACAACTCGAAATAAAACCAAGGGTTGGCTTGCGGAATAAGCCGGAACAAACACATGATAGAAATTTCGTCCGAAGTGTTCGTGGTAGGACCTACACGGGCTCGACCGTACAGCACCATCATGTACAAGGCAGTGCAGATGACATACGAAGCGTCCCCGAGTCAGCATAGCCAAGGACTCTTTAAGACACAACGAGGCCACTGTAAAATCGACCGTGAATAGGCGAAACACTAGACTTCGAACCCCAATTTCATATCACACATCTGTTGGAAAGATATCCTAAGGCTACTTGAATTAACACCTATGAAACTCCCGAAACTTTCCGGTTATGCAATCAGGTGTTGGGATACAGGGGAAGCATAATATCTCACCCAAGCTAGCAAATCCTACATCCAGCTGCATCCATCCTTCAACACATAACCAAGAAACCTTCGGAAACCATCTACCTCAACCTTCGAAAAGCATCCGTTATACAAGTTATGGCGATACTCCCGAACTCCCGCCCCAGTACTGGGTGGCGTCGAGGTTATCTCACCAACGAACTGCATAAAGGAGATTTTCGATGTCGCGCACATATCTCAAGTATGCCAGAATTGCAACGATAGAATTATGATGACAACACCTCAGAGCTCAACTCCCTGGGACACTTCCACTAAACCCCTGACAGGAGGCACCAAGACAGTATTCTCATCATAAGCCATCGGAACAAAACCAAGATACTCGTGTGATCCTAAAAAAAAATTTTAGTGAAATTTGAGAAGAGAAGAGTCAAAACTCTACGTTAGGATGCCTTACCAGAGCGATGAGGAGACTGGGAAGTAAAAAGAATTCATAAGCTCTCCGATATATAATTCCTAAGGACTCAAAACATTTTTCTAGACACAACTCGGCTGCTAAAAACGATCAAGCAATGGGGCTCCTAAGGTCGGGGAAGGCTCTGATTACCAACTTGTAACGCCCTCGATGCTGCTATGTCTCGCACGTGTCGAGGCACGACTTAGAGACATAGGCGCATGGAAAGCAATGTCACAAGTCGGGAATCATTACACAACCCATGTACATATATAACATAAAGGGGAATAATAGTATAGTTGGCTTACACTCGCCATGTCACATCAAAGTACATAAATAACATCCATCATACAATCACTCATGGCCCGACTATGGCGCCAAAATAGAAAAAGACCCCCAACAAGCGACTAAACCCTGAATCGAACCCCGAATAGGCATCCCTACTGATCATCAGGAAACGACACATAGTAACGCTGAGAGTCCTCGTCGTACTCCCACTTCAGCTCGAGCGCGCCATCCGGAGAAGTATCATCGGTCCCTGCATCTGGTGTAATAGTAATCTGTGAGCCAGAAGGACTCAGCAATCTCGCACCCTCGCGATCAAGACTATTTAAGCTTAATAAGTAGGAAAGGGGTAATGTAAGTGGAGCTGCAGCAAGCGACTAGCATATATGGTGGCTAACTTATTCGCAAAGGAGAGCGAGAAAAGAAGGCAAAGCACGAGCGGAAAAACTATATGGAGGAGCCTACGCAAACATAACTCCAACGCCGTGTCCACTTCCCGGACTCCGCCGAGAAGAGGCCATCACGGCAACACACTCGGTTGATTCATTTTAACTATTTAAGGTTCAAGTTATCTACAACCGGACATTACCAAATTCCCATGTGCCCATAACCGCGGGCATGGCTTTCGAAAAATCAATCCCTGCAGGGGGGGTCCCAACTTAGCCCATAACAAGCTCTCACGGTCAACGAAGGAATAGACCTCCACCCAGGACACACCGATCAGACTCGGTATCCTGGTACAAAAAGATGATTCGACAGGTCAAAACTAGTCCAGCAACACCGCCCGAATGTGCCGACAAATCCCGATAGGAGCTGCACATATCTCTTTCTCAGGGCACACTCAGATTGTCTAAACTTCTGGTATGCCAGCCCAGAGTTGCCCCTGGTGGCCACCGGCGGCTGATGTTCCGGACCAACACACAGAGGAGCACTGGCCCGTGGGGGGCTAAAATAAAGATGACCCTCGGGCTCCGGAAACCCAAGGGAAAAAGGGGTAGGTGGCAAATGGTAAAACCAATGTTGGGCATTGATGGAAAAGCTTTAATCAAGGCGAACTATCAAGGGGTTCCCGTTATAGCCCAACCGCGTAAGGGACGCAACAATCCGGGAACATAACACCGATATGACAGAAACTAGGGCGGCAAGAGTGGAACAAAACACTAGGTGAGAGGCCGAGCCTTCCACCCTTAACCAAGTATATAGATGAGTAAAGATAACATGGCAATATAATGATATCCCAACAAGTAAATAAATGTTTCAACAAGGAACGGCTCCAATCTTCACCTGCAACTAGCAACGCTATAAGAAGGGGCTGAGCAAAGCGGTAACATAGCCAATCAATGGTTTGCTAGGACAAAGGTGGGTTAGAGGCTCGATCATGGCAATTGGGAGGCTGACAAGCAAGTGGTAGGCATCGTAGCATTGGCAAAGCAAAAGAGCGAGCAAACTAGCATAGCAAAGATAGTAGTGATTTCAAGGGTGTGATCATCTTGCCTACACAGTTGTCAGAATTGACTGGATCCTCAAAAGCAAACTCCACGGGCTCCTCGTTAGCGAACTCGTCTCCCGGCTCTACCCAACAACACAAACAAGCAACAAGGATACAATCAACCACGTGCAAGGGCAACCAATAAGATGCGAAGATGATATGCTATGCGGGATGCAAAATGCAAGACGTGACAGGAAATGCATGAACCTGGCCTCAACCTGGAAAACCAAGTGTGCCACTGGATAGAGGGGAAGAAATCCCCTGAAAATGATATAAAGATCATGGCAATCGGAGCTACGGTTTGGAAATGGCAAGCGTTTTACTAAACGAACCGATCTGCGATTTACAGCAAGTAGGCTCCTAAATGCAACAAAATGAACATGCTACAGCCACCAACCATGAAAACAAATTGCATGGCAGTGATGTACTCAAGAAGCTGAACAAATCACCAGGACTGAGGCATTGGCAAATTCATCCATTAAGGGCTTCAAACAAGCATGGCAAAACTGAATAAGCAAAACAGATTTTAGACTTAGCGAAATTAACGCTAGTCTGAAATTTCAGACCACGATGCTTTCTTCGGAGCAGCAAAACAACATGAAGCAAAACCTGAACATGGCAAGTAAGCGCATGGCATGGAGCTACTCAACAAACTTAACAAAACACCCAAAATGACCTGGGGCCAAAAGGGATCACAAAATACTCTACCGAGCACACGAACATCGATGAAACACAATCAGTTTTCAGACTTGGTGAAAACTGGGACATGCTGAAATAATAACTCACGGAGGCATGTAAACGAGCTTGATGCACTCACTACGGTGCAATTCATGGCAAGGCAAGCATATATCCATTAAGAAGGCACAAAATGCTAGCTAGACATGGCAAGAACAATGGCATAGCATGCATGGATCACTAGCAATAGCTCCGGCAAAATCGCAAAAGAGTTCACGATCTGCCCAAAACAACAACTATGCAAAAGTTGAGCTCGATTGAGTCAACCTAGGGTGCTCCAACAAAACAAGTAAAGACATGGATGGATTAAACACAACAAGCATAACAAATCACTCTTACTGATCATCCTCAAAAGAGGCACGGATCACTAGGAAACAAGCTGGACATATAGCATCGTGAACTAAAACATCCCAGACTTAGTGATTTTCACTAAGTCCCTGAAATCAGTAAACTCATGTACCCCTCTTTGCAAGCTTGCACAAGACAACACACACATCCTAAAAATGCATGGGAGGCACCTCTGGAAAGAAGAGAACATGCTTAACAATTCATCCCAAAGGGGCACAGGCATATCATGCACGGATTAAACATGGCAATAATGACAAAAGTGCATGTTGAACTAACGGATCTGGAATTTAACTCATGATGCCTCCTTCCAACAGCATTTTGGGCACCAAGATGACCTCAAATGCAAATTATGCAATGGAATGAAATGATGTACTCGTCGAGACGAAGGTTTTGATATCTCATATGCCCAAATCGGAGCTACGGTTGCGGAGATATCGTCAGTCAAACATCGCACGAAAATCTGGACTTAGAGGAGAAAGTCAACGGGGGGGGGTTAGGGTTTACTGTAGCTACGACCGGATCTGGATCGGGCGAGCTCGGGACACTGTAGCGGTGGCGGCGGAACTGTTCACCGGGGCGGCGCGCGCGGAAGCCGAGGGCGGCGGCCGGCGGAGGCGAGGTCGCCGGCGTCGAGCGCGGACGCCGAGGCGAGGAGAAGGCGGCGGGGCGGCGTGCTTGGTGCGGCAGGGCGGCGAGGAGCCCGGCTCCGGTGGCAGCCGGCTCCTGCGACGACGAAGACCGGCGCCGGCGGCGAGCTCCCGCGGCGGAGTGGCAGGCGGCGTCAGAGGGAAGGGCGCGCGGCGATGGGCTGGCGGCGACGACCGGATCGGGCCGCGGGGGCCCCGGATGGGCCTTGCGGGCTTCGCCGGCGGGCGGCGGCGGCGCACCACATGGCAGCTTGCCACTGGTGCGGGCGGGCGGCGGCGATGTGTCCGGTGCGGCCGGACGTGTCCGGCGCGCCGGCGGGGATTTTTTTAGGGTTTCGGGGGGAGGGAGAGATCCGAAAAACGGGGGGTCTATTTATAGACCTAGACGGAGCTAGGAGAGTCCAAATGAGGTGCGGTTTTCGCCCACACGATCGTGATCGAACGACCGAGACGATGGAGCAGAGTTTGGTGGGTTTTGGGCTAACTTGGAGGGGTGTTGGGCTGCACACACACGAGGCCTTTTCGGTCCCTCGGTTAACCGTTGGAGTATCAAACGAAGTCCAAATGACCCGAAACTTGACAGGCGGTCTACCGGTAGTAAACCAAGGCCGCATGGCAAGTCTCGGTCCAATCCGGAAATGTTTAATCCCCACACATGAAAGAAAGCTAGAAATGGCCACCGGAGGAGAACGAAGCGCCGGAATGCAAAACGGACAACGGGGAAAATGCTCGAATGCATGAGATGAATATGTATGCAAATGCAATGCACGAGATGGCATGATATGAGATGCACGAAAACAAAACAACACACGGAGACAAAGACCCGAACCCGAGAATTAAATATAACTTAATGCCGGAAACGGCAAGAGTTGGAGTATAATGGGGAAGGTTACATATGGGGCGTTACAACACTCCACCACTACGAAAAGATCTCGTCCCGAGATCTAGGACTGAAAGAACTCCGGGTACTCAGACCGGAGGTGATCCTCTCGTTCCCAGGTAGCTTCACGATCGGAATGGTGTGACCACTTGATTTTGAGAAATTTGATTGACTTGTTGCGAGTTTTGCGTTCATTATCTTCAAGGATTGCAACTGGGTGCTCACGGTAAGAGAGATCTTCTTGGATCTCGATGTCCTCGAAGTTGACGGTGCGCTCAGGCGTCTTGAAGCACTTTCGGAGTTGCGAGACGTGGAACACATCATGAACATTGGCAAAGGTTGCAGGAAGCTCGAGTTGATAGGCGAGGTCGCCTCTCTTGCTGACGATCTTGAAAGGCCCGACGTATCTGGGGGCAAGCTTCCCTTTGATACCGAAGCGACGAGTCCCTTTCATAGGAGAGACGCGGAGGTAGACATGATCTCCGATCTCGAAAGCCAAATCACGGTGCTTACTATCATAGTAGCTCTTCTGGCGGGATTGGGCTGCTTTGAGGTTATCACGAATGACCTTGCACATTTCTTCTGCCTCTGTGATTAGGTCATTACCCAGCAGCCGACGTTCACCGGTTTCAGACCAGTTGAGAGGTGTACGGCACTTCCTACCATACAGAATTTCAAATGGGGCCTTGCCGGAACTTGCTTGGAAACTGTTGTTGTACGAGAATTCAGCATAAGGAAGGAAATCCTCCCACTTCATGCCGAAGGAGATAACACAAGCTCTGAGCATATCTTCAAGAATCTGGTTGACACGCTTGACTTGACCGCTTGTTTGAGGATGGAAAGTAGTGCTGAAGTGAATGCTTGTGCCCATGGCCTTCTGAAAAGAATCCCAGAACTTGGAGGTAAAGATGCTGCCACGGTCTGAAGATATCACTTGAGGAATACCGTGCAGAGAGACAATTCGAGAGGTGTAGAGCTCCGCCAATTGAGCTGCAGTGATTGACTCTTTGATAGGCAGGAAATGAGCCACTTTGGTGAGCTTGTCGATGACAACGAATATAGCATCATTGCCACGCTTGGACATAGGAAACCCAGTCACGAAGTCCATTTCAATGTGGTCAAACTTCCATTCTGGAATGGCAAGAGGTTGGAGGAGACCTGCTGGCCTTTGGTGTTCTGCTTTCACTCTTCTGCAGACATCACATTCATTCACGAATTGAGCGATCTCGCGCTTCATTCGAGTCCACCAATAAGTTTGCTTGAGATCCTGATACATCTTCGTGCTCCCAAGGTGGATAGAGAGGAGAGAATTGTGAGCCTCATTCATGATCACTTTACGAAGTTCACCTTTGGGCACAACAATTTGATCCTCGAAGAAGAGAGTGTCCTTGTCATCAAGTCGGTAGCACTTGTACTTGGACTGACTCTTTGCAATACCAATCTTCACCTTTTTCACCATAGCATCAAGAAGCTGGGCTTGGCGAATCTGGTCTTCCAAGGTAGGAGAAACTTGAAGGTTGGCGAGGAAACCTTGAGGAACAACTTGCAGATTAAGTTTGCGGAAAGCTTCACAAAGCTCGGGTTGATAAGGCTTGAGAATCAGACTGTTGCAATATGCTTTTCTGCTCAAAGCGTCAGCAATCACATTAGCCTTGCCTGGAGTATACTCGATACTCGGATTGTACTCTTGAATCATTTCGACCCATCGAGTCTGCCTGAGGTTGAGATTAGGCTGAGTGAAGATGTACTTGAGACTCTTGTGATCAGTGAAAATGTCCACTTTCCTTCCCAAGAGAAGATGTCTCCAAGTCAACAATGCGTGCACAACTGCCGCCAACTCGAGATCATGAGTGGGGTAGTTCTTCTCATTAGGCTTCAACTGGCGAGAGGTATAAGCAACAACTTTCTTCTCTTGCATCAGTACAGCACCTAGACCTTGGAGAGAGGCATCACAAAAGACCTCGTACGGCTTGGTTTCGTCAGGCGGAGTTAGAACTGGAGCAGTGATCAATTTCTCTTTCAAAGCGTTGAAAGCGATATCACATTCCGGAGACCAAGCGTACTTGACGTGCTTCTGAAGAAGATTTGAGAGAGGCTTCGCGATCTTGGAAAAGTTTTCAACGAATCTTCGGCAATATCTTGCAAGACCGAGGAAGCTACGGAGTTGCTTCACATTCTGAGGAGGTTCCCAATTAACGATTGCAGACACCTTCTCAGCATCCACGGAAATGCCTTGGCAGAGATGATATGGCCGAGATAAAGAACCTCATCGAGCCAAAATTCACATTTGGAGAACTTGGCATAGAACTGATGTTCCCTGAGCTTGTCAAGAACCAAACGCAAGTGCTTGGCATGATCTTCCTTGTTCTTCGAGAAAACCAGGATGTCGTCGAGATAGACCAAAACAAAGTCGTTGGTGTAGGGGTTGAAGATGAAGTTCATCATGTGAGAGAACGTCGGAGGAGCGTTGGCGAGGCCAAAAGACATAACAGTGTATTCATATGACCCATAGCTTGTTCTGAACGCCGTCTTTGGAATATCTTGCTCACGAATGCGAATTTGGTGATAACCCATATGGAGGTCAAGCTTGGAGAATACTTGGGCACCCTTGAGTTGTTCAAACAGCTCATTAATGTTGGGAAGTGGGTATTTGTTCTTGATGGTCTTCTTGTTCAATGGACGGTAATCAACACAAAGTCGGTCCGTTCCATCCTTCTTCTTCACAAAAAGAACACCACAACCCCATGGAGAAGTACTAGGCCAAATGAGACCCATTCTTTCTTGCACATCGAGTTGTTTCTTCAACTCCTTCAACTCTTCGGGGCCGAGCTTGTAAGGCCATTTGCACACAGGTTCCGTACCGGGCTCAAGTTCAATAACAAATTCAACCGGCCGGTTTGGAGGCATGCCTGGGAGTTCTTCAGGGAAGACATCTTGATATTCGCAAACAACCGGAATCTGCGAAATAGCATCCAATTCACCCTTCTCATTGAGAGAGAACAACCGGATGGTATTATCCCGAGCAGCAAAGACAATCACTTCCTCAGACGAATGAGTCAGTTGAATCTGCCTGGCTGCACAATCCAGCTGAGCTTTATGTTTAGAGAGCTAGTCCATCCCAAGAATAAGATCGATATCAGAATTACCAAGAATCATCGGGGACTTCATAGTTAGCAAGCAAGCATCTGCTCGGAGAGACGACTGCTAATGGCTTATGCATAACTTGAGAAAACCACCCGTGCTTAGATGCAAAAGGCTTCGAGATGAAACAATGCGATGCACCTGTATCAAAAAGTACTTTTGCGGGAACATCGTTAACAGGAAGGTTACCCATGATCACATCTGACGAATCCTCTGCCTGAGCTGCATTCACCATATTGACCTTGGCGTGCTTGGGATTATGCTTGACCACAGCTGTACTTGCCGATCTGACAGGAGGAGGAGGAGGAAGACTCCTCTGGTTGAAACACTTGTTGGCATAGTGACCCTTCTGTTGGCACTTGTTGCACGTGACCTCTGAGAGCAGACGGTGATACGGAGCACTTGATCTTGGAGCTTGAGACGAAGTCTTGTTCTGAAAGCCTGGGTTGGGTGGGTGGGATGAACCACTGCCACCTTTGCTCTTCTGTTGATACGGCTGACGGAACGGAGGAGGAGGAAGCCAATACTTCTGCTGCTTGGCCACTTGAGTAGAGGAAGAAGGCGTAGTGTATCTGACTCGCTTCCGGGAAGCATCACACCTTAGCTGAGCAGCCTCTTGCTTCAGTGCCATGTTGTAGAACTCATCGTATCTCAGCGGCTCGAAGAGGACAAGAGCGAGCTGAATTTCTTCACGAAGACCACCCCTGAACTGATAGATCATGCTCTTCTTATCAGGAACATCCTGCTTGGCAAAACGGGCGAGCTTCTGGAACAACTTTTTGTAGTCATAGACAGACAAAGAGCCTTGCTTCAGATTGCGGAATTCTTCACGTTTGCTTTCAGTCACACTTTGAGGAATGTGATGAGCTCGAAAATCACGACGGAAATCATCCCAAGTGATCAAACGTCCACCTCTGGAATCCCGGTACTGCTGAAACCACTCTGCGGCCTGATCCTTGAGCTGGAAAGACGCGAACTTGACGAAATCTTCAGGTCTGACATTGCTACATTCAAAATGCTTGCCTAGATCGACTAACCAATCATCAGCATCGGTAGCCTCAATGCAGTTACTGAACGTCTTTGGACCATTTGCGAGGAACTGATTAAGAGTTGCAAAATGGTTCTGGTTGTTGCCTTGATTCGCTTGACTGCTTTGATTCCGCTCTTGGATAATTTGCATGATCAGCTGTGTATTTGCATTAGTAGCAGCCATCACAGCTTGCCATGCTTCTGGAGGAGGCGGAGGTGGCGGAGGATCTTGATTCTGGTTCTGACTGGTGCTCTTAGCGGGAGCCATCCTGAAGAGGTTGACCACCGTTAGCACACAAATAGAGAAATATTGAAGGCGAAACCAACGGAATGAAAATTGCAACATAAAGTCTTCACATCCGAACAAAATGAACGAATGCACTTCTCTTGAAGTGGTCACCTATTCCTAAATTGCGAAGCCACGAAGAATCAGGTAGAAGAGGTACATCAACAAGGGATGGAATCAACATATGACGTCGAAGCAGAACGAATACCACAACTCGAAATAAAACCAAGGGTTGGCTTGCGGAATAAGCCGGAACAAACACATGATAGAAATTTCGTCCGAAGTGTTCGTGGTAGGACCTACACGGGCTCGACCGTACAGCACCATCATGTACAAGGCAGTGCAGATGACATACGAAGCGTCCCCGAGTCAGCATAGCCAAGGACTCTTTAAGACACAACGAGGCCACTGTAAAATCGACCGTGAATAGGCGAAACACTAGACTTCGAACCCCAATTTCATATCACACATCTGTTGGAAAGATATCCTAAGGCTACTTGAATTAACACCTATGAAACTCCCGAAACTTTCCGGTTATGCAATCAGGTGTTGGGATACAGGGGAAGCATAATATCTCACCCAAGCTAGCAAATCCTACATCCAGCTGCATCCATCCTTCAACACATAACCAAGAAACCTTCGGAAACCATCTACCTCAACCTTTGAAAAGCATCCGTTATACAAGTTATGGCGATACTCCCGAACTCCCGCCCCAGTACTGGGTGGCGTCGAGGTTATCTCACCAACGAACTGCATAAAGGAGATTTTCGATGTCGCGCACATATCTCAAGTATGCCAGAATTGCAACGATAGAATTATGATGACAACACCTCAGAGCTCAACTCCCTGGGACACTTCCACTAAACCCCTGACAGGAGGCACCAAGACAGTATTCTCATCATAAGCCATCGGAACAAAACCAAGATACTCGTGTGATCCTAAAAAAAATTTTAGTGAAATTTGAGAAGAGAAGAGTCAAAACTCTACGTTAGGATGCCTTACCAGAGCGATGAGGAGACTGGGAAGTAAAAAGAATTCATAAGCTCTCCGATATATAATTCCTAAAGACTCAAAACATTTTTCTAGACACAACTCGGCTGCTAAAAACGATCAAGCAATGGGGCTCCTAAGGTCGGGGAAGGCTCTGATTACCAACTTGTAACGCCCTCGATGCTGCTATGTCTCGCACGTGTCGAGGCACGACTTAGAGACATAGGCGCATGGAAAGCAATGTCACAAGTCGGGAATCATTACACAACCCATGTACATATATAACATAAAGGGGAATAATAGTATAGTTGGCTTACACTCGCCATGTCACATCAAAGTACATAAATAACATCCATCATACAATCACTCATGGCCCGACTATGGCGCCAAAATAGAAAAAGACCCCCAACAAGCGACTAAACCCTGAATCGAACCCCGAATAGGCATCCCTACTGATCATCAGGAAACGACACATAGTAACGCTGAGAGTCCTCGTCGTACTCCCACTTCAGCTCGAGCGCGCCATCCGGAGAAGTATCATCGGTCCCTGCATCTGGTGTAATAGTAATCTGTGAGCCAGAAGGACTCAGCAATCTCGCACCCTCGCGATCAAGACTATTTAAGCTTAATAAGTAGGAAAGGGGTAATGTAAGTGGAGCTGCAGCAAGCGACTAGCATATATGGTGGCTAACTTATTCGCAAAGGAGAGCGAGAAGAGAAGGCAAAGCACGAGCGGAAAAACTATATGGAGGAGCCTACGCAAACATAACTCCAACGCCGTGTCCACTTCCCGGACTCCGCCGAGAAGAGGCCATCACGGCAACACACTCGGTTGATTCATTTTAACTATTTAAGGTTCAAGTTATCTACAACCGGACATTACCAAATTCCCATGTGCCCATAACCGCGGGCATGGCTTTCGAAAAATCAATCCCTGCAGGGGGGGTCCCAACTTAGCCCATAACAAGCTCTCACGGTCAACGAAGGAATAGACCTCCACCCAGGACACACCGATCAGACTCGGTATCCTGGTACAAAAAGATGATTCGACAGGTCAAAACTAGTCCAGCAACACCGCCCGAATGTGCCGACAAATCCCGATAGGAGCTGCACATATCTCTTTCTCAGGGCACACTCAGATTGTCTAAACTTCCGGTATGCCAGCCCAGAGTTGCCCCTGGTGGCCACCGGCGGCTGATGTTCCGGACCAACACACAGAGGGGCACTGGCCCGTGGGGGGCTAAAATAAAGATGACCCTCGGGCTCCGGAAACCCAAGGGAAAAAGGGGTAGGTGGCAAATGGTAAAACCAATGTTGGGCATTGATGGAAAAGCTTTAATCAAGGCGAACTATCAAGGGGTTCCCGTTATAGCCCAACCGCGTAAGGGACGCAACAATCCGGGAACATAACACCGATATGACAGAAACTAGGACGGCAAGAGTGGAACAAAACACTAGGCGAGAGGCCGAGCCTTCCACCCTTAACCAAGTATATAGATGAGTAAAGATAACATGGCAATATAATGATATCCCAACAAGTAAATAAATGTTTCAACAAGGAACGGCTCCAATCTTCACCTGCAACTAGCAACGCTATAAGAAGGGGCTGAGCAAAGCGGTAACATAGCCAATCAATGGTTTGCTAGGACAAAGGTGGGTTAGAGGCTCGATCATGGCAATTGGGAGGCTGACAAGCAAGTGGTAGGCATCGTAGCATTGGCAAAGCAAAAGAGCGAGCAAACTAGCATAGCAAAGATAGTAGTGATTTCAAGGGTGTGATCATCTTGCCTACACAGTTGTCAGAATTGACTGGATCCTCAAAAGCAAACTCCACGGGCTCCTCGTTAGCGAACTCGTCTCCCGGCTCTACCCAACAACACAAACAAGCAACAAGGATACAATCAACCACGTGCAAGGGCAACCAATAAGATGCGAAGATGATATGCTATGCGGGATGCGATGCGGGATGCAAAATGCAAGACGTGACAGGAAATGCATGAACCTGGCCTCAACCTGGAAAACCAAGTGTGCCACTGGATAGAGGGGAAGAAATCCCCTGAAAATGATATAAAGATCATGGCAATCGGAGCTACGGTTTGGAAATGGCAAGCGTTTTACTAAACGAACCGATCTGCGATTTACAGCAAGTAGGCTCCTAAATGCAACAAAATGAACATGCTACAGCCACCAACCATGAAAACAAATTGCATGGCAGTGATGTACTCAAGAAGCTGAACAAATCACCAGGACTGAGGCATTGGCAAATTCATCCATTAAGGGCTTCAAACAAGCATGGCAAAACTGAATAAGCAAAACAGATTTTAGACTTAGCGAAATTAACGCTAGTCTGAAATTTCAGACCACGATGCTTTCTTCGGAGCAGCAAAACAACATGAAGCAAAACCTGAACATGGCAAGTAAGCGCATGGCATGGAGCTACTCAACAAACTTAACAAAACACCCAAAATGACCTGGGGCCAAAAGGGATCACAAAATACTCTACCGAGCACACGAACATCGATGAAACACAATCAGTTTTCAGACTTGGTGAAAACTGGGACATGCTGAAATAATAACTCACGGAGGCATGTAAACGAGCTTGATGCACTCACTACGGTGCAATTCATGGCAAGGCAAGCATATATCCATTAAGAAGGCACAAAATGCTAGCTAGACATGGCAAGAACAATGGCATAGCATGCATGGATCACTAGCAATAGCTCCGGCAAAATCGCAAAAGAGTTCACGATCTGCCCAAAACAACAACTATGCAAAAGTTGAGCTCGATTGAGTCAACCTAGGGTGCTCCAACAAAACAAGTAAAGACATGGATGGATTAAACACAACAAGCATAACAAATCACTCTTACTGATCATCCTCAAAAGAGGCACGGATCACTAGGAAACAAGCTGGACATATAGCATCGTGAACTAAAACATCCCAGACTTAGTGATTTTCACTAAGTCCCTGAAATCAGTAAACTCATGTACCCCTCTTTGCAAGCTTGCACAAGACAACACACACATCCTAAAAATGCATGGGAGGCACCTCTGGAAAGAAGACAACATGCTTAACAATTCATCCCAAAGGGGCACAGGCATATCATGCACGGATTAAACATGGCAAAAATGACAAAAGTGCATGTTGAACTAACGGATCTGCAATTTAACTCATGATGCCTCCTTCCAACAGCATTTTGGGCACCAAGATGACCTCAAATGCAAATGATGCAATGGAATGAAATGATGTACTTGTCGAGACGAAGATTTTGATATCTCATATTCCCAAATCGGAGCTACGGTTGCGGAGACATCGTCAGTCAAACATCGCACGAAAATCTGGACTTAGAGGAGAAAGTCAACGGGGGGGGTTAGGGTTTACTGTAGCTGCGACCGGATCTGGATCGGGCGTGCTCGGGGCACTGTAGCGGTGGCGGCGGAGGCGAGGTCGCCGGCGTCGAGCGCGGACGCCGAGGCGAGGAGAAGGCGGCGGGGCGGCGTGCTTGGTGCGGCAGGGCGGCGAGGAGCCCGGCTCCGGTGGCGGCCGGCTCTTGCGACGACGAAGACCGGCGCCGGCGGCGAGCTCCCGCGGCGGAGTGGCGGCCGGCGTCAGAGGGGAAGGGCGCGCGGCGATGGGCTGGCGGCGGCGACCGGATCGGGCCGCGGGGGCCCCGAATGGGCCTTGCGGGCTTCGGCGGCGGGCGGCAGCGGCGCGCCACGTGGCAGCTTGCCACTAGTGCGGGCGGGCGGCGGCGATGTGTCCGGTGCGGCCGGACGTGTCCGACGCGCCGGCGGGGATTTTTTTAGGGTTTCGGGGGGAGGGAGAGATCCGAAAAACGGGGGGTCTATTTATAGACCTAGAGGGAGCTAGGAGAGTCCAAATGAGGCGCGGTTTTCGCCCACACGATCGTGATCGAACGACCCAGACGATGGAGCAGAGTTTGGTGGGTTTTGGGCCAACTTGGAGGGGTGTTGGGCTGCACACACACGAGGCCTTTTCGGTCCCTCGGTTAACCGTTGGAGTATCAAACGAAGTCCAAATGACCCGAAACTTGACAGGCGGTCTACCGGTAGTAAACCAAGGCCGCATGGCAAGTCTCGGTCCAATCCGGAAATGTTTAATCCCCACACACGAAAGAAAGCTAGAAATGGCCACCGGAGGAGAACGAAGCGCCGGAATGCAAAATGGACAACGGGGAAAATGCTCGAATGCATGAGTTGAACATGTATGCAAATGCAATGCACGAGATGACATGATATGAGATGCACGAAAACAAAACAACACACGGAGACAAAGACCCGAACCCGATAATTAAATATAACTTAATGCCGGAAACGGCAAGAGTTGGAGTACAATGGGGAAGGATACATATGGGGCGTTACAACTTGCTTCCTACATTCCGCTTTGTTCGGCTAGATGTGCAAATGGAGAACCACTGTGATTGTGCTTCCAGCTCACATGGTTAAGCACCTCAGTGGAGAAAGCCGAAAACTGACTGTCATAATAAGCGTAAACTGGTCAGCAATCCGATGACAGTGTTAAATGACTGTCCATTCATAACATTGGCCGAAGTGTTTATGGCTTGACCTCGACTGTCACCGAACATTACCGGGGGCTAGTAACTGGCCTCCCAAACTAAATCCTCAATATTTTGCTCTTACATTAGAGCTGAGGTTTAATGATCATGCTTAGCATGACAACCCAAAGAAAGGAACCGATAGCGGGACTATTTTCTTTGGAAGACATTTCTTTTGTTAAACAGTAATATAACTCTCTGCGTACCTTTGTTTATAAAACCGTATGGCCAGATTGCCTTGTTTGTTGTAAATCTTTGCCCTCATAAAGGCTTTATAAAGTAGGACAAACACTCCTCGGCTACTGCCGAGGAGGTGGAAGCCGATGGTCGGTCAACAAAGTTTTGTACAATGCGGGTCCGAGCATTAATGACGTAAAGTACTTGGATACATATAGTCATTACACATAATTTGTGATTTTACTATGGATATTGATCCTTAATTCGGCCACCTATGCCCGCATTAAGGCTCGGGGGCTACTGGGCTTCGGGCTTATTATTTACAAATATTAAAGGGGCACATTGATCCCCTGATCTGGTGTTACCACCCGACCAGTGTCTCGGGGGCTACTGCATTGCTTGTCCAATGCAGAAAATTTTATGTGCAATATAGTTTCCGAGGAGATTTTGATCCTCAGGTTGGTCGGCCGCACCCAACGTGAGTCTCGAGGACTGAGCACGCCGCTTTTAGTGTTCCGAAGTATTCTGCCGAGCTTGGACTTGATCCTCAGGCCGATTTTGCAAATCAACCTGAGTCATCCTTCAGGTGCATCTCGGGTTTTAGACCGATACACACCTTGACGGCTACTGGCTATATATCTCGGCAGAGAATAAATTGCACCAATAAAAATATTCACAAAAATCAGCCCACATTCGGGGTGGTGCACCACCTCGGAAGCAGCCCGGCATAAAGCTCGGGCGCTAGTGGATGCCTCCATAGAGGGAATTTCCGGCATTAAGCTCGGCTAAACTCCTTCAAACTTCTTTGAACCAAGGTGATTTACGACACCTCGGATATAGTCCGGCGTTGGAGCTCGGATACAGTCCGGCGTTCGAGCTCGGATATACAGTCCGGCATTGGAGCTCGGATACATAGTCCGGCGTTGGAGCTCGGATACATTGCGGCATTAAAGTTGGGAAGCGGTCCGGCGTTGGTGCTCGGTTGCAAAAGATACCTCGAATACAGTCTGGCGTTGGAGCTCGGACGCAAGAGGACGCTGCCACCCGGGAACAACTTCAAACCCGAGGTGTGGCATAAAAATAACAAGGCATTGGTAAAGGCCGGAAACTTAAAGGGGCTCCTCGGATACCCGACGTGTAAACTCGTCGAATGCATTTCGGCGATCCTCAAGATCGAAGATAAAGAAGATTTCTTGAACCAGTTTTCAAGACCGACGACCGAAGATGAAGAATAGTTTGGAAGAATCGAGGAGCATCCCTAACTTGAAGACCTGTTCAGGGGGCTACTGACGGTGTCCTGGACTAAGGGGTACTCACCATGTCGTCTCCCGATCTATTAGATTGGGCCGAGGCCCCCCATGGCCGTATACTCATGGGCCAGTTCGGACAGCTGCCGCATACAAGGAAGATTCCATAAAGACTTGGCGATCAAGACAAGGACTTCTCCCCACTGGCGTATTCGGCTAGGACTCTTGTTAACCTAGGCCTCTGGTGCATTATATAAACCAGGGCCAAGCTAGTCGATAACATACACATCAACAATCATACCATAGGCTAGCTTCTAGGTTTTAGCCTCTCTGATCTCGTGGTAGATTAACTCTTGTAATACCCATACCATCAATATTAATCAAGCAGGACGTAGGGTTTTACCTCCATCGAGAGGGCCCGCACCTGGGTAAAACTTCGTGTCCCCTGCCTCCTGTTACCATCCGGCCTAGACGCACAGTTCGGGACCCCCTACCCAAGATCCGCCGGTTTTGACACCGACAGCGGGCGTGGCAGCTGTCCGCATGTCCCTACCGGGCACGCCCGGAAACGAGAGGATGCACCAACTCTCGCGGCTAAAATCGTACACTACACAACATCTCTTTGTAGGAGTAGATTAATCTGCCGCTCTCTCTAACACACACATGGTGTTAAACACACACACACACACACACACACACACACACACACACGCACGCACCTTGGTCCCGTTGCACCTTCTAACGTGACTTCTTACACCTAGACGAAGGGAGTAGTAAGTATACGAGATACGGTGGCACACTAACTTAAGTAAAATACAAGTGCCCAAAATTTGTGTGCATGTTATAATAAGGATTCACTTAAAATAGTGCATGAGCGAACAGAGGGATCAATTGCACAGTGTTCCCTAGCAGTAGCGAGATGTATGAGGTAAGATACACCGCTGGCGCTTTTAATTTTTCTTATTAATTTCTTTCTTTCACCCTCTGACTGGTGGGACCCAACATACTACATGGAGAGAGGTAAGGTGACTAAGGCTGCATTATTTCTGCACCACTATGGATAGTCTTACCACCAAAGCCACATGACACGATTATGATTGAAATCCCAATGACTCCCACACACAAAAAAAACACGACATGCTTGTCACACAAATGCAGGAATGTATAAAAGGTTATTTCCCTCTCATTGAACATAACGGGAGGGTTGTGTAGCTGGTTAGCCTGTTCGCTCTCTCTCTCTCGCCCTCTCCCGCTGGAGCCTTAGCGCTTGTAGTTGCTCTCTTCACACTCTATCGCCCTCTCCAGATCTAAACAAGACTTTGTTGGCCTCTCTCTCCCCTCACTGCTGCTCAAAGAGCCGGCAGGATCAGTCCCCCGGGAAGGGAAGGAGGCTTAACGCTGTCGCCATCGGTGAGGGACTACCAGCGCAGCTGTTCACTTTCCACCCAGCGGCGGCGCGGGAGGGCCTCCGACCCCTTCTTCTTCGCCGCCGTCCCATCGCCCACCGAACCACGCCCCAAGAACCTTAAGGTATAATTTATTTACTCCACATGCATTGCTCTAGCTGCATGTATACCATGAATCTAGGACGTGGTTCAAAGAGGAAAGGAGTGTGGGACAGCAGTGGGAAAAGTTGTATATAACATGAATCTAGGACGTGGTTCAAAGAGGAAATGAAGGGGGAAAGTTGTATAGCATTAATCTAGGACATGGTTCAAAGAGCAAAGGAATGGGGGAAAGTAGTGGGGAAAGTTGTACCGCATAAATCTAGGACGTGGTTCAAAGAGGAAAGGAAGGGGTGAATGTACTAGTTCAAAAAGGAAAGGAAGGAACAAGGCTGTAGAATTTGAGCAGGACTAGATTTGCTGCGCTCACATAGGGAAAGGCGTCTAAAGATAACAAAACTGGGACCAACACAAATATGCTCCTTGGTTGCTTGTTCTTTGTTGCAACAGACTGTGCATGACCACGGTACATCGGTCGATGCACATGGTGCTGGTGCGTCCACTGTCCCGTGCAACTCATTAGCTGTTGTTAATCTAAGGCCCTGTTTGGTTAAAAACTCCCTAGTCCCTACCTACTGGGTTCCAGGGACTAAACATGGACTAGAGGTTATTAAATGACATGCTAAAATACCATGTTACCCCTAGTAATGAACTAATAGAGACAAGGTGCGATGCGTGGCAGGGGAAACTGTTGGAAAAAGTCCCAAAAAGACTCCCTCGGGGTCTTCTTTCTTTAGTCCCAAATGCCCACTTTTAGTCACTAAAAGTCCCTCCTCTTTGGTTTAGATGGGACTAACACGGAGTTTTTTTAGTCCCTATACCAAAATGTCACTATAAACAAACACCCTCTAATAATGCCGCTGGAAAATTGATGCAATGCCACAGTTAAAAGCAAATTACATGTTTAACGAATTTTATTGTTAATATAATCTCTATGTTAATATTAATCAATGCCACCGTTTGAGAAATGCTACTGTCTTGCTTTCTTTCCCATTTAGATAAGGTAGATGCTTCTTTTTGTTGGCTTCTGTGTCATCCACCGTTATTGACCACTAATTGTTTCCTTTGCACCTCTGTGTAAACAGGGTTATCTGCTTCACCTCGTTGCCATTGTGACCTTTTGTTGCACTGCACAAAACACTTTTATTTTAAGAGTGTTTTGTGCAGTTCAACCAAAATGTCACACCGACAATGTTGCTTCATTGCTTGATCTTAGTGGAACTGCACAAGAGGAGATCTTACTTCCTATCCGTTAAGGAGAATTTGGTTCAGATCTTCTTCTTGTGAGTTGTTTGAATTCCGCATCATGAGAGGTCAGTACTAGCCTTCTTTCACATGATTCCATCCATATGATTAAGCTTTGTCATCTCTATTGGTGTTGTGCTACTGTTTAGATACTGTCATGAAAAAGTGGTATTGTCCTTGAGAAGTGCTTCATTTGTGTTGTTTTAAATATTTCCTTTCCTTTTTTTCGAGAAAATAGTGATGCTAGCATTTAGTAGTCCGCTTGTCTTTGCACAATAGGATCATCTTCCTCTGAAGAAGAATATGGAGTACGTGAAGTGACTAGTTCCGATTATGCTAGGATGAAGAAGCCATGTCTATTTTATCATCAGAAGGAGCAGTTGAAGGATGGTTACATTACTCCCCACAAGACCAAACTAACTTTAGGTCAGAAGGACTGGCAAAATCTCCATTTTTTTGTTGTGATGCGCGAGTACAGTGTTGTTCTAGGATTCTTTCTGGTGAGTTCCATTTTTCTAAAAGTGTGCTCTACATGGACCATGTATGTACCTGTTGAAACCATCAATTCATAGTACAGTTTGCTCTATACTAATCACTTTTTTGTATTTGTGCAAACAGGGGTGCTCAGCTTGATTTCAATGGGAACTACACAAAATGTTCATGAATACATCGAATCATTCATTTCCACCACAATAAAGGAGGTGCCGATAAGTTCAAGGCGTTGCAACATATAAGGGCGAAATCATACAAGCTACGTGTGAATTTGGTTGATTTTGGTGGAACTGTACAAAAAGAATAGCTGGATTATTTAGCACGAGGTGCCATGTCAATGTCTGAACTAATGGCAAACCCTGCCCATTCCCAAACAATAGGCATTTGATATTTTGGAATGGGACAACCTTGTCAAATTTTGCTCATTGATTTTAGCAAGACATGCGTTTGATATTTTCGAATGGGATGCCCTTGCTGTCAGCAGCGGCGATCAATTTTTTCTATATTCTTTAGTTGTGAAGTAAATATTGCCTCTAACATGTTAGTCGCTGAGATGCATAATCATCGATTGTTTTGAATGTTCTCAATGAATTGCCAGGCCTGTGTGTTTGATTGCAATGTACAGAAACGCTAAAAACATGCTCAAACTCTTTGTACTCCTTCTGTTCCTTTTTACTTCGCACATTGTGAAAGTGCACACTTTTTTATATAAGATTGGTCAAAGTAGAGATACTTTGACTGCAGACAAAACTTGTATGCAGACTAGAAAGGACCGGAGGGAGTACATGTGAAACTGCTGCAAACGAGGTGATCACCGTGGGAATAATGCTAGTACATATTGTTTTGCATGTTCATCCAATGCCAGTGATATAGGAATTCGAACTAATTGAAATAAATTCATTCATACACGGCCGGATTTCATATAAACATGCCAGATTTCATTACATTTCATACATTCTTCAACTAAAAAGGGGTGCGCTGGAAGTATCATTAATTAACCGAAGCTACCCACATGTGTCCCGCTGAGTGGAACAGAAGCTTCAGTGACTTAACTGCAGGTGCAGTTGCGTAACTGACATGTGGCCTGTTGGGGCCACGTGTTAGTCAGCCAACTGCACCAGCAGTTAAGTAGAAGCAGCGTTATTCTCTAGCAGAACTCCCCGACTCCACGTCGCCGCCAAGAAGCTAACCAGCCATCAATGGTCAACCCGCCTAGCTTGGCTTCAACAGGAGGGTAGCAGCGGTGGCCTTACTTCGACCCGAGCGGTGGTGACCTACCGTGTTCTACTCTTCCTTGTTTTCTGTGTGGCGCGGCCTCGTTGGCAGCGGGGCGGGGACTCGGCGGAGCCGGCGATGTCCTCTGTCTCGTTGCCGGCGGGCGGCGCCTCAGCGGAGCGTTGGAAATCCTCCCTCGTGTTGCCGGCAGGGTGGGGCCTCGGCTGAGCCGGCGATGTCCTCTGCCTCGTTGTTCGCGGGGGTGGGGCCTCGGTGGAGCCGGCGGTGTCCTCTGCCTCGTTGTTGGCGCCGCGGGGCCTCGGCGGAGCAGGGCCTCGTCGACGCCAGCGGAGCGGGGGCTCGTCGGAGCCGGCATTGTCCTGTACCTCATCCTCGGTCTCGCCAAATAGCGCCTCACCCGCTTCATCGCCCTCTTTGCTAGTCTCTTTGTAGACGGCCACAGCCTCCGCTGCCCGCATGCGGTCCCACCAGCGCTCGAGGCGGCCCTTGTGGGCGGAGCGGTATGAGTCGAGAAGCGCCTCCTGCTCCGCCCGCTCCGCGGCGATCTGCTCCTCCGCCTGCAGGTGCTCCTGGAGGAGATGGTGGTTGTAGGCGGCGTCGGCCTACGCCTCCCAGAACTGCTCCTGACGCATCTGCCTCACACTGTCCATTTATTGGGCATGGGCCTCGCTGATGGTCATGGTGCAATGCACCGGCGAGGATGGCGTGGAGGAGGGGGTTGGCGCTGGATTGTCGACTACCATGTTCTCCATTGGGACGTCGTCGTCCTCCGGCTGCCTGCCGGCCAGCCGGTCGGCAGCAATGGCTGCCATCTCCTTGTGGTCCGTCGTCCGCCCATCCCGAAGAGCGCTGCAGTGCGAGGAAGCCATGGTGGGCAGTAGTGGTGTGGACAGGAGAAAGGGAACGTATGCGGATGACTGCGGTTATGGCCGGCGCAGCAGTTTATATAGCAATGGTGGGCAGGCGGAGGGACGGACGTGTGGCGCCGGAGTAGCCGCCTCGGCAACCGCGTATCATTAATGTGGGCGGCAGATGGACGGACAGACGACACTTGTGTCGTTTGAAGGCGGAGCAATCCCCTGCACCGGGAAGCGGGGCAGGCGGCGCTGACTGTTTCGGGCGGAAAGCGCGCACGGGCGAGGAGATGACTTTACTTGGAGAGGATGGCAATGGGGACCCACCAGGTCCATAGCCTCACGTACGCAAGTGCCTCCTTATTATATATATATATGTATAAACTATACTCCCTCCATCTAGGTGAATAAGTCATATTAGAAGGTGCATCACGACCTAGATGCAAGCAGATTGGTGGAAAAGAAGAATATTTCTCTCTTCTAAATACAACATTTAATCACAACAGTTAAGAGGATGCCTTGTTAGCTACCCATGCAGGCCATCGTAATTCATAGCATGCAAAGCGCTTTTATTTCTTGCCTAATTACCGCATGGACGTGCTGCATGCATTGGTCCTTGCCCGAGCAAAAAAAAGGGAGGAAAGGGGTTTCCACGGGAGACAATGAGGCAGAGGTGGAAGCGCTCGCTGGAGTTATTTATTTTGCTTCCCCCTGGTTTCCTGACATCACGGTCCCACACCATTATCAACCTATGTAGTACTAGTCAATAAACGAGAGAATTGCACAAGAAGCAGCCGACAGTTGTTATTCTCCGCCCCAGCTATACTTTTTTTAGGAATACCCAGGCAAGGTCAAGTTGTTATTCTCCGCCCCGCTGGGCTGCAAATCTTTCCTAGGAGGGGTGCATTAGGCTTCACAAGAAAATGGGCTTTAAGAAATAATAAATGGGATGTAATTATAAAAACTAAGTAGTAACTATAAAAAAATGCACCAAACATGTGATTACTTTATAAAATATTATTTTTGGATATCGAAAATTTTAATTTCATTAATTGTTGCGAGCGCAATGTTTCGTTGGATTTTTACGTAATATAAATTTATATTGAAATTGTATTTAATCTGACTAGAAATTTCGGGATAAAAATATTTCGGATCCCATCAAAACGTGGGAAATTTTATTGAATTTTTTTTTGAACAGTTGGTTGAAATGGGCTGTACTTTTAACAAACTGTAAATGGGCTGTAATAAATTCCATTAGAATTCAAAAATGGGCTACACATTCTTACAAATCTCAAATGGCCTATAAGTTCTCTGCCACACACTTCTGGCCTTACTAAGTTGACGCGTCCCCTAAAAACCAGAGTTGACGCGTATGCAAGGCTTTGTCAACTTATAGTCAACACACGGTTCTAGCAGCAGTGGCCGTTGTATGTCCATCCAACGGATGCCGTGCTTCTTCTTCAATCTCGGATATTCTAGCTTCACCCGCCCAAAAATTTATTCCTCCCCCTAACATCTGGGGAGCATCATTTCGAAAGGTGACCTGTGGGCCTACTAAGTTGACGTACCAAGGGCTTTGTCAACTTAGTCAATATAAATAATTCTAGCTGCAGTGACCGTATGATGTCCATCCAACGGCCGTAGTGCTTCTTCAACCTCTGGTCCTCTTGCTCCAGCCGCCCAAAGCACCGCCGGTCGTGCCGCCTGCTCCTGCCTCCCGTGGCCGGCTGTGCTGCCGTCGAGGCCTCACCGCCCCCTACTATTCCCACCGCTGGCCAGGCCCTGCGGCGACGACAGCCTCACACTGCAGCCGAACGAGTGAACCCTCATACTCCTCTCCGCGTGGGCATCCACTCCCGCGTCTTCACCGGCTCCGCGTCGTCCCCTTCATAGGCCTCGCCGTCATCCACCGCCCTGTTGCTCACGGCGCGGTGGTGTCAACGTGGAAGGAATGGCTTCCATCGGACGTGGACTGTACGTGGAGAGGCTGACAGCTGGGTCCATGGCGGCAGCAAAGAAGTGCCTCCTTATTACGTGGAAAACCATGATTCCTCCACCTGACAGCAGGGACCCACCGGACGGGCCACCAGTATTTTGCAAAAAAAAATCGTTTCCCCCTGACTGTTGGGACCCACCGGACGGGCCACCGTATTTCACGAAAAAAAACGTTCCCCCCGCTGTCAGCTCGGACCCACCGGAAGTGCCTCCCTATTACGCACAAAAAAATGAGTACTCCCCCGGCTAGCTGGGACCCACCTTGCTGGGAGGCTGACTTGTGGGCCTACTAAGTTGAAGGGGACAAAGGGCTTTGTCAACTTAGTCAATATGAACGATTCTAGCTCCAGTGACCGTACGATGTCCATCCAACGGCCAAAGTGCTTCTTCAACCTCTGGTCTTCTTGCTCTAGGCGCATGCTCCTGCCTCCCGTGGCCGGCTGTGCTGCAGCAGAGGCCTCACCGCCGCCTACTATTCCCACCGCTGGCCAGGCCCTGCGGCAACCGCAACATCACACCGCAGCCGAACCAGTGAACCCTAGTAGTCCTCTCCGCGCGGGCTTCCACTGCCGCGTCATCCCCTTCCTAGGCCTCGCTGTCGTCCACCACCGTGGTGCTCTCCGCGCGGCGTGGTCAATGTGGTCAAGGAACGACTTCCATCGGAAGAGTACTGTACATGGAGAGGCTGACAGCTGGGTCCACGGCCACAACCCAGTTTTTTTGTGATTTGCCAAGTAAGTCGCTTTGTGAGGCTTGTTGGGCTGCAAATCTTTCAAGACGAGGAGAGCTTTCATTCGCCTGGCCGAGAAAATGGCCCATCAAAAATCAGAAATGGGTTGTACATTTTTAAAACACATCAAACCGGCAATTAGTTTCAAATATCTTTTTTTTCATTTCAAGATTTTAAATTACATTAATTTTTATGCGTGAAGAATTTGTTGGATTTTATATTGATATACATTTATTTTTAAAATCAGTTTGAATGTGAGTCGAAATTTTGGGATTAAAAACAGTTCAGACCGCACCGAAATATGCAAAATTTCGTATAATTTTTTAACCTTTGCCACAATATGGGCTGTAATGCTAACAAAAAGAATATGGGCTCCAAAAAACCTTAAGAATTAGCAAATGGGCTGTAAATTATTAGAAATAATGGCAGATGGGTTGTATGCTGTTTTCCATAGATTTGAGACTTTCCTAAAAAAAGGTTGACGCACAAGCACTGACTGTTGGATGTCCATCCAATGGCCGTCGTATTTCTTCAATCTCCGCTCTTCCTGCTCCAGCCGCTCAAACAAGCACCGGCGGGACTGCCTGCTCCCTCCTCATCGCGGCCGGCTGTGCTGCCGTGCAGGCCTCACCGCCCGACCGTACTCCCATCGCTGGCCTAGCCATCCCTCTACTCACCCACACCTGCTGTTATTCTCCGGCGATGGTAGACGAACCAGTAAACCCTCGTATAGTCGTACTCCCCTCCGCGTGGGAAACAACTGCCGAGTCTTCCCAGCCTCCGTGTCGTCCCCTTCCTAGGCCTCACCGTCATCCACCGCCCTAGTGCTCTCGGCGCGGCGTGGTCAATGTGGTCAAGGAAAGACTTCCATCGGACGTGGACTGTACGTGGAGAGGCTGACAGCTGGGTCCACGGCCGCAGCAAGGAAGTGCCTCCTTATTATGCGGAAAATAATGATTCCTCCACCTGACAGCTGGCACCCACCGGATGGGCCACTGTATTTCGCGAAAAAAACGTTTCCCCCTGACTGCTGGGACCCACCAGCTACATCTTCGCACGCAAGGAAGTGCGTCCGGGGGCAAAAAAAATGATTCGCCCCCTGACTGTTGGGGCCCACCAGCTACATCTTCGCAGGCAAGGAAGTGCCTGACAGTCGGGACCCACCTGGTCGAAGCGTACGTAGCGTTGTCATTCTGGTCGTGAACGTGTACGTACATACTGGTCGATGTAGAGGCGCGCACGTGTCGTAGTAGAGACACGCACGTGTCGTAGTAGAGGCGCGCACGTAACATGTACATGTACGTATAGCGGCCAGGGTGCCAGAAATAAAATACGGCCATGTATGTGTACATACGGGCGGGGTCTCGAACGCCTACTCGCGCATACGTACGGCCAGGGCTCGTGTACATTGCTGGGTCGAAACGGAGAAATAGTGTCGTCATGTTCATGGGGAGGCAACGGAATGCGTCGTGTTCATGGGGAGGCAACGGAACGCGTTGGAGCCAACCGGCTGGGTCGGAACGGAATGCGTGGTCGTGTTCATCGGGAGGGCTTGGATGGAACGGGCGATGGAAACAAGGCCTGGTGTACAGCACAACGGAGGAAACGGACCTCCTACGTTCGGAACAGGGTCCTGTTGATCGGGAGGGGTCTGGCGTACCGCAAAACGGAGGAAACGGACCTCCTACTATCGAATCGGGGGTCCTGTTCATCGGGAGGGGTGTGGCGTACCGCAAAACGGACAAACGGACTTGTGTTGGAGCGCTACGGTCGAAACAGGGGTCCTGTTCATCGGGAGGGGTGTGGCGTACTGCGAAACGGGACTCCACGAGATACTGTTCATCTCCACCGTCGACCCCCTCCAGCCTCCACGAGCTACTTTTCATCCACCGTCGACCTCCTCCAGCCTCCACCTACGACTGTTCATCCACGGGCTCCTGTTCATCCAGCCTCCACCGCGCGCTAGTCCACCGGCTACTGTTCAACCAGCCCTCTCCACGGGCTCCTGTTCAACCACCCCTCCACGAGCTACTGTTCATCCTGCCCTCCATCGTCTACTATTCATCCTGCCCTCCACGGGGTGGTCCTGTTCATCCAGCCCCAACCGGCTCGATCGATCGGGGTCCTGTTCATCCACCCCCACTGGGAACTATTCATCCACCCCCCCCCCCCGCACGCAATGCTCACTGTTCATCCAGAGGCAGCATCGATCGGCTTCAGTCTTCAGTTAGCAGCAGTAGCGAAGGAATCGCTCGATCGGGTTCAGTTAATAACCATCGATCGATCGCTCGGGTTCACTAACGCATAGCCTGCAGTGCAATCGCTCGGGTTCAGTTAGAGCCCAACGCCTCGCTCGGGTTCAGTTAGAGCCACCGCCTCGCACACACGCGCGTACATGTACGATAGAAACGCGCATCACTCGGCCCCCGACCTCCCACCGTAACCGAGAACTCCCCGAAATTTTCCTCGCCCTCGCTTCTACCATGGATTTTCCCGTCATGGACGGCCCAAAGAATGTCATGCAGCTGCGTCTCCGGCCCGCCCAGGACGAAAAGCCCAATTTCTGTCATGATTTTTTGTCATAGAAGTAGGAGCCCACCACATCTATGATGATACCGGGTTTTGTCACAATTATCGTCATAGAAGTGTCATATGTATGACAAAAATTTTTTTCGTTCGGCCCAAAATGTCACGGATGTGTCTTTTTTTGTAGGGTAGGGTGGCCTTCACGATACAAAGGTTCCTGAGTCATTCTACTAGTTCTAGTAGCCACTCTAATAGCATTATCATTATTCTTATTATTCAATTCATTGAGCAAATCATTTTGAGCTTTAAGTACTTGTTCTACTTGAGTGGTAACCATAGAAGCATGTTTACTAATAAGTTTAAGTTCACCTTTGACATTAGCCATATAATCACCCAAGTGTTCAAGCATATTTGAATTGTATTTCAATTGTTTACCAAAATAAGCATTAAATCTTCTTGCTTAGCCATAAATTTATCAAACTCATCTAAGCATGGGCTAGCAAATTTAGTAAATGAGATTTCAGCTTTATCATATCTATAGAGAGAATTTACCTTTACTACCTGTGTCGGGTTATCAATAGCATGAGTTTCTTCAATAGGTAAAGGATTAAAAACATACGTTCCCTCAACGGGCGGTAAATTAAGACCATGTATTTCTTCAATAGGAGGTAAATTCTTAACATCTTCAGCTTTAATACCTTCTTCTTTCATAGATTTCTGTGCCTCTTGCATATCTTCAGGACTGAGAAATAGAATACCCCTCTTCTTCGGAGTTTGTTTAGGAATATGCTCAGGAATTGGCTCCGGAGGTGTCCAATTATTTTCATTTGTCAACATATTATTCAATAGAATTTCAGCTTCATCCGGTGTTCTTTCCCTGAAAACAGAACCAGCAAAACTATCCAGGTAATCTCTGGAGGCATCGGTTAGTCCATTATAAAAGATATCAAGTATTTTATTTTTCTTAAGAGGAAGGTCAGGCAAAGAATTAAGTAATTGGAGAAGCCTCCCCAAGCTTGTGGGAGACTCTCTTCTTCAATTTGCACAAAATTATATATATCCCTTAAAGAAGCTTGTTTCTTATGAGCAGGGAAATATTTAGCAAAGAAGTAATAAATCATATCCTGGAGACTACGCACAACCAGGATCAAGAGAATTAAACCATATCTTAGCATCACCCTTTAATGAGAACGGAAATATTTTAAGGATATAAAAGTAGCGAGTTCTCTCATCATTAGTGAACAGGGTAGCTATATCATTTAATTTAGGAAGATGTGCCACAACAGTTTCAGATTCGTAGCCATGAAAAGGATCAGATTCAACCAAAGTAATTATATCAGGATCAACAGAGAATTCATAATCCTTATCGGTAACATAGATAGGTGAAGTAGCCAAAGCAGGGTCAGGTTTCATCCTAGCATTTAGAGATTGCTTATTCCATTTAGCTAATAACCTCTTGAGTTCGTATCTATCTTTGCAAGCTAAAATATCTAGAGAAGCTTCTTTATCAAAAACATAACACTCAGGAATAACAGGCAAGTCTTCATCATCAATTTCATCAGTATTATCAGATTCAATATTTTCAATCTCTCTAGCCCTAGCAAGTTGTTCATCAAGAAATTCACCAAGTGGCGCAGTAGTATCAAGCATAGAAGTAGTTTCATCACAAGTATCATGTATAGCAGAAGTGGCATCATCAATGACATGCGACATATCAGAACGAATAGCAGAAGCAGGTTTAGGTGTCGCAAGCTTACTCAAAACAGAAGGTGAATCAAGTGCAGAGCTAGATGGCAGTTCCTTACCTCCCCTCGTAGTTGAGGGATAAATCTTGGTTCTTAGATCTTTCAAGTTCTTCATAATGATAAGCAGATATAAATCCTAAGTGACTCAAAGAATAGAGCGATGCTCCCCGGCAACGACGCCAGGAAATAGTCTTGATAACCCACAAGTATAGGGGATTGCAACCATTTTCAAGGGTAAAGTATTCAACCTAAATTTATTGATTTGACACAACGGGAGCCAAAGAATACTCTCAAGTATTAGCAGCTGAGTTGTCAATTCAACCACACCTGGAAACTTAATATCTGCAGCAAAGTACTTAGTAGCAAAGTAATATGATAGTAGTGGTAACGGTAGCAAAAGGTAACAATAGTAAAAGTAATGTTTTTGGTATTTTGTAGTGATGATAGCAATAGCAACGGGAAAGAAATAAACAAAGAACAATATATGGAAAGCTCGTAGGCAATGGATCGGTGATGGAGAATTATGCCGGATGCGGTTCATCATGTAACAGTCATAACCTAGGGTGACTCAGAACTAGCTCCAGTTCATCAATGTAATGTAGGCATGTATTCCGAATATAGTCATACGTGCTTATGGAAAAGAAGTTGCATGACATTTTTTGTCCTACCCTCCCGTGGCAGCGGGGTCCTTACGGAAACTAAGGGATATTAAGGCCTCCTTTTAATAGAGTACCGGAACAAAGCATTACCACATAGTGAGTACATGAACTCCTCAAACTACAGTCATCACCGATAAGTATCCCGATTATTATCACTTCAGGGTTAACGGATCATAACACATAATAGGTGACTATAGACTTGCAAGATAGGATCATGAACTCTCATATATTGATGAAAACATAATAGGTTGTCAATCCCTTGCAACCAACACGATAAAGGGGTTGTCAATCCCTTCATGACCACTTGCAAAAGTGAGATCTGATAGAGATAATAAGATAAATATTTTTGGTATTTTTACGATATAGATTGAAAGTAAAGATTGTAAAGTAAAATAGATTGGAAACTTATATGATGGAAAATATATCCGGGGGCCATAGGTTTCACTAGTGGCTTCTATGAAGATAGCATAAGTATTACGGTGGGTAAACAAATTACTGTCGAGCAATTGATAGAAAAGTGCATAATTATGAGAATATCTAGGTATGATCATGTATATAGGCATCACGTTCGCGACAAGTAGATCGAAACGATTTTGCATCTACTACTATTACTCCACACATCGACCGCTATCCAGCATGCATCAAGAGTATTAAGTTCATAAGAACAGAGTAATGCATTAGGCAAGATGACATGATGTAGAGGGATAAACTCAAGCAATATGATATACACCCCATCTTTCATCCTCGGTGGCAACAATACAATACGTGCCTTGCTGCCCCAGCTGTCACTGGGAAAGGACACCGCAAGATTGAACCCAACGCTAAGCACTTCTCCCATTGCTAGAAAGATCAATCCAGTAGGCCAAACCAAACTGACAATTCAAAGAGATTTGCAAAGATAACAAATCATACATAAATAATTTCAGAGAATAATCAAATATTGTTCATAGATAATCTTGATCATAAACCCACAATTCATCGGATCTCGACAAACACACCGCAAAAAGAATTACATCGAATAGATCTCCAAGAAGATCGAGGAGAACTTTGTATTGAGATCCAAAGAGAGAGAAGGAGCCATCTAGCTAATAACGATTGACCCGAAGGTCTGTGGTAAACTACTCACACATCATCGGAGAGGCTATGGTGTTGATGCACAAACCCTCCGTGATTGATTCCCCCTCTGGTGGACCTCCGGAAAAGGCCCCAAGATGGGATCTCTTGGGTACAGAAGGTTGCGGCGGTGGAAATAGGGTTTCGTGGTGCTCCTGGATGTTTTCGGGGTATATGGGTATATATAGGAGGAAGAAGTATGTCAGTGGAGCTGTGAGGGGCCCACGAGGGTGTAGCGACCAAACCTCAAATGGTCGAGTCTTTGTGGATCAGTGTCATCCCTGGATCAGTAATGCTGACACGCATAGTACTAGAGGATTTATAACAGAGTAGCAATCACACACTTATTACATCAAATGTCTCATAAGAGAACTTATTACAATAAATATGGCTTAAGGCCATCTAATACGATAACAGCGAAAGGCTTGGAAGATAAAGTGAGTCCATCAACTCCAATGGCATCACTGAGTGAAAGACCACGACCTAAGGCTCCTTACTCGTCGTCTGAAAAGTCTGCAACAAGATAAGTTGCAGCCCAAAAACGAGTCAGCACATGGAATATGCTGGCAATGTAACACAAGAGAGTAATGAATAGAATAATGCTATCACTACATGCATATATGGCTGGTGGAGGCTGTATGGTTAATAGGTTTTGCGAAAAGCCAATTTTCCCTACTCCAAAGGAATATATTTTATTTAACTACAAAGTTGGTTGAAACCATTTTGAATGGTAAACCCCATCTCAATCCCAATTAAAGATAATTAATAACCCAACAAAATTAATTTGAAGTGATGAGATCAACATGATAATCCAAGAACCAGATACTCAAGATGTCCATAACCGGGGACACGACTAACCATGATTAGTTTGTACACTCTACAGAGGTTTGTGCACCTTTCCCCACAAGACTCGGTCTCCTCCGTTGGATTTTTCGCACTACATGGTGTTTGAGAAACGGATGACCGACACACAGTCTTTCAGAAGCGTTAGCACCTTACGATGGGTAGACAGTACCACCTACATCCCCTACATCTGCTAGTCTAACAGTGTAAGAGTTCACACTACTTAATCAACTATGCCAGAGCCCATAATGGCATGTGGCTGCACACGGAAGTTTCTAGTATGAAAAATCTCATGATCCCTTTGAGCCTGGGTGGCAGTCCATAGGAGAATCACACGATACCCCGAGATTTCCAAAAATACAGGCAACCACTTGATACCCCAGGTGCCTCAATCCACCCAGATGTGAATTTAAGTTGCCACCTTAAGTTAAACCATTAATTAACAATCTCACATCTTTCATGGATACACTCAAACCCATCCACGTCTACGAGCATAGCATGGCAATATAAGCAACGTAGAAGTAACTCCCAAAGGTTAGATAATAAAACAGGTGATACGTTCTACCTCATTATCTGCTTCCCAATACCCACATGTTATCAATTCCTAACCATTCAATGTTTGAGGGGTGCAACCAATGCATAAAACTGGGTAATGAAAAGCATGATCAAAGTGTTACTTGCCTTGCTGATGATCCGTGAAACCTAGAGACTCGATGTTGCACGCTTAGCACTCCGGGTACTCTATCGCAAACAAGCAAACATAAAATAAGCAATCAAGCAAGAGCATGGGTAAAACTCAAATAAGAAATCTAACCAGAAAGTTCAACTTAAGAACTCCGGTTGGCAAAAGAATCAAATCAAACGAAGCAACAAAACTCAAACGGCGAAAGAAAACAAGCTCCGATTACTAATCTGGACTAAAGTCAAAGTTTACAGTAGCAAAATCTTGTTCAAGTTGATTAAACAGAAAGAGGGTTTCGAGACGAAACTCTAGGCGCTTGAATCACCTGATTCCGACAAACGGGCGAAAAGTTATACTAGAACGAAAATCAGATCAAAAATCGCGATCGAAAATAATCGCGGAAAATCCAAGAAAAAGAAAAACTGACAAACAGGCTAATGAACGAACGTTCGCTGTCTGCGACTAAACGGTGAAAACCGTTCGTTAAAAGGAACTTACGGACGGGCGTTCGCTAAATAACTAAACCGGAAAAAAATAAACCGAACCGGATCTGAAAATGGATTTAGGGTTTTCTAAAAAAACCACGGCAGCAGCGGCTACCTCTACGACTCCGGGTTAGGGTTAGGGTTAGGGTTAGCTCGGCGGCGTCGGCGGCGGCGGCAGTTAGGGTTAGGGTTTGGGGCGGGGCGCGGGTGGTGGGCTCGGGTGCGGGCGGCGGCTTATAAGAGGGCCGACCCGAGGTCTCCTGGTCGGGTATGGCCCGAAGTCGGTTTGACTTTAAAAAAAATTCCAACGTGCAGAAAAAGAAAGAAAAGAAATATTAAACGGACTCCAAAAATCCCGAAATAAATTTTCCCCGTCCTCTAAAAATAGGCCGGACAAGGTGAACATTTATTTGGGCCTAAAATGCAATTTTGAAAAACACATTTTTTTCTAATTCAAATAAAATAGCAATAAAACTCTGAATAAAATCTTATTTGATTTTAATATTAAATGTCCAATATTTCCTTATTTTGAGGAAGTCATTTTATCCTCTCTCTTCTATTTTTATAGAAGAAATACTTGAAGATAAAATAATTAAAATCAAATGATCTTCTTTTCAAAATTTGAGAAAAACTCAAATATGAAAATAACGAAATTCCCAACTCTCTCCGTGGGTCCTTGAGTTGCGTAGAATTTCTAGGATCTAGCCAAAATGCAATAAAATATGATATGCAATGATGACCTAATGTATAACATTCCAAATTGAAAATTTGGGATCTTACAAACCTACCCCCCTTAAGATGAATCTCGCCCTCGAGATTCGGGTTGGCTAGAAAATAGGTGAGGGTGATCTTTTCGTAGTTCTTCCTCTCGTTCCCAGGTGGCTTCATCTTCGGTATGGTGGCTGCACTAAACTTTGCAAAATTTGGTAACTTTGCTACGTGTGACTCGGCTAGCAAACTCGAGTATCTTTATTGGTTTCTCCTCATATGTCAAATCACTATCCAACAGTATCGCTTCTAGTTGCACTGTATCTCTCAGAGAAATATCAGCCATCTCTGCGTGGCACTTCTTCAACTGAGAAAATGGAACACATCGTGAACTCATGACAATCCTTCGGGTAATTCCAACTTGTAAGCAACTTCCCCCACACGTTCCAAAACTTTGTATGGTCCCACAAAACCTGGCCCTAATTTTCCCTTAACTCCAAAGCGTTTTACTCCTCGAAGGGGAGATACATGAAGATACACTATGTCTCCAACTTCGTAAACTGTCTCCTTGCGTTTAGAATCCGCATAGCTCTTCTACCTGGAATGGGCTACCTTGAGTCTATCGCGAATCAGCTTAACCTTCTCTTCAGACTCTTTAATCAAATCTGGTCGAAATAACTTTCAGTCTCCAACTTTATCCCACAAAAACGGTGTTCTGCACCTCCTTCCGTACAATGCTTCAAAAGGGGCCATCTTCAAACTGGTTGGTAGCTGTTGTTGTATGAGAACTCTGCGTAAGGAAAATTTTCGTCCCAACTAGATCCATAATCTAGCGCACAAGCTCTCAACATGTCCTCCAGAATCTGATTGACTCTCTCGGTCTGTCCATCCGTCTACGGATGAAAAGCTATGCTGAACTCTAGCCTGGTTCCCAAAGTTTCATGCAACTGATTCCAAAACTTTGATGTAAACTGGGTTCCTCTATCTGATACAATTGTCCTCGGAACTCCATGCAGACATACGATCCTGATCATGTATATCTTTGCCAACTTAGCACTGGTGTAAGTGGTCTTCACTGGGATGAAATGAGCTAATTTCGTCAAATGATCACAACCCATATCGAGTAATAGCCTGAACGAGTCCTGGGTAATCCCGTGATAAAATCCATGCCTAGCTTATACCACTTCCATTCGGGTATTAGCAATGGTCGCAGCAATCCTGCTGGCTTCAGATGCTCTGCCTTCACTCTATGACATACATCACAAACTGCTACATACTCCGCAATATCCTTCTTCATTCCGGTCCACCAGAATCTATCCTTCAAACCCAGATACATCTTGGTATTTCCTGTGTGAATCAAATATGGCGAATCATGGGCCTCTTGCAGAATCAACTTCCTGATCTCCTGATCATTTGGCACATATACGTGGTCCTCAAACCATAGGGTATCGTGCTCATCCTCCCAAAATCCTTTGGCTTTTCCTTTGCTCATTCTTTCCTTTATATCGGCAATCTCCTTGTCCGTCTTCTGAGCTTCTCTAATCTTATCCATCAAGGTAGACTGAATCTCCAAAGCTGCTACATAACCTCTCGGAACTATCTGTAAACATAACTCGCGAAGGTCTTCTGCTAACTCCTTGGGTAACTCTCCGGTCATGAGGGTATTGGCATGACTCTTGCGGCTCAATGCATGGGCTACTACGTTAGCCTTTCCGGGATGATAGTGCAACTTCATAACATAATCCTTAATGAGTTCCGATCATCTCCTCTGCCTGAGATTCAACTCCTTCTGCATGAATATATACTTCAAACTCTTGTGATCCGTGTATACCTCACAATGGTTTCCGATGAGAAAATGTCTCCAAGTATTCAACGCGTGTACTACAGCTGCTAACTCCAAATCATGCGTAGCATAATTTAACTCATGGGGTTTAAGCTATCGTGAGGCATATGAAACAACTCTTCCCTACTGCATAAGTACGGCTCCAAGTCCTCGACGTGAAGCATCGCAATACACTTCATAATCCTTGCATTGATCTGGCAGAATCAACACCGGTGATGTAACCAGGCATCTCTTCAACTCCTGAAAACTGGCCTCACATTCCTCAGTCCATTTGAATTTGGTGTCCTTCTTCAACAACTCCGTCATGGGCTTTGCAATCTTCGAGAAATTATCTATGAACCTACGGTAGTATCCTGCATGTCCAAGGAAACTCTGAATCTCTCCAACTGTCGTGGGCGACTCCCAATTTGTCACAATGACCACCTTTGTGGGGTCTACCGCTATTCCTTCTCCGGATATAACATGTCCAAGGAATCCAACTTCCTTCAACCAAAACTCACACTTGCTGAACTTGGCGTATTACTGATGTTCTCTGAGCTTCCCAAGTACTAAACGCAAGTGCTCCTTATGTTCTTCTTCATTCTTTGAGTAGACCAAAAATATCATCAATTAACACCACGATGAACTTATCCAAAAACTCCATAAACACCTTGTTCATCATGTTCATGAAATAGGAAGGTGCGTTAGTCAGGCCAAATGACATAACGGTATACTCATATAGCCTGTACCTCGTGGTAAAAGTTGTCTTAGGTATATCCTGCTCTTGAATCTTCAACTGGTGATATCCTGATCGCAGATCGATCTTGGAAAACACCTTAGCTCCTTGCAGATGATCAAACAAATCGTTGATCATCGGTAGTGGGTACTTGTTCTTGATCGTTACTTCATTCAATCCACGATAATCAACAACCATCCTTAACGATCCATCCTTCTTCTCAACTAGAAGTACTGGTGATCCCGAAGGTGAAGAACTTGGGCGAATATAACCTTTATCCAGTAACTCCTTAATCTGCTTCTTAATTTCCTCAAATCCTATGCGGGCATCCTATACGGTCTCTTAGATATTGGCCGTGTGCCTGGCAAAAGCTCAATCAAAAACTCAATGTCTCTATCCGGTGGCATGCCTGGCAACTCTTCTAGGAATACATCCAGAAAATCCCTCACCACTGGTACTTCCTCCTGTACAACTCCTGATAAGGAATTTACTTGAGTCCTAATCGGCACATGCCGGGATATATACTTGATCCTTCTTCCTTCTGGGGTGGTGAGCAAAATCGACTTACTAGCGCAGTCAATGTTCCCTCCATACTTCGATAACCAATCCATGCCTAATATCACATCCAATCATTGTTTCTCCAATACTATTAGGTCTGAGGGGAACAAATAGTTACCAAACCTTAATGTTAACCGATCACACCATAGGCTAGCCATATACTCTGCTCCTGGCAAGGTTACTAACATGGGTGACCTAAGGGCTTGGGCTGGCAGTTTAAACTTATCCACAAATCCCCTTGATATGTATGAATGCGATACACCAGTATCAAAAAGAATGATTGCAGTAAATGACTTAACCAAAAAATTACCTATTACTGCATCGGGCTGGGCTTCAACCTCCTCCACGTTAACGTGATTCACTTGTCCCCTGGTGAAAGGGTTGGGCTTCTTCCTAGAGCTTCCATTGTCATTTCCGTTTTTTGCTTCAGGATATTCATTGGCGTAATGTTCGGTCTTCTGGCACTTGTAGCAAGTAATGTGGCTTAGATCTTTCTTGGCGGGCATTGCCGGGTTGGAACGGTTCTGTCCGCTACCTCCTCCATTACCATTTCAATTCCTAGGGCCACTATGGTTGTGCGAACTTCCTCCATTTATGAGTGTGGCCTCCATGGTTATGGACAGGTCCTCCCAAGTTCGGGGTGAAACGGGGTCTCTGCTGAGCTCCAGAATTATACTTCCCTTGTCCATACTTCCTCTTGCGGTTGTCAATCTGCTGCTGCTTCCCTTCAAGCATGAGAGCTCTATCCACCAACTCCTGGTTAAAATTGGCCACCATCAACTGCGCTGCATCCATAGCTCATCATTCAGTCCTTCCAGAAACTTCTCCTTCTTAGCTGCATCCATAGCGACATCATCTGGGCATAACGTGCTAGCTTACTAAATTCATCCACATACTGGCCTACAGTGCGCCCTCCTTGGCGTAAGTTGCGAAACTCACGCTTCTTCATGGCCATAGCTCCTGCTGATACATGGGCAGTGTGAAAAGCTTGCTGGAACTGGTCCCACGTAACAGTGGCTATATGATAGGTGACAGTGTAATTCTCCCACCATGAGGCTGCTGGTCCATCCAATTGGTGTGCGGCAAAACGCACCTTCTCAGCATCTGTACATCCTGAAGTGGTTAACTCCCTTCCAATCCTACAGAGCCAATCATCTGCAACTATCGGCTCTGTGCTACTGGAAAACGATGGCGGCTGCAACCTTAGAAAACGGGCTAAATTGTCAACTTGGGGTGGTGGTGGTGGGTTGTTGTTGTTGTTGTTGCCTTGGTTCTGAACTAACAACTGCATCAAGGTATTCTGCTGCTGGATCAACTGAGTGAGCTCCGGTGGAAAGGTAAATCCGGGGTCACGTCTCGGAGGCATCTGAGGGTTTAGAGGGAAGAGAAATAGAATAGAAGGAGGTCTAGTGAGAAAACACTACCCATATACACATGAGACAAACACAATCATATCACTGAATCAATCAAAGGCATACAATCGGTCTAGAACTATCGTTACAAAGTGCTTGGACCATACTATTGTTCGGTCGAAGACTCCATGATATCTGCTCCAGCTTCATCAACATAGTCATCATCACTATCGTCGGGGTCCGAGTCAGTGTCGTCGATGATGATGTAGTCCTTCGGACGAATCTCATTGGGTTCGTCGTCTTCTCCTCCTAGCGTGGGGTCTCCCATGAATACTCCTAGCTTCCTTTCCAGGTCGTCATTCTTCTCCACTAGTACGACGATTTGTTCCTCATAATCTTCGCGAGTAGCCTTGAGTTCTTCCTCCAATTCCGTAATCCTTGTCATCGCCTTCTTCAAATCTATCATGCCTGCGCACATCTGATTCTCCTGGCGACAAATGTGCTGGTTTAACTCCTGGATGAAAGCGGCAATTGATCTATCCTTCCTAGTGTTGATCATCTCCCATTGCTCATATCGGCGCCCACAAATCTGGTAGATAGTATCCTTAAGCTCCTTGTGGTAAACTTCTCCAAGGTGTCCCATGGTGATGTGGGCTGCCATACTCTTGCCTAGACTCTAGGTTGGTGCATCAAAGGAAAACTCTATGGGCTTAGTGACTGGTGTGAATGTCCTTCTTGGAACTTGAACTTGAATCATCCAGCGCTCCTTTTCTGCTAAAGTGGCGTTATAAGTCCCGGTGAAGCTTGGTATTCCAATGTTCAGGTACTTAGTAACTTCCTTCAAGTGGCGTCCAAAAGGGGTGTCTTCATCCGGTTGTGCAAACTTGTTCCTTGCATCCGCCATCCTAAAGAGTAGAAAATGGAGAGGAGTCAGAAATGAGAAGAGAGTAGTGATCTAAGGCTTTGGCTTAGTGGTCTTGTCCTACAGTTAGCGTGTGCTCCGATACCATCTTGTAGCGACCAGACCTCAAACGGCCGAGTCTCTGTGCATCAGTGTCATCCCTGGATCGGTAATGCTGACACGCACAGTACTAGAGGATTTATAAAAGAGAAGCAATCACACACTTATTACATCAAATGTCTCAAAAGAGAACTTATTACAATAAATATAGCTTAAGGCCATCTAATACGATAATAGCGGAAGGCTTGGAAGATAAAGTGAGTCCATCAACTCCAACGGCATCCCTGAGTGAAAGACCATGACCTAAGGGTCCTTACTCGTCGTCTGAAAAGTAAGCAACATGATACATTGCAGCTCGAAAACTGGTCAGCACATGGAATATGCTGGCAATGTAACACAAGAGAGTAATGAAACAGAATAATGCTATCACTACATGCATATATGGCTGGTGGAGGCTGTATGGTTAATAGGTTTTGCGAAAAGCCAATTTTCGCTACTGCAAAGGAATATATTTTATTTAACTACAAAGTTGGTTGGAAACATTGAGAATGGTAAACCCCATCTCAATCCCAATTAAAGGTAATTAATAACCCAACAAAATTAATTTGGAGTGATGAGATCAACATGATAATCTAAGAACCAGATACTCAAGATGTCCATAACCGGGGACACGGCTAACCATGATTAGTTTGTACACTCTGCAGAGGTTTGTGCAATTTTCCCCACAAGGCTAGATATCCTCCGTTGGATTTCTTGCAATACATGGTGTTTGAGAAACGGACAACCGAGACACAGTCTTTCAGAAGCGTTAGCACCTTACGGTGGATAGATAGTACCACCTACATCCCCTACATCTGCTAGTCTACCATTGTAAGAGTTCACACTACTTAATCAACTACGCCAAAGCCCATAATGGCATGTGGCTGCACACAAAAGTTTCTAGTATGAGAAATCTCAAGATCCCTTTGAGCCTGGGTGGCAGTCCATAGGAGAATCACACAGTACCCCGGGATTTCCAAAAATATAGGAAATCACTGGATACCACAGGTGCTTCAATCCACCCAGATGTGAATTTAAGTTGCCACCTTAAGTTAAACCATTAATTAAAAATCTCACATCTGCCATGGATACACTCAAACCCATCCACGTCTACGAGCATATCATGGCAATATAAGCAATGTAGAAGTAACTGCCAAAGGTTAGATAATAAAACAGGTGATAGGTTCTACCTCATTATCTACTTCCCAATACCCACATGTTATCAATTCCTAACCATGCAATGTTCGACCGGTGAAACGAATGCATAAAAAATGGGTAATGAAAAGCATGATTAAAGTGTTACTTGCCTTGCTGATGATCCGTAAAACCTAGAGACTCGATGTAGCACGCTTCGCACTCCGGATACTCTATCGCAAACAAGCAAACATACAATGAGCAATCAAGCAAGAGCACGGGTAAAACTCAAATAAGAGATGTAACCAGAAAGTTCAACTTAAGAACTCCGGTTGCCAAAAGAATCAAATCAAACAAAGCAACAAAACTCAAACAGCGAAAAAAAAGCTCTGATTACTAATCTGGACTAAAGTCAAATTTTATAGTAGCAAAATCTTGTTCTAGTTGATTAAACAGAAAGAGGGTTTCGTGACGAAACTCTAGGCGCTTGAATCGCCTGATTCCGATAAACGAGCGACAAGTTATACTAGAATGAAAATCGGATCAGAAATCGCGATCGAAAATAATCGCGGAAAATCCGAGAAAAAGAAAAAGTGAAAATAGCCTAACGAACGAACGTTCGCTATCTGCAACTAAACGGTGAAAACCGTTCATTAAAACGAACGTACGGACGGGCGTTCGCTAAATAACTAAACCAGAAAAAATAAACCGAACCAGATCTAGAAAAACGGATCTAGGGTTTTCTAAACAAAACTGACGGTTTTCTAACGAAAACCGCGATGGCGACGGCGGCTACCTCGACGACTCCGGCGAGCGCGGCGGCGGCTATGGCGGCGTCGGCGGGGCGCGGCGGCAGCGTCGGCGTCGACGGGGCAGCGGCGCGGGCGGCGGCTCCGGGCGGCAGGGCGGCGGCGAGCGCGGCTGCGTCGACGGGGCGGCAGCGGCGGCGAGCGCGGCTGCGTCGACGGGGCGGCAGCGGCGGCGGCGGCGGCGGTTAGGGTTAGGGTTTGGGGCGGGCGCGGCTGGTGGGCTCGGGGTGCGGGGCGGCGGCTTATAAGAGGGCCGCCCCGAGGTCTCCTGGCTGGGTACGGCCCGAAGTCGGTTTGATTTTTTTAAAAAAAAATTCTGATGCGCAGAAAAAGAAAGAAAAGAAATACTAAACAGACTCCAAAAATCCCAAAATGAATTTTCCCCGTCCTCTAAAAATAGGACGGACAAGGTGAACATTTATTTGGGCCTAAAGTGCAATTTTGAAAAACGTATTTTTTCCTAATTCAAATAAAATAGTAATAAAACTCCGAATAAAATCTTATTTGATTTTAATATTAAATCTCCAATATTTCTTTATTTTGAGGATATTTTTATAGAAGAAATACTAGAAGATAAAATAATTAAAATCAAATGATCCTCTTTTCAAAATTTGAGAAAAACCCAAATATGAAAATAAGGAAATTCCCAACTCTCTTTGTGGGTTCTTGAGTTGCGTAGAATTTCTAGGATCTAGCCAAAATGCAATAAAATATGATATGCAATGATGAAAATTTGGGATGTTACAGAGGGTGGGGGCGCGCCTGCCCCCTGGGCGCGCCCCCTTGCCTCGTGGCCTACTCACTTCTTTCTTGACGGCCACTCCAAGTCTCCTGGATCACGTTTGTTCCAAAAATAACTCTCCCAAAGGTTTCATTCCGTTTGGATTCTGTTTGATTTTCCTTTTCTGCGAAACACTGAAATAGGCAAAAAAAATAGCAATTTGCACTGGGCCATTGGTTAGTAGGTTAGTCCCAAAAATAATATAAAAAGGTAAATTAAAGCCCATTAAACATCCAAAACAGATAATATAATAGCATGGAACAATAAAAAATTATAGACACATTGAAGACGTATCAAAAAAGATCATAAAGCTCCTTAAGAGATGAATCCTCACTCCCGAAATATTAGGAAAATCCAAATATTGTACCTTGAGAGATGAATCACCAACGCAAATGTCATGCCAAAATTTAACACTAGACCCATTTCCAAATCTACATATTTGAAAGAGCTTAGAAGTAGTCAACGAACAAATTAATCCCTCTAGAAGAGAGAAAAAACACCTCGTTTGGACAACAAAATCGGTTTATAGGGGTCCCATATTTAAAATTAAAAGTTTTTTCCAACTCTTATCCTCCAACAATATATCTCTTCCCCCATGGACATAAGCTTTCCTCAACATTTGAGTGAAAACATGGGCAACCAAATTAAAGAGAATGGGGAATAAATATAACCTTCCTTCTAAACCCTTACCACTAATAATGTAAGGTCAATTCCATTAGTGTCAATATTCCTAACACATAATTAACCTTGAAAGAGAACCAACTTAATCCACCCAATCCACTTCTCACCAAAACCTACAGATGCAAGAACTTCCAAAAGGAATCCCCATCTTACACTATCATAGACCTTTTCATAGTCAAGCGTAAGAACAAGGGGACTATATTTAGAAGAGTTCTCATGATAACTTCATGTTCCATAACCACACTTTCAAATATAAATCCACTTGTATTAAAAATTTGTTTGATTAGTAGAATTCATTCCACCAAAAAAGGGAAAAGCATGTTAGTCATGGCTTTAGTAAAAATCCTAACACTACAGTTACTAGGACTAATAGGTCTAAAATTATGTATATTTTTAGCATTGCTCTCCTTAGGAATAAGAGTAATAATATATAAGGTACGCATAAAAAGTTGTAAAGAGCCAAATTCAAAATCTTTAACAAGGGTTATTAAAGCAGGAAAGAAAGACCATCTCCTCCAATAGCCCCATGATAATAAGATCTTAGAACATGGCGTTTGACGGCGCACATCATGGATTTCTCCATCGTGTAGGTGATGAAGTGGTCGGACATTATCCAGGCCCTCTCCATCCGCCATGTAAGCCCGATGTCCCTCCACATCATTGGTGTTAGCACTTGTCCTACTACAGAAGAAGTGGTCCACCGACTTACTAAGCTCTGGTGCACCATGAACATGCCCTTTTCCTAGAAAACGGTCGTCGGAGACAGCCTGGACGTGCTCTAGACATAGATGTTGTAGGTCCTCCCTAGATTGCTGTTGGTTGTGAATTCCATCTGCAAGTTCTGTCGCCTCCTAGTGGACCCAGAGGGTACGTCCACGTCCCTCCTCTATCCAATCGAAGTCGTGCTTGGTTGGGTCCGCCATGGAGCCTAGGATGTTCATGATCATGAAGCCGAAGAGACATACCACAACAATTCCAAGTTGTTTGTGCAGTTTAGCAACCCGCTCTTTGATACTATTCCATGCTTTAATGGTATTAATCTTGGATGTTTCATATGCAATTGTATATCAGTTTTTTTGGGACTAGCCTATTAATCTAGTGCCTAGTGTCAGTCGCTGTTTTTTTTTGCTTTTGAGGAAATAAATATCAAACCGAGTCCAAATGCACAAAAACTTTGGATTAAGTTGTTCGACGCGATTTTGTACTGAAGCAGAAAAGTTGAATACTTTTTATAGGTATGCACAGGAAAGAATATATATGTGTGCTCGCAGACTAGTGCATGCATGCATTGACCTGATCTCTTGAGTATGTACGTGGTGCATGGCAGAAATTACCTACGTGGTGCAAATCAGAGAGCTTTATTAAGCAAGAGCATTCCTTGGACAGTCAGCCAACAAGTTGGTCACAAGAAAGCTAGGGGTCTCGTCGAGCCAACTATCAGTCACATTCAGCGTGCATGCATGTTTTGCACAAAGATGCGCTGGTAAGTTAGCCGACCTGCTTACATGTTGTAAAGCAAAAGAAGTACATAAAAAACTAAGCTCTCCTATTTCTAACAAAATCGGAGCCACAATAGAACGAGAATTGTGGCGAGTTTCCCAGAGCTTCACCAGCTCCAGACAGTCAACCTCCAATATCACATGCTGGAAACCTCGTAGAGTAGCGAATCGGACTCCTTCCCGCAGTGAAAATGCCTCCATGATCGGTGGATCGGAAACCCCAACAAAAGGTTTACACCAAGCGCCCATGAACTCGGTGGGTGAACGAGCAATACCACCAGCGCCACCCCGTCCCTCCGAGAAGTTGAGCGCGCCGTCTGTATTGATCTTTATGAAGCCCACATCAGGTGGTCGCCAACCAAAGCCCGGCAAGGTAGCAGCCGCCTTCCGGGGCAGTTGTAGGAGAGCAATCGCCTCCTTGGTAGCTCGGATAGTTGCAGTAGGATCTCGCCCTACCTCTCCATGCTTAATTCGATTTCTAGAGTGCCAAATAGACCACATGATGGTTGTAATCTTCGCACGATCATCATCCGAAAAGAGTGGGCTACGTGTAATATCCCGTGCCCATGTCTCCTCCCAGAAAGGTCGTGCATGCGGGCAGGATATAAGTGCATGGTGCAGGTCCTCCTCCCCGGCAAAGCAAACTTTGCAGCTGCTAGCGTCTGCAATGTGACGGTTTTTAAGCGTGTATTCATTCGGAAGAATACCACGAAGTACTCTCCACCAGAATACTCTTACTTTTGGAATAACATTAAGTTTCCTTAGGGCTTTCCACAACTGTTTGTCATCCTCTGAGGTCCCGGTAGCCGTCCCTTCCTCTAGAGCTAGTCGCTCTTTCTGAGTCACGAGAGCTCGGTACGCCGTCTTGACAGTGTAGTTGCCCGATCTATCAAACGTCCATGCAGGAAAATCAACTCCCCCTCTCTGCCGAATAGGAATATTAAGTATAGCTGCTGCATCTGAGGGAACAAAAATTTCCTGAATCAATTCCCGCCGCCATGTCCAATTCTTAGAATCAATAAAGTCTGAAACTTTTTCCACCCATGTATGTAATGGTCTTGCTTCTGGAGTCATGGAGATGGTGCCCGGGATCCATTTATCAGTCCAGACTGATATAGTCGATCCATCCCCCACCCGGGATATCAAACCAATCTGGAGGGCCTCTCGGCCGGCAATGATAGCCTTCCATGTAGCTGAGGCTGACTTGGGAGCTGTGGCCTGCATAAAATTTGATTCTGGGAAATATCGACCTTTGAGAACCCTTGCACAAAGTGGGTCAGGATTGGTCAAAAGACGCCAACCCTGCTTACCCAACATAGCTAGGTTGAACTGTTGTAAGTCCCTGAAACCCATTCCACCATTACACTTAGGTGTAGCCAAATCGTTCCAGGACACCCAATGCATAGCCTTTTTGTCAAGAGAACTACTCCAAAAGAATTTTGCCATGGGAGAAGTTATGCTCTTACAAACCTTGTTAGTTAGCAGAAAGGTATTCATCGGATAGGTAGGTATAGCTTGTACCACTGTCTTTAGCAAGATCTCACGTCCTGCACATGCTAACAATTTCTTGGACCAACCCTGAATTCTTCCATGAGCGCGTTCACTTAGATGATCAAAGGTACCACTCGTAATTCGCCCAACTGCCGTGGGAAGACCCAAATATTTTTCACTAAAGGCCTCAACCTGAATATTCAAAACAGCCTTCATGGAGTGTCTCACAGAATCAGGCGTGTTAGCAGAAAAGAAAATAGAACTTTAGTCGCGATTAACACGCTGACCTGACACATCACCGTATATCCAGAGAATCTCATTCAGTCTATAGGCACTTTCTGCTTTTGCATTGATGAAGATCAAGCTATCATCTTTGAACAGTAAATGTGTTACCCAAGGTGATCGGTACCTAACACGCAAACCTCGGTCAACAGTACCTCCATCATAGCTCTTGAGCAAAGAAGAAAAACCTTCCCCACAAAGTAGGAACAAATACGGCGAAATAGGATCGCCTTGTCGAAGTCCCTTGGACGGGGTGAAAAACGGCAGAAGCTCACCGTTCACCCTGACTAAAAACCGCACAGAACTCACACACTTCATAATTAATCTGACAAAAGCGATGTTGAAACCGAGCTTTGAAAGTATCGCTTCCAGATAATGCCACTCGACACGATCATATGCTTTCATCATATCAAGCTTGACCGCACAAGAGAAGTTTTTACCTTTTTTCCTTCTCCACATAGTATGCATACTCTCATATGCTACTAGCACATTATCAGTGATTAGCCGACCGGGAACAAAAGCACTCTGTTCCTCGCTAACAATCTCGTCCATAATGCATCTTAATCTATTGGTGATTGCTTTGGATGCAATCTTATAAAGAACTGGACAGAGTGCAATAGGACGATACTGAGATATGAACTGTGGATGTTTTACCTTGGGTATGAGAGTAATAGATGTGTCATTTAAGCCCGAAGATAATTCTCCACCATTAAGAAATCCCAACACAGCATTCGTGACATCTCCGCCCAAAAGAGCCCAGTGTCGTTGATAAAAACCTGCAGTGTACCCATCCACTCCCGGCGCCTTCGAAGGAGCCATCTGGAAAAGTGCATGCTTGACCTCATCAGCAGTGTACGGTCTCATAATATTCTCATTCATTTCCTGTGTAATCTTGACCGGCACATGAGCTAACAACTCGTCCGCATCGGCAAATCCTTGCGATCGGTACAATTCCTTATAGAAGTTCTGGACTTCCTCCTTGTCCTCATCTTTATTGGCACAAACAGATCCATCCGCCCTCCGAAGGCCTTGTATCTTGTTTAATCTCTTCCGTTGTCTCGCTTGTGCCTGAAAATACGCAGTGTTGCGATCTCCCTCTCGTAACCATGGGACTCGGGATCATTTCCTGAACCACACCTCCTCCTGGTGTAGCGCTTCTTTCAATTTTTTCACAGTGGACAGTTCCACAGATGACGGTCCCCGGCCCAAAGACCCAGATCGAATGCGATTCAAGTTTTTCTGTAGCTGCCTGACTCTCCTTGTCAAGCAACCAAACTCTTTTGAACTCCATGGCTCCAGAGTAGCCTGAAGTTCAGTAAGTGCATCCGATATGCCTTGCATACCGGACCGGCGTTGCAAACCCTGCCATGTATCTGCGACTAGGCGATCATAGTCAGTATGGGTCTGCCACACGTTCTCATATCTAAACTGCTTCTTAGTACATGGCCTGAAAGCTTCTGTCTCATTTATTTCCGCCACAACAAAACAATGATCAGACTCGACCGACGAGAGATGCCTCACTCTTATATGCTGAAACTGTTGTCTGAACATCTCATTAGCAAAGACCCCTACCTACTAGATGCAGCCATCGGACCTACTAGAGCGGCAACTCGCACGTCTAGGAGCGCAATACATACCGGAGTACGCAGCGGCCGCCACGACCGGCATGTACAACTACATACAAAAATACCTGTATAGCGGCCGGCAAGCGCGCGTACATACTCGAATACCCGTACAAACAGTTCAAAATAAGATGAAAATGGATGAACGTCCAGGACGGCCGAAGTCACATGTTCGGCAAATGCACTGACGCACCTGCAGTCAGTTGAAAACTAACTAAATACGTATGTGTTATTTTCTTTTGCAGGAGTGTGCATCAAGAAGATCAGTCGAAGGGATAAACATACGAAGAAGATCAACATGTTTCCATCCATATCGTTTCCAGCAAAATTGGGAGGTTTCGGGCGCAGAGGGCTTCACCTCCTACCTATAAATAGATGCTCAAGCAAACGGGGCACGGGAGGAGAAACGCCACAAGGCCGCCGCCATTCGCCAACGCACACATCCATCACGAGATCCATCCACGCCATCACGCCGCAAGGCTGCCGCATCCATCCATCAGGTAGCACGCATTCATCCACTCCATCTCACCCACGCAACGCAACAAACACCGGCGGAGGAGAAGTCATAGGAGCCGCCGGAGCTGGGCGCGATTACATCTGGCCGAGGCGCTTGATGGCTCCACGCACCCGAAGCCAGAAGACGCACAGCGTAGGTCGGCCGACTTGACGACCGGATGGCCATGGACGACAAGTTGATCTTCCCGGCAGGTGAAATATTCAACTAATTATCTCATACCCTCCATGCATCCATCAGAACACGGTCATGGTGGAGGAGCTGTCCATCTACACAAAGGAGGGCCTTGGCTAGGGCACGGAGACACGCCGGCGCCATGTACTTGTGACATGTCTCCTTCCACTCTTCGCCAACAAGCCCATCATCTTTGAATGCCTCCTCCGACTCGGGAGCAACCAGAGCTCGCCAACCAAGCAGCCCGAGACCGGCCTTCATGTCTTGGCACACAGGTCCTTGATGAACAGGTCATGAAGTCCAGGTCATGACACACAGGTCCCTGACGCACAGATTGCAACGAACAAGGCCTGTGGACAGGTTTATGGCGAAGGAGACACCAGTGTACAGGTTTTGCGTCACACTCTTGGAGGGGACGGTGCGGCGGAGCTGGAGCTCGCTGACGGCGCAGCCCGAGACTCACCTTTCCCATCACGACGTACAGGTCCTTGGTGGAACCAATATCCGCAATGACGTATCTAAGACCGTTTCCTCCTTCACGAGGCATGCGGCCCCGACGAACAGGTCAGTGGCGTACAGATGCTTCACCGAGCCGGAGTTTGCAGCAACGCAGTACAAGACCGGTCCCTCCTTCGAGAGGCGCAACCACCATGGCGGACAGGTCCTTGGCGTATAGGTCCATGGTGTCGCCGGCGTACAGGTGACCCCTTTGGCGTAGTACCAGCCCAAGGTGATGCGGCCTTTGCGGCACCACTTTCCACGGCCCTGTGAGGCGGCGCCTTTGCCTTGGCAGACCGCCAAATACTTGGTGTCTAGCCAAGATGAGGTGCCAACCACCCTGGCCATGCCAATATAAGCGTGTGTCAGTTTATTGTACACTGACGCCGGTCTCCCCAAATCGTTACTCCCGAAAGGCGTAGCCCCTTGAACACCCCGATGAAGCAACAGGTCATCAAGATGTCTGAGCCGACCGTGACCCATGCTACCCCAACACCAACTACTCCAACGCCGCAAAAACCGACGAGGCACGACGGCGAGGGCGGGCGTGGCCACCGCAAAGGCCACACTACTTGCGGCACATGTAGCACGAGGACACGGGCTTTGCCGCCGCCCACACACACCATCATCATCATGCATGGAGAACGCGAAGCGAAGACGACGAAGACGACCGCGCAGCTTAATCGGAGGTATCTCGCGGAGCAACCCGCGGGAGTAATTAACCGGGAGCCTTCCGAGGCCCCGGGAACCAGGAGACCGCGATCGCCATAGTCAGGCTGTCCGTGCTAGTAGGCCACGGAGCGCACTTTTAGTTTACGGGATCTTGTACTTTTGTTTCTCCAATGAGATTAATGAAATACTCGTTTCCCGCATCCTTTTCTTTGTGTACTACGGTACACTGGCACACCCGCTTTTTTTTTCTTTTCTTCTTTCCCCGGCGCAAGAGAGAAATACGCTCCCCTCTTCCTTTCTCAACGGAGTCTATAGATATTTTTCTCGTGTCAAACAAATTGGCACGCCCGGTGGGACCTGGTTCTCCTCCCATCTCTGCTTCGCTGTGGTCGTCTGAATCGTCTTCGCCCGTCTCCCAATCCACACAGCATGCTGCATGACAAGGCATCGGCGAGGATTTCCGTTGATCGAGATCCCTTTTTCTGTAGGTGGACTCTCACATGGAAGCAACTCGGAGCCATCGGTGCTTCAGTTTGGATCGATGCCAGCAATGATCATCATCGAGCTCGGTGACAAGGTCTACGTGCATGAAGCTCAAGATCCTGCGCAGTTCCAAACTGTGCAATCGTGGAAGGCACAAAGGCAGGAGGCCGCCAAGGCGAAGAAGGAGCGTCGCGAGCTAATGCTCGAGGCACGTGCCTTGTTGAAGGAGTCGACAAGGGCGGATATGAAAGGAGACGTGGAGGCGGCTCAACGCTTTCACGCCAAGGCCGCCAACAGGAGGGCAAGAGCGGCGTCCCATCACGCCCCTACCCCATTTCCACACTTGAAGCCTTCACGACCAGCACCCCGACGCACCGAGGTTGAGCTGCTCGAAGGTTTGGAGGCCATCGCCCAGAACTTGCGGAAACTCATGGCGAACGCACGTTTGTCGGAAAGCCCGCACCCTCTTCGGAACTATAGGAGGAAGTATCGCAAGGTACAACGACTCCACCAAAAAATTACCTCACGCCTTACTCAGAGCATGGTGCCCGAGGAGGAATGGTCCCTCGGAGCAAGGGACTTGGCGGACAAGGTGTTCACTTACCAGAGCACCCAGGCCCCTCCGTATGACTTGTTCCCTGACGACTGGGCATATGAGCCAACCAAGATCAAGCAGCTGGTGAGGCGGGCCATTATGAAGGAGTTCTGGAAGCGGCGTTCATGCAAGGAGCCTGTTCTACCGGGACCTACAGTCTCCATCAACCTTGAAGATACTCGACGGGGGGCATGGGCGCCATGCCTGCACACTTCAGTGGTTGACGGACGATCTCTCACCAACAACAACAGGTTTTCTGTCCTTCGCCATGAAGCACCAGCACCACGTAATGAAGACCTGCGGCAAGAATTTCACCAACTCCAAGAGCAGATGAACAACATCCAGAGGCGGCTACTTGATCCGCGGCACCAAGTACATCATCAACACAAGGTGCAGGAGGGACCAGACATCAAGCCCAGAGTCATCGCCCTCAACATGAGCGCCACACGTTAGCACCTCGACGACCACCGTCACCAACCCGACACTTTCAACAACGGAGGCATCCCAACATGCCCCCACATTGGAACCGATGGTCAAGACACCAGGAGGAAGAAAGGAACACACAGCCCACTCAGCAATGGCGACCACGGGAGCCTTCGCGACCGACGCTTCCACCACGACCATCTTCTCCCAGGCAAGGAGATTGACCACAACTATAGGTAACGATGGACAGGACTTCCTCATCCACGCGACGACCTGCACCACCACTTCTCCCCATGCCACCAGTGCCAGTAAGGGTTGGCGGCGTGCCGACAGAGAAACCGCCAAGTTCTATATAAAGAACTCGAGGACTTAGTCCTTCGACACACCCAGGTACGCCTACGACCCGATGGCGCGGTCATTCAAGAAAATGACAGAATCAGGTTCCACATCTCCCCCGACTTAGAACGGCACGAGCGGTATAACTACCTGCTCAGTCGTTTGGCGCCGAAACCGCGCAAGTCCTCCACAAGCAGCGTAGAGCAAAGGAGCAAGGAGATGCCTTCTTCATCCCTTCCCCCAAAAGATGGTGAACAGGTGAAGGCGTCCATGACACCACCCCCATTGGAGGACCGAAAGACACCGCCCCCGATGGCCACACCGATGGACGGCATTGAAGTAACCAAGTTTATGACCTCCACCAACAATGAAGCGGCTCCTGATGCTACATCCAAGTCCGCTCTCGAACCAGACGCAACACTTCCCACGAATCCTCCTCTTGGTCCTTCTGATAGGTTGGACCAAGATGGGGAGGCTAATAAGCTTCAGCACGAGGCAGACAAAGCGAAAGAGCCAGTTGAGAAGAACCTTGCTTTGTGTGGTACACTAGGAGTGCAACCCAGTCAAGAGTCAAGTAATGGATGGCGACCTCCTCGCATCACCCAGGAGTTTGGCTATCCTTCAGATGAAGAGATAGTCCCAAACCCTAAGGCGGACTTCCGGAAGACATTCTTACCCCGCCTTGGCCATGTGTGTGCATGGTTCAAAGGAGCAGAGGGGGGCCCTAAGACAAGCTCTTCGTCATCACAAGAAGGTGCAAGATCCAAGGCCCCATGTCTTCCCGTAACTGCAGGGAAAGGATCACTAGCGGATGGAAGCACTTCACGACATCGAGACATATCACCGCGCCGCTACACCGACATCAAGGCTCGTCTTCCTGAAGACCCTAACGAACTTCACCAGGTTGCAAGTCGGCCTGGAGCGAACACGCGACTGAGGTCCATTGCACGTCAGAGTGTAACGGATGGGCCTGCTGGAGGTGGAGAGCACCAAGATGACCCTGACGACGAAGAGAGCTTCTCTGACTCATCTTCTTTGCCTTCGTTGGAGAGGCACCCGAACTCCCATCCTTACCAAGAGCTTATCCCATCTGATTTCTCAGACCCCGAAGATGGCATTAGAGATCTCCACACCGTGCCAGTTCGCATGGTGAACAGTGGCGGTGCCCCTAAAGATCCCGGTGCCGTCGTCCAGGAGCCAGGTGCCGCAAATGCAGTAGCGGCGCGTCAAGCTTCCTTAGAAGAACAGGTCAGGGACCAGCGGCAGGCAATCAACCAGTTGTCGTCAAAGCTTGACAAGTTCATCGAGCTCATGATGAACAACCAAGGTGCTCCATCAAGAGGCGCGCCGCGACGGGTGGTGGATCCACAAGAAGAAGAGCTACTTGGTGACACTCATGCAGTGCCGCCTCTTAATGATGTGTGTCAATGCCAAGACCTTAGCATGCACGCTCGACCATTGGTTAGCCCCATTGGTTCTGCCAACGTGGCGCCAAATGCAAGCATGTTGAAGGACTGCCACGACATTGTTGAAGATATGGTGGCCAAAAAGTTCACGTAAATGACGATAGATCAAGCACCTCTCACCTTCGAGAGCGAGCTAGAGAAGCCTTATGAGGCGTGGCATGACATGGTGGCATACCCCTCAGGGTGGCACCCACCGAAGTTCCGCCAGTTCGATGGAACCGGTGATGCAAGGGAGCACTTGGCGTACTTCGAGGCGGCATGCGGCGACATGGCAAACAGCTCGTCACTCCTCTTGCGTCAATTTTCAGGGTCGTTAATAGGACCTGCATTCCATAGTACAGTCGTTTACCGGTCAGATCCATGGGAAGTTGGCCGGGCATGAAGGAAGTCTTCAAGAAGCACTTCATCGCCATGAAGAAGGACTTCTCCATCGTTGAGCTGGCGCAAGTTCGACAACGATGAGATGAGTCCATCAATGACTACATCATCAGATTCCGCAACAGCTATGTGTGCCTCGCTAGAGAGATGCACCTTGAGGACGCCATCGAGATGTGTGTCCATGGGATGCAACAACATTGGTCACTTGAGGTCTCTCGGCGCGAGCCTAGAACCTTCAGTGCCCTAAGCACGGCGGTAGCAGCCACGAAGCTTGAGTTCGAGAAATCACCGCAGATAATGGAGCTCTACAAGAATGCTAGCGCATTCGACCCTGCCAAGCGCTTCGCTGCGACATCCAAGCAAGCTAACAATGGGGGCAAGCTGAAGGCGCCGGCGGAAGCAAACACCACTAAGATCTTCTCGTCTGCACCCCAAGGCCAGGTGCCCGTCTTGGGAGCAAGAGGCGAATAGGCAGCAGGAAGGCAACGCCCGTCGATCCAGGAGCTCCTCAAGAAGCAGTACATCTTCCGTCGTGAACTTGTCAAGGACATGTTCAGTCAGCTAATGGAGCATCGAGCATTGAACCTTCCAGAACCTCGGAGGCCCGATCAGGTAAGGATGACTGATAATCCATTGTTTTGCCCATATCACAGGTATGTGGGTCACGTCATCGAGGATTGTGTCGCCTTCAAAGAATGGCTCCAAAGAGCTGTTAGTGAGAAGAGGATCAACTTGGACCCCGAAGCCATCAACCCGGACTACCACACGGTGAACGTGGTGAGTGTGGCCTCATCCCCTGCACTAGGTCAGGAGATGGAGCACGAAGAAAAGTGGGTGCCACTCGCGCAGGTTGAAGACCAGCTATCTAGCCTCATTCTATCCACGACGCAAGCACTTCCACTCCATCAGGGGCAACCCCAGCCATCCACAAGGAGGAGCCTTGGAGAATGGTTCACCGGAAGCCGTACCCGAGGAGCCTTCCACCTCAACCTCCACGCGCAGCTCCCATGGTGCAAACCGCCCCAAGGATCCTAAGGCGAGTTGATCCGAGTCAACGCCACTCTCCACCAAGATTCGTCCCTAAGTCGGAGGGAAAGGAGTCGTTCCCACGGCCAGGGCGCGTGTTACCTACCTTGGAGCAGTTCATGCCACGCGCTCGAGTGCAGGTACCGGCAAAGGGGAGGCAAGAAGACCAAGAAGGAGCTAGACCATCCCAATCATCAAACATCGAAAGCTGCAACGCCATCCTCAGCTATAGCGACACACCAAGCTCTGATTTGGAAGATGTGTTCACACCCGAAGAGCAAGAGGTGTTCCATGCTGAAGACACGAAGAAGGACGTGCAAGCAGAAGAGGTGAACATGAACTTGCGTGGAGGCAAGGTTCTACCTGAGCCACTGAAGATCAAGCCAACAAGGGTGCCCAAGCCGCCTACCTCAAAAGAGGCGCCCTTGCAAGAGGAAGTGCATGAAGAACAAGGCCAAGGGAAGACGTAGCAACATGACGTCGACTACAACATCATCGCCCACCTCAAGCGAATCCCCGCACTTTTGAGTGTGCATGATGCCCTGATGATGGTGCCCGACCTTCTCGAAGCCCTCATCAAGGCGCTTCAAGCTCCGGAGCTCTACGAGGTGTCCATGGCGAAGCATCGCCTCTTCTCCAATCCCCTATTCGTGAATGAAATAACATTTGACGAGGAAGACAAGCTCATAGATGATAGTGACCATAACCGACCGCTCTACGTGGAAGGTAACATTGGCACTGCACACCTTCGCAGGATCCTCATCGACCCAGGGTCTGCCGTGAATATCATGCCCCTTCGGACCTTGACGCGGGATGGTTTCACGGTGGACGACTTGGAGTCCACAGATGTAATGATATGCGGCTTCGAGAACCAGGGAAAGCCAACATTGGGCGCCATCACGGTAAAGATCCAGATGTCTACGTTCAGCTTCAAGGTGCGGTTCTTCGTCATCGAAGCGAACACCTCCTACTCGGCCCTTTTGGGGAGGCCATGGATTCACAAGTACCGCGTCGTGCCATCCACTCTTCACCAGTGCCTAAAGTTCCTCGACACGAAAGGCACGCAGTAGCGCATCATCGGCAACATCTCTCCTTACACTGTGCAGGAATCTCACCATGCAGATGCAAAGTATTACTTCCCTGTAGAAGGCAGCGACCAGCAGTTAGGGCGGACAACACCTTCGGCTGATGTCTTGATCAAGCCAGGTGTGGCACCGGCGGCCGAGATAAAGTGCCTCCTCATGCCGTGCTCACCTTCCGGAGCAAAGGACTCCTTCCCGCGAAGTCACAGGAGCCAAGGACATAGGCGATCATCCTCAACAGGGCGCCATGACTCCAATCGCTCTACCCCTGCAGAGATCGGGAGCTCTACTTCGACCTTGCGTGGGACAGGATCCTTTGAGCCTGTTCCAACATCCCCATTACTATTGAAGGCAAGATTCCCAACATCAACGTTAGTCACCCTGAGGTCGGCAACGACGCCTCGTCAGGAGGCTACCCCTTCTTCATCGACCTTGGCACACCGAGACCCTAGCTATTTAACACTTGGAAGCTCTGCAGGTGCCCAGGAGGGTCGAAATATGCTAATGGGCAGCAATGATGCGCCACCAACCATCACGTTGCGGGCATGCAGGACTCCGAAGGAGGAACCCGCGCCCGCACCAGGAGTGGTTAGAACAAGAATAAAAGAGATGGAGGAAGTCGCAAGGGGAGCTCAAGGCGTTCAGCCCCCGTCACTCTACATCTCAGTGGCTTCTCTGTTGGAGGTTTGGGCGATTCCCAACTCAGCCGGATGTGGAGTCCATACCATTTTCTACAAGGTTCCCCGGGTAAAACAATGTGATTCTATATGTGAGTTTCCCAAACCTTGCAGTGACCCAGAGGAGGTGCTACACACAATGAAGGCTGAGCCCACACGCAGAGGGCCTCGTCAAGCAAAAAGGCAAGGCCCAACCAAAGTTTGGGCTCGGCTACATCGATCTCGATGCCCCTAGCGATGAAGGGAAGCTTGGCCCCGTGCCAACACCACGAGAATCAGAAGACGAAGGGCGAGCAATGCTAGAAGGGGACCTCTACAACACCAGCATGCCTTTCGGGTTGAAGAATGCTGGTGCAACATATCAGCATGCCATGACATGTGTGCTTGGCGATCTGATCCGCCCTACAGTGAAATGCTACACCTACGATGAAGGGGAGGAGCCCGACGACGGAGCACGTGTCAACTGCCATGCCACGTCGGTCTCGTCGAGCGACGACTCTGACACTTCGCCCATCCTTCCTCATCAACAACACCCCATCAACGTCGAGCCAAGTGATGATGAGGAGTTCATCTTCGCACCAGCACCCCAAGAACTCGAAGATGGAGGGCAGCCGACCATCGACGAGCTTGTGCAGGTCAACCTCGGGACTGAAGATGATCCACGCCCCACTTTTGTTAGCGCCACGCTGACAGAAGAGGAGCGAGAAGAGTACCGAAGCTTCTTGATGGAGTACCGAGATTTCTTCGCCTGGACCTACAAGGAGATGCCGGGGTTGGACCCTCGTGTCGCCACCCACAAGCTAGCCATCGACCCACAATTCCATCCTATCAAGCAGCAACCGCGACGCTTGCGTCCGGAACTCGAAGGTGATGTCATCGCTGAGGTAGACAAACTAATTGCAGCAGGTTTCATCAAGGATGTCATGTATCCACGCTGGCTCGCCAACATCGTCCCGGTGGAGAAGAAGAATGGGCAGATACGAATCTGCCAGGACTTCCGTGACTTCAATCAAGCCTGCCCCAAAGATGACTTTCCCTTGCCGATCCCAGAGATAGTCGTCGACTCCATCACAGGACATGGCGCACTATCCTTCATGGATGGTTCATTAGGCTACAACCAGATCAAGATGGATCTAGATGACGCCATCGACACCGCTTTTAGGACCCCGAAGGGCAACTTCTACTACATCGTCATGCCTTTCGGATTGAAGAACGTCGGCGCAACGTACCAACGTGCTATGACATGCATTCTTGGTGATTTAATCCTCCATTCGGTGGAGTGCTACGTCGATGACATGGTGGTCAAGACCAAAGAATGCGAGCATCATCTAGAAGATCTTCGAGTGATCTTTGAGAGGCTACAACAACATCAACTCAAGATGAACCCGTTGAAGTGTGCCTTCAGCGTTCAGTCGGGCCTCTTCCTTGGCTTTGTCGTTCGTCATCGAGGCATAGATATCGAGCCGGAGAAGATCAAGGCCATCATCGACATGCCACCACCCCAAGATCTTAAGGAGCTGAGGTCATTGCAAGGGAAGCTAGCGTACATCCGACGCTTCATCTCCAACCTCTCCGGACGCATCCAACCCTTCTCGAGCCTCATGAAGAAAGGAGCTCCGTTCGTGTGGGATGAGGGATGCCAACGCGGCTTTGATGATATCAAAAGGTACCTCCTTAATCCACCTGTCTTGGCAGCTCCTGTCAAGGGGCGCCCACTCATTCTATACATTGCAGCGCAGCCTACTTCGGTGGGTGCTTTGTTCACCCAAAAGAGTGATGAAGGGAAGGAAGTGGCCTGCTACTACTTGAGCCGCACCATGGTGGGGGCCGAGTGAAATTACTCTGCAATAGAGAAATTATGCCTGGCCCTAATCTTCGCATTAAAGAAGTTGAGGCACTGCACGCTAAAGCACCAAATCCAGCTCGTCGCAAGAGCAGACCCCGTAAGGTACGTGCTAAGTCAGCCCGCACTCATGGGGCGACTGGGAAAATGGGCGCTTCTGATGATGGAGTTCGATATCACTTTTGTCCCTCAGAAGGCAATCAAAGGGCAAGCCTTGGCGGAGTTCCTCGCGGCGCACCCGGTGACAGATGATTCTCCTCTCATCACCGATCTTCCTGATGAGGAGGTCTTCGCCGTCGACCTTGACGCACCGTGGGAGCTCTACTTCGATGACGCCTCTCGCATGGAGGCCGATGCTGATGGAGCCCCAAGACGAAGGGCAGGTGCAGGTTTGGTGTTCAAGACGCCGCAAGGAGGGTGATGTATCACTCATTTTCCCTCCTCAAATAAGAATGCTCAAATAATAAGGCAGAGTATGAGGCGCTCATCTTCGGCCTTCTCCTGGCGCTCTCCATGGATGTCCGCACTTTACGGGCCTTTGGTGACTCCCAGCTCATTATTCGTCAAGTCAATGACATCTACGAAGTTCGCAAGCCTGAACTGGTGCCGTACTACACTGCGGCCCGGAACCTCATGGAAAATTTTCAACATGTTGAAGTGCTCCATGTCCCACGAAGCAGAAATGTGCCTGCTGATGCCTTGGCAAAACTAGCGGCAGCATTGGTGCTCCCAGATAATAAAACCATGCAGGTAAATATTGAACAAAGGTGGCTCCTCCCAGCTGTTCTGGAGCTTATCCCGGTGGAGTACGAAGTCAACTCCATCATGACAAACACCGTGGAGGAAGACGAGTGGCTGCAACCCTTCCTCGACTACTTCAAGCATGGTAGTCTCCCCGACGACCCCGTCACGAGACGCCAACTACAACGACGACTCCCCTTTTATCTTTATGAAGCGGGTGTCCTATACAGGCGGTCTCATGGACAGGAGGTCCTACTTCGGTGCGTCAATCGAGGTGAAGCCGAGAAGATCCTCCAAGAGATGCACCATGGAGTCTGTGGCGGGCACCAAGGAGGAGCTAAGATGTATCATAGCATACATCTTGCAGGATACTACTGGCCCGGCATCATGGCGGACTGCCTTCGGGTGGCTAGGTCATGCCACAACTGTCAAGTACATGGCGACTTCAAGCATTAGCCGCCGGTCCCGCTTCACCCTACAGTTCCCTCTTGGCCATTTGACGCCTAGGGAATCGACGTCATCGGCCTCATTGAGCCCCCGTCATCCGGGGGGCATCGTTTCATCCTCGCCGCGACAGACTACTTCTCCAAATGGGTGGAAGCCGTCCCACTACGGGAGGTGAAGAGCGACAACGTCATCAAGTTCCTAGAGCGAAATATCATATATCGCTTTGGGATTCCACACCACATCACCTTCGACAATGCCAAGGCATTCAAGTCCAACAAGATGTACATGTTCATGGAGAAGTACAAGATCAAGTGGAACTACTCCACCGGCTACTAGTCTACTACCCTCAAGCCAATGGGGCGATCGAAGCCTTCAACAAGACGTTAGGCAAGATACCCAAGAAGACAGTGACAAGACACAAGAGAGACTAGCATGATCGTCTCTTCGAGTCCTTATGGGCGTACCGCTTTACAGTCCGTACCCCGACACAGGCTACTCCATTTTCTCTCGTTTATGGGAGTGAAGCCGTACTACCATTGGAAGTCCAGCTACCCTCTTTACGGGTGGCTCTCTAGGAAGGACTCACCCAAGATGAACAGGTACAACTTCGTTTTCAGGAGCTTGACGCCCTTGAAGAGGAGCAACTTCATGCCCTGCAAAACCTGGAGCTCTACCACCAGAACATGGTGAGAGCCTATGACAAGCTCGTCAAGCAGCGCGTATTTCGGAAGGGTGATTTGGTCCTCGTGCTCCGTCGACCCATCGTCATCACGCACAAGACGAAGGGGAAGTTCGAGCCAAAGTGGGAAGGACCATATGTCGTCGAGCAAGTCTACGACGGGGGTGCATACCAGCTGATTGATTCCCAGGGAGTCCGGCCTATGCCTCCAATCAACGGAAGGTTCCTTAAAAAATATTTTTCTTAAAGTGTTGCCTCTTTCGTTGACTTTTTTTCTTGGGGAGACCCTTTTCAGTGGGCTATCGGATCCATGATGCACTCTTCATTGCATGTTGTGGATATTTTCCTGGTCTCCCCAATTTTAACGGACTCAGTCCAACAAAAAAAAGTGGCTTTCCCCTACCACATCATACTGTTGATTGAAGTTTCGGCTACCCTAGGACTTGTTGGAGGGTGGCACAATGTGTCAACTTGCAGGCAGAGTGGCTCCTACACCCACAATGCACGACACGTATCAGGTGTATGATTTTGGAGGTAGCGGAGACGACTACTTGGGCACTTCTGAGCGCCGAGACCCCATGCCATACATGTTTCTTGTCATACTTCATGTTCGCAGAGACTCGCGCCCCAGGGAAGACTATAAGGAAAGATTCATGGTGACTACCTGGCCCAATGCAAGTCGTTTCAGTACGAAGCCACATGACAGCCCTGGGATACGCCACCAAAAGGCTCCAGATAAAATGCCTGAGGGTTTTCTTAGTCCACAGAGGTGAACAGGTGCCTTCCAAGTTCTCAAGGTGGGTCTTCAAGAAGTCATGGAAAAAGAGTTCTCAAGAAGTGCAAGCAGAATCCATAAACGTTCAAGCAAGTTCATGAAGTCCGCGGCCAATGAATCAATCCGCACAAAAAAAATCCTAAATCTCCAAGAAGCAATCAAAAAAATCTCAAGAGTCCAAGAAGCAGTCAACTTGTCCCAAGCAGTACTAGACTCACTGGAAAGGAGGCGGAAGGTACATATTCACCACCCCTCAATAAGGCATGCAGAAAAATCGCCAAGTTGTTCTCCCAAAACCATCCACCCTGAACCTACTATACCCAATTCTCCGGGTTCATGAGGCATGTACAGGGGCATGGCGAGTTGTGGGCCCCCTCCGCATGATGATGGGCTAGAATATGAATTTCTGTTGCCTCTCGGAAGCATCCCGAAACACGGCGTCTTCATACACGTACACTGAGGCTTAAGCAGTTGTTGATTTGTAATCGTCATGGTACTTTGACGATTCCCGATGATAAGTCCTTTGGTAGCCTTCTCGGATGTCACACCCATAGCTGGTGTATAACGGGAGAGCCAACATTTTAAAACCCAACCAAACCTTCCCTTTTGTTTTCTTCCTCCTTGTTCGCTTTGTTTTGTTGGGTATTTCTAGTCGTTGCGCTTCCCCAACATCTTTTGCAGGCAATGAATAGGTATTTCTCGGCGTTGCTGACGCCAGCACGACGTCAAGTCTCTACACCAACCAACAACACAGGCATTGGGGGCAACCCCGTACGCCTGTGGATGTCGATGATATCCCGACGTCAACCTGCTATGCTGACGGCATCCCGGCAACCAATCATCTGCACCAACATGAACAATGGGTGTAGGAAAGAAGCACCTGAGCTCAGGAGGTGCCGATGTCACTCCGGCACCCTGTCTCCAACAACAAAGAAGCTTGGGGGAAATATCATCCCTCGATCATCCATAAGGCTGATGGTGTCCCGGCATACCACCTGGTGATGCACTATTCATGGTGAAAGAAAGTTGTGGATGGTCTACCGACGCCTCACCTACATCATCGTATGAAGATCATGGGAGCAGTGCAATGCGCCAGTGCGGCTAGCATGAATCTGTGAAACCCTCTGATCTTGTGAGTTGGCACCGCAGCAGCTAGGCGGTCGCGACGAGTTCAGTAAATTTTATTTTGTTATCGAAGACGAAGTAGGGCTGTCTCGGTGGCTGGCATCGTCCGTTGGACGGTCCCAACGAGCTCCCAGAAGAATGCGAGTGCAGAAGAACATACCTGCACTACTACATCTCTACATGGAGATCAAACAGTCATTTCTAAGATGGTGTCGAGCACTATGACAAGCAACGAAGCGCAGGAGTCTGCCGTCGCTACCACGGTCACAACGCGGCATTGTTATTTTTTTCCTTCTTCTTTTTTTTCTACACAGGGCAGTCTAAAGGACATTCAGGATACGTGTGCAAGCAATGATGGAATCGACCGGTCGATGCCGCCGACGCAGTGGAGCTAGCCCAGCGTGTATGGAGTAGCAGGACGGTGACCAGGTCTAAAGTGCTTAGGGCATGTACAATGGTTGATAAGATAGTTTTATCTTAAGTTTTGCATATAATTTAGAGATGACAAAAAAAGTCTACAATGGGTCATCTCTTAGTCTTATCTTCAATAACTAGCAATTTCTAAAAATGTGGTGAGATATATTGTGCTAAGAGATTATCTCTTGTCTTATCTTAAATAAGAGAAGACAAGCCTTTTCTTATGAGTTCTCTCTCCTCCACCTCATCATTTATCCTATGTGGCATTCCTAAGATAGCACCATTGTACATGCCCTTATGCGTACATCAAAGTGGTGGCGGTCGGCGCTGTTCGCTGGGGGCAGAAAAACCGTTGGTTTAAAATCGACACAAAGTAAATGTGTGGATTGCTGATGGGTCAGAAATCCACGAATGCGTGTGCATGGGCCATGCACGATCCATCTAATGTTTCATATATCCATCAATGCATGCACTGCTTTGTCTATCTTTTGCAGATAAAATCCAACGGATGGACAAAGTACGCGTATCAGTACACCGCCCACTGGCCACGGAGTCGGCCACAGTGGAGCTAGCCGTGTATCTGAGATGCGAAAGGATCTACCCGCACTTCAAAAAAACAAAGAAAATTAAATCAAGGCTGCAAGAAATTGCACTAAATGGTGACATATTTTCGTCAAGTCGAGTTTGATCGCTCTGCGCTCGAACTCAACTTGACGAGGGGGCATTTGTTCGACGTGATTTTATACTAAAGCAGAAAAGTTGAATACTTTTTATAGGTATGCACAGGAAAGAATATATATGTATGCTCGCAGACTAGTGCATGCATGCATTGACCTGATCTCTTGAGTATGTACGTGGTGCATGGCAGAAATTACCTACGTACTAGATGCAGGCATCCGACCTACTAGTGCGGCAACTCGCACGTCTAGGAACGCAATACATACAGGAGTACGCAGCGGCCGCCACGACCGGCATGTACAACTACGTACAAAAATACATGTATACCGGCCCGCAAGCGCGCGTACATACTCGAATACCTGTACAAACAGTTTAAAATAAAATGAAAATGGATGAACGTCTAGGACGGCCGAAGTCACATGTTCGGCAAATGCACTGACCCACCTGCAGTCAGTTGAAAACTAACTAAATACGTATGTGTTATTTTCTTTTGCAGGAGTGTGCATCAAGAAGATCAGTCGAAGGGATAAACATACGAAGAAGATCAACATGTTTCCATCCATATCGTTTCCAGGAAAATCGGGAGGTTACGGGCACAGAGGGCTTCACCTCCTGCCTGCAAATAGATGCTCAAGCAAATGCGGCACGGGAGGAGAAACCCCACAAGGCCGCCGCCATTCGCCAACGCACACATCCATCCACGCCATCAAGACGCAAGGCTGCCGCATCCATCCATCAGGTAGCACGCATCCATCCACTCCATCTCACCCACGCAACGCAACAAACACCGGCGGAGGAGAAGTCATAGGAGCCGCCGGAGCTGGGCGCGATTGCATCTGGCCGAGGCGCTTGGTGGCTCCACGCACCCGAAGCCAGAAGACGCACAGCGGAGGTCGGCCGACTTGACGACCGGATGGCCATGGACGACAAGTTGATCTTCCCGGCAGGTGAAATATTCAATTAATTATCTCTTATCCTCCATGCATCCATCAGAACACGGTCATGGTGGAGGAGCTGTCCATTCACACAAAGGAGGGCCTTGGCTAGGGCACGGAGACGCACCGGCGTCATGTACTTGTGACATGTCTCCTTCCACTCTTCGCCAACAAGCCCATCATCTTTGAATGCCTCCTCCGACTCGGGAGCAACCGGAGCTCGCCAACGACGCAGCCCGAGACCGGCCTTCATGTCTTGGCACACAGGTCCTTGATGAACAGGTCATGAAGTCCAGGTCATGACGCACAGGTCCTTGACGCACAGATTGCAACGAACAAGGCCTGTGGACAGGTTTATGGCGAAGGAGACACCGGTGTACAGGTTTTGCATCACACTCTTGGAGGGGACGGTGCGGCGGAGCCGGAGCTCGCTGACGGCGTAGCCCGAGACTCGCCTTTCCCATCACGACGTACAGGTCCTTGATGGAACCAATATCCGCAACGACGTATCTAAGACCGTTTCCTCCTTCATGAGGCATGTGGCCCCGACGAACAGGTCAATGGCGAACAGATCCTTCACCGAGCCGGAGTTTGCAAAGACGCAGTACAAGACCGGTCCCTCCTTCGAGAGGCGCACCCACCATGGCGGACAGGTCCTTGGCGTATAGGTCCATGGCGCCGCCGGCGTACAGGTGACCCTTTGGCGTAGTACCAGCCCAAGGTGATGCGGCCTTTGCGACACCACTTTCCACGGCCCTGTGAGGCGGCGCCTTTGCCTTGGCAGACCGCCAAATACTTGGTGTCTAGCTAAGATGAGGCGCCAATCACCCCGGCCATGCCAATATGAGCGTGTGTCAGTTTATTTTACACTGACGCCGGTCTCCCCAAACCGTTACTCCCGCAAGGCGTAACCCCTTGAACACCCCGATGAAGCAACATGTCATCAAGATGTCTGAGCCGACCGCGACCCACGCTACCCCAACACCAACTACTCCAATGCTGCAAAAACCGACTAGGCACGACGGCAAGGGCGGGCGTGGCCACCGCAAAGGTCACACTACTTGCGGCGCGTGTACCGACGAGGACACGGGCTCTGCCGCCGCCCACACACACCATCATCATCATGCATGGAGAGCGAAGACGACGAAGACGACCACGCAGCTTAATCAGAGGTATCTCGCGGAGAAACCCGCGGGAGTAATTAACCGGGAGCCTTCCGAGGCCCCGGGAACCAGGAGACCGCGATCGCCATAGTCAGGCTGGCCGCGCTAGTAGGCCACGGAGCGCACTTCTTGTTTACGGGATCTTGTACTTTTGTTTCTCCAATGAGATTAATGAAATACTCGTTTCCCGCATCCTTTTCTTTGTTTACTACGGCACACTGGCACGCCCGCTTTTTTTTTCTTTTCTTCTTTCCCCGGCGCAAGAGAGAAATACGCTCCCCTCTTCCTTTCTCAACCGAGTCTATAGATATTTTTCTCGTGTCAAACATATGTTTTTCTAGACTAGAGGAGACCCTAGAAGGTTGGGGAGAAGACCTAAAGAGTCACGAGGGAGCGACAAGCTCAGGAGGCGCACCTCCAGGTTGTGGGCCCCTCATGGCAGGTAACTAGATGGCTTCTTCTCTCTCTTTGATCTTCAATACAATGTTCTCCTTGATGTTTTTAGAGATCTATTTGATTTCATGTATTTTTGCGGTATATTTGTCGGGATCCGATTAACTGTGAGTTTATGATCAGATTATCCATGAATATTATTTGAGTTTTCTCCGAACTCTTTTATGCATGATTGTTATCGTTTTCTATTTCTCTCCGATCTATTAATTTGGTTTGGCCAACTAGATTGATTTTTCTTGCAATGGGAGTGGTGCTTTGTGACGAATTCGATCTTGCGGTGCTCAATCCCAGTGACAGAAGGGGACATGGCACGTATTTGTATCATTGTCATTAAGGATAAAAAGATGGTGTTTATTCATGCGTTAGTTTACTTTGTCTACATCATGTCATCTTGCTTAAGGCTTTACTCTGTTCTTTATAAACTCAATACTCTACATGCATGTTGGATAGCGGTCGATGTGTGGAGTAATAGTAGTTGATGCAGAATCGTTTCGGTCTACTTGTCTCAGACATGATGCCTATATACATGATCATTGCCTTGGATATCGCCATGATTATCTGTTTTTCTATCAACTAGCATAGTGGCCCTCTCGATGTGCGGGCTAGAATTGTATAACGTTTTTTATTGAGAACATATTATTTTATTTGTTTAAAGAGAAAATGGAACCAAATGTGATATGTTTACAAGTGTAAGATTTGTACAAACATAGTTCTTTCTTAGGTATGGTACTTTTTTTATGAAGACATATGTTATCCATTAATCACTTTAGGTCTAATTATGCATGTCGTACTAACCATCTTCTTTATGATTTTAGAGGGCATCATGATTAACATGACTTAAGTGATACTCATGTTGCACTATTCAAAATAGTATAGTTCTATAGACATATGAATTGTTATCTTAAATGAGATATGACAATAGAGAAATATCTTTAATCAATTTTTACTTGTGGATAAATGTTGTACTAATTATAGAAACACCCCATATCATGACCATATGCATCATTTTCTTTTTAGGACGAAACTTAATAATTACTGGTAGTAACCATCGACAAATTGTGCTATGTGGGATATTTCTAGATTGGTTGTTCGTTTTCAAGTTAATCGGCTTATGGGTAAAACTTACGATAACTATCAACCACACTAAGCTTTAACCCGAAGACCAGACACTACATACTTGCACTCTCCATGTTTTCTAAGAAGGACAAAAATAAGTTGTTATATAATCGTTAGTGTCTTACCATGTAAGTATCGCATTAAACCATTATATATAAAATTACACAACATCTGGAAGACATAGCGTGTGCGCAAAAAGCATCTTGTGTGGCGCCGTAATAAGGAGCACATGTAAAGTCTAGGGACATGTAATGTAGAAAACACAGTAGGGAACTAAATAATGCACCTCATATTCAACTGCTATTGTGTATTCAACGGCCTTCCAATATACGCCTTTACATATGTACCATCAACATAATCACACACTATATTTATTACACGGAGGCAAAAAAACGGAACCATACAACACTATGCATGTGAAATAAGTTGTTCTATAATCGGTAGTGTCTTAACAAGTAGTTATCGCATTAAAACATTTTATATAAAATTACGCAGCATGTGGAAGTCATAACGTGTGCACAAAATGCATCTCGTGTGGCGTGGTAATAGGTAACACTTGTAAAGTCTAGATGGCCTGCAATCTAGAAGACACAGTAGGGAGCTAAAAATGTACCTCATATTAAACAGCTATGGTGTCTTCAATGGCCTTCCAATATACGCCTATACATATGTACTATCAATATAATCACACACTATATTTAGCAGACAAAGGAAAACAAAAAAAAGAACCATACAAAACGATGCATGTGAAATTCTGAGATAACTGTTAAATAATTGATAGATTACATACAGATCTGCACTTGTCTGAAAATCGTGACCCGTTCTGCAAAAGGAGGTAAGAGAAAAACACTAGTGCAGAACTAGGCTATAGGACCGGTTCGTAAGGCCCTTTCATGCCGGTTCTGCACGAACCATCGCTAAAGGGCCACCACGTGGCACGAGCCAGCACCGGGGGAGGGGAGATGTTTAGTACCGGTTCGTAACACCAACCGGTAATAGAAGTTTTAGGGGGTTTTGGGTTCATGATTTCTTTTTCCTTTAATTTTATGTTTTTCGTTTAATTGTTTTTTATTTGCTGGTATTTTACGATACTACATATTGTACACGTTATGCATATATATATAAATAGAATTTCTCGTATAGCCGATCATATATATAATTAAAACAAAGCGGACATGTCCTTCACATAGATAACCATATATATATATATATATATATATATATATATATAGAGAGAGAGAGAGAGAGAGAGAGTAGCACTATTCTAATCACGGAATTAGAATAACTATTTGGATCACAGCTCCCTATATAAGGCCCGCTGGAGGTTGCTGAGATCCAAAACTGCCACCGAACAGAAAAAAACCCAAATCCCGATCCCATCGCCCGCAACCTCTTGCCCCGCCCCCAGATCGCTCTCACGCCGCGCCCCCAACCCCCGCGCGCCGCCGCGCGACCGCCGCCGCCATGGCCGGCCACCCCACCGCCGCGGCCACACGCCGGCCCCATCCCACCATCCCTCGCATGACTCCATCGGCCCACCCCCGCCCCACCCCGCCATCCACGCGCGCCACCGGCCGCTCGGCCCCTTCACTGGCCGCTCAGCCCCGTCGCGCCCCCGCCGATCCCAGCGCGTCTCCCGCCGCCGGCTGCTTGGCCCTGTCGCCTTCCTCGACCCCAGCGCGCCTCCCACTGCCAGCCGCTCGGTCCCGACGCGCCCTCCACCGCCGGACTTCCATTGGTGACCACAGCCGACGACCACTGCCGCGCCCAGCCGCTGGACTTCCACACCCCGCCAGATGCTGCTCCCTGGACTTCCTAGTGCATACTAGTTTCCTTCATCGAGCCCCCCGACGATGGTTTGTGTTTGTTGCCCACAACATGTTTGTGTGAATGCTAGGAGGAGTGCTGTTATTGAATTTTGTTTGTTGATGCTGGATACAGTACTGAACTTCGTGCTTGCCGGTCCGTGCTTGCAACATGGCATCAATACAGTAGTTTTTGAGCAGCAACAAATCACCAGAAAAAGGGCCCCGTTCCATGCTTGTCGGATCCCTCACCATGACCGCTCACCTCGTGCTGATGGCGACCTGCCAAAGCCTAAGCGGCGACCTGTCCGAGGCCTAAGGGCGAACTTCGTGCTTGAACCTTTATAAAAATAGAAGTTCAAATTAGAATAAAAGGAACAAGTAAAAGGTTTTAAAAAAATCTCATTTCTTAAAAAACTAGAAGTTCAAATTTAAGTAACGGAGCAGGAAAGTTGTGTGTTTTCAACAGCTTATTCATGTGCAGCAGAAGTTCAAGTCAAACTAATGGGGTTTTACAAAGAAGTTCAAATTGAAAACGACTAGAAGTTCACGTGCTGCATGGTATGTGTTTTCGTATGAGAAAAAAGAATAAAAAGTTAAAGTATAAAAATTTCATTGCTAGAAGTTCAGGTGCTCAGCACGGGGAAGTTCAGAAACTTCTTGTGAGAGAGGCAATCGGCACTATATATCAGTTGTGCAACTCTGATGAACGGGTGAGAAATTACGAACAAAAACACATGGTAGAAGTTCAAGTGAAAACAGCGGGAAGTGCGATGATTATAGAAAACTTAGATTTTTCTCGTTATTAAAGAATAAAAAAAGAAGTTCAAAAATAAAACAACAAGAAGTTCAACTTTTAAAAATAGAGTGCTTCAAAGTTTCATAAAAAGATTAAAAAAAGAAAATAAGGATGTCCATATTAAAAAGATGAAGAAGTTCGATGATTAGAGGAATCTCAGATTTTCCTCATTATTAAAGATTGGAAACAAGAAGTTCAAAAATAAAAAACAAGAAGTTCAACTTTCAAAAAATAGAGCGCTTCAAAATTTTATAAAAAAAGGATTAAGAAATTCAGATAAATATTTATAAAAAATTCAGATATTTTCACGTAACCGAGAGAAGTTCGATTGATAACTGCCAGAAGTTCACGTACTACACGCTGTGCATTTTGTATTAAAAAAAATAAAAAAGCAAACGCTGAAAGTTTGTTGTTATAAGTTCAAGTCCTTCGTCGGGGAAAGTTTAAAAAATTATTCTGAGAGAGATTTGTACAAAAGGAATATCATTTGTGTAAAACTGACGAATGGATGAGAAAATTACAAATGAAAATACGTCACAGAAGTTCAACTGAAAACAGAAGGAAGTTCAACTACTACAGTGGATGAATTTCAGATGAAAAACTTGTAAAATCGTCGTCAGTATGAAAAAATGATCAACACGGGAAAGTTGTGTGTTCACAACAGCTTTCCATTGGTATATCACTTGCTCAATTCCGATTAGTGGATGGAGAGCTACGAGCAGTGGATGGAGAGCTACGAGCAAAAAAATCATGTGAAAAACAGAGTGAAGTTCAGGTACACGCGCCGAGAAGTTCAGGTTCTTCACGTGGTGCATTTTCGAAGAATCTATTTCGCGATAAAGGCAGAATGAATGATCTCGTCGTTTTCAAAATTACTTGAAAACGGCTAGGAATTAGAGAAAACCATCAACATGAAAAAGTTTCGCATTTTCCGTAGCTTTTCAGTGGTATATTATTTGCCCCATTCCGATAAAGTTTGTAGAAATTACGGTGAAAATACGTTTTTATCCATTTTCAAAACTGACTTAAAACAGTAACGAATCGGGAGAAACAATATATACCAAAAAGTTTCGCATTTCCTCAAGCTTTCCAACTCCATATCATTTGCTACATTCGGACTTGCGGTTAAAAAATTAACTCAAAAATACACACTCGGTGTAAGTTGGACCGTTTTATAAATCACTTTTAAACAATTTACAATTAGAAACAACATTTAACATGAAAAAGTAGTGCAATTTCATAAGCTTTTCAACGCCATATCATTTGCCTCAATTGGATTAGCCGTTTAGAAATGACATCGAAAATACGGACACGGCTGTTCGGTTTGTGAAATTTTACGTTTTTTCAAATTACTCTTTAACCGCAAGGAATTAGAGAAAACTTTTAACATGTGGAAGAAGCAGTTTGCAGTAGTTTTCCAACGCCATATTACTTGCCTCATTCCGATAAACGGTTTAGAAATGTGATAGAAATTACGATTCACGTTTTTTGTATGAAGAAAAAACGGTTTTCAAAACTGCTCTTAAACCGCTTACATTTTGGAAAAAAAAATTAACTTGGGTCATGATACTCGTGTCCATAGCTTTCCAACGGTATATAGCAAGCCCTATTTGGGCAATGTTGCGGGAAGTTCAACCTAGCATAGGGGGAAGTTCAGGTCGAACAACTCAGGCAGTAAAATCATAAAAAACGCGAGTTCTTCATGACCCGAGTGCAAAATCCGCCTATGAGCAAGATTTCTATCTAAAACGAGTATTTCGTTGCTAAAAATCATTTGCAGATTACACTTACATCACGTGGAACATGACTAACCAGAAAAATTCGCGGTAGAAGGCACGGTTGCGAAGATAGCCCGAAGGTCGGGTTCGTACAGAGAGAAGTTCAGGCGCGTTACCCAGGCAATTCAGGTTGTGATCAGAATATTATTCTGATCCCGTGATCAGAATAGTGTTTATGTATATATATATATATATCATCGAATGGCTCGCACCACCATTCACACATACACACACACACACACACACACACACACACATATATATATATATATACAATTTGGTATATACAATTTCTCCTACATGGAGGCATTACTGTGATAGCAGCGGTAGTAGCGGTAGCGGGTAATGGAATTCTCCTGTGGGATCTATGACATGGTCGAGCAAAAATCCCGCTATTTCCTCTCCAATTGCTCATATGCACTCTATTGGTAGGAGCTTCTCCCGCACCTCAGAGAGCTTTTAAGAAGGAGATCAATATGCATGTATTAGTTGTGTGATTATATATCGATAATGATGTAAAAGTTGTGAATAGTGTTCTGGCAAATGTACCCATCGCTATCTAGCATTTCTGGTCCTTCCGGACGCCATCATGCGAATGTTCTCGCAAACGTAGTATGCACATAAATCAGTCCCCGGCGCCTGCTTCATGACCTTTACGAGAATAGAATTCAATCAGGTACTAATTAATCAAGCATCATGATTAATGGTATTGAAACTAGAATTAAAAAGATGGTAGCTAGCTAGTACTCCCTCCGTCCGGAAATAGTTGTCATCAAAATGAATAAAAGGGGATGTATCTAGATGTATTTTAGTTCTAGATACACCCATTTTTGTCCATTTTGATGACAAGTATTTTCGGACGGAGGGAGTAGTACTTAAAATTACTTAGCTTGGGTCAAAACCAATGCAGCTTTTCTTTGAACGGTCCTGGAACCGCTTTGATGAACTTTTGCCAAGCCCTGCCCGCTGGCAAAGAAATGAATAAATGAGTTATTAATTAGTTGATATCAGGAAATGACGAACTAAAGAGGCGGACATATAGTTCAATAATGATTGAAATTACCTGTTGACTATCCCCTTCACGATTGAGTAGTCTTTAGATTCTTTAAGCATTGAGTCCAGTACTCCAGCTGTTCCTTCATCAATTTTAATGATTAACAAGATCTAGTGGTACCTGCATGCGCATATGTTTGCATGTATAAATTAAGCGTGCATGTGCATAACACTCATCAACTAACCCTAAACCCTATCCACTTATTAACATCTAGCTAGTAAGCAAAAACATAATTTGTAGCACAAGACAATGTGACTCACTTGAAGTTGTAAGGAAGTAGTATATCTCGATTCGTATTGAGGCGCTTCAAGAACTCTAGCATTTTGTTCTCTACGTCCTCTTGATACCATGCATATGACCATGTCTCTTCATTAATGGTATTTGGGTCAATGAACCCAATGTCATACCATCCACCTTTTCTCATTTCGTACATCTTCATCCTGCATAATACCACAGAAAAGTATATAGTGACGATAATTACAGGTAATGACCAACGAGAGCACTACAGCTAGCTTGAGACTTAAATTACAAAAAGAAATCACTTACAGACAATAGCAACTGACGATAGATTTGTCGAGTGCGTCTTGATTGAATAACCGAAATAGTTCTGTATACTCAATAGACAGCGCAGTCCCATGGAAGTAATACTCTTCCTTGACTTTCACCATGAGGGACTCTCGATTGTGAGTCTTGCAAATATCCATGTACCATTGATGCAATTCATACATTCTCATTGAGAGCTTCTTGACCTCCTCAGGCTTGACTATTGGTTCACTACAGAGATATTTCCGTTTTATGTCCTCTTCTCTAATCGTATCCATGGGCTCGATCTCTAGGAGTTGTCCAATAGTGATACCGAGCTCTTCAGCCTGCCTTTTTACTCGTTGGTTATAACCAGCTGACGAGCGCCGGTACTCTCATGTGTTGGTACAACAAGCGGGAGGATCGATTGCGCCGCCTGTTCTCCCAGCCGGGAGACTGTTTTCCCGCATTTTTGCTAGCTGCTTGGCTCGAGCTCGAGCTCGACTCCTTCTTTTGTTGTGCTCGACGTGCCTTCCTGAGTTGGCACTCATAGTCTCAGTCAACAGGCTCGGGAGATGGGTTTTTTGCCATACGAATAAAGTGGTCAATGATTTCCTCACGCACTTTCTCCTTTGGCGGCAGTGCCGGTTTCGGTCCAAAATGCGCGTCCACTTGGGCCTTCACTATGGATGCGTTTTTCTTCTCGGTCATGTCATAAGGCCTCTGCGGAAGAGGCGCGAGGCTTGGACCATATTGAAATCGCTTGCCTCCGCTGCCTGTACCTCCTGTACTACCTCGACTTGTACCGCTACGCATCATAGCTGCAGCGGCTCTCTTCCACTGTTGCTGAGTTGGCAGAGGCTAACGTGGCTGACTTGGCTGACTTGGAGGAGGAGGAATGGGCTGATCCGGTGCCGGACTTGGAGCTGAAGGAGTGGCCTGACGCGGTGCCGGACTTGGAGGAGGAGGACTGGCCTGACGCGTTGGCGTACTTGAAGGAGCAGGATTGTGCTGAGGTGGTGGCTGATGATCACTTGGGGGAGCGGAAGATTGCTGATGCGGTGGCGGACTTCGAGGAGGAGTCGGCTAACGCGGTGTCGGTGGCCTTGGAAAGATGATGCAATCCTTTCTCCATAGGATGATACGATGTTTGGCCTCTCCCAGTGTGTGCTCCTCATCACCTCCAGGAGTGTCAAGCTCTAGCCCCGAATATTGGTGCACCACCTCATCAACCACGACACGAGCATAGGTGGCTAGAATCGGGTTGCAATGTAAGGTTGCTTCAGGTGTATTTGTATAAGAAATGGCGTTCGCCACCTTCATGGACATGTTCTTCATTTTGAAGTGTAGCTCACAGTTAGTGTTCTCCATGATGTCATCCACGGGGTATCTATCCAGCAGCTGTGCCTCGCCCGGAGCGGAACCCACGCTGCTTCTCTACATGGATGAGACAGTGCAATCTAATGCTGGATCATCCGCTAGCTGCTGGCGCTGCTGAGACCCCATTTCTTGGCTAAGTGAGTCGATTTGCTGCTGCTGCTGCCGCTGGAATTGGAGTGCCAACTCCGCGTGCTTTGATTCTAGGCCTTTAAGGCATTCTGCTTCCTCTACTCCTCCTCCAGCTTCCTATTCTTCTCCTCCTCCATCTTCCTTCTTGCACGCCTTCTGTAGTCGGCGTTCCAGTCCTCAAACCCCTCATACCATGGAACAACGCCTTTGCCTCGTGTTCTTCCCTGGTGTTCAGGATTTCCTAGGGCGCGCGTAAGCTCGTCGTTCTCTTAGTTGGGTGTGAACACCCCCGTTTGAGCCTCTTCTATTGCAACCAGTATCTTATCGTCGACTCCTTTAAGACTTGCCCTCTTCAAAACATTGCCTATTTTTGGGTCCAACGCCCCCCATGTGCGTAGAACCATGTTCTGACCCTGGGGGCCAGCTCTTAGTAACTGGAGTGACCTCTACATCCAACATCTCTTGCTCAGACTTATCCCACTTAGGCATTGCCACCGCGTAGCCACCTGGCACTTATGGAACTTCTCCATTTTGCGGCATTGGCCTTGTTTACTCTCGACCGTTCCTTAGATAATTTTGATTCCTTGAATTTCACGAAATCGGGCCAGTGCTCTCTTTGCTTCTCAAGTGTTCCCTTGAATTCTAGAGTTTTCTTTCCTCCTTCGACGTACTTGGCCCATATACTTTTGTTGTGGTTGTTGAATGCAACTGCCATCTTCCTAAGACCAGTGGCCATTACTTCCTGCACATCTGCATCTGTGAAATGATCTGGTATGGTGAAATGTTCCATGAGATATTCCCAAAGCACATCTTTTGCTATGTCGTCTACCCAAGTAAGATCTAGGACGTTCCTTTGCTGCCTTTTTCCTTTCTTGCATGAAGATCGGGAGTTGGTCCTTCACAAGAACTCCACACTAATGAACGAACTTGTTCACATTATTCTGAGGCAAGATTGGTTCGCCATCAGTTTTGATGGCATCGAGGTTGTACTTTACGCCCGGCTTCAACTTTTTGTTCGGGCCTCGCACTGTCCTGCTGTCAGATTTGCTCGATCTGGAGGGCTGAAAGAAGAAAGATCGATTGGTTAATATATCTTCAAATCATTTAAAACATGTGATGATCACCAGATGCCCGCTTATATAAATATACCTCGCCGGTCTCTGTCCTTTCAAGATCAACATTTTCTTTGTCATCATGATCATAGTTCTGGACTTCATCAATCCGGTTATCACGATCGAATATCATATCACCCTCCCCGATATTGCTCAGATATTGGGAGCTAAGGGGGTCCTGGATTAGGGGGTCTCCGGACAGCCGGACTATATCCTTTGGGCGGACTGTTGGACTATGACGATACAAGATTTAAGACTTCGTCTCATGTCCGGATGGGACAATACTTGGCATGGAAGGCAAGCTAGGCAATACGGATATGAATATTTCCTCCTTTGTAACCGACCTTGTGTAACCCTAGCCCCCTCCGGTGTCTATATAAACCGGAGGGTTTTAGTCCGTAGGAGAACATACAATCATACCATAGGCTAGCTTCTAGGGTTTAGCCTCTCTGATCTCGTGGTAGATCTACTCTTTTAATACTCATATCATCAAGAACAATCAAGCAGGACGTAGGGTTTTACCTCTATCAAGAGGTCCCGAACCTGGGTAAAACATCGTGTCCCCTGCCTCCTGTTACCATCTTCTTAGACGCACAGTTCGGGACCCCCTACCCGAGATCCGCCGGTTTTGACACCGACATTGGTGCTTATTGAGAGTTCCTCTGTGTCGTCACGATAAGGCTCGATGGCTCCTTCGATCATCGCTAGTGATGCGGTCCAGGGTGAGGCTTTCCTCCCCGGACAGATCTTCATATTCGGCGGCTTTGCACCACGGGCCAATTCGCTTGGCCATCTGGAGCAGATTGAGAGCTACGCCCCTGGCCATCAGTTCAGATTTGGAAACTTGAACTACACGGCCGATATCCACGGAGACTTGATCTTCGACGGATTCGAGCCCATGCCGGACGAGCCGCACAGTCATGATGAGCAGGACGTAACTCTACCGTCAGACAGTGTTCGAGAGATCGCATCCGCAGCTACTTCGGCTTTTAATCAAGAGCAAGTCGCGCCATCCGAGAGCGGAGGGATGGACCCCGCCATGGAGGCTGCACTCTTAGTGGCGATAGAGTCGGATACTGACTTCACCCCTTACGAGAGCCGTGTTGCCGAACCACTGGATTCATCTTCGGCCACGGACTCCGAGTCGCTCGTATCTATGCCCGTCGAGTCCGACTGGGCGCTGATCATGGAGTTCACCTCCGAGGATATCTTTCAGCACTCACCTTTTGGAGATGTGCTAAATTCATTAAGGTCTCTCTCCCTGTCAGGAGAACCTTGGCCGAACTATGTCCGGCTAGAATGGGATGCGGACGACGAAGAAATTCGCCGCCCACCCACCACCCACTTAGTAGCCACTGTCAATGACTTAACCGATATGCTCGACTTCGGCTCCGAGGACTTCGAAGGTATGGACGACGAAGCCAGAGATGAACCAGAACCACCGCCCACACGGCGCTGGACGGCTACTTCATCATATGACGTGTACATGGTAGACACCCCCAACGAAGCCAATGACGACGAGAAAGCGGAGGATGACCCCTCCAAGAAGCAACCCAAGCGTCGGCGTCAGCGCCGCCGCCCTAAGTCCCGCCATAGCAAAACAGCGATAACAATAGTCCACACAACTTCGGAAAAGACGACAACTGCACCACCCCGATGACAGAAAACAATCAAGATGCAAACAGCAAACATAGTACGTATCCGACGTCCGAACACGATGACGCCAAAGATAAGCATCATCAATCCCCATCAAGGGAAGAAAATAGTCCGAACGATGATGCACCCATCATCCCGGAAACATACTTGGAGCAAGATAACCTCCGCAGAAGGCTTACTGCAATAGCGAGAAGCCTGAAGAAACAGAACTAAAGGCTCAAGGTCACACAAGATACGCTCAACAGCAAGTGGAACAAAGTAACAAAGTATGGTAGAAGCTACAACCCAAATAACTATCCAAAGCGCAAGCTATTACCAGAATTCGACGACGAGGCCCTAGAGCCCATACAGCCGATAAGTGATACGGCCAACCAGCCGGATCCACCACCCTGTGAACGCGATAGAGCGGCTAACAAAGTCACGCATAAATCAACACACGTTCTACGTGAGAACTTGCGTCAAAAATCCGGCACGACCAGATCTATCTATGGATCTAGGAAGTGCGCTATGGTAGACAACTAGCACCGAATACTACAACCTTCCGAACACTATGGTGCATCCCAATACATGGGTGCCACACACCCACTATGTTTCACTGATGAGGTGCTGGATCACGAATTCCCAGAAGGATTCAAACCAGTGAACATAGAGGCATATGACGGAACCACAGACCTTGGAGTCTGGATAGAGGACTTCATCCTCCATATTCATATGGCTCGTGGAGATGATGTCCATGCCATTAAATACTTGCCCCTCAAGCTTAAAGGTCCAGCTAGGCACTGGTTGAAAAGCCTCCCCGAAAACTCAATTGGAAGTTGGGAGGAGCTCGAGGACGCTTTCCAGGCCAATTTTCAAGGGACTTATGTCTGACCTCTGGATGCAGACGATTTAAGTCACATAATCCAACAATCCGAAGAGTCCGCCCGAAAGCTTTGGAATAGGTTCCTCACCAAGAAGAACCAAATAGTCGACTATCCGGACGCCAAAGCCTTAGCAGCTTTTAAACACAGCGTCCGAGACGAAGGGCTCGCCAGACACCTCGGTCAAGAAAAACCAGGAATAATGGCAGCCCTAACAAGCCTCATGACCCGCTTTTGTGCGAGCGAGGACAGCTGGTTGGCCCGTAGCAGCACCAACGACCCAAGCACATCCAAAGTAAGGGATGGCAATGGTAAACCACGAAGCAACAAAAACAAGCGTCGAAATAAGGAAGGTAGCCCAGATAATATGGTGGTAAACGTCGGATTCAGGGGCTCCCGACCAGGTCAGCGGAAAAAAGCCTTTCAAAGGCAGCTGAGAAGGACAATCTGGCCTAAACAAAATTCTTGACAAGCTCTGTCAGATTCACGACACCCCAGACAAACCTGCAAATCATACCCACAGAGAATGTTGGGTCTTCAAGCAGGCTGATAAGTTAAACTCCAAACACAAAGGGGAGGAGACACCAAGCGAAGACGAGGATGAACCTCGCCAGTAGAGCGTCGGAGGACAGAAAAAATTCCCACCAGAGGTTAAAACAGTAAACGTGATCAATGTGACAAGGAGGAGAAGCAATCACGCACTCTGATGCACACGCGCCATCGAGCCCGTCACCCCTAGGTCCAACCCCTGATTGGCCTGCCCGATCACTTTTGATCGTAGGGATCATGATACACATATCCGGCGCGAAGGACTGACGGCCTTGGTGTTAGACCCAATAATAAATGGGTACCATTTCACAAGGGTCCTCATGGACGGCGGTAGTGATCTCAATCTGATATATCAAGACACAGTCCGAAAATGGGGATAGACCCGACACAAATAAGCCACAGTAATACTACCTTCAAGGGAGTAATACCAGGCCAAGAGGCCCACTATACGGGCTCTCTACTACTAGAGGTGGTATTCGGTTCTCCCAATAACTTCCGAAGTGAAACGTTAACTTTTCACATTGCTCCATTCCGAAGTGATTTTCAAACACTAATCGGAAGGGCGCCTTTGGCTTGTTTTAGCGCAATACCGCATTATGCTTTTCTCAAGCTCAAGATGCCCGGTCCATGAGGCGTCATTATAGTTAGCGGAAATACCAACCGTTCTTCACGTACGCAAGAGAATGCGGCGGCTATAACAGCCGCACACTAGACGGCCTCACTAACCAGAAACATGGCAGGTCGCCAAGATCACGGACACGGTTAGACAAGTCCGGCATTCCATCATACATGTATAAGATTGGTTTTCAAACCCTCATAAAGAGATACCAGGGGCTTCCCGCGTGTAATCAGGGCCATCCTGGCTCAACTAGGCTTCTCTGGAATTCTGATAACTCATTCTTCTTTTCAGCATGGCAACCTTCATCTAAGTTCTTTCCTTTTTGCAGGTTACAATCGTGCTACACCCGTCCAGGACATGGCACAACGGAGACACACGCGCAAACGTGCAGCAGGGATCTGCCAAAAGGTTTGTTTTTAGATTAAGGCCCTGCATAAACCTTTTTTACTGTCTCTTGTTGCTCACATCCTCCGGATACTCCACACAACCGAGAAGGATGCCGGCGTTATTGACATGTAGCCACACCAGGATTTTGCACGTACCTGGACACATGGGGTTTCTTATAAAGGTCATTGTTTAGCTCGATATATGTTATAAAGACCAAACACCTTATGGAGTGTTCGGCGTCGCGAGTTTGGCCCTATATGCATCAGCTCCGAATCATGTCTTTGGTCAAATGTTGGGTTTGCCTGGCTCCCACATTTTGGTACCTTACGTTCTATTATATCGACTAAGGTAGCACTGGGACAACTACTGCGATTGTGCCCTGGTTCGTCCGGATGAGCACCTGAGTAGAGAAAGCCGAAAACTGACTGTCATGATATAGCGAGAGACTGGTCAACCACTCGATGACTAATCAGAATCTTCGGGATTCCTCCGCATTAACAAAGGCCCATTTCCCGGTCATGTACATACGTGCACCGTATTCAGATGAGCGCAGAAGTACCAGGGGCTATATAGTAGCCCCACTGTCAAACTCCTATGGCTAAGTGAAAGTGTTAAAGCAATATAGTCTGACTGCCTTGTTCGCTATGCTATCACCTCCTTAACGGACCAAGACATTGGATCAAGTGTGGATATGCATCTTTTGCGAACACCCCCGCATTATATGCGTGAGGGCGGAAGCCGATGACTGCAAACTTTTAGGTTATATACATATATACATAAATGGCCGCATAGGAGGCATCATAGTACTTTCGAGAAAAAGTATAAATACAGCCTTGATTAATTCAGAAAAACATTGTTTGTACAATGGGACTACTTGTCACTGGAAAATAATATTCTTCGAGCACTAAGCCTCTATCGAGCGAGCGCCTTCAAGGACTTCTTCAAAGTAGTGCTCGGCAGCCACTCGGCCTATGGCCGAACCCTGTGCCGCAATAGTGGTGGCCTCCATCTCCGCCCAGTATGTTTTGACACGGGCAAGGGCCATCCGCGCACCTTCTATGCACGCTGATCTCTTTACAGCATCGATGCGTGGCACATCTTCAAGGAATTGTTGCACTAAGCTAAAGTAGCTACTCGTCCTTGGCTCTCCCGGCCACAGGTGATCCACAACGGACCTCATGGCAAGTACGGACAACCTATGGAGCTCGGCCCAACCGGTCAATCGCTCATTCAGCAGCAGCGGACGGACTGGAGCATGAAACTGTGACGAGAACAGCTTCTCCACTTCGGGACCTTTCTGATCCTTGAAGTATTCGGCTGCATCAGCAGCACTTCCAGCCAAATCCATGTACTCGTCCGCAGAACTCCATAGCCGGTCCAGAGGAGCATACTTCGGATCTCTGAACTTAGTCCGCAACAAGAAGGGCTTCCCAGACATGATATTTGTAGCTTGATTCAGCTCCTCCTTCGTCGCTCTAATTTTGGAGCGGGCTTCCTTGGCAGCCACCCGGGGCTTCTCCAGGTCCGTCTCTTTCGCCCGGTCTTCTTCTTCAAGAAGCCGGTAATGGTCGGCGGCATCTTTTAATTCTACAACCATCTTGGCTATTTTTTCCTTGCTCTCGCAATGCGCGGCCTGTTCGGCCCTTAACTCTTCGACCGCCTTTAAAGCGGCCGCATTGCTACTCCTCGCTTGCTCCTTGGCTTGGGCAAGCTCTGCCCTGTAGTGCCCCGACCCGAATGGATCAAGTCTACTGTGCTCCGGTGTCATCCCTGGATCAGTAATGCTGACACCACATAGTACTTCGAAGGATTTATAGCAGAGTGGCAATCACACACTTATTACATCGATGTCTCAAAAGAGAACTTATTACAATAATATGGCTTAAGGCCATCTAATATCAATAACAGCGGAAGACTTGGAAGATAAATGGGTCCATCAACTCCAACGGCATCACTGAGTATAGAACCACGATCTAAAAGCACCTTAATCGTCGTCTGAAAAGTCTGCAACATTAACGTTGCAGCCCGAAACGGGTCAGCACATGGAATATGCTGGCAAGGTAACACATAGAGAGTAATGGAATGAAACAGCTATACTATATGCATATTTAGCTGGTGGAAAGCTCTATGGTTACTGTTTTGCGTAAAGCCAGTTTTTCCCTACTGCAAAGGAATAAGTTTATTTAACTATCATGGTGGTTGTTAAACATTGAGAATGGTTGACAGCATTCTCAATCCCAATTAAAAATAATCATTAAACCCAACAATATTAATTAGAAGTAACATGATGAGATTCACATGATATTCAAGTACTAGATACTCAAGATTGTCCATAACCGGGGACACGGCTAATCATGATTAGTTTGTTACACTCTGCAGAGGTTTGCGCACTTTTCCCCACAAGACTCGATCGCCTCCGTTGGATTTCTCGCACTACTGGTGTTTGAGAAACGGATGACCGAGGCACAGTCTTTCAGAAGCGTTAGCACCTTACGATGGATAGACCGGTACACCTACTTTCCCCTACATCTGCTAGTCTACCCTCACTAGTAGAAAAAGGGTCAAACGTGAAGCACATTAGTGCCGGTTTGTATTTGAGCCGGCACTAATGTGTACATTAGTGCCGGTTCGTGGCGGCGATCAATAGTACCGGTTCGTGGTGAACCTTTAGTACCGGTTCATGCCACGAACCGGTACTAAAGAGGCTGTGTCATCCTGCGGTCAGGCTATGGCCCCACCATCACCATTTAGTGCCGGTTCGTATCACGAACCGGTACTAATGAGGTTATGGCAAGCTGTTTTTAGTCCCACCTCGCCAAGAGAGAGGCAGTATGAGCGGTTTATAAGCCGTGAGTGCACAGACAATGACGAAGAGTTGTAATGCTCACCTACATGTTGATTAGCTTCAAGCCTTGCGGAATAGCATAGATTGCACTGAGCTATGTGCAGTGGCTTAGTGCAATCTACACTATTCCGAATGGCTTGAAGCAAATTAACCAGCATTGCACCTCTTTTTTATTTTTAATAACTTATTTAAACTCCGGACTTCTTTTGTGTTCAGTGTGCATCATTTAAAACTTGTTATGCCTCAAGGTTGTTGTGGTTTGGAAATTATGGATTTGACAACCATGAATCATAGCTTTTTGTGTAAGTGACTTGGGAAACTCAAGTTTGGCAAACTCTATTGACTAGTAGAAAAACGGTCAAATGTGAAGCACATTATAGTTCCGGTTTGAATTTGAGCCGGCACGAATGTGACCATTAGTGCCGATTCCAACGGCTAGGCGGGTTGCTACCATTAGTACCGGTTCGTTGCCAATCTTTAGCACCGGTTCGTGGCACGAACCGATACTAATGTGCATCCCACCAATCAGGAAGAATCACACGGATCGTGTGTTTCTTTCTAGCTCTTGCGAGTCGTTGGATCAAGGGTGTGTTTCTTCCTAGCTCATGTGAGTCGTTGGATCGAAACTACCACAATCACTTTGTGAGCCAGACGACCCTATATATAGCCCATCTCTCGCCTTCCCTGCATAAGTCTTTCAATTCATCGACTGCATACATCTACCAGTTCATCGACTACATACATCTACTAGTTCATCGACTGAATACAAATCATTCGGATTCGCCATCATACTCCCAACCGAGCATTTGATATGCATATATATGCATCAAGAGCCACGGTAGGGCTGTATGATGGCGATACCGATTGGTTTGTTCTAGATCCGACATAAAAGGTTTGATACAACTTCTTTTTTGTGACATAAGATCTAACATTGTTGCTTCTAGTAGTTCTCTTGATTCCACTAATGATTCTCTTAGCCAAGTTACACTTGAGCAAGAAAATAGCTTATTGAAGGGAATTATAGAGAAAGGAGTGTACAAAAGCCTTGCCGGGAGTAAGCAATTCAAGGAAATTGTGCGCAAGCAAGGAAGGCACCGGAAGAATCAAGGTGTTGGTTTTGAACGAAAGTTCAATGCCAATGGAGTTGAGTGGGAAGAAGATCAATACCCCAAGACAAAGTTTGTTCCTCAACAAAAGAAGTATCCTACTTCCTTCAAGGGGACACAAGCTCAAGATGATCTTCCACCACAACACTACAAGCAAAAAGGCAAGGACAAGCTTCAAGAGGAAATTGATGAGGTTATGGCAAGTTGTTTTTAGTCCCACCTCGCCAAGAGAGAGGCGGTATGAGCGGTTTATAAGCCGTGAGTGCACAGACAATGACGAAGAGTTGCAATGCTCATCTACATGTTGATTGGCTTCAAACCTTGCGGAATAGCATAGATTGCATTGAGCCATGTGCAGTGCAGTCTACACTATTCCGAATGGCTTGAAGCAAATTAACCAGCATTGCACCTCTGTTACATGGCCACTTCAATGTTTTTTAAACTTATTTGAACTCCGGACTTCTTTTGTGTTTAGTATGCAGCATTTAAAGCGACGTCATCAATTTCCAACATGTTCTGACATCATTTGTTGTTTTTCGGTCATTTACCTAATTGTTTAGAGAGCTAAATGACCGTGAAATTGAAAATCACTACAAAATGAATCCTGAAAATGTTGAAACATGGCATGGTATCATCGTATCACCCGCATAGCATGCGCGAAAGAGTAGAGAGGGTCACGGCAAAAACTGGACGCACTTCATGTACAAACTGGACAAATTCTTTCCGAGTATCAGGGTTTCGGACGAGAACTCATCTGTTACAAGGCCACTTCAATATTTTTTAAACTTATTTGAATTCCGGACTTCTTTTGTGTTCAGTATGCAGCATTTAAAGCGGCGTCATCAATTTCCAACATGTTCTGACATCATTTGTTGTTTTTCGGTCATTTACCTAATTGTTTAGAGAGCTAAATGACCGTGAAATTGAAAATCACTACAAAATGAATCCTGAAAATGTTGAAACTTGGCATGGTATCATCGTATCACCCGCATAGCATGCGCGAAAGAGTAGAGAGGGTCACGGCAAATAAATAATGCAGAAAAGAAAAAACCATATAAAAAACTACTCAAAATAAATAAAAGAAAATAAGTAATGCAGAAAAGAAAAAACTATATAAAAAATTTGTTGGCGCACTGCCCTGTGGGTCTACCAGACCTAGGGTGTGCAAATGCAGGCCCAGAAGGGCCAGCAGACTCACAGGGCAGCGCGCCCTAATTAATTAGGCCTAGAAGCCTGCTATATAGAGGAGTTCGAAGAGGTAGCCGCGGCTGGGTTTTATAAACCAGTGCGGCTACCCTTCGCCGGACGAGGTGGGACTAAATTTTGGGGTGGCAGCGCAAACTCTAAATACAGCAAAAAACAACTAAAAATAAATAAAACAAAATAAATAAAGCAGAAAAGAAAAAACTAAATGAAAAAAGCCCACCTACTGGGCCACAGCGGCCTGCATACGACTAGAAACCCAACCTGTTGTTGGGCCAGGATGCAGGCCCGCAAGCTCAATAGGCCCCACAGGGAAGAGTAGAAGAGGTAGGCCCAGAAGGCCTGCTTTAGAGAGGAGCTCGAGACAGCAGCGGCGGCGGGGCTTATAAGCAGGTGTGTGCGCCCTTCGGCTAGCGAGGTGGGACTAAATTTCTGCGCCCCTCGCCTGGCAGCGCACACCCTTTAGTACCGGTTGGTGGCTCCAACCGGTACTAAAAGCCTTCGTTTCCCGCCGCTTGGCCTGGGGAAAATAGGCCTTTAGTACCGGTTGGAGCCATGAACCGGTACTAAAGGCCAATCCTATATATATAGCACTTACGAAAATTTCAGTTTCAACTCCGCACTTCGTCTCCAACCTCCGTCGCGCGCGCTGCTCGATCCCGTCGTCGCCGCCCGTCGCCCGTACCGTCGTCTGTCGTCATCGTCGCTGTCCCCGCCGCCGCACGTCGTCGTCGTTGTCTCGCGCTGCCGCCCCGAACGCCGCCGCCGTCCGTCGTCATCGTTGCGGCCGTACGTCTCTCTCTCGCTCCCGCACACACATACACACACATACACACACACACCGGCGCCCCCGCCCCGTACGCCGGCGCCCCCGCTCGTACGTACGGGGCGGCGGCATATGGGGCCGCACACACACACACATATACCACACACACACGCATACACACACACATACACACATACGTACACACATATACGTATATATACACACACATGCATACACACACACATACACACACACACAATTTTTTTTACTTATTTTCTGTTTTTTAGAAAAGTTAATTAGATGATCGAATGTTAGATTAATGTCGAGTGTTAGATGAATTAGCTAGCTAGATAGAAAAATTGTCGAACTAGAGATTAGAACTAGTTGAATAATTAATATAACTAGTTTATTTTTAATAAGAAAATTTAGGTATATGAGATTAGAACTAGTTGAATAATTAATATAACTAGTTTATTTTTAATAAGGAAATTTAGGTATATGAGATTAGAACTAGTTGAATAATTAATATAACTAGTTTATTCTTAGTAAGAAAATTTAGGTATATGAGATTAGAACTAGTTGAATAATTAATATAACTAGTTTATTTTTAGTAAGAAAATTTAGGTATATGAGATTGGAACTAGTTGAATAATTAATATAATTAGTTTATTTTTAGTAAGAAAATTTAGGTATATGAGATTTGATGATCTAATTAAAATATTATTTGTTAATGAGTTTTTCTGTTTATTTAATTTTTTTATATATTTTGAGTTTATATAAATATTAGATTAATGTAGAATGTTAGATGAATTAGATAGAAAAGTTAAATATATAGTAATGTCAATTGAATATATAGTTAGATATATTAATGTCAAATGTTAGATGAATATATATTTGGCTAGATATAGGTGTTTAATGTTTCACCTATATGAACATAGGAAATGTCATCTGACGACGAAAAAGATTTTATTATGTGCGAACACTGTGAAGACCAGCGCGGCCTGTGCGACCAAAATTTCCTTGTTGATGGTAGACGCTTCAGCATCAAGCTGGATGAGACATTCGAAGTTGATACAGTAAGTCACTTTGTCAATTATTATTTAAATGCAAAACTTATGCTTCATTTGCTTCAACTTATAATTTTAAATTTTCACTATTCTACTAGCGCATCCCCTGCCATGCAAGAATTTTTGTCTTGGATAAGATAGGTTTAAGTGCTATAGATGATATGGAGGTAAAGAGAGTTACTTGAAGATGCAGCATGGGTATACTTTCAACGTCAAATTATATAATGGAGACACATACACCCATTTTGAATGCAAAACTTGGCAAGCACTATGCAAGGCTTGTGCATTTGAGCCTGATATGGTTATCACCTTTGATATTCGTCCGAAAGATGATATTGAAGGTAATATAGACATCTGGGTCGATGTGCAAACGCCTCCAGTTCTACCATTTGATGAGTTTTTCTCAACCATGCATGCATATGTTTATGTCTTTCATACAGTTTATTCAAAAATAGTTGACAACTATTTTGTATTGTCAGCTTATTTCGGTTCAAGCAAACATGTCCGGCGCTTGGTAGACAGGACCTACTACTGCCCCGGGGCTCAACTAAACTGCGAGGAGATAAGTCATTATGTTTCATGGCTTGAGGATCTTAATACTGTCAAGACAAATTTTTTCCCTACACTTAGAAATGTTAGTACTCAAAACGTGCGACCAATGGTGATCGTATTGAACTACGGTCACATCTATAATCAAAAGATGGTAAGATTTTAAATATTTGTCCTTAATTAGTGCATCTTTTGCATACATTATTTTTGAAGCTAAACTTTCATTGCTTAGTATATTAATTACTATACGATGTTGTTCAACAGGGACTTCCGATGAAAGTTGTGCCTCAGTGGATCGAGACAAAAGGTCGCATGTCAATGGTTAGCTTACGACCAAGATTTCCTACATTGCACATGAGTGCATTCAGGATTTCTAAAAGCGAAGAATGCTTAATAGTGAAAGATTGGAGCAAAATGTTAACGATCGCAGAGACGTACTAGGGGGCAGTAAGGAGAAGCGCAACCCAAGATTAGGAGACAGATTCATCTGCATGCTCCAGTATGATGAATCAGGAGAGCTATACATGTTCTATGCTATTCTACCTGAGAGGGAGCAGCAGGATCAGTAGCTACTCTTCATGCTCTTAATTATTACTTGTCTCATGGATCCGTGTCCTGAACTTCGATGTTGGTGATGATTATGTTGAACTTGATGATATCTCTTTGCTTCTGTTACAAAGTGAATGTTTCCTCTTTAAGCTAGCCAACGTTGATGATGAATTACATAGCTAGCGGTAATGACTATGATGATTAAATAGTGGTAATTGGACGACCACGATGATTTTTAGCTAGCTAGAGTTTATTTATTTATTAATATGCGATGATGATGATGATGATGACGACTACAACTCATTATAACGTAAAACAATCCTAAATTAAATTGATAACACAAATTTAATTGAAAAATACAAAATAAAACAAAAACCCACAACCATTAGTACCGGTTGGTTTTACCAACCGGTACTAAAGGGCTCCCGGCCCCCGGAGCTGGCTCGTGCCACGTGGTACCCCTTTAGCACCGGTTCGTGCTGAACCGGTACTAAAGGGGGGGCCTTTAGTGCCGAAATAATAGTGTCAGTTCCTAAACCGGCACTAAAGGGCCTTACGAACCGGTGCTATTGCCCGGTTTTCTACTAGTGCCTGTAAGAGTTCGCACGACTTAATCAACTATGCCAGAGCCCATATTGGCTTGTGGCTGCACTCGTAAGTATTTAGCATGAAAGATCTTATGATCCCTTTGAGCCTGGGTGGCGGTCCAAAATAAAACAGGCAAGTCCTGATAGACATCAGGTGCCTCAATCCACCCAGATGTGTGTTTCAGTTGCCACCTTAGATAAACCATTAAAATTATCAATCTCACATCTGTTATGGATATCACTTACCCAATCCACGTCTACTAGCATAGCATGGCATAATAAGCAAACGTAGAAGTAACTCCCAAAGGTTTCATAATAAACAGGTAATAGGTACTACCTCATCTACTTCCCATTCCACAATTTAATTAGATCCTAATCATGCAATGTGTGAGGATTGATCTAATGCAATAAAACTGGGTTGTATAAAAGGTATGATCAAAGTGTTACTTGCCTTGCTGATGATCCGCGAGTCCTAAAGATTCGAAGTAAAAGGCGGCACAATCCGGGTAATCTATCGCAGACAAACAACAAGCATACAATAAGTACTCATGTAATGCACAGGTAAAACTCGAACAAAAGATCAAACCAGAAAGTTCAACTTAAGAACTCCGGTTGCAAAGAAAGATCGAACCGAACAAAGAAACCGAAAACAAACGGCGAAAGAAAACAACTCGGTTCTAGCAAGTTGAAACTAGGTCAAATTTTACAGTAGCAAAAACTTAGTTAAAGTTGATTAGTCGAAACGGCGGTTTCGAAACAAAACTCCAGGCGCTTGAATCACCTGATTCCGATAAACGAGCGAGAAGATAAACTAGAACGAAGATCGGATCTGAGATCGCGATTGCGGAATAAATCCGACGAAAAGAAAAAGAAGAACGGTTAAGCGAACAGACGTTCGTTAACCTAGGATAATCCGGTGATCACGTTCGTTAGGACGAACGGTCCGGCGAACGGTCTCTAGGCAACTAAATCGGAAAAGAGAACGAAACCGATCTAGGGTTTGGGGAAAAGAAATCGAAACGAAGAACCGATCTAGAAAACCGGAACGGTTTAGAAAAGAAAATGAATCGGAAGAGAAGAAAAGAATCAGAATGATTTAGAAGAAAAATAATTCGAGGAAAAGAAAAGAGATGTGGCGCGGTACCTCCGGCGAGGGGCTCCGGTGACGGCGGCGTTGGGCGGCGGCGGCGATGAGCAAGGGCGGCGGCGGCGGTGGTGTAGGGTGGCGGCGGCGGTGACGCAGGGCGGCGGCTAGGTGCGGCTTGGGGCTTGGTTTGATGTGATGTTTAGAGGGGGGTGTGGGGGTATATAAAGAGGGGAGAGGAGAGGAAACTTGGGGGAGGGGGCAAGAAAAAGAGAAGGAAAAGGAAATTGGAAACGGAGTAGGACTAGAATCCTACTAGGACTCCAATAGGACGGCGGCGGCCTCCTGCGCCAGGCGCGCGCGGCGCGGGCGATGGCCTGCCCTGGCCGGCGGCTTGGGCCTTGGCCTAGGCGCGCTGGAATTTTTTTAAAATGGTTTCGCGTGCAGAAAACAAAAGAAAAGAGAACTAAACAAACTCCAAAACTTCTAAAGTAAATTTTCCTCGACTCCTAAAATTGAGTCAAACAAATTGAACTTTTCTCGGGACCTAGAATGCAAATTTTTGAAAACACACATTTTCCCCTATCCAAATAAAGGCAAATAAACTCCGACAAAACCAATGATCCTTTCTTCAAAGTTTGAGAAAAACTCAAATATGAAAATAACGAAATCTCCAACTCTCTCCGAGGGTCCTTGAGTTGCGTGAAATTTCTAGGATCAACAAAATGCAAGAAAATATGATATGCATGATGATCTAGTGCATAACATTCCAAATTGAAAATTTGGGATGTTACAAACCTACCCCCCTTAAGATGAATCTCGCCCTCGAGATTCGGGTTGGCTAGAAAATAGGTGAGGGTGGTCTTTGAGCAAATCTTCTTCTCTCTCCCAGGTGGCTTCATCCTCTGAGTGGTGGTTCCACTGAACTTTGCAAAACTTGATAACCTTGCTGCAGGTAACTCTACGGGAATATTCGAGAATCTTGACTGTTTTCTCTTCATATGTTAAGTCGTCCTTCAACTGAATCGCTTCAAGCGGCACTGTATCCCTTAGTGGTATCTCTGCCATCTCGGCGTGACATTTCTTCTGCTGGGAAACATGGAATACGTTGTGAACTCCTGACAGTCCCTCTGGTAATTCCAACTTATACGCGACTTCTCCCATACGTTGCAAGATCTTATATGGTCCAACGAAACGCGGTGCTAACTTTCCCTTAACTCCAAAGCGCTTAACTCCTCGAAGTGGGGATACTCGGAGATACACTCTGTCTCCGGTTTCGTAAACTGCCTCCTTGCGTTTAGAATCTGCGTAGCTCTTCTGTCTGGACTGGGCTACCTTGAGCCTATCGCGAATCAACTTAACTTTCCGTTCAAACTCCTTAATCAAATCTGGTCCAAAGAATTGACGGTCTCCAACTTCGTCCCATGACAACGGTGTCCTGCACCTCCTTCCGTATAAAGCTTCGAAAGGTGCCATCTTCAAACTGGTTTGGTAACTGTTGTTATAAGAAAACTCCGCATACGGCAAGTTATCGTCCCAACTAGATCCATAATCTAGTGCACAAGCTCAAAGCATATCTTCCAAAATCTGATTGACTCTCTCGGTCTGTCCATCTGTCTGCGGATGAAAAGCGGTGCTGAACTCTAGCCTGGTTCCCAAAGTTTCATGCAACTGATTCCAAAACTTTGAGGTAAATTGGGTTCCTCTGTCTGATACAATACTTCTCGAAACTCCATGCAAACAAATGATCCTAGTCATATATATCTTTGCCAACTTAGCACTGGTGTAAGTGGTCTTAACTGGAATGAAATGTGCTACCTTCGTCAAACGATCAACTACTACCCATATCGAGTCATATCCTGCTTTCGTCCTGGCTAGTCCTGTGATAAAATCCATGCCTATCTTATCCCACTTCCATTCGGGTATCGGCAATGGTTGCAACAATCCGGCTGGCTTCTGATGCTCTGCCTTCACTCTATGACATACGTCACAAACCGCTACATATGCTGCAATATCCTTCTTCATTCCGGTCCACCAAAATGTCTCCTTCAAATACAAATACATCTTGGTATTTCCTGGGTGAATCGAATAGGGTGAATCATGTGCCTCTTGTAGAATCAACTTCCTGATCTCCGGGTCACTTGGCACATAAACACGGTCCTCAAACCATAGGGTATCGTGCTCATCCTCACAAAATCCCTTTGCTTTTCCTTTGCTTAGTTTCTCCTTTATAGCAGCAATCTCCTTGTCAGATTTCTGAGCTTCTCTGATCTTATCCATCAATGTTGACTGAATCTCCAATGCTGCTACATAGCCTTTCGGAACTATCTCTAAACTTAGTTCACGAAGGTTTTCTGCTAACTCCTTGGGTATTTCCTTCGTCATTAACGTATTGACATGGCTCTTACGGCTCAATGCGTCAGCTACTACATTAGCTTTACCAGGATGGTAATGCAATCTCATATCATAATCCTTGATGAGCTCCAACCATCTCCTTTGCCTGAGATTCAACTCCTTCTGCGTGAAAATGTACTTCAAACTCTTGTGATCCGTGTACACCTCACAATGATTTCCAATGAGAAAATGTCTCCATGTTTTTAATGCATGCACTACGGCTGCTAACTCCAAATCATGCGTGGCATAATTCAACTCATGAGGCTTCAGTTGTCGTGAAGCATACGAAACAACTCTTCCTTCCTGCATAAGTACAGCTCCAAGTCCTCGACGTGAAGCGTCGCAATACACCTCATAATCCTTGGTCTGATCTGGCAAAATCAACACTGGTGAGGTAACCAATCGTTTCTTCAACTCCTGGAAACTAGCCTCACACTCCTCAGTCCATTTGAACTTAGTATCCTTCTTTAGCAACTCCGTCATAGGCTTCGCAATCTTTGAAAAAATTCTCAATGAATCTCCGGTAGTATCCTGCGAGTCCAAGAAAACTCCGGATCTCTCCAACTGTCGTTGGTGCTTCCCATTCGGTTACGGTCTCAACCTTTGTGGGGTCAACTGCTATCCCTTCTCTGGATATAACATGTCCAAGAAATCCAACTTCCTTCAACCAAAACTCACATTTGCTAAATTTGGCATATAACAGATGTTCCCTTAGTTTCTCCAAAACCAAACGCAAATGTTCCTTATGCTCTTCTTCATTCTTTGAGTAAACTAGGATATCATCAATGAACACTACGACGAACTTATCCAAAAACTCCATAAACACTTTGTTCATCAGGTTCATAAAATAGGCAGGCGCGTTAGTCAATCCAAATGACATAATGGTATACTCATACAGTCCATATCTTGTGGTGAATGCTGTCTTAGGTATGTCCTGCTCTCGGATCTTCAACTGGTGGTACCCTGATCGCAAATTGATCTTGGAAAACACTTTAGCTCCTTGCAAACGATCAAAAAGATCATTTATCATTGGCAGTGGGTACTTGTTCTTGATGGTTACTTCATTCAATCCACGGTAATCAACAACCATCCGTAATGATCCATCCTTCTTCTCCACTAGAAGTACGGGTGATCCCCAAGGCGAAGAACTTGGGCAAATGTAACCTTTCTCCAATAACTCCTTAATCTGATTCTTAATTTCTACCAAATCCTTTGCTGGCATCCGGTACGGTCACTTTGATATTGGGCCTGTACCTGGCAATAACTCAATCAAAAACTTAATGTCCCTATCCGGTGGCATGCCTGGCAACTCTTCCGGAAATACATCAGGGTAATCCTTCACCACTGGTACTTCCTCCTGGACAACTCCTGTTAGGCAATTCAGTTGTGTCCTATTTGGCACATGCCGGGATACATACTTGATCCTTCTTCCTTCTGGCGTTGTGAGCAAAATTGTCTTACTAGCACAATCGATGTTTCATCCATACATCGACAACCAATCCATACCGAGGATTATATCCAAACCTTGGGATTCTAGAATAATCAAATCTGTTGGGAAAACATGCCTTCCTATGCTTAATGGTACTTGAAAGCATCCTTGACTGGCCATGTATTCTGCTCCTGGCGAACTTACTAGCATAGGTGTTTTAAGAATCCTAGTGGGTAGGCTATATTTTTCCACAAATACCCTTGATATGTATGAATGTGATGCACCAGTATCGAAAAGAACGAGTGCGGTAAATGACTTAACCAAAAACTTACCGATTACTGCATCAGGCTGATCTTCAACCTCCTCCATGCTAATGTGGTTCACCTGTCCCCTATTGAAAGGGTTTGGCTTCTTCCCTGAGCTCCCATTTCCATTTCCATTCTGGCCTTCAGGACATTCATTGGCATAATGTCCGGTCTTGGAACACTTGAAACAGGTGACCTGACTCAGATCTCTCTTGGCTGGGGTTGATGGGGTGGTCCGGTTCTGGCCGTTGCTTCCTCCATTCCCATTACCATTCTTGTGGCCATTGTGGTTGTGCGAACTACCTCCTCCATGGGTATGCTGAAACTGAAATCCTGATTTAGGGGTAAAACGAGGCTTCTGCTGGGCTCCAGAGTTATACTTCCCCTGTCCATACTTCCTCTTGCGGTTCTCAATCTGCTGTTGCTTCCCTTCAATCATGATGGCACGATCTACCAACTCCTGGTAGTTGTTGAAACTCGCTACCATCAACTGCATGCTTAACTCATCATTCAATCCTTCCAGAAACTTCTCCTGCTTGGTTGCATCCGTAGCAACGTCATCTGGGGCATAACGTGCTAACTTGCTGAAATATTCAACATACTGGCCAACTGTCCTTCCCCTTGGCGTAAGTTGCGAAACTCACGTTTCTTTATGGCCATAGCTCCTGCTGAAACATGTGCAGTGCGGAAAGCTTGCTGGAACTGATCCCATGTGACGGTGTCGACTGGGAAGGTGGCTGTGAAATTCTCCCACCATGCTACCGTGGGTCCTTCTAACTGATGTGCGGCAAATTTCACTTTCTCACCATCAGTGCATCCTGCAGTGGTCAACTCCCTTCCTATCTTGCGGAGCCAATCATCTGCTACTATCGGCTCGATGCTACTAGAAAACACCGGCGGATTTAGCCTAAGGAAACGGGCTAAGTGGTCAACAGCTGGTGGTGGTGGTGGTGGGTTGTTCTTGTTGTTGTTCTACTGATTCTGAACTAACATCTGCATCAATTGATTCTGCTGCTGGATCAACTGAGTGAGCTCCGGCGGAAATCCATTGTCACGTCTCGGAGGCATCTGAGGGTTTAGAAAAGAAGAGATATAAGAATAGAATGAGGTCTAAAGAGAAAACACTACCCCAATGCACATGAGCAAATTTCACACAAAATCACTTCATTCAATCAAACAAGGGCTTACAATCGATCTAGCTATCGCAAAAGTGCTCGAACTATAGTGTTTACATGGGGGGAAATACTACTAATATTTGGTGGTCATCTAGAAATTTGAACCGGTGGAAGACTCCATGATGTCCGCTCCAGCTTCGTCTTCAAAGTCGGGTTCACTTGGATCCGAATCGGTGTCGTCGATGATGATGTAGTTGTCTGGGCATGCGACGTACATGTCTTCCTTCCTGGATGCTAACTCCTTCTTGAGTTCTTCAATCTCTTGCTTAAGATCGCAGTTGTGTCTTGCTAGAGCTACTATCTCGTCCATGTAGTCCTTGCTTGTAGCCTTCAGTTCTCCTTCTAGCTCGATGATCCTTGTCTTTGCATTCCTCAACTCTATCATATCATTGCACATCTGGTTCTCGTGGCGTCGAATGTGCTGGTTTAACTCCTGGATGAAAGCTGCAATGGATCTATCTTTCTTGGTGCTGATTGACTCCCATTGTTCATCTCAGCGTCCGCAAATCTGATAGATAGTGTCCTTGAGGTCTTCTTGATAAACTTCTCCAATGCGTCCTATGGTGATATGGGCTGCCATGCTCTTTCCTAGACTCCAAGTTGGTGCATTGAAAACACTATCTATGGGCTACGTGATTGGCATGAATGTCCTTCCCGGAACGTGAGCTTGAATCTTCCAGCGCTCCTCTTCAGGCAGAGTGGCGTTGAAGGTTCCCATGAAACTTGGTAATCCAATGTTTAGGTACTTGGTGACTTCCTTCAAGTGAAATCCAAAAGGTGTGCCTTCATCTGGTTGAGCGTACTTAATCTTCGCGTCCTTCATCATAAAGAGTAGAAAAGATGAGGAGTTAGAAAATGAGGAGAGAATAGTGATCTATGGCTTTAGCTTAGTGGTCGTGTCCTACAGACAGCGTGTGCTCTGATACCATCTCTGTAGCGACCCGACCCGAATGGATCAAGTCTACTGTGCTCCGGTGTCATCCCTGGATCAGTAATGTCGACACCACATAGTACTTCGAAGGATTTATAGCAGAGTGGCAATCACACACTTATTACATCGATGTCTCAAAAGAGAACTTATTACAATAATATGGCTTAAGGCCATCTAATATCGATAACAGCGGAAGACTTGGAAGATAAATGGGTCCATCAACTCCAACGGCATCACTGAGTATAGAACCATGACCTAAAAGCACCTTAATCGTCGTCTGAAAAGTCTGCAACATTAACATTGTAGCCCGAAACGGGTCAGCACATGGAATATGCTGGCAAGGTAACACATAGAGAGTAATGGAATGAAACAGCTATACTATATGCATATTTGGCTGGTGGAAAGCTCTATGGTTACTGTTTTGCGTAAAGCCAGTTTTTCCCTACTGCAAAGGAATAAGTTTATTTAACTATCATGGTGGTTGTTAAACATTGAGAATGGTTGACAGCATTCTCAATCCCAATTAAAAATAATCATTAAACCCAACAATATTAATTAGAAGTAACATGATGAGATTCACATGATATTCAAGTACTAGATACTCAAGATTGTCCATAACCGGGGACACGGCTAATCATGATTAGTTTGTTACACTCTGCAGAGGTTTGCGCACTTTTCCCCACAAGACTCGATCGCCTCCGTTGGATTTCTCGCACTACTGGTGTTTGAGAAACGGATGACCGAGACACAGTCTTTCAGAAGCGCTAGCACCTTACGATGGATAGACCGGTACACCTACTTTCCCCTACATCTGCTAGTCTACCCTGTAAGAGTTCGCACGACTTAATCAACTATGCCAGAGCCCATATTGGCTTGTGGCTGCACACGTAAGTATTTGGCATGAAAGATCTTATGATCCCTTTGAGTCTGGGTGGCGGTCCAAAATAAAACAGGCAAGTCCTGATAGACATCAGGTGCCTCAATCCACCCAGATGTGTGTTTAAGTTGCCACCTTAGATAAACCATTAAAATTATCAATCTCACATCTGTCATGGATATCACTCACCCAATCCACGTCTACTAGCATAGCATGGCATAATAAGCAAACGTAGAAGTAACTCCCAAAGGTTTCATAATAAACAGGTAATAGGTACTACCTCATCTACTTCCCATCCCACAATTTAATTAGATCCTAATCATGCAATGTGTGAGGATTGATCTAATGCAATAAAACTGGATTGTAGAAAAGGTATGATCAAAGTGTTACTTGCCTTGCTGATGATCCGCGAGTCCTAAAGATTCGAAGTAACAGGCGGCACAATCCGGGTAATCTATCGCAGACAAACAACAAGCATACAATAAGTACTCATCTAATGCACAGGTAAAACTCGAACAAAAGATCAAACTAGAAAGTTCCACTTAAGAACTCCGGTTGCAAAGAAAGATCAAACCGAACAAAGAAACCGAAAACAAACGGCGGAAGAAAACAACTCGGTTCTACCAAGTTGAAAGTAGGTCAAATTTTATAGTAACAAAAACTTAGTTAAAGTTGATTAGTCGGAACATTAACCTAGGATAATCTGAGATCGGATCTGAGATCGCGATTGCGGAATAAATCCGACGAGAAGAAAAAGAAGAACGGTTAAGCGAATGGACGTTCGTTAACCTAGGATAATCCGGTGATCACGTTCGTTAGGACGAATGGTCCGGCGAACGGTCTCTAGGCAACTAAATCGGAAAAGAGAACGAAACCGATCTAGGGTTTCGGGAAAAGAAATCGAAACGAAGAACCGGTCTAGAAAACCGGAACGGTTTAGAAAAGAAAACGAATCGGAAGAGAAGAAAAGAATCGGAACGATTTAGAAGAAAAACGATCCGCGGAAAAGAAAAGAGACGTGGCGCGGTACCTCCGGCGAGGTCTCCGGCGAGGGGCTCCGGTGACGGCGGTGTTGGGCGGCGGTGGCGATGAGCAAGGGCGGCAGCGGCGGTGGTGTAGGGCGGCGGCGGCGGTGACGCAGGGCGGCGGCTAGGTGCGGCTTGGGGCTTGGTTTGATGTGATGTTTAGAGGGGGGTGTGGGGGTATATAAAGAGGGGAGAGGAGAGGAAACTTGGGGGAGGGGGCAAGAAAAAGAGAAGGAAAAGAAAATTGGAAACGGAGTAGGACTAGAGTCCTACTAGGACTCCTATAGGGCGGCGGCGGCGGCCTCCTGCGCCAGGCGCGCGCGGCGCGGGCGATGGCCTGGCCTGGCCGGCGTCTTGGGCCTTGGCCTAGGCGCGCTGGAAAATTTTTTTAAACGGTTTCGCGCGCAGAAAACAAAAGAAAAGAGAACTAAACGAACTCCAAAACTTCTAAAGTAAATTTTCCCCGACTCCTAAAATTGAGTCAAACAAATTGAACTTTTCTAGGGACCTAGAATGCAAATTTTTGAAAACACGCATTTTTCCCTATCCAAATAAAGGCAAATAAACTCCGACAAAACCAATGATCCTTTCTTCAAAATTTGAGAAAAACTCAAATATGAAAATAACGAAATCTCCAACTCTCTCCGAGGGTCCTTGAGTTGCGTGAAATTTCTAGGATCAACAAAATGCAAGAAAATATGATATGCATGATGATCTATTGTATAACATTCCAAATTGAAAATTTGGGATGTTACATGCCCGAAGGGTCTCCACGGTGGCAGCTCCATCTGCAGTCACAACATATTAAAGATACTGGCATCATGCTGCTCTTACTATGTGACGATCACTAGAAAAATCACTCACCCTATGCCTCGTCAAGCTGCTTGTTGACAAGCACGATGTCGGCATCTGCTGCATCCAGCTGCCGCTTTAGTTAGGCAAACCCATCAGTCCGGCTAGCCACCGGAGCTTCAACCACCTACATATAAAGGCGGACTGGTTATTACCTGGGACTATGATCCTCTGTTTGCCGCCGTTCTCGACGACAACCAGAGTCTCAGGGGCTACTATCTGCATGGGCAGACCTAATGTATGCGGTACTGCTAAAGGTGATACGTCTCCGTCGTATCTACTTTTCGAAACACTTTTGCCCTTGTTTTGGACTCTAACTTGTATGATTTGAATGGAACTAACCCGGACTAACGTTGTTTTCAGCAGAATTGCCATGGTGTTGTTTTATGTGCAGAAAACAAATATTCTCGGAATGACCTGAAACTCCACGGAACATCTTAGAAAAAACAATAAAAAATCCTCGCCAAAGATGAAGACTAGGGGGCCCACACCCTTCCTCGTGGGCCCCCTGGACGCCCTCCGACACCAACTCCAACTCTATATATTTGCTTTCGGTGAGGAAAAAATCAGAGAGAAGAAATCATCGTGTTTTATGATACGGAGCCGCCGCCAAGCCCTGAATCCTCTCGGGAGGGCTGATCTGGAGTCCGTTCGGGGCTCCGGAGAGGGGGATTCATCGCCGTCGTCATCATCAACCATCCTCCATCACTAATTTCATGATGCTCACCGTCGTGCGTGAGTAATTCCATCGTAGGCTTGCTGGACGGTGATGGGTTGGATGAGATTTATCATGTAATCAAGTTAGTTTTGTTAAGGTTTGATCCCTAGTATCCATTATGTTCTGAGATTCATGTTGCTATGACTTTGCTATGCTTAATGCTTGTCACTAGGGCCCGAGTGCCATGATTTCAGATCTGAACCTATTATGTTTTCATGAATATATGTGAGTTCTTGATCCTATCTTGCAAGTCTATAGTCACCTACTATGTGTTATGATCCGGCAACCCCGAAGTGACAATAATCGGGACCAATCCCGGTGATGACCATAGTTTGAGGAGTTCATGTATTCACTATATGCTAATGCTTTGTTCCGGTTCTCTATTAAAAGGAGGCCTTAATATCCCTTAGTTTCCAATAGGACCCCGCTGCCATGGGAGGGTAGGACAAAAGATGTCATGCAAGTTCTTTTCCATAAGCACGTATGACTATATACGGAATACATGCCTACATTACATTGATGAATTGGAGCTAGTTTTGTGTCACCCTATGTTATGACTGTTACATGATGAACTGCATCCGGCATAATTATCCATCACTGATCCGGTGCCTACGAGTTCTCCATATACTGGTTCTCGCTTATTTACTTTCCCGCTGCTACTGTTACAATCATACAAAATACCAAAAACATTACTTTTGTTGTCTTTACTTTTGTTGCCGCTACCGCCACTATCATGTTACTTTGCTACTAAACACTTTGCTGCAGATACTAAGTTTCCAGGTGTGGTTGAATTGACAACTCAGCTGCTAATACTTGAGAATATTCTTTGGCTCCCCTTGTGTCGAATCAATAAATTTGGGTTGAATACTCTACCCTCGAAAGCTGTTGCGATCCCCTATACTTGTGGGTTATCAAAGGCATACATTATTTCACGTACCTCAAAGCCTTTCAGCAGACTCATAAAAGCTTCGTGCAAACCACTTTCGGCGGATGAAATCCTTTCAATTACCGTACCCATTAGCGTACGATGTCCTTCCGAGACGACAACTTTCCCTAGAAGATCCTTCAGCACGTCCGACCGCACACTGTACGGGCCCTTGTTGTCGCTCTCCTCAGGAGTTGGATACTGGGGATACCGGGTAGCCAAAGGGTTATCTTCCGACGATATTGGATCCGGAGATACCCTTCGCGACAACACTTCAAGGTCGCCCGCTTCTTGAGCTGGTGAGTCCGGGGGAGGCTTTTCGCTCTCCATCATCTCCGGAAGAAGATCCCCCGAAGATGAACTCTGTCGAGAAGAGCTATGATCCGGACTACAATTTACAAGCATCGGTTATTGTATTCGGAAGCAAGGTAGGATATCTTCACTATTAAGTACTTTTTGATTACTTACAGCACGGTACAGGGCTGATCCCCACGCGGACATTGTGCGGCAAGAATACCCTCCGAGGCAGGACCCTCTGGCGGAGATTTCTTCTCCCATTTGGATACCTTAGTTTTTGGATCTTCAGAGGTAGTCCTCTTCCTTCCCCGGGGAGGGAGAATGTCAGATTCTTCCCCTTGGTTATCCTCCTTCGCGGAGGCGCTCATTCCTTAGATTGGAATAGGTAGCGATGGAGGCCCGCTTTCGCCCTCTTTATTCCCCCCTTCATCTTCCTTTGAGTGCACTAGACGAGGTGCTGGCTCGAGCATCTTTTCCAGCACCTGATTGTCCAAGCCTTCAGGAAGGGGGGCGAACACTGGATCATCTTCGCCTTTGCTATCCAGTCCTGGTCAAAGAGCGATTCTTCGGAATGATGTCATAATAAACAAAAGGGCAGTGTGTTCGGCCAGGGGATTACTTACCTGCTAGCGGGGCGGTTGCAGCTCAGGCCCACGTCCTCGGTAGTGTCCGGACACTCTATTTGGGGTCCGAAGAACTATTTGTACATCTCCTCGTGCGTCATGCCGAGGAAATACTAAATAGTGCGCGATCCTTCCGGGTTGAATTCCCACATGCCGAGGGGCCGGCGTTTGCAAGGCTAGACTTGACGAACCAACATAACTTGCATTACCATAACTAGACTGAAATCTCCCTCGAAGAGATCTCGGATACGACACTGCAGTATTGGCACGACCTTGGCTGGACCCCAGCTCTGCCCCCTGCTGATCCATGATATCAGTTGTGGTGGGGGCCCGAGCGAAAGGTGGGGGCAGCTACCCATTTGGCACTTCGGGGAGCTATGACGTAAAACCACTCTCGTTGCCACAATCCGGACACCTCTGGAAAGGAACCCTTTGGCCATGGAGCGTCAGCAATGTTGCTTATTAAAGCACCTCCGCATGCTGCGTACTGCCCCTCGACCATCTTCGGCTTCACATCGAAGGTCTTCAGCCACAGGCCAAAGTGAGGGGTAATGCGGAGGAAGGCCTCACACACGACAATAAATGACGAGATGTGATGAAGGGAATCCGGGGCCAGATCATGAAAATCCAACCCGTAATAGAACATAAGACCCCTAACAAAGGGATCCAGAGCGAGGCCTAGTCCTCGGAGGAAGTGGGAGACGAACACAACTCTCTCGTTGGGTTCGGGAGTAGGGATGACCTGCCCTCGGGTAGGCAGCTTATGCGAAATTTTGGCGGTCAGATATGTGGCCTCCCTCAACTTCTTGATGTCCTGCTCCATGACGGAGGAACGCACCCACCGACCTTGAAGGCTGCATCCGGACATGATTGAATGTCCGAAGCACCTGACCTGAGCTTTGGGTGTTAGAACTCGAGGTGGGGGAAGGATTCGATTGAGCACAGGAGGGAAAAAGAAAGAGCATTGTCCCTTTATATAGGGGATGAATATCAGGCATCCTCCTCGTGGCCGTTCGAGACTTACCTAAGATCTAGGAGTCATACCAACAGGCACGGTTGGGTTACCCATGTTTGTATTGACGAGAATCCCGTGATAAGGGGAACACGATCTCTGCTTTGAAAAGACGTGCCAAGAAACCGCCTTGCGTTATGTGCGGGGCCGGTTAAAGAAAAACGGTTCTAATAATTACCGGGCCGTGGCGTGATGTCATGCTGCCAAAACGCGTCAGTAGATTAGATTTGTGGAAATGTTATTCTCTCCACGGTGGTATGTGGAACTTATTTTGCAGGGTCGGACACTATCCTTGTATTCAAACTCTTCTGTGGTGTATTCGGAGGAGGAACCCGCCTTGCAATGGCGAAGATAACACTGCGCGCCGGACTCATCGTCATTGAAGCCTGGTTCAGGGGCTACTCAAGGAGTCCTGGATTAGGGGGTCTTCGGCCAGCCGGACTATATCCTTTGGCCGGACTATTGGACTATGAAGATACAAGATTGAAGACTTCGTCCCGTGTCCGGATGGGACTCTACTTGGCGTGGAAGGCAAGCTAGGCAATACGGATATGGATATCTCCTCCTTTGTAACCGACCTTGTGTAACCCTAGCCCCCTCCGGTGTCTTTATAAACTGGAGGGTTTTAGTCCGTAGGACAACATACAATCATACCATAGGCTAGCTTCTAGGGTTTAGCCTCTCTGATCTCGTGGTAGATCTACTCTTGTAATACTCATATCATCATGAACAATCAAGCAGGACGTAGGGTTTTACCTCTATCAAGAGGGCCCGAACCTAGGTAAAACATCGTGTCCCCTGCCTCCTGTTACCATCCGCCTTAGACACACAGTTCGGGACCCCCTACCCGAGATCCGCCGGTTTTGACACTGACAGGAGCCGTCATCTTCTTCATTCTGATCATCTGGCCGGCCAGGGGAGCGTATGATCTGGAATAGGGCCTCTTCTCCTTCTCTGCCGGTATTGTCCGCCATAGCTATTATTTAACTAATCTAGAAGAAAGATAAAATAATTTAGTATTCAAATTACAATGCATGCATGCAATCAATAAGGAAAAACTGAATCATAGTACATAATATGCATCATCGAATATAATCTCGAATACATCATCTCGAATATTATCGAATAATATATATAATCTCGAATACATCGTCTTGAATAATATATATAATCTCAGATACATCGTCTCGAATATTATATATCGAATACATAGCTAGCCAATAAAGATCGAATACCACAGAATAATCTAGTTGACTCGCGTTTCCTGAGGCGCGGGCGGTGGACACCCAAAGATAAGGAACCATCACAGGATCATAGCTCGGGTCAGATCCCCGAAGAACCTGCTAGGTATTGGAGAATGTGACGTCCATAGAAGATGTGTAGCGACGGACGTGCTCGTCCTCCTCCCTGACACGGCGACGTACCACCTCCAGTGGGGCCGGCTCCCTCCGCACCGAAAGTGGTCCACGCGAACGCCACCAAAGGAGCTCAGGGGCAACGACGGAACCCGGGGCCAGGTTCCTCACCAAGAGGTGTGCCCCTGAAGGTAGCACCTCCCAGTGCCAGCCCGGCGGAGCCCAGTCCCGGACATGGGTCCTCTGAAGTAGGACGTCGTCGCGAACGGGTCGACGGCAAGGATGCGGGTCAGGCATCATCGAGAACAAATACTATATGTAAACGTAACATTTTTAAATAATTGGATTGTGATTTCTTATATACATATTTAAGAAATTATATCATTGCATATGTCAAAATTCTATATGCAAATTCTATATACATCTATAACATCGATCATCGTCTAACAATTTGACATTAATCTAATTCATCTAGCTAAAACTAACATTTCTACATTTCTATAACTAAAAAACAGAAAAATTTCTAACATTTCTATAACTAAAAGCATAAAAATTACTAACATTTTTATAACTAACAATGTGTGTGTGTGTGTGGCCATGGCGGGGTAGGAGCTCACCGGCGAGGCGAGGCGACGGGGGCGGCGACGACAGGGATGGAGATGGGCGGCGATGGGCCGGGGCAGCGACAGGGATGGCGAAAGGCGGCGACAGGGATGGGGGCGGCGACGGGGGGCGGCGACGGGGGCGTCGATGGGGCCGGCAACAGGGGGCGGCGGCGACGGGGCAGATGAGAAGAAGCAGAGGAAGAGATGAAATTGACGAAATTCGTAAGTGTTGTTTATATAGGAGGGGCCTTTAGTACCGATTGGAGCCACCAACTTGTACTAAAGGTTAAATTTGGCCAGCCCAAGCGGCGGGAAGCGACCCCCTTTAGTATCGGGTCGTGGCTGCAACCGGTACTAAAGACCCCCTTTAGTACTGGTTGAAGCCACGACCTGGTACTAAAGGTGGTGCGCTGCCACCTCACGGTGCACAAAGTTTAGTCCCACCTCGCCGAGCGAAGGGCACCCGCACTGGTTTATAAACTCAACCGCGGCTGCTCCTTTGAGCTCCTCTCTAAAGCAGGCTTCTGGGCCTAAACTACGTCTCTGCCATGTGGGCCTACTGGGCCTTTTGGGCCTGCATCCTAGCCCAACTACAGGTTGAGTTTCTAGTCGTATGCAGGCCATTGTTGCCCAGTAGGCTGCCTTTTTTCCTTGTTTTTCTTTATTTATTTGTGAGTTGTTTTTTGTTGTATTTAGAGTTTCTTTGTGAATATTTTTCTTTAGGTACAAAAATTACAAACTTTCTATTAGTGCCAGTGGTTTTCAAATTTGAATAGTTTAAATTTGAATTATTTGAAATTTGTGTGAATCACTAGTTTGTGAATAACTTTACTTTAAAAATAGATTTTCCAGTGATTCTTTTTTCTTATGTTTTAATATTAGTGTGTTTTATCATTATATTTAATTTGGTAATACTTGGGTTATTTAAAAAAGGAAGTGCCTTTGTAACAGATGAGTTTTTTTCCGAAACCCTGATACTTCGAAAGAGATTGTCCATTTTGTACATGAAGTGCATCCAGTTTTTGCCGTAAACCTCTCTAATTTTTTGCACATGATATGTGGGTGAAATGATGACACCATGCCAACTTTCAACCTTTTCAGAGTTCATTTGTAGTGCTTTTCAATTTCAGGGTCATTTAGCTCAAAAAATTAGTAAATGCATGAAAAATAACAAATGAAGTCAGAAAGAGTTGAAAATTGATGATGTGGCTTTCAATGGTGCATATTGAATGCACACGAAGTCTGGAGTTGTAATAAGTTAAAAAGGAAATGCCTTTGTAACAGATGAGTTTTCCTTCGAAACCCTGATACTTCGAAAGAGATTGTCCATTTTGTACACGAAGTGCATCCAGTTTTCCCCGTAACCCTCTCTACTTTTTTGCACATGATATGTAGGTGAAATGATGATACCACGCCAACTTTCAACCTTTTCAGAGTTCATTTGTAGTGCTTTTCAATTTCAGGGTCATTTAGCTCAAAAAATCAGTAATTGCATGAAAAGTAGCACATGATGTCAGAAAGGGTTGAAAGTTGATGACGTGGCTTTGGATGGTGCATACTGAACGCACAAAAAGTGCATGTTTCAAATGCCAAAACACAGAAGTACCCTAACTATTACAAATATTCCCTATGGTTTGTCCAAAGTGGGACTTTCCAGATATATAAGTCCAGAAACTCACCAGAGAAGAAAGTGATGACAGTGAAGCTGATCACATCCCAGAGTGTGATCTTTGGGCCGTGTGAAACTTTTTCTTCGCGTGTGTCCCTTTGCGCCGTAACCATGGACAATCTTCATCATTTCACTGGATGCTCGGGTCAATATTCAATGTGAATGGAGCAATTTCATCAAACTTTTCATAATCGTTTGACATGTCTGTCTTGTCATCCACTCCCATGATGTTTCTTTTCCCTGAAAGAACTATGTGGTTCTTTGGCTCATCGTATGATGTATTCGCTTCCTTATCTTTTCTTTTTCTCGGCTTGGTAGACATGCCCTTCACATAGAAAACCTGCGCCATATCATTGGCTAGGACGAATGGACACTACTGTTTTGTTTGGTGCTCTTCTTATCTTGGGCGATCGTGTCAAATGTATTCCCATTGATCTCGTACCCTTTGAAAGTCATTATATTCAAAGATGGTAACTTGGACAACAAGTACATGTCATCTTCAATAGCGGCGTCATGTATGGCACGTGTCTACAACCAACCGGCGAAAGTCCCCATTTGTTCATGTGTAATCCAGTCGTCAGACTGCTCCGGGTGTTTGGAGTGTAGAAAATTCTTGTGTTCCTCCATATACGGAGCCACCAAGGCAGAATTCTGTAGAATTGTGTAGTGTGCTTGAGTGAGAGAATGCCCGTCCATACATATTATTTGATTCCCTCCTGGCATGCCTTTTCCACCCAGTCTGCCCTTATGCCGTGATTCAGGAACACCAATCGGATTAAGGTCAGGAATAAAGTCAGTACAAAACTCAATGACCTCCTCATTTTCATGGCCCTTGGAGATGATTCCTTTTGGCCTAGCACGGTTATGAACATATTTCTCTAAGACTCCCATGAACCTCTCAAAGGGGAACATATTGTGTAGAAATACAGGACCAAGAACGTTAATCTCTTCGCATAGGTGAACTAGGACGTGCGTCATGATGTTGAAGAAGGATGGTGGGAACACCAACTCGAAACTGACAAGACATTGCACCGAATCATTCTCTAACCTTGGTATGATTTATGGATCAACTACCTTCTGAGAGATTGCATTGAGGATTACACATAGCTTCACAATGGCTAATCGAATGTTTTCCGGTAGAAGCCCCCACAATGCAACCGGAAGTAGTTGCGTCATAATCACGTGGCAGTCATGTGACTTTTGGTTCTGGAACTTTTCTCGGCCATATTTATTATTCCCTTTATATTCGACGAGAAGCCAGACGGTACCTTCATACTGAACATGCATTCAAAGAAGATTTCCTTCTCTTCTTTGGTAAGAGCGTAGCTGGCATGACCCTGATGTATGTCATCTTTTCCATGCATATGTTGCTGGTCCTCCCGTGCCTCCGATGTATCTTTTGTCTTCCCATACACACCCAAGAAGCCAAACAGGGTCATGCAAAGATTCTTCGTCACGTGCATCATGTCGATTGCAGAGCGGACCTCTAGGTCTTTCCAATAGGGCAGGTACCAAAATATAGATTTCTTCTTCAACATGGGTGCAGGTCCATCAGCGTTATTCGGAACAGATTGTCCGCCAGGACCCTTTCCAAAGATTACCTTCAAGTCCTTGACCATATCATGTACATCAGCACCAGTATGGTGGCGAGGCTTCGTTCGGTGATCCGCCTTACCTTCGAAATGCTTGCCTTTCTTTCTTACGGGATTCCTACTCGGAAGAAATTGACGATGTCCCAGGTACACATTCTTCTTACAATTATTCAAATATATACTGTCGGTATCATCCAAACAGTGCGTGCATGCGGGGTATCCCTTGTTTGTCCGTCCTGAAAGGTTACTGAGAACATGCCAATCATTGATGGTCACAAAAAGCAACGCCTTTAGGTCAAATTCTTCCTATTTGTGCTCATCCCATGCATGTACTTCTGTTCCATTCCACAGCTGTAAGAGTTCTTCAACTAATGGCCTTAGGTACACATCAATGTCGTTGTCGGGTTGCTTAGAGCCTTCTATGAGCACTGGCATCATAATGAACTTCTGCTTCATGCACAACCAAGGAGGAAGGTTATACATACATAGAGTCACAGGCCACGTGCTATGGTTGCTGCTCTGCTCCACAAAATGATTAATGCCATCCGCGCTTAGACCAAACCATACGTTCCTTGCGTCACCTGCAAACTAGTTCATGTACTTTCTCTCGATTTTTCTCCACTGCGACCTGTCAGCGGGTACTCTCAACTTCCTGTCTTTCTTACGGTCTTCTCTGTTCCATCACATCGCCTTGGCATGCTCTTTGTTTAGGAACAAACATTTCAACCGTGGTATTATAGGAGCATGCCACATCACCATGGCAGGAATCTGCTTCTTCCTGGGGCACTCGACCTCGACATCACTAGGGTCATCGCGGCTGATCTCATAGCACAATGCACCGCATACCTGACACACGTTCAAATCCGCGTACTCACCGCGGTAGAGGATGCAATCATTAGGGCATGCATGTACCTTCTGCACCTCTAACCCTAGAGGGCAGACAGCCTTCTGTGCTTCGTATGTACTCTCGGGCAATTCGTTGTCCTTTGGAAGCATCTTCTTTAACTTTACCAGCAACTTTCCAAATGCCTTGTCAGATACACCATTCTCTGCCTTCCATTGCAGTAATTCCAGTGTGGTGCCCAGATTTTTCTTGTCAGCTTCGTAATTCGAGTACGACAATTTTTTTTGATCCTCTAACATGCGCTGCAACTTCTTCTTCTCCTTTTCACTTGCGTAGTTTCTCTCTACATTGGCAATGGCCCAACCTAGATCATCAGTTGGCTCATCTGATGCCTCTTCTTCAGCTTCTTTCCACATTGCCGGCTCAGCTTCTTCCCACATTGCCAGCTCAGCTTCTTTCCCCATTGTTGTATCATTGTATTCAGGGAACCCTCCATGGCCAGGATAGCTATCGTCGTCCTCTTCTTCTTCATTTTCTTCCATCATAACCCCTCTTTCTCCGTGCTTGGTCCAAACATTATAGTGAGGCATGAAACCGGACTCAAACAGGTGGATGTGAATGGTTCATGAGTTAGAGTAATTGTGATCATTCTTACAGCCAGCACATGGAAAAGGCATAAAACCATCCGCCCGCTTGTTTGCCTGAGCCGCAATCAGAAAAGTATGCACGCCTTCAACGAACTCGGGAGAGCATCGGTCATTGTACATCCATTGTCGGCTCATCTTCATTACACAGCACCGAATAGACCAAATTAATACAAGTTCATACAACACTTATTATCATAAAGCAAACATATAAATAACTCTCTAGCTAAAGCATTTAAATGCAACAACAAGTGCGATCAAGATCGCAACTAAGGTAACAATTGATCCAATAGCATAATGATACCAAGCCTCACTATCAATGGCATATTTTCTAATCTTTCTAATCTTCAAGCGCATTTTCTCCATCTTGATCTTGTGATCATCGACGACATCGGCAACATGCAACTCCAATTCCATCTTCTTCCCCTCAATTTTTTTCAATTTTTCTTTCAAATACTCGTTTTCTCTTTCAACTAAATTTAACCTCTCGACAATAGGGTCGGTTGGAATTTCCGGTTCGCATACCTCCTAGATAAAAATATCTATGTCAACTTGATGGGCATAATTTGTCATAAACATGAAATGCAACAAAATAGTTATAACATAAAATATACGACATCTGAATCATAACCCGGACGAGGGCCGGCGGGGACAGATATCAAAACCATGGCACTATGAATAACAAACAACGCACGGGTAAGATAATTATACAAGTAACTATATATCTAAATCATGCAAACATGATTTTTGTATATAAAAAAGATAAGAACAAGAGGCTCACCCCACAAGGTGGTGCCGGCGACAGGACGGTGCGGACGATCGATGGTGGTTAGGACGGAGACGGGAAGGCACTAAGTAAACCACACCTACATATGCAAACTAAGAGTTATATTGAGCTCAAATTGCATATAAATCAAATAAACTAGCTACCACATATAATTCCTCCCAAATTACTAAAACCCATAAATTAATGACTATATAAAGCATTGCAAGTGCTAACCTAGCAATGAGAGATGAGAGGACAAAGTTGCTTACCTTTGTGATCACTTGAATGGATGGGGGCCTTCAAATCTTGACAAAATTTGGGCAAAATGTGTGATGAGCTCGAGGTAGAGGGGAAGAACAGAGATTAGAGGGGAAAGGGGGAAAACAGAGCGAGCTCGGGTGGATGAAGGGTTTATATAGGACGACCTTTAGTAGCGGTTCGTGCCACGAACCGGTACTAAAGATGCTGGAGGGGCCCCAGACTGGCAACATCCTGCCACCATTCTCTTTAGTACCGGTTCATGGCACAAACCGGTACTAAAAGTTCGACATGAACCGGTACTAATGAGAGCGGCCCGCCTAGCCGCTGGACCGGCACTAATGGTCACATTAGTGCCGGCTCAAATACAAACCAGGACTAATGACCTGAACATTTGACCCTTTTTCTACTAGTGAAACTAAATCATTCACTAAAGAGCATCTAGCAAAACATTTCACAATTTAGAGCCATACATCAGACATTCTGTCAAGAAGTTGGTACATAATATGATGACCAACTTACTGAAGCATTATTGTTATTTGCAATCATGTTATCTCGAGCTTATTATTTTTGTTAGCTCATGGGGTTGACTCCGGAAAATACTTTGCTCAAGAGTTGTAGAAACCAAACTAAAAGAAGTTCACAAACCTTCCTTGTTATTTTTGAGATTTTTTTCATGGCGCTAATTCTAGGAAATAAAGAGTGTGGTATGCATATAAATAAAACCACATGTGAAATTCTTTGCGAGCCTTTTACACATGCTACTCTATGCAGGGAAGAGAAACGCTAGTGAAAACATATAAATTATGTGAGACCCACATATATTGTAATTTCTGCTTGGAACCTGCGTTTCCTTTCTCTTTTTAAACACACTAAAAGCATTTATTTTCCAAATTTATTTAACTATTTTAGTCAACAAACATTTTGGTAAGTACATGGACATTAACACTTTTATTTATTGTCATAAACATTTCTTTTCAAATAGCCACAGGTCGCATGCTAGGCGTTTCCTCTGGATTTCTGGTTTCTTTTTATGAATGTGTTTTCAGGTTTATATAGTTTAGTTTTTTGGTTTTTCTATATTTGCTTTGTTTTTATTGGTTTTCAAGAAAAAATAATTGCATACAATAAAAAGAAGCAAATATGTGCTTCCTGTTAGAAGAAAGTTTGTGCTTCTACCATGAGAAGCACCACATGTGCTTTCACGGGAAGAGCACAAAGCACAACTGTGTTTCCCCCCGAAAAAGAATAAAAACACATTTTGTGCTTCCAAAAATAAAGAAAAAACTGCAACAGTGCTTCCGAGCTCCTTTTTTGTTCTGTTTTTTTCATTATTCGCTTTTGGTTTACAATTTTGTTTTTCCGATTTTTTCCCTATAGTTCTTTTATTATTTTGTTTTCTCTTTTGATTTCCGGTTTTCTTTTGGAAAAAAAGTTCACTGAAATCTATTAACATAGGATCTTCTTTCTAAGATCTCGACAGAAGAAATCCAACAGTGAAAATGGTTCGATCTTTAGACGGACGGTTCAAGGCATAGAACTTTTTAAATCAACGGATCTACGAAAAATGGAAAACTCGCAGGTTACAAATAGTGGCGCTCATGTAGGCGGCACTTGTCTGCACATGAGAAGGTACGGAGCAACCTTTGCAAACTGTAGCAAGGTGGGCCTGTCCAGTTCCGGGTTCCGCTAAAATTTTTTTTGCTCCTTTGCGGTTTTTTGTTTCGGTTTTTTAGTACCCTTTTTCTTTTATTTCAAAAAAAGTTTCCTTAAAAATGTTAAGTAATTTTAAAAATTATTTTTAATTTTCAAAGATATTCCAATTTCCCAAATAATGTTAGTTTTCTCAAAAAAATCAGAATTTTAAAAAATTGAATTTTAAAAAAAATGAATTTTTTTAAAAAAATTTACAGATTCCAAAAATGTTCGACACAAATCTAAAGATATTCATGTTTTTACAAAATAGTTTTAAAAAAATCATATTTCAAACAATTTTTTGTTTTTCTTTTTTATTACACGGTGAATTTTTTAATACATTTTAAATAATTCTTCAATATTCAATAAACGTATACTAAATATTTGTGGAATATCTATTGATTATTTCTTATTACACATGAGCGGTTTTGCTAATATATAGTGTACTTTGTTTTAATACCCAGTTAGTATTATTTCAAATTTGTTAATATTTTAAAAAAAAATTGGAACATTTTCGAATTCATGAAGATCTTTGGATTTTGGAATATTTTTTTCTAATTCATTTTTCAATCTCAAACAGTTACTGAAATTTGAAACTTTTTATAAAATGAGGAAAGAAACAAAAGAAATAAAGAAACAAAAAAAGGAAACAAAAATAGAAATCACGCCAGCCTGATCCATGGCATAGGGACGAGGCCCAAGATGATGTATTTAGGAATAGAACGACACCCATGGGCGCCGCCATGGCGCTCCAAACACGAAACTTTCACTCAAAAACTCACCAGAACCACCAGGAGGCGCCCCGATCATCACCAAACAAGGGCAAACACATCCTCATTAGATCTAGGCACTATCGAATCAGGCCGGAGCTTCCCGTCCCTACATCCCTTACCTCCTACACAACCAAGAAGTGAAGCCGTCACTCATGGAGCCTGACGGAAAGCCATCTGTGTAGGTGTAGCCTGCCATCCGGTGCCGATGTCATGAAATCCTCGGACAAACTCATCATCGACGTTGTAACACATAGTCGCCGTCCTAACCAATCCACGAGACACTGCCTTAACATGAGCAATGAGTGACCAGCGCATGCGCAAGGAGAAACTAGCCTCGGTGGGCTGGGGGGGGGGGGCAAGTCCAACCCCTGCACCAGTAGACAACATACGCATGCGCCATCTACCAGCCAGCACTACCGAGAGGGGTGGGCGTCGGACATCAAATCTGGCCAATCAAGATCCATATAGGGGACCCCCATCATATCTGGTGCCTCCAACCACCAGGGGGTAGCCATTACCCTAGGCCGCCAAGCACCCACCTCATTCGGCTCCCCGCGACCTGCTCCATGACTGCCATGGAAACCTACCACACCTGTCGGCCATGCGCCTGCGGGAGAAGATCGTCACCGCCAACGCGGTGCCACCGGGCAGGCACCACCGCCACCACACCACAACTTCACCCACCCAGAAGCCATGTAGGAAGCCGCCAATCCCAATCCTAGCCACCCTGCAGCCCGCACCATCCACATGGTGAGAGATAGACCTCGCCGTCCTGTGCACACACCAACCACCGCTGTCCGCCACTACCACATTTCCCACTACACTAGCCGACGGCCATGCCGGAGCCAGATGCCCGTGACCCTCGTCGCCCTCGGCCCATACGCATACAACACACTGGCACTAGATCCTTCTGGATCTGGTCAAGGACGGCCCGCACACAACCACCCGAAAAAATGAAGTCGCAGCCGCCGCACCACAGCTGAGCTCTAGAGCACCGCCATGGCGCTGCCAAACGAAGATGTCGCCACCTCGCACACCCGCCATCGCATGGTTGGCCCCCGTGGCAGCCTAGCGCTTCCACGTCTATGGCCGTGCCACATGCATGCCGTCACACATTGCATTGTAGATGCACACAACATCACCATATTCAACAGCAAGGCAAATAGAAACCATATCATGCAATAATATCACAAAAGCTTGTGTTGTCGCATCACCACTAGCAGTACGTGGCGCAGCTTGCAGAATCAGAAAAGGTTCACCACAACCTATTTACCATACATAAGTCTTATTTATAACAACCACTTAACCTTTTTGGTGCTTGACACAGGACTAGTCACTCAAACAAACGCGGTTCTCTGTCAGGGACTGGGTAAACCGAAGATGAAACACATAACCTATATACTTGCACACCATCACTTATTCACCATTGCGACCATGAACCACACCACATGGGACAGTCATATGTTTTGCTATTCACCACTCAACCAGAACAGGCACCAGCTATAGAACCCTAAGGTTGGTAAGGAAGGCCGCACAAAATTCCAGGAAGAGGAGCTGAGGTCCAGTGACTCTCTGCATATCTAGCAGGTACTTGTCATCCCTGGTCTTGTAAAGCTGGAGAAAAAATAAATTAAAGTTAGAACCAAATACACAGTACCATGCCGGCGAATTGTAATTTCTAACACCAACAGTGTGCGGCTTTAAAACATGGGAAGTTATTACTACCAACATGCATGAGTCAGTCGACAATAGTTGTTGGCAATAGCAGACACATGCAAGACATAATAATTGTCACTTGGTAAGAATTATGAATCAAATATACTGGCTCTAGCAAAATCGTTATTTTATCTAGTGACGCCACTGTGAAGGCGATATTGAGTAGAAAATTCCTTTTTTGTTATTGCAAAAAAATACTTTAGTAGTAGAAGGTGTTGCAGACCTGAATTTCAAACTTGATCACAACAGGTAGCCTCCTATTAACATCACCATTATCCATGATAGTAGAGTCATCAATAAAGCTGTGGTTGGCATCTAACAACATATCACTGACATGAGGAAACCCAGGGCACCACCTGCATTTCATGTTGTAGTCCACATTCTTTTTCCAACGGACATTTAATACCTTAAGTGCCTTTAGAACCTCAATCAATATCGCGCGAGGTTGAGCTCGAGACTGCTGGATAAGTGATGCATTAGCTCAACAGCTGAATGTGTAAAACAAAGCAAAGTAAAGTGGACAGTTTGCAAGACCTGGAGCCCAAGAGCCCATTTTCTTTCAACGCTGTAATATGGCCACAAGCCACCGCCTTGAGAATCATTACTTCCTGGAAGATAATTCTTGGTACTTGGGCTTGCCGATTCCGATAGAGTAAACTGATTAAAACTCATATCCTAGAGAGCCATCCATTCATAAAGTTAATAGTGCTTAAACCTTTAGTGCATTAAATAGGTCATAGATGGTGCAAATGTGGACTAACCATTTCTTGTTGATAGTGAGCCCCCAAATAGCCACTAGTAGCCCGGAACCGATTGTCCAAGAGCAAGTAATATGCAACAGTTTCCTGGAAACATATAGTGTAAACTCAATTATGAAAACAGAAAGGACTGAACCACTGATTTTTGTTTGAATATACCTTATTTTTCAGCCTATTGCACAACGATTCACACACATGATCTTTATCATATCCCAGATTGGCAACATCTTGAAGTGTATCTTCGTCAATCTCCTGAAATGAACGTCTAGCAAATCAGCATATCATTGCCATAGAAACGGCATTTGAATGCTCAATAATAAACGATTTTTTTGATAAATAAAGAGCAGCATTACATGGAGACTTGACGTGATACCTTCCCGAAACCAAGGGCACAACTAAGGCCATTGATTTCTTATTATCTTTTCTTTGCAAATATTACATTGATATTATACCCATAAAAGAGAGCATTTCACGACAAAAGTATTCTTAATTTTCCTATCATCCATCCAAAATCCTGTATATATTAGTGGATAAAGGATGAAAAGTTTTACTGTGCAGATATGATAGTCGCTTGAAATGTGAAATAGATGGGGTACCATTTTGGCTTGTTGTGTTGTGTTTGGTGGAGGCACTGCCAGGTAGCGAGGAAGGCGATTCTGAAACCATGGGTGGTCTCGAATTTCAGGGATTGTGATTCTCTTCATGGGATCAACAATAAACATTCTTGGGATCAAATCCTTTGCAAGATCAGATAAATGATTTGGAAGGATATAGAAACCTCCCTGGAACACCAAATACGGGGGAGTCAAATCTCATGAAAAAAATGAATTCTAAAGTCCAACTAATCTACATGAATTTGTTGATTTCCGGAAAAAAGGTAAACACTTGTCAGATCCAACTTAATCTACAAATGTTCTGTCATACCTTTATCTTATCGACCAATTTGGGAATGTTGTCATCATCAAATGGAACAGCACCACAAAGAAGAGCATAAAGTATCACCCCACAACTCCAAACATCAACCTCAGGTCCAGCGTACAATTCACCTGAGATAACCTATGCAGAAACACTCATTAAAGCTATTAACCAAGACGATGCGTGAGAAGAAGCATGAGGATAAGGTCTCAAATAATAAAATAAGTGATTACCTCTGGGGCGGCATAGTTTAGACTCCCGCAGCTAGTCTTCAAAAAATGGCCATCATGCATCACATTGCTTAACCCAAAGTCAGCAAGTTTCACATTATATTTGGAATCAAGTAACAGGTTTTCTGGCTTTAGATCACGATGAACAACCATGTTTGTGTGGCAGTATTCAACACCAGATATAATCTGTTTAACAAAAATTTAATTGAAAAAACTATTGAGACAAAACCTCAACATGCATTCAGTGAATCTGAAAAAACCCTTCAAATTACATATTTGCCTTCAGAAGGGATATACCATCTCTTTATGTTTTAAAGGACAATTTAATTTAAGCATTGATATTAAGAGAATCAAGGCATGAAGAATAAGACACCATTTAAACAAAAATTGATTTAATTAGTGATACTAAGATAACCAAGGCATGAAAAGATGAAGATGCCAAATGATACAAAAACAAAACAAAGAATCGACAAAAACTAACGAGCTTAAATATAATATAGTCTGACATTTTCCGTAAACCGTGTTTTTCCGGCCCCTCGCAAAAAACGTCAAGCAACAAATTATCGGTAAAACTTAGTCAACGAATGCAAACCAAGCAAATTGATCGCGATTTGCACAGTAAACACATGAGGAAGGTCGACAACTAGCAAGCATGTCCATACATTTCATGGTCGAAATAGGAAGCTCAACATATTGTTATTGCCAAAAAATGTGTTCCTACATGGCAAGAGCAGAAAAGGCACCTGCTGGAAGATTCGACGGGCCTCATCTTCCTGTAACCGCCTTTTCTCAACAATGTAGTCCAATAGGTCACCATTCTGGCAATATTCCATCACAACAAATATATCCTTCGGTGTCTCAATGACCTCATAAATCCGGATGATATGAGGGTGAATAAAGTCAATGAAGAACCTCAATATCTTGATTTCTCTATTTGCTGGAAATAAGATATGAGAAAACAATAGAGGTAAAGTGTTAGACATTGAGCCTATGACGAAAATGCGTATGCAAATTCAACTAACTCGCAGCAACAACACAAGCTGAACTTTCTTCTTAACCAAAGCCGAATGTATCCTACACTAATGTACATTATCTCGACTAATTGATTAAGTGGGAATTAGGAACACACCCACAAGTCTGACCAGCAGTCTGAAAGCAGATAACTCGAAATCCTGAACAAGCAAGTCGAATGTATCCTAGACTATTGTACAAGGAGAAGGAGGCATACCTTTCTCTTCCATTTCCAGAGTTTTCATTTTACGACGGTTCAAAATCTTTATAGCAACTTTGTGTCCTGTAAGCTTATGCTCTGCAATCATCACTTTTCCAAATGTGCCTGCACCAAACGTTTCACCCAGATTGTAGCTCTTCAATGCTTCATAATGTCCACCTCCTCTGCTGTTCCCATCCATTTTCACTATGGAAAAACAAGAGAACAATATATGTGATTCAGTAAACAGATTTATAGTTCAGACGCAAGTTGATTGAAACTGGTAAAACACGAGTTATGCTGAATATACTGATCATGAATAACATGAAATATTTACTGGCGAGGGCAAGTGTGGTTCAAATTAAAGGTCAACGAAATGGGTGAAGTTCCCTTCTCAAATAGGGAGAGGCACAGCATATTCGATCTCTGAAGTATGGTTCAGTGAGATGATCGGCAACCAACAAGTACTATCTTGTACGGATAGAGTACGATCATAGTATATTACCATAAAACTGCCTGCACACGCAGCACTGAATGACAATAGACCTTTCCTGATATGTAATGTATCAGGTCTGGCAAAGTAGTTGGGATAACAACTATCGAAAATGCCCGCTCATGCTTTGGGTGCCCGGCCCTGGCGCGAAGACACAGATGACACATAGAATCCTAGCTAGTGGGTTAACATGGAAAGTATTCTTAAAAAGGTTCACAAATAAATACCATGAGTCGGCATATATGTGTGATAAACATGGAAGAGACATGCAAATGCAGTCATGCAACAATGAATGAGCTTTGTAGGATCTGTTACTAGTACTACTCGGATCGGCTGAGCGGTGGCAGCTCAAAGAAGCGCCCGCGGACGATGACCCGTCGGTGTGGCGGCGCGGATCTGCGTTGCGGATCGATGGAGGGGACCGGTGCCGGCTTGAGGAAGCACCCACGGTTGATGACCCGTGGGCGTGGCGGCACAGATCCGCGCTGGGGATCGCCGGAGGGGACCAGCGGCAGCTCGAGGAAGCGCCCGCGGACGATGACCCGAGGGCGTGGCGGCACGGATCCACATTGCGGATCGACGAAGGGGACCGGCGGCGGCTCGAGGAAGCGCCCGCGGACGATGACCCACGGGCGTGGCGGCACGGATCCGCGTTGTGGATCGACGGAGGGGACCGGCGGCCACCACATCCGGCCATCGGGAGGAGGGAGGGCGGTAGATCGGGGCGGGGGTCGCGCCAGCGACGGGGCGAGGGGGAGAAGAGGAGGCAGGGGAGAGGAAGAGAGAATGGCGATCTTTTACTCGGCTGCCGTGAGCCGGAGTAAATATAACGACAAGATTGGGGTTCGAGTAAAAAATTTACTCCACTAATGGTAATAAGGGATCGGCTAGGTGCGGTTTAGAGGAGAAAAAAAGCTAAATATCCCCCCTTGTGCTTGCGACTGGATAGGGGATCGGTTAGAGTTGCCCTAACATGAAATGTATTCTTAAAATGGTTCACAGATTAATACCATGACTCGGCAGATATGTGTGGTAAACATGGAAGAGACATGCAGGAAATGCAGTCATGCAACAATGAATGAGCTAACACATGAATCTGCTAATACTACTCCATAACTGTTCACACAAGAATTACACGTACCACGGTAGCATCAGAATCAGAATCCCCCGATTGCTCTGTAGGATCTTTTCGGCCGGCAACAGAATCAGAATCCATCGATCTCTCTGCAACAGGACAGCTATTTCTTTGCAAGAAGCAATGGGAGAGATAATTAATTTGTTCACCAAAAATGATCTCCATAACGGTGTGATAGAGAGGAGTTGTGGTCTTCTCGCGGGCCATGTTTGTCCTGTGAGATCTTGATATTGGCGGGGTTAGTTGGAGTGGCGGCAACCATCCAGCTCGTATCTTTTTTTCCTCTAGGTCCGCCTCTGTCTCGGGGTTGTATCTGCTTCCTCATTTGGTAGCTATGCGGTGACCTTCAGGGTACGGTTGTTTCTGACCACTCTGTCTTACGATTGCATAATCGGATGGATTACTAATTGTAGCGCATAAATCCCGTTTTATTAGCATATTTAGCGCATAACCATACAACATTGTCCCTTCTTTATTAGGGTTTATTTTTTTGATTATTTTAGCACTAACGTGCCCACAATTTTTTTATTCGAGCCAAACCAACATATTCTCTTTTATTGGCCCAAGAAAAAAATTTCTCCCACGAACGACCCAGTAGGGGAGTGCGGCTAAGGCTCAATATTGCCTGTGCAATGAAACAATTTTTTTCTTGGACCAACTGCGCAGGGACTACTACATGAAGCTGGTTACATAAAATAGCGCGTGAGACGCACATCAGTTCTTGTATGGGCCAACATACTGGTAGGCTCGAAGACGACCTGTGTTTGTAAGGCGTGAAAAAATCCAAAAAATAATGAGTTGAAGGATCAAAATCTTGACCTCAAAGGCCCGACTACGTGCTGCTAGCTACTCGAAGACACGAGTCCTACCAACCAATGGCCAACTCAAAGATTTAAGATCATACTTCAATGTCAGATTGGTAAAAAAATTTCTTTAAAAAATATACAAATTACTGAATATTCTTGGAAACATGAATAATTTTGAAAGTCCCAAACATTTGTTTTCATTCTTTACATTTTTTTCAGAATTACACAACAAAATTTGAAACGTTCTAAATTCACAATTTTATTTGAAAACATAAACCTTTTATAATAACATGAATATTTTTTTAATTTGTGATTGTTTGTGCAAAAGGAAACACATTTTGAACACTCAGAACAATTTTTTCAAATGTGTTTCTTTAAACTCGGACATTATACTGAATTTGCGAACATTTCACTAAAACATTAATATTTTTCATATTTAGAAATTTTTTGAAATGCTACTTTTTCGGAAAATTTCAAATAAATTTGGAAAACACAAAGAAAAAATGGATTTTTTTTAAACCTAAACCAATATTGGAAGGAGTACAAAGATCTAATGTTCTGAACATTTCGCAAAACGTAATATATCTTAAAAATTTCGGCATTTTATTAAAAACATTAATTTTTTCTAATATTATGAATTTTTAAAAAATTACTAAAAAAGGGAGAAAGAAAAATAAAATTGAAAGGAAAAAAATAAAAAAGAAAAAGAGAAAGAAACGAAAAATAAAAAATAGAAACATAAGATAGAACAAAAAGAAGAAAATGGTTCAAGACAACTTGGGCTTGCTATATGAATTTGCGACTATTTTGAATGAGAACAATGATTTAATGTTTTCATTTTTTTCAAAATGTAATATATTGAAATTTTCAGATTTTTTTAAAATTACATTTTTCTGATATTATGAACTTTTTAGAAAAAAATAGTATATGAAAAAGGGAGAAAGAAAAATAAAAATCAAATAAAAAAGGCAAAAGAAACAGAAAATAAAAAGAGAAAGAAATAGAAAAAGAACAATAGAAAGATAACTCAGAAAAAAGAAAAAGAAAACGGGTCAGCCCAGCTTGGTGGCCATGTATGAATTTTCTGCTATTTGACGCTCACTGCAATAAATAGTGTTTTGCTACTTACATGGGCAAGAAAATAAATGGGCTGGCTTTGCCGGGCCACACTATTGGTGGCCCATGTATGAAATTCGGGCGTTTTTCCTTTTCTAATAGAGGACGAACAAAAAATTAGTACCACCTCGAATAAAAAAAACTTTTCGATGATGAACGGATGAAAATATTGAAGAAACGCACCTTGCTTTATTATTAGGTATAGATATAGATGTAGATAGGGTAACACTATTCTAAGTGTGAGTGTAGAATAGTTTATTCTACACCCAAGTAATGCTATGTACAAAATCTAGTAAAACACTATATAAAATGTAGTAATTATGAAATATACTTTTTACTATCCAGTTTTTAATTTCCTACATTATCAGAAAAATTACTATATTTTGTATGTTGCATTACCATGTCTATATCTATCTATCTATCTATCTATCTATCTATCTATACCTATACTAATTTGTGACTTCGAAGAAATTACATTAATTAGAAATCTATACCTATACTAATTTGTGACTTCCAAGAAATTCCCACGTTAATTAGAATTATGAGCCGTTTATCTGGTGGGCCGAATTATTATCGTCTAGATCTTCCGTTAATTCTCTAAATATACAACGTTAATCAGAAATTCCCTATAAATTACGAGAGCCGTCAGATGAAGTAGACATTCTGAAGATTAGAACATGCGCTCTACCTCTCTCTCAAAATCTGTCACGACACCTCCTTCCTCTCCTTCCAATCTCTCTCTCTACTCTACCTCAAAAGAAAAAACACTCCGGATCTCAAAAGAAAAAAAACACTCCCGATCTAAAAGGCTGAGCCACCACCGGTGGCTCAAAAGAAAAAACACCCCCGAACTCAAAAGAAAAAACACTTCCGATCTAAAAAGTTGAGCCATCCCCGACGGGGACCGTGATCTCATCAGTCGAAGCTTCCCTGGCAGCGACCATGATCTCACATCGAGCCTTCCCTCCCATCACTCCTCCGGTCCTCTTCTTCTCCCTGAACCTACATGTATGTACCAGTTGCAGTGATGGATAGCCGGAGCTAAGCCGAGGGGAAGGAAGAGATAGATGAGTCATACTCAAGATATTCTCCATCGGCAAGGACCAATTCCTCCATCCCTTTAGATTCCAACCCGCGGTTAATCTCATGCAATTTGATCTGTACGTGATCCATGTGTGCTGTGCAATGACACTGGTAAACGAAAAATTGTCCATTGCATTAACGCCGGTTTGCATTTGTTTGTCCATGTTGCTGGTTTTTGATTTTTAGAGTCTTCTCAACGCCAACAAGAGGTAATTTTCGGATGGTTGTCGCACAAATTGACATTGTTGCTTTTGATTTTCAGGGCCTGCCCACAAACGATAGGCATTTAGAGTGGTTTAACAATAAGGGAACCTACAGATTGTTGTTACATGACGCTGACGAGATAAACTGCTGAGGATCAGTCGCTAATTGTCAAGACGCTTACCACTGTGCCCATAAAAAAACTGTAGCTAACCTGGTTGCGGAAGAGCCTCGGTGTTAATTCTGAACTGCTAGGGGGCGACGTCTTCTCCTCCCCATGAACTCTCCACAATGTGGCGGCAACCACCCGGGCGATTGGCTACTGTCTGGCTGTCTCCATGTAGATGAGAAAAGAATTAGATTTCTTGAGACGCATCTATGTAATGAAAGAAACAAATTGGATCAAAGCATAAAAGAGGAATTTTGAAGGAAAGCAGCTGTTAGTCCTCCGCTTCTACTCTTCTTCCCTCTACTTACTTCATTTTTCCTGTAATCTGCATGGCTACATGGTCTGATGCTTCCCGTGAGAACAATCATATATGAGTTTTCCACTTTGTTGCATGCCTTACGTTAGTTGTTTTTTCCCAAAAATAATAACACTCGGTTAATAATGTCTTACAAAGACAACTTGGAGATTTTTTTTTTAGTCCTATGGATCTTGGTTTTCAAGCATCGGCTGCCTCCTTTGTCTCAACGAGAAAAAGGACTGGCTATAGCAAGAATGGGATGCCGTGAGGCATCCATGTAGAGACATGTCTGATATGGTTTAGTACATTTTGCCCGTATTAACATGAGTGCTCAGTACAATATTTAAAAACAGTAATTTCTGACAACATGGATGCCAGATTTAGTCACTACCGTAGATGTAGGTTCTGAAGCATTTGAATATGGGAGTTTTAGCTCTGTATTCACTAATACCAAAGATACTTACGCGAGTGTTTGCTTCCTTTTGTTTATGTGATTCAGATATTTGCAAGCCTCACAATGTGTGCCACTGAATTATGTTGTTCTGCAAAGGTCTGGATATATTCATGGATGCTTCATATTTCAATTTTGATTATCATTTGACATAGCTATCTAATTAGCTTTGCAAGATATATTTTTTTTATCATCTGTTTGTTGCAGCGCACTGTAACTTGCTAGAAAAAAAATCATATTATATATAGAAGGTGAGAGCGTATGATTGAAGACCACGATAATAAATCGCTCGAGAGCACGATTGTCAGACGCTGCCCTTCCTCCTCAACTAGCTGAGTTCAGCCCAAGGCCGTGTCCTTTCTCAAGACAATTTCCCCTGGAAGTAGCTCCCATCACACACCTCCTGAATCGATCATGCCTTCAGGTCATCCAGCGACCGTGTGCTCCTCTCGCTACCTTTTTCCCATATTGGTTTGTTTCCCCGCAGTTTCTCTCATCCCACCCTCCCTGATTTCTGTCCATTCTATGTGCTATGTTTTACAAGATGCGACCGTGTGCAGCACCCGTATTTGCTTATTGTATTATGTGTTCTGAACCGAGTACATTAACTTCCATGTCAGTAGTCAGCCCGAGATTAAGATCCAATTTCATGGATGCATGCATTAGTTCTCACAGCGGGTTCTCAAATCAAATCGTCCCTCCCGAGTCACCCCCGCGGCGGCTGAGAGGCCCCAGATCCCGTCGCCCCCGACTGGGCCCCCGACTGCCGCCGCGCTGCCGCATTGTCTCCCTCTTATGGCGCTGTCGAGCTCGTGGGATGGCTCCAACGTCCACGAGGACCATGTGGAGTTCCTCCGCCAGACTCGGCGCCTGCCCAGCGCCAACCTCGTGCGGGTCCGCCTGGCGCCGGAGACGGAGATCTCGACGGCACCGGAGGAAGGCGAGCGGGTCGTCTTCCGCTCACACTTCCTGTGCGGCTTCGGCCTTCCGGCGAGCGGATTCCTGCGCTCCTTCCTCGAGTCCTACAATCTACAGCCGCATCACCTCACGCCCAACGCGGTGATGCTGCTGTCGGCCTTCGTCTTTCTCTGTGAAGGCTTCTTGGGGGTGCTCCCCACGCTGGAGCTCTGGGGAGAATTCTTCCAGAGCAAACTCGGCACCGTCGTCGCAGGCGTGCCCGCCCCCTGCGGGGCCTACATCGCCATGAGGAGGTCAGGCGAGAACAATCTGTTCCCGCCCATCCCCCTAATCCAGTCGGTGAAGGTATGGCAGAGGTCGTACTTCTACGTGAAGAACACCGGTACGTCCCCGAGAGGAGACAACATCAATCTGCCGGCCTACGTAGCCGGCCCGCCGGCTGGGAGGCAGCCCTTATGGAGCTTCCGGTCCAGGTCCCTGTCTTAGGCCGGGAACGCCGCCGTCGCCCGGCTTCGGGTGATGATCCAGTCGGAAGGCCTGCGCGGGTCCGACTTGGTGGCCGCCTTTGTGGAGCGCCGGATTCTTCCTCTCCAAAGCCGGCCCCATATGATGTGTCAGATGAGCGGCCGCTTCGACCCAAGCCGGCTGAGCACCTAGGAGATGCCTCATGCGGAGGTGTCGCTCATGGTTAATTACATCGCCAATTGCAAGCTCGGCGCCAACTGGCAGTACGGCAAGGCTTCGTATTCTCGCGCCAATCCTCCGCCCGTGGTAAGCTTTCCTCTCTTTCTTCTCTTTTTGTTGTTAGCCGGCTTCATGACGGCCGGCCTCTGATCAGTCGGCTCTATCTACCAGAACCCCATTCTTCCGCCGCCGCCCGGAGTGGCAGGGATAGAACGCTAGTACGCCGCCGACCGCACAGTGGACGACGTCGACGATCCGGATCTGGGGGCAGCCGCCATGGAAGACGCCGTTGTGGGGGACAACGCCGAGCCCGGAGGCACAGGGCTCACCGCCAGCTTTGAGGACTGGCCGGATGATGCCGATGCAGAAGTCGCCCCGCGTCGCCAGCCGGCGGCCGACCATCAAGGCGCGGGTTCGTCCACCATGCCGGCTGCCAGCAGCGGCGCACAGAAGCGCTGGGCCGCGTCAACCCTCTTCGGCAGCCGGCCGAAGAAGCCCAAAGCCTCCGCCGCGGCGACCAAACGAGATGAGGCAGCCGCGAAGGCGGCCAGCTTCCGCAAAGCGGTGAAGCAGCCTCAGGCAGTCTCAGCGTAAGTCGTCGATTGCTTGGACGCATGTTTTTCATTGTTTTTCTTCTGTTTTGAAAATTCTTCCTGACCTTTCTCTGCTTGATGAACAGGGCGCCACTTTCCCTTGAGCGGAGCCCGGGCGGCTCCGTGGTTGGGCCGACTGGAGGGTCTTCAGGCCCCCGCCGCGTGGACCCCGCCGCCGACCTCAGGGAGGCCACGGAGCGGAACGCCCGTGAGGCACGGGAGGAGCGGGAGGCGGCGGAACGGGCAGCCGCCCAGGCGGCGAAGGAGCGGGCTGACGCGGCAGCCAAGGCCCAGGCGGAGGCGGCGACCACGGAGACGGAGGCGGAGGGTTCGCGTAACCAGCCTCCGCTGCTCGCCATCCCCCTCCGATCCGTGGCCCCGGACACTCCATTGCCCCTGGCGGAGGAAATCGTCCAAGACCCGCCGCTGATGGAGAGGGGGGAGGACCTCGTGGTCTTCGCGGAGAGGGCGCCAGCGACAGCGCCAACCGGAGCGGGCCAAGGCGGCCAATCGTCAGCGGCGCCGGAGGAGCCGGCCGGGGGAGAGCCGGAGGGCGGAGCCGGCCTCGAGGTGCAGCCGGTGACGCGTCAGCGCGCGGGAGGAAACGCGGCTCCGCCGGAGTCGCGCCGAGTTGCGGGCGCCGGCCAGTCGGCGGAGGCCCTGGAGGCGGCCAGCACCGCCACGTCCGAGTGGACTCCCAGTGGGGGGACTGGCGAGCTGAATGTGGCGGCCCAAGGGGTCCGGAGCCGGCTTCAAGCGCAGGCCGCCCTGCTGCAGCAGTTCACCCAAGAGTTCCTGTCGACGCGGACCGCCATCCGGGTGAGTCTTTTATTCTTGGCTGCTTTGGTTTCTTGACTTCTTCCGTGGGGGTGCGTCAGCGTACCCACTGGGTGTAGTCCCCGAGATTCGGGCTGACCGCTGAGCAGTCGGGTCGGATCTTTCTTGACGACAACCTTATTTTTGCTTCCTGTTTGAACTTTCAGGAATATCATAACTCCCGTGCTGCCGCCTTCAATTCCCAGGCTCAGGAGTTGAGCCAGAGGACCGACGACTTGGTCAACAGCCGAAGTAAGTGCTCGAACTTTTCTATCTCCTGTGGGGGCGCGTTAGCGCATCCACTGGGTGTAGTCCCCGAGATTTAGGCAGACTGCTGAGCAGTCGGGTCGGATCTTCCTTGACGACTTTTCCTTATTGGTTTTCTCTTTTGTCCTTCGTGCTTTCAGGGGTCAACGCCTACTTGAGGAGGGAGCTCGGCGAAGCGCAGGCCGCTCTTCGCACCAAGGATGCCGAGTACGCCACCTTGGTCCAGGAGCACGACCGCCTGGCCAAGAAGCTGGCAGACCAGGAGGAGAGCCACAAGGCGGTGCTGCAGAAAGCGCAGGACAGTGAGGCTGCCCTGAAGGCGGAGTTTGGGACTGAGGCGGCGAGTTCGGCTGAGACCCGGCAAGCGCTGGATGAAGGCTTCGGCCGCATCGAGGACTTGATCGACGGTGAGCCACCTTCCTCGCTCCTCTCCTGCCCCTTGCCGCCTGGGTTTTGGCCTGACTTGTGCTGCTGCGTGTTTTCTTGTGCAGACTACTTTCCCGGCTATTCCGCCTTCGCCGCCCAGACCGTCGAGGCCCATCGCGAGGCGCGCCGTCAGGCGGGGGTCGATATTGCGACGGACGCAAATCGGACGCTGGAGGAGCAGCTTTTGGCTGTTCAAGCGCGGCTCCAGCCGGCTCACTGGATGCTTCACCGGCTCCAACGTGCCGGGGCGCAGGTGCTGGCCGCCCTCTGGCCCGGCGAGACGATCCCCCGCACCTCAAGCCGGACCGCCGACTGGCTGGAGGTCGCAGTTGGTCGTTTTGAAGCTTGGAAGGCGTCGGCGGCCCGTCTTGGAGCCGGGCGGGCGTTGGAGTTCGTTCGCGCTTGGTACCCGGGGCTGAATCTGGACTAGCTGCGCACTTGGCGGCTAGAGGCTGACGCGGAGCTGGAGGAAGTGCGGCCGGCTATCGCCCAGTGTGCTTCAACGATCACCGAGTGCACCGACACCAGCGTCTTCGCGCCTGAAATCAATGATGATGGAGTTGCCCAGCCGGAGGAGTGGTTCGGCCTGAACCTGGCGGTGGGCGAGGACTCGGCAGAGGAGATCGCCTCCAACGACGAGGGCGAAGATGACGAGGAAGAGGACGGTGAAAACGTCGAGCCGGCTAGTGGAACAACCGGCTGGCCTTAGGCTGACCGTGCCTCCAGCAACGAGGCGCGCGGAAGCGCGCCCTCTGCGGGAGGCGGTGATCAAGCCGAGGTTCGCCAGCCGGCCACTCCTCCAGCCGGTACAACTGTCTCCACCGACCAGCCCAGCTCGTCAGTCGCTCCGCCAGCTTGACCTGCCGTCCTTATTTTTCCTGCTAGTTGTCTTTTGAACAATCTTTAGGTTTTCGCAGTTCCACCCACTGGGGGCGTATTCAAACTATGTTGAATGCTGGCCTCTTGGAGGTCTTTTATGTAAATATTATTATGTGCTTGTTTGGTTTCCATTCGCGTATGCTTTTTATCCTTAGGCTTTTTCCTTTGCCACCTTCCCCCTTTGGGGAGGCAAGTACTCGAGCTTTCTTGGATTGAAGTGAAGTGAATGTAAACCAGCCGGCCGGCTACTCTGGTAGTCGGTCGGCAGTAGGCGGCGAACCGGCTTTCATTATATTAGTCCGTTGGTCCCTAGCCATTTTTCGTGTGCGCACCCTTTCCTGCTTTTGACTCTTGCCAGCCGAACAGCCGGTTCTTCGAACTGCGGCTTTGGCAAGAGCTAAGCCTGGGTGTTAGCACACTACTTGTCTGACCGCGGGTAAGACTTCTAATATAACTCCAGTCGGCCAGTCCCCGGGCCGACTAGTCGAACCCGGTGCCGGACAAAACGAGTAAATGAAATGACAAGGTCACAAGCATGATACTTTTCATTCATAGATAAAAGATGGCAGTCCCCGAGTCCTCCTCGGGGGGCCTATTGTCTCGTACTTAGTACAAAAGTTAGCGTGATACATACTGCATTTCAACTGTAAAATCTTCGAAGGAGGTTGGCGTTCCATGGTCGTTCCGACTCCTTGCCGGAGTCGTCTCTCTTGCGTGCCTTGGGCTTCTGCGCGTCGATTAGGTAGTAGGAGTCGTTGCCTAGAGCTCTGCTGGTGACGAAGGGGCCCTCCCAAGGGGCCGAGAGCTTGTGCTGGCCGGCTGTTTGCTGGATCAGCCGGAGCACAAGATTGCCCTCTTGGAAGGAACTTGGCCTGACCTTCCGACTGTGGTAGTGGCGCAATCCCTGCTGGTAGATGGCAGACCGGCTCAGGGCTAATAGCCGGCCTTCTTCCAGCGGGTCGACACCGTCTTCTCGTGCTTCCTTGGCCTCCGCCTCCGTGTACATGGTTACCCGGGGCGAGTCGAACTCGATGTCGGTTGGGATGATCGCCTCAGCACCGTACACGAGAAAGAAAGGAGTGAAGCCGGTTGACTTGTTTGGGGTAGTGCGCAGACTCCAGAGGACAGCCGGCAGCTCATCGAGCCAACAGCCAGCTGAACGCTCCAGTGGTACGACCAGTCGGGGCTTGATGCCGGAGAGGATGAGGCCGTTGGCTCGCTCGACCTGGCCGTTTGACTGTGGGTGGGCGACGGACGCTAAGTCCAGCCGGATACCTTGTGCAGCGCAGAAACGTGCCAAGGCTCCTTTGGCAAAATTCGTGCCATTGTCGGTGATGATGCTGTGTGGCACGCTGTACCGAGTTGTTATGTCTGCGATGAATGTCACAGTAGTCGGCCCATTCAGCTTCTTCATTGGCTTTGCCTCAATCCACTTGGTGAATTTGTCCACGGCGACGAGCAAATGCGTCATGCCGCCGCGCGCCATCTTGAATGGGCCCACCATGTCCAGTCCCCAAACGGCAAAGAGCCAGGTGATGGGAATGGTCTTGAGTGCCGAAGCCGGCATGTGTTGCTTGGAGCTGAAGAGTTGGCACCCTTTGCAATATTTGACTAATTCTTTGGCGTCATCCAAAGCAGTCGGCCAGAAGAAACCATGGCGGAAAGCTTTGGCGACGAGTGATCTTGAAGCCGCATGGTGGCCGCATTCTCCTTGGTGAATGTCTCTGAGGATTGCAATGCCCTTCTCTTGCTCGACGCACCGTTGGAGGACTCCAGTGACACTGCGCTTGACGAGTTCTCTGTTGACGATCGTGTATGCTCCGGCTCGGCGTTGGACTTGTCTTGCCTCTGTTTCGTCAGCCGGCGGACTTTGGTTTACTAGGAAGTTGAGGATGGACTGAGCCCATGATGGAGCTGCGACTTCTTCTATTGCCAGTGTGGCTACTGCCACCAGGGTGGGCGGGCTGGGTGATGATATGCTGGAGTCGGCCGCCGGCTGTTGTGTTGGTGCAGTCCCCGGGCCGGCTACTGCAGTCCCCGAGCCGGGTGTGGCAGTCCCCGAGCCGGCTACCGAAGTCCCCGGGTCGCCTGCTTGGTTCTTCGAGCCAGACCCGGCCGCGTCGGGGTTGGGCGGTACGAAGATGGAGTCGGACTCTGGAGACGGCTTGATGGACGGCTTGAGGAGGCGTTGTAGAGCGACGCCGGTTGGTATTGCTTGCCGAGTGGAGCCTATTCGGGCCAGGGCATCGGCTGGCTCGTTGTCGGCTCACGGTACGTGGAGGAACTCACATCCTTCAAAGTATCCACTGAGTTGCTGCACCAGGAAGCGGTAGCTTGCCATATTTGCGTCCTTGGCGTCCCAGTTGCCGGATGATTGCTGAACCACCAAGTCCGAGTCGCCATAACATAGAATCCGGCGGATGCCGAGTTCCTTGGCAAGCCGGAGCCCATGTATGAGCACCTCGTACTCGGCTACGTTGTTGGAGGCGGCAAAGTGAATCTGCAGCGTGTATCTGAGCTTCTCGTCCTTGGGAGAGGTGAGGACGACGCCGGCTCCCATGCCGGTGCGCATCTTGGACCCGTCGAAGTGCATGCGCCAATGGGTGGAGTCGGCAGCCAGCGGCAGGTACTGGGTCTCGGCCCAGTCGATGAGGAAGTCGGCCAATGCCTGGGACTTGATGGCGGTGCGGGGCTGATAGATGATCGTGTAAGGGGCCAGCTCGATGGCCTACTTCGCCACCCGGCCGGATGCATCCCGGCTGCCTATGATCTCGGCCAGTGGGGCGGTGCATACGACCGTGAGGGGATGCTCTTGAAAGTAGGGCTTCAGCTTCTTGGCGGTGAAGTACACGCCGTAGCACATCTTCTGGTAGTGCGGGTAGTTCTGCTTTGAGGTGGACAGCACCTCGCTCAAATAATATACCGGCCTCTGGACCGCCTGGGCTCGGCCTTCTTCTGGGTGTTGGACTACAATGACGGTGCTGACCACCCGGCTGGTTGCGACAATCTAAAGGAGCATGGGCTCTTTCTCAGTCGGCGCCGCTAGGACGGGCGGCGTGGCCAGCATCTTCTTCAGCTCGTGAAAAGCTTGGTCGGCCTGGTCGTTCCACTCGAAGTGAGTGCTCTTCTTCATGAGGCGGTAGAGAGGGAGAGCTTTCTCTCCGAGCCGGCTGATGAAGCGGTTCAAGGAGGCCAAGCATCCGGTGAACTTCTGGATTTCTCGAAGCTTGGTGGGGATCGCCATTCTCTCAATGGCCTTGATCTTGACCGGGTTGCATTCTATACCGTGTTCGGAGACCAGGAAGCCTAGGAGCTGGCCGGCTGGCACTCCGAACACGCATTTCTCGGGGTTGAGCTTGATTTGGAACCGGCACAGGTTCTCAAATGTTTCTTTCAGGTCTTCCAGCAAGGTGCCGCGCTTCTCCGTCTTCACCACAATGTCGTCCATGTAGATGTGAGCGTTTTTGCCAAGTTGCTTGAGGAGGCACTTCTGCATGCAGCGCTGAAAAGTGGCACCGGCATTTCTCAAGCCGAATGTCATAGTCAGGTAGCAGAAGGCTCCAAATGGCGCGATGAAGGCAGTTTTCAGGCGGTCATCCGGGTCTAGCTTTATCTAGTGATATCCTGAGTAATCATCCAAGAAACTCAACAGCTCGCATCCGGCCGTGGAGTCTATCACTTGGTTAATCCTTGGCAGGGCGAAGGGATCTTTAGGGCAGGCCTTGTTGAGGCTTGTGTAGTCTATACACATGCGCCACTTGATGTTCTTCTTTAACACGAGGACCGGGTTGGCAAGCCACTCTGGAAAGAAAACTTCCATAATGAAGCCGGCTGCCAGAAGCCGGGCTATCTCCTCCCCTACGATCCTTCTTTTCTCCTCTAATAGTCGGCGGAGGGGCTGCTTGACTGGTTTCGCGTCTTCTCGGACGTGTAGTTTGTGCTCGGCGAATTCCTTCGGAACACTCGGCATGTCCTTGGGGGACCATGCAAAGATGTCCCGATTCTCACCGAGGAAATCGGCGAGCTCGCCTTCCTATTTGCTGTTCAAGCTTGCCCCGATGACGGCAAACCTCTCGGGGTGCTCGGGGTCAAGGGGTATCTTCTTGGTTTCTTTGGCCAGCTGGAAAGATCCTTGGGCATCATACTCCTTGGGGTCAGGGGACTGGACCAGCTGCTTGCTGGCCAGGGCCACGACCCGGTCCAGTATCTTCTTCTCTTTGGCAATCACAAGGGACTCGGCCAGCCGGGTGCTGGCGGCAGCGCACTCGGAAGACTTCTTGTAATCGCTGGCTACGGTGATGATGCCCTTGGAACTTGGTATCTTCATCTTGAGGTATGCATAGTGGGGAACCGCCATGAACCTGGCCAAGGCGGGTCGGCCAAGCAACGCGTGGTAGGGGCTCTCCAGGTCCACCACTTCAAACCAGATTGCTTCCCGGCAGAAATGCTCCCTGTCCGCAAAGAGTACATCAATCTTGATCTTGCCAATGGGGGCGCAGGACAAGCCGGCTACGATGCCATGAAACACTGTCCGAGTTGGCATGAGCTGCTTCGTCTTGACATTTAGCTTCTCCAGGGTGTCGCGGTACAGGATGTTGATGCTGCTTCCGCCATCTATCAGCACGCGGGAGAAGCGGGCAGTGCGCCTGTCCGTCGCGAGGGTGGCCTCCAGGACCAATGCGTAAGAGCCGGGAGACGGCATCACCTCTGGGTGATCGGCCCGGCTACAGCTGATGGGCTTTTCTGACCAATGCATGTGTCCGGCGGGGTTGGCAGCGACCACGCTGACTTCCTGGTGCTCTCGGCGTTTGCCGCGCCGGTCTTCGAGCTGGCTTGTAAAGATGACGTAGGTTGCTTGCTCGTCGGGGAACTCGTCGTGCATGGCTCCGACTGTGGGCCGAGCGGCCTGGGGCGGCGGAGCCGGAGGCGGCGGGCCGGCAGGCGGAGGCGGTGCGAGCCCTTCGCCTTTGGAGATTCGGGTGAGCCAATGGCACTTCCGGGTTGTGTGGTTGGACGGCTTCGCGCCGCTATGGAATTTGCACGGGGCGTCAACAGTTTGCTCGTAGGAGAAAGCCGGCTGCCAATGCGGCCGGCCGCCCTTTAGGCGGCGTGTCTTCGACCGTGGCCCCCTGCCGACTGGCGGGAGGCGGCGCAGGGCCCCCTTGCGCTTCTGATCGTTCGGGTATGGGCGTCGGCCGGAATCCCCCGCCGGCGTCTTGGGCGCCGGGTTGAGTACTTTCCCGGACGCGTCTACCCGGAGCTCGGTCTTCATCGAAGAGTCAGCGGTGGCGTATTTGTCGGCTATGTCCAGAAGCTCGTCGAGGGTAGTCGGCTCGTCGCAGAGGAGCTTGTGCTTGAGGAGGGTACCTTCTCGGCACCTGGCAGTGAAGTATTCGGTGGCTTGCACCTCGTGCACCCCCTCGCAAGAATTGCGGAGCTCGGCCCAACGCGTGAGGTAGTCGCGCGTGGACTCGGCTGGGCCCTGTACGCACAGCGAGAGCTGCCTGGGCTTGGGAGCCCGCTTGTAGGTGCTGGTGAAGTTGCGGACGACGGCTTTGGTGAAATCTACCCAGCTGTTGATGCTGAGAGGCTTGAGGCTGTTGAGCCAGGTCCGTGCCGTGCGTTGCAGCATGAGGGGCACGTACTTCACGGCAACGCGCCGGTTGCCGTTGGCTATGCTGACCGCCGTGGAGTAGTCGATCAACCAATCTTTTGGCTTCACGGAGCCATTTTACTTGGGCGTGTCTCTTGGGAGCGAGAACCCTTTGGGGAAGGGCTCGTCGCGGATGCGGGGGCCGAAACAAGGCGGGCCGACATCGTCTTCTTCTTCCAGCGCCAGGGATCTCGCTAGGCGGTCGATCCGATGGCGGGCATCGTTCTCGCCAACTCCTTCGCGGCGACCTAGTCGGCCGCTGAGAGTCGGATGCGCCACTGGCGGCGGGGTGGGATATCTCTCTCCACGGGGTCGAGGCGGAGGCGGGTTGCCCCGCCATTCCATGGCTTGGGGATGACCGTCCGCGTCTCGCTCGATGGTGATTCTGGTCCGGTTTCGGCTGGTAGCCGGCTCTTTCTCGCGCCGCGCGCGGGTGTTGCTCGTAGTCGGCGTCCGTGATGTCGCGCCATGATCACGGCGCGGGGGAGGGCTTCCCGCGCAGGCGTCGGCTTCGTGCCGCCGTGCGGCCGCGTCAATCAGCTGCTGTATGTGCCGGGTCATGTGGGAGAGTTCTTCGGCCTCCAAGCCGTCCAACTCGTCTACGGCCGCCTGGGCGGCACACAAGTTCTCAAGCGGAGTGGCATAGACCGGGCGGTCGACTCCCAGCGCGTCGGCAAGGACGGCGCCGCGTTGCCTGACAACGCCGGCCCGGCTTGGCCCGCCCGGGGCCGGCGTGCCGAAGGCGACGCGGTCAGCTTCACGCTGGTAGGCCTCAGTGAGGCGTCTCACGGAAGCCAGCCTCCGGACCTCCGCGAGGAGAGCGAGGCGGCGTTCCTCTAGTGCTTCGTCGTCGGCATCAGCCGGGAGGGGGACGGACAAGTCGTGTGCCGCCGCGTGCGGGGCGTCATGGGTGCTCTCGTCGGCGGGGCCGCCGTGGCTGATGACCATCACCTCAGTGGTGACAGTATCGCGGCCGTCGGTCCGAGGAAGCGGGTCGTTCTAGATCGCGACGTTGGTGGGGAAGGTGTCGAAGGAGGCCGTGTCGAAGTCGACATGCATCGGGTCGGTGGAGCCAACCGACTCCAGGTCCATAGCGGGCTCGCTGGAGACATGGAGCTGGCCGAGGAGGTTGGCGAGGTGGTCGGTGCCCGCATCGGAGGCGAGCTCGTCGGAGATGAGGGTTTCGTCGAGGAGATCGGCGAGGCTGCTCGCCGCGCAGATGCTGGTGACTCCTTGCAGCGCGTCGTGGCAAGCGCCATCGGGCGTGCCGGGCTGGCTACGCTCGCTGGGGAGGAAGAGGGTTCCCGTCCAGAACAGGTCTCCGGACGACGGTGCACCTGGCCCCATGGTGGGCGCCAAATGTCGGGTGGTAGGTGCGACATATGCCAACGGGTGGCTTATCATTGTGGGAGCCAGTAAGACATCGCCGGTGCCTGGAAACGGGATGAGGCGAAGACATGCACGCCGGCGGACCTTACCCAGCTTCGGGGCTCTCCGTGGAGATAACACCCCTACTGCTGCTCTGCGGGGTCTCCGCATGATCACTAGATGAACAAGTAGCTACACAATGCTCCTTGAGCTGTTTTGGTGGAAGGAGGAAGAAGGGCACGGCGAGCCTGCTTCTTCTCCTCGTATGGAGTCTAAAACTAGCTTGGGGTCGAACCCTTTGCATCGGTGCACCGGGGGGTTTATATAGGCCTACCCCCCGGGGTACAATGGTAATCCGGCTGGGCGCGGGGCCCAGCCGTCTGTGACTGCGCTCGCCGGCTTCTACGCCAGCCGCTGGGGCCCGCCGACTGGTGGGTGCCGGCTCCTTGGTCGACAAGCAGGCCCCACCGTCCAGGGCCTGGTCGGTGGCTGGTTACTGTTGCTCTATTCTGATGACGCGGACTTGGTCGTGGTAGGCGTGGCTACAGTACCGCCGCCCGGCGGGCGATTACTGTAGCCTCACCGTGTCTTGTCTCCTTAATGGGGCGTCTCCTTCGAGGAGGATGGCAAGCCGGCTGTGGGGAGCCGGCTCTCTCTTGGGCCGACTGGGAGGAGGTGTGGCCGCCTTTGGGTGTCTCTCTGCCCGAAGGGACCCACCGCCCCGTGGGCCATGCTGGTAGTCCGTCGTGGATGGCGTCAGGGTCGTCTGAGAATGTAGGAAATTAAAAACTGGATAGTAAAAAGTATATTTCATAATTACTACATTTTATATAGTGTTTTACTAGATTTTGTACATAGCATTACTGGGGTGTAGAATAAACTATTCTACACTCACACTTAGAATAGTGTTACCCTATCTATATCTATATTTATACCTACTAATAAAGCAAGGTGCGTTTCTTCAATTTTTTTATCCGTTCACCATCGAAAAGTTTTTTCTATTCAAGGTGGTACTAATTTTTCGTTCGTCCTCTATTAGAAAAGGAAAAACGACCGAATTTCATACATGGGCCGCCAATAGTGTGGCCCGGCAAAGCCAGCCGTTTATTTTCTTGCCCACATAAGTAGCAAAACACTATTTATTGCAGTGAGCGTCAAATAGCAGAAAATTCACACATGGCCACCAAGCTGGGCTGACCCGTTTTCTTTTTCTTTGTTCTGAGTTATCTTTCTATTGTTCTTTTTCTATTTCTTTCTCTTTTTATTTTCTGTTTCTTTTGCCTTTTTTATTTGATTTTTATTTTTCTTTCTCCCTTTTTCATATACTATTTTTTCTAAAAAGTTCATAATATTAGAAAAATGCAATTTTAAAAAAAATCTGAATTTTTAGATATATTACATTTTGAAAAAAAAATCAAAACATTAAATCATTGTTCTCATTCCAAAATAGTCGCAAATTTGTATAGCGCGCCCAAGTTATCTTGAACCATTTTCTTCTTTTTGTTCTGTCTTATGTTTCTATTTTTCATTTTTCGTTTCTTTTTCAAAACATTAAATCATTGTTCTCATTCCAAAATAGTCGCAAATTTGTATAGCGCGCCCAAGTTGTCTTGAACCATTTTCTTCTTTTTGTTCTGTCTTGCGTTTCTATTTTTCTTTTTCATCTATCTTAACCCTTTCTACGAGAATAAGTAGTATGCCAATTCCATTGCTTGTCATCAATTTTAATTGGTGAAGGATAAGCATAATGTAATTCTTATTCTTGATTCATCCAAATGATTAATTCTTATTCCGGGGGCCCTTCAAACTCTCGGTTTCATTTGTTTCATCTTCTCTTTTGCCCGGAGTTCCAACCTCTTTCAATTATATTATCACGGAGTTCTCGATCCAAATCATTGCGAGGCTTCAATCTTATTCTTTCCATAAGTCAATTATTTTGGATCATTCTTTTATTACCGGAGTTCTTCATGAAGGGTCTACATGATGGGTCCATCAAGGATTTAATTCCTTCTCCAACTTTTTCATCGAGATTCTTTTCTAAGGAGCTCAAGTTTTCTTCATCTTACTATCCGGAGTGCAATTCTTTATGCCGTATCATTGGAGGTGGTATTATGTCATTCTTGATAATTTGAGTTCATGTTTTCATGATTCACATGTTGTTAAGAATGAGGTATTTTAAAACCATCAACCTCTTCTTTGGAGTTATCTTTGGATATATCTCACCTAAAGCCTTCCCTAAGGATTGTTGCTAATTATGGTGCTTATAAATGTCCCAAGCTCTTCATTTATCCTCCCGGCGAAATATTTTCTCGTCTCCTTGTTCATATCAATCCAATTCTTTTTCCCTTGAGTGGCAGGTTGTCACCTCATAATTTGAGATGTATCCCACAAGACCATATCAAGCTTATTCTTTTCGTTGTTGGTTTTCCTACAACTCCGTTCTAGCATCTCGTGTAAACGTGCTCTTTTAAGATCTTGTTTCCCTCCGTTCATTCCATTCCACTCTTTCATTTCATTCCGAAGGCTTTGTATTGTTGCTTTATTCTCCCATCATCTCGTCTTGTCAAATATCATGTTCGTTTCGTGCTATCCATTTTACCAGAGTGTCGTGCCCTCTTTTCAAGTTCTCTCATCTTATCAAGTTTTGCGTCCCTTCTCAGACGGAGTGCTGTCCAAATTATATCATTCTTAATCCTTCCCTATCTTGACTTAACCGGAGTGGTTTCAATATTTATCTTGCCCTTCAACCTCAAGGTTTTTTTTGCAATGTTCTTTGTTCCTCTTTTCTAAAGGAGTGTTTTCGACCTTGTTCGTCTCCGTTGTATTCTTTTTTCGAAATGGTTTAACCTTTGCAAGGTTCTTTGGTGTCACTCAGTGATCAAAGAAGCAACTTAGTTTTACCTCTTCTCTTTCTTTTCCGTTGTCCCTCCGGTGCCATTCTAGATCTCGGGACGAGATCCTCTCGTAGTGGTGGAGTGTTGTAACGCCCCGAGACCGATGTGCCACGTGTCTTCCCGTTATTCGCTGTTGTTTGCCTTGTCTTTGCTTGCGTGTCATGCATTGCATATCATGTCATCATGTGCATTTCATTTGCATACGTGTTCGTCTCATGCATCCGAGCATTTTCCCCGTTGTCCGTTTTGCATTCCAGCGCTCCTATCTCCTCCGGTGTCCCTTTCTACCTTTCTTTCATGTGCGGGTGTTAAACATTTCCGGATTGGACCGAGACTTGCCAAGCAGCCTTGGTTTACTACCGGTAGACCGCCTGTCAAGTTTTGTACCATTTGGAGTTCGTTTGATGCTCCAACGGTTAACCGAGGGACCGAAAAGGCCTCGTGTGTGTTGCAGCCCAACAACCCTCCAATTTGGCCCAAAACCCACCTAAACCTCCTTCATCATCTCGGTCGTTCGATCGCCATGGCGTGGCCGAAGACCGCACCTCATTTGGACTCTCCTAGCTCCCTCTACCTATATATATGTGGCCATCCCCGAAATTTTCGCAGATGAACCCTAGCCTCCCTCTTCCTCGCGCCGCCGGACATGTCCGCCCGGCGACCGGACGTGTCCGCCCTCACCCTCAGCCAATCCGGCATCGCCACCTCACCCCGCCGCCCTCTCTCTCCTCCAGCCCCGCCGCCGGCCCGCGTGGCCCAGATCGGGCCCGCGGGGCCCATTTCCTCGCGTCGCCGCCCGGGAGACGCCGCGCCTTCGTCCGAGCTCCTCCTGCCCACGCCGCGCCGCCTCTCCAACGACCGCCGCCGCCGCCATGCTCGAGCACCGCCACCGCACCGATGCCTCGCCTTCTTCCCGCAGGCACCGCCCTTCGCCGGCGTGGCCCCGCCGCCGCAGGCCTCCTCCACGGCGCCCTGGCCGGTCGGACTTGGCCATCCCCGCCGCCGCACGCCTACTCCGGCGCCCTGCTCCGGCGAGCCCGGCCCCGCCTCGATCCGCGTGCGATCTGGATCTCAGATCCAAACATCTCTAGGGTTGACTTTCTCCCCCTCTCATATTCATGTTGCATACTTTGACCTGCCGTAACTTTGCATCCGTAACTCCGATTTGGGCATCTAGCATATCAAAATGTTCATCTCAGAGAGTACATCATTTGATTCCATTGCATCATTTTCATTTGAGTTCATCTTGATGCCCGAAATGCTGTTAGAAGGAGGCTACTTGAGATAATTGTCAGATCTGCTACTCCATTTAGCTATTTGTCATTTTTGCCATGATTATTGTGTGCATGATATGCCCATGAGCTCTACATATGTTATGTTAAGGGTTTTTTCATCTTTCTAGAGGTGCAACCCATGTATTTTTGTGATGTGTGTGGTGACTAGCACAAGCTTGCAAAGTGAGGCACTTGGTAATTCTGTTTTCAGGGACTTAGCATTTCCACCAAGTCCTTGAGCTGTTTAGTTCATGATGCCATATGTTCATGTTGTTTCCTAGTGATTCGTGCCTCTTTTGAGGATGATCAGTAAGGATGTTTTGTTAATCCTGTAGTGCTCTATCCATCCATGTCTTTGTTTGCAATTATGGAGCACCCTAGCTTGAGTCAATCGAGCTCTACTTTTGCTACTTTGTGAATCTGGGCAGATTGTCAACTTGTTTGCAATTTTGCCGAGGATGTTATTGCTGATCCGTGCATGCTATGTTATTGTTCTTGCCATGTGTAGCTTGCATTTTGTGTGTTCTTGATAGATGTATGCTTAGCTTATCATGACTTGCTCCGTAGTGAGTGCATCGAGCTCGTAAACATGCCTACTTGATTTCTGTTTTCAGCATGCTACAGTTTTCACCAAGTCTGAGAACTGATTATGTTTTTGCCATGTTCACATGCTTGCAAATGTATGTTGTGATCCCTTTTGGCTCAAGGTCACTAAGGGACTTTTGTTAAGCTCTATTAGTAGCTCCATGCCATGCTTTACTTTGCCACGTTCAGGTCCTGTAGCATATAGTTTTCATGCTCCGAAGAGTGCTATCTGATCTGAAATTCCAGACAAGTGTTAATTTCACTAAGTCTGAGATATGTTTGCCATATGCATTTTTGCCATGCTTGTTTGAACATGTTAATGGATGAATTGGCCGTAGCTCAGTGTTCATCTTTTGTTAAGCTTCTTGAATGGATTCCTACCATGTATTTTGAGGCCATGTTTGGGTGCTATAGCATGTTCATCTCATTGCATTTAGATGGTCACTTGCTGTAAATCGCAGACCATGTCTATATTTGAATCGCTTGCCATTTCCAAACCGTAACTCCGATTCCGGCGATCTTTATATCGATTTCAACCGGAATCACCTCATCTTTCCAGTGGGACTCTTGGATTTCTAAGTTGAGGACAGGTTCATGCATTCTTTGTCCAATCATGCATATGCATCACATACCGCATCTCGCATATCATACCATGTTCAGGTGTTGGTTTGTTTACTATGTTGTGTGCTTCTTTTTCGGTGTTTGCTTCTTCGGGTTGGTTCTGGTAACGTCGCGTTTGTGAGGACCCATTCGTCTACGTCCGTTTATCTTCTTCATGGACTCGTTTTTCTTCCTTGCGGGACTTCAGGCAAGATGATCGTACCCTCGAAATCACTTCTATCTTTGCTTGCTAGATGCTCGCTCTTTTGCTATGCCTATGCTGCGATACCTACCACTTGCTTATCATGCCTCCCATATTGTTGAACCAAGCCTCTAACCCACCTTGTCCTAGCAAACCGTTGTTTGGCTATGTTACCGCTTTGCTTAGCCCCTCTTATAGCGTTGTTAGTTGCAGGTGAAGATTGAAGTTTGTTCCTTGTTGGAACATGGAAATGTTGTTCCTTGTTGGAACATGTTTACTTGTTGGGATATCACTGAAGGAAATATGCCCTAGAGGCAATAATAAAGTTATTATTTATTTCCTTATATATCATGATAAATGTTTATTATTCATGCTAGAATTGTATTAACCGGAAACATAATACATGTGTGAATATATAGACAAACAGAGTGTCACTAGTATGCCTCTACTTGACTAGCTCGTTAATCAAAGATGGTTATGTTTCCTAACCATGAACAAAGAGTTGTTATTTGATTAACGAGGTCACATCATTAGTTGAATGATCTGATTGACATGACCCATTCCATTAGCTTAGCTCCCGATCGTTTAGTATGTTGCTATTGCTTTCTTCATGACTTATACATGTTCCTATGACTATGAGATTATGCAACTCCTGTTTACCGGAGGAACACTTTGTGTGCTACCAAACGTCACAACGTAAATGGGTGATTATAAAGGTGCTCTACAGGTGTCTCCAAAGGTAGATGTTGGGTTGGCGTATTTCGAGATTAGGATTTGTCACTCCGATTGTCGGAGAGGTATCTCTGGGCCCTCTCGGTAATGCACATCACATAAGCCTTGCAAGCATTACAACTAATGAGTTAGTTGCGAGATGATGTATTACAGAACGAGTAAAGAGACTTGCCGGTAACGAGATTGAACTAGGTATTGGATACCGACGATCGAATCTCGGGCAAGTAACATACCGATGACAAAGGGAACAACGTATGTTGTTATGCGGTCTGACCGATAAAGATCTTCCTAGAATATGTAGGAGCCAATATGGGCATCCAGGTTCCTCTATTGGTTATTGACCGGAGATTTGTCTCAGTCATGTCTGCATTGTTCTCGAACCGTAGGGTCCGCACGCTTAACGTTACGATGACAGTTATTATGAGTTTATGCATTTTGATGTACCGAAGTTAGTTAGGAGTCCCGGATGTGATCACGGACATGACGAGGAGTCTCGAAATGGTCGAGACATAAAGATTGATATATTGGATGAATATATTCGGACACCGGAAGCGTTCCGGGGAAGTTTCGGATAAAACCGGATCACCGGGGGGTTACCGGAACCCCCCGGGAGGTTAATGGGCCTCATGGGCCTAAAGTGGAGAAGAGGAAGGGGCTGCCAGGGCAGGCCGCGCGCCCCCTCTCCCCCTAGTCCGAATTGGACAAGGAGGGAGGGGCGGCGCCCCCCCCTTTCCTTCTCTTCTTCCACCTCTCCTAATTGGACAAGGAAAGGGAGGGGAGTCCTACTCCCGGTAGGAGTAGGACTCCTCCTGCGCGCCTCCTCTAGGGCCGGCCGCACCCCCCCCCTTGGATCCTTTATATACGGAGGCAAGGGGGCACCCTAGGACACACAAGTTGATCATCGTGATCGTTCCTTAGCCGTGTGCGTTGCCCCCTTCCACCATATTCCACCTCGGTCATATTGTAGCAGCGCTTAGGCGAAGCCCTGCGACAGTAGAACATCAAGATCGTCACCACGCCGTCGTGCTGACGGAACTCATCCCCGAAGCTTTGCTGGATCGGAGCCCAGGGAGCGTCATCGAGCTGTACGTGTGCTAAGAACTCAGAGGTGCCGGAGTAATGGTGCTTGGATCGGTCGGATCGGGAAGACGTACGACTACTTCCTCTACGTTGCGTCAACGCTTCCGCTTCGGTCTACGAGGGTACGTAGACAACACTCTCACCATGATCTTGCGTGTGCGTAGGAAATTTTTTGAAATTACTACGTTCCCCAACAATCACAATATATCTTATTTAATTAATGCATCTATGTACTTGGTAAAGGGTGGAAGGCTCGGCCTTATGCCTGGTGTTTTGTTCCACTCTTGCCGCCCTAGTTTCTGTCATATCGGTGTTATGTTCCCGGATTTTGTGTTCCTTACGCGGTTGGGTTATAATGGGAACCCCTTGACAGATCGCTTTGAATAAAACTCCTCCAGCAAGGCCCAACCTTGGTTTTACCATTCGCCACCTAGCCTTTTTCCCTTGGGAGTCGCCCATCCCGAGGGTCATCTTTATTTTAACCCCCGCGGGCCAGTGCTTGTCTAAGTGTTGGTCCAAACTAGAGCCCCTTGCAGCGCCACCTCGGGGAAACTCGAGGGCTGGTTTTAGTTGTACGGATTGCTTATCCGGTGTTGCCCTGAGAACGAGATATGTGCAGCTCCTATCGGGATGTCGGCGCATCGGGTGGTCTTGGTGGACTTGTTTTACCATTGTCGAGGATGTCTTGGAGTACCGGGATACCGAGTCTGATCGGGATGTCTCGGGAGGAGGTCTATTCCTTCGTTGACCGTGAGAGCTTGTCATGGGCTAAGTTGGGACACCCCTGCAGGGATTTGAACTTTCGAAAGCCGTTCCCGCGGTTATGGGCAGATGGGAATTTGTTAATGTCCGGTTGTAGAAAACCTGAAGTTGACCTTAATTAAAATACATCAACCGCGTGTGTAACCGTGATGGTCTCTTTCCGGCGAAGTCCGGGAAGTGAACACGGTGTTGGAGTTATGCTTGACGTAGGTTGCTATAGGATCACTTCTTGATCATACTTTTATCGACCGTGCTTTGCATTCTCTTCTCGCTCTCATTTGCGTATGTTAGCCACCATATATGCTAGTCGCTTGCTGCAGCTCCACCTCATACCTTTACCTTACCCATAAGCTTAAATAGTCTTGATCGCGAGGGTGCGAGATTGCTGAGTCCCCGTGACTCACGGATACTTCCAAAACCAGCTTGCAGGTGCCGATGAGTCCGTGCAGATGACGCAACCAAGCTCAGGAGGAGCTCGATGAAGATCTTGTCCTTTGTGTTGTTTCGTTCTAGTTGATCAGTAGTGGAGCCCAGTTGGGGTCGATCGGGGACCTTGTCGCATTTGGGGTTCTTCTTTTATTTTGGTTCCATAGTCGGACCTTGATTGTATTTGGATGATGTAATGCTTTAATTATGTAATTGTGTGAAGTGGCGATTGTAAGCCAACTATGTATGTCTTTCCCTTATGTATTACACGGGTTGTGTGAAGATTACCTCACTTACGACATTGCTTTCAATGCGGTTATGCCTCTAGGTCGTGCTTCGACACGTGGAAGATATAGCCGCATCGAGGGTGTTACACCCAAGCATCTCATGCGCGGCGGCGGCGCCATCACCACGCACGACCACCAACCTCACCGTCGGCCGAAGCCAACGGGCCAGATCGGCCGAGCCCGCCACGGCCAGATCTGAAACCTCGGGACACCGTCGCATCGAGGCAGCCACGAGCAGCCGGCAGCCCATCACCTGCGGGAGGTCGAGGAAGCCGCGCCGAGCAGCCGCCACGCCGGCCAGAGACGCCGAGGACGAGACTCCCACAACCACGGGCTCACGCCGGCGACCTAGGCCATCAATGATTGATTTTTCTATCAATTGTAAAGAAATCCTCACCTTGAAGAATGAAACCAATGGTGAACAAGGATGTTCTTTCTACCAAAGAACCAGGCCATGCGGAGGTAGTGGTGTGGTACGGATGATGGTGGTGAGGCTAAAATAAGGGAGATGACTTGGAGTTATTTTAAGCATGAGTTGTGTACTGGTGTGGTTCCTTAAGTCACCCCTTTGAGATCAAACCCCTCTATGTTATCGATCACCTTTTTCATTTTGTGTTCAGTGATGTGGAATTTAGTACACTATTTTTTGCCACTAATGACCAATCTATAAAATAAAGCAAACTACAGTGTCAGCTACAAGGTACTATATGCAGTCTGGTTTATCGATCATTCGACTACTTCACAAGGGAAAAGTGCTAACTGCCAACTGACAAGACCAATAGTAGAATAAAGGGATGGAAGGAAAAATAAGTGTATCCCATTTCCTTGGTGGTGTGTGCAAACTTTGAAGGCTGTATTGTGATGAATAATGGAGCGTGTTCCACTTGCCCTTGTTCGACTCACTCCAATCTTGGTGGGCGCAAGTACTTGCGATGACGGCTATCCGCACGGACAAGTCAAGGCATCCCTCACCATGCTTGTTTCATGGACAATTTGGAATGAGAGAAACGCACAAGTTTTCAGGCATAAGTGTGCCCCTCCGACAGTGCTGCTTTCCTCCATCGCCATCGAGGCTAACCTTTGGATCACCGCTGGTGCTAAAAAATTAGGATCTTTGTTATTGCACGAGTAATCCGCATGCCGTGTACTCGGGTTGTTTGTAACTAACTATATTCTATCTTATTTAATGGATAAGGCAAAGCTTTTGCCTCCGTTTTAAAAAAATGGAGCGTGGGCAGTGAGCCGACAAGATGGACAATTGGCCGGAGGTACCGAGGTGGTAACTGAACCATGCGTCATGGCGCAGTTTATTTTACTCCCTAATCATCTGATTTTCTAACTGAACCTGAGATGCAAACTGAACATAAACCGTAATAGTCGAGCCAGTAGGCCTCATCAACTCAGACGTCTGGCCGCTGCCCATCATGGCCTCACGTGCTCATGGCAGCGCCGCTTGACGTCGCGGACATACTCATGTGGACGGCCCATTTGATCCATCCTCTTTGGACTACATATATGCTGTATAGAGGTGTTATGTTTGGTGTTTTTTTAGGGTCTTTAATTTTATCATGTCAACGGTCAAATTGTTCTTCCCCGCAAAAAAGGTCAAATTGTTCAAATGTGGCCGCAAGTTCTGGGTAGCTAGCGAACACTTCTCGGTTTTTGTGCCTGATATTCATATAGGTGCTAAGTTGTCTGACGGTCAATGAATTACCTCTTGTATTTCCTGGGTTTAAAATCTAGAAATCGATGGCAAGTTATTTTTTATGACATTTACTTGCCAATAAATCGTCAGAGTAATAGAGTACTGAAACCTACCAGTTAACAGTGTTTTTCTTGTTTTCTACTAAAACTTGAGATATTACCACAATTAATTTGCCTAAGAGGGCCAAGATAGGTATTTCCACCAATTGTCCATATTTGGATCTTAGGTTAGCCAACTCTGAAGAAATTACTCTGAACACAAAATAAATCTGCAACATTATACATCGATGGTACAGTAGGTTCCCACTATTTGTGCAGCAATTATGTGATAATTTTTTCAGTTTATCTTTGGTACAATTTTTTTATACAATCTCTGTATTTGTTGCCTTATAAGAGACTGAATTCTGTGTGGATTTCTTGATCCTCTTTCAACAATGGCAGTTCATAGCAACATCTAGCAGCAACAACCAATTATTAATCACAAGCTAAGGTAATGACGGGGAACTGCAACAAGGAGCATGTAATGTACTCATCAGGAATGGAAGCTGCGCCTGCACGCACACTTGCTTGCCCATTTACTGCTATCTACTGCTCAAGAGGACGACAATGCTCACACCGAATTTGTTCGAAGAAATGACCCAGTGGGTGGGAGTGGCTTAAATAGTTGTTGTGGCTTGGTAATTTACTTTGTGTTTTCTCCCCTCTTGCCTGTGATGACATTGTACTGGAGCATCACTAAAAGGCTTGCTGACCTGGTGGAAGAAACATATGTGTGCTCTCACCTTATTTATTTTGTCACTGTAAAATTCATGCTTGAACATAAAATTGTCCCCTATTTGGTTCATATTTCAGTAGTTAGATATTTTTTTGTGGGGGAGTAGTTTTTTTTTTGCGGGATTGTGGGGGAGTAGTTAGATATATTTAAGCAGGAAATGCATGTTCCTGCTACTGTACTATGCTTTAACACATAAGAAAATACGTCCCTCATCCATCACGCGCCTACGGAATGGGTCGAAAAATCAAAATATGTATTACGTAGAGGGAGGTGGCGTCTGATGAATTGAGCATTGTACCGCGTGCTGGCGGTGATACTAAATTGATCTGATGACTATTGTTATCTACGCAACTATATGTTGTTAAGAGAAAACTGATTTCCAATAGTGAAATTCTATAAATCAACCCATAGCAAAGCATGGGCATATTTGCTAGAGTTACATTATTTTTAACATTTGTCAAAATTGGATATAAGAAATATTGCAGAATGACACACGGAGCAGGTTCTATTAACACGGGCATTTCACTATACCACAGCACTACATCCTCGACACACAAGTTGGTCGGAAAAACAACGTCCGCCGACAGACAGTCGGTTGGGAAAGACTATTGCCGACCGATGTTGTCTGTTGCGGAAAGTCCAAACGGGAAAGCCTTTTCTCGACCGACATATCTTTCCCGACCGATTGCTTGATGGCTAAGGGGTATTTTTCCCGACCGACAGTTTGTTGGGCCTGCCATGGGCCTTTCCCGACCAACAGTCCGCTAGGGTAACCATGGGCCTTTCCCGAGTGACTATCAGATGGGTAATCTTTCCCGACCAACATTTTGTTGGGCCTTGTGTTAGCCTTTCCCGACCGACTGTTTGATGGGGTTTGTTTTGCCGACCAACAATCTGATGGCGTTTTCTTTTCCCGACCAATAATTCGTCAACATTTTGTTTAACCAACCACAACTTTAATTAGCATCTGGTATTGATTGTCACATACATATAGTTCATGTGTTCTAAGAATAATCATGAGACATCATACATCAGGTTCACATCAAGTGCACCAAACCATTTTTATTCCATAAACTATTGTCACATACATACAGTTCAGTCTGTTCTAAGCACAAGACAAGACACCATACATCAGGTTTACAGAAGGACAACAAAAAGACACAAGTATGAGACATCAGTTGTACAAAATGAAAGCTAAAACATCCAGTTGACGCGGATCGCCAGCTTCATGGTCCATTTCTTATGTTTGCTTCCTACAGAAGTTAAAAAGTCTCAATTATTAGAATTTTCAATTAATTTATGAAATTGAATAGAGGCAGAATTCATATCTGCACTGTGCACACACAAGAGCACAAAATGAGGAATACACTAATCTAATCTATAACAGTAGCATTTCAGAACATGAAGACCACCAATCGACTCCCAGCAGTGGCCATGGATGTGGCATAGAAGCCCTCTGTATGATTGCTGAGCATTTAGTGTTCCTAGGGACATACTTAAGTTACTGTGCATAGGTACCAGCAGCCAATATTCCAACACTTGTTTCCAAAAAAAACGTCCTTGGGAATACAGTGTCATAGGTATAAGAGAAATAAAAATGAGTTGTGCAAACGGCCAATATTTGCTTTACTATTCAGGCCCTACAAGGAAATATATATCAGAAATTTAGAATTAGTATCTCAAACGTAGAACCAGGTTACACATTTCTTTTGAAATTTATAAAGGCATAACCAGCATCTGCATAATAACTAAATATATGTACACTGCTAATTAATCTGTACGTACAGATTAAAAATACTAGGTTTTTCCTGATACTTACTGATTAATAGCTCATGGGTGGGCGCCTTCTTCATGGCTGGGTAGAATGGAAAAATTACGTGTGCTGCCATATTGAAATATAGTTAGTCAAGATCTTGATAAAGATACAGTGTACTATATTGGCCTAGAAACAGGATTCAGAAATAGCAACTTTAAAAGCAAATAGCGATGTATTATGCTCTGTTATGTACTATGGATGTGCTCATTGGAGTGTCCTGTAATGCCAAATTAAACTATTACTATTAAGCAATAAGCAACTAGCAGTGTAAATGAATGTTGAATGCTGACCAAGAACTAAAAGTGTAAAACAATGATAAACTTATGTACCGATTGGATGGTCAAGCTATTGTGAATTCAAGTGTCGCAAATACTATATGGTAAGTCTACACCCTTGCTGGTTCTTTACCATTTGACCAGAATAGATAGGCAAATGCTAACACATCATGTGTCTATTGAACCCTGCAAACTTTAGGGTGTCAATGGTTTGAAGTAAAAGTAACAAGTGCATCTATAATATTCAGTTGGTTTGGTACACACTTAAATCTTCAGAAAATCTCCAGAGATAGACTTGTTTTAACTTCTAAGTGGTATCAGGAATGATGCAAAATGTCCATCCAACTGTTTGACATTCAATTTGTAACCTATCTTATTATCCGAAATGGACCGCAATATAGTACTATGAATGTACGTCAGTCTGATGGTGTGGTTCTTCTATTCATTCTAAGAAAAGTACAATCATGCTTGTTCTTTTTCATATGCTAATCACAAATGACTAAGGATGATCGATACATGAGAAACCAGAAAAGGCCTATGTACATCTTACCTGGCTACGACGCCATTGTGCATAAATAGAAGCAGCTTCTTGAAGAATCCTCAGTTCTTCCTCTTGTTCCAGATTCATGTACATCAATTCAGTTGCACCCTCACATGTTAACATGTAGGTAGGTTCGATTACTGAGTTATCTATCAAATATTTCTGCAATGCCGTAGCACAGAAATGGATGTATTTGTTACACTTATTATAAAGAAAAATATAGTATCTCCCAAAGAAAATAATAATGGATGCATTTACATCAATCATGTATTCATTACACTTACTATAACAGCATTAATCATGTATACTGCTGAAATAATAAAATAGGTACTTATCCTGGAACCACCAAATTCATGTATCATGGTAAGTACCTATTTTATTACCAATCCTCAAACTTAACAAAGTATGCAGACTCACTTATAAATCAAGGAGTTGGTCATCTTTAGTGGCTAATGTCTATGATGCAAAATTTATTTCAGCTAGTTACCAACCATAAAGACAAAACAATAATCAAATCTAGGTTTCAAACTTGCATGCTCAAAATATAAGATTTGGCATATCATTCATGATGATATGACCAGATAAGGAAAAACAAGCCACCTGGCATAACCTCAGCTACATAGCGGAAGTGAGAATAAGAAAAAAGAATGCAAAAAAACCCAGTAAAATAGTATGACAAAACTCTAAGATGTGTCAAAATACTCACTTATCCAAAACCAGTCAGACCTTAGTGTTGCTAGCAGATCTTGCAGCTCTGTAAAAAGTAAAGAACCAAATGTGAAATTACAGTTATGTCAAGTCGAAGAATGTAGTACTGCTCTGAAAGAACATATATGGTACAAGTGGAATTTAATAGTTTGGTTTGCAACTACTTTTATTGCGTATATAAATAAACTTAAAGAGGAAGATGAATGAAAAATATACTACATAGTAACTAAGACTGGAGTTTGAGGCAAGGTGCACATATTCAAGTCTGATATTAGCATAAGTACACTGCAACCTCACTTTGAAAACATAACGGGACTCATTTAGATGGACAAGCAGTTCAAGTTGATATCATATGCCATCTACATTAATAATATATACATAACGATCAAACTTAAAACCAGATGTACAAATAATGATCAGACCACTGCCAAAACTGATTGACATATCTTAAAGATATTTATGTTGCTCTAGAGAAAGAAAGCTACTTGATGAAACAATTAAGCCATGAAATTCTAAAGAAATACTTACTTTTTGTCCGTGGTGTTCCACTGACCAGTGACAACCCATGTGTTTGAAGTGATGGATGCTTGCACTGGGGAAATCAAGAATCACCAATGCTATAAGAAATGTGTAAGCGGATCCTCAGTTCTAATAGCATTAATTGTTTAACATGTCAACATTTCACCTTTTGAATTCTGAAATTGTGGATAACTACGTAATCCTTGACAACGCTGACCTCTTCGATACAAAGAATGGTGTTCGCTCCTACCCTTTTCAAGGTCCTTTGAAGCCTCTTGTCATCAGTGGTCGTGGTCTTGTGAACGGCCTTCTTCTTCCTGTCATCAGTGGAAAGCTAAGTACAATAACAAGAGGAGAAATGTTTCATCTATTTGTAATCATATAAGATGACACTCGTCCAGTAAATGGCATTGAATAACAGATCAATCTCGAATTTTTCAGAGGATAGCAACAATGATTCACAGGGCACAAATTATTCATTCTGAGCAGGGGCGGAGCTTCCTAGGGGCTAAAATCAGGCCGTGGCCCGCCCAGGATTTTGGCAAAAATATAATTATGTATGCATCTTCGCAGGCCAGCCCAGCTACGCATCCTCTCAGACTCATCTTCACGCAAGCAGCGCACGGCACCCCAATTCTCTCTTCCCCTCTCGCGGTCCAGGGAGCACGAACCACTGGAGCGAGCTGCGCACCGAGATCTTGCGTCAGTCGTCGCCAGCCCCCCTGCCCTGCTCCTAATCCGAGCATCGGCGACGACATATACGTGGCCGTGCCGTCGTGCCGCCGGCAAATTTCTGGCGCATGAGCTCCATGTGTCAATCTGCTCTCCTTCAAAGCTCTATCATCCAGTCTTGCCGACGTCCCTTCTAGGCGTTGGCGCATGAGCCCCTGCCTGCCGGAGTGATTTTTTTATGACACATCACACAGCAGCAGCAGGGCAGCACCGGTAAACTAGCATCTTCCTCCAAATTCCCCGTCTGGTAAGCAATAGCCTGATTTCTTTCAGTCCCTTACATCTAGTGATTACTAATAGTCTGACCTTATGCAAATTGCATCCTAGGTCATGGGCAAGGGAAATTAGACTTAGGCAAGAACTGCTTTGGTATTTAAAAGGAAAAGAGATGACATAAGTGAAGTTGAGGAAGACCATGTATTTCCCTGGCTTGAACTAGCTAACTTAATGGTGCTTTATGGTTGAACTGTATTATATATATGCCCTGTATATGCTCGCTGCATCTTGTAAACTTGCATATATACTATTCAGAATTTCAAAAAATATCGTGCTCTTCTTTAGTCTGGCCCGCCCAACATTTTGTTTCAAGCTCCGCCACTGATTCCGAGGAAACAAAGGATTCACACAGGTAAAATAGATATTGAATAGATAACATGCTGAACGAAGGAAACACTACTGCGCATAGCAAAACCAATCCATGAATCAAAGCAGAGTTAGTTTTCTTAAGATAAAATTGTTGGGCCAATGTGGTGCCTGGGTCCATCGCTGGGGTTGAAATCTGTGTACTACAGGCAGAGAGGAGAAGAGGGAGACCATATGAGGGAGAAAGATCTTACCCATGTCGTTGCCGCCATGGGTGGCTACTCGTGGTCACTGAAAGTAGATGGGAGAGATGTGGCAACCTGCCGCCCTGTTCCTAGTTCGCTGGACGCGCAGGAAGCAGAGGCCGCCTGCCTCGCTTCAGACCCACCGGGAGCGAAGGGCCTTTGCCCCCCCCCCCCCTCAGATCTGCTGCCATGGAAAGGTAGGAAGAGGGAGCTGGGCATGGGTTGGGGCAGTGGCTCCATGGGAGGGAGGGGGATATGTACGCTCGCGACTGGGGTGGCTGGTGGTGGAAGGATGGATGGCCCCTGCGATGGGGCCGGCGGCGTGAGTCGCAACCTAGGCGGCGCCGTACGAGGGAGGGGTGGATTGAGACGAGGGAGAAAGGGGATTGAGTGAGGTTCCCTGGGCTGTCCTAGGTTTTGAGAGAAAGGGAAAAATCGAGGGCTGGGCTGCGCTAAATGTTTTCGTTCGCACGCGCAAGCCCATTTACCACCTGCTGTTGGTCGGTGTTATTTGCCGACCGATCGTTAGATGAGGATACAATCTTTCCCGACCGACTGTTCGAAAGCATAGACTTTTATATTCCCGACTGACCTTCTCTCGCTGTACAAATGTTTTCCCAACCAACTATCACTTAGAAGTTTCTCCAACTAACTGTCGGTCGGCAAAAAAGACTTTTGCCAACACACATCAGTAGGGAATAAAGTGGCGTGGTGTAGTGGAATTTGTACTACACTACACCACAGCACTACATCCCCAACAACCAGGTTGGTGGGGAATACAACTTCTTCCAATAGACAATCGGTTGGGAAAACTATTGCCGACGAACCTTGTCTATTGGGGAAAGTCCAGACGGGAAAACCCTTTCCCGACCGACTGCTTGATGGCTATGGAATATCTTTCCCGACCGACAACATGTTGGGCCTACCATGGGCCTTCCCCGACCAACAGTCTATTAGGGCAGCAGCAGGCCTTTCCTGACCGACTATTGGACGGGGTATTCTTTCCCAACCAACATTCTGTTGGGCATGGCATTAGGCTTTCCCAACTGACTATCAGATGGCGTTTGTTTTGCCGACCAACAATCAGATGGGGTTTTCTTTTGCCGAACAACAGTTCATCAACATTTTGTTTAGCCAACCACAACTTTAATTAACATATGGTACTGGCTGTCACATACATATAGTTCATGTGTTCTAAGCATAATCACCCAAACACTTTTCATTCCATTAACTAATTGGCACATACATACACTTCAATCTGTTCTAAGCAAAACCACCGAGAAACCATACATCAGGTTTACAAAAGGACAGCCAAAAGATGCAAGTATGAGACATCAGTTGTACAAAATGAAAGCTAAAACATCTAGTTGACGTGGATCGTTGGCTTCATGGTTCCTTGTGAGTGTAGTCCTTTTTGCTTCCTACAAAAGTTAATCAATTCTCAATTATAATACACTATAAGAAACTATACTACAGTACCAAAATGCCAACATGTATATACAAGTTACAATGAAAAAGGAGAAAAGAGGCAGAGAGAGCTTGGGTTGAATAAATAATTTTAAACCAACTTAATTCAAAAGGATCAACCTAATATAGTACGCATATTAAGAAGCTACATCAGTTTGCGATGAACATCATTCCTATCTACAGCAAGAGTTTTCAATGTGCACAAACCTTGACAAATGATTTCCGGTCATCGGCTCGCCAGACCAGGATGTGCGCCATTCAAAATGCCTGAACAATAGTGGTTGCTAATCAACTGAAACAGGAGAAAAGAGGATTCAGGCTAACCAGCTGAAGCAGGATAAAAGATGCACCAAAACAAGCTAGAAACGATGTGCACACGTCAGCATGCATCCTTACAAAAGGGGCACGTAGGAAGATCTCTTTATAATATGTTATGCATTAGGGATAATCATCATTCGAGTAGAGTCAGCATTACACTTCTGCAACTTCTACAACAATAATGACATTATATATTACATCACCTCTATGAAATTTACTGCTGCTGAGCAAAAAAGGATCACATAATACATTTGATAGTGAGAGATTTCCTTTTACCAAAACGAATAAGAGAAAAGAATGGCGCTGAACTAAACAAAGGAAAGTGACCATAAGTTGAGTAGTATCTATCTATCTATTATATAATTAAAACAAGAGTCAACCAAGCCATCACGCTCGTCCACATCTATTAAATTATCTCAACCGTCAATTTAATATACTAACGATCAAGATTTAAAATATGTACGTTACATACAAATATAGGTACATACAAATAACTAGGCATGGCACGTAAAAAATAGTTGAACATATCTTCCATCCAAGTCTAATGTTTTTCCTATTAAAAAACTGTTCAAGACAATTACTAGATATGAACCTTACGTTAGCATTGCAAAAGCTGGGGTACTCCCCGTCAAAACTAAAAATCCACGGCTGCAAGACAGCTAACAAAAGGCACGGCTGCCAGAGTCCAAGCGGCGATTAAAGAAAGAGTCTGAGCGGCCCGCAGAAAAATAACAGTCCAGTCATAGTACTACATATGGACTCCTATTTTACATAGAAGCAAAATCAATTTAGATTACTCCCTCTGTTCCAAAATAGATGATCCCTCTGTTCCAAAATAAATGACTCAACTTTATACTAACTTTAGTACAAAGTTAGTACGAAGTTGGGTCATCTATTTTGGAACGGAGGGAGTACTACATTAGCGTTGGGATAACAAACTTTTTTATTCACGGGCAAAACAATTTTTTTCTCTCCAGATTAATAACGTACATGTGTAGGTACATAGCATAGAGTGGGGCAAATAAATTACCAATATACTACTTTTTATATATAATAAAGTCTGCCTACAATACGATGATAGGGGTAATAAATGAATCATGATGTGTTTCCAAATCACAATGGTTAATAAAAAAAATTAAGTTTTTTTTACTAGAAATAGTCATGAGAAGTACACTGTAAAAGCATACACAATATAAATGCAAAAGAAAATACATCATCCTTGGCAACATATAAGGCATGTAACCAAACATACAGTCAATGTTTTGAATTCTTTATACTAAAATACAGGGAAAAGTGTATGGATTGAACATGGAAGAATAACATCATATTGACTACAAAATACTTTTATACCACATGTCATCTAGTTTTTGATGTATTACAAATGAAAATCGTAAGCTAAAATTGTGGATTGGAAACTACAAACAATTAAAATGTAATTCTATCATCATAAAGACATGCCATTGGGCATATCGATGGTATCCAGTTATATCATGTTGACTCGGAGTGGTGACCTTAAGAAGATATGATATTAAGTAGCTATTGGGGTTGTTAACCGAGGAACAGAGAGAGCAAAGAAAATAGTAGACATTACATTGGTCCAAATTTTGATAGTGGAGATGAAAAACTAAAACTAAAAGTTATACATGTATTAGTACCCAAATTGGCTTTAATGGAAATCAATCTGTAGCAAACTGCATTGCATGAAGTGCATGCAGTACCATCATTGCTGATGGCACAAATTAACCAACCAACTGATGAAATCTGTTTTATAGAGATTATGAGAATCAATTATATTCGATGACCATAAAATAAACATCCAAAAATATTTTTCCCAGAGAGTACGAACGCCAAAGATATTATTTATATGCCATGGTCAAATTTATTCTCTAAGTTCTGTTAAATAATCCATATTGATGACACCTTGCGATTTTGTAAAAAAAACACTATGGGTCAAAATATAGATGTAGAGGTAAAATGATGAGTAAAGACTCAATAGAAATATAAGTACAATTATTTAATAATGTTAGAATAGTATTGCTTTGAACTACATACAAAAATGATTTTATAGAGCAGAGCAACGTGTTCCCTTGAAATTCAATATTGTATAAGTTTTTATCCATATTTTGAAATACTCCCTCCGCCCGGAAATACTTGTCATCAAAATGAATAAAAGGAGATGTATCTTGATGTATTTTAGTTCTAGATACATCCCTTTTTGTCCATTTTGATGACAAGTATTTTCGGACGGAGGGAGTATCAAAATGCTAATGTACGGATGAATATATTTGAATAACAATTAATGCCGAAGGAAAAACAATTGACCAAAGAAATGTTAAGACTGAGGAAATGTAATAAATCTGTGATAACGAATGCACGAGCCACCACACCGAAAATGATGATGCATAGGAAGCAAGAAATATCTAGGTTCAAAAGGGACAAATATATTATACATAATTCTTGGTTAATGTTTATTTATATATCTAAATATCATAAAGATCTACGCCTGCTTTGGTGTCAATGCCAATCGATGATAAAAAGAAAAAAGGTCGAGACCAAGAAGAATGTGTGTTGCCTAACTTTCTAAAATTAGCTGCCAATATATTAACTATATTTTGATTTTCAAAGAAAATGGTGTCAATTTATCAATTACTAATTTAAAGAACTAAAACTATATATAAAATTTTCATATGAAAAAAATGATCTACAGACCGTGTCTAAATCTAAAATAGCATGTGTAGGTTCATGTGTAAATTCTTGCCACGCAAATGCGCGGGTCACACAACTAGTTGTTAAAAACGACAATCAACAATACTCATTGGAATAAGATTTAAATTACATGGTCGAATAAGATCTCCTTATCTCGATGAATCTCAAACTGGGATTTCGATATCTCAATAAATCTGAGATTCAGAGTTTCTAAAAGCTGCAATAATGCTTTACAAATTAGAGCTTACCTAAAATTAAAGAATATCTTGCCCAGAAGCCGAGGTAGGGACTCATTGAGTATGAGTACGACTATAAACTGCAAACTGTATGCTAGCTCTAATCTTGGTTGAAAGTTTTGAGAGCCAATTCTGAAGGCATCAGACTGTCAGCACCTGCAACATCTCAGGTAATATGAATACCAGTTTTGTGTAAATCATGTAATAACATTAAACATCAATGTTGAATTTACACAACCATACTGTTAGCAACAAAGGCATGAATGAAACAAAAAGAATGTGGCCTATCTAATAATAGTAGGAAGAGCAACATAAATCCATATTCTCCTTGCACTGTGGCTTATCTAATAAAAGTACGAAGAGTAAAATAAATCTATGTTCTCCCAGCATTCTACGGTGCATGTTTTGCCCTGTTTGTGAGCAAAAGAACATGCAGGCTACTGTGAAAGTCAAGTTGTGCCTAACAATCAACATTCCAAGTTTCAGATAGGATATGAACCAAGAAAATACTGGTTTTCTATAGAGACATCACAGTTGTGGTGATTTCCGCGAAGAGGTGCAACCTGTTGGCAGCGGCGGATGGCTTGGGCTCCGAGTCCAGCACCGCTGCGGCAGCCTCCCACTCCGTCTAAGTGTATGGGATGCAAGAAGAATCCTAGGAAAATATGGGATACATGAACTATTCTGGAAGTTACAGAATTACTCAAGCAAATTTAAAGAGAAAATAAAACTGTAAAATCTTTAGAAGCATGGCTGTATAAATACAAACTGCTAGATATCTAAGATATGTACTTTATCTTCGTTCCAAAAAAACTGAACTAAGTTTAATATAGTCCTATGTTTGCCAGAATTCTACAGTGCTTAAATAAAATTCTGAAACATTAGTATGATTATTTGGACTTTTTCTGGAACCTGAAGCTAGTTCTCAGGGTTGTCCCTCGTCTCAAAGAACAGATATGTGGATACGTTTCTCTCTCTCTCTCTCTCTCTCTCTCTCTCTATATATATATATATATATATATATATATATATATATATATATATATATATAGGGGCGATCACGGGATCAGAATAGTTATTTGGATCACAGCCAGCCCTATATAGGGGCGATCACATGTTCCTGAGATCGCAAAACCCACCGGACCGATTAAAAAAACACCACACCACACCCCACCCGCTGCCCCGATCCCCACCTCCTCCCTCGATCCACTCCCCCCGAATGCCAGATCTCGTCGCCGCCTCCTCCCCAAACCGCCGCCGGGGCCGCCGCCGCCCTCCCCGGATCACCCAGCCACCGCAACCACCACCTTTGGCCTCTCCTGCATCGCGCTCATGCTCCTCTACCTCCGGGCGTGGCCCTGCGCCGCAACCATCGCCGTCGACGAACCCCGACAACCATCAGCCTGGGCGTCCTCCCTCCCGCCCGCTCGCTCCGATGCGGATCCGGCCACAACCCCCCCTCCGGTGAGCCTCCTCTTCTCCTTTTCTACCTCTGGCGTCCCACCCCTTCCCCTACCTCCCCGACCTTCTCTGGTTGCCTGGACAGGACTGCCCTTGCCATTGGGCGCGACCAGTGCCTGTACTTCGCCCACGACCAAGCCACTGTGCTCATCTTCAGTTCCGCGTCGCCCAGTTGCATAACAGTTGCGGTATGTTGATGTTCAGAGCACATGTTCTGTTGAAAAGATTCCCATTTTGCCTAATTATATTGCACTCCTGCAAGTCTATGAGCCATGCTCTGTACTGTGAACATATACTAATAATACAAGTTATTTGGTGCACTGTCAAGGTTCAGGAAAGGATGCAGGCTTCCACACGATGCCTGAAAAATGCCACTTCCTAAATCTCGTCTCCGTCTGAGCACGAAGCCGCTACTGCCCGTCAGTGCTTGGTGCACCAGCAGAAGTTCGTCACCTCACTCGCGAGCAGTCCATCTATCGCCTCCCGTGCAAGCACTCCATCACCTCACACAGTGTCCGTTTGACAGAGTTTGTCCTTTTGAAGAAGCAGAAAATGGAGCTTGAAGCGGCCGCGGGCGGGTGGTGGTGTGCTTGCAGAAGAAGAAACGCTGGTGCAAACTCGTCCATCCGGCGCTAGTATACCAGTATGATTTGGAGGCAAAGAATTTGTTATGTCTCTTACCATGAATCTCTGTAGCTATGGAAACTTGGCTTCCTGTATTTTTTTAAGATATATCGCTAGCACTTTGTTCCCCAAGTGTGTTTGCATTAATGCGTGAGAGGAAACTATTCTGGGTAAGTATTCGCCTGTGATTTTCCTATGCTTTGCACTGCTACGTACATAGTTTTTTTGGTAAGAGGTGCTTTTCCTGTCGCATGGAACATATCCCATTACTTGAAGATGTTTTTGAGAGTAATTCTTTGTTTGCTCATTAAGAAAGGCACATATATTCGTTAAATCGATAGGAGGTGCTTTGTACAGATGGTGTTCATGTAGAAAAATCAAACTGGCGTTTGAAAAATGTGCAGTAGAAGTTCATGTCAAACTAACGGGGCGATTCAGCGTTTATTCTTGAAAAAGTGGAGAAAATTGTACATGCTCTGTAGGTCAAAAGTTTGGCATTAATTTATGTTTTGCGAAGGTCAAAATGTTGTGTTTGAGAAGGTCAAGTGTGTTATCTTAGCAAGTTCAAAATAAAATTTAAACATGCAAGGTAAAACATGCAAGAAAGCAAAAAGAAAGAGAGAAGTTCAATTTCTAAAGATGGCGCGGTACACAACGTGTAAACCAATGTTGGAAGAAAAAAAAGAAATGAGAAGTTCAATTTCTAAAGATGACTGGCTCGACGTGCTAAACAATGTTGAAAGAAAACAAAAAGAAAAGGAGAAGTTCAATTTCTAAAGATGACGCAGTTTGATGTGCAAACCAATGCAAAAACACACACAAAAAATGTTTTTTTGGTGTCTTAAAATATTTTTATTCATAAAAAAGATTAAATAAATAAAACCAGGAAGTCCATATTAAAAAGATGGAGAAGTTCGATGATTATAGAAAACTCAGATTTTCCTTGTTATTAAAGAATGGAAACAAGAAGTTCAAAAATTAAATAACAACAAGTTCAACTTTTAATAAATAGAGCGCTTCAAAATTTCATAAAAAAGATTAAGAAATAAAACCAGGAAGTCCATATTAAAAATATGGAGAAGTTCGATGATATAGAAAACTCGAATTTTCCTCGTTGTTAAAGTATGGAAATGAGAAGTTCAAAAATTAAATAACAAGAAGTTCAACTTTTAATAAATAGAGCGCTTCAAAATTTCATAAAAAAAGATTAAGAAAATCAAATTAAAAATTCATAAAAAACTCAGATATTTTCACGTAACCGAGAGAAGTTCGATTGATAACTGCCAGAAGTTCACGTACTACACGGTGTGCATTTTGTAGTAAAAAAGAATAAAAAAGCAAACGCTAAAAGTTTGTTGTTATAAGTTCAAGTCCTTCGTCGGAGAAAGTTTAAAAAAATTCTGAGAGAGATTTGTACAAAAGGAATATCATTTGTGTAAAACCGACGAATGGATGAGAAAATTGCAAACGAAAATACGTCACAGAAGTTCAACTGAAAACAGCAGGAAGTTCAACTACTACAGTGGATGACTTTCAGATGAAAAACTTGTAAAATCATCATCAGTATGAAAAAATGATCAACACGGGAAAGTTGCGTGTTCACAACAGCTTTCCATCGGTGTATCACTTGCTCAATTCCGGTGAATGGATGGAGAGCTACGAGCAGTGGATGGAGAGCTACGAGCAAAAAAATCACGTGAAAAACAGAGTGAAGTTCAGGTACACGCGCCGAGAAGTTCAGGTTCTTCACGCGGTGCATTTTCGAAGAATCTGTTTCGCGATATAGGCAGAACGCATGATCTCGTCGTTTTCGAAATTACTTGAAAACAGCTAGGAATTAGAGAAAACCATCAACATGAAAAAGTTTCGCATTTTCCATAGCTTTTCAGTGGTATATTATTTGCCCCATTTCGATAAAGTTTGTGGAAATTACGGCGAAAATACGTTTTTATCCATTTTCAAAACTGACTTAAAATAGTAAGGAATTTGGAGAAAAAATATATACCAAAATTTTTCGCATTTCCTCAAGCTTTCCAACGCCATATCATGTGCTATATTCGGACGTACAGTTAAAAAATTAGCTCAAAAATACACACTCGGTGTAACTTGGACCGTTTTATAAATCACTTTTAAACTGTTTACAATTAGGAAAAACTTTCAACATGAAAAAGTAGCGTGATTTCATAAGCTTTCCAACGCCATATCATTTGCCTCAATTGGATTAGCCGTTTAGAAATGACATCGAAAATATGGACATGGCTGTTCGGTTTGTGAAATTTTATGTTTTTTCAAATTACTCTTTAACCGTAGGGAATTAGAGAAACTTTTAAGATGTGGAAGAAGCGGTTTTGCAGCAGTTTTCCAACGCCATATTACTTGCCTCATTTCGATAAACGGTTTAAAAATGCGATAGAAATTACGATTCACGTTTTTTGTGTGAAGAAAAAACGGTTTTCAAAACTGCTCTTAAACAGCTTACATTTTGCGAAAAATTTAACTTAGTCTTGATACTCGTGTCCATAGCTTTCCAACGGTATATAGCAAGCCCTATTTGGGCAATGTTGCGGGAAGTTCAACCTAGCACAGGGGGAAGTTCAGGTCGAACAACTCAGGCAGTAAAATCGCAAAAAACGCGAGTTCTTCACGACCCGAGTGCAAAATCCGCCTATGAGAGAGATTCCTATCTAAAATGAGTATTTAGTTGCTAAAAATTGTTTGAAGATTACACTTACATCACATGGAACACGACTAACCAGAAAAACTCGCGGTAGAAGGCACGGTTGCGAAGATAGCCCAAAGGTCGGGTTCGTACAGAGAGAAGTTCAGGCCCGCGTACAAACAAAAATATGTCAAAGAAGTTCAACGTGAAAACAGCAGGAAGTTCAACTACTACGCTGAATGAATTTTAGATGAAAAACTTTTAAAATCGTCGCGAGTGTGAAAAAATGATCAACATGGGAAAGTTGCGTGTTTACAACAGCTTTCCATCGGTGTATCACTTGCTCAATTCCAGTGAATGGATGGAGAGCTACGAGCAGTGGATGGAGACCTACGAGCAAAAAAATCACGTGAAAAAACAGAGTGAAGTTCAGGTACACGCGCCGAGAAGTTCAGGTACTTCACGTGGTGCATTTTCGAAGGATCTGTTTCGCAATAAAGGCAGAACAAATGATCTCGCCGTTTTCGAAATTACTTGAAAATGGCTGGGAATCAGAGAAAACCATCAACATGAGAAAGTTTCGAATTTTCCTTAGCGTTTCAACGGTATATTATTTGCCCCATTCCGATCAAATTTATAGAAATTACGGCAAAAATACGTTTTTAGCCATTTTCAAAACTGACATAAAACCTTAATGAATTAGGAGAAACAATATATACAAAAAAGTTTCGCATTTCTTCAAGCTTTCCAATGCCATATCATTTGCTGCATTTGGACGTACGGTTAAGAAATTAGCTTGAAAATACGAACTCGGAGGAACTTGTATCGTTTTCCAAATTAATTTTAAACCATTGAAAATTAGAAAAAACTTTTAACATGAAAAAGTAGCGCAATTCCATAAGCTTTCCAACGCCATATCATTTGCCTCAATTCTATTAGCTGTTCGGAAATCACATCGAAAATACGAAGTCGGCTGTTCGGTTTGCGAAATTTTACGATTTTCCAAATTACGCTTTAACCATAGGGAATTAGAGAAAACTTTCAACATATGGAAGGAGCGATTTTGCAGCAGCTTTCCAACGCCATATTATTTGCCTCATTCCAATAAACGGTTTAAAAATACGATCGAAAATACGATTCACGTTTTTTGTGTGAAGAAAAAACGATTTTCAAAACTGCTCTTAAACCGCTTACATTTTGCCAAAAATTTAACTTAGGTGATGATACTGGTGTTCATAGCTTTCCAACGGTATATCGCAAGCCCCATTTGGACACCTTTTAGCTGAAGTTCAACCTAGTACTCGGGGAAGGTCAGGCGCGTTACTCGGGAAGTTCGGGTTGTGATCAGAATATTATTCTGATCCCGTGATCAGAATAGAGTTTATGTATATATATATATATATATATATATATATATATATATATATATATATAAAGTAATGAATTTTCATATGATGAATACCCTTGTATTCACCTTCAGGCACAAATAGCATAATTTGATAGTCTGGCAAGGGCTCAAACATCACAAATTACAACTAACAAGCTCTAAAGTTCACAAATCAATCACAGCCAGTTCATAAAAACAGTAGCTAATTAAGGTTTCTTGCAACACTACTGAAAGGAATACCTGTAGCATAGATTTTTTTTCAATAATAGCATCAAGCTTGTTCTTCTCAAGTTCTCTTATCCAGAAATCACACGAGATGTAGCTCTTAGACTGCATTGTCGGCTACCCCATTAGCAGATAGAGCCCCTGTTTTTTATGCTCTGCTTGAGCTGGAGCTCACATCCAAAACGCTGCTTGCTGGATAGAAGTACTATCCCAAGTCATGGCTGATCTGAACGGAAAAGGGAAAAGCAAATAAATCAACTAACGACAGGACCGATTGGGGATGGGTGGAGAGGGAGAGGAAAGTGAAAAGAACACTCACCACCCGGGGAGGGGAAGCACCAGCAGTCAACGGCCAGATCTTTCTTCAAACGAATCGGCGAGCGCAGATCGGAGGAAGCCCATGGCGTGGCGGCGGTGGTGGCGGCCCCTGGGTGACGACTAACGAGCGAGGGTGCGAGTGCTCTCTCTCGCAGGTGACCCCCCACTCCCTCCCTCCCTTCCTCTCTCAGCCCCGGATCTGAGAGGAATGGCGGCGCCCACCACCGCGCCTTGGCCTCTCCCCGAACTACAGCGCACAAGCTAGGGTTAGAAGTGTTCGGGACCTAAGCAGTGGGGGTTAAGGAGGATGAAGGAGACAGGTGACGGCGTGCTGGAGACCGCGGGTGGTCGGCGGTGTGCGGGCTGCTAGGTAGCGGGCGGCGGCGAAGGGGGTGCGTGAGAGGATTTAGGTTGGGCGATTTGATTTCCAGCCACTACTTACTTTGGACTTTGACAATTTGCCACGGCTTTAGATTGTAATTGATCTTTTGCGACTCTTTAGTTTGCCATTTGATTTTTTGCCACTTTTTCACATAAAAACAATACTTGCAAATGATGGATATATTGTATGGACAAAACGATGGGCAAGTATGCCCTTGTGTGTCTGTTTGACGCCGACGCATGCCAGGACATAGGAGAAGCGGCAGCGGCCGCTACCTCGCAGCGCACGGTGGTCCCTGACGGTCGCTGGCTACCTCCCGACGTCCATGGTGAGTTGCGACTTGGTCCCGGCGACGGCTCCATGAAGCGGTGGCGAGCAGCAGTATGCGGCGCCGACGAGAAGCAGCAGCAGGAGCCTATGGCGGCGGCGGGCATCAGTACCACGGGGCGGCGGGGACAAGCAGCTGGACGTGGCGGCGGCAAGCAGCGGCGCATGACTGGAAGGGTCGGCTGCGAGCAGAGGCACAGAGCAATTTGCCATGGACGTTCCTATATGCGCCGCCATGGCTGCTCGTGGTGGTCGCCAAGGAGCTAAGGGGCGCCCAGTCCGCCATGGCTGCGGCGAGGGTACAGGGTGCCGATCTAGGGCTGGTGGGATGTTTTGAAGGCCGACGCCGGGAGGTAGTCGCCGGTGTCGAAGGCCGCCGGAGCGCCGCCATCTCCCGTGTGTCCCCAAACCAGATACAGAAAGCGAGGAACGACGAACGGGAGATGGGGATCGAGGCTGTCCTCAATCGTCTGCAAAGGGCAAAATAGGGATTTCATCATGGGTCCCATTTGACAGGGGCAAAATATCAAAGTGCAAAGTAATCGTGTGGCAAAAAATTGACGACAAAGTAACCGATGGCAGATTGTCAAAATACAAAGTAAGAAGGGGCATAAAATCAAATCCCCCATTTAGGTTTGAGGGATTTAGATTTGGTCGTGGCACCTGTTGAAGGCCGAATGAAAAAAATAGGAAGGAGGCTTGGCGCTAAGTTTTTGGCCCGTGCGCGCGCAAAGATGGACCGGCCCAATTGGTAATGAATAGTCGGCCGGCATTGATCGCCGACCAACAGTCTGATGGAGATACGGGCTTTCCCAACTGATAGTCCAACATGAAACATTCCACTATTGCTGACTGACAGTTGGACACGATACATTAGTATTACCGACTAATAGTTAGATAGAAGTTTTCCCTACCAACAGTCTGTTGGTAAAATTGATTTTTCCCAACACACATCAGTAGGGAAATCTAGTGCGTGGTATAGTGTGCTAGTTGAATATACATGGAGGATTTTCCTAGTCTGAAAATGGTTGAAACTTTTCAAGTAACGACAAAAGTAACAAGCGAACGTTCTCACCTTGTCGATAGATCCGAACGAGTCGATCGGCTCCAGCGCTCTGCCTTCCACCCGCTTTTCATTTTTCGCAAAAAAATGGGCAGCAGTGAGATCCGATCCTTGCACCTGCTACATGCATTCTCCTACTGGTAACCAGCCCAGCTAACTCTTTTCTGTGCCAAATGGCATGTTACATATTCTTTTATCGTATAACTTCGCATCTACACCAAAAAATAGAAAATAAATTTGATGTATGTGTGGGGTGCCTTTGGACTCAGACCTGAGTATCTCATAACTAACCTATGCCCCATTAACCAGCTCACTTAAATTACTTTTGTTGTCTTACCCTCTAATTTCATGCTTTTAAATAGCATGTTGGTTACAGTAGGCAGCTTCCATATATAGTATTAAAAACGCTATTTTCTCTCTCCATTATGGTACTAGGTCTCGTTGTCTTGTTCCCATTTCTATCATGTCCGAGGAAAGTAAATAGTGGGTTGGAAAAATAAGAGGATTGAAATGAAAGCACACAATCCTTGCTCCCATTATGGTAGCATGTTTCTCTCCATTTTAAGGTCAGGAGCACGCAACCAATGCATGTCATCGGGCTCCTGTACTTGATAACTTAGGTACAGAGACCATGATAATTTTTCCCCGTGGATAAAAGTTGTTGAAAACATACAACCGATAACTTCTTTGTCAATAGCATAACAATATACACTCCCGGACTTGATAACTTAGGAATAAACACCACTAGAACTTTCACCCATGGAAAAAAGTTATTGAAAACATACTCCGGTAACATCTATGTAAATAACATGGTAATATAGGCTCCCAGACCTGATAACTTAGGTACAAACACCACGATAATTTTGACCCTGAAAAAAAGTTGTTGAGAACATACTCTGATAACTTTTTTCGTGTAAATAGCATGATAATATAGGCTCCCGGTCCTGATAAGTTGGGTACAAACACCACGATAACTTTGGCCCATGAAATTTTTTTGTTGAAAACATACAACCGATAACTTCTTTGTAAATAGCCTGATAATATACATTGTCGGACTTGATAACTTAGGTATAAACACCACGATAACTTTGACCCGTAGAAAAAAGTTATTGAAAACATACTCCGGTAACATCTGTGTCAATAACATGGTAATATAGGCTTCCGTACCTGATAACTTAGGTACAAACACCACGATAACTTTGACCCATGAAAAAAGGTTATTGAAAACATACTTTGATAATTTTTTGTGTAAATAACATGATAATATAGGCTCCCGGTCCTGATAACTTAGATAAAAAACCACGATAACTTTGACGTGAATTTTTTTGTTGAAAACATACCAGTGTTTTTCTTACCAATGTTAACTTCTCGTGTAAATAACATGAGATGGTAACATGGGAAAATGTTGTTAAAAATGCATCCCAATAACTCATGTGTAAACAACATGATAGTACACATACATGAGAGCTGATAACTCATATACAAATATCGCGGTAATTTTTTGACCGAGAGAATGAAAATTATTAAAAAAGATACCCCGATAACTTTTGTGCAACATGGTAATATACATAACAAAGTTGATAACTCACTGCAAACATCATAATCACTTTCTGACCCCTGAGATAAAAGTCTGTTGAAAACATACCCCGGAAACTTTTGTGTAAATGACACGGTAACTTATGTATAATTGATATGATAACTCACGTAGCCCGGATGTGGTAACTTTTGGTCCGAAAAAAGTCTTCAGTACATATCAACATGGGATATAGTTTCGAAGATCTCGTCCAGACGATTTTTTTTGTGAAGACGATTTTTCAGTCGGGGCGACGGTTTGAGCTACAAAACATTTTGAAGTTTGAAAAAAGAAAGAATCTAGGATGACATCAGCTTTTCGTCCTTTAGTGCATATATGCATGTAATTAGAGCGAGGAATGTACGTGAAAGGAAAATTAGTCATTCTAATACATGCATGTATATAATTAGAATGAAGTAAGGATCGTTCTTGCCTATTGCTAAAATCTGAACGTTTGGTAGTAATAAAAGTCCTTCAAGTAATTCACCTCCATAAGTTGTTAATGGGACTGAAGAACATCCAGGATTTATCACATTTCCAGTGACAGGAGTGCCTGCAACAGTACCAATTTCAGGTATTAATTGAGCACACAGAGGACTTCAACAATGATTGACTATATCTGATTACTTTTGCAAACAAATGGGGTGGGGCAATGTGCATAGCGACCGGCAGTGCACTAGTGTTGACTACATCATTACAGGTGTATGTACCAAAACATAGGTAGAGCAACACGGTAGCCATACTGACAAAATCAAAGCAGCGAATAGAAAATATAATTGTTTTGTAAGGACAAAGGCAAGAGCAACATACAATGCAACAAAGTAGGCCAAGAGTTAATTAATTCTTATTCTGCAAATGATTAACATGGGAGTGCTATCATCTCCAAAAATATCTGATGTCAAAATCAGCAAAGCAGAGAAGAAAACATATATGAAATAGTGTCATAAAAATGATCCCAATAGGATTCAACATAACCAAGATATCAATTGAAAAGAATAGCAACTGCTGATTGGCTGAATTTGAGGTTTGGTGGATAAGACAAGTGTGAATTTACCTTCCAGTGTACTTGATTGAAGCACACACCCTTGATTGATGGCCTGGCATGTAGCACCTTTAAAGCATTCCTCTAAATATTAGAATGTCAAATTAGTTCATAGTTGATAATAATAAAATGTGCCAGGATTGAACGAATACTGTTGTCCATTGGGAAAGTTGAATTACTCAAGGGAAGTAAAGTAGAAGTTGATTACAAATTTAGACCGTGCGTTTACACAATTTGTTTCTCCAGTTCATTGAGCACGGTGGTAGCTACTCTTTTTTCTCTCAGCGAAAGCAACTTCGTTAATATGGCAATATCTTACCTTAATCAACAAACTATAGTAGCGTAGAGAGCAAAAATTTTACACCTTAAATTTGGAGTAAGGTTAAACTTTTAACTGCTGCCCCTGCCAACTAACCTTTATTGTATTTTTCTTGCTAGTCAGTACTAAGCATTCAGATGAATGGTAATAGTCACATGAAAAAGATGCAGCTTGATGGTTTGCACGGAATTGATGCGTGTGGAATTTTAGAAGCGACGAGAGCAGCACAGGCTCTAGGAAAATCATAACATACTTATGAATATACTACTAATGAACAGAAGGTTAATTAAGCACAACTTTCAATGTTTATACAGAATATGATGGGCATCCAAGAGGGATATAATGAAAACTTTCTTATAAATGCATTGAATACTATGAGAAGTTTGATAGTTGACGATTGTTTTGAGATATGAGGATGGTAATATTAGAGTCATTCTAGTTAAGTAGTTGTGAATTTGAGAAATACTTGTGTTAAAGTTTGTGATTCCCGTAGCATGCATGTATGGTGAACCGTTATGTGATGAAGTCGGAGCATGAATTATTTATTGATTGCCTTCCTTATGAGTGGCGGTCGGGGACGTGCGATGGTCTTTTCCTACCAATCTATCCCCCTAGGAGCATGCGCGTAATACTTTGTTTCGATAACTAATAGATTTTTGCAATAAGTATGTGAGTTATTTATGACTAATGTTTAGTCCATGGATTATACGCACTCTCACCCTTCCACCATTTCTAGCCTCTCTAATACCGAGCACCTTTCGCCGGTATCATACACCCACCATATACCTTCCTCAAAGCAGCCACCATACCTACCTATTATGGCATTTCCATAGCCATTCCGAGATATATTCCCATGCAACTTTCCACCGTTCCGTTTATTATGACACACTCCATGATTGTCATATTGCTTTGCATGATCATTGATACGACTCCAACGTATCCATAATTTTTGATTGTTCCATGCTATTATATTATCAACTTTGGATGTTTATGGGCTTTATTATACACTTTTATATTATTTTTGGGACTAACCTATTAACCTAGAGCCCAGTGCCAGTTTCTGTTTGTTCCTTGTTTTAGAGAATAGCAGAAAAGTAAAATCAAACGGAGTCCAATTGACCTGAAACTTCACGGAACTTATTTTCGGAAGGAAAGCAACCCGGGAGACTTGGAGTCCACGTAAGGGAAGCAACGAGGAGGCCACGAGGCAGGGGCGCACCCAGCCCCTGGGCGCGCCCTCCACCCTCGTGGGCCCCTCGTGGCTCCCTTGACTTACTTCTTCCGCCAATATATCTCCGTATACCCTAAAAACATCCGGGAACACAATAGATCGGGAGTTCCGCCGCCAGAAGCCTCCGTAGCCACCGAAAGCCAATCTAGACCCGTTCCGGCACCCTGCCGGGGGGGGGGGGGATCCTTCTCCGGTGGTCATCTTCATCATCCCGGTGCTCTCCATGACAAGGAGCGAGTAGTTCTCCCTCGGGGCTGAGGGTATGTACCAATAGCTATGTGTTTGATCTCTCTCTCTCTCTCTCTCTCTCTCTCTCTCTCGTGTTCTTGAGGTGATACGATCTTGATGTATCGCAAGCTTTGCTATTATAGTTGGATCTTATGATGTTTCTTCCCCCTCTACTCTCTTGTAATGGATTGAGTTTCCCCTTTGAAGTTATCTTATTAGATTGAGTCTTTAAAGATTTGAGAACACTTGATGTATGTCTTGCTGTGCATATCTGTGGTGACAATGGGATATCACGTGATTCACTTGATGTATTTTTTGGTGAATAACTTGCGGGTTCCACCCATGAACCTATGCATAGGGGTTGGCACACGTTTTCGTCGTGATTCTCCGGTAGGAACTTTGGGGCACTCTTTGAGGTTCTATGTGTTGGTTGAATAGATGAATCTGAGATTGTGTGATGCATATCGTATAATCATACCCACGGATACTTGAGGTGACATTGGAGTATCTAGGTGACATTAGGGTTTTGGTTGATTTGTGTCATAAGGTGTTATTCTAGTACAAACTCTATGATAGATCGAACAGAAAGAATAGCTTTGTGTTATTTTACTACGGACTCTTGAATAGATCGATCAGAAAGGATAACTTTGAGGTGGTTTCGTACCCTACCATAATCTCTTCGTTTGTTCTCTGCTATTAGTGACTTTGGAGTGACTCTTTGTTGCATGTTGAGGGATAGTTATATGATCCAATTGTGTTATTATTGTTGAGAGAACTTGCACTAGTGAAAGTATGGACCCTAGGCCTTGTTTCAACGCATTGCAATACCATTTGTTCTCACTTTTATCATTAGCTACCTTGCTGTTTTTATATTTTCAGATTACAAAAACCTTTACCTACCATCCATATTGCACTTGTATCACCATCTCTTCGCCAAACTAGTGCACCTATACAATTTACCATTGTATTGGGTGTGTTGGGGACACAAGAGACTCTTTGTTATTTGGTTGCAGGGTTGTTTGAGAGAGACCATCTTCATCCTATGCCTCCCACGGATTAATAAACCTTAGGTCATCCACTTGAGCGAAATTTGCCACTGTCCAACAAACCTCTACACTTGGAGGCCCAACAACATCTACAAGAAGAAGGTTGTGTGGTAGACATCACGTCCCTATCCACTGTGGAATATAGAGCGGTTAATTCTTTGGCCGCGAGGGCCTCCGACAGTGCCTCAAGGGCTAGGGAAGCGGCTTTTTTCGGCATGGAGTGCTATGTCTGGATCACTGACAATAGTGATAACTCCGTTGGGCCCGGGCATTTTGAGTTTCATATACCCGTAGTGGGGTATAGCTTGAAGGAGTGTGAATGCATCTCGCCCCAGCAGGGCATGGTACCCGCTTTTAAAAGGTGCCACATGGAAGAGTAACTCTTCGGACCTATAGTTCTCCGGCGTGCCGAACACCACGTCGGGTTTGATTTTCCCCGAGCATCTTGCTTCCCGACTGGGTATAATTCCTTGAAAGGTTGTATTACTCTGCTCAATGCGACTCATGTCCATTTGCATTTTATTGAGCGTGTCCTCATAGATGAGGTCCAGTCCGCTGCCACCGTCCATTAGCACTTTAGTGAGCCAAAAGCCATCCACGATTGGGTTTAGGACCAAAGCGGCTGGTGCCCGGACTGAGCGGGACTTTGGTTCGTCCTCGACATTAAAAGTGATCGCCGTATCGTTCCAAGGGTTTAGTGATGTTATTTGGCAGACTTCGGCGAGGTCGCGGAGCATCCTTCTGTGCCGATTATTTGATGAGAAGGTCTCAAAGACCGTGTGTACATTGAGATTGTCGTCCTCCGAAGAGTACTTCTCTAGGGTAGTATTGCTGAGGATACCCTCGCCGCTCTTGGCCACTTGCCGGAGTATCCAACATGCTCGTAGGCTATGCGTTGGTTCGGTATTCGGCGTCATGTGTATTTGACAGGGCATATCGAGCCATTCCTCGAATATAGTTCTATGTCCCGTAAAGGGCTTAATTTTCTTGTCCATGGGATGATGATCAGGTGCCCCACGAGGGTGCATCCTTTTTGCCCGTCCGGGAGATGGCTTAAAGGCCTGAGGTTCCCAACGGGCTGACTGAATTTTCGAAGCGCTTTCCATTGCTTAGTAGTTCTGTACTATGTGTGCCAAGTTTGCAAAGTGCAGTATGCGACCATGGTTGAGAGCATTAAGGATTCCCTCATCCGTACAGTGGTTGCGGAATACTGAGATCGCGTTATCGTCGCAACAATCTTTAATCTTGTTTTTAGAAAGTAGTAATCTAGCCCAAAAGTGATGGACTGTTTCTTGAGGTTGCTGACGTATATACATTAAATCAGATATGCCCGGGGGACCGGAATTGCTTGGAGAGTATTGCTTGTGGTAGGCGGGTGGGATTAAATCTAACACGTGGCCCACTGCGGAATCCGGGTTTTGAAGAACTTCTGAGTTTAATGGTCCAGGATCCGGAGTGTCCTGAGAGTTCTTAGGCTCGAAGCCTGGTTCTATGTTTGGAGGAATAATGGTTTCTCGAAGATGGGCGTCCGGCTCGCGGAGCTCGGAGATCCGAACATAGTTTGTTTTTAGCATAGGAGGAGCGGTATCCTCACCTTGCTCTTCCACGACGGTCACCAGGTGGGTGACCGGTGGGGATATGATTTCTCTCTGGTCGGGTTTAAGCCCGATCAGATCATAATTTGTTGAGACCCCCAGGGCGGCGATGCGATCTAGTAGTTCGTTTAAAGATGAAACATTTGTTGTATCCATCTTATCAACGCTTTCGGGGTTGATGTGGAGATGTTTTTTGGCAATCCGGGGGGCCGCCTCAGGCTTTATGGCCGGGCGGGCGCCTATGGTGAAATTGCTGATCTAGAGGATTTGCCCAGGAACTAGTCCTTTTCCAGAGGTGATTTTGTCGTTGATGACGAGGCGAGCCATCGATCCTTCCATCGACAACACGGAGGAACTCTCAATGAAAGCACCAATGTCGGTGTCAAAACCAGCAGATCTCGGGTAGGGGGTCCCGAACTGTGCGTCTGAGGATCAAAGGTAACAACAGACAGGGACACGGTGTTTACCTAGGTTCGGGCCCTCTTGATGGAGGTAATACCCTACGTCCTTCTTGATTGACTTTGATGAGTATAGGGGTTACAAGAGTTGATCTACCTCGAGATCGTAATGGCTAAACCCTAGATGTCTAGACGGTATGATTATGATTGGTGCTACGGACTAAACCCTCCAGTTTATATATACACCGGAGGGGGGGGGGCGGGGTTGTACAAAGTCGGTTACAGAGAAAGAAATCTTCATATCCGCACGCCAAGCTTGCCCTCCACGCCAAGGAGAATCCCATCCAGACACGGGGGAAAGTCTTCCGTCTTGTATCTTCACGGCCCACCAATCCGGCCCACGTCACATAGCCCGAATGCCCAAGGACCCCGTAATCCAGGATCCCTCACCCGCGCTGGGCGCGGACGCACCTCTCATCATAGCTTGGCTCCTTGCCAGCCCAGTGCCGGTCAGCGGCATCTCCGACCCTTTGGGGTGGCCATCACCTCGCTCTCCAGCGTCCGACGCATGATGAGTCACCTCCGCCTTTGGGATGACGGAGTCAGCAACCTCCAGCTCTGGCGTCTCCTTGTCGGCTTCGACCACCCCAGTCGGCACCTGGGCCTCCACCACCGGCACCTCCGGCTGCTCAAGATTTGTAGCGTCCGAGATCCCGCTGCCAGCAGGATCCTCCATGGCCTTCGCATTGTCCTTCACCTGCGCCTTGGTCGCCGCCTCCGCCTATGCTGACGCAGCGGCCTGGGCACCGGCCTCCCGCTCCTCCTGCGCCTCCTGCGTGTTCCTCTCCATCGCCTCCCGAAGGGCAGTGGCCGGGTCTACGCGATGGGCCTCCTCAAAGCTGCCTGCCGGTTCGATCAGCGAGGCAGATGGAGCCCACAATATGGATATAGTGGCCCTGCTCAGCAAAGCAAGCGAGGATGAGAAACTTGCAAGAAAGAAACAACCAAGATAGTACAATAAATGTACCTACCCGGACACCATTGGGCGCTCTTTCGGGGCCTTCCGGGTAGCGTACGCCTTCATGGCCTCTTGCCGCTTGGTCGCGGCCGTCGACTTGGCCTTCTTGGGAGGCTTGTTGCAAAAAAAAAACTTGGCGTGGCACTTGGGCGCGCTAAGTGCTCCAGTCGGCGCTCCTCCTGGAGGCCGCACCATCGAAGAGCCGGCGCCTGCCCTGTCGGCGCATTCGGGGCGGTGTTGTCCGTCACCGTCTTTATTGTCATACGGCCAATCCCGGACGTCGCCGTCTCCCCGCGCTGCGTCCCGCGGCTCCGCCTGCTCTAGCGTTGCCACTCCCAGTGGCGTCATCCTCGCATCCGTCCTCCAACGCGGCCTCCCCCTGCTCAGGGTCACCCACGTCGCTCTCTTCGCAGTCTGGCATCCACTGATGGCCCGGAGCCGGTGCATCGGCTACTACCTGATGAAGCCATGTACCTAGAGTAGGGGCACGGACCTGTCCTAAGAGCCCTACCCAAGGACATCCATAGAAGAAGTCACCTTTCAATCGACTTCAAGATACCCATTCGACGGTTTCAAGACACTCGACCAGGAAGCTATCACTCGACCACGAAGCCAACCACTCGACTGCCAGGAGATCTAAAGTCACTCCGCAGGCAAACGGTCGGTCATTAAGTAGCCTTTATGGTCATTATAGCACTTTATTAGAGGCGTTACCAGTAACGCCCAACCTTTATGTACGTTAAACCCTACATTACCGAGGGCAGGAGAGGGCTGGCGAACTCTATATAAGCCACCCCCTCCTCAGTATCAAGGGTTCGCACCCCTGTCATTCTCGCGCATATAATCCAGTCGACCGCCTCCGGGCACCGAGACATAGGGCTTTTACTTCCTCTGAGAAGGGCCTGAACTCGTACATCTTCGTGTGCTTACAGCTCCTGCATAGCTAAGATCTAGTCTCTCCATACTTACCCCCTACATCACTGTCAGACTTAGAACCACGATAGTTGGCGCCCACCGTGGGGCCGGAATCTTAGCGCTTGATTGTAGGAGTTGCAATTTTGCCGATCTCCTTGATCATGGTTTCATGCGGAGTTTTGGTGGAGGGCCGCGAGATCCGTCTCGGCGCGCTCACGTTCATCGCCGACGACTCCGCCTGGCTTTAGGAGGCTCCGCTCGACATCGACGCGCTCCCCGTCCGCGGGGCAACGCACTTTCGCGCATGTGTTCACGGCGTCCTCTTGCGGCAGCCGTTGACCCAGTATCGGTCGGCTCCCGTGTCATCTCCCCGCCTCGTCTCTCGCCGGCGCAAGCGCTCTGGTTGATCGAGACTTCAGAGGTGGGTGAGGCATGCAGTGGCTCGCCAGTCGGCCACCCCACAAGTCGCGGCAATCGAGCCCGACGAATCTCTCTACGGCCTGTTCGATCTGTCGACTGGCTCCGCAGAGACCGCATCCGAGTGCGACAGCAGTGATCATGCGGCGGAGGTCCTGGCAATTGATGGGACATGCAGCCCTCCCGGTTTTACTCGTACCGACGGAGGGGCAGGTGGGGGCGACCCATCGCATCCCCATGAAGAATATCTCCCTAAGCCTCTCACGTTGCTGCAGCGAGGGGAGCTTCGCCGCCGGAACATGGATGCACTCCACACTCCTATCGTTGGAGAAACCCCCGAGGCCCGAGCCTTGGAGGACGCGCGCTTGGCTAACTTAGCCGAGCGCACTCGACTGGAGAATCTCCAGCGAGCACTCGATGAGCAAGCGCGTCAGCGGGCTCCTGGGTCCAGTCGACGTCAGCTCTTCCCGCCTACGTAGGTATACGAACTCCCGTTCAGAATTTGGCAGCCGCGGCCCGAATAGCAGAATGAATTCAGCCCTCCCATTCAGAAGCTGGCAGAGGCTTGTTGCAAATCAGGGCGTTGCTCCGGGCAGCGAGAAACCAGAATTCCGCTGTCTCTCAGTCGCGGAATAGGATCCACAGTCGATCCGTTGCAGCGGATACAGTGCAGTCGGCGCACAGCCCAAGATCGCCCCCGAGGCGTGAGGGACGTGGAGACCGACCAAATCAGTACAGAAGGATCGAGCAGTATGATCACCGATTCGATCGTGATGATCGACGTCGAGTGCCAACCCCTCCCCCGAGGAGTGGGTCGTATGCGCCTCGACAGCAGGATGACAGACGCCCTCATAGTGTTGGGCGGAGGATCCCAGTCGACCCCAGGGAACCAGGCTTTGACGCGAGATCCATCCTCGTTCAAGGTTTGGTCGACAGGAACAGGGCTCACCGAGAAGGACATGACAGAGATGCTCCTACCAGCAGCAGGGTACATGTTTCAGGGCCAGAATGTTTCAGTCGAGCTATCAGGGCCGCAATGATTCCTCCCAAGTTCTGGTTGGCGACTGGAGTCACCAAGTTCACCGGCGAGTCTAAGCCTGACACTTGGCTCGAAGACTACCGAGTGGCTGTCCAGATTGGCGGCGGCAATGATGAGGTGGCTATGAAGCATTTGCCTCTCCTGTTAGAGGGCTCAGCCAGAGCGTGGCTGAATCAGTTAGCACCCAGCAGCATCTACACTTGGGAGGATCTCTCTCGAGTGTTTGTCACGAACTTTGAAGGAACATGCAAGCGACCGGTAGGCCTTACAGAATTGCGGTCTTGCGTGCAGAAACCGAGTGAAACTCTGAGGGATTATATCCAGAGGTGGATCACTTTGCATCACACAGTTGAGAATGTACCAGATCACCAAGCAGTTTGTGCCTTTAAAGAAGGCGTCAAGAACAGAGAGTTGAACCTAAAGTTTGGTCGGACTGCAGAAATGTCTCTGAATCGGATGATGGAAATTGCCACCAAATATGCTAACGGCAAAGATGAAGACCGACTCCGGAGTGGCAAGCAGAAAGCAGTCGCCCAGGAAACCGTAGGCAATTCCAGTCAGAAACAGAAGCGGAAGGCCGAACCAGCCGCTCCTGGGGAGGCCCTGGCCATAACCAAGGGGAAATTCAAGGGAAAACCCAAGGGGCCCTGGAACCCCAAGAAAGTAAAAGATCAAGACGGAAATGATGTTTTGGATCTGCCGTGTCACATTCACACCAAGAAAGACGAGGAGGTAAACTCATTTACCCAAAGCATACCACTCGACAGCGTCGGCTCCTGATCCAGCAGTTCCAGGGCAAGCAGTCCAAAGACAAGGAAAAAGAGTCAGACAAGGTTGAGGATAAGGAAGATAGTGACGATGGGTACCCCCAAATCAATTCCACCTTGATGATTTTTGCCTATGTCGAAAGCAAAATTCGACTGAAAGTCATTAACCGTGAAGTGAATATGGTTGCCCCGGCAACACCCAGCTACCTGAAGTGGTCTCAGACTGCCATCACGTTCGACCAGTCCGATCACACTGCGCACATTGCCACCCCTGGGAGGCAACCTCCGGTGGTCGATCCAGTTGTCGAAGGCACTCGACTGACCAAAGTCCTGATGGATGGTGGCAGCGGCCTGAACATACTGTATGCAGAAACGCTGAAAGGGATGCGCATTCCAATGTCCAGGCTCAGTGCCAGCAACATGAGTTCCATGGAGTTATTCCTGGAAAGAAAGCCGAGTCACTCGGCCAGATTGCTCTCGATGTGGTTTTCGGTGATTCAAAGAATTACCGCAAGGAAAAGTTGACATTTGAGGTTGTGGGCTTCCGAAGTGCTTATCATGCTATTCTGGGCCGGCCAGCTTATGCATGCTTCATGGCTCGACCGTGCTATGTGTATCTCAAGTTGAAGATGCCCGGCCCCAGAGGTGTGATCACCGTTACAGGCAATCGGAAGAAAGCAGAGGAGTGTTTTCAGAAAGGATCAAAGATCGCTGATGCTCAGATGTCAGTAGTCGAGCTGCAAGAGTACCAGAAGACTGCTGATCCGAGTGAATTGCTGCGAGCCAAGAAGCCAGCTTCAGAATCAGCTTTTCAATCGTCCGGTGAAACTAAGCCAGTTCACATTCACCCGGCCGACCCCAATGCTGCTCCGACTCACATCTCAACGACGCTTGACTCCAAATAGGAAGAAGCGCTCATCCAATTCCTCCGTGAGAGCTGGGACATCTTTGCATGGAAGCCTTCTGACATGCCTGGAATTCCCAGGGGGCTGGCTGAGCACCGTCTACGAGTCGACCCGAAGTTCAAGCCTGTGAAAGAACATCTTCGAAGGTCCGCCGTCCAGAAGAGGAAAGCTATTGGCGAGGAGGTGGCTCGGCTCTTAGCAGCGGAGTTCATCCGAGAGATTTACCACTCCGAGTGGCTCGCCAATGTTGTCATGGTCCCCAAGAAGGACAAGTCACTTCGCATGTGCATTGACTTTAAACATATCAATCGGGCCTGCCCGAAAGATCATTTCCCTCTCCCCCGCATCGACCAGATAGTCGACTCGACCGCAGGGTGCGAGCGTTTGTCTTTTCTAGACGCTTATTCAGGGTACCATCAGATCCGTCTGTATGGACCCGACGAGATCAAAACGGCTTTCATCACCCCATTCGGGTGCTTCTGTTATGCCACCATGCCCTTCGGCCTCAAGAATGCTGGAGCCACATTCATGAGGATGATTCAGAAGTGTTTGCTCACTCAGATCAGTCGGAACATGGAAGCATACATGGATGATATTGTGGATAAGTCACCGAAAGGTTCCGACCTGCTGACTGACCTTGCCGAAACCTTTGCTAACCTCAGGAGATATGATATCAAGCTCAATCCGTCAAAGTGCACATTTGGAGTTCCAGTTGGAAAGTTACTCGGTTTTCTTGTTTCCGAACAAGGAATCAACGCCAATCTCGAGAAAGTTGGCACCATACTCTGGATGAAGCGCCCTGTGCGTGTGCATGATGTCCAGAAGCTTACAGGTTGCTTGGCCGCTCTAAGTCAATTCATTTCTCGTCTCGGTGAAAAGGCGTTGCCTCTTTACCGACTGATGAAGAAGTCTGACAAGTTCGAGTGGACTCCAGAAGCTGATGCAGCGTTTGCAGAGCTCAAAGCTCTGCTCTCCACCCAGCCGGTGCTTGCTGCCCCAATCAGTAAAGAGCCTCTGCTGCTTTACATTGCAGCCACAGGACAAGTTGTCAGTACAGTACTTACGGTCGAGCGGGAAGAAGAAGGAAAGGCCTTCAGAGTTCAGTGCCCACTATATTATGTGTCTATGGTTTTGACTCCTTCGAAGCAAAGATATCCCCATTACCAGAAGCTTGTATCTGGGATTTACATGACCACGAAGAAGGTTGCACACTACTTCTCTGACCATTCCATTACAGTCGTCAGTGACGCTCCACTGTCAGAGATTTTGCACAACAGAGATGCAACTGGTCGAGTGGCGAAGTGGGCGATTGAACTCCTTCCCCTAGATATCATGTTTGAAGCAAAGAAGGCTATCAGGTCCCAAGCAATTGCAGATTTCGTCGCCGAGTGGATTGAACAGCAGCTTCCGACTCAAGTTCACTCGGAGCACTGGACCATGTTCTTCGATGGGTCTAAGATGTTGAATGGTTCCGGTGCTGGGGTAGTATTGGTCTCCCCCTGAGGAGATAAGCTCAGATATGTTCTCCAGATTCACTTCGATTCCTCCAATAATGAAGCAGAATATGAAGCACTCTTGTATGGGTTGCGCATGGCCATTTCACTCGGCGTCCGGCACCTCATGGTCTATGGCGACTCAGATTTGGTGGTTAATCAGGTGATGAAGGAGTGGGACGTCAGAAGCCCAGCTATGACTGGCTACTGCAACGCAGTAAGGAAGCTAGAAAAGAGATTCGAGGGGTTAGAGCTTCATCACATCCCCCGACTGAAAAATCAAGCAGCTGATGATTTGGCAAAGATAGGCTCCAAAAGAGAAGCCATTCCCAGCAATGTGTTTTTGGAGCACGTCCGCTCGCCGTCAGTCCAGGAGGATCCTTTCACAGAAGAAGCCCCGCAACCGAAAAGTGCCACAGATCCGACTGAAGTCGAAGTTCCTGCTGTGGTCGACCTAATCATGGAGGTTTTGGCAATCACTCCTGACTGGACGATACCATACATCGTGTATATTTTGAGGAAAGAACTTCCAGAGGACGAAGAAGAGGCTCGACAGATCGTCCGTCGATCTAAAGCTTTCACAGTCATAAAAGGACAGTTGTATAGAGAAAGCACAACTGGAATCGGTCAGAAGTGCATAACGCCAGAAGAAGGTCAGATAATCCTTGATGATATCCACTTGGGGACCTGTGGTCACCATGCGTCCTCTCGGACCATTGTGGCCAAAGCATACCAAGCGGGTTTTTACTGGCCCAGGGCAAACGAAATGGCGAAAGAGATAGTCGACAAGTGTGAAGGCTGCCAGTTCTACTCCAACATGTCGCACAAGCCAGCATCAGCTCTGAGGACCATTCCACTCGTCTGGCCCTTCGCTGTTTGGGGACTGGACATGGTTGGTCCACTAAGAACAGGCAGGAGCAGATTCACACATGTGCTTGTGGCAGTCGACAAGTTCACCAAATGGATTGAAGCCAAGCCTATCAAAAATCTTGATGCTAGCACTGCTATCAGTTTCATCAGAGAGTTGATATTCAGATATGGAGTCCCGCATAGCATCATCACTGACAATGGGTCAAACTTCGATTCAGACAAGTTCAGAGCTTTTTGCGCCTCTCAAGGCACACGAGGCGACTACGCGTCGGTCGCGCATCCCCAGTCGAATGGACAAGCTGAAAGAGCAAATGGTCTGATTCTCAAAGGACTGAAGCCTCGACTGATGCGTGATCTCAAGCACGCAGCAGGCGCTTGGGTCGACGAGCTTCTGTCAGTTTTGTGGGGACTGAGGACCACCCCGAACCGGTCGACTGGAAGAACGCCATTCTTTCTGGTTTACGGAGCCGAAGCCGTCCTGCCGAGTGATCTACTTCACAATGCCCCCAGAGTCGAGCTTTATAACAAAGACGAAGCAGAGCAAGCCCGGCAAGACGCAGTCGACCTCCTAGAAGAGGAGAGGGAAATGGCTATGATCAGATCGACCATCAATTAGCAAGACTTGCGTCGATTCCATGCCAGAAATGTGAAGAGTCGAGCCTTCCAAGAAGGAGATTTGGTCCTCCGAGTGGATCAACAGAAACCACACAAACTTGCTCCTACTTGGGAAGGCCCCTTCATCGTCACCAGAGTCCTTCATAATGGAGCATATCATCTCTACAACATTGATCGCCGGATCGACGAGCCACGAGCTTGGAATGCGGAACTACTCCGCCCATTTTACACTTGAATTCTCACTCGGATGAGAAGTAATAAGAAAAACTTCTGTAGTTTATTTTTATCATAGACAAGAGTATCCCAGTTCTTCCTGTAATTGCTGTCACTTTTGTTTGCGTACGAAATCCCCCAGTGGGTAGCTTAGCTACGAATCCGTTTCGCCTAAGTTTGCAAAAAAAAATCCTACCGAGTGGTGAGCCAGACTCCCACTCAGGGGCTTAGCTGCAGCCCAGTGCTCGCCTAAGTGTTTGAAAATCCTACCGAGTGGTGAGCCAGATTCCCACTCGGGGGCAAAGCTGCAACCCAGTGCTCGCCTAAGTGTATAAAAATCCTACCGAGTGGTGAGCCAGATTCCCACTCGGAGGCTTAGCTGCAGCCCAGTGCTCGCCCAAGTGTTTGAAAATCCTACCGAGTGGTGAGCCAGATTCCCACTCGGAGGCTTAGCTGCAGCTCAGTGCTCGCCTAAGTGTATAAAAATCCTACCGAGTGGTGAGCCAGATTCCCACTCGGAGGCTTAGCTGCAGCCCAGTGCTCGCCCAAGTGTTTGAAAATCCTACCGAGTGGTGAGCCAGATTCCCACTCGGAGGCTTAGCTGCAGCTCAGTGCTCGCCTAAGTGTATAAAAATCCTACCGAGTGGAGAGCAAACCTCCCACTCGGAGGCTTAGCTGCAGCCCAGTTCTCGCCTAAGCTTTTGAAAATCCTATCGAGTGGTGAGCCAGACTCCCACTCGGGGGCTTAGCTGCAGCCCAGTGCTCGCCTAAGTGTTTGAAAATCCTACCGAGTGGTGAGCCAGATTCCCACTCGGAGGCTTAGCTGCAGCCCAGTGCTTGCCTAAGTGTTTGAAAATCCTACCGAGTGGTGAGCCAGATTCCCACTCGGAGGCTTAGCTGCAGCCCAGAGCTCGCCTAAGTGTTCAAAAATCCCACCGAGTGGAGAGCAAAACTCCCACTCGGGGGCTTAGCTGCAGTCCAAGTACTCGCCTAAGTATATAAAAATCCTACCGAGTGGAGAGCAAACCTCCCACTCGGAGGCTTAGCTGCAGCCCAGTGCTCGCCTAAGTGTATAAAAATCCTACCGGGTGGAGAGCCAACCTCCCACTCGGGGGCTTAGCTCCAGTCCAAGTACTCGCCTAAGTACATAAAAATCCTACCGAGTGGAGATCAAACCTCCCACTCGGGGGCTTAGCTGCAGCCCAGTGCTCGCCTAAGTGTTCAAAAATCCCACCGAGTGGAGAGCAAACCTCCCACTCGGGGGCTTAGCTGCAGCCCAGTGCTCGCCTAAGTATAAAGAAATCCTACCGAGTGGAGAGCAAACCTCCCACTAGGGGGCTTAGCTGCAGCTCAGTGCTCGCCTAAGTTCGGAACACGTCCCAATCCACAAGGACTGCAAGATGCGAATCGACTGTTACCTTTTCCTTCGGGGCTGCACCACAAATACGAAGTTATTTCGAGTGAAGACCAAGTTCCACTCGACAGATAATTCCCGAAGATATTCAACGATAAATCAAGTTTGGATAAAACCCAAAGGTCCAAGACCTTAGATCAAAGTACTCGAGCCCTCAGCTCGACGGAGTTTAACGGTTACAGAATCCACTCGGCATTCCGAGGAAAATTTAAAGTGAAGCATAAAAGTTTTTTACTCCTCCGGCGGAGGACTGGAAGGGGCAACGAACTCGTCCAAGTCGATCCCGTCTGCAATACGGGTGGCAGCAGCAATGAAAGTTTCCATGAAGTCTTGAAAGCTAAGCTTCCTGGTGTTGGCAACTTGGATGGCGGCCAGCTTCTCCTCTCGCACCTCCTTGCAGTGGACGTGGACGAGGGACAAAGCGACATCGGCACCACACCTTGCGGAGGATTTCTTCCAGTCCGTCACTCGACCAGGAACGTCGTTGAATCGAGTCATCAGAGACTCAAGATCATTTGAAAGCGTCGCCCTGGGCTAGAGAGACGTGTCGATCCGCAACACCACAACTTTCAGCCGAGCCAGATAGTCAATCACGCTGGCAATACGAGACTCTAGACAGAGCACGTTCATTGCAGCCTCGTCCTTCACAAGAGTGTTAGCAGGGTCCAAGCCTGGCTCCACTTGACTGGTCTCTGTCGGATCTCGGGTTCCAGCAGACCCTTAAGGTACGAACACTGGGGTGCATGCGGAAATCACGTCCTCAACCTCCCCGCCTCGCAAAGATCTAAACTACTAAAAGAATCACACAAGAGGCACAAGATTTATACTAGTTCGGGCCACCATTGTGGTGTAATACCCTACTCCAGTGTGTGGTGGATGGATTGCCTCTTGGGGCTAGTGATGATGAACAATACAAGGAAGAACAGCCTCGCGAGGGTCTGTTCTTGGCCGGGGCGATGAACTGCTAAGAGGAGTTCAGTCGCCCTTCTCTCTCCCTGTTTCTCTCTGATTTTCGATCTTCGATCCGCTAACTGCTCGAACCGAACCCCCTTGCTATGTGGGCGGCTGGTCCTATTTATAGGCGCCCTGGTCCTCTTCCCAAATATCAAGCGGGAAGGGAGCCAACAATGGCGGGCTAATTTGAAGGGGGACAACAAGTACATCTATCCTGACAAAAGGTGGTCTTCGCCTGCGAAAGGCTCTGCGGTGACGCCGCGCTGGGCTCCATGGTGACCTCCGTCTCGTAGTCCGCTTGGTCCTGGTCTTATTGCACTGAAATGACAACCTTTGCCTGATGCCTCGGTACTATGCGGCTGCGCTTGCCCCCTTTGCACCAAAGAGGAAAGAAGGACGCTGCGCATGCTGGCACCCGCCTGGTGCCCTCGATCGTCATGGCTTGCGTCATGGGCACCTCACGAGGCACCCCGACTTGACATCTCCGTCTCCTGGCAAGCCAGCCTGAGGAGACTGCGCCCGAGGATGCGCCGTGTCGTCCGCCTCGCGAGGCTTGGCCCCTCGCGAGGGTCTTGAGTCTTGTGCTTGATGAAGATGGGCCAGGTTGGGCCCCCATTCGAGCCACGCCGCAGGCCGCAGGCAGGCAAGTTTGGGGACCCCCGTTCCCAGAACACCGACAGTAGCCCCCGGGCCCAAGGCGCGCATGTACTTGGCCATGCCGAGAGGCGAAAGGGCAAGGGCCAAGCGCCGCGGGCCCTAACATCCTGCGGCCTTGGGCGCCGCGTGGCGGTTGATTGGACGTGGGCGACTCCACTTCCCCACGACGCCTTAGTGACCGCGCGAGGTGGACAAGTCCCTGCATGCAAATCGTCTCATGATTACCTGTGATTGTGGAGGCCGGCGGTTGGCCTTCGCTGGCTATAAGTACGGCAACGCGCGTGCCCTTCCAATCCATCTCTTCTTGCTCCCCCACTCGCTTCAGTTCTCGCTCCGTCTTGGTGTGATGGCTCCATCGAGGAGGTACTCGGCTGCAGAGAAGGGGAAGGCCCTCCAGGTTGGTCCTGCCTCTCCCCCGCCCAAGCGCGCTCGTGGGCGCCCTCGGAAGCATCCGGTGGCTGCCCCGGCCGCGCTCGGTGGCCATGGGTGCGGCTCCCAGCGCGGCGGCAGGCGAGCCACCATAGCCGAAGGACGCGCCTGGGTCGCGCGTTCTCCCAGGCCGCGCTTCCGCGCTGTGCAGGCGCTGCCGGAGTTCGTCGTCTGGTCGGCGGAGCCGACTCGCGCCCGGCTCCCGCTCCCTCGCTTCCTCCTTGGTGAACTGCCGGCCGGCGCTCCTGGCGGCCTCTGGCTCCAGGCAGAGGGCTGCTGCAGCAGATCCTCGTGGGTCGCGCTGGAGGTCTCCGCCAGCGGGGGCTTGGCCTTCACTCGTGGCTGGTAGGCGTTCGCCCATGCTCGCGGCCTGGAGCGTCGGTGCACTCTGCACTTCAGGTTCGACGGCGACGCCACCCTCTATGTGAGTGTGTTTGGGGAAGATGGTCGCCGCGCGGGGTGCTGCCCTGAGGACGACGACCGCGTCCACGGGCCCCGCTCCGATGGCGATGGAGGAGATAGCGCCCACGCGGATGGCGGCGTCCGCGACTCCCCAAGCTTCGTCAGCTCCTCCTCAAGCGACTCCTCCAGCGGTGGTAGCAGTCCTCCCGCGCGCCGTCAAGCTTGCTTGGGAGGTGGTGGTTCGTCCGCCCGCCGTCGTGCCCCGGTGAAGCGCGAGAGGGAGTCCGCCTGAGGCCCTGAGGAAGCCCGTGTCGCCTCCGCGGGCCAATGTGAGGGGGAGCTGCGCTGGGCTCGTCTTTTTCCTTTCTCTTTTGTTACCTGTGTAAGACAGAGCAGCTGCATGGAGCCCCCTTGGGGCGTGTTGGGAAACATTGCCATTTTGGCTATTACCTTGCTCTCATTTTTTGCACCTCTTGATTTCTTGCCTGTGCGTAGATAGTTTTTGACCCCTGCCGGGGGGTGGGGCGACCGACCCAGGCCCTGTGTGCACGTCGCGGTGCCCGAGGGGCATGGACTAGGAGGGGTGCTCCTGTAATGTGCCAGGGTCGTGAGAACCTTCCTGCGGCTAAGGCAGAAACCCTCGCGAGGACGTCTGAGCACTATCCCTCGCGAGGTTGTTTACGAGAGAAACCAAAGCGAGGGGCGAAAATCGACGAACCACAAATCAGCAACAGCGACAACTTCAATAAGACTCCAAATGCAAACAAACACGTCAACTGCGGAAAGCAAATGAAAAAGCCGCGTCCGGCACCTAGTCTAGTCTTCGACGTCTTCTCACCAGCGCGGAGCTAAGTGCTGCCACTGGGCGTGGGAGGGAGCCCCAGGGCCTGAGGCCGGCGCTCCTGAGACTCCGGGGCGTGTACAGCCCCACTCATTATTACGTGAGAGTGTCACGGGGCGGCGAGCTTCACAGGCATTGGGCTTGCTTCACAGGCTCCGGGCCTTTGCCCAAGGTATAGCTTCACAGGCGCTCGCCTTGCTTCACAGGCTCTGGGCCTTTTCAAAGAGATGATCATCACAGGCACTCGCCTTGCTTCACAGGCTCCGGGCCTTTTTCCAAAGCGATGATCTTCACAGGCATTCGCCTTGCTTCACACGCTCTGGGCCTTTCCAAAAGAGATGGTCTTCACAGGCACTCGCCTTGCTTCACAGGCTCCGGGCCTTTTTCCAAAGCGATGATCTTCACAGGCATTCGCCTTGCTTCACAGGCTCTGGGCCTTTCCAAAAGAGATGGTCTTCACAGGCACTCGCCTTGCTTCACAGGCTCCGGGCCTTTTTCCAAAGCGATGATCTTCACAGGCATTCGCCTTACTTCACAGGCTCTGGGCCTTTTCAGGGGTAGAACCTCCGGAGGTGCTGGATGTTCCACGCATTCTAGATTGGCACTCCCTCCTGAGTCTCCAAGCGCGCGGAGCCGGGCCTGGAAACATGAACAACCTTGAACGGGCCCTCCCACGTGGGAGAGAGCTTGTGCAACCCCTCCCTGGAGAGAACCTGCCTAAGCACGAGGTCACCTACCTCGAGAGTCCTGGGGCGGATGTTGCGGCAGTGATATCGCCGCAGCGCCTGTTGATACCTTGCCGCTCGCAGCGCGGCCTCCCGGCGACGTTCCTCCCCCAGTACGAGGTCCATCCCCCGCATGGCGTCCTGCTGCGCCTCGTCGAACGCCAGGACCCGCGTTGAGCGACGTCTGACCTCGTGAGGGAGGACTGCTTCCGCTCCATAGACCAGGAAGAATGGGGTCTCCCTAGTCGGTTTGGTCGCGGTGGTGCGGATGGACCACAGCACGGACTGCAGCTCGTTGTACCATCCCCTGCCGCAGGCCTCCAGCTTCTTCTTGAACGTCCTGGTCTCGAGGCCCCTCAGGACCTCCGCGTTGTCTCGCTCGGCCTGGCCGTTGCTTCGGGGGTGCGCTACTGAGGCGTAGCATATCTGCGTTCCAAGGTTAGCACAGTATGTTTTGAAGAGGTTACTGGTGGACTGCGAACCGTTGTTTGTGATGATGCTGTTCGGCACCCCGAACCGGCTCACGATGCCCCTGATGAACTTGACCGCGAAGCCCGCGGGGATGGTGCGAACGGCCTCCACTTCAGCCCACTTGGTGAACTTGTCCACGGCGACGTAGAGGTAGCGGTAGCCCCCTGGCACCCGAGGAAACGGGCCCACGATGTCCAGCCCCCAGACTGTGAATGGCCACGAAAGGGGTATAGTCTGCAGGCCTCCCACTGGCTGATGAATTTGCTTGGCGTGGAACTGGCAGGCCTCACAAGCTTTCACCAGTTCGACGGCGTCATTGAGTGCGGTGGGCCAATAAAACCCACTATGGAACGCCTTGCCGACGAGGGTCCGTGATGATGAATGATGTCCACAATCTCCGCCGTGTATGTCTTCCAGCAGTTCCTTTCCTTGCTCCCTGGAGATGCAGCGCAGGGATACATCCATTGGTCGCTTCCGGTAGAGCTCTCCATCCTTGATGCAGTACGCCGTGGCCTGCCGTGCCACACGCTCCGCTTCCTCCTCCTTCTCCGGCAAGGTCCCTTGTGTTAGGTAGCTCCGGAGCTCTGCGATCCAACAACCCTCCTGAGGTTCCATCGCCAGGAGCAGGCGCGCCCCTGAGGCTGGGCCACAGGTCGGAGCTCCCGAGGTAGGTGGCTGGGGGAGCTCCTCCAAGGGCTGAGCCGCGTTTGACAGCGACGGCAGAGCTGAGGGTTTGAAGAGCCGCTCCTCGAAAACGCCAGGCTCCTGGGGTAACCGCCTGGACGCGCGCTTGGCGATATCGTCGGCCTCCTGATTGGTGCCGCGAGGCACATGCTGCAGTTCCAGCCCCCAGAACTGCTTTTCCATCCTGTGGACCTCCGCTAGGTAGGCCTCCATATGCTCGTCCTTCGGCTCGTACACCTTGTTGGAGAAGTTGACTAGGAGCTGCGAGTCACCCTTGACGATGAGGCGTTTCACCCCCAGGGATATTGCGGCCTTCAACCCGGCTATTAGTCCCTCCTATTCTGCAATATTGTTGGAGACCTTCTCACCTTGCTGGAAACAGAGCTGCACGGCATAGTAGAGCTTATCCTGAGTGGGCGATATAAGCACCGCCCAGGCCCCAGCACCATGTCTGGAGAACGCCCCGTCGAAGTGCATGACCTAGCCTTCTGGTGCCTCGCTCCCCGGGGAGAGGGATCGATCCTCAAAGGCCTTGAGGCCTGGTGCCTCCGTCCATTCTGCCACAAAATCCGCCAACGCTGCTCCTTTGATGACCCTGGTTGTGCTGAACTCGAGCTGAAACGCCTGCAGCTCTATGTTCCACTCAGCGACCCTTCCGGCTGAGTTAGGGCTCCTGAGCACTCTCTCCAGGGGGTACGACGAGACGACTTTGATGGGATGGGCCTGGAAGTAGTGACGTAGCTTGCGCGAGGCCACCAGTAGCGCGAGGAGGAGCTTCTGAGGCATTGGGTACTGTGCCCTCGCATCCCGTAACACCGTGCTAACAAAGTAGACCGGCTGCTCAACAAGGCTGAGAGCATCTGCGGTCGTGACACCCTCGGGAGGTGGGGGTGCCTCGCGAGGTGAAGTGACCTCGGGAGGCGGCCCATCTGGGCGTGCGGCCTCTCCTGCCTCTGATACATTCTTCGGCAGCTGCCCCTCTTCCACTGCGGTCGCGGCTTCCGTAGGCTCTCCTTGTTCCCGTCTTGCCTTGCCTCGGGCTGCCGCTGCGGTCTTGACCTGGCGCTCCTCCCTAACCGCCACCAGGGCTGCGCTGGCGGAGTAAGGAGTGGCGACGAGGTAAAGCAGCAGGGGCTCCTGAGGGCGCGGAGCCACCATGACTGGGGGACTGGTCAGATACCTCTTGAGATCTTGAAACGCCTTATCTGCCTCTTCAGTCCATTCGAAAGGCCCCTTCTTCTTCATTAGCTGAAAGAAGGGCAGCGCTCGTTCTCCCAATTTGGAGATGAAGCGCCCTAGCGCGGTCACGCGCCCGGTAAGCTTCTGCATCTCTCTGAGGGTCTTCGGTGGGCTCATGTCCTCGACCGCCTTGACCTTCTCAGGGTTGGCCTTGATGCCACGATGGGACACGAGGAAACCCAAAAGCTTGCCCGAGGGGACGCCAAACACACATTTCTCCGGGTTGAGCCGCAGGTTTACTGCGTCGAGGCCCGCGAAGGTCTCCTCCAGGTCCTGTATCAGGGTCTTGGCCTCCCGAGACTTTACCACAATGTCATCTACGTAGGCCTCGACATTCTTTCCGAGTTGCGGGCCCAAGGCGATGTGCATCAGCCACTGAAAGGTTGCTCCCGCATTGCGCAGCCCGAATGGCATGCATGTATAGCAGTATACCCCGCACGGGGTCAAGAAGGCGGTCTTCTTGACGTCTTCTACCACCATCTTGATCTGGTGATACCCGGAGAAGGCGTCCAGGAAGCATAGCAGGTCGCACTCCGCAGTGGAGTCGACGATTTGGTCGATGCGGGGGAGCGGAAACGGATCTTGCGGGAACGCCTTGTTAAGGTTGGTGAAGTCGACACACATGCATTCCTTCCCCCGTTTCTTGGGCACAACAACAGGGTTGGCCAACCAATCTGGGTATCGGACCACGCGAATGACCCCAGCGGCTTCTAGCTTGCGGGTCTCTTGAACAATGAAGGCCTGCTTCTCCACGGACTGCCGCCTGGCCTTCTGCTTCACAGGGCGCACATTTGGGCACACGTTGAGGTGATGCTCGATGACACTCTTGGGGATCCCCGCCAGCTGATCGGGCTCCCAAGCAAATACCTACTTATGCGCGCGCAAGAACTTGACCAAGGCCTCCTCCTGCTCAGGCTCGAGGTTGGCGCCTATGGTGAAAGTGGCACTGGAGGACCCATCCTCGTCGACGGGTATCTGCTTGGTCTCTGCCTTGTCCTGGGTGAATAACTGCTTCTTCTTGGCGGGCGCAGCCCCCTTGGGCTCAGGGGCCTCCGCGTTGGTGGGCCATGCCGACGCCGCTGTCTTGAAGGCGAGCTCGAGTACTCGCAGGGCGTCCCCGGTGTCCCCGCGCATGGTGAGGGTACCATTGCTCCCGGGCATCTTCATGAGGTTGTACGCCGGGTGCGTGGCGGCCATGAACTGGGCCAGTGCCGGGTAGCCGAGGATGGCGTTGTAGGGAAGGCCGATGGGGGCGATGTCGAAGTCGACCGTCTCCGTGCGGAAGTTGTCATAGGTGCCAAAGGTCACCGGGAGCCGGATCTATCCTAGGGAGTTGGATGATCCGGCCCCGACGCCCGAGAAGGATTGGCTGGGTCGCAGCCGCTCCCGGGTATGTAGAAGAGGTCGAAAGTCTCGACTGAAAGCACGCTGAGGCCCGTGCCGCCGTCGATGAGGGTTCAGGTGACGGCCACCTGGCAGATGGTGGGGGTGCACAACAAGGGGAGCGCGCCTGAGCCGACCTGGTTGGTGGGGTGGTCCTCCGAGCTGAAGGTCAGATTGACCTCGCTCGCCGCCCGGTACGGGGGAGCCCCCTGCCGCGCGGCAGCGGAACTAACCCGGCGGGCAAAAGGCTTGACGTGGCGACTTTTGGGCGGCGCCTGCAAGCCGCCCAGGAGGGCCGCAACGACCGGAGGCGTCGGTGCCGCGGTGCAGTTGCTCTGCCGTGTAGGCGGATGCTGGGGTGGTGCTTGCAGCTCGTTTCCCGCCGGGCCGGTGGCGGTGTTGACGGCGGGCGACAGGGAACGATGAGGACGCACACCGACGGGGGCCGTCTGGGCGGCACGAGAAGCGATGGCGGCCCGGCGCTCGGTGCGGGTCCGACGAGCGTCGGACATGGATGCGACGGTCGGAGGAGAATGGAGTGGTGGAAGACAGATTCCGGCGCACCCCTACCTGGCGCGCCAAATGTCGGATCTCGGGTTCCGGCAGACCCTTAAGGTTCGAACATTGGGGTGCGTGCGGAAATCACGTCCTCAACCTCCCCGCCTCGCAAAGATCTAAACTACTAAAAGAATCACACAAGAGGCACAAGATTTATACTGGTTTGGGCCACCATTGTGGTGTAATACCCTACTCTAGTGTGTGGTGGATGGATTGCCTCTTGGGGCTGGTGATGATGAACAATACAAGGAAGAACAGCCTCGCGAGGGTCTGTTCTTGGCTGGGGCGATGAACTGCTAGGAGGAGTTCAGTCGCCCTTCTCTCTCTCTCTCTCTCTCTCTCTCTCTCTCTCTCTCTCTCTCTCTCTCTCTCTCTCTCTCTCTCTCTCTCTCTCTCTTTCTCTCTGATTTCTGATCTTCGATCCGCTAACTGCTCGAACCGAACCCCCTTGCTATGTGGGCGACTGGTCCTATTTATAGGGGCCCTGGTCCTCTTCCCAAATATCGAGCGGGAAGGGAGCCAACAATGGCGGGCTAATTTGAAGGGGGGCAGCAAGTACATCTATCCTGACAAAAGGTGGTCTTCGCCTGTGAAAGGCTCTGCGGTGACGCCGCGCTGGGCTCCATGGTGACCTCCGTCTCGTAGTCCGCTTGGTCCTGGTCTTATTGCACCGAAACGGCAACCTTTGCCTGATGCCTCGGTACTACACGGCTGCGCTTGCCCCCTTTGCACCAAAGAGGAAAGAAGGACGCTGCGCGCTGGCACCCGCCTGGTGCCCTCGATCGTCATGGCTTGCGTCATGGGCACCTTGCGAGGCACCCCGCCTTGACATCTCCGTCTCCTTGCGAGCCAGCCTGAGGAGGCTGCTCCCGAGGATGCACCGTGTCGTTCGCCTCGCGAGGCTTGGCCCCTCGCGAGGGTCTTGAGTCTTGTGCTTGATGAAGATGGGCCAGGTTGGGCCCCCATTCGAGCCACGCCGCAGGACGCAGGCAGGCAAGTCTGGGGACCCCCGTTCCCAGAACACCGACAATCTCCTCTTCAAAGTTTTGACAGAATTCTGCAAACACGATTCAAGAATAAGATAGTGGCTTCACTCGAGTTCGGTTACTGCAAGCCAGTCAAATGAAGATTATTACCCTCAAGCATGATGAACAACTTCTTGGCGAGTCCCCCGAGATAAGCTTCAAGATCGTTCTTCTTCCCCACCAACTCGCTTGCCTTGTCATTCAGAGCAATCTTGTCGTTCTTCAGACGACTGACCTCCTGATTAGCTGCGTCGAGAGCGGTCTTCAGTCTGGAGTTCTCCAGTTTTTCTTCAGCAAGTTTCGTTTTGTTCAAGGCCTTCTTCTATGCCTCTGCAAGATCTTGATCCTTCTTCTTCAGAGCTTCTTCCAGTTTATCTACAGCACGTCGAGTGAAATCAACATCAAGAATGGACAAGAAAGAAAAGTCACTCGTCAAGAATGGAGAACTTCACCAGCCATACCTTTTGCTTCTTCTTGCGCCTTCTTCAAGTTCTCTTGAGCAAGCTTCAAGTCAAGGTTGAGCTAGATCTGCTTATTCTCCAACTCAGTATAGTGAGCTACAAGTTCGCAGGATTTCTACAAAACAAAAATCAGTCGACAAACGTCCAGGACAAGTTGCTTCCGAGTAACTAAGAGACAATGATGGCGTTTCTAAGACTACAGCCGAACCAAAAAACATTCGACAGTAGTCTCGGGGACTACACCCAGTGGGTGCGCTCAGCGTGCCCCCACTGGTTTTTGAAAAAAAAAATCGACTGCCAGCAGTCGACCGGATACAGTTCCATTTGGCACGGCCTGACCAGACCGAGTGAAGAAGTACAACTACAGCAACACAATGTAAAGACTACAGTCGACTGCCAGCAGTCCACCATAGTCTCGGGGACTACACCCAGTGGGTGCACTCAACATGCCCCCACTCGTCCAAGAATTGGCAGACACACCCAGTGGGTGTACAGATGTAAAGATCTTCGGAAAAGAGATTCTTCTAACAGCATATCGTAACAGACCAAGTGTTGAGTCGACTGACCTAGACGTTGCTCTGAAGAGCCGAACTTGCATCATAGGCTGCTTGGCTGGCCTCCCAATCCACTGTCACTTGTTCCATCATGATCCCCGCCTGACGTATAGCCTCTTTCGCGGCACTCGCTTGGTCCTCAGTGGCGGGGTACGTGGCAAAAAGTGAAGGAGGATTTGCGGTCGATGTCGAAAGCCGCACGCTCGTTAGAGGATCGGCGAAAGTCACAGAAGCCCGAGTGGTGTCACCACCATCCCGAGCTACGGCCTCAGACGCCGGAGTAGATTGGGGGGTCTTGCCAGCCAACGCCCGCTTGTTCCTTCTCACTCTCAGCGGCACATCGTCGTCGTCATCCGGGAGGTCAATAACATGAGGAGGAGCTACAAGAAAAAATTCAATCGACCAAGGTTGCAATAAATATCCAGTCGACTCAAGGCAGAACATCGGTAATCGTACCAGGGTTGGAGGTAATAGCGTCCTCCATCTCTTGATCGTCGTCCTTGGCGGAGAGCTCAGAAGTAGCAGCGCTGCAAATCTCGAAAATCAGTCAGTTGACTCAATGAATCGACCAAGGATCTGTCCACGGTCGACAAAGGAGAACAAGTTCTATTATTACCCAGAAATGGTGGGGACAGTCATCTTCATCTTGGGCAGAGCCTTAGGCGGCTTAGACGGCGTCGCGCGTGGGTGCTTGGGAGCCTTTTCGGCCGGCGGAGGAGAAGAGGTCCGAGGGCGTTTCGACGACTGCCCAACAAGAGCATTCGACTTACCATGTTCCCGTGCCGGGTCGTGTGTAAGCTTGGATCGCCTCTCCGAGCGGGGGGGGGGGGGGGGGTTCAACTTCTTCCTCCTCCTCTTCGCTGGAGTCGACGTTGTCGTCTCCCTCTCCTTCGCCATCGGATTCCCACTCGGCTTGTTCATCTCCACTCTCACCGCCGCTCGCCTCCCCTTCCTCAGTCGGCTCCTGCGCCCCGTTGGGTGTCGAGTACATCTCAGTAGTTGCCTAGTAAACAACAGACAAGATCAAAGTCAATCGACCAATTCAAAGAATACCAATGAAGAAAACAAGATCTCAGTCAGGAGAATAAGGTCAGACCTGGTCCACTTCGTATGTATTGTCAAGTGGAGGAACCCTCCTGGCTCCTCGGGGGTTGTCTTTGTTCCCTGTGATGCTCGACAGCCACCCTTCTAGCATCTCATCAGTGACCTCCTCCGGGTGGATCCGAGTGGTGTCTTCAAGACCCGAGTACAGCCACATCGGGTGGTCGCGAGCTTGGAGCGGTTGGATGCGCCTCCAAAGGAAGACCTCTAGCAAGTCCATGCCAGTCACGCCGTCGCGGACAAGCTAAACCACTCGACCAACCAACACTTTGACTTGAGCTTTTTCTTCCAGCATCACTTTCAGAGAAGCAGGTTTTTGAGCTCGTTCCAGAGAGAAAGGGGGAAGCCCAGTTGACTGTCATGGAGTCGCCTGGTCTTTGCAGTAAAACTAGGTCGCCTGCCAACCACGGACCGACTCAGGGAAAGTGATGGATGGAAAAGAGCTCCCCCCCCCCGTCTGGATCACCAGACCCCCGCACAACTGGATCACCTGCGTCCTTTCATCACTCGACTTGGCCTTCTTGACCGATTGGGAACGGCAAGTGAAGATGTGCTTAAAGAGTCCCCAATGGGGGCGGCAACCCAAGAAACCCCCACACAAGGTTATGAAAGCAGCCAGATACATGAACGAGTTGGGAGTGAAGTGATGGAGCTGCGCTCCAAAGAAGTTCAAAAAGCTCCGGAAAAAAGGATGAGGAGGGAGAGAAAACCCGCGATCGATATGGGTGGCGAGGAGCACACACTCACCATCAAGAGGTTGGGGCTCGACTTCTCTCCCCGGGAGACGCGCGGCTTCATGAGGGATGACCCCCCCCCTCAACCATATTGTCGAGATCTTCCTGCCGAATCACCGTCGGCATCCAGTCGCCCTGGATCCAGCCTCTGGGCAGAGAAGTCCTTGAGGAAGATCCGCCCCGAGCGGACTTCTTCCCTTTCCCCTGCGCCGCCGCCTTCTTCGCACGCTCCAGAGCGGACGCCTTGTCCTTCACCATCGTCGCCGGCAAAGCTCAAACGGGCCTGTGGCGCTAGGGTGAGAGCGGAGGTGGCGGAGAACTTTGCGAAGGGAGAAGGGAAGGAGAGAGCACACTGTTTGGAAACCACGAGCCGGTGGCTTATAAGAGGCCGCTTCCGAGTGGCTGACTGGTAGGCCCAAGCTATCCCGTCAAATCCCGCAGCAGACGCGCGCGCGGTACGTGGCGAAAAAGGTGGCGCGGGGACCGAGGAGCTTCCGCTTATCAAGTCCGATTACTGCGGCCGCTCCCGTCGCGCGCGCTTCCTGAAATTCAAATCCCACAAAATCCGCGGGTTGCAGAACAATTTGTCAGACAGAAGATCCCTTTCACATCGACATTCAGAACTCCACAAGCAAGGAAACTCACTCGACGAAAGACTTGGAATGGATCAAGGCGACTGAAAGAGGTTGATGACGCCATCCGTGGCGATTGATCCAAAACAAGGCACTCACGTAGCACAAAGAACTAGTCGGAAAGGTCCCCAACTCTTTCCCCACTCTAACCTTGATCCATTCGGGGGCTAATGATGAAACCGTGTACCTAGGGTAGGGGCACGGACCTGTCCTAAGAGCCCTACCCAAGGACATCCATAGAAGAAGTCACCTTTCAATCGACTTCAAGATACCCATTCGACGGGTTCAAGACACTCGACCAGGAAGCTATCACTCGACCACGAAGCCAACCACTCAACTGCCAGGAGATCTAAAGTCACTCCGCAGGCAAACGGTTGGTCATTAAGTAGCCTTTATGGTCATTATAGCACTTTATTAGAGGCGTTACTGTTGGGGAACGTAGTAATTTCAAAAAATTTCCTACGCACACGCAAGATCATGGTGATGCATAGCAACGAGGGGGAGAGTCTGATCTACGTACCCTTGTAGATCGCAACGGAAGCGTTGACACAACGTAGAGGAAGTAGTCGTATGTCTTCTTCCCGATCCGACCGATCCAAGCACCGTTACTCCAGCACCTCCGAGTTCTTAGCACACGTACAGCTCGATGACGATCCCCGGGCTCCGATCCAGCAAAGCTTCGGGGAGGAGTTCCGTCAGCACGACGGCGTGGTGACGATCTTGATGTTCTACCGACGCAGGGCTTCGCCTAAGCACTACAACGATATGATCGAGGTGGAATATGGTGGCAGGGGGCACCGCATACGGCTAAGGAACGATCTCAATGATCAACTTGTGTGTCTAGAGGTGCCCCCTGCCCCCATATAAAAAGGATCCAAGGGGGAGGGGCTGGCCGGCCAAGAGGAGGGCGCAGGAGGAGTCCTACTCCTACCGGGAGTAGGAATCCCCCCCCAATCCTATTCCAAATAGGACTCCCAAGGGGGAGAGAGAGAGAAAGGTGGCTGGCCACCTCTCCTAGTCCTAATAGGACTAGGGGAGGGGGGAGGCGCGCAGCCCACCATGGCAGCCCCTTTCACCTTTCCATTAAAGCCCAATAAGGCCCATATGGCTCCCGGGGGGTTCCGGTAACCTCCCGGTAATCCGGTAAAATCCCGATTTTACCCGGAACACTTCCGATATCCAAATATAGGCTTCCAATATATCAATCTTTATGTCTCGACCATTTCGGGGACTGCGAACTACCTTCGGTACATCAAAATGCATAAACTCATAATAACTGTCATCGTAACGTTAAGCGTGCGGACCCTACGGTTCGAGAACAATGTAGACATGACCGAGACACGTCTCTGGTCAATAACCAATAGCGGGACCTGGATGCTCATATTGGCTCCTACATATTCTACGAAGATCTTTATCGGTCAGACCGCATAACAACATACGTTGTTCCCTTTGTCATCGGTATGTTACCTGCCCAAGATTCGATCGTCGGTATCCAATACTTAATTCAATCTCGTTACCGGCAAGTCTCTTTACTCGTTCTGTAATACATCATCTCGCAACTAACTCATTAGTTGCAATGCTTGCAAGGCTTGTGTAATGTGCATTACCGAGAGGGCCCAGAGATACCTCTCCGACAATCGGAGTGACAAATCCTAATCTCGAAATACGCCAACCCAACATCTACCATTGGAGACACCTGTAGTACTCCTTTATAATCACCCAGTTACGTTGTGACGTTTGGTAGCACCCAAAGTGTTCCTCCGGCAAACGGGAGTTGCATAATCTCATAGTCATAGGAACATGTATAAGTCATGAAGAAAACAATAGCAACATACTAAACGATCAGGTGCTAAGCTAATGAAATGGGTCATGTCAATCAGATCATTCAACTAATGATGTGACCTCGTTAATCAAATAACAACACATTGTTCATGGTTAGGAAACTTAATCATCTTTGATTAACGAGCTAGTCAAGTAGAGGCATACTAGTGACACTCTGTTTGTCTATGTATTCACACATGTATTATGTTTCCGTTTAATACAATTCTAGCATGAATAATAAATATTTATCATGATATAAGGAAATAAATAATAACTTTATTATTGCCTCTAGGGCATATTTCCTTCAGTCTCCCACTTGCACTAGAGTCAATAACCTAGATTACACAGTAATGATTCTAACACCCATGGAGCCTTGGTGCTGATCATGTTTTGCTCGTGGAAGAGGCTTAGTCAACGGGTCTGCAACATTCAGATCCGTATGTATCTTGCAAATCTCTATGTCTCCCACCTGGACTAGATCCCTGATGGAATTGAAGCGTCTCTTGATGTGCTTGGTCCTCTTGTGAAATCTGGATTCCTTTGCCAAGGCAATTGCACCAGTATTGTCACAAAAGATTTTCATTGGACCCGATGCACTAGGTATGACACCTAGATCGGATATGAACTCCTTCATCCAGACTCCTTCGTTCGCTGCTTCCGAAGCAGCTATGTACTCCGCTTCACATGTAGATCCCGCTATGACGCTTTGTTTAGAACTGCACCAACTGACAGCTCCACCATTTAATGTAAACACGTATCCGGTTTGTGATTTAGAATCGTCCGGATCAGTGTCAAAGCTTGCATCAACGTAACCTCTTATGGTGAGCTCTTTGTCACCTCCATATACGAGAAACATATCCTTAGTCCTTTTCAGGTATTTCAGGATGTTCTTGACCGCTGTTCAGTGATCCATTCCTGGATTACTTTGGTACCTCCCTGCTAAACTTATAGCAAGGCACACATCAGGTCTGGTACACAGTATTGCATACATGATAGAGCCTATGGCTGAAGCATAGGGAACATCTATCATTTTCTCTTTATCTTCTGTAGTGGTCGGGCATTGAGTCTGGCTCAACTTCACACCTTGTAACACAGGCAAGAACCCTTTCTTTGCTTGATCCATTTTGAACTTCTTCAAAATCTTGTCAAGGTATGTGCTTTGTGAAAGTCCAATTAAGCGTCTTGATCTATCTCTATAGATCTTTATGCCTAATATGTAAGCAGCTTCACCGAGGTCTTTCATTGAAAAACTCTTATTCAAGTATCCCTTTATGCTATCCAGAAATTCTATATCATTTCCAATCAGCAATATGTCATCCACATATAATATCAGAAATGCTACAGAGCTCCCACTCATTTTCTTGTAAATACAGGCTTCACCGAAAGTCTGTATAAAACCAAATGCTTTGATCACACTATCAAAGCGTTTATTCCAACTCCGAGATGCTTGCACCAGTCCATAAATGGATCGCTGGAGCTTGCACACTTTGTTAGCTCCCTTTGGATCGACAAAACCTTCCGGTTGCATCATATACAACTCTTCTTCCAGAAATCCATTCAGGAATGCAGTTTTGACATTCATCTGCCATATTTCATAATCATAAAACGCGGCAATTGCTAGCATGATTCTGACAGACTTTAAGCATCGCTACGGGTGAGAAGGTCTCATCGTAGTCAACCCCTTGAACTTGTCGAAAACCTTTTGCGACAAGTCGAGCTTTATAGACAGTAACATTACCGTCAGCGTCAGTCTTTTTCTTGAAGATCCATTTATTCTCAATTGCTTGCCGATCATCGGGCAAGTCAACCAAAGTCCATACTTTGTTCTCATACATGGATCCCATCTCAGATTTCATGGCTTCAAGCCACTTTGCGGAATCTGGGCTCACCATCGCTTCTTTATAGTTCGTAGGTTCATCATGATCTAGCAGCATGACTTCCAGAACTGGATTACCGTACCACTCTGGCGCGGATCTTGCTCTGGTTGATCTACGAGGTTCAGTAGTATCTTGTTCTGAAGTTTCATGATCATTATCATTAAGTTCCTCACTTATTGGTGTAGGTGTCGCAGAAACAGTTTTCTGTGATGTACTACTTTCCAATAAGGGAGCGGGTACAGTTACCTCGTCAAGTTCTACTTTCCTCCCACTCACTTCTTTCGAGAGAAACTCCTTCTCAAGAAAGTTTATGAATTTAGCAACAAAAGTCTTGCCTTCGGATCTGTGATAGAAGGTGTATCCAATAGTTTCCTTTGGATATCCTATGAAGACACATTTCTCCGATTTGGGTTCAAGCTTATCAGGTTGAAGTTTTTTCACATAAGCATCGCAGCCCCAAACTTTCAGAAACGACAACTTTGGTTTCTTGCCAAACCATAGTTCATAAGGCGTCGTCTCAACGGATTTTGATGGTGCCCTATTTAACGTGAATGCGGCCGTCTCTAGAGCGTATCACCAAAACGATAGCGGTAAATCAGTAAGAGACATCATAGATCGCACCATATCTAGTAAAGTACAATTACGACGTTCGGACACACCATTACGCTGTGGTGTTCCGGGTGGCGTGAGTTGCGAAACTATTCCACAATTTTTCAAATGTACACCAAACTCGTAACTCAAATATTCTCCTCCACGATCAGATCATAGAAACTTTATTTTCTTGTTACGATGATTTTCCACTTCACTCTGAAATTCTTTGAACTTTTCAAATGTTTCAGACTTATGTTTCATTAAGTAGATATACCCATATCTGCTTAAATCATTTGTGAAGGTGAGAAAATAACGATATCCGCCACGAGCCTCAATATTCATCGGACCGCATACATCTGTATGTATGATTTCCAACAAATCTGTTGCTCTCTACATAGTACCGGAGAACGGTGTTTTAGTCATCTTTCCCATGAGGCACGGTTCGCAAGTACCAAGTGATTCATAATCAAGTAGTTCCAAAAGTCCATCAGTATGGAGTTTCTTCATGCGCTTTACACCAATATGACCTAAATGGCAGTGCCACAAATAAGTTGCACTATCATTATCAACTCTGCATCTTTTGGCTTCTACATTATGAATATGTGTATTACTACTATCGAGATTTAACAAGAATAGACCACTCTTCAAGGGTGCATGACCATAAAAGATATTACTCATATAAATAGAACAACCATTATTCTCTGATTTAAATGAATAACCGCCTCGCATTAAACAAGATCCAGATATAATGTTCATGCTCAACGCTGGCACCAAATAACAATTATTTAGGTCTAATATTAATCCCGAAGGTAGATGTAGAGGTAGCGTGCTGACCGCGATCACATCGACTTTGGAACCGTTTCCCACGCGCATCGTCACCTCGTCCTTAGCCAATCTTCGCTTAATCCGTAGTCCCTATTTCGAGTTGCAAATATTAGCAACAGAACCAGTATCAAATACCCAGGTGCTACTGCGAGCATTAGTAAGGTACACATCAATAACATGTATATCACATATACCTTTGTTCACCTTGCCATCCTTCTTATCCGCCAAATACTTGGGGCAGTTCCGCTTCCAGTGACCAGTCTGCTTGCAGTAGAAGCACTCAGTTTCAGGCTTAGGTCCAGACTTGGGTTTCTTCTCCTGAGCAGCAACTTGCTTGCCGTTCTTCTTGAAGTTCCCTTTCTTCTTCCCTTTGCCCTTTTTCTTGCAACTAGTGGTTTTGTTAACCATCAACACTTGATGCTCTTTTTGATTTCTACCTCCGCAGATTTCAGCATTGCGAAGAGCTCGGGAATAGTCTTGTTCATCCCTTGCATATTATAGTTCATCACGAAGCTTTTGTAGCTTGGTGGCAGTGATTGGAGAATTCTGTCAATGACGCAATCATGTGGAAGATTAACTCCCAATTGAATCAAGTGATTATTATACCCAGACATTTTGAGTATATGCTCACTGACAGAACTGTTCTCGTCCATCTTGCAGCTATAGAACTTATTGGAGACTTCATATCTCTCAATCCGGGCATTTGCTTGAAATATTAACTTCAACTCCTGAAACATCTCACATGCTCCATGACGTTCAAAACGTCGTTGAAGTCCCGATTCTAAGCCGTAAAGCATGGCACACTGAACTATCGAGTAGTCATTAGCTTTGCTCTGAAAGACGTTCATAACATCTGGTGTTGCTCCAGCAGCAGGCCTGGCACCCAGCGGTGCTTCCAGGATGTAATTCTTCTTTGCAGCAATGAGGATAATCCTCAAGTTACGGACCCAGTCCATGTAATTGATACCATCATCTTTCAACTTTGCTTTCTCAAGGAACGCATTAAAATTCAACGGAACAACAGCACGAGCCATCTATCTACAATCAACATAAACAGGCAAGATACTATCAGGTACTAAGTTCATGATAAATTTAAGTTCAATTAATCATATTACTAAAGAACTCCCACTTAGATAGACATCCCTCTAATCCTCTAAGTGATCACGTGATCCAAATCAACTAAAACCATGTCCGATCATCACGTGAGATGGAGTAGTTTCATCGGTGAACATCATTATGTTGATCATATCTACTATATGATTCACGCTCGACCTTTCGGTCTCCGTGTTTCGAGGCCATATCTGTATATGCTTGGCTCGTCAAGTATAACCTGAGTATTCCGCGTGTGCAACTGTTTTGCACCCGTTGTATTTGAACGTAGAGCCTATCACACCCGATCATCACGTGGTGTCTCAGCACGAAGAACTTTCGCAACGGTGCATACTCAGGGAGAACACTTCTTGATAATTTAGTGAGAGATCATCTTATAATGCTACCGTCAATCAAAGCAAGATAAGATGCATAAAAGATAAACATCACATGCAATCAATAAGTGATATGATATGGCCATCATCATCTTGTGCTTGTGATCTCCATCTCCGAAGCACCGCCATGATCACCATCGTCACTGGCGCGGCACCGTGTTCTCCATCGTAGCATCGTTGTCGTCTCGCCAATCTTATGCTTCCACGACTATCACTAACGCTTAGTAATAAAGTAAAGCATTACATCGCGATTGCATTGCATACAATAAAGCGACAACCATATGGCTCCTGCCAGTTGCCGATAACTTGGTTACAAAACATGATCATCTCATACAATAAAATTTAGAATCATGCCTTGACCATATCACATCACAACATGCCCTGCAAAAACAAGTTAGACGTCCTCTACTTTGTTGTTGCAAGTTTTACGTGGCAGCTACGGGCTTTAAGTAAGAACCAATCTCACCTACGCATCAAAACCACAACGATAGTTTGTCAAACAGACTCTGTTTTAACCTTCTCAAGGACCGGGCGTAGCCACACTCGGTTCAACTAAAGTTGGAGAGATAGTCGCCCGCAAGCCATCTATGTGCAAAGCACGTCGAGGGAACTGGTCTCGCGTAAGCGTACGCGTAAGGTTGGTCCGGGTCGTCTCGTCCAACAATACCGCCGAACCAAAGTATGACATGCTGGTAGGTAGTATGACTTATATCGTCCACAACTCACTTGTGTTCTACTCGTGCCCATAACATCAAACCATAAAACCTAGGCTCTGATACCACTGTTGGGGAACGTAGTAATTTCAAAAAAATTCCTACGCACACGCAAGATCATGGTGATGCATAGCAATGAGGGGGAGAGTCTGATCTACGTACCCTTGTAGATCGCAACGGAAGCGTTGACACAACGTAGAGGAAGTAGTCGTACGTCTTCTTCCCGATCCGACCGATCCAAGCACCGTTACTCTGGCACCTCCGAGTTCTTAGCACACGTACAGCTCGATGACGATCCCCAGGCTCCGATCCAGCAAAGCTTCGGGGAGGAGTTCCGTCAGCACGATGGCGTGGTGACGATCTTGATGTTCTACCGACGCAGGGCTTCGCCTAAGCACTACAACGATATGATCGAGGTGGAATATGGTGGCAGGGGGCACCGCACACGACTAAGGAACGATCTCAATGATCAACTTGTGTGTCTAGAGGTGCCCCCTGCCCCCGTATATAAAGGATCCAAGGGGGAGGGGCTGGCCGGCCAAGAGGAGGGCGCGGGAGGAGTCCTACTCATACCGGGAGTAGGACTCCCCCCCCCAATCCTATTCCAAATAGGACTCCCAGGGGGGAAAGAGAGAGAGAGGTGGCCGGCCACCTCTCCTAGTCCTAATAGGACTAGGGGAGGCGGGGAGGCGTGCATCCCACCATGGTAGCCCCTTTCACCTTTCCACTAAAGCCCAATAAGGCCCATATGGCTCCCGGGGGGTTCCGGTAACCTCCCGGTAATCCGGTAAAATCCCGGTTTTACCCGGAACACTTCCGATATCCAAATATAGGCTTCCAATATATCAATCTTTATGTCTCGACCATTTCGAGACTCCTCGTCATGTCCGTGATCACATCCGGGACTCCGAACTACCTTCGTTACATCAAAATGCATAAACTCACAATAACTGTCATCGTAACGTTAAGCGTGCGGACCCTACGGTTCGAGAACAATGTAGACATGACCGAGACACGTCTCCGGTCAATAACCAATAGCGGGACCTGGATGCCCATATTGGCTCCTACATATTCTATGAAGATCTTTATCGGTCAGACCGCATAACAACATACGTTGTTCCCTTTGTCATCGGTATGTTACTTGCCCGAGATTCGATCGTCGGTATCCAATACCTAGTTCAATCTCGTTACCGGCAAGTCTCTTTACTCGTTCTGTAAGACATCATCCCGCAACTAACTCATTAGTTGCAATGCTTGCAAGGCTTGTGTAATGTGCATTACCGAGAGGGCCCAGAGATACCTCTCCGACAATCGGAGTGACAAATCCTAATCTCGAAATACGCCAACCCAACATCTACCATTGGAGACACCTGTAGTACTCCTTTATAATCACCCAGTTATGTTGTGACGTTTGGTAGCACCCAAAGTGTTCCTCCGGCAAACGGGAGTTGCATAATCTCATAGTCATAGGAACATGTATAAGTCATGAAGAAAGCAATAGCAACATACTAAACGATCGGGTGCTAAGCTAATGAAATGGGTCATGTCAATCAGATCATTCAACTAATGATGTGACCTCGTTAATCAAATAACAACACATTGTTCATGGTTAGGAAACTTAACCATCTTTGATTAACGAGCTAGTCAAGTAGAGGCATACTAGTGACACTCTGTTTGTCTATGTATTCACACATGTATTATGTTTCCGGTTAATACAATTCTAGCACGAATAATAAACGTTTATCATGATATAAGGAAATAACTAATAACTTTATTATTGCCTCTAGGGCATATTTCCTTCAGTTACCAGTAACGCCCAACCTTTATGTACCTTAAACCCTGCATTACTGAGGGCAGGAGAGGGATGGCGACCTCTATATAAGCCACCCCCCTCCTCAGTATCAAGGGTTCGCACCCCTGTCATTCTCGCGCATATAATCCAGTCGACCGCCTCCGGGCACCGAGACGTGGGGCTTTTACTTCCTCCGAGAAGGGCCTGAACTCGTACATCTTCGTGTGCTTACAGCTCCTGCATAGCTAAGATCTAGCCTCTCCATACTTACCCCCCTACATCACTGTCGGACTTAGAACCACGACACTACCTGACTAGGGAAGTGTTTTCCCGCGTCCGGGTGGTCAGGTTAGACGAGGAACTCTGCATGAGCAAAGAGCAAAGATCAGATGCTTACCGGTGGTGGTGGGTTGGCATGACTATACGGCTCCTTGTCGAATCTCCACTCAGTCTCGTTGAGCTTCCTGTTGGAGAAGTAGTTGACGTGGTAGATCACCTCCATAGTCAGCAGCTCCTTGGTCGACATCCGGCACGGGTCCCGATGGCAGCTCATGTCGAAGATCAAGTGCGGTCGGGCTTGGAGAGGTGAGACCCGACGGTGGACAATGGCTGCCAGTAGGTCTGCCAGCTTGAGGCCGTCCGAGTCTGTCATCTCCGGAAGCCGGACAATTACGTTAGTGATAGAAGCCAGCACTGGCCTCGGCTGTTGTCCCAAGTTGTCACGCAGCTCAATGGGTGGACCGATCATGAAGGCCGGTAAGTTGATGTAGTCGTGCCTCGGGTGGAGGTTGCGGACGTAGAAGTAGGACTTCTACCACAACTTCACCGACTCCAGCAGCGAGATGGGTGGAAAGCGGGTCCCGGATCGGGTGCGCCGCATGGCAACACAGGAGCCGCATTGGGCCGATGCACCCTTGGTCTAGGTGCCCAGCTTCAAGTAGAAAAACCTTCCCAATAGCTCGAGTATGGGCAGGACTCCGTAACCTTCGCAGAAGGTCACAAAGGCGGAGAGAAGCACCACCATGTCGGGGGTAAGGTGATGAGGTTGAAGATGATAGAAGTTGAGGAAGGAGCGGAGGAAGTCACTCGCCAGCAAGCCGAATCCGCTGAGGAAGTAGCTTCGGAAGACGAGAACTCCCTGGCCCTCGGCACTGGCAAGATCTCCCTCTCGTCCAAGAGGCGCATCCCGACGACCGTCATAACGGGAAGCCTATGCGTCGCACGGAGGAACTCAATATGCCCCTCATGGATGTTGGAGCCATCCCAGTCACCTAGTGCCATGGCTCGGCTTGCGGCTGCCCAGCGGCGGCACGGCGAGGCTGGACGAAGGTGGTGTCGCAACACCGCTTCAACGGCGCGTGGCGCGGTGGTGCGGCGACGAAGAAGCAAAGGAACCACGGTGACGAGGAAGCAGAAGAGCGAGGAAGAAGAAGAGGGAGGGGGGCGCGTGCATTTGGCCGCCCTACCTCCCCTATTTATACGGCGACGACAGCGGAGCCGAGGCGATGCTTAGTGGGGGTGTGGAGATTAACTACGCCCACGCCCTGTACGACCCCACAAATCCCGCACGTTAAAGGCACGCAATCATTCTGCCCCGGAAGGGCAACCGTCCACCTTGGTCATAGCGGATCCGCGCGCGCTGAGGCCGTGTAGTGGTGGGCCTGGGCCTGCGACAGCGTCCCATCACGCACATGGGCTGGCAGGCCGGCCTGGCTTCCTGGCGACGCATGGCGCGCGTGCAACGGGTGGCGAGCGTACCACCCTGCGCCCGCCGTGGCGATTCAAATTCACCAAGCATCTGGCTTCGCCTCGGTCGGCTCATGGTAGGCGGCTTCCTTAAGCTGGACGAAGCAAAGACACGGGATCTCTCAGAGGAGGAAACTGCTGAGGCACTCTGGCATCGAACCGTGGCGCCTCACCAGCTTCAGGGACTACTGTCGGGGGGATGGAACTCGGGTAGCCTCATCCACATCTTATAATATTTCAAGACATTGGGGCTGGCCCAGCCCCTCAAGCCGATTGACCCCGCGGTCGGCTTCCAGAAGACGGCGTGCCCTTAGAAGGCGGCCAAGACCCCGTGGCCGGCTCCTAAAAGACGGTACACCAGAAAAGATGGACCGGGGAGCGAGCCGGCTCCCAGCAGCCAGCCCGTCCTTCCCCTACTACGACAAGACAGAGCATAGCAACAGTGCCACCTGCTCCCCCCTCCCCCCTCCCGCTTCAAATCCCGTAGGGGCGTGGCTACAGTGTGCCCTGACCAGGCGGCCACCTACCCGCATGGCACGGGACTGTAGCCAGATGGACCATGACACGGCCGTCGTCACCAAGGACAGAGCAACAGCTAAAGGCAATGAACATGGCCCACAGGCAGTGGGCCCCATCTGTCGGCCGGATTCTCGGCAGCCAGCGGGGCCCTCCGGAGGCGGGCCCTAGCAGCCGGCAGAGAACTCGGCGACCATAGACACTGATGTCCGGGTCCTACACCCGGCCGTGTTACCATTGTACCCCTGGGGGGTTGGCGTATAAAACCCCTCAGGGCTCACCCATGCAAAGGGTTCAGCCCTCATTCCACATATCCGACATAGCTAGGAGAAGAGAGGTAGCTGTACCCTTCTTCGTCCTCTAGCCACACAGCTCTAGGAGCAGCCTTGTACACCTTTGATCATGGTCATCATAGCAGGAGTAGTGGTGTTATCTCTCCGGAGAGCCTCGAACCTAGGTATATCTCGTGTGCTACCGAGCTCATACTCACTCTCGCTTCCGGAACCCGATGACGTCTTCATGGCTCCACCCACGATAAGCCACCCCCTGGCATTTGACGTGATATTATCACGACGGCTTTATTTGGCGACAGAGAACTGCTTAGGCGGGGGAGGCGTAACCGGGGAAAGAGAAAGGTGGGCGTCTGCAACACCATCGCGCTTGCCTAAGTGCACACGTGTGATGTACCAGTTGCTCGCTCACATTAAGAAAAGATATATTGGCATGTTATCACGAATGAACATAAGTCAGGTTGCATGTAGAAGGAACTAGAGCCAAAAATATATACTGAGGTCAAGTCCCTTCCATGTGTCCCAACACAAGTGTCGCATTGGCATGTCAACTTTAACAACATGTAGTGTACACACTATAGGATTTTCCGGTGGAAAAGTGAGGAAGGTTTCAAAGAGTTGCATCACAAGGACAAAAAGGAGGAAGAAAGTAATTGCTAGTTATATTGCATAGATATACTTGCTATTTTGTATGAGGAGATTTGGAGATTTTATAGATCTATTGTCTAAATGATGTGGTTGGTAGTTTGACAAAGGTAATAAACTATGACTATATTTGTTCTCATTATATTTTTCATTTACACGATAAAGCTGGTTTAGAAAAGTATTGTTTTATGAAAAGTGTCTTTCCCATTAACTTTAGTAACTTCAGAATGTCCACCTCCTCTGGTGTTCCCTTCCATTTTCACTATGCCAAAACAAGAGAAACAATATATGTGATTCAGTAAACGGTTTTATAATTCATACACAAGTTGTGACACCCCAAAAATTTGGCCTTGTTTTAAATGAATTAAAAAAAATTCCAGGAATTAAGACTTTGGATTTCTGAGCTCCATTTTGATTTTTAAATCATTTCCTTCCCTGTTATGATGAGTTTTTCCCAAAGAGAAAACTTTTCAAATATGTTATTGGAATTGTTTAACCTCTCAAGAAAAACTTTTCTTTTATCAGTATAACTAATTACATAATTAATTTGCTTGATCTTTACTTTCTTGAAAATGGTTTTTCAAGGTTAAATGGCCATATTTGAACTACAACCATTTGATAAATTCACTTGAAATTCCCACAAAAATTTGGAGAGGTCATGTGATGTTATTAAATAACTTTTGTGCAAAAACATCTTTATTTAATGAAATATTTTGAGCTCTACAACAAATTTTCTTCTCTGGTCCAGAATGCAATTTTGCACTACAATTCATTTAAATAATTCTTTCTAGCCTCAACCAAAATTTTGGGATGTTAGTAGTATCATATGATTCAGCTTTATGAAAAAACCCAGTGATGTTATTTGCAAATTTTGAGTGAATCAACCTCATTTTCATTCTGGTCCAACTTGAGGATTTGTACAACAACTACATCTTAAGTTGCTCCTTTACCCATGATTCCTTTTCCTGCTTGTAGACCACCTTACCAAACCACTATGTCTAGGAGCATGCACCCTTTGGATCATTTTTGGTTCATGGAATGATGCCATTTATTCCCTGTCCAGAATTGAAGTTTTGTAAGACTTGCACTAACAAGTTGCTGCATTTGACCAACTAACCTCACCACCCTCTTGTCCATCCAAAGAGACACTGATCTGGAGTTTTTGACCACTCCAAGACTTGCCTAAGTGCCCTTGGCATTTTGTCAAACACCTTATGGGCATGATCTGTTTTGGCATGAATTTTTCGTTTGCACTATGAACCTGATCCCCTGACCAAACCAGCTTGTCCACTGATCTCCTTGCAAGCCCAAACCTAGACCTGCTAAACCCCAGCTCCAACCGAGCCACTTAGCATGCAATGGCATTCCGTCGAGCACGTTCCGTGCGTGCACTGGACGCGCCCAGAGCGCGCGTATTGCACGATGCCGCGCCCGAGCCGACACGCTGGCCCCCCTGGTTTGGGCCCGCTCTGCAGCGCCACGCCACGCGCTACCCTCCTCGCAGCCAACAGCGCCGCCACCAGAGTCCCCTTGGCGGCACGCCACAGCCGCCCGACAGCCCCTGCTCATGTCGGCGCCGCCCAAGCCATCCCGGCTCGCCACCTGGCCCCTGGAGCAGTGCGAGCTCATCCGCAAGCGTGTCTGCTAGCCCTCGTCGCCGCCACGTCGCCCTAGCTACAGAGAGGCGGTTCGCCGCAGAGCTTATCCACGGCCGCCGCGGAACCGCCTTGCCTCGCCTATTTAAGGACGCCCCGAGACCATTCGAGCACGCAGGCGACCTCAGGCTACCCCCAGGGCACCCCCATGGCCCGCAATCGTCAGAGAAGCGCCGTCTTCCCAAACTCCGACAACCGCAGCCGCCGCCACTGCTTCGGCCATTCCGGCGCCACCAAGGCCTCCCCCTCTCCGTTCTCTTCACCAGGAACTTCCCCTTCCTTCCACGGACCCAACCCCCTGCTTGATTTTGATCGGGAGCCACCGCAGCCCCAAAAGCACTTTGCCACCGAAACTTCCTCCGCCGCGAAGCTCGCCGCCGGCAGCTCACTCCGTCCCCGCCGACCCAACGACCACCGGGAGGACCGCCTTGGCCTCGTGGATCCATCCAGACCCTCTGGAACCCGCGGGGAGCCGCCGTTCGCCGGCGACGACCGCCGTTGCCCCGCCTCCGTTCGGGCAAAGGAAGGCGAGGGAGAAATAGACCAGTCAAACCTGACCACTGGGCCAGGCGGGCCCACTATCAGTGAGACGCACGCCGTCCACGCTGGAGTAACTGAAGGCGTAATCCGCCCAGTATGTTTTCCCCGCTCGGAAAGCATATTTCCTCCTGAAACATTTTCTTTTCTGTTATTTTTAAAAAAATAGACTTTGACCACAACTTTGACTGCCTATAACTTTTTAAATACAACTCCAAATGAGTTGATTCTTTTTCCTACCTTCCTCAAATTTGGTCTAGTTTATTTTAAGATTTATTTGAAAATCTTCCAAACAACTTTTTTGTACTGTTTTTGAAATGTGTGTTAATTCAAATATATTTTAAAATAGGATTTTGGAGAGAGAGAAGAAACTTTCAAAAGTTTTGGAGAGCACCTCACCCCTCCACAACTTAAAGGCAAGCATTCTGAACCCTGGCATAATGTTTTTGGTGTGTTATTTGACACGTTTGTAACACCACCTTATTTCGGAGGACTTGTTATTTCATGTGACATGATCATTTGCATGGAAGCATATTAGTGATTTCCTTGCTATTGGAAATGAATATGATTGTGATGGTAATCATCCTCATGTGCCTTGCATGCATGCTGGAAGGGAATCCGGGAAAGCCTCGGCCTTGGGTAGGCGCTAGCTTGTCGCCGGCCCCCGTCGGGACGGTTATGTCCGGTATGGCATGGTAAGGTGCATTACGTGGTGATTTCGTCGGTTGAAATATATTTGATATATATATATGTCATGCAGGGAACTTATAAACCTCCTAAGTCGACCACAGATCGAGTCTTGTTCCAGTAACCCCCATACTTGCCTCGTACTACCACTCGTCCCTGCCGCAGGTAGGGTACGGTCCAGTAAGTCGTCAACCCCTTTCCAGCACACACACCGTACAGAGAGGCCATGGTGGAAGATATCGGTTGTAGCCGGTAGGCATGCCACCTGGTCAGGGGGCATGGGTGTTTCCGGTTGGGACCGAGAGGGGAGGCCACCCCTTAGAGCGCGCAATATAAATTTGATCCCATGCTACGTGAGGTTGTAGCCTCCCCACTTAGAATTTTGCTTAACAAGTCTCGTGGGTGATTCCAGACACCGATGAGTTAAGCTGGTGTGTGCAAGGTTAGGCGTGTTTTCAACTAAAAGGCCGTAGACGGAATTAGTCCCGATGGACTAAAGGAATCCGTTACTTGTGGGTAAAGAGTACACCCTTTGCAGAGATTAAACCTATTCGAATAGCCATGTCCATGGTTAAGGATTACAGTCTGGGATGGGTCAAGTGTTGGTCTTAGTGTCGGTCTTCGGAGGTGAAATTGTTAAACCAAACTTGGATACTGATCGGTGACTTGTGAGGACCATGATTATTATTTTGTGATGGACTAACCTGTTGCATTATTGTATTATCGAGTATCCCTGGGATGGTTCTACCTCCTGGATATTCATTGTGATTATTTATTTTAAAGCCCTTTGTGTGGTGTCGCTTAGACGCCCGACTGTGGCATTTCTTTTTAAGCCCTTTATGTGGTGTCGCTCAGACGCCCGACTGTGGCATTTATTTTTAAGCCCTTTCTGTGGTGTCGCTTAGACGCCCGACTATGGCATTTCTTTTTAAGCCCTTTATGTGGTGTCGCTCAGACGCCCGATTGTGGCATTTATTTTAAAGCCCTTTCTGTGGTGTCGCTTAGACGCCCGACTGTGACATTTCTTTTTTAAGCCCCTTTATGTGGTGTCGCTCAGACGCCCGACTGTGACATTTATTTTTAAGCCCTTTCTGTGGTGTCGCTCAGACGCCCGACTGTGGCATTTCTTTTTAAGCCCTTTATGTGGTGTCGCTCAGACGCCCGACTGTGGCATTTATTTTTAAGCCCTTTCTGTGGTGTCGCTTAGACGCCCCACTGTGGCATTTCTTTTTAAGCCCTTTATGTGGTGTCGCTTAGACGCCCGACTGTGGCATTTCTTTTTAAGCCCTTTATGCGGTGTCGCACAGACGCCCGACTGTGGCATTTTATTTCCACTCCATTATTGCTTGTTCATGCTGCATAGAAATAACCCGCTTGCATGCATAAAAGATATTTTATTTGTGAGTAACGATGTGATCATAGAATATTTAAGTGCATAATTATCAATTATATTATTCCAGTGTTCTTAATGTTTGCGAGTACATTCAAAGTACTCACTGGCTTGTCCCTGGCTATTGTCTTGGCCAGATATTTGCATGGAAAGGAACGTTGCGGTGACAGCCCCGGAAACTAAGCAACGGTGATAGCAGCCTCGCGAAGATAGGAGTTAACCTGGTCAGCTGTTCCCGTGGGAAATGGAGTCCCATACACTGATGATTCACAAACCGCTTCCGCCATCGACCACTAGAAAACCATTTGATGTACTCATAGGCCACTATGGTCTTGTACTGCAGATTTTGTATTTTGCTTGGAATTTCTGTATCAAGTTGATGCCTCATCAGCTAACAGTAATCCTGGGGCTGGTGAGCACGACGGCCATTTTCTGGGAATTTAATGCCCGAAAAACCCGGTCGCGATAGACTTGGTATCAGAGCCAGGCTGACCATTGGCTAATCCTATCTTAGCCAGGTCAATAAACCTAAGTAAACCAACCCGCCAGACCTTAACCAAACCCCAGTCAAGCTTCCCTTGCAAGATAGCCACACCGTGACCCGACACCTTTTTGGCAGTCGGTGCCCAACCTATCCATCTAACCTGTCAATCTTGCACCAGTGACCAAGTCCTAAATAGTCCTTTTTCGCAAGCGTGCGAAGGAAGACTCCGTCCCCTTTTTCCTATAAAAAGGCACGTTAGCCTCAACTCAGCATAGCACAGCCTCTACCCCAAACTAAGCCACAATGCCCGGCCCCGTCGTGCACAATGAGACCACAGCAACCAACCTTGGAGGCTTTGTGACCATACTCACAAACCTCACCCGTCATGCCTATGCGTTAGAAGAGCCCCCAGAATATGTTGTGTACCAAGGACCCATGAGCGGTGAGAGCCGTCATTTCTGGGCCACTGTGCACATTTATGGTAGGGGACTAGAGCCCGAGCGCCCCTACAGGTTCACCGGAAGGACAACTTCCTTTAAGCCACAAGCCATCCAACTAGCTGCTCGAGAAGCTATAGTTCATCTCCGGCACTTGTCGCCCAGAGTTAACTGCCGCTCGTTCCACTACTACCCCAGACGTGAAGGGTATGGTAGACCACCCCAAGTTTCCAACGGAGATCACGAGACAGATCCTGCATTGTTGCACCTAGTGCGCTATGTAAGTGCACTAGAGGAACTGTGCGATCAAATCACGATTGATCTAATCGCAGCTCGTGGAGAGCTGGTTCATCGAACCCCGGCGAGAGAAGAGAACGAGCCCAACACCGAAAACCCAGTCGTGCTGTTTGGACACCCGATCGAGCCCCTGAGATCTGCCCCAGCCATCGGCCAAGGTGCCGCAATAACCCCAGAAGTGCTTCGCCGCATATTGGAAGCACACTCCAACGGGGTTGTGGCCAACAATCCCCGAGATGGTCATCATCGCTACCCCGAGCCTGCAGCCCCTCAGACCACTCCAGTTAATTCAGACAACTAGAACCGAAGAGAAGCCTCGACATCCTCAAGGCACGCCCGCTTGGATATAAACGAGACAGACTTAGTCACCCGAGTCGTATCGAGTCCCAGTGTACCCTCGCCTTGTAATCGTGTGGCCTTGTTTTTGAACACCGCCTGTTGTCGTGCCTCTGTTTTAAATAGTATCCTTGCATGGGTACGTCAGGACACAGTTGCATATTTTTCCGGACACAACTACCCAAAAACCTTCCCCGACAACCCCCACGGTAACACATCACTATAGTGAAATGTGTGAATCTGTGGCTTGACCCCGACCTTGGAACAGAGCTGAAAATTTTCTTTACCATTCACCACGGTAATAATGACCCAGCTCCGGTGCTATAAGAAGGCCACCGCGTGACCTTGCCAAGCACCCCTCATCTTGTGCACCATCCTCACAACCAATCCTTGCCATGCCGAGCCCCAGCATTTACCTGAGAACCCCAGATGCAACCCCGGGTAGTTTTGTCAAGTTATTGTGGGATTTTACCTACAGTAGCATGGGCGCTACCCAGCCACCCCAGTACGAGCTATTCAAATCGAGGATCACCTCTTCCACCTCAAGATATTGGGCAGCAGTGCACATTCCTCCCGTAAACTCAAACCAAGATCCAACGGAGGTCTCCTTCGTGGGGAAATCTATGCCAACCCCACATATGGCCATAGAAGCTGCTGCATACGAAGCGCTTGCTCGCCTTCGATTCGCGGTACCCTATGCCAGCGAACGAGGGTATTATTACTTTCCGAGCCGTGCAGAACCCGCAGGAGTGACATCTTTTCCCGGTGGACGGATTGAAAGGGACCCAGTCTTGGCCAACCTTGTCCAGTACGTCATTGCTCAAGAGCGTTTAACCCAACGTGTGATGGGTTATCTCCAGAGCCTCGCAGATTTAAATCCTCAAATCGCCATCGGCAGAGAACTAAGGCCCGACCGGGAGAGACACGTGCATCGAGTGGTCAATCCACTTTCCCCGATAGAAGAGGAGTGTATCCCAGTACCAGAGACATTTTCTAGGGACTCCGTCCAGTTACCATTCCCATTTTAGACGTCGCTGTGGTGTTCATTATTGCAACATTTATTTATGTGTTTGACTTATGCATGATAAACTAAGTTTGTACGACAAGTCAATTATTTGGCTTATACTAATGTGTGTAGTTTTTGTTGTGGTTTATGCTCCTTTAAATTAACTATTTTTCCCTCGCAAAATCCTGGAGAGAGATTTCTTTTCCCTGAGTTGCTACATCTGCACCTTCTCACGACGTGGATTAATTAATTTCACACCGCACCATGGCAGCAGACTCACAACCATTACCATTCGAACACATACACTGTTTGCAAAACTTTGCAACGGTGTTACATCCGGCTAATCACCCCCTAACAACAGTTAGCACCCGGCACACCCCAGCTACTCCTCGTGATCACCACCACTGCGGAGAGCCAACACCCGAGCAGCAGCGTCGCGACGATTGTCGAGGATCATCGCGCACAGGAGCACGGAGAGCCCAAGCAGTGTCACCAGCCCTCCGCATATCAGGATCGCAAACCAGTCCGGCATCGCCTCCGCCATTAGAGCCTCACCCGAGCTTCTGTAAGAAGTAATGGAGGAAGGAGGAGGAGGAGAAGTGAGGTCAGGTGTGAGGAAGAAGAGAGGGACACCTCGACCGTTTTTATAGCTCGAGCTCGGTGTACGGTGGGCGAAGTCCACCAACGCCGCTCGTCGCCCGATCGCCGGTGTTCGGAGTCGAATCCGCGAGCAGTGCTGACAGCACGCTGGCCCGCGAGGTGAGTGCACACTGCCCCGGCAGCTAGCACACCGCGCACTACCGTGGTACGGCCTAGATGCCCTATGCGTCGCCGGTAGAGAAAGCGCGGGAGAGAGGGAGAAGAGAGAGCCAGAGGAAGAAGAAGAGGCTGACTGTTGGCCCCGGGTCCACCTGTCGGCCAGAGAGAGCACTGTGCTCTCGGGTACGACCAGCGTATATTTAAATTTAGAAATTATTCTAAATTTATATCCAGCGTAGGAATCCCACGTTTTTGTCCCGAACCGTAGATTTTTCCACGCAACACCAGTATTCACACTGTGGTTTTACACCACTTATTGCCCTCTCACTATAGCCACATCTTTGTTGCATATAATTTCCTTGAAACAGTTTTTAACAAATCTCGAGGACGAGATTTTTCTTAAGGGGGGTAGTGTTGTGACACCCCAAAAATTTGGCCTTGTTTTAAATGAATTAAATTTTTTTCCAGGAATTAATACTTTGGATTTCTGAGCTCCATTTTGATTTTTAAATCATTTCCTTCCCCGTTATGATGAGTTTTTCCCAAAGAGAAAACTTTTCAAATATGTTATTGGAATTGTTTAACCTCTCAAGAAAAACTTTTCTTTTATCAGTATAACTAATTACATAATTAATTTGCTTGATCTTTACTTTCTTTAAAATGGTTTTTCAAGGTTAAATGGCCATATTTGAACTACAACCATTTGATAAATTCACTTAAAATTCCCACAAAAATTTGGAAAGGTCATGTGATGTTATTAAATAACTTTTGTGCAAAAACATCTTTATTTAATGAAATATTTTGAGCTCTAAAACAAATTTTCTTCTCTGGTCCAGAATGCAATTTTGCACTACAATTCATTTAAATAATTCTTTCTAGCCTCAACCAAAATTTTGGGATGTTAGTAGTATCATATGATTCAGCTTTATGCAAAAACCCAGTGATGTTATTTGCAAATTTTGAGTGAATCAACCTCATTTTCATTCTAGTCCAACTTGAGGATTTGTACAACAACTACATCTCAAGTTGCTCCTTTACCCATGATTCCTTTTCCTGCTTGTAGACCACCTTACCAAACCACTATGTCCAGGAGCATGCACCCTTTGGATCATTTTTGGTTCATGGAATGATGCCATTTATTCCCTGTCCAGAATTGAAGTTTTGTAAGACTTGCACTAACAAGTTGCTGCATTTGACCAACTAACCTCACCACCCTCTTGTCCATCCAAAGAGACACTGATCTGGAGTTTTTGACCACTCCAAGACTTGCCTAAGTGCCCTTGGCATTTTGTCAAACACCTTATGGGCATGATCTGTTTTGGCATGAATTTTTCGTTTGCACTGTGAACCTGATCCCCTGACCAAACCAGCTTGTCCACTGATCTCCTTGCAAGCCCAAACCTAGACCTGCTAAACCCCAGCTCCAACCGAGCCACTTAGCATGCAATGGCATTCCATCGAGCACGTTCCGTGCGTGCACTGGACGCGCCCAGAGCGCGCGTATTGCACGTTGCCGCGCCCGAGCCGACACGCTGGCCCCTCCTGGTTTGGGCCCGCTCTGCAGCGCCACGCCATGCGCTACCCTCCTCGCAGCAACGCGCCAAGCCGCCCTGGCAGCCAACAGCGCCGCCACCAGAGTCCCCTTGGCGGCACGCCACGGCCGCCCGACAGCCCTTGCTCATGTCGGCGCCGCCCAAGCCACCCAGGCTCGCCACCTGGCCCCGGGAGCAGTGCGAGCTCATCCGCAAGCGTGTCTGCTAGCCCTCGTCGCCGCCACGTCGCCCTAGCTACAGAGAGGCGGTTCGCCGGAGAGCTTATCCACGGCCGCCGCGGAACCGCCTTGCCTCGCCTATTTAAGGACGCGCCGAGACCATTCGAGCACGCAGGCGACCTCAGGCTACCCCCAGGGCACCCCCACGGCCCGCAATCGTCAGAGAAGCGCCGTCTTCCCCAACTCCGACAACCGCAGCCGCGGCCACTGCTTCGGCCATTCCAGCGCCACCAAGGCCTCCCCCTCTCCGTTCTCTTCACCAGGAACTTCCCCTTCCTTCCACGGACCCAACCCCCTGCTCGATTTTGATCGAGAGTCACCGCAGCCCCAAAAGCACTTTGCCACCGAAACTTTCTCCGCCGCGAAGCTCGCCGCCAGCAGCTCACTCCGTCCCCACCGACCCAACGACCACCGGGAGGACCGCCTTGGCCTCGTGGATCCATCCAGACCCTCTGGAACCCGCGGGGAGCCGCCGTTCGCCGGCGACGACCGCAGTTGCCCCGCCTCCGTTCGGGCAAAGGAAGACGAGGGAGAAATAGACCAGGCGGGCCCACTGTCAGTGAGACGCACGCCGTCCACGCTGGAGTAAGTGAAGGCGTAATCCGCCCAATACGTTTTCCCCGCTCGGAAAGCGTATTTCCTCCTAAAACGTTTTCTTTTCTGTTATTTTTAAAAAACAGACTTTGACCACAACTTTGACTGCCTATAACTTTTTAAATACAACTCCAAATGAGTTGATTCTTTTTCCTACCTTCCTCAAATTTGGTCTAGTTTATTTTAAGATTTATTTGAAAATCTTCCAAACAACTTTTTTGTACTGTTTTTGAAATGTGTGTTAATTCAAATATATTTTAAAATAGGATTTTGGAGAGAGAGAAGAAACTTTCAAAAGTTTTGGAGAGCACCTCACCCCTCCACAACTTAAAGGCAGGCATTCTGAACCCTGGCATAATGTTTTTGGTGTGTTATTTGACACGTTTGTAACACCACCTTATTTCAGAGGACTTGTTATTTCATGTGACATGATCATTTGCATGCAAGCATATTAGTGATTTCCTTGCTGTTGGAAATGAATATGATTGTGATGGTAATCATCCTCATGTGCCTTGCATGCATGCCGGAAGGGAATCCGGGAAAGCCTCGGCCTTGGGTAGGCGCGAGCTTGTCGCCGGCCCCCGTCGGGACGGTTATGTCCGGTATGGCATGGTAACGTGCATTGAGTGGTGATTTCGTCGGTTGAAATATATTTGATATATATATGTCATGCAGGGAACTTATAAACCTCCTAAGTCGACCACAGATCGAGTCTTGTTCCAGTAACCCCCATACTTGCCTCGTACTACCACTCGTCCCTGCCGCAGGTAGGGTACGGTCTAGTAAGTCGTCAACCCCTTTCCATCACACACTGTACAGAGAGGCCATGGTGGAAGATATCGGTTGTAGCCGGTAGGCATGCCACCTGGTCAGGGGGCATGGGTGTTTCCGGTTGGGACCGAGAGGGGAGGCCACCCCTTAGAGCGCGCGATATAAATTTGATCCCATGCTACGCGAGGTTGTAGCCTCCCCACTTAGAGTTTTGCTTAACAAGTGTCGTGGGTGATTCCAGACACCGATGAGTTAAGCTGGTGTGTGCAAGGTTAGGCGTGTTTTCAACTAAAAGGCCGTAGACGGAATTAGTCCCGATGGACTAAAGGAATCCGTTACTCGTGGGTAAAGAGTACACCCTCTGCAGAGATTAAACCTATTCGAATAGCCGTGTCCATGGTTAAGGATTACAGACTGGGATGGGTCAAGTGTTGGTCTTAGTGTCGGTCTTCGGATGTGAAATTGTTAAACCAAACTTGGATACTGATCGGTGACTTGTGAGGACCATGCTTATTATTTTGTGATGGACTAACCTGTTGCATTATTGTATTATCGAGTATCCCTGGGATGGTTCTACTTCCTGGATATTCATTGTGATTATTTATTTTAAAGCCCTTTCTGTGGTGTCGCTTAGACGCCCGACTGTGGCATTTCTTTTTAAGCCCTTTATGTGGTGTCGCTCAGACGCCCGACTGTGGCATTTATTTTTAAGCCCTTTCTGTGGTGTCGCTTAGACGCCCGACTGTGGCATTTCTTTTTAAGCCCGTTATGTGGTGTCGCTCAGACGCCCGACTGTGGCATTTATTTTAAAGCCCTTTCTGTGGTGTCGCTTAGACGCCCGACTGTGGCATTTCTTTTTTAAGCCCCTTTATGTGGTGTCGCTCAGACGCCCGACTGTGGCATTTATTTTTAAGCCCTTTCTGTGGTGTCGCTTAGACGCCCTACTGTGGCATTTCTTTTTAAGCCCTTTATGTGGTGTCGCTGAGACGCCCGACTGTGGCATTTATTTTTAAGCCCTTTCTGTGGTGTCGCTTAGACGCCCGACTGTGGCATTTCTTTTTAAGCCCTTTATGTGGTGTCGCTTAGACGCCCGACTGTGTCATTTCTTTTTAAGCCCTTTATGCGGTGTCGCACAGACGCCCGACTGTGGCATTTTATTTCAACTCCATTATTGCTTGTTCATGCTGCATAGAAATAACCCGCTTGCATGCATAAAAGATATTTTATTTGTGACTAACGATGTGATCATATAATATTTAAGTGCATAATTATCAATTATATTATTCCAGTGTTCTTAATGTTTGCGAGTACATTCAAAGTACTCACTGGCTTGTCCCTGGCTATTGTCTTGGCCAGATATTTGCATGGAAAGGAACGTTGCGGTGACAGCCCCGGAAACTAAGCAACGGTGATAGCAGCTCGCGAAGATAGGAGTTAACCTGGTCAGCTGTTCCCGTGGGAAATGGAGTCCCATACACTGATGATTCACAAACCGCTTCCGCCATCGACCACTAGAAAACCATTTGATGTACTCATATGCCACTATGGTCTTGTACTGCAGATTTTGTATTTTGCTTGGAATTTCTGTATCAAGTTGATGCCTCATCAGCTAACAGTAATCCTGGGGCTGGTGAGCACGACGGCCATTTTCTGGGAATTTAATGCCCGGAAAACCCGGTCGCGACACAAGTTGACCGAAACTGGCGAAACATGAGTTGCGCTGAATATACTAATCATGAATAACATGAAATATTTACAGCATGTCACTTCATAGAGACAGGCGTTGAGTTTGAAATAAGTGGGCTGGCCATAAATGACTAGCCAGGGCAAGTATGGTTCAATTAACGGTCAATGAAATGGGTGAAGTTCCCTTCTCAACTAGGGAGAGGCAAAGCATATTCTATGGCCGAAGTATGCTTCAGTGGGCAACCAATAAGTACTATCTTGTATGGATCGAGTAGGATCATAATATATTACCATAAATATGCTTGCAATATATCAGGTCTGGTAAGGATGGTTGAGATAACAACCATTGATAATGCTGCCTCGTACTTTGGATGCCCAGGCTTTGTGCGAAGTCACAGATGACACATTCTAGCAAGGGTTAAATCAGGCCCGCAAAGCCCGTCGGCCACACTGCAGCAGGGCAGCACCAACGCCGCAAACATCTACCCACCGATCGCCATCCCCCGCCTTCCGGAATCCATGTCGACGACCCTCCCCGCGATGAACCAACTCAGACCCAAATGGGGCCCGAAGGGCCATGATCTGGGCCAAGCTGGTGCCACCATATCACGCCCTCGCATCACCCCACCGCCAACAGCGCTGCCGCCCCCAGTAGATCACGCACCACAATGCCGAAGAGCCCTGCCACCACCTTGGAGCACCCCACGGCGCCGCACTGCCCGGTGCCAGCGTGACCCGAGCGGGAAATGGCCAGCGGCCGCCCGGGCCAGGCCAGGCGCCTGCCAAGGTGGCAAGGAGGGAAGGAAGGTAGAGAGATCAAGGAGGAGGCGTCGGGGATGCGACCGGTCGCCCGCGGGGGCGATGTGATTGCGACTATGATTCAAGATAGTCCTGAAGGATGTTTTCTACCATATATAGAGTAAATTTGGAGAAAGTGAGATCGATCGGCCGGCCTATCAATCAGCGATAAACTAACTAGTTAACCGATCAGTCAGTAATCAAGACATTCAACTCGGAGCATGATGATGTGAATGTTGGTCCGGGCGGACTTGCGGCACAGATCCCCATTGGAGTGAAGAAGCAAGTAGGGCACCTAAATCCCCAGAACCATAAGAAGAGCAGCACACAAACCGGACTAATAAATTCCACACTCGAAACAAAAAGTAAGAGCACACAATCTCTACCAAGCCATGCAAACAACAACGACGTAGAATCACTAAACTCTGGCGAGAATTGCAGCAAGGATGAACTGGGTGTTGGGGAACGTAGCAGAATTTTAAAATTTTCTACGCATCACCAAGATACTTCTATGGAGTCATCTATCAACGAGGGAAAGAGGAGTGCATCTACATACCCTTGTAGATCACGAGCGGAAGCGTTCAAGAGAACGGGGTTGATGGAGTCGTACTCGACGTGATTCAAATCACCGATGACCAAGTGCCGAACGGATAGCACCTCCGCGTTCTACACACGTACGGTTGGGAAGACGTCTCCTCCAACTTGATCCAGCAAGGGGGGAGGAGAGGTTGATGAAGATCCAGCAGCACGACGGCGTGGTGGTGGAAGCAACGGTGATCTCGGCAGGGCTTCGCCAAGCGCAAGGGAGATGGAGGAGTGTCACGGGAGGGAGAGGGAGAGGCCAGGGGCGTGGGTGCACAGCCCTCCCCCCCACTATATATAGGGTGCCTAGGGGGCGCCGGCCCTAGGAGATCCAATCTCCTAGGGGGGGGCGGCCAAGGGGGGTGCCTTGCCCCCCAAGGCAAGGGTGGCGCCCCCACCCCTAGGGTTTCTAACCCTAGGCGCAGGGGAGGCCCAAGGGGGGCACACCAGCCCACTAGGGGCTGGTTCCCCTCCTACTTCAGCCCATGGGGCCCTCCGGGATAGGTGGCCCCACCTGGTGGACCCCCGGGACCCTTCCGGTGGTCCCGGTACAATACCGGTGACCGCCGAAACCTTCCCGATGGCCGAAAGTGGACTTCCTATATATAAATCTTTATCTCCTGACCATTCCGGAACTCCTCGTGACGTCCGGGATCTCATCCGGGACACCAAACAACTTTCGGGTTACCGTGTGCTAATATCTCTACAACCCTAACGTCACCGAACCTTAAGTGTGTAGACCCTACGGGTTCGGGAGACATGCAGACATGACTGAGAAGCCTCTCTAGTCAATAACCAACAGCGGGATTTGGATACCCATGTTTGCTCCCACATGCTCCACGATGATCTCATCGGATGAACCACGATGTCGAGGATTCAATCAATCCGTATACAATTCCCTTTGTCAATCAGTACGTTACTTGCCCGAGACTCGATCATCGGTATCCTAATACCTTGTTCACTCTCGTTACCGGCAAGTCACTTTACTCGTACCGTAATGCATGACCCCGTGATCAACCACTTGATCACATTGAGCTCATTATGATGATGCATTACCGAGTGGGCCAGAGATATCTCTCCGTCATATGGAGTGACAAATCCCAGTCTTGATTCGTGCCAACCCAACACTTTCGGATATACCTGTAATGTACCTTTATAGTCACCCAGTTACGTTGTGACGTTTGGCACACCCAAAGCACTCCTACGGTATCCGGGAGTTGCACAATCTCATGGTCTAAGGAAATGATACTTGACATTCAGAAAAGCTATAGCAAACGAACTACACGATCTTTGAGCTAAGCTTAGGATTGGGTCTTGTCCATCACATCATTCTCCTAATGATGTGATCCCATTATCAATGACATCAAATGTCCATAGTCAGGAAACCATGACTATCTTTTGATCAACGAGCTAGTCAACTAGAGGCTCACTAGGGACGTGTTGTGGTCTATGTGTCCACACATGTATTACGATTTCCGGATAACACAATTATAGCATGAACAATAGACAATTATCATGAACAAAGAAATATAATAATAACTATTTTATTATTGCCTCTAGGGCATATTTCCAACAGTCTCCCACTTGCACTAGAGTCAATATTATAGTTACATTGTGATGAATCGAACACCCATGCAGTTCTGGTGTTGATCATGTTTTGCTCTAGGGAGAGGTTTAGTCAACGGATCTGCTACATTCAGGTCCGTATGTACTTTACAAATCTCTATGTCTCCATTTTGAACAGTTTCACGAATGGAGTTGAAGCGACGCTTGATATGCTTGGTCTTCCTGTGAAACCTGGGCTCCTTGGCAAGGGCAATAGCTCAAGTGTTGTCACAGAAGAGAGTCACCGGGCCTGACGCACTGGGTATGACTCCTAGGTCGGTAATGAACTCCTTCACCCAGACTGCTTCTTGTGCTGCCTCTGAGGCTGCCATGTACTCCGCTTCACATGTAGATCCCGCCACAACACTTTGCTTGCAACTGCACCAGCTTACTGCCCCACCATTCAAAATATACACGTATCCGGTTTGTGACTTAGAGTCATCTAGATCTGTGTCGAAGCTAGCGTCGACGTAACCCTTTACGACGAGCTCTTCGTCACCTCCATAAACGAGAAACATTTCCTTGGTCCTTTTCAGGTACTTCAGGATATTCTTGACCGCTGTCCAGTGTTCCATGCCGGGATTACTTTGGTACCTTCCTACCAAACTTACGACAAGGTTTACATCAGGTATGGTACACAGCACAACATACATGATAGACCCTATGGCCGAGGCATAGGGGACGACACTCATCTTTTCTCTATCTTCTGCCGTGGTTGGGCATTGAGCCGTGCTCAATCTCGTACCTTGCAATACAGGCAAGAACCCCTTCTTTGACTGATCCATTTTGAACTTCTTTAATATCTTGTCAAGGTACGTGCTCTGTGAAAGACCAATGAGGCGTCTCGATCTATCTCTATAGATCTTGATGCCTAATATATAAGCAGCTTCTCCAAGGTCCTTCATTGAAAAACACTTGTTCAAGTAGGCCTTTATGCTTTCCAAGAAATCTATATCATTTCCCATCAACAGTATGTCATCCACATACAATATGAGAAATGCTACAGAGCTCCCACTCACTTTCTTGTAAATGCAGGCTTCTCCATAAGTCTGCATAAACCCAAACGCTTTGATCATCTCATCAAAACGAATGTTCCAACTCCGAGATGCTTGCACCAGCCCATAAATCGAGCGTTGGAGCTTGCACACCTTTTCAGCATTCTTAGGATCGCCAAAACCTTCCGGTTGCATCATATACAATTCTTCCTTAAGGAAACCATTAAGGAATGTCGTTTTGACGTCCATTTGCCATATCTCATAATCATAGAATGCGGCAATTTCTAACATGATTCGGACGGACTTCAGCTTCGCTATGGGTGAGAAAGTCTCATCGTAGTCAACCCCTTGAACTTGTCGATAACCCTTAGCGACAAGCCGAGCTTTATAGATGGTCACATTACCATCCGCGTCTGTCTTCTTCTTAAATATCCATTTATTTTCTATGGCTCGCCGATCAACGGGCAAGTCAGTCAAAGTCCATACGTCATTTTCATACATGGATCCTATCTCGGATTTCATGGCTTCCAGCCATTTGTCGGAATCCGGGCCCGCCATCGCTTCTTCATAGTTCAAGGGTTCACCGTTGTCTAACAACATGATTTCCAAGGCAGCGTTGCCGTACCACTCTGGTGCGGAACGTGTCCTTGTGGACCTATGAAGTTCAGTAGCAACTTGATCTGAAGTTTCATGATCATCATCATCAACTTCCTCTCTAGTCGGTGCAGGCACCTCAGGAACATTTTCTTGAGCTGCGCCATTTACCGGTTCAAGAGGTAATACTTCATCAAGTTCTACTTTCCTCCCACTTATTTCTTTCGAGAGAAACTCTTTCTCTAGAAAGGACCCATTCTTGGCAACAAAGATCTTGCCTTCGGATCTGAGGTAGAAGGTATACCCAATAGTTTCTTTAGGGTATCCTATGAAGACGCATTTTTTCCGATTTGGGTTTGAGCTTTTCAGGTTGAAGTTTCTTGACATAAGCATCGCATCCCCAAACTTTTAGAAACGACAGCTTAGGTTTCTTCCCAAACCATAATTCATATGGTGTCGTCTCAACGGATTTCGACGGAGCCCTATTTAAAGTGAATGCGGCAGCCTCTAAAGCATAGCCCCAAAATGATAGCGGTAAATCGGTAAGAGACATCATAGATCGCACCATATCTAATAGAGTGTGATTACGACGTTCAGACACACCATTACGCTGAGGTGTTCCAGGCGGCGTGAGTTGTGAAACTATTCCACATTTTCTTAAGTGTGTGCCAAATTCATGACTCAAGTATTCTCCCCCACGATCTGATCGCAAGAACTTGATTTTCTTGTCAGGTTGATTCTCAACCTCACTCTGAAATTCCTTGAACTTTTCAGAGGTCTCAGACTTGTGTTTCATTAAGTAGACATACCCATATCTACTCAAGTCATCAGTGAGGGTGAGAACATAACGATAGCCACCGCGAGCCTCAACACTCATTGTACTGCACACATCAGTATGTATGATGTCCAATAAGTTGGTTGCTCGCTCCATTCTTCCTGAGAACGGAGTCTCGGTCATTTTACCCATGAGGCATGGTTCGCACGTGTCAAATGATTCGTAATCAAGAGACTCTAAAAGTCCATCTGCATGGAGCTTCTTCATGCGTTTGACACCTATGTGACCAAGGCGGCAGTGCCACAAGTATTTGGGACTATCATTATCAACCTTACATCTTTTGGTACTCACATTATGAATATGTGTAGCATTACGGTCGAGATTCATTGAGAATAAACCATTCACCATCGGAGCATGACCATAAAACATATCTCTCATATAAATAGAACAACCATTATTCTCGGATTTAAATGAGTAGCCATCTCGTATTAAACGAGATCCTGATACAATGTTCATGCTCAAAGCTGGCACTAAATAACAATTATTGAGGTTTAAAACTAATCCCATAGGTAAATGTAGAGGTAGCGTGCCGACGGCGATCACATCGACCTTGGAACCATTCCCGATGCGCATCGTCACCTCATCCTTCGCCAGTCTCCGCTTATTCCGCAGCTCCTGCTTTGAGTTACAAATGTCAGCAACCGCACCGGTATCAAATACCCAGGAGCTACTACGAGTACTGGTAAGGTACACATCAGTTACATGTATATCACATATACCTTTCGTGATGCCGGCCTTCTTGTCCGTTAAGTATTTGGGGCAGTTCCGCTTCCAGTGACCACTTCCCTTGCAATAAAAGCACTCAGTCTCGGGCTTGGGTCCATTCTTTGGCTTCTTCCCGGCAGCTTGCTTACCGGGCACGGCAACTCCCTTGCCGTCCTTCTTGAAGTTCTTATTACCCTTGCCTTTCTTGAACTTAGTGGTTTTATTCACCATCAACACTTGATGTTCCTTTTTGACTTCTACCTCTGCTGATTTCAGCATTGAATATACCTCAGGAATGGTCTTTTCCATCCCCTGCATATTGAAGTTCATCACGAAGCTCTTGTAGCTCGGTGGAAGCGACTGAAGGATTCTGTCAATGACCGCGTCATCCGGGAGATTAACTCCCAGCTGAGTCAAGCGGTTATGCAACCCAGACATTCTGAGTATGTGCTCACTAACAGAACTATTTTCCTCCATCTTACAGCTGAAGAACTTGTCGGAGACTTCATATCTCTCGACCCGGGCATGAGCTTGGAAAACCATTTTCAGCTCTTTGAACATCTCATATGCTCCGTGTCGCTCAAAACGCTTTTGGATCCCCGGTTCTAAGCTGTAAAGCATGCCGCACTGAACGAGGGAGTAATCATCAGCATGTGTCTGCCAAGCGTTCATAACGTCTTGGTTCTGTGGGACAGGTGCATCACCTAGCGGTGCTTCTAGGACATAATATTTCTTGGCAGCTATGAGGATGATCCTCAGGTTCTGGACCCAGTCCGTATAGTTGCTGCCATCGTCTTTCAGCTTGGTTTTCTCTAGGAATACGTTGAAGTTGAGGACAACGTTGGCCATTTGATCTACAAGACATATTGTAAAGATTTTAGACTAAGTTCATGATAATTAAGTTCATCTAATCAAATTATTCAATGAACTCCCACTCAGATAGACATCCCTCTAGTCATCTAAGTATAACATGATCCGAGTTAACTAGGCCGTGTCCGATCATCACGTGAGACGGACTAGTCAACATCGGTGAACATCTTCATGTTGATCGTATCTTCTATACGACTCATGCTCAAACTTTCGATCTTCTGTGTTCTGAGGCCATGTCTGTACATGCTAGGCTCGTCAAGTCAACCTAAGTGTATTGCGTGTGTAAATCTGGCTTACACCCGTTGTATTCGAACGTTAGAATCTATCACACCCGATCATCATGTGGTGCTTCGAAACAACGAACCTTCGCAACGGTGCACAGTTAGGGGGAACACTTTCTTGAAATTTTACGAGGGATCATCTTATTTAAGCTACCATCGTTCTAAGCAAATAAGATGTAAAACATGATAAACATCACATGCAATCAAATAGTGACATGATATGGCCAATATCATTTGCTCCTTTGATCTCCATCTTCGGGGCTCCATGATCATCGTTGTCACCGGCATGACACCATGATCTCCATCATCGTGTCTTCTTGAAGTTGTCACGTCAACTATTACTTCTACTACTATGGCTAACGCTTTAGCAATAAAGTAAAGTAATTACATGACGTTTATGTTGACACGCAGGTCATAAATAAATAAAGACAACTCCTATGGCTCCTGCCGGTTGTCATACTCATCGACATGCAAGTCATGATTCCTATTACAAGAACATGATCATCTCATACATCACATATATCATTCATCACATCCTTTGGCCATATCACATCACAAAACACTTGCTGCAAAAACAAGTTAGACGTCCTGTAATTGTTGTTGCAAGTTTTTACGTGGCTGCTATAGGTTTCTAGCAAGAACGTTTCTTACCTACGCCAAAACCACAACGTGAATTGCCAATTTCTATTTACCCTTCATAAGGACCCTCTTCATCGAATCCGATCCGACTAAAGTGGGAGAGACAGACACCCGCCAACCACCTTATGCAACTAGTGCATGTCAGTCGATGGAACCGGTCTCACGTAAGCGTACGTGTAAGGTTGGTCCGGGCTGCTTCATCCCACGATGCCACCGAATCAAGATAAGACTAGTAACAGCAAGATAATTGACAATATCGACGCCCACAACTACATTGTGTTTTACTCGTGCATAGTAACTACGCATAGACCTAGCTCATGATGCCACTGTTCGGGAACATAGCAGAATTTTAAAATTTTCTACGCATCACCAAGATCAATCTATGGAGTCATCTATCAACGAGGGAAAGAGGAGTGCATCTACATACCCTTGTAGATCACGAGCGGAAGCGTTCACGAGAACGGGGTTGATGGAGTCGTACTCGACGTGATTCAAATCACCGATGACCAAGTGCCGAACGGACAGCACCTCCGTGTTCAACACACGTACGGTTGGGAAGAAATCTCCTCCAACATGATCCAGCAAGGGGGAAGGAGAGGTTGATGAAGATCCAGCAGCACGACGGTGTGGTGGTGGAAGCAACGGTGATCTCGGCAGGGCTTCGCCAAGCGCAAGGGAGATGGAGGAGTGTCACGGGAGGGAGAGGGAGAGGCCAGGGGCTTGGGTGCGCAGCCCTCCCTCCCCCCACTATATATAGGGTACCTAGGGGGCGCCGGCCCTAGGAGATCCAATCTCCTAGGGGGGCGACGACCAAGGGGGGTGCCTTGCCGCCCCCCCCCCCCCAAGGCATGGGTGGCGCCCCCACCCCTAGGGTTTCTAACCCTAGGCGCAGGGGAGGCCCAAGGGGGGCACACCAGCCCACTAGGGGCTGGTTCCCCTCCCACTGCAGCCCATGGGGCCCTCAGGGATAGGTGGCCCCACCCGGTGGATCCCCGGGACCCTTCCGGTGGTCCCGGTACAATACCGGTGACCCCCGAAACTTTCCTGATGGCCGAAACTAGACTTCCTATATATAAATCTTTACCTCCGGACCATTCTGGAACTCCTCGTGACGTCCGGGATCTCATCCGGGACTCCGAACAACTTTCGGGTTACCGTGTGCTAATATCTCTACAACCCTAGCGTAACCGAACCTTAAGTTGTAGACCCTACGGGTTCAGGAGACATGCAGACATGGCCGAGAACCCTCTCCGGTCAATAACCAACAGCAGGATCTGGATACCCATGTTGGATCCCACATGCTCCACGATGATCTCATCAGATGAACCACGATGTCGAGGATTCAATCAATCCGTATACAATTCCCTTTGTCAATCAGTACGTTACTTGCCCGAGACTCGATCGTCGGTATCCCAATACCTTGTTCAGTCTCGTTACTGGCAAGTCACTTTACTCATAACGTAATGCATGATCCCGTGATCAACCACTTCATCACATTGAGCTCATTATGATGATGCATTACCGAGTGGGCCCAGAGATACCTCTCCGTCATATGGAGTGACAAATCCGAGTCTCGATTCGTGCCAACCCAACAGACACTTTCGGAGATTCCTATAATGTACCTTTATAGTCACCCAGTTACGTTGTGACGTTTGGCACACCCAAAGCACTCCTACGGTATCCGGGAGTTGCACAATCTCATGGTCTAAGGAAATGATACTTGACATTCAGAAAAGCTACAGCAAACGAACTACACGATCTTTCAGCTAAGCTTAGGATTGGGTCTTGTCCATCACATCATTCTCCTAATGATGTGATCCCGTTATCAATGACGTAAAATGTCCATAGTCAGGAAACCATGACTATCTTTTGATCAACGAGCTAGTCAACTAGAGGCTCACTAGGGACGTGTTGTGGTCTATGTGTTCACACATGTATTACGATTTATGGATTACACAATTATAGCATGAACAATAGACAATTATCATGAACAAAGAAATATAATAATAACTATTTTATTATTGCCTCTAGGGCATATTTCCAACACTGGGTGATTGCCTCAATTACCTGGAGTTCCTGCCAAATCCCATGGATAGAGGGAGGCGACGAGAGCGCCGACCAAGTGGAGCGGAGGCGGCCTAAAATTGAGAGAGATTTTGGACTCGATCGGCTAGTCGTTCTCCCTCCGAAGGGGGCTTCAGGCTTTATTAGGCGATAGAGAGCTGCTTAGGCGGGGGAGGCATAACCAGTGAAAGGGAAAGGTGAGCGTCAGCATCACCATCGCGCTTGCCTATGTGTGCATGTCTGATGTGCCGGTCACTTTCTCACATTAAGAAAAGATATATTGGCATGGAACTAGAGCCAAAAAATATATTGAGGCCAAGTCCCTTCCATGTGTCCCAACACAAGTTGAGTATACCAGTGTCGCATTGACATGTCAACTTTAACAACATGTAGTGTACACACTGTAGGATTTTGTGGTGGAAAAGTGAGGAAGGTTTCAAAGAGTTGCATCACAAGGACAAAAAGGGGGAAGAAAGTAAGTGCTAGTTGTATTCCATATATATAGTTGCTATTTTGTATGTGGAGATTTGGAAATTTTATTGATCTATTGTCTAAATGATGTGGTTGGTAGTTAATACGTCTCCAACGTATCTATAATTTTTTATTGTTCGATGCTATTATATTATCAACCTTGGATGTTTTATATGCATTTATATGCTATTTAATATGATTTTTGGGACTAACCTATTAACCTAGAGCCCAGTGCTAGTTTCTGTTTTTTCCTTGTTTTAGAGCATCACAGAAAAGGAAAATCAAACGGAGTCCAATTGAACTGAAACTTCATGGAACTTATTTTTGGAACAAAAGCAATCCAGAAGACTTGGATGTACGTAAGGGAAGCAACGAGGAAGGCGCGAGGCAGTGGGCGCGCCCATCCACCCTGGGCGTGCCCTCCACCCTCATGGGCCCCTCGTGGCTCCCCTGATGTATTTCTTCCACCTATATATATCCATATACCCTAAAACAATCGAACACGACGATAGATCGGGAGTTCCGCTGCCAGATGCCTCCGTAGCCACCGAAAACCAATCTAGACCCGTTCCGGCACCCTGTCGGAGGGGGAATCCCTCTCCGGTGACCATCGTCATCATCCTGGTGCTCTCCATGACGAGGAGGGAGTAGTTCTCCCTCAGGGCTGAGGGTATGTACCATTATCTATGTGTTTGATCTCTCTCTCTCTCTCTCGTGTTCTTGAGGTGGTACGATCTTGATGTATCGCGAGCTTTGCTATTATAGTTGGATCTTATGATGTTTCTCCCCCTCTACTCTCTTGTAATGGATTGAATTTTCCCTTTGAAGTTATCTTATCGGATTGAGTCTTTAAGGATTTGAGAACACTTGATGTATATCTTGAGTGGGATACCCGTGGTGACAATGGGGTATTCTATTGATCCACTTGATGTATGTTTTGGTGATCAACTTGCGGGTTCCGCCCATGAACCTATGTATAAGGGTTGGCACACGTATTCGTCTTGACTCTCCGGTAGAATCTTTGGGGCACTCTTTGAAGTACTTTGTGTTGGCTTGAATAGATGAATCTGAGATTGTGTGATGCATATCGTATAATCATACCCACAGATACTTGAGGTGACATTGGAGTATCTAGGTGACATTAGGGTTTTGGTTGATTTGTGTCTTAAGGTGTTATTCTAGTATGAACTCTAGGATAGATTGAACGGAAAGAATAGCTTCGTGTTATTTTACTATGGACTCTTGAACAGATCGATCAGAAAGGATAACTTTGAGGTGGTTTCATACCATACCACAATCTTTTCGTTTATTCTCCGCTATTAGTGACTTTGGAGTGACTCTTTGTTGCATGTTGAGGGATAGTTATATGATCCAATTATGTTATTATTGTTGAGAGAACTTGCACTAGTGAAAGTATGAACCCTAGGCCTTGTTTCAACGCATTGCAATACCGTTTGTGCTCACTTTTATCATTAGTTACCTTGTTTTTTTATATTTTCAGATTACAAATACCCATATCTATCATCCATATTGCACTTGTGTCACCATCTCTTCGCTGAACTAGTGCACCTATACAATTCACCATGGTATTGAGTGTGCTGGGGACACAAGAGACTCTTTGTTATTTGGTTGCAGGGTTGCTTGAGAGAGACCATCTTCATCCTACGCCTCCTACGGATTGATAAACCTTAGGTCATCCACTTGAGGGAAATTTGCTATTGTCCTACAAACCTCTGCACTTGGAGGCCCACCAACGTCTACAAGAAGAAGGTTGTGTAGTAGACATCAAGCTCTTTTCTGGCACCGTTGCTGGGGAGGTTAGCGCTTGAAGGTATATCTTTAGATGTTGCAATCGAATCTTTTAGTTTCTTGTTTTATCACTAGTTTAGTCTATAAAAGAAAACAAAAAATGGAATTAAGTTTGCCTCATACGCTTCATCCTTTTAATATCTTTCGTGAGTATGGTGGAAAGGAAAATTGTGCCAAAGTGTTAGAAGACGAATGCATTAAAATGTTTGGCACTATATCTTTGAACGATGAGCATGATTGCAATGTCGTTAGTATGAACTCCTTGAATATCCATAGTACTAATGATGATTGCACTAGTTATGATGAAAATGTCTCCTATAAACATGTCAATTTTTGTGGAGTGCATTGGGTTTGCAAGTACACACCAAATAGGGAAGATAGATATTGCAAGAGACATAACCATTTAGAAACTAAATTGTTCCAAGAAAGGCTAGATGTTTGTGCTGAAAATTTAAATTTTCTTGGCCGTACTTGTGAACTTTGCAATGAACGTGGTCATTTAACCATCCGAATCAAATTGTTTCATGATCTAATCGTTTACAAAAATTGTGATGACTTGATTTCTCTTGCACATCATAATGAACATAGTTTGCTTATGGGTTATGAAGAAATGAAACGTATAACTATCTATCTTCCAGTATTTGCCCGTGATAAACTTCTTGGTTTTGATCTAGAGGAAATTTATATGTATTGTGCGGTGAATTGTATTGAAAGTCCTTATATTGCCAATTACATAAAGAAAAGAAAACAAATAGAAGATGAAGAGAATACTAATGAAAGTGAAGAGACTTCCCAATATCTTCCTATTATTTCTTATGATGAATCAGGTAACGAGGAGGAGCCTTCTATTCAACCAATCTCATTAATAAGGAGCTCCAAAGAGAGGGTTGAACCCACACATGAGGTGAAGAAGAAAAAGGAAATACGGAGAAGCAAAGGTAAAAAGGTGTCTCTCCCAAATGATGTTGCTCCTATTACTCCTTGTGATGATAATAATTGCTATACTATTGGTGCTATCCATACTATTAATGATGAAAGTGATTATACTTATGATATGAAAAGCCCAAGTTTGGGGATGCTATGTTTGATGAAGATGATGTTTTTGAGAAAATATTTGCTGCAATTAATGTTAGTCCCAAGCTTGGGGAAGCTATGTTTAATGAAGATGATATTTGTAGTCTCCCAAGTTTTCATATGCAAATTTATTATGATGATAGCATGCCTCCTACTTCTGATGATTATATTGATGAAAGTGGGTTTGGAAGAGTGTCAACTTTAGGAAGTAATGATCCCACTATTTTGGAGGATGTTGAATCTTATTATGATAATTATGAAAGTGGATTTGGAGAGGTCATGACTTTATTTAGTGATGATTCCACTATCTTGGTAGAGGTTTCAATCGATTATGATGAGAACAAAGTTGCTACTTATGATAATTATTGTGATGATACATATGCTATAAAAAGTAGTGATGATTATATTTATAAAACTTTTCATGATTATGATTACCCTTTTTTGAACATTACTCTTTTAATGTGGAAACAATTTATAGTATTCGAGTCTCTTATGATACTCCCACTATTCCGAATGAGAAGAATTTTGCTTCTGTGGAGAGTAATAAAATTTATATGCTTGTAGATCATGAAAATAATGCTTTAGGTGCTGGTTATATTGTTGAATTCATTCATGATGCTACTGAAAATTATTATGAGGGAGGAATATATACTTGTAGGAATTGCAATAATATAAAGTTTCCTCTCTATGTGCTTAAAGTTATGAAGTTATGCTTGTTCTACCTTCCTATGCAAGTTGATTATTGTTCCCACAAGTTGTTTGCTCACAAAATCCCTATGCATAGGAAGTGGGTTAGATTTAAATGTGCTAGTCATATTCTTCATGATGCTCTCTTTATATTTCAATTCTTATCTTTTATGTGAGCATCATTGAAATCATCATGCCTAGCTAGGGGCGTTAAACGACAGTGCTTTTTGGGAGGCAACCCAATTTTTTTCCTTGCTTTTTGCTCCTGTTTAGCGATAAATAATTTATCTAGCCTCTGTTATGATTGATTTTTTATGTTTTAATTAGTGTTTGTGCCAAGTAGAACCGTTGGGAAAACTTGGGGAAAGTCTTTTTGATCTTGCTGTAAAAAAACAGAAACTTTAGCGCTCACGAGAATTGCTGCCATTTTTATTTGGAAAGTGATATTTAGTTAATTATTTTTGCAGATGATTAATAGATAAATTCCTCACGTACAGGAATTTATTTTAGAATTTTTGGGGTTCCATAAGTTTGCGTTAGGTACAGATTACTACAGACTGTTCTGTTTTTGACGGATTCTGTTTTTGACAGATTCTGTTTGTAATGTGTTGTTTACTCATTTTGATGAATCCATGGCTAGTAAAAGAGTTTATAAACCATAGAGAAGTTGGAATACAGTTGTTTTAACATCAATATAAATAAAGAATGAGTTCATTACAGTAATTTTAAGTGGTGTTTTTTTTCTTTCGCTAACGGAGCTTACGAGTTTTCTGTTAAGTTTTGTGTTGTGAAGTTTTCAAGTTCTGGGTAAAGATTCGATGGACTATGGAATAAGGAGTGGCAAGAGCCTAAGCTTGGGGATGCCCCGGAAGTCATCCCTCTTTCGTCTTCGTTCATCGGTAACTTTACTTGGAGCTATATTTTTATTCATCACATGATATGTGTTTTGCTTGGAGCGTCATTTTATTTTCTTTTGTTTTGCTTGCTGTTTGAATAAAATACCAAGATCTGAAATTATTAAATGTTAGAGAGTCTTCACATAGTTGCATAATTATTCGACTACTCATTGATCTTAACTTACATCTTTCGGAGTAGTTTGTCATTTGCTCTAGTGCTTCACTTATATCTTTTTAGAGCACGGTGGTTGTTTTATTTTGAGGAAATAGATGAACTCTCATGCTTCACTTATATCATTTTGAGAGTCTCTAAACAGCATGGTAGTTTGCTTTGGTTATGAATTTATTCCTAATATGATGGGCATCTAAGATGGATATAATAAAAACTTTCATATAAAGTGCATTGAATACTATGAGAAGTTTCATACTTGATGATTGTTCTGAGATATGGAGATGGTGATATTAGAGTCATGCTAGTTGAGTAGTTGTGAATTTGAGAAATACTTGTGTTGAAGTTTGTGATTACCATAGCATGCATGTATGGTGAACCATTATGTGATGAAGTCGGAGCATGATTTATTTATTGATTGTCTTCCTTATGAGTGGCGGTCGGGGACGAGCGATGGTCTTTTCCTACCAATCTATCCCCCTAGGAGCATGCGCGTAGTACTTTGTTTCGATAACTAATAGATTTTTGCAATAAGTATATGAGTTCTTTATGACTAATGTTGAGTCCATGGATTATACGCACTGTCACCCTTCCACCATTGCTAGCCTCTCTAGTACCACGCACCTTTCGTCGGTATCATACACCCACCATATACCTTCCTCAAAACAGCCACCATACCTACCTATCATGGCATTTCCATAGCCATTCCGAGATATATTGCCATGCAACTTTTCACCGTTCCATTATTATGACACGCTTCATCATTGTCATATTGCTTTGCATGATCATGTAATTGACATCGTATTTGTGGCAAAGCCACCGTTCATAATTCTTCCATACATGTCACTCTTGAGTCATTGCACATCCCGGTACACCGCCGGAGGCATTCATATAGAGTCATATTTTGTTCTAAGTATCGAGTTGTAATTCTTGACTTGTAAGTAAATAAAAGTGTGATGATCATCATTATTAGAGCATTGTCCCATGTGAGGAAAGGATGATCGAGACTATGATTCCCCCATAAGTCGGGATGAGACTCCGGACGAAAAATAAAAAAGAGAGAAAAAAAGAGGCCATAAAAAAGAGAAAGGGCCCAAATAAAAAATAAAAAATAAAAAATGAGAGAAAAATAGAGAAGGGGCAATGCTAATATCCTTTTACCACACTTTTGCTTCAAAGTAGCACCATGATCTTCATGATAGAGAGTCTCCTATGTTGTCACTTTCATATACTAGTGGGAATCTTTCATTATAGAACTTGGCTTGTATATTCCAATGATGGGCTTCCTCAAAATGCCCTAGGTCTTCGTGAGCAAGCGAGTTGGATGCACACCCACTTAGTTTCTTTTGTTGAGCTTTCATATACTTATAGCTCTAGTGTATCCGTTGAATGGCAATCCCTACTCACGCACATTGATAACTATTGATTGGTATCTCCATAGTCTGTTGATACGCCTAGTTAATGTGAGACTATCTTCTCCTTTTTGTCTTCTCCACAACCACCATTCTATTGCACCTATAGTGCTATGTCCATGGCTCACGCTCATGTATTGCGTGAAGATTGAAAAATTTTGAGAACATCAAAAGTATGAAACAATTGCTTGGCTTGTCATCGGGGTCGTGCATGATTTAAATACGTTGTGTGGTGAAGATGGAGCATAGCCAGACTATATGATTTTGTAGGGATAGCTTTCTTTGGCCATGTTATTTTGAGAAGACATGATTTCTTTGTTAGTATGCTTGAAGTATTATTATTTTTATGTCAATATTAAACCTTTGTCTTGAATCTTATGGGTCTGAATATTCTTGCCACAATAAAGAGAATTACATGGATAAATATGTTAGGTAGCATTCCACATCAAAAATTCTGTTTTTATCATTTACCTACTCGAGGACGAGCAGGAATTAAGCTTGGGGATGCTGATATGTCTCCAACGTATCTATAATTTTTTATTGTTCCATGCTATTATATTATCAACCTTGGATGTTTTATATGCATTTATATGCTATTTTATATGATTTTTGGGACTAACCTATTAACCTAGATCCCAATGCCAGTTTTTGTTTTTTCCGTGTTTTAGAGTATCGCAGAAAAGGATAATCAAAGGGAGTCCAATTGACCTGAAACTTCACGAAACTTATTTTTGGAATAGAAGCAATCCAGAAGACTTGGGGTGTACGTAAGGGAAGCAACGAGGAAGGCGCGAGGAAGGGGGGGGCGCCCACCCCCCTGGGCATGCCCTCCACCCTTGTGGGCCCCTCGTGGCTCCCCTGATGTATTTCTTCCGCCTATATGTATCCATATACCCTAAAACTATCGAAGACGACGATAGATCGGGAGTTCCGCCGCCAGAAGCCTTCGTAGCCACCGAAACCAATCTAGACCCGTTCTGACACCCTGCCGGAGGGGGAATCCCTCTCCGGTAGCCATCTTCATCATGCCGGTGCTCTCCATGATGAGGAGGGAGTAGTTCTCCCTTGGGGCTGAGGGTATGTACCAGTAGCTATGTGTTTGATCTCTCTCTCTCTCTCGTGTTCTTGAGGTGGTACGATCTTGATATATCGCGAGCTTTGCTATTATAGTTTGATCTTATGATGTTTCTCCCCCTCTACTCTCTTGTAATGGATTGAGTATTCTCTTTGAAGTTATCTTATCGGATTGGGTCTTTAAGGATTTGATAACACTTGATGTATGTCTTGCATGTGATACCCATGGTGACAATGGGGTATTCTATTGATCCACTTGATGTATGTTTTGGTGATCAACTTGCGGGTTCCGCCCATGAACCTATGCATAGGGGTTGGCACACGTTTTCGTCTTGACTCTTCGGTAGAATCTTTGGGGCACTCTTTGAAGTACTTTGTGTTGGTTTGAATAGATGAATCTGAGATTGTGTGATGCATATCGTATAATCATGCCCATGGATACTTGAGGTGACATTGGAGTATCTAGTTGACATTAGGGTTTTGGTTGATTTGTGTCTTAAGGTGTTATTCTAGTACGAACTCTAGGATAGATTGAACGGAAAGAATAGCTTCGTATTATTTTACTACAGACTCTTGAATAGATCGATCAGAAAGGATAACTTTGAGGTGGTTTCGTACCCTACGATAATCTCTTCATTTTTCTCCGCTATTAGTGACTTTGGAGTGACTCTTTGTTGCATGTTGAGGGATAGTTATATGATCCAATTATGTTATTATTGTTGAGATAACTTGCACTAGTGAAAGTATGAACCCTAGGCGTTGTTTCAACGCATTGCAATACCGTTTGTGCTCACTTTTATCATTAGTTACCTTGCTGTTTTTATATTTTCAGATTACAAATACCCATAACTATCATCCATATTGCACTTGTATCACCATCCCATCGCCGAACTAGTGCACCTATACAATTTACCATTGTATTGGGTGTGTTGGGGACACAAGAGACTCTTTGTTATTTGGTTGCAGGGTTGCTTGAGAGAGACCATCTTCATCCTACGCCTCCTACGGATTGATAAACCTTAGGTCATCCACTTGAGGGAAATTTGCTACTGTCCTACAAACCTCTGCACTTGGAGGCCCAACAACGTCTACAAGAAGAAGGTTGTGTAGTAGACATCAGTAGTTGGAGAAGGTAATAAACTATCTCTATATCTATTCTCGTTATAATTTTTCATTTACAGGATAAAGCTGGTTGAGGAAAGTATTGTTTTATGAAAAGTGTTTTCCCATTAACTTCAGTAACTTCAGAATGTCCACCTCCTCTGGTGTTCCCATTCATTTTCACTATGCCAAAACAAGAGAAACGATATATGTGATTTAGTAAACTGTTTTATAGTTCATACAAAAGTTGATCTAAACTGGCGAAAGGCGAGTTACGCTGAAAATACTGATCATGAATCACAGGAAATATTTACATCTCACTTCTTAGAGACCGGCGTTGAGTTTGAAATGAGTGGGCTGGGCATAAATGACTAGGCAGGGCAAGTCTCGTTCAATTAAAGGTTAACGAAAATGGGTGAAGTTCCCTTCTCAACTAGGGAGAGGCAAAGCATATTCGATCGCCGAAGTATGGTTCAGTGGGCAACCAACAAGTACTATGTTGTATGGATCGAGTAGGATCATAATATATTACCATGAAAATTCGTGCACGCGTAGCACGAATGACTATAGTCCTTTCCTCATGTGCAATGTATCAGGTCTGTTAAGGATGGTTGAGAGGCGGCCTCAAATTGAGAGAGCTTTTGGGGTCGATCGGCTAGTTGTTCTCCCTCCGAAGGGGGCTTTAGGATTTATTAGGCGACAGAGAGCTCCTTAGGCAGGGGAGGCGTAACCAGGGAAAGGGAAAGGTGAGCGTAAGCATCACCATCGCGCTTGCCTATGTGTGCACGTGTGACGTGCCGGCCACTTTCTCACATTAAGAAACGATATATTGGCATGGAACTAGAGCCAAAAAATATATCGAGTTCAAGTCCCTTCCATGTGTCCCAACAGAAGCTGAGTATACCGGTGTCGCATTGACATGTCAACTTTAACAACAGGTAGTGTACACACTATAGGATTTTGTGGTGGAAAAGTGAGGAAGGTTTCAAAGAATTGCATCACAAGCACAAAAAGGAGGAAGAAAGTAAGTGCTAGTTATATTCCATAGATATAGTTGCTATTTTATATGTGGAGATTTGGAAATTTTATTGATCTATTGTCTAAATGATGTGGTTGGTAGTTTGAGAAGGTAAGAAACTATTACTATATCTATTCTTGTTATATTTTTTTCATTTACACGATAAAGCTGGTTGAGGAAAGTACTGTTTTATGAAAAGTGTTTTTCCCATTAACTTCAGTATCTTTAGAATGTCCACCTCCTCTGGTGTTCCCATTCATTTTCACTATGCCAAAATAAGAGAAACGATATATGTCATTTAGTAAACAGTTTTATAGTTCATACAAAAGTTGATCGAAACTGGACAAAGGCGAGTTACGCTGAAAATACTGATCATGAATAACATGAAATATTTACATCTCACTTCTTATAGACCGGTGTTGAGTTTGAAATGAGTGGGCTGGGCATAAATGACTAGGCAGGGCAAATCTTGTTCAATTAAAGGTCAACAAAAATGGGTGAAGTTCCCTTCTCAACTAGGGAGAGGCAAAGCATATTCGATCGTCGAAGTATGGTTTACTGGGCAACCAACAAGTACTATCTTGCATTGATCAAGTAGGATCATAATATATTACCATGAAAAGTCATGCACACATAGCACGAATGACTATAGTCCTTTCCTCGTGTGCAATGTATCAGGTCTGTTAAGGATGGTTGAGATAACAACTACTGATAATGCTCCTTCATACTTTGGATGCCGGCCTTGGTTCGAAGACACAAATGACACATACTAGCCAAGGCTAAATCGGGCCCGCAAAGAATCCTAGCTAGGGCTAAATCAGGCACGCATAGCCCCGCCGACCACACTGCAGCAAGGCAGCACCAGCGCCGTCGACCAACTCAGACCCGGATGGGGCCCAAAGGGCCATGATCTGAGCCGAGCGGGCGCCTCCAGATCGCGCCTTCGCATCATCCCACCGCCAACGGCGGCGCCGCCCCCGCAGTAGATCGCCCGCCACAACACCGAAGAGCCCTGCCGCCTCCTAGGAGCACCCGCGGCGCCACACTGCCCCGCACCAGCATGATCCGAGCGAGTAATGGCCAGCGGCCGCCTGGGCCAGGCCTGGCGCCAATCACCAACCAAGGTGGTGGGCTTGAGGAGGAGGCGTCGGAGGCGCGGCCAGTCGCCAGCAGGGGCAACGCGATCGTGACTAAGATTCAAGATAGTCCTATAGGATGTTTTCTACCATATATAGAGTAAATGTGGAGAAAGTCAGATCGATCGGCTGGCCTATCAATCAATGATAAACCAACTAGTTAACCAATCAGTTAGTAATCAAGACTTTCAACTCAGTGCATGATGAGGTTAATGTTGATCCGGGCGGATCTATGGCAAAGATCCCCATTGGAGGGAAGAAGCAAGCAAGGCACCTAAATCCCCAGAAGCATAAGCAGAGCAACACACAAACTGGACTAATAAATTCCACACTCGAACAAAAATTAAGAGCACGCAACTCTCTACCAGGCCATGCGAGCAACGACGAAGTAGAATCACTAAACTCCGGCTAGAATTGCAGCAAAGATGAGCTAGGCGATTGCCTTAATTACCTAGAGTCTAGGCCAAATCCCATGGCCAGAGGGAGGCGACGAGAGCGCCGACCAAGTGGACTGGAGGCGGCCTCAAATTGAGAGAGCTTTTGGGGTTGATCTGCGAGTCGTTCTCACTACGACGGGGGTTTTAGGCTTTATTAGGCGACAGATAGCTGCTTAGCTGGGGGAGGCGTAACCAGGGAAAGGGAAAGGTGAGTGTCAGCATCGCCATCACGCATGGCTAAGTGCGCATGTGTGACGTGCAGGGCGCTCGCTCACATTAAGAAAAGATATATTGGCATGTTATTAAGAATGAACATTAGTCAGTTTGCACGTACAAAGAACTAGAGCCAAACAAGTATTCCGAGGTCAAGTCGCTTCCATGTGTTCCAAACACAAGTTGCGTGGTGTCGCATTGACATATCAACTTTAACAACAGATGGTGTACACACTATAGGATTTTGTGGTGGAAAGTGAGTAAGGTTTCAAAGATTGCATCACAAGGACAAAAAGAGGAAGAAAGTAATTGCTAGTTATATTGCACAGATATAATTGTTGGTAGTTTGAGATGGTAACAAACTATTACAATATCTGTTCTCATTATAATTTTCATTTACATGATAAAGCTGGTTGAGAAAAGTATTGTTTTACGAAAAGTTTTTTTCCCATTAACTTCAGTAAGTTCAGAGTGTCCACCTCCTCTGGTGTTCCCATCCATTTTCACTATGCCAAAACAAGAGAAACAATATATGTTATTCAGTAAACAGTTCTATAGTTCACACACAAGTTGATCGAAACTGGCGAAATACAAGTTTTGCTGAATATACTCATCATGAATAACATGCAATATTTACAGCATGTCACTTCTTAGAGACCGGCGTTGAGTGTGAAATGAGTGGGCTGGCAATAAATGATTGGCCACGACAAGTGTGGTTCAATTAAAGTTCAGCGAAATGAGTGAAGTTCCCTTCTCAACTAGGGAGAGGCAAAGCATATTCGATCACCGAATTATGGTTCAGTGGGGAACCAACAAGTACTATCTTGTATGGATCTAGTAAGATCATAATATATTACCATAAAAATGCTTGCACGCGGCGTCGTCCGCTGGGCGACTCGGGCGGATTTGATCCAGTTTTTGCGGTGGCCCTCTCTCTGCATCCTCTCCTCGCCGCCGCCGGCCGCCGCCGTCGGGCTTGCCCGTGCGGACTCACGGCGGCGGCGGGGCTCCGTCCCGTGGCGTTGTGGCGGTGTCTTGGCGACGTGCGTGTAGCGGCTGGACGCCGTGATGGTGGAGGTAGCAGCGAGGACATGGGATCGTGGTTGGGCGACAGTGCACGTCTTCCCTTCCGTGATGGCACTGGCGCATCAACAGGCTGAGGTACCGGAGGCGCAACCACTATGAGTTCTAGCTCCTGTGGCACCTTTCTGGCGCAAGGGCACAATGGGTTAAGACGGTGGCCAAAGGTTGCGACCATCGTCCAGGTTCCCCGTCGGGAGGTGGCGTCCATGGAGCTCTCCGCTCCACTTCGACGCAAGGATGGTGGCGCCCTCTGATCTGACCATATGCTACTGGCTGAAACTGCCCTAGACCTAGAGGTTGTGGCAGCAGCCGGATGACATCGTCTTCTGGGTTTCGACCTTCTGATCCAGCGACAATGGTTATTTCCTGTGTGGCATGCTTCGCGGTCTGCGTCGACGTTGAGGCCGGGGAACTAGTGGCAGTGTGTGGTGTTGTCGTCTGATACAGATCAACCATTGGCTGCCACTTGTGAGGACCACATGGACCTCCGAAGCGTCCTGAACACAGGATTTTGGGGGTGTCGGTATCCTTTCTCCCGGACAAATACTTCGTCGTGTTGTGGCGAGCAGCCCTGCCACGGCTCGTCAGCCCGCCATCAGGACCGTGTGTGTATACTGCTACTTGGATCGTGGTAAGTGGAGGAGACAACATAGGATGACTTCTTGTTGGTGGTCTCGAGCTCCGTGGTGAAAACCCTAGGTATTATCATTTTTTTATACCTGGCAATGGCGGCTTTCTATGTGTCGTAACCTTGATGAAGGCATTGCTCGGAGTTTTCTCGGACTTGATCTTCAAGGTGAAAACCCACGATCTAATCTTCGATGGTCGGATTAGGCGACGGCGGCACTTGCACATCGTTCTTTTCCTGAAGACGTGGCTTTTGAAGAACCTTCTTCGTAGTCCTTGTGCTGTCAAGAGATGATTGGAGCCGATGGCCACTGTTGTATGTCGTCAATCATTGTTTTCATCACTTTCGGGTTTTTTTTCCTTTTCCCCTTCGTCTAGGCATAGCTTTGGTCTTGAATGACTTTGCTATTTGCTGATGTGATACTTTGCGTGTGTGTGTTATTGTTGGCTGTGTGCATCCTATTTATGCAGAGGTCGGGTGTGTACTCATTACAATTGTATCGCTTGATGCTGATTTTGAGTCAATAAAAAACACCCTTTGTCGAAAAAAATGGTTGCACGCATACCACGAATGACGGTAGTCGTTTCCTCGTATGCAATGTATCGGGTCTTGTAAGGATGGTTGAGATAACAACCACTGATAATGCTCCCTCATACTTTAGATGCCCGGCCTTGGTGCGAAGACACAGATGACACATACTAGCCATGGCTAAATCGGGCCCGCAAAGAATCCTAGCCAGGTCTATATCGGGCCCGCAAAGCCCCGTCGGCCACACTGCAGCAGGGCAGCACCAGCGCTGCCAGCATCCACCCGTCGATCACGGCTCCCCCACCTTCCATAAGCCACGTCGACATCCGCCCCTACCGTTGGCCCACCACTAGTAGAAAACAGGGCTTTGGTCCAGGTCGGGTCAGCCCATTAGTCCCGGTTCAGTCCAGAACCGGGACCAATGTGGGCATTGGTCCCGGTTCGTGAGCCCAGGGGTCCGGCCGGGCCACGTGGGCCATTGGTCCCGGTTCATCTGGACCTTTTGGTCCCGGTTGGTGGGATGAACCGGGACCAATGGGCCTCGCTCCTGGCCCACCACCATTGGTCCCGGTTGGTGGCTTGAACCGGGACCAAATGCTCCCCTTTAGTCCCAGCTCATGTCACCAACCGGGACCAATGAGGTGCCTATATATACCCCCTCGCGCAAGAGCAAAGCACAGTGCTCTGTTTTTTCTGGCCGAGGGGGAGAGGGCTTTGTGGTGCTCTAGCTCACCTCCTATGCACATGAGGTGTTCGATGGAATGCCCGAGCCACACTACTTAAGCTTTCTCCTCTCGAAGCTCGACCTCCAAGCTCCATTTTCCTCGAGATTTGTCTAGATTTAGCGGTCCGTCACGCCCCGTCCCCGTCTTCACCGCCGTCGATCACCCGCGCTGATCTCATCACCGACACCACCGTGGTGAGCCTCTTGTTCTTATCTTCTTTCTGAAAGGAAAAATATTCTTACTTGTATGTTTAGACAGATACTTGTATCATTTTCTTACATTGATCATTGCATCTTATATAGTGCGATGGTTTTGGTATCCGCCCCCATCGGCCCTCGTCCTGTCTATGATTCGGATGTGGTATGTATATTATCTTTATAACTATTGGTTCATTTATTGTTTATGAAAATTATGTCGACCAACGTGACATAGATTTTATTTATCTAGGATGTATGTGAATCGGAAATGCCAACCGACCCTATTGTCGAGAGGTTAAATTTAGTTGAAGAAGAAAACAATTTGTTGAAGGAAAAAATAAAAAAATTGAGGAGGAGAAGATGATATTGGAGTTGCATGTTGCGGTGTCGTCGATGATCACAAGATCAAGACGGATGCAATGCGCTTGAAGATTAGAAAGATTAGAAAATATGTCATTCATACCGAGGCTTGGTATCATTATGCCGTTGGATCAATTGTTACCTTGGTTGCGATTATGATCACATTTGTTTTCGCATTGAAATGTTTTACATAGTTTCAATGTATGGTTTAATTAATTAGATGCTTTGGAGAGCTATATGTTGTTAGATGAGAACTATGTATGCACTTTGGTTTTAATGTGATGATGAACTTCTATTAATTTGGACACTTAATTATATATAGCACGCAGATGAACCGGCAATGGATGTACGATGCCCACGTGGAGGCCCATCAGTCCCGGTTCTGGATTGAACCGGGACTAAAGGGTCGGGGCATTAGTACTGACACTTTAGTCCCGGTTCAGGAACCGGGACTAAAAGCCCTTACAAACCGGGACTATAGGCCCTTTTTCTACCTGTGCACTCAGACCCAGATGCGGCTAGAAGGGGGAGCGCTCGAGGAGGAGGCGGCAGGTGCACGGCCGGTCGCCCGCGGGGGCGACGCGGTAACGACTGAGATTCAAGATAGTCATATAGGATGTTTTCTACCATCAATAGGGTATATTTAGAGAAAGTGAGATCGATCGGTCGGCCTATCAATCAATAATAAACCAACTAGTTAACTTTCAACTCAGAGCATGATATGGTGAATGTTGGTCCGGGCGGATCTGCGGCAAAGATCCCCATTGCAGGGAAGAAGCAAGAAGCGCACCTAAATCACCACAACTATAAGCAGAGCAGCACACAAATTGGACAAATAAATTCCCCACTCAAACAAAAAATTAAGAGCACGCACTCTCTACCAGGTCATGCAAGCAATGACGATGCAAAATCACTAAACTCCTGTGAGAATTGCAGCAAAGAGGAGCTGGGCAATTGCCTTAACTACCTGGAGTCCAGGCGAAATCCCGTCTACAGAGAGACGCGACGAGAGCGCCAACCCAGTGGAGCGAAGGCGGCCTCGAATTAAGAGAGCTTTTATGGTCAATCAGCTGGTGGTTCTCCCTCCGACGGGGGCTTTTGGCTTTATTAGGCGATAGAGAGCTGCCTAGGAGGGGGAGGCGTAACCGGGGAAAGGGAAAGGTGAGCATCAACATCACCATAGCGCTTGCCTAAGTGCACATGTCTGACGTGCTGGCCACTCGCTCACATTAAGAAAAGGTATATTTATAAGTTATCAGGAATGAATATAAGTCAGGTTGCACGTACAAGGAACTAGAGCTAAAAAAGTATACCGAGGTAAAGTCCCTTTCATGTGTCCCAAACACAAGTTGCGTATATCGGTGTCGCATTGACATGTCAACTTTAACAACAGGTAGTGTACACACTATAGGATTTTGTGGTGGAAAGTGAGTAAGGTTTTAAAGATTGCATCACAAGGACAAAAAGGAGGAAGAAAGTAATTGCTAGTTATATTGCATAGATATAGTTGCTATTTTATATGTGGACATTTGCAATGTTATTGATCTATTGTGTAAATGATGTGGTTGGTAGTTTGAGAAGGTAATAAACTATTACAATATCTGTTCTCGTTATATTTTTTCATTTACACGATAAAGTTGCTTGAGGAAAGTATTTATTGTTTTATGGAAAGTGTTTTTCCCGTTAACTTCGGTAACTTCGGAATGTCCACCTCCTCAGGTGTTACCATCCATTTTCACTATGCCAAAACAAGAGAAACAATATATGTGATTCTATAAACAGTTTTATAATTCAGACACAAGTTGATTGAATCTGGTGAAACACATGTTACGCTAAATATACTAATCATAAATAACATGCAATACTTACAGCATGTCACTTCTTAGAGACCCGCGTTGAGTGTGAAATGAGTGGGCTCGCCATAAATGATTGGCCAGGGCAAGTGCGGTTCAATTGAAGGTCAATGAAATGGGTGAAGTTCCCGTCTCAACTAGCGATAGTTAATGCATATTCAATCGCTGAAGTATGTTTCAGTGGGCAACCAACAAGTACTATCTTGTACAGATAGAGTAGGATCATAATATATTATGACGAAAATGCTTGCACACGCAGCACAAATGACTATAGTCCTTTCATCATATGCAATGTATCAGGTCTGGCAAGGATGGTTGAGACAACAACCAATGATAATGCTCCCTCGTACTGTGGATGCCCGGCCTTGCTGCGAAGACACAGATGACACATACTAGGTATGGCTAAATCAGGCCCGCAAAGAATCCTAGCCAGGTCTAAATCGGGCCCGCAAAGCCCCGTCAGCCACACTGCAGCAGGACAGCACCAACGCTGCCAGCATCTACCCGGCGATCGTGGATCCCCCGCCTTCCGGAAGCCACATCGATGACCGTCCCCACCGTCGGCCCACTCAGACACAGATAGGGCTAGAAGGACCCAGATCTGGGTCGAGCAGGCGCCTCCAGATCGCACCACCGCATAACCCAGCGCCAACAGCGGCGCCGCACTCCAGTAGATCGCCCGCCACAAAGCCGGCAATCCCTGCCGCCTCCTAGGCGCACCCCGCGGCACCGCACTGCCACGCGCTAGCGTGACCCGAGAGGGGAATAGCTAGTGGCTACCCGGGCCAGGCCCGCCGCCAGACACCAGCTACGGTGGCAAGGAGGTAGAGCAGGGGAGGGCTTGAGGAGGAGGCATTAGGTGCATGGCCGGTCACCTGTGGGAGCGACACGGTCGCGGTTGAGATTCAATATAGTCATATAGGATTATTATTTTTCTATCATCTATAGGGTATATTTGGAGAAAGTGAGATCGATGGGCTGGCCTATCAATCAATAATAAACGAACTAGTTAACCAATTAGTCAGTAATTAGGACTTTCAACTCGGAGCATGATGAGGTGAATGTTGGTCCGAGCGAATCTACAGCAAAGATCCGCATTGGAGAGAAGAAGCAAGCAGGGCACCTAAATCCCCACAACGATAAGCAGAGCAACACACAAACATGACTAATAAATTCCGCACTCGAACAAAATATTAAGAGCACACGCACTCTCTATCAGGCCATGCAAGCAACGACGACGCAGGATCACTAAACTCCGGCGACAATTGCAGCAAAGATGAGCTGGGCGATTGCCTTAATCACCTAGAGTCCTGGCCAAATCTCGTGGCCAGAGGGAGGCGAGGAGAGCGCCGGCCCGGTGGAGCGGAGGTGGCCTCGGACTGATAGAGCTTTTGGGGTCGATCGGTTGGTTGTTCTCCCTCAGACGAGGGCTTTAGGCTTTATTAGGCGACAGAGAGCTACTTAGGCGGGGGAGGCGTAACCGGGGAAAGCGAAAGGTGAGTGTTAGCACCACCATCACGCTTGCCTAAGTGCGCATATGTGACGTGCCGGCCACTCGCTCACATTAAGGAAAGATATATTGGTATGTTATCAGGAATGAACATAAGTCAGGTTGCATGTACAAGGAACTAAAGCCCAAAAAGTATACCGAGGTCAAGTCCCTTCCATGTATCCCAAACAGAAATTGTGTATATCCGTGTCGCATTGACATGTCAACTTTAACAAGTAGTATACACATTAACATAGTTGCCGCCCTAACCAATCCACGAGACACTGCCTTAACATGAGCAATGAGTGACCAGGGCTCGCGCGAGGAGCAACTAGCCTCGCGTGGCGGGGGCAAGTCCAACCGCTGCACCACCAATAGCCAACACATGCATGCGACCATCTACCAGCCAGCACTACCGGGAGGGGTGAGTGTCAGCCATCAAATCTGGCCAATCAAGATCCATATGGAGGACCCCCCCCCCCCCCCACACACACACACACACATAATGTCCGGCACCTCCAACCACCGGGGGATAGCCGTTACCCTTGGACGCCAAGCACCCACCTCCTTGGCTCCCTGTGACCTGTTGCATGACCGCCGCGGAAACCTACAACACCCGTCCTCCACCTGCCCGCGGAAAAGATCGTCACCACCAACCCGGTGCCACCGCAGGCACCACCACCACCATGCCGCAACTTCCCCCTCCCAGAAGCTATGGAGGAAGCCGCCTATCCCAGCCCTGGCCACCCTGCAGCCTGCAACATCCACATGGTGAGATATAGACCTCGCTGTCTTGGGCACACACCAACCACCGCCACTGCCACATTGCCCAATCCACTAGCTGATGGCCATGGCAGAGCCAGACAGCCGCGACCCTCATCGCCCTCGGCCCATATGCAGATGGCACACTAGCACTAGATCCCTCTGGATCTGGTCGAGGACGGCCTGCACACAACCACCCGAGAAAATGACCTCGCAGCCGCCGCACCACACTTGAGTTCCAGAGCACCGCTGCGACGCCGCCAAATGAAGATGTTGCCACCACGCACACCCGCCATAGCATGCTTGGCCCTCGTGGAAGCACATCGCTTCCACCCGTATGGCCGTGCCGCATGCCTGTCGTCATGCATTACATTGTAGATGCGCATAGCATCACCATATTCAACATCAAGGCAAATAGAAACCAGATCATGCAATAATATTAGAAAAGCTTGTGCTGTCGCATCACCACCAGCAGTATTTGGCGCAGCTTGCAAAATTATAAGAGATTCACCACAACCTATTTACCATACATAAGTCTTATTTATAACAACCACTCAACCTTTTTGGTGCTTGACACAAGACTAGTCACTCAAACAAACACGATTGTTTGTCAGGGACTTTGTAAACCGAAGATGAAAGGCACAACCTATATACTTGCATACCATCACTTATTCACCATTGCGGCGATGAACCGCACCGCATGGGACAGTCATAGGATTTGCTATTCACCACTCAACCAGAAGAGACACTAGCTATAGAACCCTAAGGTTGGTATGGAAGGCCACACAAAATTTCAGGAAGAGGATCTGAGGTCCAGTAATTCTCTACATATCTAGCAGGTACTTTTCATCCCTGGTCTTGCAAAGCTGGAGAAAAATTAAATTAAAGTTAGAACCAAATAGACATTATATACAGTACCATGCCGGTAAATTGTAATTTCTAACACCAACACTGTGCAACTTTAAAACATGGGAAGTTATTTCTACCAATATGATGAGTCAGTCGACAATAGTTTTCGGCAATAGCAGACACATGCAAGACATAATAATGGTCACTTGGTAACAATTATGAATCAAATATATTGGCTCTAGCAAAATTGTTATTTTATCTGGTGCACTGTGAAGGCGACATTGAGTATAAAATCCCCTTTTTGGTTATTGCAAAAAAAATACTTTAGTAGTAGAAGGTGTTGCACACCTGAATTTCAAACTTGATCACAACAGGTAGCCTCCTATTACCATCACCATTATCCATGATGGTAGAGTCATCAAAAAAGTTGTGGCTGGCATCTAACAACAGATCACTGACCTGAGGAAACCCAGGGCACCACCTGCATTTCATGTTGTAGTCCACATTCTTCTTCCAACGGACATTTAATTCCTTAAGTGCCTTTAGAACCTCAATCACTATCGCATGAGGTTGAGCTCGAGACTACTGGATAAGTGATGCATTAGCTGAACAGCTGAATGTGCAAACCAAAGGAAAGTAAAGTAGACAGTTTCCAAGACCTGGAGCCCAAGAGCCCATATTCTTTCAACGTGGTAATATGGCCGCAAGCCACTGCCTTGAGAATCATTACTTCCTGGAAGATAATTACTGGTACTTGGGCTTGCTGATTCCGATAGAGTAAACTGATTAAAACTCATATACTAGAGAACCATCCATTCATAAAGTTAATAGTGCTTAAACCTTAGTGCATTAAATAGGACACAGATGATGCAGATGTGGACTAACCATTTCTTGTTGATAGTGAGCCCCCAAATAGCCACTAGTAGCCCGGAACCGATTGTCCAAGAGCAAGTAATATGCAACAGTTTCCTGGAAACATATAGTATAAAGTTAGTTATGAAAACTGAATGGAATGAATCACTGTTTTTTGTTTGAATATACCTCATTTTTTAGCCTATTGCATAGCGATTCACACACATGATATTTATCATATCCCAAATTGACAAGATCTTGAACTGTATCTTCGTCAATCCTCTGAAATGAAAATCTAGAAAATCAGCATATCATTGCCATAGAAACCGCATTTGAATGCTCGATAATAAATTATTTTTTTGATAAATAAAGAGAAGCATTACAAGGAGACCTAACGTGATACCTTTCTGAAACAAAGGGCACAACTATGGCCATTGGTTTCTATTATATTTTCTTTGCAAATATTACATTGATATTATACCCATAAAAGAGAGCATTTCACGACAAAAGTATTGTTCATAATTTTCCTATTATCCATCCAAGATCATGTATATATTAGTGGATAAAGCCTGAAAAGTTTTACTGTGCAGATATGATATTCGTTTGAAATGTGAAATAGATGGGGTACCATTTTGGCTTGTTGTGCTGTGTTTGGTGGAGGCACTGCCAGGTAGCGAGGAAGGCGATTCTGAACCCATGGGTGGTCTCAAATTTCACGGATTGTGATTCTCTTCATGGGATCAACAGTAAGCATTCTTGGGATCAAATCCATTGCAAGATCAGATAAATGATTTGGAAGGATATATAAACCTCCCTGGAACACCAAATAAGGGTGAGTCAAATCTCCAGAAAAAAATGAATTCTAAAGTCCAACTAATCTACATGAATTTGTTGATTTCCATAAAAAAAAGGTAAACACTTGTCAGATCCAACTTAATCTACAAATGTTCTATCACACCTTTATCATATTGAACAGTTTGGGAACGTTGTCATGATCGAATGGAACAGCACCACAAAGAAGAGCATAAAGTATAACACCACAGCTCCAAACATCAACCTCAGGTCCAGCGTACAATTCACCTGAGATAACCTATGCAGAAACACTCGTTAAAGCTATTAACCTAGATGATGCATGAGAAGAAGCATTAGGATAAGGACTCAAATAATACAAATAATTGAATACCTCCGATGCAGCATAGTTTGGACTCCCGCAACTAGTCTTCAAAAAATGGCCATCATGCATCACGTTGCTTAACCCAAAGTAAGCAAGTTTCACATTATATTTGGAATCAAGTAAGAGGTTTTCTGGCTTTAGATCATAATGAACAACCATGTTTCTCTGGCAGTATTCAACACCAGATATAATCTGTTTATCAAAAATTTAATTGACAAAACTACTGAGACAGAACCTGAATATGCATTCACACTAGTAGAAACAAGGCTTTGGTCACAGCTCAATATACACATTAGTCCCGGTTGCATTATAAACTGGGACTAATGTGAGCATTAGTCCCGGTTCAAATGAGACCTTTAGTCACGGTTTGAGACACGAGCCGGGACTAAAGGGTGTGATGCCCTTTAGTTCCGGTTCGTATCTCAAACCGGGACTAAAGATTAGACCTTTAGTCCCGGTTTGAGACACGAACTGGGACTAAAGGGTGTGATGCCCTTTAGTCCTGGTTCGTGTCTCAAACCAGGACTAGGGGTTCGTGTCTCAAACTCTACCCCCCCCCCCCTCCCTGTGTATCGCCATTTCTGTTTTGAAAAAAAACAAAAAAAAATGATACAAACTTCAAAAAATAAAATCCTTCAAGATGTAGTTATATTACTACATCTACTAGTTAGGATAATTAAAAAACTTCAATTTGGACATGTTTTGCAAAAAAGTGTTATGGAAAAGTAAAACGACTATAACTTTTGCATACGATGTCGGAAAAACATATAATATATCAAAATGATTAAGAGCACGCACTATCTACCAGGCCATGCGAGCAACGACGAAGTAGAATCACTAAACTCCGGCGAGAATTGCACCAAAGCTGAGCTGGGTGATTGCCTTAATTACCTGGAGTCTAGGCCAAATCCCATGGCCAGAGAGAGGCGACGAGAGCGCAGACCAAGTGGACCAGAGGCGGCCTCAAATTGAGAGAGCTTTTGGGGTCGATCGGCGAGTCGTTCTCACTATGACGGGGGTTTTAGGCTTTATTAGGCGATAGATAGCTGCTTAGCCGGGGGAGGCGTAACCGGGGAAAGGGAAAGGTGAGTGTGAGCATCACCATCGCACTTGCCTAAGTGCGCATGTGTGACGTGCAGGGCGCTCGCTCACATTAAGAACAGATATATTGGCATGTTATCAGGAATGAACAATAGTCAGTTTGCATGTACAAAGAACTAGAGCAAGTATACCAAGGTCAAGTCGCTTCCCTGTCCCAAACACAAGTTGCGTATATCGGTGTCGCATTGATATGTCAACTTTGACAACAGGTAGTGTACATACTATAGGATTTTGTAGTGGAAAAGTGAGGAAGGTTTCAAAGAGTTGCATCACAAGGACAACAAGGAGGAAGAAAGTAATTGGTAGTTATATTGCATAGACATAGTTGCTATTTTATTAGTGGAGATTTCAAAATTTTATTGATCTATGGTCTAAATGATTTGGTTGGTAGTTTGAGATGGCAACAAACTACTACAATATATGTTCTTATTATAATTTTCATTTACACGATAAAGCTGGTTGAGAAAAGTATTGTTTTACGAAAAGTGTTTTCCCATTAACTTCAATAAGTTCAGAGTGTCCACCTCCTCTAGTGTTCCCATCCATTTTCACTATGCCAAAACAAGAGAAACAATATATGTGATTCAGTAAACAGTTTTCTAGTTCAGACACAAGTTGATCGAAACTGGCGAAATACGAGTTATGCTGAATATACTGATCATGAATAACATGCAGTATTTACAGCATGTCACTTCTTAAAGACTGGCGTTGAGTGTGAAATGAGAGGGCTGGCCACAAATGATTGGCCACGGCAAGTATGGTTCAATTAAATTTCAACGAATTGAGTGAAGTTCCCTTCTCAACTAGGGAGAGGCAAAGCATATTCGATCACCGAATTATGGTTCAGTGGGCAACCAACAAGTACTATCTTGTATGGATCTAGTAGGATCATAATATATTACCATAAAAATGCTTGCACGTGTACCACGAATGACTCTAGTCATTTCCTCGTTTGCAATGTATCAGGTCTTGTAAGGATGGTTGAGATAACAAATAACAACCGCTGATAATGCTCCCTCATACTTTGGATGCCCGGCCTTGGTGCAAAGACACAAATGACACATACTAGCCATGGCTAAATCGGGCCCGCAAAGAATCCTAGCCAGGTCTAGATCGGGCCCGCAAAGCCCCGTCGGCCACACTGCAGCAGGACAGCACCAGCGCTGCCAGCATCCACCCGCCGATCACGGCTCCCCCGCCTTCCGGAAGCCACGTCGACATCCGTCCCCACAGTTGGCCCACTTAGACCCAGATGCGGCTAGAAGGGCCCAAATCTGGGCCGAGCAGGTGCCGCCAGATCGTGCCACCACATCACCCTAGCGCCAACGGCGGCGCCGCCCCCAGTAGATCGCCCGCCACAAAGCCGGCAATCCCCATCACCGCCTAGGCGCACCCCACTACACTGGACCGCCGCGTGCTAGCGCGACCTGAGATGAGAATGGCTAGTGGCCGCCTGGGCCAGGCCCGCCGCCGAACGCCAGCCATGGTGGCAAGGAGGTAGAGCAGGGGGAGGGCTCGAGGAGGAGGCATCAGGTGCACGGCCGGTCGCCCGCGGGGGCGACGCGGTCACGACTGAGATTCAAGATAGTCATATAGGATGTTTTCTACCATCTATATGGTATATTTAGAGAAAGTGAGATCGATCGATCGGCCGGCCTATCAATCAATAATAAAACAACTAGTTAACCGATCAGTCTGTAATCAAGACTTTTAACTCAGAGCATGATGAGGTGAATGTTGGTCCGGGCGAATCCGCGGCAAAGATCCCCATTGCAGGGAAGAAGCAAGAAGGGCACCTAAATCCCCACAACTACAAGCTGAGCAACACACAAATTGGACTAATTAATTCCCCACTCAAACAAAAAAAATTAAGAGCATGCAATCTCTACCAGGCCATGCAAGCAACGACGACCCAAAATCACTAAACTCCTGCGAGAATTGCAGCAAAGATGAGCTGAGGAATTGCCTTAATTACTTGGAGTCCAGGCCAAATCCCGTCTACAGAGAGAGGCGATGAGAGCGCCAGTCTAGTGGAGCGGAGGCGGCCTCGAATTGAGAGAGCTTTTATGGTCGATCAGCTGGTCGTTCTCCCTCCGACAGGGGCTTTTGGCTTTATTAGGTGACAGAGAGTTGCCTAGGAGGGGGAGGCGTAACCGGGGAAAGGGAAAAGTGAGCATCAGCATCACCATAGCGCTTGTCTTAGTGCACATGTGTAACGTGCTGGCCGCTCGCTCACATTAAGAAAAGATATATTGGAAAGTTATCAGGATTGAACGTAAGTCAGGTTGCACGTACAAGGAACTACAGCCAAAAAAGTATACCGAGGTCAAGACCCTTCCATGTGTCCCAAACACAAGTTGCGTATATCGATGTCACAATGACATGTCAACTTTAACAACAGATAGTGTACACACTATAGGATTTTATGGTGGAAAGTGAGTAAGGTTTCAAAGATTGCGTCACAAGGACAAAAAGGAGGAAGAAAGTAATTGCTAGTTATGTTGCATAGATATAGTTGCTATTTTATATGTCGAGATTTGCAAATTTTATTTATCTATTGTGTAAATGATGAGGTTGGTAGTTTGAGAAGATAATAAACTACTGCAGTATTTGTTCTCATTATATTTTTTTCATTTACACGATAAAGCTGGTTGAGGAAAGTATTGTTTTATGAAAAGTGTTTTTCCCATTAACTTCAGTAACTTCGGAATGTCCACCTCCTTTGGTGTTCCCATCCATTTTCACTATGCCAAAACAAGAGAAAAAAATATGTGTGATTCTATAAATAGTTTTATAATTCAGACACAAGATGATCGAATCTGGCGAAACACATGTTACGCTAAATATACTAACCATGGATAACATGATATACTTATAGCATGTCACTTCTCAGAGACCGGCGTTGAGTGTGAAATGAGTGGGCTAGCCATAAATGATTCGCCAGGGCAAGTGTGGTTCAATTGAAAGTCAATGAAATGGGTGAAGTTCCGGTCTCAACCAGGGAGAGTCAAAGCATATTAGATCGCTGAAGTATGTTTCAGTGGGCAACCAACAAGTACTATCTTGTACGGATAGAGTAGGATCATAATATATTATGACGAAAATGCTTGCACACGCAGCACAAATGATTGTAGTCCTTTCGTCATATGCAATGTATCGGGTCTGGCTAGGATGGTTGAGATAACAACCAATGATAATGCTCCCTCGTAATGTGGAGACACAGATGACACAAACTAGGTATGGCTAAATCAGGCCCGCAAAGAATCCTAGCCAGGTCTAAATCGGGCCCGCAAAGCCCCGTCGGCCACACTGCAGCAGGACAGCACCAACGCTGCCAGCATCCACCCGGCGATCGCGGCTCCCCCGCCTTCTAGAGGCCACGTCAATGACCCTTCCCACAGTCGTCCCACTCAGACCCAGATAGGGCAAGAAGGACCCAGATCTAGGTCGAGCAGGCGCCGCCAGATCGTGCCGCCGCATCACCCTAGCCCCAACAGCGACGCCGCCCTCCAGTAGATCGACCACCACAAAGCCGGCAATCCCCGCCGCCGCCTAGGCGCACCCCGCGGCACCGCACCGCCACGCGCTAGCGCGACGCGAGAGGGGTATTGCTTGTGGCCACCCAGGCCAAGCCCACCGACGGACTCCTGCCACGGTGGCAATGAGGTAGAGCAGGGGAGGGCTCGAGGAGGAGGCGTTAGGTGCACGGCCGGTCACCCGCGGGGACGCGGTCGCGAATGTGATTCAAGATAGTCATATAGGATATTTTCTACGATCTATAGGGTATATTTAGAGAAAGTGAGATCGATGGGCTGGCCTATCAATCAATAATAAACCAACTAGTTGACCGATCAGTCAGTAATTAAGACTTTCAACTCGGAGCATGATGAGGTGAATGTTGGACCGGGCGAATCTACAGCAAGGATCCGCATTGGAGAGAAGAAGCAAGTAGGGCGCCTAAATCCCCACAACCATAAGCAGAGCAACACACAAACAGGACTAATAAATTCCCCACTCGAACAAAAAATTAAGAGCACGCAGTCTCTACCAGGCCATGCAAGCAACAACGACGTAGGATCACTAAACTCTGGCGAGAATTGCAGCAAAGATGAGCTGGGCAATTGCCTTAATCACCTGGAGTCCTGGCCAAATCTCGTGGACAGAGGGAGGCGAAGAGGGCGCTAGCCTAGTGGAGTGAAGGGGCCTCGGATTTATAGAGCTATTGGGGTCGATCGGCTGGTCATTCTCCCTCAAACGGGGGCTTTAGGCTTTATTAGGCGACAGAGAGCTGCTTAGGCGGGGGAGGTATAACCGGGGAAAGCGAAAGGTGAGCGTCAGCATCACCATCGCGCTTGCCTAAGTGCACACATGTGACGTGCCGGCTACTCGCTCACATTAAGAAAAGATATATTGGTATGTTACCAGGAATGAACATAAGTCAGGCTGCATGTACAAAGAACTAGAGCCAAAAAAGTATACTGAGGTCAAGTCCCTTCCATGTATCCCAAACAGAAATTGTGTATATCATTGTCGCATTGACATGTCAACTTTAACAAGTAGTGTACACACTAACATAGTCGCTGCCCTAACCAATCCACGAGACACTACCTTAACATGAGCAATGAGTGACCAGGGCTCGCGCCAGGAGCAACTAGCCTCGGTGGGGAGGCAAGTCCAACCCCTGCACCAATAGCCAACACACGCATGCGACCATCTACCAGCAAGCACTACCGGGAGGGGTGGGTGTCAGCCATCAAATCTGGCCAATCAAGATCCATATGGAGGACCCCTCCCCCCCCCCCCCATAATATCTGGCACCTCCAAGCACTAGGGGATAGCCATTACCCATGGCGCCAAACACCCACCTCCTTTGGCTCCCCGCGACCTGCTGCATGACCGCCGCGGAAACTAGATCCCTCGTTTTCTCGTCGTCTTGGGCACACACCAACCGCCGCCACTGCCACATTGCCCACTCCACTAGCCGACGGCCATGGCATAGCCAGACGCCCGCGACCCTAGTCGCCCTTTGCCCATATGTAGAAAACACACCGGCACTAGATCCCTCTGGTCTAGTCGAGGACGGCCCGCACACAACCACCCGAGAAAAATGACCTCGCAACCGCCGCACCACACCAGAGTTCCAGAGCACCACCACGGCGCCACCAAATAAAGACGTTGCCACCCTGCACACCTGCCATCACGTGGTTGGCCCTTGTGGAAGCACAGAGCTTCCACCTCTATGGCCGTGCCGCACGCCTGCCGTCATGCATTGCATTGTAGATGCACACAGCATCACCATATTCAATAGCAAGGCAAAGAGAAACCAGATCATGCAATAATATTAGAAAAGCTTGTGTTGTCGCATCACCACCAGCAGTATCTAGTGCAGCTAGCAAAGTCTTTTTGGTGCTTGACACAGGACTAGTCACTCAAACAAACACGGTTGTCTGTCAGGGACTTTGTAAATCGAAGATGAAAGGCACAACCTATATACTTGCACACCATCACTTATTCACCGTTGCGACGATGAACCGCACCGCATGGGACAACCATAGGTTTTGCTATTCACCACTCAACCAGAACAGGCAATCGCTATAGAACCCTAAGGTTGGTAAGGAAGGCCACACAAAATTCCAGGAAGAGGAGCAGAGGTCTGGTAACTCTCTGCATATCTAGAAGGTACTTGTCATCCCTGGTCTTGTAAAGCTGGAGAAAAAATAAATTAAAGTTAGAACCAAATAGACAGTACATACAGTATCATGTTGGTGAATTGTAATTTCTAACACCAGCACTTTGCAGCTTTAAAACATGGGAAGTTATTTCTACCAATATGATGAATCCGTCGACAATAGTTGTTGGCAATAGCAGACACATCACTGGTAGAAAAAGAGGCTTCCGTCCAGCCTCATTAGTCGCGAAACTGTAGGAACCGCGACTAATGAAGTCTTTAGTCGCGGTTCGGCAGACGAACCGCGACCAAATGCCTGGGCCCAGGGCGCTCGCGGGCTTTAGTCGCGGTTGGCCAGGCCAACCGCGACTAAAGGTGCCCAAAGGCCTTTAGTCGCGGTTGGCCAGGCCAACCGCGACTAAAGCTCCTCCCCTTTAGTCCCGGTTTGTGGCACGAACCGGAACTAATGGGGTTGAGACCTTTAGTCCCGGTTCGTGCCACGAACCGGTACTAAAGGTCCCATTTTCAAACTCTACCCCCCCCCCCCCCCCCCCGTGGATCGCCTTTTCAGTTTTAGAAAAAATAAAAGAAAATAATGGAAATGTCAAAAAAATAAAAGAAAATAAGTTTCTCATGTGATATGTGGTCTAGTTGTTGGGAAAATTTGCAAATGTGAATTTTGACTTTATTTGCAAAATCTCTCTGAAATTTGTAAAAATGGGCATAACTTTTGCATACTAACTCGGATGAAAAAGTTTTTTATATGAAAAATGATCTACTCGAAAAGTTACAGGGAACCCCGTTAAACATTTTCAAAATCCTCAAAAACCTAATAGAAAAAAAGTTACGGGGCTTTTAAGATCTAGAGTGGAAAAAATTGAAAAGTATTCAAACAGTGGGCAAACTATGGTCAAACAATGGTCAAACTAATTATTCTAGAATATTAGTGTTACTAAATAATTATTTTAATTATTTCAATTTTGGTCAAATCTGGTCAAACTGTGGTCAACTGTGGTCAACTGTGGTCAAACTGTGGTCAAACAATGGTCAAACTAATTATTCAAGAAATATTAGTGTTACTAAATAATTATTGTTTTTTAAAACAATAGTTTCAAACTCAAACAGTGAAATGTGTCACTTCATGCTCAAGCAAAATTCCTGAAGGTTAATAGGATTGACATCTTATTATTGTCAGGAAAACAACAAGTGCAGACTTGGAGCGTGGGAGAATAGAACCCGGAAGTTAAGCGTGCTTGGGCTGATGTAGTGAGAGGGATGGGTGACCGGTTGGGAAGTTAGATGATTTGGAATGATGAGGGGTGATGAGGGGTGGTGATTACAGACTAGAGGTTAAAATAATTTAGAAATTTGAAAATAAAAAAATTTCAAAAAAAAAATTCAATTTTTTTTTCAAAAACCTGTGGCGGCCTTTAGTCGCGGTTAGCCACAAGAACCGGGACTAAAGGGGGGGGGGGTCTTTAGTCGCGGTCCGTAAGAGCCGCGGCTAAAGGGGGGGGGTCTTTAGTCGCGCTTATTTAGTCCCGGTTGCACAGCCGGGACTAAAGGCTGTTGCGAACCGGGACTAAAGGGCTTTTTTCTACCAGTGCATGCAAGACATAATAGTGGTCACTTGGTAACAATTATGAATCAAATATATAGGCTCCAGCAAAATCGTTATTTTATCTAGTGCACTGTGAAGGCGACATTGTGTATAAAAATCCCTTTTTTGGTTATTGCAAAATAATACTTTAGTAGTAGAAGGTGTTGCACACCTGAATTTCAAACTTGATCACAACAGGTAGCCTCCTATTACCATCACCATTATCCATGATGGTAGAGTCTTCAGCAAAGTTGTGGTTGGCATCTAACAACATATCACTGACCTAAGGAAACCTAGGGCACCACCTGCATTTCATGTTGTAGTCCACATTCTTCTTCCAACAGACACTTAATTCCTTAAGTGCCTTTAGAACCTCAATCACTATCGCATGAGGTTGAGCTCGAGACGGCTGGATAAGTGATGCATTAGCTCAACAGCTGAATGTGCAAAACAAAGGAAAGTAAAGTGGACAGTTTCCAAGACCTGGAGCCCAAGAGCCCATTTTCTTTCAATGCAGTAATATGGCCGCAAGCCACTGCCTTAAGAATCATTACTTCCAGGAAGATAATTCCTGGTACATGGGCTTGCCGATTCCGATGGAGTAAACTGATTAAAACTCATATCCTAGAGAACCATCCATTCATAAATTTAATAGTGCTTAAACGTTAGTGCATTAAATAGGTCACAGATGATGCAGATGTGGACTAACCAGTTCTTGTTGATAGTGAGCCCCCAAATAGCCACTAGTAGCCCGGAACCGATTGTCCAAGAGCAAGTAATATGCCACAGTTTCCTGGAAACTTATAGTATAAAGTTAGTTATGAAAATGAATCGAATGAATAATTGATTTTTGTTTGAATATACCTCCTTTTTCAGCCTATAGCATAGCGATTCACACACATGATATTTATCATATCCCAGATTGACAAGATCTTGAAGTGTATCTTCGTCAATCTTCTGAAATGAATATCTATAAAATTGGCATATCATTGCCATTGAAACGGTATTTGAATGCGCGATAATAAATTACTTTTTTGATAAATAAAGAGCAGCATTACATGAATTTGTTGGTTTCCATAAAAAGGTAAACACTTGACAGATCCAACTTAATCTACAAATGTTCTGTCACACCTTTATCTTATTGAACAGTTTGGGAATGTTGTCATCAAAGAATGGAACAACACCACAAAGAAGAGCATAAAGTATAACCCCACAGATCCAAACATCAACCTCGGGTCCAGCATACAATTCACCTGAGATAACCTATGCAGAAACACTCGTTAAAGCTACTAACCTAGACGATATGTGAGAAGAAGCATTAGGATAAGGACTCAAATAATACAAATAATTGAATACCTCTGGTGCAGCATAGTTTGGACTCCCGCAGCTACTCTTCAAAAAATGGCCATCATGAATCACGTTGCTTAACCTAAAGTCAGCAAGTTTCACATTATATTTGGAATCAAGTAATTAGTTTTCCGGATTTAGATCACGATGGACAACCATGTTTGTGTGGCAGTATTCAACACCAGATATAATCTGTTTATCAAAAGTTTAATTGAAAAAACTATTGAGACAGAACCTGAATATGCATTCACACTAGTAGAAAATGGGGCTTCGGTGACAACTCAATATACATGTTAGTCCCGGTTGCATTACGAACTGGGACAAATGTGAGCATTAGTCCCGGTTCGAGCGGCTAAAGGCATTAGTCCCGGTTCAAATGAGACCTTTAGTCCCAGTTTGAGAGACGAACCGGGACTAAAGGGTGCGATGCCCTTTAGTCCCGGTTCGTATCTCAAACCGGGACTAAAGGGGTTCGTGTCTCAAACTCTACCCCCACCCAAGTGTATCGCCATATCAGTTTTGAAAAAAAAACAAAAGAAAATGATAAAAACTTCAAAAAATAAAATCCTTCGAGATGTAGTTATATTACTGCATCTACTAGTTAGGAAAATTTTAAAAAAAATTGGACATGCTTTGCAAAAAAGTGTTATGGAAAAGTAGAACGGCTATAACTTTTGCATACGATGTCGGAAAAAACATATAATATATCAAAATGGTCAGCACGAAAATCCAAATCCGAATTTGACGGTCGTAGGCCGTTTTTCAAATTTCTAGAATCCTCAAATTCTAAAAGAAAAAAGTTATGCTCAAATTTAAGTTTTTTTGGATTTTGGTTAAATCTGGTCAAACTGTGGTCAAACTACTTATTCAAGAAGTATTAGTGTTACTAAATAATTATTTCAGTTTTTTTTATTTTTGGTCAAATCTGGTCAAAGTATGGTCAAACTATTTATTCAAGAAATATTAGTGTTACTAAATAATTATTGTTTTTTAGAGTAATAGTTTCAAACTCAAACAGTGAAAGATGTGACTTCATGCTCATGCTAAACTCCTAAGGGTTAATAGGATTGACATCTTACTATTGTCAAGAAAACAACAAGTGCATACTTGGAAACTAGGGGGAATAGAATTCGGAGGTTAAGCGTGCTCATGCTGGAGCAATGATAGGATGGGTTACCGGCCGGGAAATTAGACGATTTGGAATGATGAGGAGTGATTAGAGAATAGAGATTATATATTAAATTGAGAAATTATGAGGGGTGATTAGATATTAATTATAAAATAATTCAAAATTTTGAAAATTGGGAAAAAAATTCAATTTTTTTACCAACCGGGACTAAAGGTGGAGCTCCAGACAGCGGCCACATGGATGGCCTTTAGTCCCGTTTCGTATTAGATATTAAATTATAAAATAATTCAGAAATTTGAAAATTGAAAATTGGGAAAAAAATCATTTTTTTACCAACCGGGACTAAAGGTGGAGCTCCAGATAGCAGCCACGTGGATGGCCTTTAGTCCCGGTTTGTAACAGAACCGGGACTAAAGAGGGGGGGCTTTAGTACCGGTTTTAGAACCGGTACTAAAGGCCCTCTAGGATCGGGGCTAAAGGCCCGGTTTTACTAGTGTCAGTGAATCACAAAGAACCCTTCAAATTACATATTCCCCTTCAGAAGGGATATACCATCTCTTTATGTTTTAAAGCTCAATTTAATTTACTCACTGAGATTAAGACAATCAAGGCATGAAGAATAAGACGCCATTTAAACAAAAAATGATTTAATTAGTGATACTAAGATAACCAAGGCATGAAAAGATGAAGAGGCCAAATGATACAAAAAGAAACCAAAGAATCGACAAAAACAAACAAGCTTAAATCTAATATTTAGATGCTATAAATTTTTTAATTCAAATTTCGTTTGAAAATTTCAAGCGAAAAAATCGGAGTAGTTTGACATTTTCTGAAAACCATGTTTTTCCAGCCCCTCCCGGAAAAAATGTTATCGAGCAAAAACAATTATCGGTAAAACTTAGTCAACGAATGCAAACCAAGCAAATTGATCGCGATTTGCACAATAAACACATGAGGAAGGTCGACATGGGAAGTTATTTCTACCAATATGATGAATCAGTCGACAATAGTTGTTGGCAATAGCAGACACATGCAAGACATAATAATGGTCACTTGGTAACAATTATGAATCAAATATATAGGCTCCAGCAAAATCGTTATTTTATCTAGTGCACTGTGAAGGCGACATTGTGTATAAAAATCCCTTTTTTGATTATTGCAAAATAATACTTTAGTAGTAGAAGGTGTTGCACACCCGAATTTCAAACTTGATCACAACAGGTAGCCTCCTATTACCATCACCATTATCCATGATGGTAGAGTCTTCAACAAAGCTGTGGTTGGCATCTAACAACATATCACTGAACTAAGGAAACCCAGGGCACCACCTGCATTTCATGTTGTAGTCCACATTCTTCTTCCAACAGACACTTAATTCCGTAAGTGCCTTTAGAACCTCAATCACTATCGCATGAGGTTGAGCTCGAGACGGCTGGATAAGTGATGCATTAGCTCAACGGCTGAATGTGCAAAACAAAGGAAAGTAAAGTGGACAGTTTCCAAGACCTGGAGCCCAAGAGCCCATTTTCTTTCAATGCAGTAATATGGCCGCAAGCCACTGCCTTGAGAATCATTACTTCCAGGAAGATAATTCCTGGTACTTGGGCTTGCCGATTCCGATGGAGTAAACTGATTAAAACTCATATCCTAGAGAACCATCCATTCATAAATTTAATAGTGCTTAAACGTTAGTGCATTAAATAGGTCACAGATGATGCAGATGTGGACTAACCAGTTCTTGTTGATAGTGAGCCCCCAAATAGCCACTAGTAGCCCGGAACCGATTGTCCAAGAGCAAGTAATATGCCACAGTTTCCTGGAAACTTATAGTATAAAGTTAGTTATGAAAATGAATCGAATGAATAACTGATTTTTGTTTGAATATACCTCCTTTTTCAGCCTATAGCATAGCGATTCACACACATGATATTTATCATATCCCAGATTGACAAGATCTTGAAGTGTATCTTCGTCAATCTTCTGAAATGAATATCTATAAAATTGGCATATCATTGCCATTGAAACGGTATTTGAATGCGCGATAATAAATTACTTTTTTGATAAATAAAGAGCAGCATTACATGAATTTGTTGGTTTCCATAAAAAGGTAAACACTTGACAGATCCAACTTAATCTACAAATGTTCTGTCACACCTTTATCTTATTGAACAGTTTGGGAATGTTGTCATCAAAGAATGGAACAACACCACAAAGAAGAGCATAAAGTATAACCCCACAGATCCAAACATCAACCTCGGGTCCAGCATACAATTCACCTGAGATAACCTATGCAGAAACACTCGTTAAAGCTATTAACCTAGACGATATGTGAGAAGAAGCATTAGGATAAAGACTCAAATAATACAAATAATTGAATACCTCTGGTGCAGCATAGTTTGGACTCCCGCAGCTACTCTTCAAAAAATGGCCATCATGAATCACGTTGCTTAACCTAAAGTTAGCAAGTTTCACATTATATTTGGAATCAAGTAATTAGTTTTCCGGATTTAGATCACGATGGACAACCATGTTTGTGTGGCAGTATTCAACACCAGATATAATCTGTTTATCAAAAGTTTAATTGAAAAAACTATTGAGACAGAACCTGAATATGCATTCACACTAGTAGAAAATGGGGCTTCGGTGACAACTCAATATACATGTTAGTCCCGGTTGCATTACGAACTGGGACAAATGTGAGCATTAGTCCCGGTTCGAGCGGCTAAAGGCATTAGTCCCGGTTCAAATGAGACCTTTAGTCCCAGTTTGAGAGACGAACCGGGACTAAAGGGTGCGATGCCCTTTAGTCCCGGTTCGTATCTCAAACCGGGACTAAAGGGGTTCGTGTCTCAAACTCTACCCCCACCCCAGTGTATCGCCATATCAGTTTTGAAAAAAAAACAAAAGAAAATGATAAAAACTTCAAAAAATAAAATCCTTCGAGATGTAGTTATATTACTGCATCTACTAGTTAGGAAAATTTTAAAAAAAATTGGACATGCTTTGCAAAAAAGTGTTATGGAAAAGTAGAACGGCTATAACTTTTGCATACGATGTCGGAAAAAACATATAATATATCAAAATGGTCAGCACGAAAATCCAAATCCGAATTTGACGGTCGTAGGCCGTTTTTCAAATTTCTAGAATCCTCAAATTCTAAAAGAAAAAAGTTATGCTCAAATTTAAGTTTTTTTGGATTTTGGTTAAATCTGGTCAAATTGTGGTCAAACTACTTATTCAAGAAGTATTAGTGTTACTAAATAATTATTTCAGTTTTTTTTATTTTTGGTCAAATCTGGTCAAAGTATGGTCAAACTATTTATTCAAGAAATATTAGTGTTACTAAATAATTATTGTTTTTTAGAGTAATAGTTTCAAACTCAAACAGTGAAAGATGTGACTTCATGCTCATGCTAAACTCCTGAGGGTTAATAGGATTGACATCTTACTATTGTCAAGAAAACAACAAGTGCATACTTGGAAACTAGGGGGAATAGAATTCGGAGGTTAAGCGTGCTCATGCTGGAGCAATGATAGGATGGGTTACCGGCCGGGAAATTAGACGATTTGGAATGATGAGGGGTGATTAGAGAATAGAGATTATATATTAAATTGAGAAATTATGAGGGGTGATTAGATATTAATTATAAAATAATTCAAAATTTTGAAAATTGGGAAAAAAATTCAATTTTTTTACCAACCGGGACTAAAGGTGGAGCTCCAGACAGCGGCCACATGGATGGCCTTTAGTCCCGTTTCGTATTAGATATTAAATTATAAAATAATTCAGAAATTTGAAAATTGAAAATTGGGAAAAAAATCATTTTTTTACCAACCGGGACTAAAGGTGGAGCTCCAGATAGCAGCCACGTGGATGGCCTTTAGTCCCGGTTTGTAACAGAACCGGGACTAAAGAGGGGGGCTTTAGTACCGGTTTTAGAACCGGTACTAAAGGCCCTCTAGGATCGGGGCTAAAGGCCCGGTTTTACTAGTGTCAGTGAATCACAAAGAACCCTTCAAATTACATATTCCCCTTCAGAAGGGATATACCATCTCTTTATGTTTTAAAGCTCAATTTAATTTACTCACTGAGATTAAGACAATCAAGGCATGAAGAATAAGACGCCATTTAAACAAAAAAATGATTTAATTAGTGATACTAAGATAACCAAGGCATGAAAAGATGAAGAGGCCAAATGATACAAAAAGAAACCAAAGAATCGACAAAAACAAACAAGCTTAAATCTAATATTTAGATGCTATAAATTTTTTAATTCAAATTTCGTTTGAAAATTTCAAGCGAAAAAATCGGAGTAGTTTGACATTTTCTGAAAACCATGTTTTTCCAGCCCCTCCCGGAAAAAATGTTATCGAGCAAAAACAATTATCGGTAAAACTTAGTCAACGAATGCAAACCAAGCAAATTGATCGCGATTTGCACAATAAACACATGAGGAAGGTCGACATGGGAAGTTATTTCTACCAATATGATGAATCAGTCGACAATAGTTGTTGGCAATAGCAGACACATGCAAGACATAATAATGGTCACTTGGTAACAATTATGAATCAAATATATAGGCTCCAGCAAAATCGTTATTTTATCTAGTGCACTGTGAAGGCGACATTGTGTATAAAAATCCCTTTTTTGATTATTGCAAAATAATACTTTAGTAGTAGAAGGTGTTGCACACCCGAATTTCAAACTTGATCACAACAGGTAGCCTCCTATTACCATCACCATTATCCATGATGGTAGAGTCTTCAACAAAGCTGTGGTTGGCATCTAACAACATATCACTGAACTAAGGAAACCCAGGGCACCACCTGCATTTCATGTTGTAGTCCACATTCTTCTTCCAACAGACACTTAATTCCGTAAGTGCCTTTAGAACCTCAATCACTATCGCATGAGGTTGAGCTCGAGACGGCTGGATAAGTGATGCATTAGCTCAACGGCTGAATGTGCAAAACAAAGGAAAGTAAAGTGGACAGTTTCCAAGACCTGGAGCCCAAGAGCCCATTTTCTTTCAATGCAGTAATATGGCCGCAAGCCACTGCCTTGAGAATCATTACTTCCAGGAAGATAATTCCTGGTACTTGGGCTTGCCGATTCCGATGGAGTAAACTGATTAAAACTCATATCCTAGAGAACCATCCATTCATAAATTTAATAGTGCTTAAACGTTAGTGCATTAAATAGGTCACAGATGATGCAGATGTGGACTAACCAGTTCTTGTTGATAGTGAGCCCCCAAATAGCCACTAGTAGCCCGGAACCGATTGTCCAAGAGCAAGTAATATGCCACAGTTTCCTGGAAACTTATAGTATAAAGTTAGTTATGAAAATGAATCGAATGAATAACTGATTTTTGTTTGAATATACCTCCTTTTTCAGCCTATAGCATAGCGATTCACACACATGATATTTATCATATCCCAGATTGACAAGATCTTGAAGTGTATCTTCGTCAATCTTCTGAAATGAATATCTATAAAATTGGCATATCATTGCCATTGAAACGGTATTTGAATGCGCGATAATAAATTACTTTTTTGATAAATAAAGAGCAGCATTACATGAATTTGTTGGTTTCCATAAAAAGGTAAACACTTGACAGATCCAACTTAATCTACAAATGTTCTGTCACACCTTTATCTTATTGAACAGTTTGGGAATGTTGTCATCAAAGAATGGAACAACACCACAAAGAAGAGCATAAAGTATAACCCCACAGATCCAAACATCAACCTCGGGTCCAGCATACAATTCACCTGAGATAACCTATGCAGAAACACTCGTTAAAGCTATTAACCTAGACGATATGTGAGAAGAAGCATTAGGATAAGGACTCAAATAATACAAATAATTGAATACCTCTGGTGCAGCATAGTTTGGACTCCCGCAGCTACTCTTCAAAAAATGGCCATCATGAATCACGTTGCTTAACCTAAAGTCAGCAAGTTTCACATTATATTTGGAATCAAGTAATTAGTTTTCCGGATTTAGATCACGATGGACAACCATGTTTGTGTGGCAGTATTCAACACCAGATATAATCTGTTTATCAAAAGTTTAATTGAAAAAACTATTGAGACAGAACCTGAATATGCATTCACACTAGTAGAAAATGGGGCTTCGGTGACAACTCAATATACATGTTAGTCCCGGTTGCATTACGAACTGGGACAAATGTGAGCATTAGTACCGGTTCGAGCGGCTAAAGGCATTAGTCCCGGTTCAAATGAGACCTTTAGTCCCAGTTTGAGAGACGAACCGGGACTAAAGGGTGCGATGCCCTTTAGTCCCGGTTCGTATCTCAAACCGGGACTAAAGGGGTTCGTGTCTCAAACTCTACCCCCACCCCAGTGTATCGCCATATCAGTTTTGAAAAAAAACAAAAGAAAATGATAAAAACTTCAAAAAATAAAATCCTTCGAGATGTAGTTATATTACTGCATCTACTACTTAGGAAAATTTTAAAAAAAAATTGGACATGCTTTGCAAAAAAGTGTTATGGAAAAGTAGAACGGCTATAACTTTTGCATACGATGTCGGAAAAAACATATAATATATCAAAATGGTCAGCACGAAAATCCAAATCCGAATTTGACGGTCGTAGGCCGTTTTTCAAATTTCTAGAATCCTCAAATTCTAAAAGAAAAAAGTTATGCTCAAATTTAAGTTTTTTTGGATTTTGGTTAAATCTGGTCAAACGAGGAAGGCGCGAGGCAGTGGGCGCGCCCATCCACCCTGGGCGTGCCCTCCACCCTCATGGGCCCCTCGTGGCTCCCCTGATGTATTTCTTCCACCTATATATATCCATATACCCTAAAACAATCGAACACGATGATAGATCGGGAGTTCCGCTGCCAGATGCCTCCGTAGCCACCGAAAACCAATCTAGACCCGTTCCGGCACCCTGTCGGAGGGGGAATCCCTCTCCGGTGACCATCGTCATCATCCTGGTGCTCTCCATGACGAGGAGGGAGTAGTTCTCCCTCAGGGCTGAGGGTATGTACCATTATCTATGTGTTTGATCTCTCTCTCTCTCTCTCTCTCTCTCTCTCTCGTGTTCTTGAGGTGGTACGATCTTGATGTATCGCGAGCTTTGCTATTATAGTTGGATCTTATGATGTTTCTCCCCCTCTACTCTCTTGTAATGGATTGAATTTTCCCTTTGAAGTTATCTTATCGGATTGAGTCTTTAAGGATTTGAGAACACTTGATGTATATCTTGAGTGGGATACCCGTGGTGACAATGGGGTATTCTATTGATCCACTTGATGTATGTTTTGGTGATCAACTTGCGGGTTCCGCCCATGAACCTATGTATAAGGGTTGGCACACGTATTCGTCTTGACTCTCCGGTAGAATCTTTGGGGCACTCTTTGAAGTACTTTGTGTTGGTTTGAATAGATGAATCTGAGATTGTGTGATGCATATCGTATAATCATACCCACAGATACTTGAGGTGACATTGGAGTATCTAGGTGACATTAGGGTTTTGGTTGATTTGTATCTTAAGGTGTTATTCTAGTATGAACTCTAGGATAGATTGAACGGAAAGAATAGCTTCGTGTTATTTTACTATGGACTCTTGAACAGATCGATCAGAAAGGATAACTTTGAGGTGGTTTCATACCCTACCACAATCTTTTCGTTTATTCTCCGCTATTAGTGACTTTGGAGTGACTCTTTGTTGCATGTTGAGGGATAGTTATATGATCCAATTATGTTATTATTGTTGAGAGAACTTGCACTAGTGAAAGTATGAACCCTAGGCCTTGTTTCAACGCATTGCAATACCGTTTGTGCTCACTTTTATCATTAGTTACCTTGTTTTTTTATATTTTCAGATTACAAATACCCATATCTATCATCCATATTGCACTTGTGTCACCATCTCTTCGCTGAACTAGTGCACCTATACAATTCACCATGGTATTGAGTGTGCTGGGGACACAAGAGACTCTTTGTTATTTGGTTGCAGGGTTGCTTGAGAGATACCATCTTCATCCTACGCCTCCTACGGATTGATAAACCTTAGGTCATCCACTTGAGGGAAATTTGCTATTGTCCTACAAACCTCTGCACTTGGAGGCCCAACAACGTCTACAAGAAGAAGGTTGTGTAGTAGACATCAAGCTCTTTTCTGGCACCGTTGCTGGGGAGGTTAGCGCTTGAAGGTATATCTTTAGATGTTGCAATTGAATCTTTTAGTTTCTTGTTTTATCACTAGTTTAGTCTATAAAAGAAAACAAAAAATGGAATTAAGTTTGCCTCATACGCTTCATCCTTTTAATATCTTTCGTGAGTATGGTGGAAAGGAAAATTGTGCCAAAGTGTTAGAAGACGAATGCATTAAAATGTTTGGCACTATATCTTTGAACGATGAGCATGATTGCAATGTCGTTAGTATGAACTCCTTGAATATCCATAGTACTAATGATGATTGCACTAGTTATGATGAAAATGTCTCCTATAAACATGTCAATTTTTGTGGAGTGCATTGGGTTTGCAAGTACACACCAAATAGGGAAGATAGATATTGCAAGAGACATAACCATTTAGAAACTAAATTGTTCCAAGAAAGGCTAGATGTTTGTGCTGAAAATTTAAATTTTCTTGGCCGTACTTGTGAACTTTGCAATGAACGTGGTCATTTAACCATCCGAATCAAATTGTTTCATGATCTAATCGTTTACAAAAATTGTGATGACTTGATTTCTCTTGCACATCATAATGAACATAGTTTGCTTATGGGTTATGAAGAAATGAAACGTATAACTATCTATCTTCCAGTATTTGCCCGTGATAAACTTCTTGGTTTTGATCTAGAGGAAATTTATATGTATTGTGCGGTGAATTGTATTGAAAGTCCTTATATTGCCAATTACATAAAGAAAAGAAAACAAATAGAAGATGAAGAGAATACTAATGAAAGTGAAGAGACTTCCCAATATCTTCCTATTATTTCTTATGATGAATCAGGTAACGAGGAGGAGCCTTCTATTCAACCAATCTCATTAATAAGGAGCTCCAAAGAGAGGGTTGAACCCACACATGAGGTGAAGAAGAAAAAGGAAATACGGAGAAGCAAAGGTAAAAAGGTGTCTCTCCCAAATGATGTTGCTCCTATTACTCCTTGTGATGATAATAATTGCTATACTATTGGTGCTATCCATACTATTAATGATGAAAGTGATTATACTTATGATATGAAAAGCCCAAGTTTGGGGATGCTATGTTTGATGAAGATGATGTTTTTGAGAAAATATTTGCTGCAATTAATGTTAGTCCCAAGCTTGGGGAAGCTATGTTTAATGAAGATGATATTTGTAGTCTCCCAAGTTTTCATATGCAAATTTATTATGATGATAGCATGCCTCCTACTTCTGATGATTATATTGATGAAAGTGGGTTTGGAAGAGTGTCAACTTTAGGAAGTAATGATCCCACTATTTTGGAGGATGTTGAATCTTATTATGATAATTATGAAAGTGGATTTGGAGAGGTCATGACTTTATTTAGTGATGATTCCACTATCTTGGTAGAGGTTTCAATCGATTATGATGAGAACAAAGTTGCTACTTATGATAATTATTGTGATGATACATATGCTATAAAAAGTAGTGATGATTATATTTATAAAACTTTTCATGATTATGATTACCCTTTTTTGAACATTACTCTTTTAATGTGGAAACAATTTATAGTATTCGAGTCTCTTATGATACTCCCACTATTCCGAATGAGAAGAATTTTGCTTCTGTGGAGAGTAATAAAATTTATATGCTTGTAGATCATGAAAATAATGCTTTAGGTGCTGGTTATATTGTTGAATTCATTCATGATGCTACTGAAAATTATTATGAGGGAGGAATATATACTTGTAGGAATTGCAATAATATAAAGTTTCCTCTCTATGTGCTTAAAGTTATGAAGTTATGCTTGTTCTACCTTCCTATGCAAGTTGATTATTGTTCCCACAAGTTGTTTGCTCACAAAATCCCTATGCATAGGAAGTGGGTTAGATTTAAATGTGCTAGTCATATTCTTCATGATGCTCTCTTTATATTTCAATTCTTATCTTTTATGTGAGCATCATTGAAATCATCATGCCTAGCTAGGGGCGTTAAATGACAGTGCTTTTTGGGAGGCAACCCAATTTTTTTCCTTGCTTTTTGCTCCTGTTTAGCAATAAATAATTTATCTAGCCTCTGTTATGATTGATTTTTTATGTTTTAATTAGTGTTTGTGCCAAGTAGAACCGTTGGGAAAACTTGGGGAAAGTCTTTTTGATCTTGCTGTAAAAAAACAGAAACTTTAGCGCTCACGAGAATTGCTGCCATTTTTATTTGGAAAGTGATATTTAGTTAATTATTTTTGCAGATGATTAATAGATAAATTCCTCACGTACAGGAATTTATTTTAGAATTTTTGGGGTTCCATAAGTTTGCGTTAGGTACAGATTACTACAGACTGTTCTGTTTTTGACGGATTCTGTTTTTGACAGATTCTGTTTGTAATGTGTTGTTTACTCATTTTGATGAATCCATGGCTAGTAAAAGAGTTTATAAACCATAGAGAAGTTGGAATACAGTTGTTTTAACATCAATATAAATAAAGAATGAGTTCATTACAGTAATTTTAAGTGGTGTTTTTTTTCTTTCGCTAACGGAGCTTACGAGTTTTCTGTTAAGTTTTGTGTTGTGAAGTTTTCAAGTTTTGGGTAAAGATTCGATGGACTATGGAATAAGGAGTGGCAAGAGCCTAAGCTTGGGGATGCCCCGGAAGTCATCCCTCTTTCGTCTTCGTTCATCGGTAACTTTACTTGGAGCTATATTTTTATTCATCACATGATATGTGTTTTGCTTGGAGCGTCATTTTATTTTCTTTTGTTTTGCTTGCTGTTTGAATAAAATACCAAGATCTGAAATTATTAAATGTTAGAGAGTCTTCACATAGTTGCATAATTATTCGACTACTCATTGATCTTAACTTACATCTTTCGGAGTAGTTTGTCATTTGCTCTAGTGCTTCACTTATATCTTTTTAGAGCACGGTGGTTGTTTTATTTTGAGGAAATAGATGAACTCTCATGCTTCACTTATATCATTTTGAGAGTCTCTAAACAGCATGGTAGTTTGCTTTGGTTATGAATTTATTCCTAATATGATGGGCATCTAAGATGGATATAATAAAAACTTTCATATAAAGTGCATTGAATACTATGAGAAGTTTCATACTTGATGATTGTTCTGAGATATGGAGATGGTGATATTAGAGTCATGCTAGTTGAGTAGTTGTGAATTTGAGAAATACTTGTGTTGAAGTTTGTGATTACCATAGCATGCATGTATGGTGAACCATTATGTGATGAAGTCGGAGCATGATTTATTTATTGATTGTCTTCCTTATGAGTGGCGGTCGGGGACGAGCGATGGTCTTTTCCTACCAATCTATCCCCCTAGGAGCATGCGCGTAGTACTTTGTTTCGATAACTAATAGATTTTTGCAATAAGTATATGAGTTCTTTATGACTAATGTTGAGTCCATGGATTATACGCACTGTCACCCTTCCACCATTGCTAGCCTCTCTAGTACCACGCACCTTTCGTCGGTATCATACACCCACCATATACCTTCCTCAAAACAGCCACCATACCTACCTATCATGGCATTTCCATAGCCATTCCGAGATATATTGCCATGCAACTTTTCACCGTTCCATTATTATGACACGCTTCATCATTGTCATATTGCTTTGCATGATCATGTAATTGACATCGTATTTGTGGCAAAGCCACCGTTCATAATTCTTCCATACATGTCACTCTTGAGTCATTGCACATCCCGGTACACCGCCGGAGGCATTCATATAGAGTCATATTTTGTTCTAAGTATCGAGTTGTAATTCTTGACTTGTAAGTAAATAAAAGTGTGATGATCATCATTATTAGAGCATTGTCCCATGTGAGGAAAGGATGATCGAGACTATGATTCCCCCATAAGTCGGGATGAGACTCCGGACGAAAAATAAAAAAGAGAGAAAAAAAGAGGCCATAAAAAAGAGAAAGGGCCCAAATAAAAAATAAAAAATAAAAAATGAGAGAAAAATAGAGAAGGGGCAATGCTAATATCCTTTTACCACACTTTTGCTTCAAAGTAGCACCATGATCTTCATGATAGAGAGTCTCCTATGTTGTCACTTTCATATACTAGTGGGAATCTTTCATTATAGAACTTGGCTTGTATATTCCAATGATGGGCTTCCTCAAAATGCCCTAGGTCTTCGTGAGCAAGCGAGTTGGATGCACACCCACTTAGTTTCTTTTGTTGAGCTTTCATATACTTATAGCTCTAGTGTATCCGTTGAATGGCAATCCCTACTCACGCACATTGATAACTATTGATTGGTATCTCCATAGTCTGTTGATACGCCTAGTTAATGTGAGACTATCTTCTCCTTTTTGTCTTCTCCACAACCACCATTCTATTGCACCTATAGTGCTATGTCCATGGCTCACGCTCATGTATTGCGTGAAGATTGAAAAATTTTGAGAACATCAAAAGTATGAAACAATTGCTTGGCTTGTCATCGGGGTCGTGCATGATTTAAATACGTTGTGTGGTGAAGATGGAGCATAGCCAGACTATATGATTTTGTAGGGATAGCTTTCTTTGGCCATGTTATTTTGAGAAGACATGATTTCTTTGTTAGTATGCTTGAAGTATTATTATTTTTATGTCAATATTAAACCTTTGTCTTGAATCTTATGGGTCTGAATATTCTTGCCACAATAAAGAGAATTACATGGATAAATATGTTAGGTAGCATTCCACATCAAAAATTCTGTTTTTATCATTTACCTACTCGAGGACGAGCAGGAATTAAGCTTGGGGATGCTGATATGTCTCCAACGTATCTATAATTTTTTATTGTTCCATGCTATTATATTATCAACCTTGGATGTTTTATATGCATTTATATGCTATTTTATATGATTTTTGGGACTAACCTATTAACCTAGATCCCAATGCCAGTTTCTGTTTTTTCCGTGTTTTAGAGTATCGCAGAAAAGGATAATCAAAGGGAGTCCAATTGACCTGAAACTTCACGAAACTTATTTTTGGAGTAGAAGCAATCCAGAAGACTTGGGGTGTACGTAAGGGAAGCAACGAGGAAGGCGCGAGGAAGGGGGGGGCGCCCACCCCCCTGGGCATGCCCTCCACCCTTGTGGGCCCCTCGTGGCTCCCCTGATGTATTTCTTCCGCCTATATGTATCCATATACCCTAAAACTATCGAAGACGACGATAGATCGGGAGTTCCGCCGCCAGAAGCCTTCGTAGCCACCGAAACCAATCTAGACCCGTTCTGACACCCTGCCGGAGGGGGAATCCCTCTCCGGTAGCCATCTTCATCATGCCGGTGCTCTCCATGATGAGGAGGGAGTAGTTCTCCCTTGGGGCTGAGGGTATGTACCAGTAGCTATGTGTTTGATCTCTCTCTCTCTCTCGTGTTCTTGAGGTGGTACGATCTTGATATATCGCGAGCTTTGCTATTATAGTTTGATCTTATGATGTTTCTCCCCCTCTACTCTCTTGTAATGGATTGAGTATTCTCTTTGAAGTTATCTTATCGGATTGGGTCTTTAAGGATTTGATAACACTTGATGTATGTCTTGCATGTGATACCCATGGTGACAATGGGGTATTCTATTGATCCACTTGATGTATGTTTTGGTGATCAACTTGCGGGTTCCGCCCATGAACCTATGCATAGGGGTTGGCACACGTTTTCGTCTTGACTCTTCGGTAGAATCTTTGGGGCACTCTTTGAAGTACTTTGTGTTGGTTTGAATAGATGAATCTGAGATTGTGTGATGCATATCGTATAATCATGCCCATGGATACTTGAGGTGACATTGGAGTATCTAGTTGACATTAGGGTTTTGGTTGATTTGTGTCTTAAGGTGTTATTCTAGTACGAACTCTAGGATAGATTGAACGGAAAGAATAGCTTCGTATTATTTTACTACAGACTCTTGAATAGATCGATCAGAAAGGATAACTTTGAGGTGGTTTCGTACCCTACGATAATCTCTTCATTTTTCTCCGCTATTAGTGACTTTGGAGTGACTCTTTGTTGCATGTTGAGGGATAGTTATATGATCCAATTATGTTATTATTGTTGAGATAACTTGCACTAGTGAAAGTATGAACCCTAGGCGTTGTTTCAACGCATTGCAATACCGTTTGTGCTCACTTTTATCATTAGTTACCTTGCTGTTTTTATATTTTCAGATTACAAATACCCATAACTATCATCCATATTGCACTTGTATCACCATCCCATCGCCGAACTAGTGCACCTATACAATTTACCATTGTATTGGGTGTGTTGGGGACACAAGAGACTCTTTGTTATTTGGTTGCAGGGTTGCTTGAGAGAGACCATCTTCATCCTACGCCTCCTACGGATTGATAAACCTTAGGTCATCCACTTGAGGGAAATTTGCTACTGTCCTACAAACCTCTGCACTTGGAGGCCCAACAACGTCTACAAGAAGAAGGTTGTGTAGTAGACATCAGTAGTTGGAGAAGGTAATAAACTATCTCTATATCTATTCTCGTTATAATTTTTCATTTACAGGATAAAGCTGGTTGAGGAAAGTATTGTTTTATGAAAAGTGTTTTCCCATTAACTTCAGTAACTTCAGAATGTCCACCTCCTCTGGTGTTCCCATTCATTTTCACTATGCCAAAACAAGAGAAACGATATATGTGATTTAGTAAACTGTTTTATAGTTCATACAAAAGTTGATCTAAACTGGCGAAAGGCGAGTTACGCTGAAAATACTGATCATGAATCACAGGAAATATTTACATCTCACTTCTTAGAGACCGGCGTTGAGTTTGAAATGAGTGGGCTGGGCATAAATGACTAGGCAGGGCAAGTCTCGTTCAATTAAAGGTTAACGAAAATGGGTGAAGTTCCCTTCTCAACTAGGGAGAGGCAAAGCATATTCGATCGCCGAAGTATGGTTCAGTGGGCAACCAACAAGTACTATGTTGTATGGATCGAGTAGGATCATAATATATTACCATGAAAATTCGTGCACGCGTAGCACGAATGACTATAGTCCTTTCCTCATGTGCAATGTATCAGGTCTGTTAAGGATGGTTGAGAGGCGGCCTCAAATTGAGAGAGCTTTTGGGGTCGATCGGCTAGTTGTTCTCCCTCCGAAGGGGGCTTTAGGATTTATTAGGCGACAGAGAGCTCCTTAGGCAGGGGAGGCGTAACCAGGGAAAGGGAAAGGTGAGCGTAAGCATCACCATCGCGCTTGCCTATGTGTGCACGTGTGACGTGCCGGCCACTTTCTCACATTAAGAAACGATATATTGGCATGGAACTAGAGCCAAAAAATATATCGAGTTCAAGTCCCTTCCATGTGTCCCAACAGAAGCTGAGTATACCGGTGTCGCATTGACATGTCAACTTTAACAACAGGTAGTGTACACACTATAGGATTTTGTGGTGGAAAAGTGAGGAAGGTTTCAAAGAATTGCATCACAAGCACAAAAAGGAGGAAGAAAGTAAGTGCTAGTTATATTCCATAGATATAGTTGCTATTTTATATGTGGAGATTTGGAAATTTTATTGATCTATTGTCTAAATGATGTGGTTGGTAGTTTGAGAAGGTAAGAAACTATTACTATATCTATTCTTGTTATATTTTTTCATTTACACGATAAAGCTGGTTGAGGAAAGTACTGTTTTATGAAAAGTGTTTTTCCCATTAACTTCAGTATCTTTAGAATGTCCACCTCCTCTGGTGTTCCCATTCATTTTCACTATGCCAAAATAAGAGAAACGATATATGTCATTTAGTAAACAGTTTTATAGTTCATACAAAAGTTGATCGAAACTGGACAAAGGAGAGTTACGCTGAAAATACTGATCATGAATAACATGAAATATTTACATCTCACTTCTTATAGACCGGTGTTGAGTTTGAAATGAGTGGGCTGGGCATAAATGACTAGGCAGGGCAAATCTTGTTCAATTAAAGGTCAACAAAAATGGGTGAAGTTCCCTTCTCAACTAGGGAGAGGCAAAGCATATTCGATCGTCGAAGTATGGTTTACTGGGCAACCAACAAGTACTATCTTGCATTGATCAAGTAGGATCATAATATATTACCATGAAAAGTCATGCACACATAGCACGAATGACTATAGTCCTTTCCTCGTGTGCAATGTATCAGGTCTGTTAAGGATGGTTGAGATAACAACTACTGATAATGCTCCTTCATACTTTGGATGCCGGCCTTGGTTCAAAGACACAAATGACACATACTAGCCAAGGCTAAATCGGGCCCGCAAAGAATCCTAGCTAGGGCTAAATCAGGCACGCATAGCCCCGCCGACCACACTGCAGCAAGGCAGCACCAGCGCCGTCGACCAACTCAGACCCGGATGGGGCCCAAAGGGCCATGATCTGAGCCGAGCGGGCGCCTCCAGATCGCGCCTTCGCATCATCCCACCGCCAACGGCGGCGCCGCCCCCGCAGTAGATCGCCCGCCACAACACCGAAGAGCCCTGCCGCCTCCTAGGAGCACCCCGCGGCGCCACACTGCCCCGCACCAGCATGATCCGAGCGAGTAATGGCCAGCGGCCGCCTGGGCCAGGCCTGGCGCCAATCACCAACCAAGGTGGTGGGCTTGAGGAGGAGGCGTCGGAGGCGCGGCCAGTCGCCAGCAGGGGCAACGCGATCGTGACTAAGATTCAAGATAGTCCTATAGGATGTTTTCTACCATATATAGAGTAAATGTGGAGAAAGTCAGATCGATCGGCTGGCCTATCAATCAATGATAAACCAACTAGTTAACCAATCAGTTAGTAATCAAGACTTTCAACTCAGTGCATGATGAGGTTAATGTTGATCCGGGCGGATCTATGGCAAAGATCCCCATTGGAGGGAAGAAGCAAGCAAGGCACCTAAATCCCCAGAAGCATAAGCAGAGCAACACACAAACTGGACTAATAAATTCCACACTCGAACAAAAATTAAGAGCACGCAACTCTCTACCAGGCCATGCGAGCAACGACGAAGTAGAATCACTAAACTCCGGCTAGAATTGCAGCAAAGATGAGCTAGGCGATTGCCTTAATTACCTAGAGTCTAGGCCAAATCCCATGGCCAGAGGGAGGCGACGAGAGCGCCGACCAAGTGGACTGGAGGCGGCCTCAAATTGAGAGAGCTTTTGGGGTTGATCTGCGAGTCGTTCTCACTACGACGGGGGTTTTAGGCTTTATTAGGCGACAGATAGCTGCTTAGCTGGGGGAGGCGTAACCAGGGAAAGGGAAAGGTGAGTGTCAGCATCGCCATCACGCATGGCTAAGTGCGCATGTGTGACGTGCAGGGCGCTCGCTCACATTAAGAAAAGATATATTGGCATGTTATTAAGAATGAACATTAGTCAGTTTGCACGTACAAAGAACTAGAGCCAAACAAGTATTCCGAGGTCAAGTCGCTTCCATGTGTTCCAAACACAAGTTGCGTGGTGTCGCATTGACATATCAACTTTAACAACAGATGGTGTACACACTATAGGATTTTGTGGTGGAAAGTGAGTAAGGTTTCAAAGATTGCATCACAAGGACAAAAAGAGGAAGAAAGTAATTGCTAGTTATATTGCACAGATATAATTGTTGGTAGTTTGAGATGGTAACAAACTATTACAATATCTGTTCTCATTATAATTTTCATTTACATGATAAAGCTGGTTGAGAAAAGTATTGTTTTACGAAAAGTTTTTTTCCCATTAACTTCAGTAAGTTCAGAGTGTCCACCTCCTCTGGTGTTCCCATCCATTTTCACTATGCCAAAACAAGAGAAACAATATATGTTATTCAGTAAACAGTTCTATAGTTCACACACAAGTTGATCGAAACTGGCGAAATACAAGTTTTGCTGAATATACTCATCATGAATAACATGCAATATTTACAGCATGTCACTTCTTAGAGACCGGCGTTGAGTGTGAAATGAGTGGGCTGGCAATAAATGATTGGCCACGACAAGTGTGGTTCAATTAAAGTTCAGCGAAATGAGTGAAGTTCCCTTCTCAACTAGGGAGAGGCAAAGCATATTCGATCACCGAATTATGGTTCAGTGGGGAACCAACAAGTACTATCTTGTATGGATCTAGTAAGATCATAATATATTACCATAAAAATGCTTGCACGCGGCGTCGTCCGCTGGGCGACTCGGGCGGATTTGATCCAGTTTTTGCGGTGGCCCTCTCTCTGCATCCTCTCCTCGCCGCCGCCGGCCGCCGCCGTCGGGCTTGCCCGTGCGGACTCACGGCGGCGGCGGGGCTCCGTCCCGTGGCGTTGTGGCGGTGTCTTGGCGACGTGCGTGTAGCGGCTGGACGCCGTGATGGTGGAGGTAGCAGCGAGGACATGGGATCGTGGTTGGGCGACAGTGCACGTCTTCCCTTCCGTGATGGCACTGGCGCATCAACAGGCTGAGGTACCGGAGGCGCAACCACTATGAGTTCTAGCTCCTGTGGCACCTTTCTGGCGCAAGGGCACAATGGGTTAAGACGGTGGCCAAAGGTTGCGACCATCGTCCAGGTTCCCCGTCGGGAGGTGGCGTCCATGGAGCTCTCCGCTCCACTTCGACGCAAGGATGGTGGCGCCCTCTGATCTGACCATATGCTACTGGCTGAAACTGCCCTAGACCTAGAGGTTGTGGCAGCAGCCGGATGACATCGTCTTCTGGGTTTCGACCTTCTGATCCAGCGACAATGGTTATTTCCTGTGTGGCATGCTTCGCGGTCTGCGTCGACGTTGAGGCCGGGGAACTAGTGGCAGTGTGTGGTGTTGTCGTCTGATACAGATCAACCATTGGCTGCCACTTGTGAGGACCACATGGACCTCCGAAGCGTCCTGAACACAGGATTTTGGGGGTGTCGGTATCCTTTCTCCCGGACAAATACTTCGTCGTGTTGTGGCGAGCAGCCCTGCCACGGCTCGTCAGCCCGCCATCAGGACCGTGTGTGTATACTGCTACTTGGATCGTGGTAAGTGGAGGAGACAACATAGGATGACTTCTTGTTGGTGGTCTCGAGCTCCGTGGTGAAAACCCTAGGTATTATCATTTTTTTATACCTGGCAATGGCGGCTTTCTATGTGTCGTAACCTTGATGAAGGCATTGCTCGGAGTTTTCTCGGACTTGATCTTCAAGGTGAAAACCCACGATCTAATCTTCGATGGTCGGATTAGGCGACGGCGGCACTTGCACATCGTTCTTTTCCTGAAGACGTGGCTTTTGAAGAACCTTCTTCGTAGTCCTTGTGCTGTCAAGAGATGATTGGAGCCGATGGCCACTGTTGTATGTCGTCAATCATTGTTTTCATCACTTTCGGGTTTTTTTTCCTTTTCCCCTTCGTCTAGGCATAGCTTTGGTCTTGAATGACTTTGCTATTTGCTGATGTGATACTTTGCGTGTGTGTGTTATTGTTGGCTGTGTGCATCCTATTTATGCAGAGGTCGGGTGTGTACTCATTACAATTGTATCGCTTGATGCTGATTTTGAGTCAATAAAAAACACCCTTTGTCGAAAAAAATGGTTGCACGCATACCACGAATGACGGTAGTCGTTTCCTCGTATGCAATGTATCGGGTCTTGTAAGGATGGTTGAGATAACAACCACTGATAATGCTCCCTCATACTTTAGATGCCCGGCCTTGGTGCGAAGACACAGATGACACATACTAGCCATGGCTAAATCGGGCCCGCAAAGAATCCTAGCCAGGTCTATATCGGGCCCGCAAAGCCCCGTCGGCCACACTGCAGCAGGGCAGCACCAGCGCTGCCAGCATCCACCCGTCGATCACGGCTCCCCCACCTTCCATAAGCCACGTCGACATCCGCCCCTTCCGTTGGCCCACCACTAGTAGAAAACAGGGCTTTGGTCCAGGTCGGGTCAGCCCATTAGTCCCGGTTCAGTCCAGAACCGGGACCAATGTGGGCATTGGTCCCGGTTCGTGAGCCCAGGGGTCCGGCCGGGCCACGTGGGCCATTGGTCCCGGTTCATCTGGACCTTTTGGTCCCGGTTGGTGGGATGAACCGGGACCAATGGGCCTCGCTCCTGGCCCACCACCATTGGTCCCGGTTGGTGGCTTGAACCGGGACCAAATGCTCCCCTTTAGTCCCAGCTCATGTCACCAACCGGGACCAATGAGGTGCCTATATATACCCCCTCGCGCAAGAGCAAAGCACAGTGCTCTGTTTTTTCTGGCCGAGGGGGAGAGGGCTTTGTGGTGCTCTAGCTCACCTCCTATGCACATGAGGTGTTCGATGGAATGCCCGAGCCACACTACTTAAGCTTTCTCCTCTCGAAGCTCGACCTCCAAACTCCATTTTCCTCGAGATTTGTCTAGATTTAGCGGTCCGTCACGCCCCGTCCCCGTCTTCACCGCCGTCGATCACCCGCGCTGATCTCATCACCGACACCACCGTGGTGAGCCTCTTGTTCTTATCTTCTTTCTGAAAGGAAAAATATTCTTACTTGTATGTTTAGACAGATACTTGTATCATTTTCTTACATTGATCATTGCATCTTATATAGTGCGATGGTTTTGGTATCCGCCCCCATCGGCCCTCGTCCTATCTATGATTCGGATGTGGTATGTATATTATCTTTATAACTATTGGTTCATTTATTGTTTATGAAAATTATGTCGACCAACGTGACATAGATTTTATTTATCTAGGATGTATGTGAATCGGAAATGCCAACCGACCCTATTGTCGAGAGGTTAAATTTAGTTGAAGAAGAAAACAATTTGTTGAAGGAAAAAATAAAAAAATTGAGGAGGAGAAGATGATATTGGAGTTGCATGTTGCGGTGTCGTCGATGATCACAAGATCAAGACGGATGCAATGCGCTTGAAGATTAGAAAGATTAGAAAATATGTCATTCATACCGAGGCTTGGTATCATTATGCCGTTGGATCAATTGTTACCTTGGTTGCGATTATGATCGCATTTGTTTTCGCATTGAAATGTTTTACATAGTTTCAATGTATGGTTTAATTAATTACACAGATGACACATACTAGGTATGGCTAAATCAGGCCCGCAAAGAATCCTAGCCAGGTCTAAATCGGGCCCGCAAAGCCCCGTCAGCCACACTGCAGCAGGACAGCACCAACGCTGCCAGCATCTACCCGGCGATCGTGGATCCCCCGCCTTCCGGAAGCCACATCGATGACCGTCCCCACCGTCGGCCCACTCAGACACAGATAGGGCTAGAAGGACCCAGATCTGGGTCGAGCAGGCGCCTCCAGATCGCACCACCGCATAACCCCAGCGCCAACAGCGGCGCCGCACTCCAGTAGATTGCCCGCCACAAAGCCGGCAATCCCTGCCGCCTCCTAGGCGCACCCCGCGGCACCGCACTGCCACGCGCTAGCGTGACCCGAGAGGGGAATAGCTAGTGGCTACCCGGGCCAGGCCCGCCGCCAGACACCAGCTACGGTGGCAAGGAGGTAGAGCAGGGGAGGGCTTGAGGAGGAGGCATTAGGTGCATGGCCGGTCACCTGTGGGAGCGACACGGTCGCGGTTGAGATTCAATATAGTCATATAGGATTATTATTTTTCTATCATCTATAGGGTATATTTGGAGAAAGTGAGATCGATGGGCTGGCCTATCAATCAATAATAAACGAACTAGTTAACCAATTAGTCAGTAATTAGGACTTTCAACTCGGAGCATGATGAGGTGAATGTTGGTCCGAGCGAATCTACAGCAAAGATCCGCATTGGAGAGAAGAAGCAAGTAGGGCACCTAAATCCCCACAACGATAAGCAGAGCAACACACAAACATGACTAATAAATTCCGCACTCGAACAAAATATTAAGAGCACACGCACTCTCTATCAGGCCATGCAAGCAACGACGACGCAGGATCACTAAACTCCGGCGACAATTGCAGCAAAGATGAGCTGGGCGATTGCCTTAATCACCTAGAGTCCTGGCCAAATCTCGTGGCCAGAGGGAGGCGAGGAGAGCGCCGGCCCGGTGGAGCGGAGGTGGCCTCGGACTGATAGAGCTTTTGGGGTCGATCGGTTGGTTGTTCTCCCTCAGACGAGGGCTTTAGGCTTTATTAGGCGACAGAGAGCTACTTAGGCGGGGGAGGCGTAACCGGGGAAAGCGAAAGGTGAGTGTTAGCACCACCATCACGCTTGCCTAAGTGCGCATATGTGACGTGCCGGCCACTCACTCACATTAAGGAAAGATATATTGGTATGTTATCAGGAATGAACATAAGTCAGGTTGCATGTACAAGGAACTAAAGCCCAAAAAGTATACCGAGGTCAAGTCCCTTCCATGTATCCCAAACAGAAATTGTGTATATCCGTGTCGCATTGACATGTCAACTTTAACAAGTAGTATACACATTAACATAGTTGCCGCCCTAACCAATCCACGAGACACTGCCTTAACATGAGCAATGAGTGACCAGGGCTCGCGCGAGGAGCAACTAGCCTCGCGTGGCGGGGGCAAGTCCAACCGCTGCACCACCAATAGCCAACACATGCATGCGACCATCTACCAGCCAGCACTACCGGGAGGGGTGAGTGTCAGCCATCAAATCTGGCCAATCAAGATCCATATGGAGGACCCCCCCCCCCCCCCCACACACACACACACATAATGTCCGGCACCTCCAACCACCGGGGGATAGCCGTTACCCTTGGACGCCAAGCACCCACCTCCTTGGCTCCCTGTGACCTGTTGCATGACCGCCGCGGAAACCTACAACACCCGTCCTCCACCTGCCCGCGGAAAAGATCGTCACCACCAACCCGGTGCCACCGCAGGCACCACCACCACCATGCCGCAACTTCCCCCTCCCAGAAGCTATGGAGGAAGCCGCCTATCCCAGCCCTGGCCACCCTGCAGCCTGCAACATCCACATGGTGAGATATAGACCTCGCTGTCTTGGGCACACACCAACCACCGCCACTGCCACATTGCCCAATCCACTAGCTGATGGCCATGGCAGAGCCAGACAGCCGCGACCCTCATCGCCCTCGGCCCATATGCAGATGGCACACTAGCACTAGATCCCTCTGGATCTGGTCGAGGACGGCCTGCACACAACCACCCGAGAAAATGACCTCGCAGCCGCCGCACCACACTTGAGTTCCAGAGCACCGCTGCGACGCCGCCAAATGAAGATGTTGCCACCACGCACACCCGCCATAGCATGCTTGGCCCTCGTGGAAGCACATCGCTTCCACCCGTATGGCCGTGCCGCATGCCTGTCGTCATGCATTACATTGTAGATGCGCATAGCATCACCATATTCAACATCAAGGCAAATAGAAACCAGATCATGCAATAATATTAGAAAAGCTTGTGCTGTCGCATCACCACCAGCAGTATTTGGCGCAGCTTGCAAAATTATAAGAGATTCACCACAACCTATTTACCATACATAAGTCTTATTTATAACAACCACTCAACCTTTTTGGTGCTTGACACAAGACTAGTCACTCAAACAAACACGATTGTTTGTCAGGGACTTTGTAAACCGAAGATGAAAGGCACAACCTATATACTTGCATACCATCACTTATTCACCATTGCGGCGATGAACCGCACCGCATGGGACAGTCATAGGATTTGCTATTCACCACTCAACCAGAAGAGACACTAGCTATAGAACCCTAAGGTTGGTATGGAAGGCCACACAAAATTTCAGGAAGAGGATCTGAGGTCCAGTAATTCTCTACATATCTAGCAGGTACTTTTCATCCCTGGTCTTGCAAAGCTGGAGAAAAATTAAATTAAAGTTAGAACCAAATAGACATTATATACAGTACCATGCCGGTAAATTGTAATTTCTAACACCAACACTGTGCAACTTTAAAACATGGGAAGTTATTTCTACCAATATGATGAGTCAGTCGACAATAGTTTTCGGCAATAGCAGACACATGCAAGACATAATAATGGTCACTTGGTAACAATTATGAATCAAATATATTGGCTCTAGCAAAATTGTTATTTTATCTGGTGCACTGTGAAGGCGACATTGAGTATAAAATCCCCTTTTTGGTTATTGCAAAAAAAATACTTTAGTAGTAGAAGGTGTTGCACACCTGAATTTCAAACTTGATCACAACAGGTAGCCTCCTATTACCATCACCATTATCCATGATGGTAGAGTCATCAAAAAAGTTGTGGCTGGCATCTAACAACAGATCACTGACCTGAGGAAACCCAGGGCACCACCTGCATTTCATGTTGTAGTCCACATTCTTCTTCCAACGGACATTTAATTCCTTAAGTGCCTTTAGAACCTCAATCACTATCGCATGAGGTTGAGCTCGAGACTACTGGATAAGTGATGCATTAGCTGAACAGCTGAATGTGCAAACCAAAGGAAAGTAAAGTAGACAGTTTCCAAGACCTGGAGCCCAAGAGCCCATATTCTTTCAACGTGGTAATATGGCCGCAAGCCACTGCCTTGAGAATCATTACTTCCTGGAAGATAATTACTGGTACTTGGGCTTGCTGATTCCGATAGAGTAAACTGATTAAAACTCATATACTAGAGAACCATCCATTCATAAAGTTAATAGTGCTTAAACCTTAGTGCATTAAATAGGACACAGATGATGCAGATGTGGACTAACCATTTCTTGTTGATAGTGAGCCCCCAAATAGCCACTAGTAGCCCGGAACCGATTGTCCAAGAGCAAGTAATATGCAACAGTTTCCTGGAAACATATAGTATAAAGTTAGTTATGAAAACTGAATGGAATGAATCACTGTTTTTTGTTTGAATATACCTCATTTTTTAGCCTATTGCATAGCGATTCACACACATGATATTTATCATATCCCAAATTGACAAGATCTTGAACTGTATCTTCGTCAATCCTCTGAAATGAAAATCTAGAAAATCAGCATATCATTGCCATAGAAACCGCATTTGAATGCTCGATAATAAATTATTTTTTTGATAAATAAAGAGAAGCATTACAAGGAGACCTAACGTGATACCTTTCTGAAACAAAGGGCACAACTATGGCCATTGGTTTCTATTATATTTTCTTTGCAAATATTACATTGATATTATACCCATAAAAGAGAGCATTTCACGACAAAAGTATTGTTCATAATTTTCCTATTATCCATCCAAGATCATGTATATATTAGTGGATAAAGCCTGAAAAGTTTTACTGTGCAGATATGATATTCGTTTGAAATGTGAAATAGATGGGGTACCATTTTGGCTTGTTGTGCTGTGTTTGGTGGAGGCACTGCCAGGTAGCGAGGAAGGCGATTCTGAACCCATGGGTGGTCTCAAATTTCACGGATTGTGATTCTCTTCATGGGATCAACAGTAAGCATTCTTGGGATCAAATCCATTGCAAGATCAGATAAATGATTTGGAAGGATATATAAACCTCCCTGGAACACCAAATAAGGGTGAGTCAAATCTCCAGAAAAAAATGAATTCTAAAGTCCAACTAATCTACATGAATTTGTTGATTTCCATAAAAAAAAGGTAAACACTTGTCAGATCCAACTTAATCTACAAATGTTCTATCACACCTTTATCATATTGAACAGTTTGGGAACGTTGTCATGATCGAATGGAACAGCACCACAAAGAAGAGCATAAAGTATAACACCACAGCTCCAAACATCAACCTCAGGTCCAGCGTACAATTCACCTGAGATAACCTATGCAGAAACACTCGTTAAAGCTATTAACCTAGATGATGCATGAGAAGAAGCATTAGGATAAGGACTCAAATAATACAAATAATTGAATACCTCCGATGCAGCATAGTTTGGACTCCCGCAACTAGTCTTCAAAAAATGGCCATCATGCATCACGTTGCTTAACCCAAAGTAAGCAAGTTTCACATTATATTTGGAATCAAGTAAGAGGTTTTCTGGCTTTAGATCATAATGAACAACCATGTTTCTCTGGCAGTATTCAACACCAGATATAATCTGTTTATCAAAAATTTAATTGACAAAACTACTGAGACAGAACCTGAATATGCATTCACACTAGTAGAAACAAGGCTTTGGTCACAGCTCAATATACACATTAGTCCCGGTTGCATTATAAACTGGGACTAATGTGAGCATTAGTCCCGGTTCAAATGAGACCTTTAGTCACGGTTTGAGACACGAGCCGGGACTAAAGGGTGTGATGCCCTTTAGTTCCGGTTCGTATCTCAAACCGGGACTAAAGATTAGACCTTTAGTCCCGGTTTGAGACACGAACTGGGACTAAAGGGTGTGATGCCCTTTAGTCCTGGTTCGTGTCTCAAACCAGGACTAGGGGTTCGTGTCTCAAACTCTACCCCCCCCCCCCTCCCTGTGTATCGCCATTTCTGTTTTGAAAAAAAACAAAAAAAAATGATACAAACTTCAAAAAATAAAATCCTTCAAGATGTAGTTATATTACTACATCTACTAGTTAGGATAATTAAAAAACTTCAATTTGGACATGTTTTGCAAAAAAGTGTTATGGAAAAGTAAAACGACTATAACTTTTGCATACGATGTCGGAAAAACATATAATATATCAAAATGATTAAGAGCACGCACTATCTACCAGGCCATGCGAGCAACGACGAAGTAGAATCACTAAACTCCGGCGAGAATTGCACCAAAGCTGAGCTGGGTGATTGCCTTAATTACCTGGAGTCTAGGCCAAATCCCATGGCCAGAGAGAGGCGACGAGAGCGCAGACCAAGTGGACCAGAGGCGGCCTCAAATTGAGAGAGCTTTTGGGGTCGATCGGCGAGTCGTTCTCACTATGACGGGGGTTTTAGGCTTTATTAGGCGATAGATAGCTGCTTAGCCGGGGGAGGCGTAACCGGGGAAAGGGAAAGGTGAGTGTGAGCATCACCATCGCACTTGCCTAAGTGCGCATGTGTGACGTGCAGGGCGCTCGCTCACATTAAGAACAGATATATTGGCATGTTATCAGGAATGAACAATAGTCAGTTTGCATGTACAAAGAACTAGAGCAAGTATACCAAGGTCAAGTCGCTTCCCTGTCCCAAACACAAGTTGCGTATATCGGTGTCGCATTGATATGTCAACTTTGACAACAGGTAGTGTACATACTATAGGATTTTGTAGTGGAAAAGTGAGGAAGGTTTCAAAGAGTTGCATCACAAGGACAACAAGGAGGAAGAAAGTAATTGGTAGTTATATTGCATAGACATAGTTGCTATTTTATTAGTGGAGATTTCAAAATTTTATTGATCTATGGTCTAAATGATTTGGTTGGTAGTTTGAGATGGCAACAAACTACTACAATATATGTTCTTATTATAATTTTCATTTACACGATAAAGCTGGTTGAGAAAAGTATTGTTTTACGAAAAGTGTTTTCCCATTAACTTCAATAAGTTCAGAGTGTCCACCTCCTCTAGTGTTCCCATCCATTTTCACTATGCCAAAACAAGAGAAACAATATATGTGATTCAGTAAACAGTTTTCTAGTTCAGACACAAGTTGATCGAAACTGGCGAAATACGAGTTATGCTGAATATACTGATCATGAATAACATGCAGTATTTACAGCATGTCACTTCTTAAAGACTGGCGTTGAGTGTGAAATGAGAGGGCTGGCCACAAATGATTGGCCACGGCAAGTATGGTTCAATTAAATTTCAACGAATTGAGTGAAGTTCCCTTCTCAACTAGGGAGAGGCAAAGCATATTCGATCACCGAATTATGGTTCAGTGGGCAACCAACAAGTACTATCTTGTATGGATCTAGTAGGATCATAATATATTACCATAAAAATGCTTGCACGTGTACCACGAATGACTCTAGTCATTTCCTCGTTTGCAATGTATCAGGTCTTGTAAGGATGGTTGAGATAACAAATAACAACCGCTGATAATGCTCCCTCATACTTTGGATGCCCGGCCTTGGTGCAAAGACACAAATGACACATACTAGCCATGGCTAAATCGGGCCCGCAAAGAATCCTAGCCAGGTCTAGATCGGGCCCGCAAAGCCCCGTCGGCCACACTGCAGCAGGACAGCACCAGCGCTGCCAGCATCCACCCGCCGATCACGGCTCCCCCGCCTTCCGGAAGCCACGTCGACATCCGTCCCCACAGTTGGCCCACTTAGACCCAGATGCGGCTAGAAGGGCCCAAATCTGGGCCGAGCAGGTGCCGCCAGATCGTGCCACCACATCACCCTAGCGCCAACGGCGGCGCCGCCCCCAGTAGATCGCCCGCCACAAAGCCGGCAATCCCCATCACCGCCTAGGCGCACCCCACTACACTGGACCGCCGCGTGCTAGCGCGACCTGAGATGAGAATGGCTAGTGGCCGCCTGGGCCAGGCCCGCCGCCGAACGCCAGCCATGGTGGCAAGGAGGTAGAGCAGGGGGAGGGCTCGAGGAGGAGGCATCAGGTGCACGGCCGGTCGCCCGCGGGGGCGACGCGGTCACGACTGAGATTCAAGATAGTCATATAGGATGTTTTCTACCATCTATATGGTATATTTAGAGAAAGTGAGATCGATCGATCGGCCGGCCTATCAATCAATAATAAAACAACTAGTTAACCGATCAGTCTGTAATCAAGACTTTTAACTCAGAGCATGATGAGGTGAATGTTGGTCCGGGCGAATCCGCGGCAAAGATCCCCATTGCAGGGAAGAAGCAAGAAGGGCACCTAAATCCCCACAACTACAAGCTGAGCAACACACAAATTGGACTAATTAATTCCCCACTCAAACAAAAAAAATTAAGAGCATGCAATCTCTACCAGGCCATGCAAGCAACGACGACCCAAAATCACTAAACTCCTGCGAGAATTGCAGCAAAGATGAGCTGAGGAATTGCCTTAATTACTTGGAGTCCAGGCCAAATCCCGTCTACAGAGAGAGGCGATGAGAGCGCCAGTCTAGTGGAGCGGAGGCGGCCTCGAATTGAGAGAGCTTTTATGGTCGATCAGCTGGTCGTTCTCCCTCCGACAGGGGCTTTTGGCTTTATTAGGTGACAGAGAGTTGCCTAGGAGGGGGAGGCGTAACCGGGGAAAGGGAAAAGTGAGCATCAGCATCACCATAGCGCTTGTCTTAGTGCACATGTGTAACGTGCTGGCCGCTCGCTCACATTAAGAAAAGATATATTGGAAAGTTATCAGGATTGAACGTAAGTCAGGTTGCACGTACAAGGAACTACAGCCAAAAAAGTATACCGAGGTCAAGACCCTTCCATGTGTCCCAAACACAAGTTGCGTATATCGATGTCACAATGACATGTCAACTTTAACAACAGATAGTGTACACACTATAGGATTTTATGGTGGAAAGTGAGTAAGGTTTCAAAGATTGCGTCACAAGGACAAAAAGGAGGAAGAAAGTAATTGCTAGTTATGTTGCATAGATATAGTTGCTATTTTATATGTCGAGATTTGCAAATTTTATTTATCTATTGTGTAAATGATGAGGTTGGTAGTTTGAGAAGATAATAAACTACTGCAGTATTTGTTCTCATTATATTTTTTTCATTTACACGATAAAGCTGGTTGAGGAAAGTATTGTTTTATGAAAAGTGTTTTTCCCATTAACTTCAGTAACTTCGGAATGTCCACCTCCTTTGGTGTTCCCATCCATTTTCACTATGCCAAAACAAGAGAAAAAAATATGTGTGATTCTATAAATAGTTTTATAATTCAGACACAAGATGATCGAATCTGGCGAAACACATGTTACGCTAAATATACTAACCATGGATAACATGATATACTTATAGCATGTCACTTCTCAGAGACCGGCGTTGAGTGTGAAATGAGTGGGCTAGCCATAAATGATTCGCCAGGGCAAGTGTGGTTCAATTGAAAGTCAATGAAATGGGTGAAGTTCCGGTCTCAACCAGGGAGAGTCAAAGCATATTAGATCGCTGAAGTATGTTTCAGTGGGCAACCAACAAGTACTATCTTGTACGGATAGAGTAGGATCATAATATATTATGACGAAAATGCTTGCACACGCAGCACAAATGATTGTAGTCCTTTCGTCATATGCAATGTATCGGGTCTGGCTAGGATGGTTGAGATAACAACCAATGATAATGCTCCCTCGTAATGTGGAGACACAGATGACACAAACTAGGTATGGCTAAATCAGGCCCGCAAAGAATCCTAGCCAGGTCTAAATCGGGCCCGCAAAGCCCCGTCGGCCACACTGCAGCAGGACAGCACCAACGCTGCCAGCATCCACCCGGCGATCGCGGCTCCCCCGCCTTCTAGAGGCCACGTCAATGACCCTTCCCACAGTCGTCCCACTCAGACCCAGATAGGGCAAGAAGGACCCAGATCTAGGTCGAGCAGGCGCCGCCAGATCGTGCCGCCGCATCACCCTAGCCCCAACAGCGACGCCGCCCTCCAGTAGATCGACCACCACAAAGCCGGCAATCCCCGCCGCCGCCTAGGCGCACCCCGCGGCACCGCACCGCCACGCGCTAGCGCGACGCGAGAGGGGTATTGCTTGTGGCCACCCAGGCCAAGCCCACCGACGGACTCCTGCCACGGTGGCAATGAGGTAGAGCAGGGGAGGGCTCGAGGAGGAGGCGTTAGGTGCACGGCCGGTCACCCGCGGGGACGCGGTCGCGAATGTGATTCAAGATAGTCATATAGGATATTTTCTACGATCTATAGGGTATATTTAGAGAAAGTGAGATCGATGGGCTGGCCTATCAATCAATAATAAACCAACTAGTTGACCGATCAGTCAGTAATTAAGACTTTCAACTCGGAGCATGATGAGGTGAATGTTGGACCGGGCGAATCTACAGCAAGGATCCGCATTGGAGAGAAGAAGCAAGTAGGGCGCCTAAATCCCCACAACCATAAGCAGAGCAACACACAAACAGGACTAATAAATTCCCCACTCGAACAAAAAATTAAGAGCACGCAGTCTCTACCAGGCCATGCAAGCAACAACGACGTAGGATCACTAAACTCTGGCGAGAATTGCAGCAAAGATGAGCTGGGCAATTGCCTTAATCACCTGGAGTCCTGGCCAAATCTCGTGGACAGAGGGAGGCGAAGAGGGCGCTAGCCTAGTGGAGTGAAGGGGCCTCGGATTTATAGAGCTATTGGGGTCGATCGGCTGGTCATTCTCCCTCAAACGGGGGCTTTAGGCTTTATTAGGCGACAGAGAGCTGCTTAGGCGGGGGAGGTATAACCGGGGAAAGCGAAAGGTGAGCGTCAGCATCACCATCGCGCTTGCCTAAGTGCACACATGTGACGTGCCGGCTACTCGCTCACATTAAGAAAAGATATATTGGTATGTTACCAGGAATGAACATAAGTCAGGCTGCATGTACAAAGAACTAGAGCCAAAAAAGTATACTGAGGTCAAGTCCCTTCCATGTATCCCAAACAGAAATTGTGTATATCATTGTCGCATTGACATGTCAACTTTAACAAGTAGTGTACACACTAACATAGTCGCTGCCCTAACCAATCCACGAGACACTACCTTAACATGAGCAATGAGTGACCAGGGCTCGCGCCAGGAGCAACTAGCCTCGGTGGGGAGGCAAGTCCAACCCCTGCACCAATAGCCAACACACGCATGCGACCATCTACCAGCAAGCACTACCGGGAGGGGTGGGTGTCAGCCATCAAATCTGGCCAATCAAGATCCATATGGAGGACCCCTCCCCCCCCCCCCCATAATATCTGGCACCTCCAAGCACTAGGGGATAGCCATTACCCATGGCGCCAAACACCCACCTCCTTTGGCTCCCCGCGACCTGCTGCATGACCGCCGCGGAAACTAGATCCCTCGTTTTCTCGTCGTCTTGGGCACACACCAACCGCCGCCACTGCCACATTGCCCACTCCACTAGCCGACGGCCATGGCATAGCCAGACGCCCGCGACCCTAGTCGCCCTTTGCCCATATGTAGAAAACACACCGGCACTAGATCCCTCTGGTCTAGTCGAGGACGGCCCGCACACAACCACCCGAGAAAAATGACCTCGCAACCGCCGCACCACACCAGAGTTCCAGAGCACCACCACGGCGCCACCAAATAAAGACGTTGCCACCCTGCACACCTGCCATCACGTGGTTGGCCCTTGTGGAAGCACAGAGCTTCCACCTCTATGGCCGTGCCGCACGCCTGCCGTCATGCATTGCATTGTAGATGCACACAGCATCACCATATTCAATAGCAAGGCAAAGAGAAACCAGATCATGCAATAATATTAGAAAAGCTTGTGTTGTCGCATCACCACCAGCAGTATCTAGTGCAGCTAGCAAAGTCTTTTTGGTGCTTGACACAGGACTAGTCACTCAAACAAACACGGTTGTCTGTCAGGGACTTTGTAAATCGAAGATGAAAGGCACAACCTATATACTTGCACACCATCACTTATTCACCGTTGCGACGATGAACCGCACCGCATGGGACAACCATAGGTTTTGCTATTCACCACTCAACCAGAACAGGCAATCGCTATAGAACCCTAAGGTTGGTAAGGAAGGCCACACAAAATTCCAGGAAGAGGAGCAGAGGTCTGGTAACTCTCTGCATATCTAGAAGGTACTTGTCATCCCTGGTCTTGTAAAGCTGGAGAAAAAATAAATTAAAGTTAGAACCAAATAGACAGTACATACAGTATCATGTTGGTGAATTGTAATTTCTAACACCAGCACTTTGCAGCTTTAAAACATGGGAAGTTATTTCTACCAATATGATGAATCCGTCGACAATAGTTGTTGGCAATAGCAGACACATCACTGGTAGAAAAAGAGGCTTCCGTCCAGCCTCATTAGTCGCGAAACTGTAGGAACCGCGACTAATGAAGTCTTTAGTCGCGGTTCGGCAGACGAACCGCGACCAAATGCCTGGGCCCAGGGCGCTCGCGGGCTTTAGTCGCGGTTGGCCAGGCCAACCGCGACTAAAGGTGCCCAAAGGCCTTTAGTCGCGGTTGGCCAGGCCAACCGCGACTAAAGCTCCTCCCCTTTAGTCCCGGTTTGTGGCACGAACCGGAACTAATGGGGTTGAGACCTTTAGTCCCGGTTCGTGCCACGAACCGGTACTAAAGGTCCCATTTTCAAACTCTACCCCCCCCCCCCCCCCCCCGTGGATCGCCTTTTCAGTTTTAGAAAAAATAAAAGAAAATAATGGAAATGTCAAAAAAATAAAAGAAAATAAGTTTCTCATGTGATATGTGGTCTAGTTGTTGGGAAAATTTGCAAATGTGAATTTTGACTTTATTTGCAAAATCTCTCTGAAATTTGTAAAAATGGGCATAACTTTTGCATACTAACTCGGATGAAAAAGTTTTTTATATGAAAAATGATCTACTCGAAAAGTTACAGGGAACCCCGTTAAACATTTTCAAAATCCTCAAAAACCTAATAGAAAAAAAGTTACGGGGCTTTTAAGATCTAGAGTGGAAAAAATTGAAAAGTATTCAAACAGTGGGCAAACTATGGTCAAACAATGGTCAAACTAATTATTCTAGAATATTAGTGTTACTAAATAATTATTTTAATTATTTCAATTTTGGTCAAATCTGGTCAAACTGTGGTCAACTGTGGTCAACTGTGGTCAAACTGTGGTCAAACAATGGTCAAACTAATTATTCAAGAAATATTAGTGTTACTAAATAATTATTGTTTTTTAAAACAATAGTTTCAAACTCAAACAGTGAAATGTGTCACTTCATGCTCAAGCAAAATTCCTGAAGGTTAATAGGATTGACATCTTATTATTGTCAGGAAAACAACAAGTGCAGACTTGGAGCGTGGGAGAATAGAACCCGGAAGTTAAGCGTGCTTGGGCTGATGTAGTGAGAGGGATGGGTGACCGGTTGGGAAGTTAGATGATTTGGAATGATGAGGGGTGATGAGGGGTGGTGATTACAGACTAGAGGTTAAAATAATTTAGAAATTTGAAAATAAAAAAATTTCAAAAAAAAAATTCAATTTTTTTTTCAAAAACCTGTGGCGGCCTTTAGTCGCGGTTAGCCACAAGAACCGGGACTAAAGGGGGGGGGGGTCTTTAGTCGCGGTCCGTAAGAGCCGCGGCTAAAGGGGGGGGGTCTTTAGTCGCGCTTATTTAGTCCCGGTTGCACAGCCGGGACTAAAGGCTGTTGCGAACCGGGACTAAAGGGCTTTTTTCTACCAGTGCATGCAAGACATAATAGTGGTCACTTGGTAACAATTATGAATCAAATATATAGGCTCCAGCAAAATCGTTATTTTATCTAGTGCACTGTGAAGGCGACATTGTGTATAAAAATCCCTTTTTTGGTTATTGCAAAATAATACTTTAGTAGTAGAAGGTGTTGCACACCTGAATTTCAAACTTGATCACAACAGGTAGCCTCCTATTACCATCACCATTATCCATGATGGTAGAGTCTTCAGCAAAGTTGTGGTTGGCATCTAACAACATATCACTGACCTAAGGAAACCTAGGGCACCACCTGCATTTCATGTTGTAGTCCACATTCTTCTTCCAACAGACACTTAATTCCTTAAGTGCCTTTAGAACCTCAATCACTATCGCATGAGGTTGAGCTCGAGACGGCTGGATAAGTGATGCATTAGCTCAACAGCTGAATGTGCAAAACAAAGGAAAGTAAAGTGGACAGTTTCCAAGACCTGGAGCCCAAGAGCCCATTTTCTTTCAATGCAGTAATATGGCCGCAAGCCACTGCCTTAAGAATCATTACTTCCAGGAAGATAATTCCTGGTACATGGGCTTGCCGATTCCGATGGAGTAAACTGATTAAAACTCATATCCTAGAGAACCATCCATTCATAAATTTAATAGTGCTTAAACGTTAGTGCATTAAATAGGTCACAGATGATGCAGATGTGGACTAACCAGTTCTTGTTGATAGTGAGCCCCCAAATAGCCACTAGTAGCCCGGAACCGATTGTCCAAGAGCAAGTAATATGCCACAGTTTCCTGGAAACTTATAGTATAAAGTTAGTTATGAAAATGAATCGAATGAATAATTGATTTTTGTTTGAATATACCTCCTTTTTCAGCCTATAGCATAGCGATTCACACACATGATATTTATCATATCCCAGATTGACAAGATCTTGAAGTGTATCTTCGTCAATCTTCTGAAATGAATATCTATAAAATTGGCATATCATTGCCATTGAAACGGTATTTGAATGCGCGATAATAAATTACTTTTTTGATAAATAAAGAGCAGCATTACATGAATTTGTTGGTTTCCATAAAAAGGTAAACACTTGACAGATCCAACTTAATCTACAAATGTTCTGTCACACCTTTATCTTATTGAACAGTTTGGGAATGTTGTCATCAAAGAATGGAACAACACCACAAAGAAGAGCATAAAGTATAACCCCACAGATCCAAACATCAACCTCGGGTCCAGCATACAATTCACCTGAGATAACCTATGCAGAAACACTCGTTAAAGCTACTAACCTAGACGATATGTGAGAAGAAGCATTAGGATAAGGACTCAAATAATACAAATAATTGAATACCTCTGGTGCAGCATAGTTTGGACTCCCGCAGCTACTCTTCAAAAAATGGCCATCATGAATCACGTTGCTTAACCTAAAGTCAGCAAGTTTCACATTATATTTGGAATCAAGTAATTAGTTTTCCGGATTTAGATCACGATGGACAACCATGTTTGTGTGGCAGTATTCAACACCAGATATAATCTGTTTATCAAAAGTTTAATTGAAAAAACTATTGAGACAGAACCTGAATATGCATTCACACTAGTAGAAAATGGGGCTTCGGTGACAACTCAATATACATGTTAGTCCCGGTTGCATTACGAACTGGGACAAATGTGAGCATTAGTCCCGGTTCGAGCGGCTAAAGGCATTAGTCCCGGTTCAAATGAGACCTTTAGTCCCAGTTTGAGAGACGAACCGGGACTAAAGGGTGCGATGCCCTTTAGTCCCGGTTCGTATCTCAAACCGGGACTAAAGGGGTTCGTGTCTCAAACTCTACCCCCACCCAAGTGTATCGCCATATCAGTTTTGAAAAAAAAACAAAAGAAAATGATAAAAACTTCAAAAAATAAAATCCTTCGAGATGTAGTTATATTACTGCATCTACTAGTTAGGAAAATTTTAAAAAAAATTGGACATGCTTTGCAAAAAAGTGTTATGGAAAAGTAGAACGGCTATAACTTTTGCATACGATGTCGGAAAAAACATATAATATATCAAAATGGTCAGCACGAAAATCCAAATCCGAATTTGACGGTCGTAGGCCGTTTTTCAAATTTCTAGAATCCTCAAATTCTAAAAGAAAAAAGTTATGCTCAAATTTAAGTTTTTTTGGATTTTGGTTAAATCTGGTCAAACTGTGGTCAAACTACTTATTCAAGAAGTATTAGTGTTACTAAATAATTATTTCAGTTTTTTTTATTTTTGGTCAAATCTGGTCAAAGTATGGTCAAACTATTTATTCAAGAAATATTAGTGTTACTAAATAATTATTGTTTTTTAGAGTAATAGTTTCAAACTCAAACAGTGAAAGATGTGACTTCATGCTCATGCTAAACTCCTAAGGGTTAATAGGATTGACATCTTACTATTGTCAAGAAAACAACAAGTGCATACTTGGAAACTAGGGGGAATAGAATTCGGAGGTTAAGCGTGCTCATGCTGGAGCAATGATAGGATGGGTTACCGGCCGGGAAATTAGACGATTTGGAATGATGAGGAGTGATTAGAGAATAGAGATTATATATTAAATTGAGAAATTATGAGGGGTGATTAGATATTAATTATAAAATAATTCAAAATTTTGAAAATTGGGAAAAAAATTCAATTTTTTTACCAACCGGGACTAAAGGTGGAGCTCCAGACAGCGGCCACATGGATGGCCTTTAGTCCCGTTTCGTATTAGATATTAAATTATAAAATAATTCAGAAATTTGAAAATTGAAAATTGGGAAAAAAATCATTTTTTTACCAACCGGGACTAAAGGTGGAGCTCCAGATAGCAGCCACGTGGATGGCCTTTAGTCCCGGTTTGTAACAGAACCGGGACTAAAGAGGGGGGGCTTTAGTACCGGTTTTAGAACCGGTACTAAAGGCCCTCTAGGATCGGGGCTAAAGGCCCGGTTTTACTAGTGTCAGTGAATCACAAAGAACCCTTCAAATTACATATTCCCCTTCAGAAGGGATATACCATCTCTTTATGTTTTAAAGCTCAATTTAATTTACTCACTGAGATTAAGACAATCAAGGCATGAAGAATAAGACGCCATTTAAACAAAAAATGATTTAATTAGTGATACTAAGATAACCAAGGCATGAAAAGATGAAGAGGCCAAATGATACAAAAAGAAACCAAAGAATCGACAAAAACAAACAAGCTTAAATCTAATATTTAGATGCTATAAATTTTTTAATTCAAATTTCGTTTGAAAATTTCAAGCGAAAAAATCGGAGTAGTTTGACATTTTCTGAAAACCATGTTTTTCCAGCCCCTCCCGGAAAAAATGTTATCGAGCAAAAACAATTATCGGTAAAACTTAGTCAACGAATGCAAACCAAGCAAATTGATCGCGATTTGCACAATAAACACATGAGGAAGGTCGACATGGGAAGTTATTTCTACCAATATGATGAATCAGTCGACAATAGTTGTTGGCAATAGCAGACACATGCAAGACATAATAATGGTCACTTGGTAACAATTATGAATCAAATATATAGGCTCCAGCAAAATCGTTATTTTATCTAGTGCACTGTGAAGGCGACATTGTGTATAAAAATCCCTTTTTTGATTATTGCAAAATAATACTTTAGTAGTAGAAGGTGTTGCACACCCGAATTTCAAACTTGATCACAACAGGTAGCCTCCTATTACCATCACCATTATCCATGATGGTAGAGTCTTCAACAAAGCTGTGGTTGGCATCTAACAACATATCACTGAACTAAGGAAACCCAGGGCACCACCTGCATTTCATGTTGTAGTCCACATTCTTCTTCCAACAGACACTTAATTCCGTAAGTGCCTTTAGAACCTCAATCACTATCGCATGAGGTTGAGCTCGAGACGGCTGGATAAGTGATGCATTAGCTCAACGGCTGAATGTGCAAAACAAAGGAAAGTAAAGTGGACAGTTTCCAAGACCTGGAGCCCAAGAGCCCATTTTCTTTCAATGCAGTAATATGGCCGCAAGCCACTGCCTTGAGAATCATTACTTCCAGGAAGATAATTCCTGGTACTTGGGCTTGCCGATTCCGATGGAGTAAACTGATTAAAACTCATATCCTAGAGAACCATCCATTCATAAATTTAATAGTGCTTAAACGTTAGTGCATTAAATAGGTCACAGATGATGCAGATGTGGACTAACCAGTTCTTGTTGATAGTGAGCCCCCAAATAGCCACTAGTAGCCCGGAACCGATTGTCCAAGAGCAAGTAATATGCCACAGTTTCCTGGAAACTTATAGTATAAAGTTAGTTATGAAAATGAATCGAATGAATAACTGATTTTTGTTTGAATATACCTCCTTTTTCAGCCTATAGCATAGCGATTCACACACATGATATTTATCATATCCCAGATTGACAAGATCTTGAAGTGTATCTTCGTCAATCTTCTGAAATGAATATCTATAAAATTGGCATATCATTGCCATTGAAACGGTATTTGAATGCGCGATAATAAATTACTTTTTTGATAAATAAAGAGCAGCATTACATGAATTTGTTGGTTTCCATAAAAAGGTAAACACTTGACAGATCCAACTTAATCTACAAATGTTCTGTCACACCTTTATCTTATTGAACAGTTTGGGAATGTTGTCATCAAAGAATGGAACAACACCACAAAGAAGAGCATAAAGTATAACCCCACAGATCCAAACATCAACCTCGGGTCCAGCATACAATTCACCTGAGATAACCTATGCAGAAACACTCGTTAAAGCTATTAACCTAGACGATATGTGAGAAGAAGCATTAGGATAAAGACTCAAATAATACAAATAATTGAATACCTCTGGTGCAGCATAGTTTGGACTCCCGCAGCTACTCTTCAAAAAATGGCCATCATGAATCACGTTGCTTAACCTAAAGTTAGCAAGTTTCACATTATATTTGGAATCAAGTAATTAGTTTTCCGGATTTAGATCACGATGGACAACCATGTTTGTGTGGCAGTATTCAACACCAGATATAATCTGTTTATCAAAAGTTTAATTGAAAAAACTATTGAGACAGAACCTGAATATGCATTCACACTAGTAGAAAATGGGGCTTCGGTGACAACTCAATATACATGTTAGTCCCGGTTGCATTACGAACTGGGACAAATGTGAGCATTAGTCCCGGTTCGAGCGGCTAAAGGCATTAGTCCCGGTTCAAATGAGACCTTTAGTCCCAGTTTGAGAGACGAACCGGGACTAAAGGGTGCGATGCCCTTTAGTCCCGGTTCGTATCTCAAACCGGGACTAAAGGGGTTCGTGTCTCAAACTCTACCCCCACCCCAGTGTATCGCCATATCAGTTTTGAAAAAAAAACAAAAGAAAATGATAAAAACTTCAAAAAATAAAATCCTTCGAGATGTAGTTATATTACTGCATCTACTAGTTAGGAAAATTTTAAAAAAAATTGGACATGCTTTGCAAAAAAGTGTTATGGAAAAGTAGAACGGCTATAACTTTTGCATACGATGTCGGAAAAAACATATAATATATCAAAATGGTCAGCACGAAAATCCAAATCCGAATTTGACGGTCGTAGGCCGTTTTTCAAATTTCTAGAATCCTCAAATTCTAAAAGAAAAAAGTTATGCTCAAATTTAAGTTTTTTTGGATTTTGGTTAAATCTGGTCAAATTGTGGTCAAACTACTTATTCAAGAAGTATTAGTGTTACTAAATAATTATTTCAGTTTTTTTTATTTTTGGTCAAATCTGGTCAAAGTATGGTCAAACTATTTATTCAAGAAATATTAGTGTTACTAAATAATTATTGTTTTTTAGAGTAATAGTTTCAAACTCAAACAGTGAAAGATGTGACTTCATGCTCATGCTAAACTCCTGAGGGTTAATAGGATTGACATCTTACTATTGTCAAGAAAACAACAAGTGCATACTTGGAAACTAGGGGGAATAGAATTCGGAGGTTAAGCGTGCTCATGCTGGAGCAATGATAGGATGGGTTACCGGCCGGGAAATTAGACGATTTGGAATGATGAGGGGTGATTAGAGAATAGAGATTATATATTAAATTGAGAAATTATGAGGGGTGATTAGATATTAATTATAAAATAATTCAAAATTTTGAAAATTGGGAAAAAAATTCAATTTTTTTACCAACCGGGACTAAAGGTGGAGCTCCAGACAGCGGCCACATGGATGGCCTTTAGTCCCGTTTCGTATTAGATATTAAATTATAAAATAATTCAGAAATTTGAAAATTGAAAATTGGGAAAAAAATCATTTTTTTACCAACCGGGACTAAAGGTGGAGCTCCAGATAGCAGCCACGTGGATGGCCTTTAGTCCCGGTTTGTAACAGAACCGGGACTAAAGAGGGGGGCTTTAGTACCGGTTTTAGAACCGGTACTAAAGGCCCTCTAGGATCGGGGCTAAAGGCCCGGTTTTACTAGTGTCAGTGAATCACAAAGAACCCTTCAAATTACATATTCCCCTTCAGAAGGGATATACCATCTCTTTATGTTTTAAAGCTCAATTTAATTTACTCACTGAGATTAAGACAATCAAGGCATGAAGAATAAGACGCCATTTAAACAAAAAAATGATTTAATTAGTGATACTAAGATAACCAAGGCATGAAAAGATGAAGAGGCCAAATGATACAAAAAGAAACCAAAGAATCGACAAAAACAAACAAGCTTAAATCTAATATTTAGATGCTATAAATTTTTTAATTCAAATTTCGTTTGAAAATTTCAAGCGAAAAAATCGGAGTAGTTTGACATTTTCTGAAAACCATGTTTTTCCAGCCCCTCCCGGAAAAAATGTTATCGAGCAAAAACAATTATCGGTAAAACTTAGTCAACGAATGCAAACCAAGCAAATTGATCGCGATTTGCACAATAAACACATGAGGAAGGTCGACATGGGAAGTTATTTCTACCAATATGATGAATCAGTCGACAATAGTTGTTGGCAATAGCAGACACATGCAAGACATAATAATGGTCACTTGGTAACAATTATGAATCAAATATATAGGCTCCAGCAAAATCGTTATTTTATCTAGTGCACTGTGAAGGCGACATTGTGTATAAAAATCCCTTTTTTGATTATTGCAAAATAATACTTTAGTAGTAGAAGGTGTTGCACACCCGAATTTCAAACTTGATCACAACAGGTAGCCTCCTATTACCATCACCATTATCCATGATGGTAGAGTCTTCAACAAAGCTGTGGTTGGCATCTAACAACATATCACTGAACTAAGGAAACCCAGGGCACCACCTGCATTTCATGTTGTAGTCCACATTCTTCTTCCAACAGACACTTAATTCCGTAAGTGCCTTTAGAACCTCAATCACTATCGCATGAGGTTGAGCTCGAGACGGCTGGATAAGTGATGCATTAGCTCAACGGCTGAATGTGCAAAACAAAGGAAAGTAAAGTGGACAGTTTCCAAGACCTGGAGCCCAAGAGCCCATTTTCTTTCAATGCAGTAATATGGCCGCAAGCCACTGCCTTGAGAATCATTACTTCCAGGAAGATAATTCCTGGTACTTGGGCTTGCCGATTCCGATGGAGTAAACTGATTAAAACTCATATCCTAGAGAACCATCCATTCATAAATTTAATAGTGCTTAAACGTTAGTGCATTAAATAGGTCACAGATGATGCAGATGTGGACTAACCAGTTCTTGTTGATAGTGAGCCCCCAAATAGCCACTAGTAGCCCGGAACCGATTGTCCAAGAGCAAGTAATATGCCACAGTTTCCTGGAAACTTATAGTATAAAGTTAGTTATGAAAATGAATCGAATGAATAACTGATTTTTGTTTGAATATACCTCCTTTTTCAGCCTATAGCATAGCGATTCACACACATGATATTTATCATATCCCAGATTGACAAGATCTTGAAGTGTATCTTCGTCAATCTTCTGAAATGAATATCTATAAAATTGGCATATCATTGCCATTGAAACGGTATTTGAATGCGCGATAATAAATTACTTTTTTGATAAATAAAGAGCAGCATTACATGAATTTGTTGGTTTCCATAAAAAGGTAAACACTTGACAGATCCAACTTAATCTACAAATGTTCTGTCACACCTTTATCTTATTGAACAGTTTGGGAATGTTGTCATCAAAGAATGGAACAACACCACAAAGAAGAGCATAAAGTATAACCCCACAGATCCAAACATCAACCTCGGGTCCAGCATACAATTCACCTGAGATAACCTATGCAGAAACACTCGTTAAAGCTATTAACCTAGACGATATGTGAGAAGAAGCATTAGGATAAGGACTCAAATAATACAAATAATTGAATACCTCTGGTGCAGCATAGTTTGGACTCCCGCAGCTACTCTTCAAAAAATGGCCATCATGAATCACGTTGCTTAACCTAAAGTCAGCAAGTTTCACATTATATTTGGAATCAAGTAATTAGTTTTCCGGATTTAGATCACGATGGACAACCATGTTTGTGTGGCAGTATTCAACACCAGATATAATCTGTTTATCAAAAGTTTAATTGAAAAAACTATTGAGACAGAACCTGAATATGCATTCACACTAGTAGAAAATGGGGCTTCGGTGACAACTCAATATACATGTTAGTCCCGGTTGCATTACGAACTGGGACAAATGTGAGCATTAGTACCGGTTCGAGCGGCTAAAGGCATTAGTCCCGGTTCAAATGAGACCTTTAGTCCCAGTTTGAGAGACGAACCGGGACTAAAGGGTGCGATGCCCTTTAGTCCCGGTTCGTATCTCAAACCGGGACTAAAGGGGTTCGTGTCTCAAACTCTACCCCCACCCCAGTGTATCGCCATATCAGTTTTGAAAAAAAACAAAAGAAAATGATAAAAACTTCAAAAAATAAAATCCTTCGAGATGTAGTTATATTACTGCATCTACTACTTAGGAAAATTTTAAAAAAAAATTGGACATGCTTTGCAAAAAAGTGTTATGGAAAAGTAGAACGGCTATAACTTTTGCATACGATGTCGGAAAAAACATATAATATATCAAAATGGTCAGCACGAAAATCCAAATCCGAATTTGACGGTCGTAGGCCGTTTTTCAAATTTCTAGAATCCTCAAATTCTAAAAGAAAAAAGTTATGCTCAAATTTAAGTTTTTTTGGATTTTGGTTAAATCTGGTCAAACGAGGAAGGCGCGAGGCAGTGGGCGCGCCCATCCACCCTGGGCGTGCCCTCCACCCTCATGGGCCCCTCGTGGCTCCCCTGATGTATTTCTTCCACCTATATATATCCATATACCCTAAAACAATCGAACACGATGATAGATCGGGAGTTCCGCTGCCAGATGCCTCCGTAGCCACCGAAAACCAATCTAGACCCGTTCCGGCACCCTGTCGGAGGGGGAATCCCTCTCCGGTGACCATCGTCATCATCCTGGTGCTCTCCATGACGAGGAGGGAGTAGTTCTCCCTCAGGGCTGAGGGTATGTACCATTATCTATGTGTTTGATCTCTCTCTCTCTCTCTCTCTCTCTCTCTCTCGTGTTCTTGAGGTGGTACGATCTTGATGTATCGCGAGCTTTGCTATTATAGTTGGATCTTATGATGTTTCTCCCCCTCTACTCTCTTGTAATGGATTGAATTTTCCCTTTGAAGTTATCTTATCGGATTGAGTCTTTAAGGATTTGAGAACACTTGATGTATATCTTGAGTGGGATACCCGTGGTGACAATGGGGTATTCTATTGATCCACTTGATGTATGTTTTGGTGATCAACTTGCGGGTTCCGCCCATGAACCTATGTATAAGGGTTGGCACACGTATTCGTCTTGACTCTCCGGTAGAATCTTTGGGGCACTCTTTGAAGTACTTTGTGTTGGTTTGAATAGATGAATCTGAGATTGTGTGATGCATATCGTATAATCATACCCACAGATACTTGAGGTGACATTGGAGTATCTAGGTGACATTAGGGTTTTGGTTGATTTGTATCTTAAGGTGTTATTCTAGTATGAACTCTAGGATAGATTGAACGGAAAGAATAGCTTCGTGTTATTTTACTATGGACTCTTGAACAGATCGATCAGAAAGGATAACTTTGAGGTGGTTTCATACCCTACCACAATCTTTTCGTTTATTCTCCGCTATTAGTGACTTTGGAGTGACTCTTTGTTGCATGTTGAGGGATAGTTATATGATCCAATTATGTTATTATTGTTGAGAGAACTTGCACTAGTGAAAGTATGAACCCTAGGCCTTGTTTCAACGCATTGCAATACCGTTTGTGCTCACTTTTATCATTAGTTACCTTGTTTTTTTATATTTTCAGATTACAAATACCCATATCTATCATCCATATTGCACTTGTGTCACCATCTCTTCGCTGAACTAGTGCACCTATACAATTCACCATGGTATTGAGTGTGCTGGGGACACAAGAGACTCTTTGTTATTTGGTTGCAGGGTTGCTTGAGAGATACCATCTTCATCCTACGCCTCCTACGGATTGATAAACCTTAGGTCATCCACTTGAGGGAAATTTGCTATTGTCCTACAAACCTCTGCACTTGGAGGCCCAACAACGTCTACAAGAAGAAGGTTGTGTAGTAGACATCAAGCTCTTTTCTGGCACCGTTGCTGGGGAGGTTAGCGCTTGAAGGTATATCTTTAGATGTTGCAATTGAATCTTTTAGTTTCTTGTTTTATCACTAGTTTAGTCTATAAAAGAAAACAAAAAATGGAATTAAGTTTGCCTCATACGCTTCATCCTTTTAATATCTTTCGTGAGTATGGTGGAAAGGAAAATTGTGCCAAAGTGTTAGAAGACGAATGCATTAAAATGTTTGGCACTATATCTTTGAACGATGAGCATGATTGCAATGTCGTTAGTATGAACTCCTTGAATATCCATAGTACTAATGATGATTGCACTAGTTATGATGAAAATGTCTCCTATAAACATGTCAATTTTTGTGGAGTGCATTGGGTTTGCAAGTACACACCAAATAGGGAAGATAGATATTGCAAGAGACATAACCATTTAGAAACTAAATTGTTCCAAGAAAGGCTAGATGTTTGTGCTGAAAATTTAAATTTTCTTGGCCGTACTTGTGAACTTTGCAATGAACGTGGTCATTTAACCATCCGAATCAAATTGTTTCATGATCTAATCGTTTACAAAAATTGTGATGACTTGATTTCTCTTGCACATCATAATGAACATAGTTTGCTTATGGGTTATGAAGAAATGAAACGTATAACTATCTATCTTCCAGTATTTGCCCGTGATAAACTTCTTGGTTTTGATCTAGAGGAAATTTATATGTATTGTGCGGTGAATTGTATTGAAAGTCCTTATATTGCCAATTACATAAAGAAAAGAAAACAAATAGAAGATGAAGAGAATACTAATGAAAGTGAAGAGACTTCCCAATATCTTCCTATTATTTCTTATGATGAATCAGGTAACGAGGAGGAGCCTTCTATTCAACCAATCTCATTAATAAGGAGCTCCAAAGAGAGGGTTGAACCCACACATGAGGTGAAGAAGAAAAAGGAAATACGGAGAAGCAAAGGTAAAAAGGTGTCTCTCCCAAATGATGTTGCTCCTATTACTCCTTGTGATGATAATAATTGCTATACTATTGGTGCTATCCATACTATTAATGATGAAAGTGATTATACTTATGATATGAAAAGCCCAAGTTTGGGGATGCTATGTTTGATGAAGATGATGTTTTTGAGAAAATATTTGCTGCAATTAATGTTAGTCCCAAGCTTGGGGAAGCTATGTTTAATGAAGATGATATTTGTAGTCTCCCAAGTTTTCATATGCAAATTTATTATGATGATAGCATGCCTCCTACTTCTGATGATTATATTGATGAAAGTGGGTTTGGAAGAGTGTCAACTTTAGGAAGTAATGATCCCACTATTTTGGAGGATGTTGAATCTTATTATGATAATTATGAAAGTGGATTTGGAGAGGTCATGACTTTATTTAGTGATGATTCCACTATCTTGGTAGAGGTTTCAATCGATTATGATGAGAACAAAGTTGCTACTTATGATAATTATTGTGATGATACATATGCTATAAAAAGTAGTGATGATTATATTTATAAAACTTTTCATGATTATGATTACCCTTTTTTGAACATTACTCTTTTAATGTGGAAACAATTTATAGTATTCGAGTCTCTTATGATACTCCCACTATTCCGAATGAGAAGAATTTTGCTTCTGTGGAGAGTAATAAAATTTATATGCTTGTAGATCATGAAAATAATGCTTTAGGTGCTGGTTATATTGTTGAATTCATTCATGATGCTACTGAAAATTATTATGAGGGAGGAATATATACTTGTAGGAATTGCAATAATATAAAGTTTCCTCTCTATGTGCTTAAAGTTATGAAGTTATGCTTGTTCTACCTTCCTATGCAAGTTGATTATTGTTCCCACAAGTTGTTTGCTCACAAAATCCCTATGCATAGGAAGTGGGTTAGATTTAAATGTGCTAGTCATATTCTTCATGATGCTCTCTTTATATTTCAATTCTTATCTTTTATGTGAGCATCATTGAAATCATCATGCCTAGCTAGGGGCGTTAAATGACAGTGCTTTTTGGGAGGCAACCCAATTTTTTTCCTTGCTTTTTGCTCCTGTTTAGCAATAAATAATTTATCTAGCCTCTGTTATGATTGATTTTTTATGTTTTAATTAGTGTTTGTGCCAAGTAGAACCGTTGGGAAAACTTGGGGAAAGTCTTTTTGATCTTGCTGTAAAAAAACAGAAACTTTAGCGCTCACGAGAATTGCTGCCATTTTTATTTGGAAAGTGATATTTAGTTAATTATTTTTGCAGATGATTAATAGATAAATTCCTCACGTACAGGAATTTATTTTAGAATTTTTGGGGTTCCATAAGTTTGCGTTAGGTACAGATTACTACAGACTGTTCTGTTTTTGACGGATTCTGTTTTTGACAGATTCTGTTTGTAATGTGTTGTTTACTCATTTTGATGAATCCATGGCTAGTAAAAGAGTTTATAAACCATAGAGAAGTTGGAATACAGTTGTTTTAACATCAATATAAATAAAGAATGAGTTCATTACAGTAATTTTAAGTGGTGTTTTTTTTCTTTCGCTAACGGAGCTTACGAGTTTTCTGTTAAGTTTTGTGTTGTGAAGTTTTCAAGTTTTGGGTAAAGATTCGATGGACTATGGAATAAGGAGTGGCAAGAGCCTAAGCTTGGGGATGCCCCGGAAGTCATCCCTCTTTCGTCTTCGTTCATCGGTAACTTTACTTGGAGCTATATTTTTATTCATCACATGATATGTGTTTTGCTTGGAGCGTCATTTTATTTTCTTTTGTTTTGCTTGCTGTTTGAATAAAATACCAAGATCTGAAATTATTAAATGTTAGAGAGTCTTCACATAGTTGCATAATTATTCGACTACTCATTGATCTTAACTTACATCTTTCGGAGTAGTTTGTCATTTGCTCTAGTGCTTCACTTATATCTTTTTAGAGCACGGTGGTTGTTTTATTTTGAGGAAATAGATGAACTCTCATGCTTCACTTATATCATTTTGAGAGTCTCTAAACAGCATGGTAGTTTGCTTTGGTTATGAATTTATTCCTAATATGATGGGCATCTAAGATGGATATAATAAAAACTTTCATATAAAGTGCATTGAATACTATGAGAAGTTTCATACTTGATGATTGTTCTGAGATATGGAGATGGTGATATTAGAGTCATGCTAGTTGAGTAGTTGTGAATTTGAGAAATACTTGTGTTGAAGTTTGTGATTACCATAGCATGCATGTATGGTGAACCATTATGTGATGAAGTCGGAGCATGATTTATTTATTGATTGTCTTCCTTATGAGTGGCGGTCGGGGACGAGCGATGGTCTTTTCCTACCAATCTATCCCCCTAGGAGCATGCGCGTAGTACTTTGTTTCGATAACTAATAGATTTTTGCAATAAGTATATGAGTTCTTTATGACTAATGTTGAGTCCATGGATTATACGCACTGTCACCCTTCCACCATTGCTAGCCTCTCTAGTACCACGCACCTTTCGTCGGTATCATACACCCACCATATACCTTCCTCAAAACAGCCACCATACCTACCTATCATGGCATTTCCATAGCCATTCCGAGATATATTGCCATGCAACTTTTCACCGTTCCATTATTATGACACGCTTCATCATTGTCATATTGCTTTGCATGATCATGTAATTGACATCGTATTTGTGGCAAAGCCACCGTTCATAATTCTTCCATACATGTCACTCTTGAGTCATTGCACATCCCGGTACACCGCCGGAGGCATTCATATAGAGTCATATTTTGTTCTAAGTATCGAGTTGTAATTCTTGACTTGTAAGTAAATAAAAGTGTGATGATCATCATTATTAGAGCATTGTCCCATGTGAGGAAAGGATGATCGAGACTATGATTCCCCCATAAGTCGGGATGAGACTCCGGACGAAAAATAAAAAAGAGAGAAAAAAAGAGGCCATAAAAAAGAGAAAGGGCCCAAATAAAAAATAAAAAATAAAAAATGAGAGAAAAATAGAGAAGGGGCAATGCTAATATCCTTTTACCACACTTTTGCTTCAAAGTAGCACCATGATCTTCATGATAGAGAGTCTCCTATGTTGTCACTTTCATATACTAGTGGGAATCTTTCATTATAGAACTTGGCTTGTATATTCCAATGATGGGCTTCCTCAAAATGCCCTAGGTCTTCGTGAGCAAGCGAGTTGGATGCACACCCACTTAGTTTCTTTTGTTGAGCTTTCATATACTTATAGCTCTAGTGTATCCGTTGAATGGCAATCCCTACTCACGCACATTGATAACTATTGATTGGTATCTCCATAGTCTGTTGATACGCCTAGTTAATGTGAGACTATCTTCTCCTTTTTGTCTTCTCCACAACCACCATTCTATTGCACCTATAGTGCTATGTCCATGGCTCACGCTCATGTATTGCGTGAAGATTGAAAAATTTTGAGAACATCAAAAGTATGAAACAATTGCTTGGCTTGTCATCGGGGTCGTGCATGATTTAAATACGTTGTGTGGTGAAGATGGAGCATAGCCAGACTATATGATTTTGTAGGGATAGCTTTCTTTGGCCATGTTATTTTGAGAAGACATGATTTCTTTGTTAGTATGCTTGAAGTATTATTATTTTTATGTCAATATTAAACCTTTGTCTTGAATCTTATGGGTCTGAATATTCTTGCCACAATAAAGAGAATTACATGGATAAATATGTTAGGTAGCATTCCACATCAAAAATTCTGTTTTTATCATTTACCTACTCGAGGACGAGCAGGAATTAAGCTTGGGGATGCTGATATGTCTCCAACGTATCTATAATTTTTTATTGTTCCATGCTATTATATTATCAACCTTGGATGTTTTATATGCATTTATATGCTATTTTATATGATTTTTGGGACTAACCTATTAACCTAGATCCCAATGCCAGTTTCTGTTTTTTCCGTGTTTTAGAGTATCGCAGAAAAGGATAATCAAAGGGAGTCCAATTGACCTGAAACTTCACGAAACTTATTTTTGGAGTAGAAGCAATCCAGAAGACTTGGGGTGTACGTAAGGGAAGCAACGAGGAAGGCGCGAGGAAGGGGGGGGCGCCCACCCCCCTGGGCATGCCCTCCACCCTTGTGGGCCCCTCGTGGCTCCCCTGATGTATTTCTTCCGCCTATATGTATCCATATACCCTAAAACTATCGAAGACGACGATAGATCGGGAGTTCCGCCGCCAGAAGCCTTCGTAGCCACCGAAACCAATCTAGACCCGTTCTGACACCCTGCCGGAGGGGGAATCCCTCTCCGGTAGCCATCTTCATCATGCCGGTGCTCTCCATGATGAGGAGGGAGTAGTTCTCCCTTGGGGCTGAGGGTATGTACCAGTAGCTATGTGTTTGATCTCTCTCTCTCTCTCGTGTTCTTGAGGTGGTACGATCTTGATATATCGCGAGCTTTGCTATTATAGTTTGATCTTATGATGTTTCTCCCCCTCTACTCTCTTGTAATGGATTGAGTATTCTCTTTGAAGTTATCTTATCGGATTGGGTCTTTAAGGATTTGATAACACTTGATGTATGTCTTGCATGTGATACCCATGGTGACAATGGGGTATTCTATTGATCCACTTGATGTATGTTTTGGTGATCAACTTGCGGGTTCCGCCCATGAACCTATGCATAGGGGTTGGCACACGTTTTCGTCTTGACTCTTCGGTAGAATCTTTGGGGCACTCTTTGAAGTACTTTGTGTTGGTTTGAATAGATGAATCTGAGATTGTGTGATGCATATCGTATAATCATGCCCATGGATACTTGAGGTGACATTGGAGTATCTAGTTGACATTAGGGTTTTGGTTGATTTGTGTCTTAAGGTGTTATTCTAGTACGAACTCTAGGATAGATTGAACGGAAAGAATAGCTTCGTATTATTTTACTACAGACTCTTGAATAGATCGATCAGAAAGGATAACTTTGAGGTGGTTTCGTACCCTACGATAATCTCTTCATTTTTCTCCGCTATTAGTGACTTTGGAGTGACTCTTTGTTGCATGTTGAGGGATAGTTATATGATCCAATTATGTTATTATTGTTGAGATAACTTGCACTAGTGAAAGTATGAACCCTAGGCGTTGTTTCAACGCATTGCAATACCGTTTGTGCTCACTTTTATCATTAGTTACCTTGCTGTTTTTATATTTTCAGATTACAAATACCCATAACTATCATCCATATTGCACTTGTATCACCATCCCATCGCCGAACTAGTGCACCTATACAATTTACCATTGTATTGGGTGTGTTGGGGACACAAGAGACTCTTTGTTATTTGGTTGCAGGGTTGCTTGAGAGAGACCATCTTCATCCTACGCCTCCTACGGATTGATAAACCTTAGGTCATCCACTTGAGGGAAATTTGCTACTGTCCTACAAACCTCTGCACTTGGAGGCCCAACAACGTCTACAAGAAGAAGGTTGTGTAGTAGACATCAGTAGTTGGAGAAGGTAATAAACTATCTCTATATCTATTCTCGTTATAATTTTTCATTTACAGGATAAAGCTGGTTGAGGAAAGTATTGTTTTATGAAAAGTGTTTTCCCATTAACTTCAGTAACTTCAGAATGTCCACCTCCTCTGGTGTTCCCATTCATTTTCACTATGCCAAAACAAGAGAAACGATATATGTGATTTAGTAAACTGTTTTATAGTTCATACAAAAGTTGATCTAAACTGGCGAAAGGCGAGTTACGCTGAAAATACTGATCATGAATCACAGGAAATATTTACATCTCACTTCTTAGAGACCGGCGTTGAGTTTGAAATGAGTGGGCTGGGCATAAATGACTAGGCAGGGCAAGTCTCGTTCAATTAAAGGTTAACGAAAATGGGTGAAGTTCCCTTCTCAACTAGGGAGAGGCAAAGCATATTCGATCGCCGAAGTATGGTTCAGTGGGCAACCAACAAGTACTATGTTGTATGGATCGAGTAGGATCATAATATATTACCATGAAAATTCGTGCACGCGTAGCACGAATGACTATAGTCCTTTCCTCATGTGCAATGTATCAGGTCTGTTAAGGATGGTTGAGAGGCGGCCTCAAATTGAGAGAGCTTTTGGGGTCGATCGGCTAGTTGTTCTCCCTCCGAAGGGGGCTTTAGGATTTATTAGGCGACAGAGAGCTCCTTAGGCAGGGGAGGCGTAACCAGGGAAAGGGAAAGGTGAGCGTAAGCATCACCATCGCGCTTGCCTATGTGTGCACGTGTGACGTGCCGGCCACTTTCTCACATTAAGAAACGATATATTGGCATGGAACTAGAGCCAAAAAATATATCGAGTTCAAGTCCCTTCCATGTGTCCCAACAGAAGCTGAGTATACCGGTGTCGCATTGACATGTCAACTTTAACAACAGGTAGTGTACACACTATAGGATTTTGTGGTGGAAAAGTGAGGAAGGTTTCAAAGAATTGCATCACAAGCACAAAAAGGAGGAAGAAAGTAAGTGCTAGTTATATTCCATAGATATAGTTGCTATTTTATATGTGGAGATTTGGAAATTTTATTGATCTATTGTCTAAATGATGTGGTTGGTAGTTTGAGAAGGTAAGAAACTATTACTATATCTATTCTTGTTATATTTTTTCATTTACACGATAAAGCTGGTTGAGGAAAGTACTGTTTTATGAAAAGTGTTTTTCCCATTAACTTCAGTATCTTTAGAATGTCCACCTCCTCTGGTGTTCCCATTCATTTTCACTATGCCAAAATAAGAGAAACGATATATGTCATTTAGTAAACAGTTTTATAGTTCATACAAAAGTTGATCGAAACTGGACAAAGGAGAGTTACGCTGAAAATACTGATCATGAATAACATGAAATATTTACATCTCACTTCTTATAGACCGGTGTTGAGTTTGAAATGAGTGGGCTGGGCATAAATGACTAGGCAGGGCAAATCTTGTTCAATTAAAGGTCAACAAAAATGGGTGAAGTTCCCTTCTCAACTAGGGAGAGGCAAAGCATATTCGATCGTCGAAGTATGGTTTACTGGGCAACCAACAAGTACTATCTTGCATTGATCAAGTAGGATCATAATATATTACCATGAAAAGTCATGCACACATAGCACGAATGACTATAGTCCTTTCCTCGTGTGCAATGTATCAGGTCTGTTAAGGATGGTTGAGATAACAACTACTGATAATGCTCCTTCATACTTTGGATGCCGGCCTTGGTTCAAAGACACAAATGACACATACTAGCCAAGGCTAAATCGGGCCCGCAAAGAATCCTAGCTAGGGCTAAATCAGGCACGCATAGCCCCGCCGACCACACTGCAGCAAGGCAGCACCAGCGCCGTCGACCAACTCAGACCCGGATGGGGCCCAAAGGGCCATGATCTGAGCCGAGCGGGCGCCTCCAGATCGCGCCTTCGCATCATCCCACCGCCAACGGCGGCGCCGCCCCCGCAGTAGATCGCCCGCCACAACACCGAAGAGCCCTGCCGCCTCCTAGGAGCACCCCGCGGCGCCACACTGCCCCGCACCAGCATGATCCGAGCGAGTAATGGCCAGCGGCCGCCTGGGCCAGGCCTGGCGCCAATCACCAACCAAGGTGGTGGGCTTGAGGAGGAGGCGTCGGAGGCGCGGCCAGTCGCCAGCAGGGGCAACGCGATCGTGACTAAGATTCAAGATAGTCCTATAGGATGTTTTCTACCATATATAGAGTAAATGTGGAGAAAGTCAGATCGATCGGCTGGCCTATCAATCAATGATAAACCAACTAGTTAACCAATCAGTTAGTAATCAAGACTTTCAACTCAGTGCATGATGAGGTTAATGTTGATCCGGGCGGATCTATGGCAAAGATCCCCATTGGAGGGAAGAAGCAAGCAAGGCACCTAAATCCCCAGAAGCATAAGCAGAGCAACACACAAACTGGACTAATAAATTCCACACTCGAACAAAAATTAAGAGCACGCAACTCTCTACCAGGCCATGCGAGCAACGACGAAGTAGAATCACTAAACTCCGGCTAGAATTGCAGCAAAGATGAGCTAGGCGATTGCCTTAATTACCTAGAGTCTAGGCCAAATCCCATGGCCAGAGGGAGGCGACGAGAGCGCCGACCAAGTGGACTGGAGGCGGCCTCAAATTGAGAGAGCTTTTGGGGTTGATCTGCGAGTCGTTCTCACTACGACGGGGGTTTTAGGCTTTATTAGGCGACAGATAGCTGCTTAGCTGGGGGAGGCGTAACCAGGGAAAGGGAAAGGTGAGTGTCAGCATCGCCATCACGCATGGCTAAGTGCGCATGTGTGACGTGCAGGGCGCTCGCTCACATTAAGAAAAGATATATTGGCATGTTATTAAGAATGAACATTAGTCAGTTTGCACGTACAAAGAACTAGAGCCAAACAAGTATTCCGAGGTCAAGTCGCTTCCATGTGTTCCAAACACAAGTTGCGTGGTGTCGCATTGACATATCAACTTTAACAACAGATGGTGTACACACTATAGGATTTTGTGGTGGAAAGTGAGTAAGGTTTCAAAGATTGCATCACAAGGACAAAAAGAGGAAGAAAGTAATTGCTAGTTATATTGCACAGATATAATTGTTGGTAGTTTGAGATGGTAACAAACTATTACAATATCTGTTCTCATTATAATTTTCATTTACATGATAAAGCTGGTTGAGAAAAGTATTGTTTTACGAAAAGTTTTTTTCCCATTAACTTCAGTAAGTTCAGAGTGTCCACCTCCTCTGGTGTTCCCATCCATTTTCACTATGCCAAAACAAGAGAAACAATATATGTTATTCAGTAAACAGTTCTATAGTTCACACACAAGTTGATCGAAACTGGCGAAATACAAGTTTTGCTGAATATACTCATCATGAATAACATGCAATATTTACAGCATGTCACTTCTTAGAGACCGGCGTTGAGTGTGAAATGAGTGGGCTGGCAATAAATGATTGGCCACGACAAGTGTGGTTCAATTAAAGTTCAGCGAAATGAGTGAAGTTCCCTTCTCAACTAGGGAGAGGCAAAGCATATTCGATCACCGAATTATGGTTCAGTGGGGAACCAACAAGTACTATCTTGTATGGATCTAGTAAGATCATAATATATTACCATAAAAATGCTTGCACGCGGCGTCGTCCGCTGGGCGACTCGGGCGGATTTGATCCAGTTTTTGCGGTGGCCCTCTCTCTGCATCCTCTCCTCGCCGCCGCCGGCCGCCGCCGTCGGGCTTGCCCGTGCGGACTCACGGCGGCGGCGGGGCTCCGTCCCGTGGCGTTGTGGCGGTGTCTTGGCGACGTGCGTGTAGCGGCTGGACGCCGTGATGGTGGAGGTAGCAGCGAGGACATGGGATCGTGGTTGGGCGACAGTGCACGTCTTCCCTTCCGTGATGGCACTGGCGCATCAACAGGCTGAGGTACCGGAGGCGCAACCACTATGAGTTCTAGCTCCTGTGGCACCTTTCTGGCGCAAGGGCACAATGGGTTAAGACGGTGGCCAAAGGTTGCGACCATCGTCCAGGTTCCCCGTCGGGAGGTGGCGTCCATGGAGCTCTCCGCTCCACTTCGACGCAAGGATGGTGGCGCCCTCTGATCTGACCATATGCTACTGGCTGAAACTGCCCTAGACCTAGAGGTTGTGGCAGCAGCCGGATGACATCGTCTTCTGGGTTTCGACCTTCTGATCCAGCGACAATGGTTATTTCCTGTGTGGCATGCTTCGCGGTCTGCGTCGACGTTGAGGCCGGGGAACTAGTGGCAGTGTGTGGTGTTGTCGTCTGATACAGATCAACCATTGGCTGCCACTTGTGAGGACCACATGGACCTCCGAAGCGTCCTGAACACAGGATTTTGGGGGTGTCGGTATCCTTTCTCCCGGACAAATACTTCGTCGTGTTGTGGCGAGCAGCCCTGCCACGGCTCGTCAGCCCGCCATCAGGACCGTGTGTGTATACTGCTACTTGGATCGTGGTAAGTGGAGGAGACAACATAGGATGACTTCTTGTTGGTGGTCTCGAGCTCCGTGGTGAAAACCCTAGGTATTATCATTTTTTTATACCTGGCAATGGCGGCTTTCTATGTGTCGTAACCTTGATGAAGGCATTGCTCGGAGTTTTCTCGGACTTGATCTTCAAGGTGAAAACCCACGATCTAATCTTCGATGGTCGGATTAGGCGACGGCGGCACTTGCACATCGTTCTTTTCCTGAAGACGTGGCTTTTGAAGAACCTTCTTCGTAGTCCTTGTGCTGTCAAGAGATGATTGGAGCCGATGGCCACTGTTGTATGTCGTCAATCATTGTTTTCATCACTTTCGGGTTTTTTTTCCTTTTCCCCTTCGTCTAGGCATAGCTTTGGTCTTGAATGACTTTGCTATTTGCTGATGTGATACTTTGCGTGTGTGTGTTATTGTTGGCTGTGTGCATCCTATTTATGCAGAGGTCGGGTGTGTACTCATTACAATTGTATCGCTTGATGCTGATTTTGAGTCAATAAAAAACACCCTTTGTCGAAAAAAATGGTTGCACGCATACCACGAATGACGGTAGTCGTTTCCTCGTATGCAATGTATCGGGTCTTGTAAGGATGGTTGAGATAACAACCACTGATAATGCTCCCTCATACTTTAGATGCCCGGCCTTGGTGCGAAGACACAGATGACACATACTAGCCATGGCTAAATCGGGCCCGCAAAGAATCCTAGCCAGGTCTATATCGGGCCCGCAAAGCCCCGTCGGCCACACTGCAGCAGGGCAGCACCAGCGCTGCCAGCATCCACCCGTCGATCACGGCTCCCCCACCTTCCATAAGCCACGTCGACATCCGCCCCTTCCGTTGGCCCACCACTAGTAGAAAACAGGGCTTTGGTCCAGGTCGGGTCAGCCCATTAGTCCCGGTTCAGTCCAGAACCGGGACCAATGTGGGCATTGGTCCCGGTTCGTGAGCCCAGGGGTCCGGCCGGGCCACGTGGGCCATTGGTCCCGGTTCATCTGGACCTTTTGGTCCCGGTTGGTGGGATGAACCGGGACCAATGGGCCTCGCTCCTGGCCCACCACCATTGGTCCCGGTTGGTGGCTTGAACCGGGACCAAATGCTCCCCTTTAGTCCCAGCTCATGTCACCAACCGGGACCAATGAGGTGCCTATATATACCCCCTCGCGCAAGAGCAAAGCACAGTGCTCTGTTTTTTCTGGCCGAGGGGGAGAGGGCTTTGTGGTGCTCTAGCTCACCTCCTATGCACATGAGGTGTTCGATGGAATGCCCGAGCCACACTACTTAAGCTTTCTCCTCTCGAAGCTCGACCTCCAAACTCCATTTTCCTCGAGATTTGTCTAGATTTAGCGGTCCGTCACGCCCCGTCCCCGTCTTCACCGCCGTCGATCACCCGCGCTGATCTCATCACCGACACCACCGTGGTGAGCCTCTTGTTCTTATCTTCTTTCTGAAAGGAAAAATATTCTTACTTGTATGTTTAGACAGATACTTGTATCATTTTCTTACATTGATCATTGCATCTTATATAGTGCGATGGTTTTGGTATCCGCCCCCATCGGCCCTCGTCCTATCTATGATTCGGATGTGGTATGTATATTATCTTTATAACTATTGGTTCATTTATTGTTTATGAAAATTATGTCGACCAACGTGACATAGATTTTATTTATCTAGGATGTATGTGAATCGGAAATGCCAACCGACCCTATTGTCGAGAGGTTAAATTTAGTTGAAGAAGAAAACAATTTGTTGAAGGAAAAAATAAAAAAATTGAGGAGGAGAAGATGATATTGGAGTTGCATGTTGCGGTGTCGTCGATGATCACAAGATCAAGACGGATGCAATGCGCTTGAAGATTAGAAAGATTAGAAAATATGTCATTCATACCGAGGCTTGGTATCATTATGCCGTTGGATCAATTGTTACCTTGGTTGCGATTATGATCGCATTTGTTTTCGCATTGAAATGTTTTACATAGTTTCAATGTATGGTTTAATTAATTACACAGATGACACATACTAGGTATGGCTAAATCAGGCCCGCAAAGAATCCTAGCCAGGTCTAAATCGGGCCCGCAAAGCCCCGTCAGCCACACTGCAGCAGGACAGCACCAACGCTGCCAGCATCTACCCGGCGATCGTGGATCCCCCGCCTTCCGGAAGCCACATCGATGACCGTCCCCACCGTCGGCCCACTCAGACACAGATAGGGCTAGAAGGACCCAGATCTGGGTCGAGCAGGCGCCTCCAGATCGCACCACCGCATAACCCCAGCGCCAACAGCGGCGCCGCACTCCAGTAGATTGCCCGCCACAAAGCCGGCAATCCCTGCCGCCTCCTAGGCGCACCCCGCGGCACCGCACTGCCACGCGCTAGCGTGACCCGAGAGGGGAATAGCTAGTGGCTACCCGGGCCAGGCCCGCCGCCAGACACCAGCTACGGTGGCAAGGAGGTAGAGCAGGGGAGGGCTTGAGGAGGAGGCATTAGGTGCATGGCCGGTCACCTGTGGGAGCGACACGGTCGCGGTTGAGATTCAATATAGTCATATAGGATTATTATTTTTCTATCATCTATAGGGTATATTTGGAGAAAGTGAGATCGATGGGCTGGCCTATCAATCAATAATAAACGAACTAGTTAACCAATTAGTCAGTAATTAGGACTTTCAACTCGGAGCATGATGAGGTGAATGTTGGTCCGAGCGAATCTACAGCAAAGATCCGCATTGGAGAGAAGAAGCAAGTAGGGCACCTAAATCCCCACAACGATAAGCAGAGCAACACACAAACATGACTAATAAATTCCGCACTCGAACAAAATATTAAGAGCACACGCACTCTCTATCAGGCCATGCAAGCAACGACGACGCAGGATCACTAAACTCCGGCGACAATTGCAGCAAAGATGAGCTGGGCGATTGCCTTAATCACCTAGAGTCCTGGCCAAATCTCGTGGCCAGAGGGAGGCGAGGAGAGCGCCGGCCCGGTGGAGCGGAGGTGGCCTCGGACTGATAGAGCTTTTGGGGTCGATCGGTTGGTTGTTCTCCCTCAGACGAGGGCTTTAGGCTTTATTAGGCGACAGAGAGCTACTTAGGCGGGGGAGGCGTAACCGGGGAAAGCGAAAGGTGAGTGTTAGCACCACCATCACGCTTGCCTAAGTGCGCATATGTGACGTGCCGGCCACTCACTCACATTAAGGAAAGATATATTGGTATGTTATCAGGAATGAACATAAGTCAGGTTGCATGTACAAGGAACTAAAGCCCAAAAAGTATACCGAGGTCAAGTCCCTTCCATGTATCCCAAACAGAAATTGTGTATATCCGTGTCGCATTGACATGTCAACTTTAACAAGTAGTATACACATTAACATAGTTGCCGCCCTAACCAATCCACGAGACACTGCCTTAACATGAGCAATGAGTGACCAGGGCTCGCGCGAGGAGCAACTAGCCTCGCGTGGCGGGGGCAAGTCCAACCGCTGCACCACCAATAGCCAACACATGCATGCGACCATCTACCAGCCAGCACTACCGGGAGGGGTGAGTGTCAGCCATCAAATCTGGCCAATCAAGATCCATATGGAGGACCCCCCCCCCCCCCACACACACACACACACATAATGTCCGGCACCTCCAACCACCGGGGGATAGCCGTTACCCTTGGACGCCAAGCACCCACCTCCTTGGCTCCCTGTGACCTGTTGCATGACCGCCGCGGAAACCTACAACACCCGTCCTCCACCTGCCCGCGGAAAAGATCGTCACCACCAACCCGGTGCCACCGCAGGCACCACCACCACCATGCCGCAACTTCCCCCTCCCAGAAGCTATGGAGGAAGCCGCCTATCCCAGCCCTGGCCACCCTGCAGCCTGCAACATCCACATGGTGAGATATAGACCTCGCTGTCTTGGGCACACACCAACCACCGCCACTGCCACATTGCCCAATCCACTAGCTGATGGCCATGGCAGAGCCAGACAGCCGCGACCCTCATCGCCCTCGGCCCATATGCAGATGGCACACTAGCACTAGATCCCTCTGGATCTGGTCGAGGACGGCCTGCACACAACCACCCGAGAAAATGACCTCGCAGCCGCCGCACCACACTTGAGTTCCAGAGCACCGCTGCGACGCCGCCAAATGAAGATGTTGCCACCACGCACACCCGCCATAGCATGCTTGGCCCTCGTGGAAGCACATCGCTTCCACCCGTATGGCCGTGCCGCATGCCTGTCGTCATGCATTACATTGTAGATGCGCATAGCATCACCATATTCAACATCAAGGCAAATAGAAACCAGATCATGCAATAATATTAGAAAAGCTTGTGCTGTCGCATCACCACCAGCAGTATTTGGCGCAGCTTGCAAAATTATAAGAGATTCACCACAACCTATTTACCATACATAAGTCTTATTTATAACAACCACTCAACCTTTTTGGTGCTTGACACAAGACTAGTCACTCAAACAAACACGATTGTTTGTCAGGGACTTTGTAAACCGAAGATGAAAGGCACAACCTATATACTTGCATACCATCACTTATTCACCATTGCGGCGATGAACCGCACCGCATGGGACAGTCATAGGATTTGCTATTCACCACTCAACCAGAAGAGACACTAGCTATAGAACCCTAAGGTTGGTATGGAAGGCCACACAAAATTTCAGGAAGAGGATCTGAGGTCCAGTAATTCTCTACATATCTAGCAGGTACTTTTCATCCCTGGTCTTGCAAAGCTGGAGAAAAATTAAATTAAAGTTAGAACCAAATAGACATTATATACAGTACCATGCCGGTAAATTGTAATTTCTAACACCAACACTGTGCAACTTTAAAACATGGGAAGTTATTTCTACCAATATGATGAGTCAGTCGACAATAGTTTTCGGCAATAGCAGACACATGCAAGACATAATAATGGTCACTTGGTAACAATTATGAATCAAATATATTGGCTCCAGCAAAATTGTTATTTTATCTGGTGCACTGTGAAGGCGACATTGAGTATAAAATCCCCTTTTTGGTTATTGCAAAAAAAATACTTTAGTAGTAGAAGGTGTTGCACACCTGAATTTCAAACTTGATCACAACAGGTAGCCTCCTATTACCATCACCATTATCCATGATGGTAGAGTCATCAAAAAAGTTGTGGCTGGCATCTAACAACAGATCACTGACCTGAGGAAACCCAGGGCACCACCTACATTTCATGTTGTAGTCCACATTCTTCTTCCAACGGACATTTAATTCCTTAAGTGCCTTTAGAACCTCAATCACTATCGCATGAGGTTGAGCTCGAGACTACTGGATAAGTGATGCATTAGCTGAACAGCTGAATGTGCAAACCAAAGGAAAGTAAAGTAGACAGTTTCCAAGACCTGGAGCCCAAGAGCCCATTTTCTTTCAACGTGGTAATATGGCCGCAAGCCACTGCCTTGAGAATCATTACTTCCTGGAAGATAATTACTGGTACTTGGGCTTGCTGATTCCGATAGAGTAAACTGATTAAAACTCATATACTAGAGAACCATCCATTCATAAAGTTAATAGTGCTTAAACCTTAGTGCATTAAATAGGACACAGATGATGCAGATGTGGACTAACCATTTCTTGTTGATAGTGAGCCCCCAAATAGCCACTAGTAGCCCGGAACCGATTGTCCAAGAGCAAGTAATATGCAACAGTTTCCTGGAAACATATAGTATAAAGTTAGTTATGAAAACTGAATGGAATGAATCACTGTTTTTTGTTTGAATATACCTCATTTTTTAGCCTATTGCATAGCGATTCACACACATGATATTTATCATATCCCAAATTGACAAGATCTTGAACTGTATCTTCGTCAATCCTCTGAAATGAAAATCTAGAAAATCAGCATATCATTGCCATAGAAACCGCATTTGAATGCTCGATAATAAATTATTTTTTTGATAAATAAAGAGAAGCATTACAAGGAGACCTAACGTGATACCTTTCTGAAACAAAGGGCACAACTATGGCCATTGGTTTCTATTATATTTTCTTTGCAAATATTACATTGATATTATACCCATAAAAGAGAGCATTTCACCACAAAAGTATTGTTCATAATTTTCCTATTATCCATCCAAGATCATGTATATATTAGTGGATAAAGCCTGAAAAGTTTTACTGTGCAGATATGATATTCGTTTGAAATGTGAAATAGATGGGGTACCATTTTGGCTTGTTGTGCTGTGTTTGGTGGAGGCACTGCCAGGTAGCGAGGAAGGCGATTCTGAACCCATGGGTGGTCTCAAATTTCACGGATTGTGATTCTCTTCATGGGATCAACAGTAAGCATTCTTGGGATCAAATCCATTGCAAGATCAGATAAATGATTTGGAAGGATATATAAACCTCCCTGGAACACCAAATAAGGGTGAGTCAAATCTCCAGAAAAAAATGAATTCTAAAGTCCAACTAATCTACATGAATTTGTTGATTTCCATAAAAAAAAGGTAAACACTTGTCAGATCCAACTTAATCTACAAATGTTCTATCATACCTTTATCATATTGAACAGTTTGGGAACGTTGTCATGATCGAATGGAACAGCACCACAAAGAAGAGCATAAAGTATAACACCACAGCTCCAAACATCAACCTCAGGTCCAGCGTACAATTCACCTGAGATAACCTATGCAGAAACACTCGTTAAAGCTATTAACCTAGATGATGCATGAGAAGAAGCATTAGGATAAGGACTCAAATAATACAAATAATTGAATACCTCCGATGCAGCATAGTTTGGACTCCCGCAACTAGTCTTCAAAAAATGGCCATCATGCATCACGTTGCTTAACCCAAAGTCAGCAAGTTTCACATTATATTTGGAATCAAGTAAGAGGTTTTCTGGCTTTAGATCATAATGAACAACCATGTTTCTCTGGCAGTATTCAACACCAGATATAATCTGTTTATCAAAAATTTAATTGACAAAACTACTGAGACAGAACCTGAATATGCATTCACACTAGTAGAAACAAGGCTTTGGTCATAGCTCAATATACACATTAGTCCCGGTTGCATTATGAGCTGGGACTAATGTGAGCATTAGTCCCGGTTCAAATGAGACCTTTAGTCACGGTTTGAGACACGAACCGGGACTAAAGGGTGTGATGCCCTTTAGTTCCGGTTCGTATCTCAAACCGGGACTAAAGATTAGACCTTTAGTCCCGGTTTGAGACACGAACTGGGACTAAAGGGTGTGATGCCCTTTAGTCCTGGTTCGTGTCTCAAACCAGGACTAGGGGTTCGTGTCTCAAACTCTACCCCCCCCCCCCCCCCTCCCTGTGTATCGCCATTTCTGTTTTGAAAAAAAACAAAAAAAAATGATAAAAACTTCAAAAAATAAAATCCTTCAAGATGTAGTTATATTACTACATCTACTAGTTAGGATAATTAAAAAACTTCAATTTGGACATGTTTTGCAAAAAAGTGTTATGGAAAAGTAAAACGACTATAACTTTTGCATACGATGTCGGAAAAAACATATAATATATCAAAATGATTAAGAGCACGCACTATCTACCAGGCCATGTGAGCAACGACGAAGTAGAATCACTAAACTCCGGCGAGAATTGCACCAAAGCTAAGCTGGGTGATTGCCTTAATTACCTGGAGTCTAGGCCAAATCCCATGGCCAGAGAGAGGCGACGAGAGCGCAGACCAAGTGGACCAGAGGCGGCCTCAAATTGAGAGAGCTTTTGGGGTCGATCGGCGAGTCGTTCTCACTATGACGGGGGTTTTAGGCTTTATTAGGCGATAGATAGCTGCTTAGCCGGGGGAGGCGTAACCGGGGAAAGGGAAAGGTGAGTGTGAGCATCACCATCGCACTTGCCTAAGTGCGCATGTGTGACGTGCAGGGCGCTCGCTCACATTAAGAACAGATATATTGGCATGTTATCAGGAATGAACATTAGTCAGTTTGCATGTACAAAGAACTAGAGCAAGTATACCAAGGTCAAGTCGCTTCCCTGTCCCAAACACAAGTTGCGTATATCGGTGTCGCATTGATATGTCAACTTTGACAACAGGTAGTGTACATACTATAGGATTTTGTAGTGGAAAAGTGAGGAAGGTTTCAAAGAGTTGCATCACAAGGACAACAAGGAGGAAGAAAGTAATTGGTAGTTATATTGCATAGACATAGTTGCTATTTTATTAGTGGAGATTTCAAAATTTTATTGATCTATGGTCTAAATGATTTGGTTGGTAGTTTGAGATGGCAACAAACTACTACAATATATGTTCTTATTATAATTTTCATTTACACGATAAAGCTGGTTGAGAAAAGTATTGTTTTACGAAAAGTGTTTTCCCATTAACTTCAATAAGTTCAGAGTGTCCACCTCCTCTGGTGTTCCCATCCATTTTCACTATGCCAAAACAAGAGAAACAATATATGTGATTCAGTAAACAGTTTTCTAGTTCAGACACAAGTTGATCGAAACTGGCGAAATACGAGTTATGCTGAATATACTGATCATGAATAACATGCAGTATTTACAGCATGTCACTTCTTAAAGACTGGCGTTGAGTGTGAAATGAGAGGGCTGGCCACAAATGATTGGCCACGGCAAGTATGGTTCAATTAAATTTCAACGAATTGAGTGAAGTTCCCTTCTCAACTAGGGAGAGGCAAAGCATATTCGATCACCGAATTATGGTTCAGTGGGCAACCAACAAGTACTATCTTGTATGGATCTAGTAGGATCATAATATATTACCATAAAAATGCTTGCACGTGTACCACGAATGACTGTAGTCATTTCCTCGTTTGCAATGTATCAGGTCTTGTAAGGATGGTTGAGATAACAAATAACAACCGCTGATAATGCTCCCTCATACTTTGGATGCCCGGCCTTGGTGCAAAGACACAAATGACACATACTAGCCATGGCTAAATCGGGCCCGCAAAGAATCCTAGCCAGGTCTAGATCGGGCCCGCAAAGCCCCGTCGGCCACACTGCAGCAGGACAGCACCAGCGCTGCCAGCATCCACCCGCCGATCACGGCTTCCCCGCCTTCCGGAAGCCACGTCGACATCCGTCCCCACAGTTGGCCCACTTAGACCCAGATGCGGCTAGAAGGGCCCAAATCTGGGCCGAGCAGGTGCCGCCAGATCGTGCCACCACATCACCCTAGCGCCAACGGCGGCGCCGCCCCCAGTAGATCGCCCGCCACAAAGCCGGCAATCCCCATCACCGCCTAGGCGCACCCCGCTACACTGGACCGCCGCGTGCTAGCGCGACCTGAGATGAGAATGGCTAGTGGCCGCCTGGGCCAGGCCCGCCGCCGAACGCCAGCCATGGTGGCAAGGAGGTAGAGCAGGGGGAGGGCTCGAGGAGGAGGCATCAGGTGCACGGCCGGTCGCCCGCGGGGGCGACGCGGTCACGACTGAGATTCAAGATAGTCATATAGGATGTTTTCTACCATCTATATGGTATATTTAGAGAAAGTGAGATCGATCGATCGGCCGGCCTATCAATCAATAATAAACCAACTAGTTAACCGATCAGTCTGTAATCAAGACTTTTAACTCAGAGCATGATGAGGTGAATGTTGGTCCGGGCGAATCCGCGGCAAAGATCCCCATTGCAGGGAAGAAGCAAGAAGGGCACCTAAATCCCCACAACTACAAGCTGAGCAACACACAAATTGGACTAATTAATTCCCCACTCAAACAAAAAAAATTAAGAGCATGCAATCTCTACCAGGCCATGCAAGCAACGACGACCCAAAATCACTAAACTCCTGCGAGAATTGCAGCAAAGATGAGCTGAGGAATTGCCTTAATTACTTGGAGTCCAGGCCAAATCCCGTCTACAGAGAGAGGCGATGAGAGCGCCAGTCTAGTGGAGCGGAGGCGGCCTCGAATTGAGAGAGCTTTTATGGTCGATCAGCTGGTCGTTCTCCCTCCGACAGGGGCTTTTGGCTTTATTAGGTGACAGAGAGTTGCCTAGGAGGGGGAGGCGTAACCGGGGAAAGGGAAAAGTGAGCATCAGCATCACCATAGCGCTTGTCTTAGTGCACATGTGTAACGTGCTGGCCGCTCGCTCACATTAAGAAAAGATATATTGGAAAGTTATCAGGATTGAACGTAAGTCAGGTTGCACGTACAAGGAACTAGAGCCAAAAAAGTATACCGAGGTCAAGACCCTTCCATGTGTCCCAAACACAAGTTGCGTATATCGATGTCACAATGACATGTCAACTTTAACAACAGATAGTGTACACACTATAGGATTTTGTGGTGGAAAGTGAGTAAGGTTTCAAAGATTGCGTCACAAGGACAAAAAGGAGGAAGAAAGTAATTGCTAGTTATGTTGCATAGATATAGTTGCTATTTTATATGTCGAGATTTGCAAATTTTATTTATCTATTGTGTAAATGATGAGGTTGGTAGTTTGAGAAGATAATAAACTACTGCAGTATTTGTTCTCATTATATTTTTTCATTTACACGATAAAGCTGGTTGAGGAAAGTATTGTTTTATGAAAAGTGTTTTTCCCATTAACTTCAGTAACTTCGGAATGTCCACCTCCTTTGGTGTTCCCATCCATTTTCACTATGCCAAAACAAGAGAAAAAAATATGTGAGATTCTATAAATAGTTTTATAATTCAGACACAAGATGATCGAATCTGGCGAAACACATGTTACGCTAAATATACTAACCATGGATAACATGATATACTTATAGCATGTCACTTCTCAGAGACCGGCGTTGAGTGTGAAATGAGTGGGCTAGCCATAAATGATTCGCCAGGGCAAGTGTGGTTCAATTGAAAGTCAATGAAATGGGTGAAGTTCCGGTCTCAACCAGGGAGAGTCAAAGCATATTAGATCGCTGAAGTATGTTTCAGTGGGCAACCAACAAGTACTATCTTGTACGGATAGAGTAGGATCATAATATATTATGACGAAAATGCTTGCACACGCAGCACAAATGATTGTAGTCCTTTCGTCATATGCAATGTATCGGGTCTGGCTAGGATGGTTGAGATAACAACCAATGATAATGCTCCCTTGTAATGTGGAGACACAGATGACACAAACTAGGTATGGCTAAATCAGGCCCGCAAAGAATCCTAGCCAGGTCTAAATCGGGCCCGCAAAGCCCCGTCGGCCACACTGCAGCAGGACAGCACCAACGCTGCCAGCATCCACCCGGCGATCGCGGCTCCCCCGCCTTCTAGAGGCCACGTCAATGACCCTCCCCACAGTCATCCCACTCAGACCCAGATAGGGCAAGAAGGACCCAGATCTAGGTCGAGCAGGCGCCGCCAGATCGTGCCGCCGCATCACCCTAGCCCCAACAGTGACGCCGCCCTCCAGTAGATCGACCACCACAATCATGTATGATACTAAGATAACCAAGGCATGAAAAGATGAAGAGGCCAAATGATACAAAAAGAAACCAAAGAATCGACAAAAACAAACAAGCTTAAATCTAATATTTAGATGCTATAAATTTTTTAATTCAAATTTCGTTTGAAAATTTCAAGCGAAAAAATCGGAGTAGTTTGACATTTTCTGAAAACCATGTTTTTCCAGCCCCTCCCGGAAAAAATGTTATCGAGCAAAAACAATTATCGGTGAAACTTAGTCAACGAATGCAAACCAAGCAAATTGATCGCGATTTGCACAATAAACACATGAGGAAGGTCGACATGGGAAGTTATTTCTACCAATATGATGAATCAGTCGACAATAGTTGTTGGCAATAGCAGACACATGCAAGACATAATAATGGTCACTTGGTAACAATTATGAATCAAATATATAGGCTCCAGCAAAATCGTTATTTTATCTAGTGCACTGTGAAGGCGACATTGTGTATAAAAATCCCTTTTTTGATTATTGCAAAATAATACTTTAGTAGTAGAAGGTGTTGCACACCCGAATTTCAAACTTGATCACAGCAGGTAGCCTCCTATTACCATCACCATTATCCATGATGGTAGAGTCTTCAACAAAGCTGTGGTTGGCATCTAACAACATATCACTGAACTAAGGAAACCCAGGGCACCACCTGCATTTCATGTTGTAGTCCACATTCTTCTTCCAACAGACACTTAATTCCTTAAGTGCCTTTAGAACCTCAATCACTATCGCATGAGGTTGAGCTCGAGACGGCTGGATAAGTGATGCATTAGCTCAACGGCTGAATGTGCAAAACAAAGGAAAGTAAAGTGGACAGTTTCCAAGACCTGGAGCCCAAGAGCCCATTTTCTTTCAATGCAGTAATATGGCCGCAAGCCACTGCCTTGAGAATCATTACTTCCAGGAAGATAATTCCTGGTACTTGGGCTTGCCGATTCCGATGGAGTAAACTGATTAAAACTCATATCCTAGAGAACCATCCATTCATAAATTTAATAGTGCTTAAACGTTAGTGCATTAAATAGGTCACAGATGATGCAGATGTGGACTAACCAGTTCTTGTTGATAGTGAGCCCCCAAATAGCCACTAGTAGCCCGGAACCGATTGTCCAAGAGCAAGTAATATGCCACAGTTTCCTGGAAACTTATAGTATAAAGTTAGTTATGAAAATGAATCGAATGAATAACTGATTTTTGTTTGAATATACCTCCTTTTTCAGCCTATAGCATAGCGATTCACACACATGATATTTATCATATCCCAGATTGACAAGATCTTGAAGTGTATCTTCGTCAATCTTCTGAAATGAATATCTATAAAATTGGCATATCATTGCCATTGAAACGGTATTTGAATGCGCGATAATAAATTACTTTTTTGATAAATAAAGAGCAGCATTACATGAATTTGTTGGTTTCCATAAAAAGGTAAACACTTGACAGATCCAACTTAATCTACAAATGTTCTGTCACACCTTTATCTTATTGAACAGTTTGGGAATGTTGTCATCAAAGAATGGAACAACACCACAAAGAAGAGCATAAAGTATAACCCCACAGATCCAAACATCAACCTCGGGTCCAGCATACAATTCACCTGAGATAACCTATGCAGAAACACTCATTAAAGCTATTAACCTAGACGATATGTGAGAAGAAGCATTAGGATAAGGACTCAAATAATACAAATAATTGAATACCTCTGGTGCAGCATAGTTTGGACTCCCGCAGCTACTCTTCAAAAAATGCCCATCATGAATCACGTTGCTTAACCCAAAGTCAGCAAGTTTCACATTATATTTGGAATCAAGTAATTAGTTTTCCGGATTTAGATCACGATGGAAAACCATGTTTGTGTGGCAGTATTCAACACCAGATATAATTTGTTTATCAAAAGTTTAATTGAAAAAACTATTGAGACAGAACCTGAATATGCATTCACACTAGTAGAAAATGGGGCTTCGGTGACAACTCAATATACATGTTAGTCCCGGTTGCATTACGAACTGGGACAAATGTGAGCATTAGTCCCGGTTCGAGCGGCTAAAGGCATTAGTCCCGGTTCAAATGAGACCTTTAGTCCCAGTTTGAGAGACGAACCGGGACTAAAGGGTGCGATGCCCTTTAGTCCCGGTTCGTATCTCAAACCGGGACTAAAGGGGTTCGTGTCTCAAACTCTACCCCCACCCAAGTGTATCGCCATATCAGTTTTGAAAAAAAAACAAAAGAAAATGATAAAAACTTCAAAAAATAAAATCCTTCGAGATGTAGTTATATTACTGCATCTACTAGTTAGGAAAATTTTAAAAAAAATTGGACATGCTTTGCAAAAAAGTGTTATGGAAAAGTAGAACGGCTATAACTTTTGCATACGATGTCGGAAAAAACATATAATATATCAAAATGGTCAGCACGAAAATCCAAATCCGAATTTGACGGTCGTAGGCCGTTTTTCAAATTTCTAGAATCCTCAAATTCTAAAAGAAAAAAGTTATGCTCAAATTTAAGTTTTTTTGGATTTTGGTTAAATCTGGTCAAACTGTGGTCAAACTACTTATTCAAGAAGTATTAGTGTTACTAAATAATTATTTCAGTTTTTTTTATTTTTGGTCAAATCTGATCAAAGTATGGTCAAACTATTTATTCAAGAAATATTAGTGTTACTAAATAATTATTGTTTTTTAGAGTAATAGTTTCAGACTCAAACAGTGAAAGATGTGACTTCATGCTCAAGCTAAACTCCTGAGGGTTAATAGGATTGACATCTTACTATTGTCAAGAAAACAACAAGTGCATACTTGGAAACTAGGGGGAATAGAATTCGGAGGTTAAGCGTGCTCATGCTGGAGCAATGATAGGATGGGTTACCGGCCGGGAAATTAGACGATTTGGAATGATGAGGGGTGATTAGAGAATAGAGATTATATATTAAATTGAGAAATTATGAGGGGTGATTAGATATTAATTGTAAAATAATTCAAAATTTTGAAAATTGGGAAAAAAATTCAATTTTTTTACCAACCGGGACTAAAGGTGGAGCTCCAGACAGCGGCCACGTGGATGGCCTTTAGTCCCGTTTCGTATTAGATATTAAATTATAAAATAATTCAGAAATTTGAAAATTGAAAATTGGGAAAAAAATCATTTTTTTACCAACCGGGACTAAAGGTGGAGCTCCAGATAGCAGCCACGTGGATGGCCTTTAGTCCCGGTTTGTAACAGAACCGGGACTAAAGAGGGGGGGCTTTAGTACCGGTTTTAGAACCGGTACTAAAGGCCCTCTAGGATCGGGGCTAAAGGCCCGGTTTTACTAGTGTCAGTGAATCACAAAGAACCCTTCAAATTACATATTCCCCTTCAGAAGGGATATACCATCTCTTTATGTTTTAAAGCTCAATTTAATTTACTCACTGAGATTAAGACAATCAAGGCATGAAGAATAAGACGCCATTTAAACAAAAAAAATGATTTAATTAGTGATACTAAGATAACCAAGGCATGAAAAGATGAAGAGGCCAAATGATACAAAAAGAAACCAAAGAATCGACAAAAACAAACAAGCTTAAATCTAATATTTAGATGCTATAAATTTTTTAATTCAAATTTCGTTTGAAAATTTAAGCGAAAAAATCGGAGTAGTTTGACATTTTCTGAAAACCATGTTTTTCCAGCCCCTCCCGGAAAAAATGTTATCGAGCAAAAACAATTATCGGTAAAACTTAGTCAACGAATGCAAACCAGGCAAATTGATCGCAATTTGCACAATAAACACATGAGGAAGGTCGACATGGGAAGTTATTTCTACCAATATGATGAATCAGTCGACAATAGTTGTTGGCAATAGCAGACACATGCAAGACATAATAATGGTCACTTGGTAACAATTATGAATCAAATATATAGGCTCCAGCAAAATCGTTATTTTATCTAGTGCACTGTGAAGGCGACATTGTGTATAAAAATCCCTTTTTTGATTATTGCAAAATAATACTTTAGTAGTAGAAGGTGTTGCACACCCGAATTTCAAACTTGATCACACCAGGTAGCCTCCTATTACCATCACCATTATCCATGATGGTAGAGTCTTCAACAAAGCTGTGGTTGGCATCTAACAACATATCACTGAACTAAGGAAACCCAGGGCACCACCTGCATTTCATGTTGTAGTCCACATTCTTCTTCCAACAGACACTTAATTCCTTAAGTGCCTTTAGAACCTCAATCACTATCGCATGAGGTTGAGCTCGAGACGGCTGGATAAGTGATGCATTAGCTCAACGGCTGAATGTGCAAAACAAAGGAAAGTAAAGTGGACAGTTTCCAAGACCTGGAGCCCAAGAGCCCATTTTCTTTCAATGCAGTAATATGGCCGCAAGCCACTGCCTTGAGAATCATTACTTCCAGGAAGATAATTCCTGGTACTTGGGCTTGCCGATTCCGATGGAGTAAACTGATTAAAACTCATATCCTAGAGAACCATCCATTCATAAATTTAATAGTGCTTAAACGTTAGTGCATTAAATAGGTCACAGATGATGCAGATGTGGACTAACCAGTTCTTGTTGATAGTGAGCCCCCAAATAGCCACTAGTAGCCCGGAACCGATTGTCCAAGAGCAAGTAATATGCCACAGTTTCCTGGAAACTTATAGTATAAAGTTAGTTATGAAAATGAATCGAATGAATAACTGATTTTTGTTTGAATATACCTCCTTTTTCAGCCTATAGCATAGCGATTCACACACATGATATTTATCATATCCCAGATTGACAAGATCTTGAAGTGTATCTTCGTCAATCTTCTGAAATGAATATCTATAAAATTGGCATATCATTGCCATTGAAACGGTATTTGAATGCGCGATAATAAATTACTTTTTTGATAAATAAAGAGCAGCATTACATGAATTTGTTGGTTTCCATAAAAAGGTAAACACTTGACAGATCCAACTTAATCTACAAATGTTCTGTCACACCTTTATCTTATTGAACAGTTTGGGAATGTTGTCATCAAAGAATGGAACAACACCACAAAGAAGAGCATAAAGTATAACCCCACAGATCCAAACATCAACCTCGGGTCCAGCATACAATTCACCTGAGATAACCTATGCAGAAACACTCGCTAAAGCTATTAACCTAGACGATATGTGAGAAGAAGCATTAGGATAAGGACTCAAATAATACAAATAATTGAATACCTCTGGTGCAGCATAGTTTGGACTCCTGCAGCTACTCTTCAAAAAATGGCCATCATGAATCACGTTGCTTAACCTAAAGTCAGCAAGTTTCACATTATATTTGGAATCAAGTAATTAGTTTTCCGGATTTAGATCACGATGGACAACCATGTTTGTGTGGCAGTATTCAACACCAGATATAATCTGTTTATCAAAAGTTTAATTGAAAAAACTATTGAGACAGAACCTGAATATGCATTCACACTAGTAGAAAATGGGGCTTCGGTGACAACTCAATATACATGTTAGTCCCGGTTGCATTACGAACTGGGACAAATGTGAGCATTAGTCCCGGTTCGAGCGGCTAAAGGCATTAGTCCCGGTTCAAATGAGACCTTTAGTCCCAGTTTGAGAGACGAACCGGGACTAAAGGGTGCGATGCCCTTTAGTCCCGGTTCGTATCTCAAACCGGGACTAAAGGGGTTCGTGTCTCAAACTCTACCCCCACCCCAGTGTATCGCCATATCAGTTTTGAAAAAAAAACAAAAGAAAATGATAAAAACTTCAAAAAATAAAATCCTTCGAAATGTAGTTATATTACTGCATCTACTAGTTAGGAAAATTTTAAAAAAAATTGGACATGCTTTGCAAAAAAGTGTTATGGAAAAGTAGAACGGCTATAACTTTTGCATACGATGTCGGAAAAAACATATAATATATCAAAATGGTCAGCACGAAAATCCAAATCCGAATTTGACGGTCGTAGGCCGTTTTTCAAATTTCTAGAATCCTCAAATTCTAAAAGAAAAAAATTATGCTCAAATTTAAGTTTTTTTGGATTTTGGTTAAATCTGGTCAAACTGTGGTCAAACTACTTATTCAAGAAGTATTAGTGTTACAAAATAATTATTTCAGTTTTTTTTATTTTTGGTCAAATCTGGTCAAAGTATGGTCAAACTATTTATTCAAGAAATATTAGTGTTACTAAATAATTATTGTTTTTTAGAGTAATAGTTTCAAACTCAAACAGTGAAAGATGTGACTTCATGCTCAAGCTAAACTCCTAAGGGTTAATAGGATTGACATCTTACTATTGTCGAGAAAACAACAAGTGCATACTTGGAAACTAGGGGGAATAGAATTCGGAGGTTAAGCGTGCTCATGCTGGAGCAATGATAGGATGGGTTACCGGCCGGGAAATTAGACGATTTGGAATGATGAGGGGTGATTAGAGAATAGAGATTATATATTAAATTGAGAAATTATGAGGGGTGATTAGATATTAATTATAAAATAATTCAAAATTTTGAAAATTGGGAAAAAAATTCAATTTTTTTACCAACCGGGACTAAAGGTGGAGCTCCAGACAGCGGCCACGTGGATGGCCTTTAGTCCCGTTTCGTATTAGATATTAAATTATAAAATAATTCAGAAATTTGAAAATTGAAAATTGGGAAAAAAATCATTTTTTTACCAACCGGGACTAAAGGTGGAGCTCCAGATAGCAGCCACGTGGATGGCCTTTAGTCCCGGTTTGTAACAGAACCGGGACTAAAGAGGGGGGGCTTTAGTACTGGTTTTAGAACCGGTACTAAAGGCCCTCTAGGATCGGGGCTAAAGGCCCGGTTTTACTAGTGTCAGTGAATCACAAAGAACCCTTCAAATTACATATTCCCCTTCAGAAGGGATATACCATCTCTTTATGTTTTAAAGCTCAATTTAATTTACTCACTGAGATTAAGACAATCAAGGCATGAAGAATAAGACGCCATTTAAACAAAAAAAAATGATTTAATTAGTGATACTAAGATAACCAAGGCATGAAAAGATGAAGAGGCCAAATGATACAAAAAGAAACCAAAGAATCGACAAAAACAAACAAGCTTAAATCTAATATTTAGATGCTATGAATTTTTTAATTCAAATTTCGTTTGAAAATTTCAAGCGAAAAAATCGGAGTAGTTTGACATTTTCTGAAAACCATGTTTTTCCAGCCCCTCCCGGAAAAAATGTTATCGAGCAAAAACAATTATCGGTAAAACTTAGTCAACGAATGCAAACCAAGCAAATTGATCGCGATTTGCACAATAAACACATGAGGAAGGTCGACATGGGAAGTTATTTCTACCAATATGATGAATTAGTCGACAATAGTTGTTGGCAATAGCAGACACATGCAAGACATAATAATGGTCACTTGGTAACAATTATGAATCAAATATATAGGCTCCAGCAAAATCGTTATTTTATCTAGTGCACTGTGAAGGCGACATTGTGTATAAAAATCCCTTTTTTGATTATTGCAAAATAATACTTTAGTAGTAGAAGGTGTTGCACACCCGAATTTCAAACTTGATCACAACAGGTAGCCTCCTATTACCATCACCATTATCCATGATGGTAGAGTCTTCAACAAAGCTGTGGTTGGCATCTAACAACATATCACTGAACTAAGGAAACCCAGGGCACCACCTGCATTTCATGTTGTAGTCCACATTCTTCTTCCAACAGACACTTAATTCCTTAAGTGCCTTTAGAACCTCAATCACTATCGCATGAGGTTGAGCTCGAGACGGCTGGATAAGTGATGCATTAGCTCAACGGCTGAATGTGCAAAACAAAGGAAAGTAAAGTGGACAGTTTCCAAGACCTGGAGCCCAAGAGCCCATTTTCTTTCAATGCAGTAATATGGCCGCAAGCCACTGCCTTGAGAATCATTACTTCCAGGAAGATAATTCCTGGTACTTGGGCTTGCCGATTCCGATGGAGTAAACTGATTAAAACTCATATCCTAGAGAACCATCCATTCATAAATTTAATAGTGCTTAAACGTTAGTGCATTAAATAGGTCACAGATGATGCAGATGTGGACTAACCAGTTCTTGTTGATAGTGAGCCCCCAAATAGCCACTAGTAGCCCGGAACCGATTGTCCAAGAGCAAGTAATATGCCACAGTTTCCTGGAAACTTATAGTATAAAGTTAGTTATGAAAATGAATCGAATGAATAACTGATTTTTGTTTGAATATACCTCCTTTTTCAGCCTATAGCATAGCGATTCACACACATGATATTTATCATATCCCAGATTGACAAGATCTTGAAGTGTATCTTCGTCAATCTTCTGAAATGAATATCTATAAAATTGGCATATCATTGCCATTGAAACGGTATTTGAATGCGCGATAATAAATTACTTTTTTGATAAATAAAGAGCAGCATTACATGAATTTGTTGGTTTCCATAAAAAGGTAAACACTTGACAGATCCAACTTAATCTACAAATGTTCTGTCACACCTTTATCTTATTGAACAGTTTGGGAATGTTGTCATCAAAGAATGGAACAACACCACAAAGAAGAGCATAAAGTATAACCCCACAGATCCAAACATCAACCTCGGGTCCAGCATACAATTCACCTGAGATAACCTATGCAGAAACACTCGTTAAAGCTATTAACCTAGACGATATGTGAGAAGAAGCATTAGGATAAGGACTCAAATAATACAAATAATTGAATACCTCTGGTGCAGCATAGTTTGGACTCCCGCAGCTACTCTTCAAAAAATGGCCATCATGAATCACGTTGCTTAACCTAAAGTCAGCAAGTTTCACATTATATTTGGAATCAAGTAATTAGTTTTCCGGATTTAGATCACGATGGACAACCATGTTTGTGTGGCAGTATTCAACACCAGATATAATCTGTTTATCAAAAGTTTAATTGAAAAAACTATTGAGACAGAACCTGAATATGCATTCACACTAGTAGAAAATGGGGCTTCGGTGACAACTCAATATACATGTTAGTCCCGGTTGCATTACGAAATGGGACAAATGTGAGCATTAGTCCCGGTTCGAGCGGCTAAAGGCATTAGTCCCGGTTCAAATGAGACCTTTAGTCCCAGTTTGAGAGACGAACCGGGACTAAAGGGTGCGATGCCCTTTAGTCCCGGTTCGTATCTCAAACCGGGACTAAAGGGGTTCGTGTCTCAAACTCTACCCCCACCCCAGTGTATCGCCATATCAGTTTTGAAAAAAAAACAAAAGAAAATGATAAAAACTTCAAAAAATAAAATCCTTCGAGATGTAGTTATATTACTGCATGTACTAGTTAGGAAAATTTTAAAAAAAATTGGACATGCTTTGCAAAAAAGTGTTATGGAAAAGTAGAACGGCTATAACTTTTGCATACGATGTCGGAAAAAACATATAATATATCAAAATGGTCAGCACGAAAATCCAAATCCGAATTTGACGGTCGTAGGCCGTTTTTCAAATTTCTAGAATCCTCAAATTCTAAAAGAAAAAAGTTATGCTCAAATTTAAGTTTTTTTGGATTTTGGTTAAATCTGGTCAAACTGTGGTCAAACTACTTATTCAAGAAGTATTAGTGTTACTAAATAATTATTTCAGTTTTTTTTATTTTTGGTCAAATCTGGTCAAAGTATGGTCAAACTATTTATTCAAGAAATATTAGTGTTACTAAATAATTATTGTTTTTTAGAGTAATAGTTTCAAACTCAAACAGTGAAAGATGTGACTTCATGCTCAAGCTAAACTCCTGAGGGTTAATAGGATTGACATCTTACTATTGTCAAGAAAACAACAAGTGCATACTTGGAAACTAGGGGGAATAGAATTCGGAGGTTAAGCGTGCTCATGCTGGAGCAATGATAGGATGGGTTACCGGCCGGGAAATTAGACGATTTGGAATGATGAGGGGTGATTAGAGAATAGAGATTATATATTAAATTGAGAAATTATGAGGGGTGATTAGATATTAATTATAAAATAATTCAAAATTTTGAAAATTGGGAAAAAAATTCAATTTTTTTACCAACCGGGACTAAAGGTGGAGCTCCAGACAGCGGCCACGTGGATGGCCTTTAGTCCCGTTTCGTATTAGATATTAAATTATAAAATAATTCAGAAATTTGAAAATTGAAAATTGGGAAAAAAAATCATTTTTTTACCAACCGGGACTAAAGGTGGAGCTCCAGATAGCAGCCACGTGGATGGCCTTTAGTCCCGGTTTGTAACAGAACCGGGACTAAAGAGGTGGGGCTTTAGTACCGGTTTTAGAACCGGTACTAAAGGCCCTCTAGGATCGGGCTAAAGGCCCGGTTTTACTAGTGTCAGTGAATCACAAAGAACCCTTCAAATTACATATTCCCCTTCAGAAGGGATATACCATCTCTTTATGTTTTAAAGCTCAATTTAATTTACTCACTGAGATTAAGACAATCAAGGCATGAAGAATAAGACGCCATTTAAACAAAAAAAATGATTTAATTAGTGATACTAAGATAACCAAGGCATGAAAAGATGAAGAGGCCAAATGATACAAAAAGAAACCAAAGAATCGACAAAAACAAACAAGCTTAAATCTAATATTTAGATGCTATAAATTTTTTAATTTAAATTTCGTTTGAAAATTTCAAGCGAAAAAATCGGAGTAGTTTGACATTTTCTGAAAACCATGTTTTTCTAGCCCCTCCCGGAAAAAATGTTATCGAGCAAAAACAATTATCGGTAAAACTTAGTCAACGAATGCAAACCAAGCAAATTTATCGCGATTTGCACAATAAACACATGAGGAAGGTCGACATGGGAAGTTATTTCTACCAATATGATGAATCAGTCGACAATAGTTGTTGGCAATAGCAGACACATGCAAGACATAATAATGGTCACTTGGTAACAATTATGAATCAAATATATAGGCTCCAGCAAAATCGTTATTTTATCTAGTGCACTGTGAAGGCGACATTGTGTATAAAAATCCCTTTTTTGATTATTGCAAAATAATACTTTAGTAGTAGAAGGTGTTGCACACCCGAATTTCAAACTTGATCACAACAGGTAGCCTCCTATTACCATCACCATTATCCATGATGGTAGAGTCTTCAACAAAGCTGTGGTTGGCATCTAACAACATATCACTGAACTAAGGAAACCCAGGGCACCACCTGCATTTCATGTTGTAGTCCACATTCTTCTTCCAACAGACACTTAATTCCTTAAGTGCCTTTAGAACCTCAATCACTATCGCATGAGGTTGAGCTCGAGACGGCTGGATAAGTGATGCATTAGCTCAACGGCTGAATGTGCAAAACAAAGGAAAGTAAAGTGGACAGTTTCCAAGACCTGGAGCCCAAGAGCCCATTTTCTTTCAATGCAGTAATATGGCCGCAAGCCACTGCCTTGAGAATCATTACTTCCAGGAAGATAATTCCTGGTACTTGGGCTTGCCGATTCCGATGGAGTAAACTGATTAAAACTCATATCCTAGAGAACCATCCATTCATAAATTTAATAGTGCTTAAGCGTTAGTGCATTAAATAGGTCACAGATGATGCAGATGTGGACTAACCAGTTCTTGTTGATAGTGAGCCCCCAAATAGCCACTAGTAGCCCGGAACCGATTGTCCAAGAGCAAGTAATATGCCACAGTTTCCTGGAAACTTATAGTATAAAGTTAGTTATGAAAATGAATCGAATGAATAACTGATTTTTGTTTGAATATACCTCCTTTTTCAGCCTATAGCATAGCGATTCACACACATGATATTTATCATATCCCAGATTGACAAGATCTTGAAGTGTATCTTCGTCAATCTTCTGAAATGAATATCTATAAAATTGGCATATCATTGCCATTGAAACGGTATTTGAATGCGCGATAATAAATTACTTTTTTGATAAATAAAGAGCAGCATTACATGAATTTGTTGGTTTCCATAAAAAGGTAAACACTTGACAGATCCAACTTAATCTACAAATGTTCTGTCACACCTTTATCTTATTGAACAGTTTGGGAATGTTGTCATCAAAGAATGGAACAACACCACAAAGAAGAGCATAAAGTATAACCCCACAGATCCAAACAACAACCTCGGGTCCAGCATACAATTCACCTGAGATAACCTATGCAGAAACACTCGTTAAAGCTATTAACCTAGACGATATGTGAGAAGAAGCATTAGGATAAGGACTCAAATAATACAAATAATTGAATACCTCTGGTGCAGCATAGTTTGGACTCCCGCAGCTACCCTTCAAAAAATGGCCATCATGAATCACGTTGCTTAACCTAAAGTCAGCAAGTTTCACATTATATTTGGAATCAAGTAATTAGTTTTCCGGATTTAGATCACGATGGACAACCATGTTTGTGTGGCAGTATTCAACACCAGATATAATCTGTTTATCAAAAGCTTAATTGAAAAAACTATTGAGACAGAACCTGAATATGCATTCACACTAGTAGAAAATGGGGCTTCGGTGACAACTCAATATACATGTTAGTCCCGGTTGCATTACGAACTGGGACAAATGTGAGCATTAGTCCCGGTTCGAGCGGCTAAAGGCATTAGTCCCGGTTCAAATGAGACCTTTAGTCCCAGTTTGAGAGACGAACCGGGACTAAAGGGTGCGATGCCCTTTAGTCCCGGTTCGTATCTCAAACCGGGACTAAAGGGGTTCGTGTCTCAAACTCTACCCCCACCCCAGTGTATCGCCATATCAGTTTTGAAAAAAAAACAAAAGAAAATGATAAAAACTTCAAAAAATAAAATCCTTCGAGATGTAGTTATATTACTGCATCTACTAGTTAGGAAAATTTTAAAAAAAATTGGACATGCTTTGCAAAAAAGTGTTATGGAAAAGTAGAACGGCTATAACTTTTGCATACGATGTCGGAAAAAACATATAATATATCAAAATGGTCAGCACGAAAATCCAAATCCGAATTTGACGGTCGTAGGCCGTTTTTCAAATTTCTAGAATCCTCAAATTCTAAAAGAAAAAAATTATGCTCAAATTTAAGTTTTTTTGGATTTTGGTTAAATCTGGTCAAACTGTGGTCAAACTACTTATTCAAGAAGTATTAGTGTTACTAAATAATTATTCCAGTTTTTTTTATTTTTGGTCAAATCTGGTCAAAGTATGGTCAAACTATTTATTCAAGAAATATTAGTGTTACTAAATAATTATTGTTTTTTAGAGTAATAGTTTCAAACTCAAACAGTGAAAGATGTGACTTCATGCTCAAGCTAAACTCCTAAGGGTTAATAGGATTGACATCTTACTATTGTCGAGAAAACAACAAGTGCATACTTGGAAACTAGGGGGAATAGAATTCGGAGGTTAAGCGTGCTCATGCTGGAGCAATGATAGGATGGGTTACCGGCCGGGAAATTAGACGATTTGGAATGATGAGGGGTGATTAGAGAATAGAGATTATATATTAAATTGAGAAATTATGAGGGGTGATTAGATATTAATTGTAAAATAATTCAAAATTTTGAAAATTGGGGAAAAAATTCAATTTTTTTACCAACCGGGACTAAAGGTGGAGCTCCAGACAGCGGCCACGTGGATGGCCTTTAGTCCCGTTTCGTATTAGATATTAAATTATAAAATAATTCAGAAATTTGAAAATTGAAAATTGGGAAAAAAATCATTTTTTTACCAACCGGGACTAAAGGTGGAGCTCCAGATAGCAGCCACGTGGATGGCCTTTAGTCCCGGTTTGTAACAGAACCGGGACTAAAGAGGGGGGGCTTTAGTACCGGTTTTAGAACCGGTACTAAAGGCCCTCTAGGATCGGGGCTAAAGGCCCGGTTTTACTAGTGTCAGTGAATCACAAAGAACCCTTCAAATTACATATTCCCCTTCAGAAGGGATATACCATCTCTTTATGTTTTAAAGCTCAATTTAATTTACTCACTGAGATTAAGACAATCAAGGCATGAAGAATAAGACGCCATTTAAACAAAAAAATGATTTAATTAGTGATACTAAGATAACCAAGGCATGAAAAGATGAAGAGGCCAAATGATACAAAAAGAAACCAAAGAATCGACAAAAACAAACAAGCTTAAATCTAATATTTAGATGCTATAAATTTTTTAATTCAAATTTCGTTTGAAAATTTCAAGCGAAAAAATCGGAGTAGTTTGACATTTTCTGAAAACCATGTTTTTCCAGCCCCTCCCGGAAAAAATGTTATCGAGCAAAAACAATTATCGGTAAAACTTAGTCAACGAATGCAAACCAAGCAAATTTATCGCGATTTGCACAATAAACACATGAGGAAGGTCGACATGGGAAGTTATTTCTACCAATATGATGAATCAGTCGACAATAGTTGTTGGCAATAGCAGACACATGCAAGACATAATAATGGTCACTTGGTAACAATTATGAATCAAATATATAGGCTCCAGCAAAATCGTTATTTTATCTAGTGCACTGTGAAGGCGACATTGTGTATAAAAATCCCTTTTTTGATTATTGCAAAATAATACTTTAGTAGTAGAAGGTGTTGCACACCCGAATTTCAAACTTGATCACAACAGGTAGCCTCCTATTACCATCACCATTATCCATGATGGTAGAGTCTTCAACAAAGCTGTGGTTGGCATCTAACAACATATCACTGAACTAAGGAAACCCAGGGCACCACCTGCATTTCATGTTGTAGTCCACATTCTTCTTCCAACAGACACTTAATTCCTTAAGTGCCTTTAGAACCTCAATCACTATCGCATGAGGTTGAGCTCGAGACGGCTGGATAAGTGATGCATTAGCTCAACGGCTGAATGTGCAAAACAAAGGAAAGTAAAGTGGACAGTTTCCAAGACCTGGAGCCCAAGAGCCCATTTTCTTTCAATGCAGTAATATGGCCGCAAGCCACTGCCTTGAGAATCATTACTTCCAGGAAGATAATTCCTGGTACTTGGGCTTGCCGATTCCGATGGAGTAAACTGATTAAAACTCATATCCTAGAGAACCATCCATTCATAAATTTAATAGTGCTTAAGCGTTAGTGCATTAAATAGGTCACAGATGATGCAGATGTGGACTAACCAGTTCTTGTTGATAGTGAGCCCCCAAATAGCCACTAGTAGCCCGGAACCGATTGTCCAAGAGCAAGTAATATGCCACAGTTTCCTGGAAACTTATAGTATAAAGTTAGTTATGAAAATGAATCGAATGAATAACTGATTTTTGTTTGAATATACCTCCTTTTTCAGCCTATAGCATAGCGATTCACACACATGATATTTATCATATCCCAGATTGACAAGATCTTGAAGTGTATCTTCGTCAATCTTCTGAAATGAATATCTATAAAATTGGCATATCATTGCCATTGAAACGGTATTTGAATGCGCGATAATAAATTACTTTTTTGATAAATAAAGAGCAGCATTACATGAATTTTTTGGTTTCCATAAAAAGGTAAACACTTGACAGATCCAACTTAATCTACAAATGTTTTGTCACACCTTTATCTTATTGAACAGTTTGGGAATGTTGTCATCAAAGAATGGAACAACACCACAAAGAAGAGCATAAAGTATAACCCCACAGATCCAAACATCAACCTCGGGTCCAGCATACAATTCACCTGAGATAACCTATGCAGAAACACTCGTTAAAGCTATTAACCTAGACGATATGTGAGAAGAAGCATTAGGATAAGGACTCAAATAATACAAATAATTGAATACCTCTGGTGCAGCATAGTTTGGACTCCCGCAGCTACTCTTCAAAAAATGGCCATCATGAATCACGTTGCTTAACCTAAAGTCAGCAAGTTTCACATTATATTTGGAATCAAGTAATTAGTTTTCCGGATTTAGATCACGATGGACAACCATGTTTGTGTGGCAGTATTCAACACCAGATATAATCTGTTTATCAAAAGTTTAATTGAAAAAACTATTGAGACAGAACCTGAATATGCATTCACACTAGTAGAAAATGGGGCTTCGGTGACAACTCAATATACATGTTAGTCCCGGTTGCATTACGAACTGGGACAAATGTGAGCATTAGTCCCGGTTCGAGCGGCTAAAGGCATTAGTCCCGGTTCAAATGAGACCTTTAGTCCCAGTTTGAGAGACGAACCGGGACTAAAGGGTGCGATGCCCTTTAGTCCCGGTTCGTATCTCAAACCGGGACTAAAGGGGTTCGTGTCTCAAACTCTACCCCCACCCCAGTGTATCGCCATATCAGTTTTGAAAAAAAAAACAAAAGAAAATGATAAAAACTTCAAAAAATAAAATCCTTCGAGATGTAGTTATATTACTGCATCTACTAGTTAGGAAAATTTTAAAAAAAATTGGACATGCTTTGCAAAAAAGTGTTATGGAAAAGTAGAACGGCTATAACTTTTGCATACGATGTCGGAAAAAACATATAATATATCAAAATGGTCAGCACGAAAATCCAAATCCGAATTTGACGGTCGTAGGCCGTTTTTCAAATTTCTAGAATCCTCAAATTCTAAAAGAAAAAAGTTATGCTCAAATTTAAGTTTTTTTGGATTTTGGTTAAATCTGGTCAAACTGTGGTCAAACTACTTATTCAAGAAGTATTAGTGTTACTAAATAATTATTTCAGTTTTTTTATTTTTGGTCAAATCTGGTCAAAGTATGGTCAAACTATTTATTCAAGAAATATTAGTGTTACTAAATAATTATTGTTTTTTAGAGTAATAGTTTCAAACTCACACAGTGAAAGATGTGACTTCATGCTCAAGCTAAACTCCTGAGGGTTAATAGGATTGACATCTTACTATTGTCAAGAAAACAACAAGTGCATACTTGGAAACTAGGGGGAATAGAATTCGGAGGTTAAGCGTGCTCATGCTGGAGCAATGATAGGATGGGTTACCGGCCGGGAAATTAGACGATTTGGAATGATGAGGGGTGATTAGAGAATAGAGATTATATATTAAATTGAGAAATTATGAGGGGTGATTAGATATTAATTATAAAATAATTCAAAATTTTGAAAATTGGGAAAAAAATTCAATTTTTTTACCAACCGGGACTAAAGGTGGAGCTCCAGACAGCGGCCACTTGGATGGCCTTTAGTCCCGCTTCGTATTAGATATTAAATTATAAAATAATTCAGAAATTTGAAAATTGAAAATTGGGAAAAAAATCATTTTTTTACCAACCGGGACTAAAGGTGGAGCTCCAGATAGCAGCCACGTGGATGGCCTTTAGTCCCGGTTTGTAACAGAACCGGGACTAAAGAGGGGGGGCTTTAGTACCGGTTTTAGAACCGGTACTAAAGGCCCTCTAGGATCGGGGCTAAAGGCCCGGTTTTACTAGTGTCAGTGAATCACAAAGAACCCTTCAAATTACATATTCCCCTTCAGAAGGGATATACCATCTCTTTATGTTTTAAAGCTCAATTTAATTTACTCACTGAGATTAAGACAATCAAGGCATGAAGAATAAGACGCCATTTAAACAAAAAAATGATTTAATTAGTGATACTAAGATAACCAAGGCATGAAAAGATGAAGAGGCCAAATGATACAAAAAGAAACCAAAGAATCGACAAAAACAAACAAGCTTAAATCTAATATTTAGATGCTATAAATTTTTTAATTCAAATTTCGTTTGAAAATTTCAAGCGAAAAAATCGGAGTAGTTTGACATTTTCTGAAAACCATGTTTTTCCAGCCCCTCCCGGAAAAAATGTTATCGAGCAAAAACAATTATCGGTAAAACTTACTCAACGAATGCAAACCAAGCAAATTGATCGCGATTTGCACAATAAACACATGAGGAAGGTCGACATGGGAAGTTATTTCTACCAATATGATGAATCAGTCGACAATAGTTGTTGGCAATAGCAGACACATGCAAGACATAATAATGGTCACTTGGTAACAATTATGAATCAAATATATAGGCTCCAGCAAAATCGTTATTTTATCTAGTGCACTGTGAAGGCGACATTGTGTATAAAAATCCCTTTTTTGATTATTGCAAAATAATACTTTAGTAGTAGAAGGTGTTGCACACCCGAATTTCAAACTTGATCACAACAGGTAGCCTCCTATTACCATCACCATTATCCATGATGGTAGAGTCTTCAACAAAGCTGTGGTTGGCATCTAACAACATATCACTGAACTAAGGAAACCCAGGGCACCACCTGCATTTCATGTTGTAGTCCACATTCTTCTTCCAACAGACACTTAATTCCTTAAGTGCCTTTAGAACCTCAATCACTATCGCATGAGGTTGAGCTCGAGACGGCTGGATAAGTGATGCATTAGCTCAACGGCTGAATGTGCAAAACAAAGGAAAGTAAAGTGGACAGTTTCCAAGACCTGGAGCCCAAGAGCCCATTTTCTTTCAATGCAGTAATATGGCCGCAAGCCACTGCCTTGAGAATCATTACTTCCAGGAAGATAATTCCTGGTACTTGGGCTTGCCGATTCCGATGGAGTAAACTGATTAAAACTCATATCCTAGAGAACCATCCATTCATAAATTTAATAGTGCTTAAACGTTAGTGCATTAAATAGGTCACAGATGATGCAGATGTGGACTAACCAGTTCTTGTTGATAGTGAGCCCCCAAATAGCCACTAGTAGCCCGGAACCGATTGTCCAAGAGCAAGTAATATGCCACAGTTTCCTGGAAACTTATAGTATAAAGTTAGTTATGAAAATGAATCGAATGAATAACTGATTTTTGTTTGAATATACCTCCTTTTTTCAGCCTATAGCATAGCGATTCACACACATGATATTTATCATATCCCAGATTGACAAGATCTTGAAGTGTATCTTCGTCAATCTTCTGAAATGAATATCTATAAAATTGGCATATCATTGCCATTGAAACGGTATTTGAATGCGCGATAATAAATTACTTTTTTGATAAATAAAGAGCAGCATTACATGAATTTTTTGGTTTCCATAAAAAGGTAAACACTTGACAGATCCAACTTAATCTACAAATGTTTTGTCACACCTTTATCTTATTGAACAGTTTGGGAATGTTGTCATCAAAGAATGGAACAACACCACAAAGAAGAGCATAAAGTATAACCCCACAGATCCAAACATCAACCTCGGGTCCAGCATACAATTCACCTGAGATAACCTATGCAGAAACACTCGTTAAAGCTATTAACCTAGACGATATGTGAGAAGAAGCATTAGGATAAGGACTCAAATAATACAAATAATTGAATACCTCTGGTGCAGCATAGTTTGGACTCCCGCAGCTACTCTTCAAAAAATGGCCATCATGAATCACGTTGCTTAACCTAAAGTCAGCAAGTTTCACATTATATTTGGAATCAAGTAATTAGTTTTCCGGATTTAGATCACGATGGACAACCATGTTTGTGTGGCAGTATTCAACACCAGATATAATCTGTTTATCAAAAGTTTAATTGAAAAAACTATTGAGACAGAACCTGAATATGCATTCACACTAGTAGAAAATGGGGCTTCGGTGACAACTCAATATACATGTTAGTCCCGGTTGCATTACGAACTGGGACAAATGTGAGCATTAGTCCCGGTTCGAGCGGCTAAAGGCATTAGTCCCGGTTCAAATGAGACCTTTAGTCCCAGTTTGAGAGACGAACCGGGACTAAAGGGTGCGATGCCCTTTAGTCCCGGTTCGTATCTCAAACCGGGACTAAAGGGGTTCGTGTCTCAAACTCTACCCCCACCCCAGTGTATCGCCATATCAGTTTTGAAAAAAAAAAGAAAATGATAAAAACTTCAAAAAATAAAATCCTTCGAGATGTAGTTATATTACTGCATCTACTAGTTAGGAAAATTTTAAAAAAAATTGGACATGCTTTGCAAAAAAGTGTTATGGAAAAGTAGAACGGCTATAACTTTTGCATACGATGTCGGAAAAAACATATAATATATCAAAATGGTCAGCACGAAAATCCAAATCCGAATTTGACGGTCGTAGGCCGTTTTTCAAATTTCTAGAATCCTCAAATTCTAAAAGAAAAAAGTTATGCTCAAATTTAAGTTTTTTTGGATTTTGGTTAAATCTGGTCAAACTGTGGTCAAACTACTTATTCAAGAAGTATTAGTGTTACTAAATAATTATTTCAGTTTTTTTATTTTTGGTCAAATCTGGTCAAAGTATGGTCAAACTATTTATTCAAGAAATATTAGTGTTACTAAATAATTATTGTTTTTTAGAGTAATAGTTTCAAACTCAAACAGTGAAAGATGTGACTTCATGCTCAAGCTAAACTCCTGAGGGTTAATAGGATTGACATCTTACTATTGTCAAGAAAACAACAAGTGCATACTTGGAAACTAGGGGGAATAGAATTCGGAGGTTAAGCGTGCTCATGCTGGAGCAATGATAGGATGGGTTACCGGCCGGGAAATTAGACGATTTGGAATGATGAGGGGTGATTAGAGAATAGAGATTATATATTAAATTGAGAAATTATGAGGGGTGATTAGATATTAATTATAAAATAATTCAAAATTTTGAAAATTGGGAAAAAAATTCAATTTTTTTACCAACCGGGACTAAAGGTGGAGCTCCAGACAGCGGCCACGTGGATGGCCTTTAGTCCCGTTTCGTATTAGATATTAAATTATAAAATAATTCAGAAATTTGAAAATTGAAAATTGGGAAAAAATCATTTTTTTACCAACCGGGACTAAAGGTGGAGCTCCAGATAGCAGCCACGTGGATGGCCTTTAGTCCCGGTTTGTAACAGAACCGGGACTAAAGAGGGGGGGCTTTAGTACCGGTTTTAGAACCGGTACTAAAGGCCCTCTAGGATCGGGGCTAAAGGCCCGGTTTTACTAGTGTCAGTGAATCACAAAGAACCCTTCAAATTACATATTCCCCTTCAGAAGGGATATACCATCTCTTTATGTTTTAAAGCTCAATTTAATTTACTCACTGAGATTAAGACAATCAAGGCATGAAGAATAAGACGCCATTTAAACAAAAAAAATGATTTAATTAGTGATACTAAGATAACCAAGGCATGAAAAGATGAAGAGGCCAAATGATACAAAAAGAAACCAAAGAATCGACAAAAACAAACAAGCTTAAATCTAATATTTAGATGCTATAAATTTTTTAATTCAAATTTCGTTTGAAAATTTCAAGCGAAAAAATCGGAGTAGTTTGACATTTTCTGAAAACCATGTTTTTCCAGCCCCTCCCGGAAAAAATGTTATCGAGCAAAAACAATTATCGGTAAAACTTACTCAACGAATGCAAACCAAGCAAATTGATCGCGATTTGCACAATAAACACATGAGGAAGGTCGACATGGGAAGTTATTTCTACCAATATGATGAATCAGTCGACAATAGTTGTTGGCAATAGCAGACACATGCAAGACATAATAATGGTCACTTGGTAACAATTATGAATCAAATATATAGGCTCCAGCAAAATCGTTATTTTATCTAGTGCACTGTGAAGGCGACATTGTGTATAAAAATCCCTTTTTTGATTATTGCAAAATAATACTTTAGTAGTAGAAGGTGTTGCACACCCGAATTTCAAACTTGATCACAACAGGTAGCCTCCTATTACCATCACCATTATCCATGATGGTAGAGTCTTCAACAAAGCTGTGGTTGGCATCTAACAACATATCACTGAACTAAGGAAACCCAGGGCACCACCTGCATTTCATGTTGTAGTCCACATTCTTCTTCCAACAGACACTTAATTCCTTAAGTGCCTTTAGAACCTCAATCACTATTGCATGAGGTTGAGCTCGAGACGGCTGGATAAGTGATGCATTAGCTCAACGGCTGAATGTGCAAAACAAAGGAAAGTAAAGTGGACAGTTTCCCAGACCTGGAGCCCAAGAGCCCATTTTCTTTCAATGCAGTAATATGGCCGCAAGCCACTGCCTTGAGAATCATTACTTCCAGGAAGATAATTCCTGGTACTTGGGCTTGTCGATTCCGATGGAGTAAACTGATTAAAACTCATATCCTAGAGAACCATCCATTCATAAATTTAATAGTGCTTAAATGTTAGTGCATTAAATAGGTCACAGATGATGCAGATGTGGACTAACCAGTTCTTGTTGATAGTGAGCCCCCAAATAGACACTAGTAGCCCGGAACCGATTGTCCAAGAGCAAGTAATATGCCACAGTTTCCTGGAAACTTATAGTATAAAGTTAGTTATGAAAATGAATCGAATGAATAACTGATTTTTGTTTGAATATACCTCATTTTTCAGCCTATAGCATAGCGATTCACACACATGATATTTATCATATCCCAGATTGACAAGATCTTGAAGTGTATCTTCGTCAATCTTCTGAAATGAATATCTATAAAATTGGCATATCATTGCCATTGAAACGGTATTTGAATGCTCAATAATAAATTACTTTTTTGATAAATAAAGAGCAGCATAACATGAATTTTTTGGTTTCCATAAAAAGGTAAACACTTGACAGATCCAACTTAATCTACAAATGTTCTGTCACACCTTTATCTTATTGAACAGTTTGGGAATGTTGTCATCAAAGAATGGAACAACACCACAAAGAAGAGCATAAAGTATAACCCCACAGCTCCAAACATCAACCTCAGGTCCAGCATACAATTCAGCTGAGATAACCTATGCAGAAACACTCGTTAAAGCTATTAACCTAGACGATGTGTGAGAAGAAGCATTAGGATAAGGACTCAAATAATACAAATAATTGAATACCTCTGGTGCAGCATAGTTTGGACTCCCGCATCTAGTCTTCAAAAAATGGCCATCATGAATCACGTTGCTTAACCTAAAGTCAGCAAGTTTCACATTATATTTGGAATCAAGTAATTAGTTTTCTGGATTTAGATCACGATGGACAACCATGTTTCTGTGGCAGTTTTCAACACCAGATATAATTTGTTTATCAAAAGTTTAATTGAAAAAACTATTGAGACAGAACCTGAATATGCATTCACACTAGTAGAAAACGGGGCTTCGGTGACAACTCAATATACATGTTAGTCCCGGTTGCATTACGAACCGGGACAAATGTGAGCATTAGTCCCGGTTCAAATGAGACCTTTAGTCCCAGTTTGAGAGACGAAGCGGGACTAAAGGGTGCGATGCCCTTTAGTCCCGGTTCGTATCTCAAACCGGGACTAAAGGGGTTCGTGTCTCAAACTCTACCCCGACCCCAGTGTATCGCCATATCAGTTTTGAAAAAAAAAACAAAAGAAAATGATAAAAACTTCAAAAAATAAAATCCTTCGAGATGTAGTTATATTACTACATCTACTAGTTAGGAAAATTTAAAAAAAAATTGGACATGCTTTGCAAAAAATTGTTATGGAAAAGTAAAACGGCTATAACTTTTGCATACGATGTCGGAAAAACATATAATATATCAAAATGGTCAGCACGAAAATCCAAATCCGAATTTGACGGTCGTAGGCCGTTTTTCAAATTTCTAGAATCCTCAAATTCTAAAAGAAAAAAGTTATGCTCAAATTTCAGTTTTTTTGGATTTTGGTTAAATCTGGTCAAACTATGTTCAAACTACTTATTCAAGAAGTATTAGTGTTACTAAATAATTATTTCAGTTTTTTTTATTTTTGGTCAAATCTGGTCAAACTATGGTCAAACTACTTATTCAAGAAATATTAGTGTTACTAAATAATTATTGATTTTTAGAGTAATAGTTTCAAACTCAAACAGTGAAAGATGTGACTTCATGCTCAAGCTAAACTCCTGAGGGTTAATAGGATTGACATCTTACTATTGTCAAGAAAACAACAAGTGCATACTTGGAAACTAGGGGGAATAGAATTCGGAGGTTAAGCGTGCTCAGGCTGGAGCAATGACAGGATGGGTTACCGGCCGGGAAGTTAGACGATTTGGAATGATGAGGGGTGATTAGAGAATAGAGATTATATATTAAATTGAGCAATTATGAGGGGTGATTAGATATTAATTATAAAATAATTCAAAATTGGGAAAAAAATTCAATTTTTTTACCAACCGGGACTAAAGGTGGAGCTCCAGACAGCGGCCACGTGGATGGCCTTTAGTCCCGTTTCGTATTAGATATTAAATTATAAAATAATTCAGAAATTTGAAAATTAAAAATTGGGAAAAAATCATTTTTTTACCAACCGGGACTAAAGGTGGAGCTCCAGATAGCAGCCACGTGGATGGCCTTTAGTCCCGGTTTGTAACAGAACCGGGACTAAAGAGGGGGGCTTTAGTACCGGTTTTAGAACCGGTACTAAAGGCCCTCTAGGATCGGGGCTAAAGGCCCGGTTTCTACTAGTGTCAGTGAATCACAAAGAACCCTTCAAATTACATATTCCCCTTCAGAAGGGATATACCATCTCTTTATGTTTTAAAGCTCAATTTAATTTACTCACTGAGATTAAGACAATCAAGGCATGAAGAATAAGACGCCATTTAAATAACAAATGATTTAATTAGTGATACTAAGATAACCAAGGCATGAAAAGATGAAGAGGCCAAATGATACAAAAAGAAACCAAAGAATCGACAAAAACAAACAAGCTTAAATCTAATATTTAGATGCTATAAATTTTTTAATTCAAAATTCGTTTGAAAATTTCAAGCGAAAAAATCGGAGTAGTTTGACATTTTCTGAAAACCATGTTTTTCCAGCCCCTCCCGGAAAAAATGTTATCGCGCAAAAACAATTATCGGTAAAACTTAGTCAACGAATGCAAACGAAGCAAATTGATCACGATTTGCACAATAAACACATGAGGAAGGTCAACAACTAGCAAGCATGTCCATACATTTGACGGTTGAAATAGGAAGCTCAACATATTGTTATTCCCAAAAAATGTGTTCCTACATGGCAAGAGTAGAAAAGGCACCTGCTGGAATATTCGACGGGCCTCATCTTCCTGTAACAGCCTTTTCTCAACAATGTAGTCCAATAGGTCACCATTCTGGCAATATTCCATCACAACAAATATATCCTTTGGTGTCTCAGTGACCTCATAAATCCGGATGATATGAGGGTGAATGAAATCAATGAACAACCTCAATATCTTGATTTCTCTATTGGCTGGAAATGAGATATAACAAAACAATACAAGTAAGGTGTTAGACATTGAGCCTATGAAGAAATTGCATATGCAAATTCCACTAGCTAACTCGCAGCAACAACACAAGCTGAACTTTCTTCTTAACCAAAGCCGAATGTATCCTATGCTAATGTAGATTATCTCAACTAATTGATTTAGTGGGAATCAGGAACACACCCACAAGTCTGACCAGCACTCTAAAAGCAGATAACTCGAAATCCTGAACTAGCAAGTCAAATGTATCGTAGACTATTGTACAAGGAGAAGGAGGCATACCTTTCTCTTCCATTTCCATAATTTTCATTTTACGACGGTTCAGAATCTTTATAGCTACTTCGTGTCCTGTAAGCTTATGCTCAGCAATCACCACTTTTCCAAATGTGCCTGTACCTAACGTTTTGCCTAGATTGTAGCTCTTCAATGCTTCATAATGTCCACCTCCTCTGGTGTTCCAATCCATTTTCACTATGCAAAAACAAGAGAAACAATATATGTGATTCAGTAAAAAGTTTTATAGTTCAGACACAAGTTGATCGAAACTGATGAAACATGAGTTACACTGAATATACTGATTACGAATAACAAGAAATATTTATAGCATGTCACTTCTTAGAGACCAGCCTTAAGTGTGAAATGAGTGGGCTGGCCATAAATGACCACTATGGGACATGACTTGCAAGGGCAAGTGTGGTTCAATTAAAGGTCAATGAAATGGGTGAAGTTCCCTTTTTAAATAGGGAGAGGTACAACATATTCGATCATTGAAGTATGGTTCACTGACATGATCACTACTAGAAAAACAGCTATAGACAATATGGACACTAATGGCGCACTATACATGTGGTGTGCCATTACTAAATAGTAATGGTGCACCATGTGTAGGTGCGCCATTAGTAACCAAAATAGTAATGGCGCATCAGGTGAAAAGTGCGCCTTTACTAAGTTTGACCAAGGTTTGACCCAGTCATACACATAGTTATGGCGCACTCTATAAAGGTGTGCTATTACTAAGTTGACATAGTAATGGCGTACATTTACAAAGTGCGCCATAACTATGTGTATGCCTGGGTCAAACCTTGGTCAAACTTAGTAATGGCGCACTTTGCATAGGTGCGCCATTACTATGTCAAACTTAGTAATGGCGCACATATACAAAGTGCGCCATTACTAACTTTGACCAAGTCATACACATAGTAATGGCGCACTTTGTGAAGGTGCACCATTACTAAATTCAACCCCCCCCCCTCCCGACTGCCTTTTCAGTTTTTTTTAAAAAGAAAATGTTGGAAATGTCCCCCACCCCTCGTGGACCGCCTTTTCAGTTTTTTAAAAAAATAAAAGAAAATGATGGAAATGTCAAAAAAATAAAAGAAAATAAGTTTCTCATGTGATATGTGGTCTAGTTGTTGGGAAAATTTAAAAATATGTATTTCGACTTTATTTGCAAAATCTCTTCGGAATTTAGTAAAATGGGCATAACTTTTGCATACGAACTCGGGTTAAAAAGTTTTTTATATGAAAAATCATCTACTTGAAAGGTTACATCCGAATTCAATTGGGGGAGCCCCGTTGAAGATATTTAGAATCCCCAAAAATCTAACAGAATAAAAGATACGGGGCTTTTAAGATCTAGAGGGGGAATGGAAAAAATTTCAAACTTAGTAATGGCGCACCATTTGCTAGGTGCGCCACTAGTAACAGAAAAAAATTGGCTTCGAATTTTTTTTGCAAAAAATGTTCAAAATATGATACGTAATATGACCGGGAAATTTGAAATATTTTTCAAAATTTCATCACACTCATGAACATGAACAAAGTCCTAGACATCAACAAGGTTTAATAGGATTGATATGATAGATATATCAACAAATGCCTGTTAAGTAAGCTGGTGCTGGGGTTGGATAGAACTGAGAAGTTAAGCGTGCTCGGGCTAGAGTAGGGTGAGGATGGGTTACCTTCCCGGAAGTTTGACCAGGAGTGTGATTTGACCCGAGATTAGGCATATTGACCCGAGATTAAGCCATAGTGACCCGAGATTAAGAAAAAAATGAAATTTTTTTGGAAAAATCAGGTCTGACAAGGATGGTTGGGATAACAACCACCGATAATGCTCTCTCATACTTTGGATGTCCGGCACCGGTGCGAAGACACAGATGGCACATATTAGAATCCTAGCTGGTGGGCTAACACACAAAGTATTCTTAAAAAGGTTCACAAATTAATACCATGGCTATACATGTGCGCGCGCTAAACATGGAAGAGGCATACAAGAAATGCAGTCATGCAACAATGAATGAGCTAACACATGAATCTGCTATTAGTACTACTCAATAACTGTTCACATAAGAATTACACGTACGACGGTATCAGCATCAGAATCAGAATCCCCTGATCGCTCTGTAGGATCTTTTGCCAAAAAAGTGTTTCCGGTGCTTTGTATTACAAAGCAACCAACACAGATCATATAGCAATGTTGGGGCGAGGAGCATAACAGGCCTCCCAAAAAAGAGAAAGAACAAAGAAGAAGAAACAAGTGCCAACAACGTCAGCTCAACAAAGTACAGATGACCCACCACCGTTCTGACCTCCGGAACCGACCCACCATAGACCAAGGTTCCAATCCGCCGCGTATCAAGCAGCACCTCCAAAAAAGGATGTGACACCAACGACGCTGCTGCCCGAACGTGTCCTAGGGTTTCCCTGGAACGCGGAAGGGAGTGGGGGATGGATACCTCCGACACCTTCCAGGAAAGGATGGCAACACTCGTAGGTGTCACCACATCGAAGCCGGAAGAGCCGGCAAGGGATTTCTCCCGCACTCCAAACCCCACTGCCCAACAGGTCGGAGCCAACCAACCACCTCGCCACCCACTAGCATGCGCCACCATGGGCTTGACGCCACCCACGCTGCACCGCGACGCCAAGAGGACGGAAAGAGATCCACCAGGCGACGGAAACAGCAGCACCGGAGCCACGCAGGACCGAACTACCTCCATCGCTGTCATGCGGGAGGCCTGTGCCTTTGGCACAGTCGCGGTTGACATCCGGACATGGCAGTAACGATACCAGGCCACCCCTGGCCTGGCCAGGCCCAAATCGGGACTGGAAAGCCCCACGGGCCATGCTGCAGCAGGACGGCACTAGCGCCGCCAGCATCCACCCGCCCATCACTGGTCGCCCGCCTCCTGGAAGCCACGCCCACAACCCTCCCGGCCGCCAGCTAGCCCAGACTCAGATGGGGCCCACAAGGCCCAGATGCCAAGCGAGGTTCCGCCAGATCGCACCGCCGCGTCACCCCGCCGCCAACGGCAGCGCCGCTGCCCAGTAGACTGCCCACCACCACGCCGGAGAGCCCCGCCGCCACCTAGGAGCACCCCGCCGCGCCGCACTGCCTTGCAGCAGTCAGGACTTTCAACTTCGAACATGATGAGGTGAATGTTGTTTCAGGCAAATCCGCGGCAAAGATCCACGTTGTCGGGAAGAAACAAGCAGGGCACCGAAATCCCCACAACCACAATCAGAGCAGCACACAAAGAAAGTAATAAATTCCCCACTCGAGCCAAAACCAGAATGGACAAGCAGTAAGAGCACGCACTCTCTACCAGGCCAAGCAAGCAACGACGACGCAGAATCACAAAACTCCGTCGAGTATTGCAGCAAAGATGAGCTGGGTGATTGCCTTAATTACCTGGAGTCCTGGTCAAATCCCGTGGACAGAGGGAGGCGACGAGAGCATCGGCCCAGTGGAGCGGAGGCAGCCACGAATCAAGAGAGATTTTCGGTCGATTAGGCTTTACTAGCAAAAAGGCATGTGCGTTGCAACGGAAGAGAAGGGGGGGGGGGGAGAAAGCATGGAAACAAACTATTTTTTTAATAATTAGACTATAGAGATAGAGATGTGAATTATGATTATCATCCTACCATAGATACAAACCCATGATAAATGACAAAAATCTCGACTTCAAAATTTTGAATTCAAAATTTAATTTCAGATTTCGTCCGAATTTTTTCCGGTATTTCGCGGTTACCATGGTAACCGCGAATTCCGGTTCCCCTCGAGAAAAAATGTGCACTTGGGATCCAAAACCTTGCATACAACTAAACATGTTCTTTAATTTACATACATATGCGATCAATCCATGGTTTGGCAATCTGGATGTAATTACTATTAATTCTGATGTTCATTGTACTGCCATGATTAGGTTAAGTTCCACTTGCATGATATCAACAGCTGTTAGAATGCTATAGGAAATACTAAAATTAGCTATAAGAATATATTTTGTTTCTATGAGAAATACATCCGTCTAAAATTGAATTGTCAATCCTGTGCACATGAAGAGTTAAAAATGGAACGTATTCTTAAGCATAGCCTTTCAAATTTCATAAGAAGACTATACCCATCATATTCCGAATTTTAAATGTTTATTTAGATAAATCAAATCAGAGAAAAAGAATAGTTACATAAAGTTTCATATCCAAATTACAGGAAGTTTCATATACATTGCAATCTAGATGCGCAAATGCGTGGGTCACTTCGCTAGTTTACAATGAAATCAGGTGGGGCATCAACCCAACGAGCTGGATTATTAACACGTCTCCATCTAGCTTGCTCATGAGCTACAAATTTTGATTCTCTAATACAATGCTCAATAGTAAACCTCCCGAAATCTTCTAGATAACTACGACATTCATCAAAGACTGGTGCTGCCACTATACAGTGACCATCATTGAGCCTGAGTGCATCCGCCACTATGATATTATCCGATCTCACCATCAAATAATGGCATCCCGTATCTCTTGCTAGCTTCAGTCCTTCAACCAAAGCTGACGCTTCTGCCGTGAAAACATCAGCTACATGTTCTAATCTCGCCGTGGAAGCCGACATGAAAGATCCCCAGTGATCACGGATCACAGCCCCACAGGACCCTGCATAATCACCTACTGTGAATGAAGCATCAACGTTTAGGATTAGTTGGCTTGCTAGGAACGCCGGCCATCTATTTATCTTGGGTGTAAAATTTTCTTGTGCTCCGCACACATAGTTGAGCGCTAGAACAACCACCGCAGGTGGTGTTCGTTCGTTGCCACCATAAGAACCAGCAAATTGTAGATATAAGCTAGCTCGACCACTCCAGATTATTGGCGCTGATAAGACTCGACACATAGAATGAACTCTAGGATTGCTGAACCTGCCCGGTCAGTCAATGTAGCAAAATTGATATCAGCTGCAATTCCCATAGCTTCCCACACTGCTTGTGATCTTGTACATTTAAACAACATATGGGCTAAATTCTCAGCTCCATCGATACAGTATGGGCATTGGGACAAATTTTCTACATGGCGGTTCATTAGAGTACTCCGGCATGGGACGGCATTGTGCAAGCATCTCCAGGTAAACAATTTAACTTTCGCTGGTACTTTCAAACTCCATACCTCCTTCCAAACTGGGCGTGTCGCCCTGGAGAAGCGAGCTATACCATCGTCCTTTATATCATAATTCGCTTCCCATTGCTTATAATAGGCAGAGCGCACTGAAAATATGCCGCTCTTCATGAGGTGCCATGCAACATAGTCCTCTGTCTCCACCTGACATAATGGGATTTGTTGTATGTGTTCAACGTCTATGGGCCAGAAATTCTCCCGTATTAATACCTCATCCCATTCTCCCGTGATTGGGTCAATTAACTCATTCACCTTAGTAAGTATTTGATTCCCTCTTACTGTTAGGACTTTCTTAGAGGCACTGTTCGGGATCCAGCAGTCATCCCATATATTAATCTTTTCTCAATTGCCTACTTTTCAAATATAGCCCTTTTTAAAGGTTTGAATTCCAGACCAAATGCTTTGCCACACATAGGACGACCCCTTCTTCAGTTAACAGTTCAAAATATCTCATGTGGGGTAGTACTTGGCTCTTAGGACTCGAGCGCATAAGGACCAAAATTTTCAATTAGTCTCCAACACTGCTTCGCCAACATTGCCAGGTTAAAGCTATGAATGTCTCAGAATCCCATCCCTCCTCTCTCCTTTGGAATACACATTTTCCACCATGCAAACCAATGTATCCTTCATTGGTTCTCCTCATCACCCCACCAATATTGTGACATTGCATCAGTGATTCCCTTACAAATTTTCTACGGGAATTTAAATACACTCATCGCATAAGTTGGGATGGACGGAGCCACCATGGCATGGGGCAGTTGATGGGAAAAGGGCAGGTGGTGAGGATGCCCTCAGCCGGCAAGCATGTGCTGGGTGCTGGCTGGGTGAGGTGCAGCCAGGGGCAGCCAAAGGTGCAGGGGGACAGGGAGAGGGGGAAAGCGTCTTGAGCTTCTGAGGACTAATGGGGATGGGAAGAGTAAAATGATAGAAAGGAGAGGAGAAAAGAGGAGGCGAATGTGATCAAATCATTGGGGGAGAAGGGGAGCCATTGGATCGATGACCAATAGGGGAGAGGCCGTCGCGTAGAAGGGATGTTGCTTCTAGGGATGTTAGGGGATAGGGCACATGGGGCCTCCGCCCCCGTTGGTGTTCATGAGAAAGACAGGAAATGGGAAGTATTTTCAAGTCGAGTCGAAACTTTTGCTTCTCCTGTGGTAAATGGAAGCAAAAATGGAAATTTGCAGAATGGAAATCAAAATTTTAAGGGAGGCACGAATTGAGAGCTTCCTGGAGCGCGCGGAGGCTGGTTTGATTAGGCTCTCCCTTGTGTCGGCTACGTTGCAGGCCACGCCACAACCTCTTTGTGTGGTCACTGTTGGCTCCACGGAGGAACAGGGGGCAGAGCCCTATGGTTGTTTCTCTCCTTGTGTTCGGGACAATTCACCGTTGATGGTTGCTTCTTCCGCTGTGTTGCCTACCGCTATGGGCGATGCCGAGCTTGCGGCTCCGGTGCTGCTGCTGATGCCCGAGCATCAGGATATATGTCCGAACCTTGCTTTGCCTCTATCTTTGGAGCCATTGGCGGTGGACTCATTGACGACTTTGTGTGAGGACCAAGTTTCATCTCTATCATGTGAGGAACTAAAGGCGCCAAAGTTCATTGTGTCGATGGTTCCTGTGGTGACGGATGTCGTGTCGGTGGTTCCTCGGGTCGGTGATGTCGATGCGGCCGTTTGGTTGGTGCCAGCTCCTATGAGCCGCTTGGTTGACGACAACTACATAAAGAAGTACAATGATATCTACAACTTTCTTGACAAATGGGTGGCTGATAAGCCCGGATCGGGTGACTCAAGTGGTTGCCTCCTGAAAGAGAAACACAATAGAAAGAGAAACAAAAGCAAGAAGGATGGCGTCATCTGAAATTCGCCCCCCATTTGGTGATGGAGGGTGCTCCACTTTTATCGTGGTCAATGTTCTTCTCTAGAGCTCCATTGTGTTGTACACGTATGTGTTGAGGTTTGCGGTTGTGGTGCCTTGGGAAGGCCACATGTGTGGTCACAGTGTTTCGTGTGGTGTGAGTGGCATGATTTTGGGTTGTTTGTATATGTTTTCGCCTGGTTTCCAAAAAAATAACTGGGCAACTCTCTTCTTCTTAATTAATCGATGAGGCAAATCTTTAGCCTCCGTTTAAAAAAACAAAAACAAATAAAAAAAACAGAACGGCATTTCCTGATGAAACAGGCACGGGAACAACAAAGTTCCGTTTCATAAACAGGCATATAGCAGGGTTTTTTTTAGAACGCATATAGCAGTTTTGCAGCCCAATGAACACACAGTGAGCAGAATGGCCCATATGTGGCCCAATTTCCACCGTCACGCAGGTACGCCGATACAATATTACAACATCATTATCTAAAGAAAAGTACTACTACATCAAGCATGGGAAAAAAATCCCCTAATACAAAATCAAGCCCGCCATGTTGGCAAAGTTAAATAATTATGCACAAATAGATATGTTATTCTACACCATGATATATCTTAATACCTTGTGATCATCTTATCAATTGAAACAAACAAATCCTTGTGTTTTCCCTATGATTCAAGGGGTCTCTTATTTTGATGAACCCTTGCTTCCGTCTCCAAGGGGAGGAGAAAGCGGTCGAGCAGTTTCAAGAGGCATCAAGTCAAGCGGTGGAAAAAAAATCAAGAAAACCTGTCAAAACCAGCCATATGTACACCAAAGCTGTAATCAGTAACACTAACCGAGTGGCATAATTGCATGACTTCGCAGTGGAGTTACTCCGTACTTTATCTTAAATCAATAATGCTAACAGAGTGGCACAACTGCATGAACTCAGAAGTTCTAGGAGACTTGCAAGTCTCGATTAAGAACAGAACTAAAGCGGCTAAAGCATCAAAACAGTATAATACTCCAATAACGTTGCTTTATCCAGCCAAAAGCACAGTATCCGACTATCATGGGCGACGGAGCCTGCAATCAGGCAAATATTCACCCGTTAACTCGAACACAACAACTTGCAGAAAATATAAAAACTATATTAAACTAATTTTGAAACTCCATGCCTAGGGCTTGACAACAAAATCTACAGTGCTTTATCATAAGTATTTCAGACCGACTACTGGTGACATACTAAGCTTGAAAGTATAATTTTTAGGCAGTATTGAAAACTACTATTTTTTTTTAAGGAAAGGGTGATAGTCAACAATTTGTTAAAGCTACTCTACAACCCATCAAGGGAAACAGTTAAAATGTGGTCTTACTCTGAAGCAAAGGCCAAGTCTAACTTAATTACATAGATAGCCATGGTTTAAAAAATACTTTGCTGCCAAACTAGGCCTTAATTAAGTGTAAACTGATTTAAGTTCAAGTACTTACCCCACTGTATTAATTGGAATTCGTATAAGTATCCAATAATGTATGTAATATGCAACATAGTACGACCTCCAAAAAGCAACCATTTCAATTATGAATTGCCAAACTATGGTTAAAATATAAATCTCAATTGTCTTATCATGTAAAGTGGACACAATAATGCGCAACTATCTCAATTGTCTTATCAAGTAAAGTGGACACAATAAAACGAACATCTAATCTCTTTATTTGGAACGAAGGCTCAAGAAGAGTCCGGCTTTGAATTAACAAAACCATCAACTGGCCAGGAGTACAAGACTGCAACTTACAACAAAAAAAGAGGAAAGCGGAAAGAAAAAGATACAATGTGTTCAGCAGAACAACTCGAAGGCAAAGAGCACACACCACTCTTGCTATCCAACAACGCAAAGCCAAGAACTAGCTAACCTACGGAGACGCCAGGAGGAGGGCACCACCATCCATGATTTGTGTCGCTGGCTGCCACCAAAGGGATCAAACAGGGCAAACATGATCTGACTCCGCCGCTGCAAAGGGCCCCTACCCTACCACCCGGGTTCGACGGGTGCCGCACCGGCGGCCGACGGAGTGATTCACCCTAGAATCCAAATCAGAGTGCCCTGTCTGCCAAAGGAGAGGCACAAGGGACAGCCCCACAGGAAAGGGAGAACCGACCACCAAAACACCGTCGTCGGCAGCAGCAAGGCAAAACACCGAACGAGAGTTATCGGACGCAGACGCTGAAACCTCAGAGAAGGCCAAAAGGATGCGACACCATGCCCCTGGTCAAGGATAGGAATCGCCACGCCGAAGGCCTACCGCCGGCATGGAATCTCTTTATTGATAATATCTTATTACTCGTTGTTGTAAGATGCCAACGGAATCTCATATATATATATATATATATATATATATATATATATATATATATATATATATATATATAAAAGTTACTATTCATCACCCAGGATGCAGAATAAGTTATTCTTCATCCAAGGTAATCTTACGATCATTTCATAATTAAATTACGTTTGGAATTCAAATAGTTACATTTCTATTGATTCACTACGTAAAATTTGATATAAGAAAATAAAAATATTGGTCATAAGACAAGAAAATTTGCAGTTTATGTGTATTTTAGACTATGTTTTTACATTTGTAATTTTACATAACATAAAATATTTTTTACAACGATTATATATTTTCTTACGGTCTCTTTTTGCGTCGGAAATAAGACAAAACTTACAGAACGTAAAATTATGATGTATTGATGGTAAAATAAAGAGGGGTGAAGAATAACTATTCCTCACCCAGGGTGACGAATAGCGCGACCCATCTCAACATGCAAACATACATGAGAATTGTCATTCTATTATGCTATATATGTAATAAAAAAGTTACAACTATATAGTAATCAAACATAATAAATTATATGTATTTTTAATTTTAGCCTTTTATAATACTACTTCAAATATTCATGTTTCATACGACGAATCACATGTCATCTAGTTATATTAGAGCTAAAACCCAGTATGTTACCATACTTGCTTCACCTTTGACCATTCTCCACGGTTGTCAATTAGTACCTTTTTATGTCTGAATAGTTCTCGTCAGTTCTGTCATTGGTCTCTTTCTTGCATGAGAACCCTGACGAGCACTCTCCGTAAAACAAACTTCTTGATCTGTGCCTGGCCGAATAATTTAACATAATTAAGGTCAATGGATTAAGTATCAGTAACACAAATACACTTGAACTAATTTACATGTACCAGTAACTGATGAGATGAAAGATTTCTTAGGATCTATCACATTGCAAAAAATATCTGCAATGAGTATTAATTGAATATACATGGAGGATTTTCCTAGTCTGAAAATGGTTGAAATTTTTCCAGTAATTTACCTCCATAAGTTGTTAATGGGACCGAAGAACATCCAGGATTTATCACATTTCCAGTGACAGGAGTGCCTGCAACAGTACCAATTTCAGGTATTAATTGAGCACACAGAGGACTTCAGCAATGATTGACGGTGTCTGATTTTATTTTTACTTTTGCAAACAAATGGGGTGTGGCAATGTGCATAGCAACCGGCGGTGCACTAGTGTTGACTACATCTTTACAGGTGTATGTACTAAAACATAGGCAGAGCAACACTGTAGCCATACTGACAAAATCAAAGCAGCAAATAGAAAATATAATTGTTTTGTAAGGACAAAGGCAAGAGCAACATACAATGCAACAAAGTAGGCCAGGAGTTAGTTAATTCTTATTCTTCAAATGATTAACATGGGAGTGCTATCGTCTCCAAAAATACCTGATGTCAAAATCAGCAAAGCAGAGAAGAAAACATATATAAAATAGTGTCATGAAAATGATACCAACAGGAATCAACATAACGAAGATATCAAGTGAAAAGAATAGCAACTGCTGATTGGCTGAATTTGAGGTTTGGTGGATAAAACAAGTGTGAATTTACATTCCGGTGTAATTGATTGAAGCGCACACCCTTGATTGATGGCGTGGCATATAGCACCTTTAAAGCATTCCTCTAAATATTAGAATGTCAAATTAGTTCATAGTTGATAATAATAAAATGTGCCAGGATTGAACGAATACGGTTGTCCATTGGGAAAGTTGAATTACTCAAGGGAAGTAAAGTAGAAGTTGATTACAAATTTAGACCGTGCGTTTACACAATTCGTTTCTCCAGTTCATTGAGCACGGCGGTAGCTACTCTTTTTTCTCTCAGCGAAAGCAACTTCGTTAATATGGCAATATCTTACCTTAATCAACAAACTATAGTAGCGTAGAGAGCAAAAAATTTACACCTTAAATTTGGAAGGTTAAACTTTTAACTGCTGCCCCTGCCAACTAACCTTTATTGTATTTTTCTTGCTAGTCAGTACTAAGCATTCAGATGAATGGTAACAGTCACATGAAAAAGATGCAGCTTGATGGTTTGCACGGAATTGATGCGTGTGGAATTTTAGAAGCGACGAGAGCAGCACAGGCTCTACGAAAATCATAACATACATATGAATATACTACTAATGAACAGAAGGTTAATTAAGCACAACTTTCAATGTTTATAAAGTGTGAAACCAGAGAGCACATCCTACCAAATATTTTCCTAAACCAATCATCCCGCGCCTTATCCATGATTTCTGCAAATTAGATAACAAAAAGATTGTTCTACATTACTGCTTGACGGCAAAATGCTTGCATAGAGAAAAGCTAGCCAGGAATGAAGTATACCAGGTGGCAAGTCATGGCTGCTGTTGCTGGAAGAAGGCAGGCTGGAAAGAGCAATGAACCACGCATGAGAGCGGCCATGTGAAGAAAACTGAAATGGCATGCATCCTGGTCGAATCAACGTAGGATGATTGTAATATTACCTCATCCTCTTGTGAAAATAGATATTAGCTATCCGACGGGAATGTTCTTCACGTGCATTGCAGGTAGGACGGATACATTTCTTGACGTGCCGCCTCCGTCGGAAAGCAGCAAAGCTGGCCCGTTGGCAGACAATCAAATGAAATTGATTCGTAAGCTGCAGCATGATCACGGATTACTACTTGATAGCGACGCAGTCAGCATGTGTGTGTGTGTGTGTGCATACCCGAAACCGATGGGGAGTACGTTCTGCAGACCCATCGGGCCATCCGGCAGTAGCAGACGGCCTTTGAATTCTGGGGTCCGATTAGCCAAGTCCCGGACGATCTTTGCTGCTCTAGCCCACATGGGTCTCCAGTCCCGAGACAACTTACTGATTTACAGTGGAGTAGTACTACGACTAACGAAATTTGTTTGATCTGTATATTGCAAGAAAAGGGGATATGAAAGTATTCCACGTACCTGGCTACTTCCTGTTGAAATAAACGGTGCACGAGGAGAAACTTGACGAGGACACTAGCCTCGAGGCTGGGCGGCGAACAGGGCACTACCGGCAGGAAGCGAGGGAAGATGTAATGCAAGGCTTCGGTCCACTGGCCCTGCGACACAAAGCGCGCCAGATGAGACGCGCAAAAGTAGGCGTCTGTCTGCTTCAACATCCTGCATCCATGCATTTTGTTGATCAGCAAGCAAGTTGGATCAAAGCATCAGAAAAGGAAAATAAGGGTGGTCGGTGCATACGCGACGAAGGTTGAGCCATAGCCTTGGAGCCTGAGGAAGTTGAGGAGCCGCCGATTACGGAACCGCCTCACGCAGGGGTACTCTCCAGGGACAAACGATTGCACCTCCTGGCCGCACACCACTGCTCGCCTCGTCGTCATCATCCTGGACGGTTGCCGATTTGGGGCTGGGGGATGGGTTTGGGGTCGTGGAGAATCGCCGATTTGGCTCTGGGAATTTCCAGTAACATAAGCACCTGCAAAACAGTACCAATTTTAGGTATTTCTTGAGCATCTAGAGAACTTCCTCAGTTCAAAAATGATTGACGGCGTTTGATTTTATTGTTTGCAATCAAATGGATGGTGAGTCAGGGTGAGCCGACTGTCCAACTGTTCATATAAATTTTTGTAGTTTTTTCAAGCTTTGTTGCTATGATATAAAGGCTATTGGGAAAATCCCTGCCAACCCTGTCTAAGTCTAGCTCCACCATTGTGTTATAGGTGTAAGTACCCCAAGCATAGGCGGAGCAATACGGTAACAATAATGGCAAAACCGGAGCACCGGAGAGCAAATAATTGTTTTGTAAGGAGAAAGGTAACACAAAAAAGCACGGTGACAGGGAATCAACAGCAACATACAATGCATCAAAGTAGGCCAAGAGTTAGTTATAATTCTAGTTCTGAAATGATTATCATGTGAGTGCAAACGTCTCCAAAAAAACTGATGTCAAAAATCCACCAAAGCAGAGATCAAAAGCTGTATGAAATAATGTCATGACAATGATCCATAATAGGATTCAGCGTAGCCCAGACATCGATCAAGTGGAAAGAATGTCAGATACTTATTGACTAAATTTAAGGTTGGTGGATAAAAAACAAGTGTGTCCTCGCAAAAAAGAAGAAGATAAAACAAGTGTGAATTTACCTTCCCTCTCACCCGATTGACGCGCACACCATCGATTGATCCCCGGGCATGCAGCAGCTTTAATGCATTCATCTGAATTTTAGAATATCACACTAGTTCATCAGTTGATACCAGTAAAATGTGCCAGCATTGAACAAATACTGTTATCCGTTGGAAAACTGGAATTACTCAAGGGAAGTGAAGTACGAGTTGATTGCAAATTTAGAGAGTGCATGTACACAATTTGTTTCTCTAGTTTATTTTAGCACAGTGGTAGCTACTAGCTACGTAATCCTTTCTTTCTCAGAAAAATCAATTTCATTATTATGGCAATACTAGTACCTTAATCAACAAGACTACAGTAGCACGGAGAGCGAATTTACATCCTTAATTTAGAAAATTGTTGAAATTTGCCTTGCTGCTGCGCCTACCAACCAGCCCTTATTTTTTTCTGGCTAGTCGGTAGCATGCATTCAGATGTTGTTTGATAATAGTCCTATGAAAAAGATGCAGCTTAATGGGTTGCAAAGAATTGATGCGAGTGGAATTTAGAAACAAGGAGAACAGTGGGGGCTCTACAGAGACCACAACATACATCTAGATACGTTCATTTCTCCCACAAGTATTTCCGGACGGAGGGACTACTAATGAACAGAAGGCTAAGCCCAACATTCAGTGCTTATATATACCAAGTGAAACCAGAGATAAGTCTCACCAAAAATCCTCTTAAACCAGTCATCCCGCGCCTTAGCTAAGGTTTCTGCAAATGAGATTAAAAAAAGGATACTTATTGCTTGATGGAAAAAGGGTTGCAGAGAGAGAACAGAGAACCTAGCTAGGAATGAAGTATACCAAGTGAGAACTCCTGGCTGCAGTGGATGGAAAATGGCAGGCTGGAAAGACCAACCAACGACCATGTATGAGAGACGAGGCGTACCAAGAAATGAGAAATGGCATGCATCCTGGTCGAATCGAGATACAATTATTGTAATAATACCTCATCCTCTTGTCAACATAGATATTAGCTATCCGACGGGAATGTTCTTCACGTGCATGCTTGCTGGTAGGACGGCTAAATTTCTTGACGTGCCGCCTCCGCCGGAAAGGAGCAAAGCTGACCCGGGGAGATCCAAACAATCAAATGAAATTGATTAGTAAGTTTATTAGTAAGTTGCAGCTGATCATGGATTACACCACTTGATAACGAATTAGCGATGCACTGTCGGCGTGTTTGCGTGCATACCCGAAGCCGATGGGGAGTACGTTCTGCGGACCCATCAGGCCATCCGGCAGTAGGAGCCTGTCTTTGAATTCTGGAGTCATGTTAGCCAAGTCCTGGACGATCTGTGCTGCTCTAGCCCACATAGGTCTCCCAGTCCCGAGAAAACTTACTGATTCCCAGAGGAACAGCCACACAACTGTTCGACCTTCAGTTCTATTAAAGCTAAATAATGGCTAACTCCGTTTTGCTCTCTCCGCACGTAAGCTAACTTAACAGCTCTCCCTTCCCTGATCAGTCTATTTATCTGGTTAATTAACATAGCATATCTAGACCTATCTCTATCAGGTGCCTTGATCATGTTGATAGCTGTGAGACAGTCCGTCTCAATCTTAATTGGAGGCTGAGTCCACTGTAGTGCGAGGTTGAGCCCCTCCATGCATGCAGCTAGCTCGGCCTCCAATGGCTCAACACACGTATGCAACTCCCTGCAGGAAGAGAAGGTGATCTTGCCAGAGCTGTCGCGGAGAATCATTCCGGCGCCGGCCGTTCCGGAGTTCGCGCAGAAGGAGCCATCCATACTGAGCTTAGTCCAGCCTTCCATTGGCGGCATCCATCTTGGTGGCTCGCTAGCAACAGGAGCATTCACTATAGGCTTGCATGGCAAGATTACATCAACTACTTGCTTGCCTTTCACCGGGTCTGCATTAGGGTAGTTCTGGATGCCAACCAAGAAGTCAACATAGCTCATTAGAAACCTTTTGGACACCTGGATAGGAGGCGCCCGCTTGTGGTGCGTCATCTCATTTCGAACGTGCCAACACCTCCAAAGAGTCATCATGACCTCTATCCTCTTCGTGTCTGGGAGATCACAAAGAGTTTGGGCGAGCCATTCAGGGCCCGTCCGACGGAAGGTCACTGCATCAGGTATCCGACATTGCTTCGCCATCGCTTGCCACAACGCCATTGCCCTCGGACACCTGCAAAAAGTGTGAAACGTGTCCTCCGACTCCGTCGCACAGAGAGGGCATTGACGTCCACGGACAGTGCCAGACGACCATATTGGTTGACTCGAGCGGCCACACTCCTCAAAGTGAAACCCTAAATTCATGCATATCCATGCACGTTCATCATACACGTGAATATCACATGTAAATAACAATTGTTGGTATCGATAATACATAGTTCGAAGTTCGAATACAATATTTATTTTAAATACGCAATTCATTGGTTTTCATTGTGGGTCCACATATGATTCACAAGATCACTGAGTAGCTGCGCATGCACCTCATGACTCCGATGTTTCTGATGCATCTGCAAAGAATTGACAAAAGTTGGTCGAAATCATGGGTTTGGGTTGCCGCTTCACCCTCGTCCTCTAGACCAGGTGCCACTCCTTCCATCTACACGCACGGTGTTTTGCTGCTTGACTGTCATGGATGATATGTTTGGGTGCTACAAGGAAGCTACTGAGGGTGCTACAAGGCAAGAGTGCATCGGGTTCTATGTGCCCACCACCACGTGACATCGTTGCAATCGTTGCAAAGGGCATCAACTGGGACGCCAGTGTTGCAATGGTGTGGCGTCGGATCTCAAAGTATAGGAATCCATTGCTGAAGACAAGTCTGCGGTGCTTCAAGTCTAGCCACAAATATCCCTCTTTGCTGCAACCCATAATAGATTGCCATAGATGTGTGACAGACGGTGATGATGCAAGGCCAACCACGGGATCCCCGTTGTTGCAAGCGACCGCAGGCTGCTGGGAAGGGGGCTACAACAAGTGGCGACGTGTGATGCCATGATGGCCTTCCACGATGTTGCACGGCTAGGGAAGCCATTGGGGGGGAGGGGGGGGGGGGGGCTGCAACATAAGGGGACATTGGTGTTGTATGTGCCAACCGCCGCGCGTCATCTTCGCTCCAAAAGAGGGGCATCACCTGGACATCAGCGCTGCAATAGTGTGCCGTCGGACCTCAAAGTACGGGAATCCGCTGCCACAGACAAGTCCGTGTTGCTGCATTGCAGACGTTGAGTGCTTCAAGTCCAGTCGTAGCTATACCTCTTTGCTGCAAGCGACGCTGGGTGTCGGTCCTTTATCGGTCAATTAATGAGTTAAAACACGAATCTCCTACTCTTAAGGCCATGCGTTGTACGTTTTCCAAAAAACCACATGCACGTGCATACTGCTGAATCGAGAGAGCAACTAACTGAGAGGTACCACTGCGGGAGCCTCTCAATGGTCACTTTTGGTGGACTGGAGCGCTCTCAGCCGCCGTCATGTGTCACCTGTTGGGCGCTTTCTCAGGATTTTATTTTCTAATTTTTCTGTACATGTTTTTGGGATTTAGATGATTTTTGAGGTTTTTCGGTTTTGCTGAGATTTTGGAGATTCAAAAATATTGCATGAGAAAAGCATTTTTTTTCTTCCACAAAAATGTGTTTCTTTTCGCTGCCATGAGAGGCAGTGAGGCACAGGTTTGCTTTCGTGAGAGTCACAGTTATGCCTCTTGGAAAAAGAAAAAAAGATGCATTTTGCTACAATAGTTGTGCCTCTCGGAAATGAAAAAAATATTTTTTTTCTTTCATGAGAGGCACAGGTTTGCTTCCGCGAGAGGCACGGGCTTGCTTCTCATGGGGGCACAGGTTTGCTTCCATGAGAAGCATATCTGTGCCTCTCGGAAAAGGAAGAAACTATTAAAAAACGTGTTTTCGGCTATGGATTTTCTAGATTTTTCATAAATAAAAGTTCATTGACATATATTAACATGAGATCAAGTTCCAAAGAACTCGATGCAAGGAATCCAACGGTGAAAACGGTTTGGGCCAGCCCAATTTGTCTGGGTTGGTTTTCCATTCAATCGAAACGAGGCTGCGTTCCCTCTAGCTTCTTCCATTTTCTTCTTCTTCTTTTTGTCTCCACTTTGGTTTTCTTTTGTTTCTTCAATGGGTTTTTTTTCAGTTTTTGTTTTTCTATGATTTTAACTGGTTCCTTTGTTTTATTCTAGGTTTTCCTTTTTCTTCCTTTCTTTTTTACTTGGGTTTTGTTGTTTCTTTTCTTATTTTTCATTTTCTTTGTTTCCTTCTCTTTTTAGCAACGGTTTTTCTATGGTTTCATTTTTCCTTTTCCTCGTTTCTTTCATGGTTTTCATCATTTTTTTCATTTTCTTTTTGTTGGTTTTTTCTCTTTCTTGTTTTTCAACAGGTTTTTTTGTTTTTTTTTGTCATTCATTTTTTACTTGTTCTTTGGTTTCCTTTTTCTTTTTACTTTTCCTTTGGTTTTTTTGTTTCTTTTCTTGGTTTTCATTCTTTTGATTTCGTTTGTTTCTTTTGGTTTTCATTCTAATTTTTTTGCGTATGTCAAGAACATTACTCTAACACATGCTTAATAGTTTATACACGTTTAACATTTTTCAAATAGAAGTTTAACATTTTTAGTACATTATCAACATTTTTTATCTACACATGCTTTGCATTTTCAATTTTTTAATTGATCCTGGCATAATAATGCTTGTAGAACATTTTTCAAATACTAGCTAAATATTTTTGAATATGTGGTCAACAGTTTACCTATAAATTTTTTCAATTTTTCAAATGCTGCATTAAAATTCGTCAAAGAAAACATTAACATTTTTAATAGATAATCAACATTGCTTCAATACATATTTAACATTTTTCAAATACTTGATTAACATTTCTAAATACTTGTTTAACATTTTTCTTGACGTATATTTTCGAAACACATGATTAAATGTTTTGTATAAATTGTTTCGTATACATGCGAAATATTTTATTTATACACGTGTAATATTTTTTAAATGCCTAGTTAACATTTTTTAATACATGTTCAACATTTTTTTCTATGCACATTTTTAACTTTTTCAAATATTTGATTACCATTTTTTAAAAACAAGATTAACATTTTGAATACATTGTTATCATTTTTTTTCTATTTATATTTAGCATTTTCAAATAGCTTATTAACATTTTTGAAATACAAGTTAGACATTTTTTGAATACATGGTCAAAAATTATTCTATACATATTTTAATCAATTTTTAATGTTGTTAACAAGTTACAAATACTTTTTTAGCATTTTTAAAAAAATTGATTACCATTTTTTACATACATAATAAAAAATGACACATATTGTACATTTTTTGTATAGATGATAAAAAAATTTTTGTACACATTTAACATTATTCGAATTCTTTGTTTAACCTTTTTCAATTTCTCATTTAAAAACAATTGTCACATATTTATTAAGAATATTTGGAAGTATAAATGAAAGTAAAAAAATGAAAAAAAAAGGGTGTGGCCTCCTGTGCAACTGGGCAGGCCCATTTTTGGATGAGCCTGAAGCAAGAGCACGCTAGGTCCCACTTTAAGCGAGGCATAGCACTGGCCCGCTGCGATTGCCTAGACAAGTGGTAAATGCGCACCGAGCAAGGCCTGGTGTCCAATGTGGGCCGGTACACCCCGTGTTCTACTCTTCCCCGTCGGAGACCGCACCTTCACTTCATCGGTCTTATCATCAGTGCTCATGGAGACGACGGATGGAGGACGGCACGGGTTTCCACGTCGTGTGCCACTGCCATAGCATAGGTTTAGGGTTGGTTCTTTTTTTGTTCTAAATATTCAAAATATAAAGAAAATATCTCGTGTTTGTATGAAATTCAGCCTTGTTTGCACGATTTCATTCGGTTTGTTGAAAACGAGTTTGAAATGTATGCGGCTATAGTTAGATGTCGGCCTCCTACATCTGTCCACGCACAGGGGGACCTGTCCGCTGACAGATACGGAAGGAAATTTGCGGGTTATGGTTGGAGATGCCCTAAGGCCGAAACATAAAAAAAAAACTATTTGACGCTCGTGCCCTTTCAACCTGAACACATTAAATCCTAGTTGACAAGATCAACTAACCAACAGTTACCCCTTTGATGGCTTCTGCAAAGGTCATTTTTTTTGCGGGTGAAAAATAATTTTCATTTATCACTCAGGATCAATCTCCTTCTTACATAAGTCAGGTACCTCACCTAGTCCTGAACCCAACCATACAACCGTACGTTTCTCAATTCTACCAAAAGCAGCTAGGTAATGGCTAATGCCATTCTGCTCTCTGCGTACATGAGCCAGTTTAATTAGTCTTCCGTCTCCCAGCAGTCTCTTAATCTGATCAGTAAGCATAGCATAACAAGACCGGTTCCTCTCCACTGCCTTGAGCATATTGAGCGCCATGAGGCTGTCCGTCTCCAATTCTATGGGCTGCTGCGTCCACTGCAAAGCCAGGTTCAGGCCCTCCATACAGGCAAGGAGTTCAGCTTCTAGAGGCTCCGCACATGACCTCAGTTCCCTACACGATGAGAAGATAATCTCGCCGGAGCTATCCCTCAGGATCATTCCGGCGCCAGCCGTTCCTGTCGTGGCACAAAACGAGTCGTCGACGTTGAGCTTTGTCCAACCTGCAGCTGAAGGAGTCCATCGTGGTCGCGGCCCAGCCGTACCTGTACCACGCAATATATCTTTGCTCGACACCACTGCATCAACTACATGCTTCCCTTTTGCCGGGTCTGCACTCGGATTGTTCTGTATGCCAACGAGCGAGTCGACGTAACTAAGGAGGAACCTCTTCGATACTTCAACCGGTGGCGGCTGCTTGTGATGTGTCATCTCATTGTGTGCGTGCCAACATCGCCAAAGTGTCATCATGTGCTACATCCTCTCTGTGTCAGGAAGATCACAGAGAGTTTGGGCGAGCCACTCCGAGCCCGTCCGATGGAAGGTAGCAGCAGCAGGGATCCTCCAATGTTCAGCCATTACTTGCCATAGCGTCACCGCCCTCGGGCACCTGCAAAAAGCATGAAACGTGTCCTCCGGCTCCATAGCACAGAGAGGGCACTGGTCAGAGACCTCCATCCCTCGACGCTTTTTATTAACCCAAGTGGGCAAACAATCTGTGAGCAGCCTCCAAGTAAAGGTGCGAACCTTGGGAGGAGCAGGGCACCTCCAAATAAAAGCCTAGACGGCTCGTCGCCCGTCCGGTGCCCTGCTCGCCGCGACTGATGAAGATCGAAGATGATCCTCTAAAGCAAGTCGATAAGCACTCCGCACCGAGAAGTTTCCATTACGCTTAGGACCCCATGCAAGGAGATCCTCGCCCAGCCGCGGTGATGTTCGAATCTTTGCTATCTCCTCCGCGTCCACCGTAAAAAGATGTCACGTACCACGTCCATCCGCCAAGCACCATGGTTGTCCAGCAGCTCACTCACCCTGCGAAGACGACATCGTCCCTGCGGTGTTACTGGCCTGCCACTACCATTCCTCGGGATCCAACGGTCACGCCATATTCTGATCGAGTTCCCGTTGCCCACGGGCCAAACCAGGCAAGATTTCAAGAGCTCCAGTCCACCAAGAGCGCCAAACCACGCGCAAAGATCACTTTCTTTTCCCTAGGAGCACACCAATTGGTGCATCCAGCCGTCACCACATATCGCATGCTGGGCGCTTTCTCTGGATTTTTGTTTTTTCATTTTTATGTATGTTTTTTTGGATTTTAAATGGTTTAGTTTTTCGGTTTATTGTTTTGGATTTTCTAAAAAGAATCTTGGTTTTTTATAGGTTTTGGAGAAAAACAATTGTGTATAGAGAAAAAGGCAAATTGATGCTTCTACCGCGAGCAGTACCAACTGTGCTTTCAAGAGAAGTATAATTGTGCTTCCCGGAAAGGAAAGAGCACAACTTGTGCTTCTACAAGAAGCACAACTGTGTTACCCCCAAAAAAAGCACATCCCGTTCATCCAAAATTAAAGTAAAAACTACGACCATGCCTCTAGGCTCTTTTTTTTTCTTTTTTCATTGTATTTTTTTACAGTTTTTTTCTGTTTCTTTTCATTTTTGTTTTTCCTTCAGATTTTTGTTTTGTTGTGAAGAAACATTTGTCGGCACCTATTAATATTTGATCTTCTTTCTAAGATCTCGACGCGAGAAATCTAACTGTGAAAATAGTTCAGTCTTTGGACGGACGGTTCAAGCGATAAAACGTTTAGAATCAATAAATCTATGAAAAATGAATACTCATAGGTTACAACAAGTGTGCTCATGCAATGCGCCACTAGTCAGCACCTGTGAAGGTGGGCTGTGACCTTTGCAAATAGTAACTAGGTGGGCCGATCTCGTTCTGTGTTCTGCCTTTTTTATTTCTCTTTTTTTGGCTTTTGTTTAGTTTTTTATTTTAGGTTTTTTAGTATCCTTTCTCTTTTCTTTTTAAAAACATTTTCTTTTCTAAACAATGTTCAGTCAATTTAAAAAATATATAGAATTTCTAAAAATGTTCAAATTCTCAAATAATATTTCTGTTTACATAACTTTCACAGTTTAAAAACATTCACATTTTAAAAAAATATTCACAAATTCAAAATATGTTCTACACAAGTTGAATAATATTTCTGTTTTTTAATATATATATTTTTGGAAAAACATGTTCGTGTTTCAAAAGATGATTGGAACTTTTTTTCTTTTTCTTTTTTATCACACGGTGAAATAATTTAATACATTGAACAATTCTTCAATATGCAATGAATTTTTTGAAATATATAATAAATACTTTTGTATATCTTTTATCATTTTTTATTACACAAAAAGTTTTTGCTAATATATAGGGAACTTTGCTTTAATATACAATTAGCGATTTTTCAAATTTGTGAATATTTTTAAAATTTTGGAATATGTTTTCAAATTCATGAAGATCTTTGGATTTTGGAATATCTTTTTGAACCCTTCAATATTTGTAAATTTATGATTTTTTTCAAAACAATCTCAAACGTTTGTTGAAAGTTTGAACATTTTGCAAAAAATGAGGAAATAAACAAAATAAAAAAATGAAAAATGAAAACAAAAATAGAAATCAGGCTAGAGTGAGTCGACCTGCTGCCAAGTACGAGCAAGCAGACCTGGGTTTTCACCCGGATCCCTGGCATATGGACGAGGCCCAAGACGATGTCTTTAGGAAGTACATGGCGGGCACCGCCATGGCCAACGCCAAAGCATGAAGCTTTCACTCAGAAACTCACCTGAACCACCAAGAGTCACCCCGATCACCACCACAATGAGGGCCAATGCATCCACACCAGATCTGGGCACTGTCGGAGCAAGCCAGAGCCTCTCATCAGTACACCCCTTGCCTCCCACACAACCAAGACATGAAAGCCACTACTGATGGAGCCTGTTGTAAAAGCCATCCGTGTAGGTGTAGTCTGCCATGCCGGGGCGGTTGTCCAGACATCCTCAGACGAACTCATCACTCACATGGTACATGTGGTCGCCACCCTAACCAATACACGAGACACTGCCTTACATGAGCAATGAGTGAACAGGGCACATGCAAGGAGCAACCAGCCCTTAGTAGGGGGCCCAAGTCCATCCCCTGCACCAATAGTTGACACACGCATGCTGCCATCTGCAAGCCAGCACTACCGGGAGGGGTGCGTCGGCCATCAAATCTGGCCAATCCAGATCCTAGCGGGTGAGTCCCCCATGGCAGCCGGCACCTTCGATCACTAGGTGGTAGCCGGTACCTTAGGCCGCTAAGCACCCACCTCCTTCGGCTCCCCGCGACCTGCTCCTCAACCGTGGCCTTACCAAAATGTACAACACCCTACCACCATGTGCCTGCAGGAGAAGATTGTCAGCGCCAACCCAATGCCGTCGAGCAGGCACCACCGCCACCACGCCACAGCTCCCCCCCCCCCCCCCCCCCCAAAGCCTGAAAGCAATGGAGGAAACCGCCAACCCCAGCCCTAGCCACCTCATAGCCCGTGTCATCCACATGGCGAGATATGGACCTTGCCGTCTTGCGCACCAACCACCGTCACTGCGAAGTTGCCCGCAACCCTCGCCACATGGCATGATGGCAAATCGGCACTAGGTCCGCCCGGATCTGGTCGAGGTCGGCCCATACGCAACCACTCGAGAAAAATGACCTCACAGCCGCTGCACCACACCTGAGCTTTAGAGCACTGTCGCCAAACAAAGATGTTCCCGTCTCGTACGCCCGCCGTCGCGCTGCTTGCTGAGGCAGCAGGCCAGTGCTTTCGCCTGTATGGCCGTGCCGCACGCCTGCCGTTGCGCATTGCAGATAAATGCAACATCACCATGTTCAACAGCAAGGCAAATAGAAGCCAGAGCATGCAATAATATCACAAAAAGCTTGTGCTACCGCTTGCGGCATCACCACCAGCAGTACGTGGCACAACTTCTAGAGCGGTCCCCAATTTGGCATGTAGGACGCCCGCTACGTACTGCATTCCTGTCTGGAACCTTTCCAGATCTTTTTTTTTCTCCTTACGGTTCTTTTCATCATCATTTTTCATTTTTCGTTATTTCCTTTCTATTTTTCAATTTTCTTTTTGCTTGTCCTTTTTCTGTTAAATTCTGTTTTTTCTTTTCTTTTCTTCATTTTCATGTTTTTCGTTTTTATCTTTTCCAAATTTCAAAAACATTTTCTGAAATCAGGGCACAATGAAAAGTTTTGAAAAATTGGGGTGAACATTTTTGCATTTCAAAAATGTTCATCATATTATTTACATTGCGAATCTTTTTTAAACTGCTGAACATTTTCGAATTGCACCAACATTTTTTGAAATTGCGTAAATTTGTCCTGGAACTTGTGAACAACTTTTTTTTGCATAGGCGGACAATTATTGAAATTTGGGAGCAACTTTTGAAATTCAGAAACATATTATGTCTTCGGTGACTATTGTTTGAATTCATGAATATTTTTTTGAATCAGCGAACATTTTTTAGGAAAATTTGGATTTTTATTGTTCGAAATTCCAGAAAATTGTTTAAGATATTTTTGAACATTAACTCATGAGTGTTTTTGGAAATCACAAAACTTTTTTGAATCGATGAACTTTTTCTAAAATTCATTTTTTTAATTCACGCATTTTTGTTCAAATTCACGAACATTTTACCAATACGTGAACATTTTTTAAGACACGGACACTTTATGATTTCTGGAACATTTTCCAAGGTTCGCCTTTTTTTAGGTTGGAACTTCTTTTAAATTCCACATTATTTTAAAGAAGATAAAAAATAAAAATCTGGTGGTCATCCAGCCCTGCCCACGGGCCGGGTCAATAGGCGGGAGGGGAGGGGGTGCGAGCTGGCTTGTTCGCAGAATCAGAAAAGGTTCACCACAACCTATTTACTTGATCGCAAAATCAGAAAAGGTTCACCACAACCTATTTACCATATAAGTCTTATTTATAACAACCACTTAACCTTTTTGTTGCTTGACACTGGACTGGTCACTCAAACAAGCACGGTTCTTTCTGTAAAATGCACCTAATCTAAATAAAGTCATTATATTCAAAAAAGAAAAAAGAAGCATGGTTCATTGTCATGGACTGGGTAAACCGAAGATGAAACAAACAACCTATATACTTACACACCATCACTTATTCACCATTGCGACGATGAACCGCACCGCACAGGACAGTCATATGTTCTGCTATTCACCACTCAACCAAAACAAGCACTATAGAACCCTAAGATTGGTAAGGAAGGCAGCACAAAATTCCAGGAAGAGGAGCTGAGGTCCAGTAACTCTTTGCATATCCAGCAGGTACTTGTCATCCTTTGTCTTGTAAAGCTGGAGAAAAAATAAAAGAAATTTAGAACCAAACAGACAACATATACAGTACCATGCCAGTGAATTGTAACACCTGAAGAATAGACTGTATAACCAACAATACTGTGCAGCATTAAAACTTGGGAAGTTTGTTTTATCAATATGAATCACTAGACAGTACATGTTGGCAATAGCAAACACATGCAGGACATGATAATGGTCACTTGGTAACAATTATGAATCGAATATATATGTTGGCCAGTCTTTGCTCCAGCAAAAACCTTAATATCTAGTGATGCAGCTGAACGCAATATTGAGTAGAAAATTATTTTGTTGTTGTTATTTTATCGAGATGTGTTGATGGTACGACAATGAGTACTACGCAGAAGGTGAGATTGCACACCTGGATTTCAAACTTGATCACGACAGGTAGCCTCCCATTAGCATCTCCAATATCCATGATGGTAGAGCCATCAACAAAGCTGTGGTTGGCATCTGACGTATCACTGACCTGAGGAAACCCAGGGCACCACCTGCATTTCATGTTGTGGTCTCCATTCTTCTTCCAGCGGACATTTAGTTCCTGAAGTGCCTTTAGAACCTCAATCATTATATCACGAGGCTGAGCTGGAGACTGTTGGATAAGTAATGCATTAGCTCCACAGCTGAATGTGCAAAATAAAGCCAACTAAAGTGGACAATGTGCAAGACCTGGAGCCCAAGAGCCCATTTCCTTTGAACGGGGTAATATGGCCGCAAGCCACTGCCTTGAGAATCATTGCTTCCTGGAAGATCATTCTTGGTACTTGGCCTTGCTGATTCCGATAAAGTAATCTGATTAAAACTCCTACCCTAGAGAACCATCCATTCATAAAGTTAATAGTGCTTAAACCTTTAATGCCTTAAACAAGTCACAGATGATGCAAATATGGACTAACCATTGGTTGTTGATAGTCAGCCCCCAAATAGCCACTAGTAGCCCGGAACCGATTGTCCAAGAGCAAGTAATATGCAACAGTTGCCTGGAAACATATAGTGGAAAGTCAGTTATGAAAACTGAATGGAATGAACCACTAATTTTGTTTGAATATACCTCATTTTGCAGCCTATTACACAGCGAACCACCCACATGATCTTTATCATATCCCAGATTGACAACGTCTTGAAGTGTTTTTTCATCAATCTTCAGAAATGAACATATAGCAAATCGGCATATCATTGCCATACAAACGGCATTTGAATGCTTGATAGTAAACGAAATTTTTGATAAATAAAAAAGTAGCATTGCAAGGAGACTTGATGTGCTACCTTTATGAAACCCAGAGCACAACTTTGGTCATTGATTTCTATAATATTTGTTTTGCAAATATTACATTAATATTATACCCATAAAAGAGAGCATTTCATGAAAAAAAATGTTGATCTTAGTTTTCCTATCATCCATCCAAGATCCTGTATATATGGTAGTCGCTTCAAATGTGAAATAGACGGGGTACCATTTTGGCTTGCTGTGGCGTGTTTGGTGGAGGCACTGCCAGGTAGCGAGGAAGGCGATTCTGAAACCATGGGTGGTCCCGAATTCCACGAATTGTGATTCTCTTCATGGGATCAACAATAAGTATTCTTGGGATCAAATCCATTGCAAGATCAGATAAATAACTTGGAAGGATATAGAAACCTCCCTGGAACACCAAACAAGAGGGCGTCAAATCTCCAGACAAAAAAGGAATGCTGAAGTCCAATTAATTTACAAAAGGTATACATTTGTCAGATCCAAATCGATCTACATACGTTATGTCTCACCTTTATTTTTTTGAACAGGTTGGGAATATTGTCATCCTCAAATGGAACTCTGCCACAAAGAAGAGCATAAAGTATCACCCCACAGCTCCAAACATCAACCTCAGGTCCAGCGTACAAGTTACCTGAGATAAGCTGCGCAGAAATCCTCGTTAAAGCTATTACCGCAGACGATGTGTGCGAAGAAGTATGAGGATAAGGAGACAAATAATACAAATAAGTGAATACCTCTGGTGAAGCATAGTTTAGACTCCCGCAGCTAGTCTTCAAAAAATGGCCATCATGCATCACATTACTTAACCCAAAGTCAACAAGTTTCACATTATATTCAGAATCAAGTAACAAGTTTTCTGGCTTTAGATCACGATGAACAACCATGTTTCTGTGGCAGTATTCAACACTAGATATAATCTGTTCAAGAAAAAGTTAACAAAAAACTATTGAGACAAAACATCAATATGCATTCAGTGAATCAGAAAGAACCCTTCAAATTACATATTCGCCTTCAGAAGGATATACCATCTCTATATGTTTGAAAGCACAATTTGATTTAAGCACTGAGACTAAGACAATCAGGGCATGATGAATAGGATGTCATTTAAACAAGAATTGATTTAATTACTGATACAAAGATAACGCAGGCATCAAAAGATGAAACACCAGAGTGATACTAAAACTTCGACGCATCAAGAAGACGTTACCTGGTTGATCAGTTCAATCCAAAAAACAAAGCAATTACCTTTGAAAGCTTGCAACAATATGTGGTACAAGTCTTGAGCTAAAACCTAAAATGTCTTTTTTTTTGTCGAATTTTCTGGTACATGACCGGTTACCGTCTGAAAAGAAAATTATTTGAATTCAAACGCCACGATCGTGCCAAAAGAGGGTATGCATGGTCTGCCATAAAACTGTCCACGGCCAGGTGGTTACAGAGCCTGACTTCTCTGCTAGAGGTCGCCAGAAGTCAACTCCGTTTTTTTTTTGCAAACTTCATATTTTTAGTGCATAAAAAGTATCAGCTACGGTGCTGATGATAAAGAGTCGAATCAGGGCCATTAGGTACTGGCAAGGAAAGAAAGTAGCTGACCACTGGACCAGCAACAACTTAGCGTGCACTATGTTTTAAATATAATATATTTATACAATAGAAATTTCTGAATTGAAATTGGTTTGAAAATTTTGTGCCAAAAAAATATGAATATTCTATGATTTTCCTGAAACCGATTTTTCCGGAGTCGAGAAAAAAATCCTTAGCTAAAGCTTAGTCAACGAATACAAACCAAACAAATTGCTCATGATTACACAGTAAGCACGTGAAGAATGTGGGCACTGGACAATTGGCCAGGATATCCATACATTTCACGATCAAAATAAGAAGCTCAGCAAAGTTCATTAATGAACAACTATTGCTATTCCCAACATGCCAAGAGCAGGAAAGGCACCTGCTGGAAGATTCGACGAGCTTCATCTTCCTGTAACCGCCCTTTCTCAACAATGTAATCCAATAACTCACCATTCTGGCAATATTCCATCACAACAAATATATCCTTAGGTGTCTCAATGATCTCATAAACCCGGATGATATGAGGGTGAATAAAGTCAATGAATAACCTCAATATCTTGATTTCTCTCTTTGCTGGAAACGAGATATGAGAAAACAATAGAAGTAAAGCGTTAGACATTCAGCCTATGAAGAAATTCCAGCTGCAAATTTTACTAACTCGCAGCAGCAAAACAAGGTGAACTGCTAATGTACTTTATCTCGACTAATTGATTTAAGTGGGAGTCAGGAACATGCCCACAAGTCTGAGCAGCACTCGGAAAGCAGATAACTCAAAATCCTGAGGAAGCAAGTCGGATGTATCCTAGATTATTCATTATTGTACAAGGAGAAGGAGGCGTACCTTTCTCTTCCATTTCCATAATTTCCATTTTATGACGGTTCAGAATCTTTATAGCAACTTTCTGTCCTGTAAGCTTATGCTCTGCAACCATCACTTTTCCGAATGTGCCATGACCTAATATTTTGCCCAGATTGTAGTTCTTCAATGCTTCAGAATGTCCGCCTCCTCCGGTGTTCCCATCCATTTTCACTATGCCAAAACAAGAGAAACGATATGTGTGATTCAGAAAACAGTTTTATAGTTCAGATAAAGTTGATCAAAACTGGTGAAACATGAGTTACGTGGAATATACTGATCATGTATAATATTATGAAATATTTACAGCATGTCACTTCTTAGAGACTGGCCTTGAGTGTCAAATGAGTGGGCTGGCCATGAAAGACCACTATGTGACATGACTGGCGAGGGCAATTAAAGGTCAACGAAATGAGTGAAGTTCCCTTCTCAAATGGGGAGAGCCACATCATATTCGATCGCTGAAGTGTGGTTCAGTGAGATGATCGGCAACCAACAAGTCCTATCTTGTACCGATCGAGTAGGGTCATAATATATTGCCATAAAAATGCTTGCACGCGCAGCATGAACGACTATAAGCCTTTCCTGGTATGTATGTATCAGATCTGGCAAGGATGGTTGGGATAACAACTATCTATAATGCTCGCTCGTGCTTTGAGTGCCCAGCCCTGGTGCGAAGACAGAGACGACACATAGAATCCTAGCTAGTGGGTTAAGACGCAAAGTACTCTTAAAAAGGCTCACAGATTAATTATACGATGACTAGGCATATATGTGTGGTAAACATGGAAGAGCCATACAAGAAATGAAATGCAGTGATGCAACAATGAATGAGCTAACACATGAATCTGCCACTGGTACTACTCAATAGCTGTAGACACAACAATTACACGACGGTATGAGCATCAGAATCAGAATCCCCCGATCGCTCTGTAGGATCTTTTCGACCATATATAGAGTAAATTTGGGGAAAGTTGGCCGACCGATCAATCAATAAACCATCTAATTAACCGATAAGTCAGTAATCAAGACTTTCAAGTTCCGAGCGGGATGAGGTGAATGTTGGTCGGGCGGATCTGCGGCAAAGATCTCTGTTGGAGGGAAGAAACAAGCAGGGGCACCGCAATCCCCACAACCACAAGCAGAGCAAGAGCAGCACACAGACTGGACTAGTAAATTCCACACTCCCTCAGAACTGAAAATTAAGAGCACGCGCGGACCACCCCAGGTCTCTACCAAGCCAGGCAAGCAACGACGACGCAGAAACACTGAACTCCGGCGAGAATTGCCGCAAAGATGAGCAGGGCGATTGGCTTGATTACCTGGCCAAATCCCGTGGGCAGCCGCCGGGAGAGAGGAAGGCAACAAGTGCAGCGGAGGACGGCCTCGAATCGAGAGAGGTTTTGGCCGGGGTCGATCGGTCGGCTGGTCGTTCTCTTCTCCGGGGGGTGGGACTGAAGGAGCTTTAGGCTTTAGGCCGTAGCTGCTAGCTTAGGTGGGGGCGGCGTAACCGGGGGAAAGTGAAAGGCCAGCGTCAGCATCGATCAGCATCAACGTGTCGGCTCCGTCTCGCGCCGCTCGCTGACATTGCTGCTCTGCTCCATCGCCTCGCGCTTGCGTCCCGGCCGTTTGGCTCCTTGTGCCATTTTTATCTCCTTCCGTTTCCGGTGCGTCGCGTGTGTCGATCGATTCCTCCGTCCGTCCGTCCGTCGTCGGTGGATTTGGACGGTAGGGACGCTTTTCGGTCGCATGAGATAGACGGCAGGGACGCTTTTCGGTGGCCGGTGACGCGGCGCTGATGCGAAATATGCACGCCGTCCGGCCGGCGTTGGCGGTGGGTGGAGATTAACTGGAACGTTGCTGTTACGTGCGCGACGAGGACGCTGGCTACATTGGGTGCATGCGCACGTCGCACTGTTCTCTCGAATTTGTTTTGTTTGTCACAGTAACACACTGCCAACTCATAAAAAACAAAAAACAAAAAACGTAGCTACTTCCTTCGTTTTAAAATAAATGACTCAACTTCATCTATTTTGGAACGGATGAAGTAGCTGCTTATTAGTTTTCGCGTGGCACATCTAGAATTGGTGTTTTCTCTGGATTTCACGTGTGCGACACAGGTTGTGTACATGCGCGGTGAGGTCTGATGCGTGCATGTAGACGCGCGCGAAACGTGTGCTGCATGCATGCATGCGCGGGCTCGCGTGAGGCCGGGTATACTCCGCGCGCGGCGCCGGCGCGCACGTGAAGGTGAACTGCGCGGTGTGACAAGGTGTACTGCGCGCACGGCGTCAAAAGTGTTAGCCATAATCCTGTTGCAAATTCAGCTATTTTTTTAAGGTAAAGCAAAGCTTTATTATAACTTAACGATGTTCACGCGCATCATCCGAGACACAAACAACCACTTGGGACGGTACAATAGTGTTGCAGCCGATATTTTCGTTCGTGAAACAATGACGACCAAGCTTAGCTAATTCATGCACTATATAATTCGCACTACGACGACAAACAGCAACGAATTGCTTAAGAGAACCATATCTTGAGCTGGAGCTTAATTTCTTCTGTGACGACTGCATATGGCGAGGAGTCCACCTTGATAAGGTCCAGCGCCTCCAGTAGGAGTTGTGAATCCGTCTCAAAGACTACCCGGAGTGCACCAATATCTGCCGCCAAGGATACAACCTCCGACATAGCAGTTACCTCAGCCGCAAAAGGGTCAGCGACTTGTTCCTTCCTCCCTGCTCGAGCCAACAGTGCCTCGCCAGCCTCGTCCCTGATCACCACGCCCCAGGAGACAAAGGCCTCGCCTGGAGTAAAAGCCCCATCCAGGTTAATCTTTGACACTATCCTGCGCCGGCGGCTGCCACTTGCATGCTTTGTTCTGTTTGTTTCTCCCACTAAACAACTGCATATCCTCTTGTGTGTTGCTGAGAACCCGTCTAGTCAGCTCAGTCAATTGGATTGGGAGCTCCCCCTCTCTTATTTTGTTTCTGTTGTTCCACCAATGCCACCAGAACGTGAGGATATGCACCCGGGTATATTCAGTTAGCCTCCGTAAGTCCTGCATTGCATGCACGGACGTGATCTGCTCTAGCGCTGCTCTTTCTTTCTCTAAACTCATAGCTCTCCAGGCTTCTTTTACGGATTTGCACTTAATAAAAAGATGAGCGCCATCCTCATCTGCTTGCCCACAAAGTAGACATTTTGTGCTTTCAAGCTTTACACCCCTCCTGGCCAGGTTAGTGCGAAGAGCAAGGGACTCGTGCTTGATTCTTCATGTGAACATTTGAATTTTCCACGGACATGGCAACTTCCATAACCGTTTCCACGACTGATCATCACACCTGTCCAGATTCCCTGCGGCCATTGAGCTACTTCCAGGAATTCCTTGACGGCTTTCCTTTGTTAACTGCACTTGCAACTTCTAGGCGCTTTTGACAGTATGATTTCCTTGCTGTCAAAATGCCATGCCACAAAGTCCTCTATTCCCGCCCGCAACGGAATTTGCAAGATCATACGTGCATCATCCGACCAGCAGACACTATAGCCAATCATTGCCTGAAGGTAAAAACGTACGTTCTTTTGGGAGGGCCCAGTGTACCCTCATGGCATTTCTTAGGGCCTTGCTGATAAATGCGATAATAACATGAAAAGTTTAACTCTTTCTTTCAACAAATAGGAATTTCACATGATGTCTCATGTCCACATGCACGTCAACAAAATGGTTCTGCTGAATGCAAACATAGTCATATTGTTGAAGTAGGCTTAGCTATTCTAGCTGCAGCATCCATGCCATTAAAATTTTGTGATGAAGCTTTCCTTACTGTAGTTCATCTTATGAATATGTGGCCCAGTCGTACCATCTCCAATGGAACTCCTACTGAGCGTCTCTTGCCTGTCACACCAGACTACACCACCCTTAGAGTTTTTGGCTGTGCATGTTGGCCTAACCTTGGCCCCTATAACACTTGGAAAATCATGTTTTGTTTCAAACAATGTGTCTTTCTCGGTTACAGTGCTCAACATAAGGTTTTCAAACGCCTAGACCTGTCCACTGGTCGCGTTTACATCTCTCATGATGTTGTCTTTGATGAATCTCAGTTTCCCTTTGAAAAAGCTTCATCCCAATGTCGGCGCTCTTCTCAAGAAGGAAATTCTTCTTCTTCCTTCCCATCTCCTGGGTGATGCTCATGTGGGTGTTGATAATGATGATCCAATGTTGACTAACTCCTATATGGTTTCACATGAGTCTTCTACTACAGAAATTAACATGGCATAAAAAGGCGTGGCGAACAATGCATTTTTTGTTCAAAACGGTGCAAAAATTCCTCCTGGCATGGACACAACCGAACTGGTGCGATCGTCGTCGGGATCCATGCATCAGCCTCCGCCTAGATCTCCTCCGGGATCGGTGCAGCAGACTGCGCTTGGATCCGCCTCGGAATCGGTGCCCCACCAAGCAACCAGTGCTGCACCAGCCTCCCTCGCTCTCCGCCACCCTACGGTCGACACGCGTCCCACTGGTGGGGCACGCCAGACAACACCAGGGGACATCTCGACTGAGCGGCTCCATCGACTGGACGCTCCACGCCGGTCCCCCGCACTTACGCCAGGCGGGCCATGCTCACCAACATGCCCGTTCTAGGCGGGAGCAATGCGCATCTCGATCCAGATCCGGTTGGCTTGCCCGGATCTTCTGTGGCTCCCTAGCCTTCTGCGTCGCCCTCGTCTGCCACAAAGGAATAGACGGGTGCGGGCAGCTCTGCCTCCTCGGGATCGAGTGGATTAGGTGGATCTACCGATCATGTCGTACAACAGAATGCTGGATCTTCTGCGCAAACACCTGCTACACTGCCTGGTACAGGCCTCCAAATGGGTGTTCTACATCGAACTAATTATAAGACTAAGTATGGTTTGCCTGTTTCAAATAATTCTACAGGATAACAACGCACTGTCAATGAGTCTCTTGCTGATCCCATATGGAGAAAAGCTATGGATGAAGAGGTTCATGCTCTTCACAAAAACAATACTTGGCATCGGTTCGTCCACATCCAGGTAAAAATGATGGGAAACGTTGCACGGAAAAGAAAAAAATTCTACGCACACGCAAGATCTATCCATGGAGATGCATAGCTACGAGAGAGGAGAGCATCTACATACCCTTGTAGATCGCTAAGTGGAAGCGTTTATCAACGCGATTGATGTAGTTGTACACCTTCACGACCCGTCTCGATCAAGTACCGAACATACGGCATCTCCGCGTTCTGCACATGTTCAGCTCGATGACGTCCACGCCTTGTCAATCCAGCAAGAGAGGCGAAGTAGTAGATGAGTTCCGACAACACGATGGCGTGGTGATGGTGGTGATGAAAATATCCCCAGGGCTTTGCCAAGCACAACAGACATGGACGGATGAGGAACTAGAACTAGAGGGAGAGGGGGCGCCGCACACGGCTTGGGGATCATGGTGTGTGTTGCCCCTCTCCCTCCTCACATATATATAGGTGGAGGGGGAGGCTGCCTAGGCGCGCCCCCAAGGGGGGCGGCGGCCACCCTGGGCGCCTTCCCTAGGGACCCCCCTCCTTCCTAGGGGGGTGGAGGAGATGGCAGGAGGGGGGCCGGCGGCTCCCTGCCTTAGGCGCCCCTCTTTCCTTCCCAAGAGGGCCGGCGGCCTGGAGGTGGGCGCACCAGTCCCCTTGTGGGCTGGTGTGCTCCCTCCCTTGGCCCGTTTGGCTCAATAACTCCCCGTAGGTCTCCCGGAACCACTTCCGGTGATTCGATAAATACCTGGCGCATTCCGAAACCTTTCCGGAGACAAAATAGTATCTCCCTGTATATCGATCTTTACCTCCGGACCAATCTGGAGCTCCTTGTCATATCCGTGATCTCATCCAGCACACCGAACAACATTCGGTCACCAACTCACATAACTCATATAATACTATATCGTCAATAAACGTTAAGCGTGCGGACCCTACGGGTTCGAGATGCAGACATAACCGAGACGCTTCTCCGGTCAATAACCAATAGCAGGACCTGGATGCCATATTGGTTCCTACATATTCTATGAAGATCTTTATCGTTCGAACCTTTATGACAACATATGTAGTAGTTCCCTTTGTCTGCCGGTATGTTACTTGCCCGAGGTTCGATTGTCGGTATCTCCATACCTAGTTCAATCTCGTTACTGGCAAGTCTCTTACTCGTTCCGTAATACATCATCTTGCAACTAACTCCTTAGTCACTTTGCTTGCAAGATTCTTGTGATGTGTATTACCGAGAGGGCCTAGAGATACCTCTCTGTCATACGGAGTGACAAATCGCAATCTCGATTCACGCTAATTCACAGACACCTTCGGAGATACATGCAGAGCACCTTTAGGATCACCTAGTTGTGTTGTGACGTTTGATAGCACACAAGGTATTCCTTTGGTATCCGGTAGTTGCATGATCTTATGGTCGAAGGAATATGTATTTGACATTTAAGAAAGCAGTAGCAAAAACTGAACGATCATATCGTATGCTAATGGATGGGTCTTGTTCATCACATCATTCTCCTAATGATGTGATCCTGTTATCAAGTGACAACACATGTATATGGTTAGGAAACCTTAACCATCTTTTGATCAACGAGCTAGTCTAGTAGAGGCTCACTTGGGACATGGTATTTTTTTTATGCATCCACACATGTATTTATGTTTCCGGTCAATACAATTCTAGCATGAATAATAAACCTTTATCATGATTAAGAAAATATAATAATAACCAAATTATTATTGCCTATAGGGCATATTTTTAACAGTTTACCACTTGCACTAGAGTCAATAATCTAGATTACATAGTAATGAATCCAACACCCATCGAGTCTTGGTGTTGATCATGTTTTGCCCGCGGAAGAGGTTTAGTCAATGGGTCTGCCACATTCAGATCTGTATGTACTTAATTTCTATGTCTTGATCCTTGACCTTTTGACGAATGGAGTTGAAGCGTATCTTGATGTGTTTGGTTCTCTTGTGCAACCTAGATTCCTTCGCTAAGGATCGAAAGTATGTCTAGAGGGGGGTGATTAGACTACTTGACCAATTAAAAACTTAGCCTTTTCCCAATTTTAGTTCTTGGCAGATTTTAGCTATCTTAGAGCAAGTCAAGCAATCATCACACAATTCAAGCAAGCATGCAAAGAGTTTATGGGCAGCGGAAAGTAAAGCATGCAACTTGCAAGAATGTAAAGGGAAGGGTTTGGAGGATTCAAACGCAATTGGAGACACGGATGTTTTCCCGTGGTTCGGATACGTGGTGCTATCCTACATCCACGTTGATGGAGACTTCAACCCACGGAGGGTAATGGTTGCACGAGTCCACGGAGGGCTCCACCCACGAAGGGTCCACGAAGAAGCAACCTTGTCTATTCCACCATGGCCATCACCCACGAAGGACTTGCCTCACTAGCGGTAGATCTTCACGAAGTAGGCGATCTCCTTGCCCTTACAAACTCCTTGGTTCAACTCCACAATCTTGTCGGAGGCTCCCAAGTGACACCTAGCCAATCTAGGAGACACCACTCTCCAAGAAGTAACAAATGGTGTGTTGATGATGAACTCCTTGCTCTTGTGCTTCAAATGATAGTCTCCCCAACACTCAACTCTCTCTCATAGGATTTGGATCTGATGGAAAGAAGATTTGAGTGGGAAGCAACTTGGGGAAGGCTAGAGATCAAGATTCATATGGTAGGAATGGAATATCTTGGTCTCAACACATGAGTAGGTGGTTCTTTCTCAGAACATATGAGTAGGAATGATGTATGTGTTCTGATGGCTCTCTCTTCGAATGAAGAGGAGGTGGAGGGGTATTTATAGCCTCCACACAAAATCCAACCGTTACACACAATCTACCAATCTCGGTGGGACCGAATCAGAAAACTCGGTCTGACCGAAATAGTAAACCTAGTGACCGTTAGGACTTTCGGTGGGGACTGAGATGCAACTCGGTAGGACCGATTCGGTTAGGGTTTGGGCATAACGTAATCTCGGTGAGACCGATCGCACAAACTCGGTGAGACCGAGTTCGGCAATTAGCTAACCAGAGAGTTGGTCAGGCAAACTCGGTGGGACCGACTTGCTCTTTCGGTGAGACCGAAAAGTTACAAGAAGGAAACATAGAGTTTACCTTGCATTCTCGGTGGGACCGATTCGCTCTTTCGGTGAGACCAAAAAGTTACGAAAGGGAAACAGAGAGTTTGCAAGCCCATCTCGGTGAGACCGAGATCCTTATCGGTAGGACCGAATTGCTTGGGTTTGGCAGTGGCAAATGACAAGTGAAACTCGGTGGCGCCGGATTGACAGAATCGGTATGACCGAGTTTGGCTTAGGGTTTAGGTCATTTGTGGATATGGAAAGGTGGTTGAGGATTTTGGAGCATCATGTCACTAAGCACATAAAGCAAGAGGATCATTAAGCAACACCTCATCCCTCCTTGATAGTATTGGCTTTTCCTAAAGACTCAATGTGATCTTGGATCACTAAAATATAAAATGAAGAGTCTTGAACTATTGAGCTTGAGCCAATTCTTTGTCCTTAGCATTTTGAGGGTTCCACTTTCACATCCATGCCATGCCAATCATTGAGCTTTCCTGAAATAATCATCTTGGAATAGCATTAGCTCAATGAGCTATATGTTGTTATGAATTACCAAAACCACCTAGGGATAGTTGCACTTTCAATCTCCCCTTTTTGGTAATTGATGACAACATATAGATCAAAGCTTCGACAAATGATAATAAGCATGAAATACATCGTCGCTTTGAGAAGTATGTGACAAGTAAGAGCTCCCCCTAAATTTGTGCATATTTAAAATTTGCTTTGGACTGCAAATGGACAAGGAGTTAGAATCATGGGTTACTCTTCCATGTCACATACATCTTGGTGGAGCGCTCAAAAATGATAAGATTGAAATACATGCACTCATCACCAAGAATAGTGAATGATCACAAAAGATATATAGAATGATAATATTTAGCAAGCATTAAGCAACCATTAAGTGTAGCTTATGATCAAACACATGATCATCGATGTCTCACGAACATAAGGACGTAGTATCGCACACGCAAGCAAACAAAGTTCGAAAAACCACCAAATAAAACAAGAGAGAATAAAAGCAACACTCTCTCTCGAAGCCTATGATCTATACATTTTCTCCCCCTTTGGCAAGAAGTTACCAAAAAATTCCTAGAAAATGCATAGTGCTAAGTCGACGCTCAGGCTTGATCTTCAGGTGGTGGTGGAGTCCGGAGCACGCCAAGGACGAAGCCTTCAGTAGATGTGGTAGGAGTTGAGGCTGTGGTGGATGCTGGAGCTGGTGGAACGGAGGCTGTAGCTGGTGCAGACGTTGTAGCTCTAGTGTCAGCAACTGGCAGTGCAGACGACCTCGGACCTCGCGGCACCCTCGCAAAAGCATCAGTCGTGGTCCTGCCTCTCCTCTCGTTCATGTCCTCCTGAAGCTACTCCACGGCGGTCTGTATCTCTGTCACCTTGATGTCCATGTCATAGAACCTCTGTTCCATGATCCTCTCTAGGCTCGTCTGGTTCTGAGTCAGGGTAGCAAGTCCTTGCTCAATACGCAGGGTGGACGCTATCAGGTAACCGAGCTGCTCTTGTTTGGTCTTCAAGAAGTAATCAGATGCCTCCGCTTGAGTAGGCATCCTGGCAGCTTTCTCCTTCTTCGCCTTCTCCTTCTGAGCTTGCGCATGGGCAGATGAGGGTTCATTCTCAGTCATAACCACTTGGTTATCCTCAAAATCTGGACGGATGGGCAGGTGTTCCTTATCCAATAAATACACGCCCGTGCCCATCTTGGAGTTGATGGGCTCCTGAATCTGTGGGGCATACCCACAACTCCTCTTCTGGTCAGCAGCTGTCCTCTTGATTGTTTCCACAATGAGACTCAAGACCTTGAATTTCTGAGGCACGTCAAAGACATGAAGCAAGTTGATCGCGTGACCTGTGATCATCTTGTGATCTCCAAATTTGGGCAGAAGGGTGTGCCTAAGGATCCAGTTGATCGTAGGCAATCCTGAAAGCAGGTAGTGCACTGAGCCAAGCTTGAACGTGTCGAGCGCTTCATTCGGGATCTCCTTGTACATGTTGGACATGGAGTTGTGATCCATCTTTTTCTTGGCATAAATGTGCAAGTCATCAGCTTGCTCCTCTGGGGCATTGATCAACTTCGCCCATTCTTCAACAGTGGATTGGTACCTTGTACCCTCTGACATCCATGTGATCCTGCCATCCGGATAAAAGTGTGCTGTGGAGTAGAATTGCATGATCAGCTCCTCGTTCCACTTTGTGAGCTTCTGCCCAACAAAGTCTGCAACTCCACACGCACTAAAGCTGTCAAATACACCAGGGTAGTACTCTTCATTGTCCTTGATGTAGGTCCAGTCGACCCATCTCATGTCACAAACGATTGGCTTCTTGTCAAGCAAAATAGTCTCATAGAAATCTTGCTGCTCCTTGGTATGAAATCTGTAATCCACGGTAGTCCTTCTCCTAGAAGCATACGGATCTACTTCTCTCCATTTCCTCAGCCCTGAATCTCTCCTGAGCTTCATATCCTCAACCACAGGATGAGCATCATTGTGGTCTGGGATCTTGGGCTTGAGCTTCCTAAGGACACTCTCTTCCTCTTCTTCGATAGCTTCAAGCACTGGAGCCTTGTTCTTTTCCGCAGCTGGGATGCTTCGTGTGTTTCTCTTTGGTGCACTCTTAGTCTTAGATGCAGCTTTAGGTGCTTCCTTGGGCTTGGATGCAGTTGTTCCTGACCTTATAGCATCTCCCATGAGTTTGGCTGCCTTGGGTGTTGGTGCAGCAACCTCTTCTTCTTCCTCCTCATCTACCATGATGGAGGCCTTCCCAAGCACTCTGGCTACAGTCTTTTTCACCCTCTCTTTCCTCTTCTTGCCCTCAGCAGCAACGGGCTCAACGGGAGCAGGCTTCACAGTTGAAGCTCTAGCCTTTGACATGGGCTGCCTGCCTGCTGGCCTTTTGATTTTCAGGCTTGGCTTTGTGCCTGCTGCTGGCTCAGCTCTCTTTGATGTGGCCTCTTCCTCTGCCACATAGTCTTCATCCTCAGAATCAGACGTTCTCTTCTTCCTTTGACGTGTGGCAGCCTTAGGCAGATTGCTGGGGGTGCTCCTGCTGCCATCATCAGAAGAACTTGAGGGGCTAGTGCCCTCACTCATCACAACTTGCTGCTCAGACACATTCTGGCTGTCACTTTGATCAGACATGTTGCAAACTGACTGCTGACCCTGTGAATAGATTATGGATAAGATAGAGTGGATGAGCATCACACAAAGCAGAGATTTTTGCAAAAGATTAATTCAAAAACTTAGTTTTAGTTTTCCACAGAAAGCATCTCAGATCTACCGATTTTCAAACTCGGTGACACCGAAGCAGTTTTGGCACCAGAACTGGTGAACTCGGTCAGACCGAGTCACAGTTCGGTGGCACCGAGACTGCTAGGGTTTCACAGAATTCCAAAATCGGTCGCACCGATAAGTTATTCTCGGTCAGACCGAGTTTCACTTGTGCAATGGCAAAAGCCCGATCGGTGGGACCAAGTTTTTCAACTCGGTGGGTCCGAGATGGTTTCGGCGGAAACCTAACCCTAAAATTTTTGAATTAAACCTAATCTACGAGTTCATTGACTGGATAGGAGTTTTTCAATCGTGGCAAGAATCATGATGATCACAATGTGCTAGGAATCGGAGTGGAGAATAGCACAAAGATCGAGTCCATACCCTAGTTCGGCGGAGACTCGCTACGGCGGCAACGGCGGGGCAGAATTCCATTGACGGCGGCGGAGACCAGCGACTGGAGGCTGCTGGCGGCGAGAAGACAATTTGGAGACCACGAAGGCAGAGCAGGCTATCGCGCGGGCGAAGAGGTTTCGGAGAAATTTCTAAAATTTTGCCCGACACTATATATAGCCCGACCCTGTCGGTGTGACCGAGTGGAACAACTCGGTGGCACCGCGATGCAAAACTGTGTGCAGTTATTGCAACTCGGTGTGACCGAAGAGTTCAAATCGGTTGCACCGAGATCAAAAACCTAGATCAACTTAATGAACTCGGTAGGACCGAAAATGGAGTATCGGTCAGACTAAGATTCATAAAGAGGTTTTGGAAGTCTAAGTCTATGACGAATCGGGGACTCCGAGCGCTCCTCACCCAGAGTGGTTCGAATCTGACTTGATCAAGTTTTGTGATGCAGCATGAATAGAGTTTGAGACGAGAAAAGCATAGATAGCTAGAGAAGGTTCTTAGGCATTCTTGTCCATCCACTTGGCAAAAGAAGAAAGCCAAACAATCAAAACAACAAGTGGATGTCCTTGAATGAGTAAAATATGCAACCAACATGCTCACACAATAAGATGGCAAATGAAATATGTGGCAAAGCATGCACAACCAATTCTAGCATCTATCAAGCAATTTGCGATGACTAGGTCATCTATATATGAGTATATTGACTTAGGAGTCAAGTGAGAACACTTGATCATAGGTCATACTCATCGTTTAAGCTCAAGTGGGGTTACCACTTTTACATAAAGCATTGTTGTATTCACATCTTTAGAGTTGCTTTAGCTCAAGTCTTAGAGTAAAGCTCCCCCTAGATGTGATATCCCCCCTAAGAGGGATGAACTAACCTTGGGTTTTGTCGATGATGACTTCATGTAGATGTTGAAGATGTGGATGCTCAATGTTGATGTAGATCACTTGGAGCTATCCATTTGAGTGAATTGCACTTTCAATACCTATATGGGTTAGTCCCACAAGGAACAAACAAGGATATCCATAGACATAGAGTGATGCACACACAAGATGATGTCCATGAAAACTTTAGGTTACCTTGTCCCTTGTCTTACCAACAAGAGGATTTGTGACTCCTTGAACTAGTGCAAGATGTGGAAGTTGATTGCACTTGTTCTTGCCAAAATGATAAGAGTGAAGTATGTTGGCGGAGTCACCCTCAAGAACTCTCTAGTTCTTCTTCTTTTGGACCCACACCATCTTGATGGTAATCCTTGGAGTTGTAGTCGTACTTGATGTAGTGGAACTTGAAGTAGTCTTGGGAATCCACTTGACTAAGGTCTTAGGAGCTTCTTCAAATGCATCAATCTCCTCTTGAAGCTTGTCCTTGCCTTTTTGCTTGTAGTCTTGTGGTGGAAGATCATCTTGAGCTTGTGTTCCCTTGAAGGAAGTATCATACTTCTCTTGTTGAGGAACAAACTTTGTCTTGGGGTATTGATCTTCTTCCCATTCAACTCCATTGGCATTGAACTTTCGTTCAAAACCAACACCTTGATTCTTCCGGTGCATTCCTTGCTTGCGCACAATTTCCTCGAATTGCTTACTTCTGGCAAGGCTCTTGTAAACACCTTTCTCTATAATTCCCTTCAATAAGCTATTTTCTTGCTCAAGTGTAACTTGGCTAAGAGAATCATTAGTGGAATCAAGAGAACTACTAGAAGCAACAATATTGGATTTAGCATGATCATTGTTACTACTAGAGGAAGAATCTTTCTTATTCTTGTTACTAGTCTTGACTTGAGGCATGTAGGTGGATAAAAGTAAACGCTTGGCAATGTAAGAAGAACTTCTCTTGCGGAGATCATCATTGATTGCCTTTAAGAACTCATGCTCTTGCTCAAGATTAAGCTTTTCAAAGCGTAGTTTCTCATGAGCTCTTAAAAGTTCTCGATGATCTTCGAAGATAGTTTCATGGGCTAACTTAAGAGTGTTTAGTTCTTTAGTTAGAGCCTCAATATTCTCCTTATCATTGTCATTCGTTTTAGCATGATTAATTGATATTTCACCTTAATATTCTTCACTAGAGTTGTCAACAAGCAAATCATCATCACCTAACAAGTCATCTTCATCACTATTAAAGTCAACATACTCGGGGTGTGTTACCTTAGGACCTTTGGCCATGAAGCATCTTCCAATTCCTTCATTTGGTGAGTCAAATATGTCGTAGGAGTTGGTTGACACAAGTGCTAGACCGGCAACACCTTCATCTTGAGTATCTTCGGAGTCGGAGTGATAACTTCTCTCGGAGTGGCTGTCGGAGTCGGAGCCGGATACCCATTCACCAACATGAGCTTGATGTCTTTGTTTTGTATAGCTCCTTGATGATTTTTCCTTCCTTTCCGAAGCCTTGCTTCTCCGTGAGTATCTTCGTTCATAACGATCATCTCTACTCCTTCTCTCTCTTGGTGGAGATTCTTTGCTTCTTCTTTTTGGAGAATCTTCTCTTCTCTTGTAGGGAGCCGTACACTCATTGGAATAGTGTTCGGGTCTTCCACAATTATAGCAGTTTCGCTCTCGACTAGAAGATCTTTTGTCATTGTAGGACCTTGACTTGAAGCTTCTATCTTTGTTTCTACTCTTGTAGAACTTGTTGAAGTTCTTCACCATTAAGCTCAATTCTTCATTGAAGTTTTGTTTCTCACTTGATGATGTGGGGACTTCACATGACGCTTTGTAGGCACCACTTGATTTATTGTGAAGTTCCTCTTTATCCTTGAGTGACATCTCATGAGCAACAATCCTTCCAATTACTTCTGTTGGCTTGAGATCTTTGTAGTTGGGCATCATTTGGATTAATGTGCACACGGTATCATATTTCCCATCCAAGGCTCTTAGGATCTTCTTGATGATGAATCTATCGGTCATCTCTTCACTTCCTAAGCCGGCAATCTCATTTGTGATGAGAGCAAGCCTAGAGTACATTTCAGCGACACCTTCACCATCCTTCATCTTGAACTTGTCAAGTTGACTTTGGAGCACATCCAACTTGGATTCCTTGACGGAGTCGGTACCTTCGTGCATATCAATCAAAGTATCCCAAATTTCCTTTGCATTCTCAAGGCGGCTGATTTTGTTGAATTCTTCGGGGCACAATCCGTTGAAGAGAATATCACAAGCTTGAGCATTGTATTGCAACATCTTCAACTCATCCGCGGTAGCTTCACGGTTTGGTTCTCTCCCATCAAAGAAATCACCTTGCAAACCAACACAAACAATAGCCCATATGGCGGGGTTATGTCCAAGAATATGCATTTTCATTTTATGCTTCCAACTAGCAAAATTAGTGCCATCAAAGTAAGGACCTCTACGGTGATAATTTCCCTCGCTAGACGCCATACTCTCCTAGGTTGTGAAACCAAGGCTATGACCACCAAAAGCTATGGAGATCAAGGCAAATGGAGACCAGAGCTCTGATACCACTTGTAGGATCGAAAGTATGTCTAGAGGGGGGTGATTAGACTACTTGACCAATTAAAAACTTAGCCTTTTCCCAATTTTAGTTCTTGGCAGATTTTAGCTATCTTAGAGCAAGTCAAGAAATCATCACACAATTCAAGCAAGCATGCAAAGAGTTTATGGGCAGCAGAAAGTAAAGCATGCAACTTGCAAGAATGTAAAGGGAAGGGTTTGGAGGATTCAAATGCAGTTGGAGACACGGATGTTTTCCCGTGGTTCGTATAGGTGGTGCTATCATACATCCATGTTGATGGAGACTTCAACCCACGGAGGGTAACGGTTGCGCGAGTCCACGGAGGGCTCCACCCACGAAGGGTCCACGAAGAAGCAACCTTGTCTATTCCACCATGGCCATCGCCCACGAAGGACTTGCCTCACTAGCGGTAGATCTTCATGAAGTAGGCGATCTCCTTGCCCTTACAAACTCCTTGGTTCAACTCCACAATCTTGTCGGAGGCTCCCAAGTGACACCTAGCCAATCTAGGAGACCCCACTCTCCAAGAAGTAACAAATGGTGTGTTGATGATGAACTCCTTGCTCTTGTGCTTCAAATGATAGTCTCCCCAACACTCAACTCTCTCTCATAGGATTTGGATCTGATGGAAAGAAGATTTGAGTGGAAAGCAACTTGGGGAAGGCTAGAGATCAAGATTCATATGGTAGGAATGGAATATCTTGGTCTCAACACATGAGTAGGCGGTTCTTTCTCAGAACATATGAGTAGCAATAATGTATGTGTTCTGATGGCTCTCTCTTCGAATGAAGAGGAGGTGGAGGGGTATTTATAGCCTCCACACAAAATCCAACCGTTACACACAATCTACCAATCTCGGTGGGACCGAATCAGAAAACTCGGTCTGACCGAAATAGTAAAACTAGTGACCGTTAGGACTTTCGGTGGGGACTGAGATGCAACTCGGTAGGACCGATTCGGTTAGGGTTTGGGCATAACGTAATCTCGGTGAGACCGATCGCACAAACTCGGTGAGACCGAGTTCGGCAATTAGCTAACCAGAGAGTTGGTCAGGCAAACTCGGTGGGACCGACTTGCTCTTTCGGTGAGACCGAAAAGTTACAAGAAGGAAACATAGAGTTTACCTTGCATTCTCGGTGGGACCGATTCGCTCTTTCGGTGAGACCGAAAAGTTACGAAAGGGAAACAGAGAGTTTGCAAGCCCATCTCGGTGAGACCGAGATCCTTATCGGTAGGACCGAATTGCTTGGGTTTGGCAGTGGCAAATGACAAGTGAAACTCGGTGGCGCCGGATTGACAGAATCGGTATGACCAAGTTTGGCTTAGGGTTTAGGTCATTTGTGGATATGGAAAGGTGGTTGAGGATTTTGGAGCATATCACTAAGCACATAAAGCACGAGGCTCATTAAGCAACACCTCATCCCTCCTTGATAGTATTGGCTTTTCCTAAAGGCTCAATGTGATCTTGGATCACTAAAATATAAAATGAAGAGTCTTGAACTATTGAGCTTGAGCCAATTCTTTGTCCTTAGCATTTTGAGGGTTCCACTTTCACATCCATGCCATGCCAATCATTGAGCTTTCCTGAAATAATCATCTTGGAATAGCATTAGCTCAATGAGCTATATGTTGTTATGAATTACCAAAACCACCTAGGGATAGTTGCACTTTCAATCGTTTATTCTCAATAGCTTGCCGATCATCGGGCAAGTCCACCAAAGTCCACACTTTATTCTCATACATGGATCCTATCTCAGATTCATGGCCTCAAACAATTAATTTGTCACAATCTGGGCTCATCATAGCTTCTTCATAGTTCGAAGGTACGCCGTTGTCTAACAACATGACTTCCAGTGCAGGATTATCGTACCACTCTGGTGCGGTACGTGTTTTGGTTGACCTATGAGGTTCAGTACTAATTTGATCTGAAGTTTCATGATCATTATCATTAGCTTCTTCTCTAGTTGGTATAGGCATCACGGGAATGGTTTTCTTTGATGTGCTACTTTCCAATTTGAGAGAAGGTACAACTACCTCATCAAGTTCTACTTCCTCCCACTCACTTCTTCCCCGAGAAACTCCTTCTCTAGAAATGACCCATTCTTAGCAACAAAGATCTCACCTTTGGATCTGTGGTAGAAGGTATATTCAATAGTTTCTTTAGGGTATCCTATGAAGATGCACTTCTCCGCTTTGGGTTCGAGCTTACTAGGCTGAAGCCTTTTGACATAAGGGTTGTGTCCCCAAACTTTAAGAAACGACAGCTCAGGTTTCTTGCCAAACCATAGTTCATACGGTGTCATCTCAATGGATTTAGATGTTGCCCTATTTAACGTGAATGCGGCTATCTCTAATGCATAACCCCGAAATGATAAAGGCAAATCGGTAAGAGACATCATAGAACGCACCATATCTAATAAAGTACGGTTACGATGTTTTGTGAAACAATTCCACATTGTCTTAAATGAATGCCAAACTCGTAACTCAAATATTCACCTCCGTGATCAGATCGTAGAAACTTTATTTTCTTGTTATGATGATTATCCACTTCACTCTGAAATTCTTTGAACTTTTCAAATGTTTCAGACTTGTGTTTCATTAAGTTGATATACCCATAACTACTTAAATCATCTATGAAGGTTAGAAAATAACGATAGCTGCCACGTGCTTCAACACTCATCGGACCGCATACATCTGTATGTATTATTTTCAGTAAGTCATTAGCTCGCTACATTGTTCCGGAGAAAGGAGTTTTAATCATCTTACCCATGAGTCATGGTTCGTAGGTATCAAATGATTCATAATCAAGTGATTCCAAAAGTCCATCCGCATGGAGTTTCTTCATGTATTTTACACCAATATGACCTAAATGGCAGTGCCACAAGTATGTTGCACTATCATTATCAACTTTGCATCTTTTGGCATCAATACTATGAATATGTGTATCACTACGATTGAGATTCAACAAGAATAGACCATTCATCAAAGGTGCATGACCATAAAAGATATTACTCATATAAATAGAACAACCATTATTCTCCGATTTAAATGAATAACCGTCTCGCAATAAACAAGATCCAGACATAATGTTCATGCTTAACATTGGCACCAAATAACAATTATTAAGGTCCAAAACTAATCCCGAAGGTAGATATAGAGGTAGCGTGCCGATGGCGATCACATCAACCTTGGAACCATTCCCGACGCGCATCCTCACCTCGTCCTTAGCCAATCTTCGTTTATTCCGCAACTCCTGTTTCGGGTTACAAATATGAGCAACCGAACTAGTATCAAATACTCAGGCACTACTACGAGCATTAGTAAGGAACACATAAATAACATGTATATCAAATATAACTTTGTTCACTTTGCCATCCTTCTTATCTACCAAGTATTTGGGACAGTTCTGCTTCTAGTGACCATTTCCGTTGCAGTAGAAGCACTCAGTTTCAGGGTTGGGTCCAGCTTTGGGCTTCTTCACGAGAGCGGAAACTTGCTTGCCATTCTTCTTGAAGTTCCCTTTCTTTCCCCTGCCCCTTTTCTTGAAACTAGTGGTCTTGTTAACCATCAAGACTTGGTGCTACTTCTTGAATTCTACCTCCGCCGATTTCACCATCGCGAAGAGCTCGGGATCGTTTTCGTCATCCCTTGCATGTTATAGTTCATCACGAAGCCTTTGTAGCTTGGTGGCAATGACTGAAGAACTCTGTCAATAACACTCTCAACTGCAAGATCAATTTCCAGCTGAGTCAAGTGGTTATGTGATACGTCTCCAATGTATCTATAATTATTGATTGTTCCATGCTATTATATTATCAACCTTGTATGTTTTATATGCATTTATATGCTATTTTATATGATTTTTGGGACTAACCTATTAACCTAGAGCCCAGTGCCAGTTTTTGTTTTTTCCTTGTTTTAGAGTATCGCGGAAAAGGAAAATCAAACAGAGTCCAATTGACCTGAAACTTCACGGAACTTATTTTTGGACCAGAAGAAACCCAGAAGACTTGGAGTCCATGTAAGGGAAGCAACAAGGAGGCCACGAGGCGGGGGGGCGCCCACCCCGCTGGGCGCGCCCTCCACCCTCGTGGGCCCCTCGTGGCTCCCCTGATGTACTTCTTCCGCCTATATATCTCCATATACCCTAAAAACATCTAGGAACACAATAAATCGGGAGTTCCGCCGCCAGAAGCCTCCGTAGCCACCAAAAACCAATCTAGACCCATTCCGGCACCCTGCCGAAGGGGGCAATCCCTCTCTGGTGGCCATCTTCATCATCCCGGTGCTCTCCATGACGAGGAGGGAGTAGTCCACCCTCGGGGCTGAGGGTATGTACCAGTAGCTATATGTTTGATCTCTCTCTCTCTCTCTCGTGTTCTTGAGGTGATACGATCTTGATGTATCACGAGCTTTGCTATTATATTTGGATCCTATGATGTTTCTTCCCCCCTCTACTCTCTTGTAATAGATTGAGTTTCCCCATTGAAATTATCTTATCGGATTGAGTCTTTAAAGATTTGAGAACACTTGATGTATGTCTTGCCGTGCATATCTGTGGTGACAATGGGATATAACGTGATTCACTTGATGTATGTTTTTCTGATCAACTTGTGGGTTCCGCCCATGAACCTATGCATAGGGGTTGGCACACGTTTTCGTCGTGATTCTCCGGTAGAAACTTTGGGGCATTCTTTGAGGTTCTATGTGTTGGTTGAATAGATGAATCTGAGATTGTGTGACGCATATCGTATAATCATACCCACGGATACTTGGGGTGACATTGGAGTATCTAGGTGACATTAGGGTTTTGGTTGATTTGTGTCTTAAGGTGTTATTCTAGTACGAACGCTAGGGCTGTTTGTGACACTTATAGGAATAGCCCAACGGATTGATTGGAAAGAATAACTTTGAGGTGGTTTCGTACCCTACCATAATCTCTTTGTTTGTTCTCCGCTATTAGTGACTTTGGAGTGACTCTTTGTTGCATGTTGAGGGATAGTTATGTGATCCAATTATGTTATTATTGTTGAGGGAACTTGCACTAGCGAAAGTATGAACCCTAGGCCTTATTTCCTAGCATTGCAATACCGTTTACGCTCACTTTTACCATTAGTTACCTTGCTGTTTTTATAATTTCAGATTACAAATACTATTATCTACTATCCATATTGCACTTGTATCACCATCTTTTCGCCGAACTAGTGCACCTATACAATTTACCATTGTATTGGGTGTGTTGGGGACACAAGAGACTCTTTGTTATTTGGTTGCAGGGTTGCTTGAGAGAGACCATCTTCGTCCTACGCCTCCTACGGATTGATAAACCTTAGGTCATCCACTTGAGGGAAATTTGCTACTGTCCTACAAACCTCTGCACTTGGAGGCCCAACAACGTCTACAAGAAGAAGGTTGTGTAGTAGACATCAAGCTCTTTTCTGGCGCCGTTGCTGGGGAGGTGAGTGCTTGAGGGTATATCTTTAGATCTTGCAATCGAGTCTTTTAGTTTCTTGTTTTATCACTAGTTTAGTTTATAAAAGAAAATTACAAAAAATGGAATTAAGTTTGCCTCATATGCTTCATCTTTTTAATATCTTTCGTGAGTATGATGGAAACGATAATTGTTCTCAAGTGCTAGAAGAAGAAATCTATAAAATGTTTGGCACTAAATATTTGAATGATGAGCATGATTTCAATGTTGTTAGTACGAATTCTTTGAATATCCATGATGTTAATGATATGCAAAGCCACAAGCTTGGGGAAGCTATGTTTGATGAAGATGATATTTTTTGTCCCCCATGTTTTGATGAGCAAATTTATTATGATGAAAGCATGCCTCCTATCTATGATTATTATTGTGATGACACGTATGCTTTAAAGAATAATAATAACAATGAACCTTGCCATCTTGATCTTAATTTTCAATCACATGATAGTTATTTTGTTGAGTTTGCTCCCACTATTATTCATGAGAAGAATTTTGCTTATGTGGAGAGTAGTAAATTTTCTATGCTTGTAGATCATGAAAAGAATGCTTTAAGTGCTGGTTATATTGTTGAATTCATGCATGATGCTACTCAAAATTATTGTGAGGGAGGAATATATGCTTGTAGGAATTGCAATAATATCAAATTTCCTCTCTATGTGCTTAAAGTTTCGAAGCTATGCTTGTTTTGCCCTCCTATGCTAGTTGATTATTGTTCCCATAAGTTGTTTGCTCACAAAATCCCTATGCATAGGAAGTATGTTAGACTTAAATGTGCTAGTCATATTCTTCATGATGCTCTCTTTATGTTACAATTCTTATCCTTTATGAGAGCATCATTGAAATCATCGTGCCTAGCTAGGGGCGTTAAATAATAGCGCTTGTTGGGAGGCAACCCAACTTTATTTTTGTTCCTTGCTTTTTGTTCCTGTTTAGTAATAAATAATTCATATAGTCTCTGTTTAGATATTGTTTTATGTGTTTAATTAGTGTTCGTGCCAAGTAGAACCTTTGGGAAGACTTGGGGAAAGTCTTTGCGATCATGCTGTAAAAAACAGAAACTTTAGCGCTGACGAGAATTGCTGCCAGTTTTTTATTGGAGAGTGCTATTTAGTTAATTCTTTTTGCAGATGATTAATAGATAAAATACTCACGTCTAGCAATTTATTTGAGAATTTTATGAGTTCCAGAAGTGGTCGAAAACTACAGATTACTACAGACTGTTCTGTTTTTGACAGATTCTGTTTTCATTGTGTTGTTTGCTTATTTTTGATGAATCTATGAGTAGTATCGGAGGGTATGAACCATAGAGAAGTTGGAATACATTATATATTACACCAATATAAATAAAGAATGAGTTCACAACAGTACCTTAGTGGTGTTCTGTTTTCTTTCGCTAACGGAGCTTACAGGTTTTCTATTTAAGTTTTGTGTTGTGAAGTTTTCAAGTTTTGGGTAAAGATTCGATGGACTATGGAATAAGCAGTGGCAAGAGCCTAAGCTTGGGGATGCCCCGGAAGGCATCCCCTCTTTCGTCTACTTCCATCGGTAACTTTACTTGGAGCTATATTTTTATTCACCACATGATATGTGTTTTGCTTGGAGCATCAATTTATTTTGTTAGGATTTGCTTGCTATTATTTAGAACAATGTTTTGCATCTTTTATTTCAATAAAAGCGGCATTGATAGTCTTTACTATGCCTATCTTACAAGTCTGCATGTTGCTGTTTGAAAACAGAAAGTTTACCGCTGTTGCAATAATTCCCTAGAAAAGTCAGAATGTGATAAAATGTTGAAACCTTTTGCATATTAAGCTCTGATAAATTTACTACAGTAGGAATTTTCTTTCATATTTTTTGGAGTTAGGGAAGTATGGATCTTGCTGCACTCTTTACAGACTATCCTGTTTAGGCAGATTGCTGTTATGTTTGCATATGTTTGCTTCTTTAATGATTCTATTTGAGGATAGGACTATTAAATATGAAGAGGCATTTAGTATGCAATGTTTAATAATAATTTTAGTTATTTGCTACAATAGAGTATGATAAGGTTTTTGCAATGGTTTGTACTAACTTATCTCACGAGTCCTTGTTGAGTCTTGTGTGGATGAAGCTTTTGAGATTTAGGTAGACCGTGATATGAGAGGAATTAAGGAGACACAAAAGCTCAAGCTTGGGGATGCCAAGGCATCCCAAGATAATATTTCAAGAAGTCTCAAGCTTCTAAGCTTGGGGATGCCCCGGTTGGCATCCCACCTTTCTTCTTCAACAACTATCGGTTAGTTTCGGTTGATCCTAAGTTTTTGCTTCTTCACATGATGTTTTCTATTCTTAGAATGTCATTTTCTTTTGCTTTGCTTGCTGTTTGAATAAAATACCAAAATCTGAAATTATTAAATATTAGAGAGTCTTCACATAGTTGCATAATTATTCGACTACACATTGATCTTCACTTATATCTTTCGGAGTAGTTTGTCGTTGCTCTAGTGCTTCACTTATATCCTTTTAGAGCACGGTGGTGGTTTTATTTTGAAGAAATAGATGAACTCTCGTGCTTCACTTATATTATTTTGAGAGTCTTTAGAACAGCATAGTAATTTGCCTTGGTTATGAAGCTAGTCCTAATATGATGGGCATCCAAGAGGGATATAATAAAAACTTTCATATAGAGTGCATTGAATACTAAGAGAAGTTTGATACTTGATGATTGTTTTGAGATATGAAGATGGTGATATTAGAGTCATGCTAGTTGAGTAGTTGTGAATTTGAGAAATACTTGTGTTGAAGTTTGTGATTCCCGTAGCATGCACGTATGGTGAACCGTTATGTGATGAAGTCGAAGCATGATTTATTTATTGATTGTCTTCCTTATGAGTGGCGGTCGGGGACGAGCGATGGTCTTTTCCTACCAATCTATCCCCCTAGGAGCATGCGTGTAGTACTTTGTTTCGATAACTAATAGATTTTTGCAATAAGTATGTGAGTTCTTTATGACTAATATTGAGTCCATGGATTATACGCACTCTCACCCTGCCACCATTGCTAGCCTCTCTAGTACCACGCGACTTTCGCCGGTACCATAAACCCACCATATATCTTCCTCAAAATAGCCACCATACCTACCTATTATGGCATTTCGTTAGCCATTCCGAGATATATTTCCATGCAACTTTCCACTGTTCTGTTTATTATGACACACTTCATCATTGTCATATTGCTTTGCATGATCATGTAGTTGACATCGTATTTATGGCAAATCCACCGTTCATAAGTCTTTCATACATGTCACTCATGAGTCATTGCACATCCCGGTACACCGCCGGAGGCATTCATATAGAGTCATATTTTGTTCTAAGAATCGAGTTGTAATTCATGAGTTCTAAGTAAATAAAAGTGTGATGATCATCATTATTAGAGCATTGTCCCAGTGAGGAAAGGATGATGGAGACTATGATTCCCCCACAAGTCGGGATGAGACTCCGGACGAAAAAAAAGAGGCCAAAGAAGCCCAAATAAAAAAACAGCCATAAAAAAGAGAAGGCCCAAATAAAAAAATTTAAAAATAAATAAATAAATGAGAGAAAAAGAGAGAAGGGGCAATGCTACTATCCTTTTACCACACTTGTTCTTCAAAGTAGCACCATGATCTTCATGATAGAGAGTCTCCTATGTTGTCACTTTCATATACTAGCGGGAACCTTTCATTATAGAACTTGGCTTGTATATTCCAATGATGGGCTTCCTCAAAATGCCCTAGGTCTTCGTGAGCAAGTGAGTTGGATGCACACCCAGTAGTTTCTTTTGTTGAGCTTTCATACACTTATAGCTCTAGTGCATCCGTTGCATGGAAATCCCTACTCAGTCACATTGATATCTATTAATGGGCACCTCCATAGTCCATTGATACGCCTAGTTGATATGAGACTATCTTCTCCTTTTTGTCTTCTCCACAACCACCATTCTATTCCACCTATAGTGCTATGTCCATGGCTCATGCTCATGTATTGCGTGAAGATTGAAAAAGTTTGAGAACACCAAAAGTATGAAACAATTGCTTGGCTTGTCATCGGGGTTGTGCATGATTTGAATACATTGTGTGGTGAAGATGGAGCATAGCCAGACTATATGATTTTGTAGGGATAGCTTTCTTTGGCCATGTTATTTTGAGAAGACATGATTGCTTAGTTAGTATGCTTGAAGTATTATTGTTTTTATGTCAGTATTAAACTTTTGTCTTGAATCTTATGGATCTGAATATTCTTGCCACAATAAAGAGAATTACTTAGAGAAATATGTTAGGTAGAATTCCATATCAAAAATTCCATTTTTATCATTTACCTACTCGAGGACGAGCAGGAATTAAGATTGGGGATGATGATACATCTCCAACGTATCTATAATTTTTTATTGTTCCATGCTATTATATTATCAACCTTGGATGTTTTATATACATTTATATACTATTTTATATGATTTTTGGGACTAACCTATTAACCTAGAGCCCAGTGCCAGTGCCAGTTTCTGTTTTTCCTTGTTTTAGAGTATCGCAGAAAAGGAAAATCAAACGGAGTCCAATTGACCTGAAACTTCACGGAACTTATTTTTGGACCAGAAGAAACCCAGAAGACTTGGAGTCCACGTAAGGGAAGCAACGAGGAGGCCACGAGGCAGGGGGCGCGCCCTCCACCCTCGTGGGCCCCTCGTGGCTCCCCTGACGTACTTCTTTCGCCTATATATCTCCATATACCCTAAAAACATCCGAGAACATAATAGATCGGGAGTTCCACCACCAGAAGCCTCCGTAGCCATCGAAAACCAATCTAGACCCGTTCCGGCACCCTGCCGGAGGGGGTAATCCCTCTCCGGTGGCCATCTTCATCATCCCGGTGCTCTCCATGACGAGGAGGGAGTAGTCCACCCTTGGGGCTGAGGGTATGTACCAGTAGCTATGTTTTTGATCTCTCTTTCTCTCTCTCGTGTTCTTGAGGTGATACGATCTTGATGTATCGCGAGCTTTGCTATTATATTTGGATCCTATGATGTTTCTTCCCCCCTCTACTCTCTTGTAATGGATTGAGTTTCCCCTTTGAAGTTATCTTATCGGATTGAGTCTTTAAAGATTTGAGAACACTTGATGTATGTCTTGCCGTGCTTATCTGTGGTGACAATGGGATATAACGTGATTCACCTGATGTATGTTTTGGTGATCAACTTGCGGGTTCCGCCCATGAACCTATGCATAGGGGTTGGCACACGTTTTTGTCGTGATTCTCTGGTAGAAACTTTGGGGCACTCTTTGAGGTTCTATGTGTTGGTTGAATAGATGAATCTGAGATTGTGTGAAACATATCGTATAATCATACCCACGGATACTTGAGGTGACATTGGAGTATCTAGGTGACATTAGGGTTTTGGTTGATTTGTGTCTTAAGGTGTTATTCTAGTACGAACTCTAGGGCTGTTTGTGACACTTATAGGAATAGCCCAATGGATTGATTGGAAAGAATAACTTTGAGGTGGTTTCGTACCCTACCATAATCTCTTCGTTTGTTCTCCGCTATTAGCGACTTTGGAGTGACTCTTTGTTGCATGTTGAGGGATAGTTATGTGATCCAATTATGTTATTATTGTTGAGGGAACTTGCACTAACGAAAGTATGAACCCTAGGCCTTATTTCCTAGCATTGCAATACCGTTTACGCTCACTTTTACCATTAGTTACCTTGGTGTTTCTATAATTTCAGATTACAAATACTATTATCTACTATCCATATTGCACTTGTATCACCATCTCTTCGCCGAACTAGTGCACCTATACAATTTACCATTGTATTGGGTGTGTTGGGGACACAAGAGACTCTTTATTATTTGGTTGCATGGTTGCTTGAGAGAGACCATCTTCATCCTACACCTCCTACGGATTGATAAACCTTAGGTCATCCACTTGAGGGAAATTTGCTACTGTCCTACAAACCTCTGCACTTGGACGCCCAACAACGTCTACTGTCCAGTGTTACGAGACCATGTCTATACATGCTAGGCTCGTCAAGTTTAACCCAAGTATTTTGCATGTGCAAAACTAGCTTACACCTGTTGTATGTGGATGTAGAATCTATCATACCCGTTCATCACGAGGTGCTTCGAAACGACGAACTTTGGCAATAGTGCATACTCAGGGAGAACACTTTTATCTTAAAATTAAGTGAAGGGATCATCTTATAATGCTACCATCATTCTAAGCAAAATAAGATGCATAAAGGATAAACATCACATACAATCAAAAATATGTGACATGATATGGCCATCATGATCTTCTGCTTTTGATCTCCATCTCCAAAGCATCGGCAATGATCTCCATCATCACTGGCATGACACCTTGATCTCCATCATTATGTCGGGGTCGTCTCGCCAACTATTGCTTCTACAACTATTGCTAACGCATACCGATAAAGTATAAGTGATTGACACGTAGGTCATACAATAATTAAAGACAACCATAAGGCTCATGCCGGTTGTTGTACTCATCGACATGCAAGTCGTGAACTTATTAAAAAAACATGATCATCTCATACATCAGCATATATCACATCATATTTTGACCATATCACATCACAACATGCCCTGCAAAAACAAGTTAGATGTCTTCTACTTTTTTGTTGCAAGTTTTACGTGGTTGCTGCGGGCAACTAGCAAGAATTATTCTTACCTACGCAAAACCACAACGGTGATTATCAAGTTGCTATTTAACCTTCTGCAAGGACCGCCGTAGTCAAATCTGATTCAACTAGGAGAAACAGACACCCGACAGCCACCTTTATGCAAAAAAAAAGTTGCATGTTAGTCGGTGGAACCGGTCTCATGTGCGTGGACATGTAAGGTTGGTCCGGGACGCTTCAACCCACAATGCCGCCGAATCAAAACAAGGCATCGATGGGAAGCAATATGAACATCACCGCCCATAACTCATTTGTGTTCTACTCGTGCATATCATCTACGCATAGACCTGGCTCATGATGCCACTGATGGGAAACGTCGCATGGAAAACAAAAAAAATATACGCACACGCAAGATCAATCCATGGAGATGCATAGCTACGAGAGGGGGAGAGCATCTACATACCCTTGTAGACCGCTAAGGGGAAGCGTTTATGAACACGGTTGATGTAGTCATACACCTTCACGATTTGTCCCGATCAAGTACCGAACATACGACACCTCCACATTCTGCACACATTCAGCTCGATGACGTCCTCGCCTTCTCGATCTAGAAACAGAGGCGAAGTAGTAGATGAGTTCCAACAACACGATGCCATGGTGACGGTGGTGGTAAAAATATCAGTAGGGCTTCGCCAAGCACAACGGATATGGACGGAGGAAGAACTGGAACTAGAGGGAGAGGGGGCGCCGCACACAGCTTTAGGATCATGGTGTGTGTTGCCCCTCTCCCTGCTCACATATATATAGATGGAGGGGGAGGGGAGGCTGCCTAGGCGCGCCCACAAGGGGGCTGGCGGCTGCCCTGGGAGCCTGCCCTGGGCGCCCCCCTTCCTTCCTAGGGGGTGGAGGAGATGGCAGGAGGGGAGCCGATGGCTCCCTCTCTTAGGCGCGCCCTTTCCTTCCCTAGAGGGCCGGAGGCTAGGAGGTGGGCGCCCCAGCCCCTTGTGGGCTGGTGTGCTCCCTCCCTTGGCCCGTTTGGCCCAATAACTCCCTGTAGGTCTTCCGGAACCCCTTCTGGTGATCCCATAATAACCCGGTGCATTCTGAAACCTTTCCGAAGACCAAATAGTATTATCCTATATATCGATATTTACCTCCGGACCATTCCGGAGCTCCTCGTCATGTCCGTTATCTCATCCAGGACACGGTCACCAACTCACATAACACATATAATACTATATCGTCAACGAACGTTAAGCGTGCGGACCTTACGGGTTCGAGAATGATGTAGACATGACTGGGACGCTTCTCCGGTCAATAACCAATAGCGGGGCCTAGATGCCCATATTGGTTCCTACATATTCTACGAAGAAATTTATCGGTCGAACCTTTATGACAACATACATAGTAGTTCCGTTTGTCTATCGGTATGTTACTTGCCCGAGGTTCGATTATCGGTATCTCCATACCTAGTTCAATCTCGTTACCGGCAAGTCTCTTTACTCGTTCTGTAATACATCATATTGCAACTAACTCCTTAGTCACGTTGCTTGCAAGATTCTTGTGATGTGTATTACCGAGAAGGCCTAGAGATACCTCTCTATCATACAGAGTGACAAATCCCAATCTCGATTCACGCTAATTCAACAGACACCTTCGGAGACACATGTAGAGCACCTTTATGATCACCCAGTTATGTTGTGACGTTTGATAGCACACAAGGTATTCCTCTGGTATCTGGTAGTTGCATGATCTTATGGTCGAAGGAATATGTATTTGACATTTAAGAAAGCAGTAGCAAAAACTGAACGATCATATGATATGCTAATGGATGGGTCTTGTTCATCACATCATTCTCCTAATGATGTGATCCCGTTATCAAGTGACAACACATGTATATGGTTGTGTAAGTGCATCTAGTGCCACCCCTAGTTGGTTTTGGAGTATTGACGACAAACCTAGTTGAGGGACTAATGTGTTTGTGAGAATTGCAGGATAACACAGGTAGAAGTCCCTCATTGATTCGGTTTTCCTACCAGAGATGACCCCTAAAAATGTATGAAGACATTGATGTCAAAGGTGGTATATGAAGATATTCACATTGAAGACTATGAGAAGAGAAGACACCACATGAAGCCTATGGAGCTCAAAGACTTAGATCTTTCGTAGTTCTTTTCTTCTGTGTTGAGTCATAGGAACCACCGTACTGTTAAGTGGGGTCTAAGAGAACCAGTCAGAATGACTGAAGTGATGCTTAAACAAAACCTATGTCTTCCAGTGAAGACTATGAGAGCGAATCTTGTCCAGAGTCGGACAAGTCAGCTTTGCTTGTAGCCCAAGTAAAGTTGCCGTGTGAGTTTGAAATCTGACCGTTGGAACACGTGTTAGTTCCTTAGTGACCCAGGGTCATTTCAGACAAATCAGGTCGGGTTGCCTAGTGGCTATAAATAGCCCAGCCCCTACAACCATAAACGGTTGGCTGCTCAGATTCAGAGTACGGCTTTTGTCGTTTGAGAGCAACCCACCTTGAAGCCTTTGAGAGAGAATTCCTTGCGAGGATAAAGCCCTAACCACCCAGAGCCAAAGAGAATTAGGCATCACTTAAGTCTTCTTGTCTGTGTGATCTGAAGACTTATTACACTTGAGGACTGTGCATCCTCCAGCCGGTTAGGCGTCGCGTTCTGAGCATCCAAGAGACACTGTGGATTGCCGGTGAATGAAGTCTGTGAAGGTTTGGGAGTCTACCTTGAAGACTTACCAGAGTGATTGGGCGAGGTCTGTGTGACCTTAGCTCAAGGGGAATACGGTGAGGACTGGGTGTCCTGAGCTGCGTGTTCAGGACTGGGTGTCCGGGACTGTGTGTCCTAAGATTTAAATACCTAGCCTCCCTAACCAGGCGTACAGTTGTCACAGCAACTGAAACTGGTCCAACAAATCATTGTCTTCAACGAGTCACTGGTTTCATCCTTCCCTTCCCTTTACTTACTGTTACTCCTTGTGAAGTCATTGTATGTTTGCACTATCTTTTGTCTTCACTGAGTGACTGCGTGTTCTTTGTGGCTTCACAATATCTTCCTACCTGATCTCTACTACATTGCTGCTATTAGTCATTGTGCTCTCACTTCATTGAATACTTGACTATGGTTTGCCTAGTGTAGTCTACCTTCCGCTGCATGGTAATAGGTTTATTTCTATCGTTTGTCTTCGAAACTTTCACGTTTTGAAGACTTTCGTAAAAATCGCCTATTCACCCCCCACTAGTCGATATAACGCACTTTCAATTGGTATCAGAGCGAGGTACTCCCTTATTCTGTGTGATTCGGTTTAACCACCTGGAGTTTTAGCTATGTCGACTGCAGGGATAATTAAAGTCTCCGCTGCGTGCCCCGTCTTCGATGGAACTGAACATCCCTACTGGAAGAATAAGATGTGCATGCATCTTGAAGCCATTGACGTCGACCTATGGTATGTCGTCAAGAACGGCGTTCCCAAGGCTGGAGAAGGTGCCACTGCCACTGCTACTGATGTCAAGAAGTTCGTTCAACTGGACTCTACTGCCAAGAATATCATCTATGGTCATCTGACCAAAGGACAGTATGGACGTGTGAGTGCTTTGGAAACATCTAAGCTGGTCTGGGACTGGCTCTCCAAGGTCAATGAAGGCGTCTCAACCCAGAGAGATCAGAGAATCAGTGTCCTTCGCAACCTCTTCAACCGCTTCAAGCGAAATGACAATGAGAATGTCCAGCTCACATTTGACCAACTCACTGACATCACAAATGAGCTTCAAGCCCTCGGCGCTACTGAGATCACCAAGCATGAAGTCGTCAAGACACTACTGAGATCACATGACAGTTCGTTTGACACCCTAGCTGTCGGAGTAAATAGCCATGGGTAGCCTAGCCAGCTTCCCCTGGCCCATCAGAAAAAATTACAAGCCTGGCCGACTTTCAAGAAGATTCAAGACCTAGGGCCGCCTCCCCCCTCAGCCGGCTACCTCCTAGGCCGGCTTCGGGGGCAGCCCGCCCTTTGCCCTCACGAAGGAAGCTGTGGAAGGCCGACTACGAGAAGCCGGCTACAGCAGGGCCGGCTACGAGAAGCCGGCTCCCATAAAGCAGTCAAAGCCGTACCCGCAATGTACGCGTCCACCCTGCGATGATGAAGCGGGGCGTGGCTACAGTGGAGCCTACCACCCCCAAGACCCGGAGCACGCCTGGTACAGTGCGCCGTACGGGTGGCCACGACCCGTCCGGCGCGGCACTGTTGCCACCGCGGCTCCGACGCCGTCCACGACGAGCCGCCAGCGTGGCCCCCGAGGCGGTGGGCCCCTTCGGGCAGAGAGATACCGAAGGCGGCCGCACCTCCTCTCAAGCCGGCAAGATAGAGGGCCGGCTTCCCATAGCCGGCCTGCCACTTTCCTCGAAGGAGACGCCCATTAAGGAGACAAGATACGGCAGGGCTACAGTAATCGCCCGCCAAGGCGGCGTTACTGTAGCCACGCTTACCCCGACCAAGCATGCGTCAACAGCACGGAGCAACAGTAACCAGCCACCGACCAGGCCCTGGCCTGTGGGGCCTGCCTGTCGACCAAGGAGCCGGCAGCCGACGGGACCCACCATCCGGCAGGCCCTAGTAGCCGGCGCAGAAGCCGGCAAGCATAGTCACAGACAGCTGGGCCCCGCGCCCGGCTGGATTATCATTGTACCCCCGGGGGGTAGGCCTATATAAACCCCCCGGTGCACCCATGCAAAGGGCTGGATTCTCAAGTTAGGCCTAGACACCACACAAGGAGAGGAAGCAAGCTAGCTGAGCCCTTCTTCCTCCTTCCACCCAAAACAGCTCAAGGAGCATTGTAGCTACTTGTTCATTTAGTAACCATGCGGAGACCCCGCGGAGCAGCAGTAGGGGTGTTATCTCCTCGGAGAGCCCTGAAGCTGGGTAAGATTCGCCGGCGTGCATGTCTACGCCTGATCCCGTTTCCAGGCACCGGCGATGTTTTATTGGCTCCCACAATGATAAGCCACCCGTTGGCATATGTCGCTCCTACCACCCGACATTTGGCGCCCACCGTGGGGCCAGGTGCACCGTCGTCCGGAGACCTGTTCTGGACGAGAACCCTTTTCCTTCCCCGCGAGCGTAGCCAGCCCGGCTCACCCGATGGCGCTTGCCACGACGCGCTGCATGGCAACACCAACATCTGCGCGGCGAGCGGCCTCGCCGACCTCTTCGACAAGGCCCGCATCTCCGACGAGCTTGCCTCCGATGCGGGCACCGATCATCTCGCCAACCTCCTCGGCCAGCTCCACGTCTCCAGCGAGCCCGCTGCGGACTTGGAGTCGGTTGGCTCCACCGACCCGATGCTTGTCGACTCCGACACGGCATCCTACGATACCTTCCCCACCAACGTCACGATCTACAACGACCCACTCCCTCCGGCTGGTGATCGCGATTCTGACACTACCGAGGTGATGGTTATCGGCCTCGACGGCCCGACTGACGAGGGCGCCCGCGACGCCCCACGCGCGGCGGCCCATGACTTGTCCGCCCCCCTTCCGTCTGACGCCAACGACGAAGTACTGGAGGCACGCCGCCTCGCCCTCCTCGCGGAGGGCCGGCGGCTGGCCTCCGTAAGACGCCTCATCGAGGCCTACCAGCGCGAAGCTGACCGCGCCGCCTTCGGCACGTCGGCTCCGGCTGGCCCAAGCCAGGCTGGTGCTGTCAGGCAACGCGGCGCCGTCATCGCCGACACGCTTAGGGTCAAACGCCCGGTTTACGCCACCCCGCTCGAGAACTTGCGCGCCACCCAGGCGGCCGTAGACGAGCTGGACGGCTTGGAAGCTGAAGACCTCCCCCACATGACGCGGCGCATACAGCAACTAATCGATGCAGCCGCTCGGCGGCACGAAGCCGACGCCTGCGCGGGGAGCCCTCCCCCGCGCCGCGACCATGGCGCGACTTCCCGATCGCCGACTACAAGCAACACCCGCGCATGGCGCGAGAAAGAGCCGGCTTCCAGCCGAAGCCGGACCCAAATCTCCATCGAGCGAGACGCGGACGGCCGCCCCCGAGCCATGGAATGGCGGGGCACCCCGCCTCCGCCTCGAGCTCGCGGAGAGAGATATCCCACCCGCCTCCAGTAGCGCACCCGACTCTCAACGGCCGGCTTGGTCGCCGCGAGGGAGTCGGCGAAAACGACGCCCGCCACCGGATCGACCGCCTGGCCCGATCCCTGGCGCTGGAAGAAGAAGATGATGTCGGCCCGCCTTGTTTTGGCCCCCGCATCCGCGACGAGCCCTTCCCCAAAGGGTTCTCGCTCCCAAGAGACACGCCCAAGTACAACGGCTCGGTGAAGCCGGAAGACTGGCTGACCGACTACTCCACAGCCGTCAGCATCGCCAATGGCAACCGGCGCGTTGCCGTGAAGTACGTGCCCCTCATGCTGCAAGGCACGGCACGGACTTGGCTTAACAGCCTCAAGCCTCTCAGCATCAACAGCTGGGTAGACTTCACTGAAGCCTTCGTTCGCAACTTCACCAGCACCTACAAGCGGGCTCCCAAGCCCAGACATCTCTCCCTGTGTGTACAGGGCCCAGCCGAGTCCACTCGCGACTACCTCACGCATTGGGCCGAGCTCCGCAATTCCTGTGAAGGGGTGCACGAGGTGCAGGCCATTGAATACTTCACTGCCGGGTGCCGAGAGGGCACCCTCCTCAAGCACAAGCTTCTCTGCGATGAGCCGACTACCCTCGACGAGCTCCTGAACATCGCCGACAAGTACGCCACCGCCGACTCCTCGATGAAGACCGAGCTCCGGGTGGACGCGTCCGGAAAAGTGCTCAACCCGGCGCCCCAAGCACCGGCTGGCGATTCCGGCCGACGCCAACACCAGAACGATCAGAAGTGCAAAGGCCCTGCGCCGCCTCCCGCTAGCCGGCAGGTGGCCACGGTCGAAGATACGCCGCCTGAGGGGCGGCCCGCGCCCAAGAAACCCAAGGGCGGCCGGCCGGCTTGGCAGCCGGCCTTCTCCTACGAGCAAACCCTTGATGCCCCGTGCAAGTTCCACAGCGGCGCGAAGCCGTCCAACCATATGACCCGGAAGTGCAACTGGCTCGCCAGAATCTCCAAGGGCGAAGGGCTCACGCCGACTCCGCCTGCCGGCCCGCCGCCTCCGGCTCCGCCGCCCAAGGCCGCTCGGCCCGCGGTCGACGCCGTGCAGGACGAGTTCCCCGATGAGAAAGCATCTTACGTTGTCTTCACGAGCCAGCCCGAAGACCGGCGCAGCAAGCGCCGAGAGCAACAAGAAGTCAATGTGGCCGCCGCCAACCCAGCCGGCCACATGCATTGGTCAGAGAAATCCATCAGTTGGAGCCGGGCTGACCACCCAGAGGTGATGCCGTCCCCCGGCTCCTACGCTTTGGTCCTGGAGGCCACCCTTGCGACGGACACGCGTGCCGCCCGCTTCTCCCGCGTGCTGATCAACGGTGGAAGCAGCATCAACATCCTGTACCGTGACACCATGGAGAAGTTGGGTGTCAAAGCAAAACAGCTTGTGCCGACTCGAATGGTGTTTCACGGCATCATACCCGGTTTGTCCTGCGCCCCCATCGGCAAGATCAAGATCGATGTACTCTTTGGGGGCAAGGATCATTTCCGCCGGGAAGCAATCTGGTTCGAGGTGGTGGACCTGGAGAGCCCTTACCACGCCTTGCTTGGCCGACCCGCCTTGGCCAAGTTCATGGCGGTCCCCCACTACGCTTACCTGAAGATGAAGATACCAAGCTCCAAGGGCGTTATCACCATTGCCGGCGACTACAAGAAGTCCGCCGACTGCGCCGCGGCCAGCAGCCGGCTGGCCGAATCCCTCGTGATTGCCGAGGAGAAGAAGACGCTGAACAGGGTCGTGGCCCTGGCCAGCAAGCAGCTAAACCAACCCGCCGACTCCAAGGAGTATGATGCCCAAGGATCTTTCCAGCTGGCCAAGGAGACCAAGAAGATACAGCTCGACCCCGAGCACCCCGAGAGGTTTGCCGTCATTGGGGCGAGCCTGGATAGCAAATAGGAAGGCGAGCTCGTCGATTTCCTTCGTGAGAATCGGGATATCTTTGCATGGTCCCCCAAGGACATGCCGGGTGTTCGGAAGGATTTCGCCGAGCACAAATTACATGTGCGGGAGGATGCCAAACCAGTAAAGCAGCCTCTCCGCCGACTGTCAGAGGAGAAGAGAAGGATCGTAGGGAAGGAGATAGCCCGGCTTCTCGAAGCCGGCTTCATCATGGAAGTTTTCTTCCCCGAGTGGCTCGCGAACCCGGTTCTCGTGCTGAAAAAGAATAACAAGTGGCGCATGTGTATAGATTACACAAGCCTCAACAAAGCCTGCCCAAAAGATCCCTTCGCTCTGCCCAGAATTGATCAAGTGATAGACTCCACAGCCGGATGCGAGCTGTTGAGCTTTTTGGATGCTTATTCGGGATACCACCAGATAAAGCTGAACCCGGATGACCGACTGAAGACAGCCTTCTGCTACCTGACCATGACGTTCGGCTTGAGGAATGCCGGGGCCACTTTTCAGCATTGCATGCAGAAGTGCCTCCTCACGCAGCTCGGCAAGAACGCCCACGTCTACGTGGATGATGTTGTGGTGAAGACGGAGAAGCATGGCACTCTGCTGGAAGACTTGAAGGAGACATTCGAGAACCTGCGTCGGTTCCGAATCAAGCTCAACCCCGAGAAATGCGTGTTCAGAGTGCCAGCCGGCCAGCTCCTTGGCTTTCTGGTCTCCGAACGCGGCATAGAGTGCAACCCTGTGAAGATCAAGGCCATCGAGAGGATGGCGGTCCCAACCAAGCTTAGAGAGATTCAGAAGTTCACCGGGTGCCTGGCCTCTCTGAACCTCTTCATCAGCCGGCTTGGAGAGAAAGCTCTCCCTCTCTACCGCCTCATGAAGAAGAGTACCCACTTTGAGTGGAATGACCAGGCCGACCAAGCTTTCCACGAGCTGAAGAAAATGCTGTCCACGCCGCCTGTCTTGGCGGCACCGACTGAGAAAGAGCCCATGCTCCTTTATATTGCCGCCACCAGCCGGGTGGTCAGCACCGTCATTGTGGTCGAACGCCCCGAAGAAGGCCGAGCCCAGCCGCTCCAGAGGCCGGTTTATTACCTGAGCGAGGTGCTGTCCGCCTCGAAACAAAATTACCCGCACTACCAGAAGATGTGCTACGGCGTGTACTTCGCCGCCAAGAAGCTGAAGCCGTACTTTCAAGAACATCCCATCACGGTCGTATGCACTGCCCCGCTAGCCGAGATCATAGGCAGCCGGGATGCATCCGGCCGGGTGGCTAAATGGGCCATCGAGCTGGCCCCCTACACGATCTTCTACCAGCCCCGCACCGCCATCAAGTCGCAAGCACTGGCCGACTTCCTCGTCGACTGGGCCGAGACCCAGTACTTACCACCAGCTCCCGACTCCACCCATTGGCGCATGCACTTTGACGGATCCAAGATGCGCACCGGCTTGGGAGCCGGCGTCATCCTTACCAGTCCTAAGGGCGACAAGCTCAGATACACGCTGCAGATCCACTTCGCCGCCTCCAACAATGTAGCCGAGTACGAGGCGCTCATACATGGGCTCCGGCTTGCCAAGGAACTCGGCATCCGCCGGATCCTATGCTATGGCGACTCGGATTTGGTGGTGCAGCAATCTTCTGGCGACTGGGACGCCAAGGACGCAAACATGGCGAGCTACCGCTTCCTAGTGCAGCAAATCAGCGGATACTTCGATGGATGTGAATTCCTCCATGTGCCGCGAGCCGACAACGAGCCAGCAGATGCCCTGGCCCGAATAGGCTCCACACGGCAAGCAATACCAACCGGCGTCGCCCTACAGTGCCTCCTCAAGCCATCCATCAAGCCTTCTCCGGAATCCGACTCCATCTTCGTGCCGCCTAACCCCGATGGGGCCGGGTCCGGCTCGAAGAATCAAGCAGCCGGCCCGGGGACTTCAATACTCGGCTCGGGGACTGCAGTACCCGGCTCAGGGACTGCCGCACCCGGCTCGGGGGCTGCAGTAGCCGGCCCGGGGACTGCGTAGCCGGCCTAGGGACTTCTTCAGCACAGCAAGCGGCGGCCAACTCCAGCACTTCATTACCCAGCCCGCCCACCCTGGTGGCTGTGGCCACATTGGTGGCAGAGGAAGTCGCGGCTCCATCATGGGCCCAAATCATCCGCAACTTTTTGGTGAACCAAGATCTGCCGGCTGACGAAACCGAACCGAGATAAGTCCAGCGCCGAGCCGGAGCATACACAATCGTCAACAGAGAGCTTGTCAAGCGCAGCGTCACCGGAGTCTTACAGCGATGCGTCGAGCAGGATAAAGGAATTGCAATCCTCAGGGATATACACCAAGGAGAGTGCGGCCACCACGCCGCATCAAAATCACTTGTCACCAAAGCCTTCCCCCACGGTTTCTTCTGGCCGACTGCTTTGGACGACGCTAAAGAGCTAGTCAAACACTGCAAAGGCTGCCAGCTTTTCAGCTCCCAGCAACACATGCCGGCTTCGGCACTCAAGACCATTCCCATCACCTGGCCCTTTGCCGTCTGGGGATTGGATATGGTGGGCCCATTCAAGACGGCGCGCGGCGGCATGACACATTTGCTCGTCGCCATCGACAAATTCACCAAGTGGATTGAGGCGAAGCCGATCAAGAAGCTGAATGGGCCGACTGCGGTGACTTTCATTGCAGATATAACAACCCGGTATGGCGTACCGCACAGCATCATCACCGACAACGGCACGAATTTTGCCAAAGGTGCCTTGGCACGGTTCTGCGCTGCACAAGGTATCCGGCTGGACCTTGCGTCAGTCGCCCACCCGCAGTCAAACGGCCAAGTGGAGCGAGCAAATGGCCTCATCCTATCCGGCATCAAGCCCCGACTGGTCGTACCTCTGGAGCGTTCAGCCGGCTGTCCTATGGAGTCTGCGTACTACCCCCAACAGATCAACCGGCTTCACCCCTTTCTTCCTTGTATATGGTGCCGAGGCAGTCATCCCAACAGATATCGAGTTCGACTCGCCTCGGGTAACCATGTACACGGAAGCGGAAGCCAAAGAAGCAAGAGAAGACGGCGTCGACCTGCTGGAAGAAGGCCGGCTGTTAGCCCTCAGCCGGTCTGCCATATACCAGCAGGGTTTGCGCCGCTACCACAGCCGGAGGGTCCGACCAAGATCCTTCCAGGAGGGCGACCTTGTGCTCCGGCTGATCCAGCGAACAGCCGGCCAGCACAAGCTCGCAACCCCCTGGGAGGGCCCCTTCGTCGTCAGCAGAGCTCTAGGCAATGATGCCTACTACCTCATCGACGCGCAGAAGCCGAAGGCACGCAAGAGAGACGACTCCGGCAAGGAGTCGGAGCGACCATGGAATGCAAATCTTCTTCGGAAGTTTTACAGTTAAAATGCAGTATGTATTATGCCCACTTTTGTATTAAGTACGAAACAGTAGGCTCCCCGAGGAGGACTCGGGGACTGCCATCCTTTATTTTATGAATGAAAGTTATCATGCGTATGATATCGCCTGTTCATTTATTTTATCCGGCACCGGGTTCGACGAGTCGGCCCGGGGACTAGCCGACTGGAGTTATATTAGGAGCCTTACCCGCAGTCAGACAAGTAATGTGCCGACACCCAGGCTTGGCTCTTGCCAAAATCGCAGTTCGAAGAACCGACTGCCTGGCTGGCAAGAGTCATAAGCCGGAAAGGGTGCGCACACGAAAAACGGCTAGGGACTAACGGGCTTACATATAACAAAAGCCGGCTTGCCGCCTCCCGCCGACCGACTACCAGAGTAGCCGGCCGGCCGACTTACATTCAGTCTGCTTCAAATCCAAGAAAGCTCGAGTACTTGCCTTCCCAAAGAGGGAAGGCGGCAAAGGAAAAAGCCTAAGGATAAAAAAGTGCACTTGAATGGAAGCCAACACATGCATACATTAATATTTACACAAAGGACCTCCAGAGAGGTCAACATCCAACATTGTTCGATACACCCCCAGTGGGTGGAATTGCGGAAACTTAAAATTGTTCGAAAAAGCAAAAGCAGGAACAATAGGAATGGCAGATCAAGCCGGCGGGGCCGCTGACGAGTTGGGCTGGGTGGTGGAGGCGGTCGTGCCGGCTGGAGGAGCGGCCGGCTGGCCAACTTCGGCCTGATCATCGCCTCCGGCAGAGGGCGCGCTCCCGCGTGGCTCGTTGCTGGAGGCACGGTCGGCTTGAGGGCGGTCGGCCGTCTCACCAGTCGGCTCGGCGTCTCCGCCGTCTTCCTCCTCGTCGTCCTCGCCCTCGTCGCTGGAGGCGATCTCCTCGGTCGAGTCCTCGCCTTCCACCGGGTTCAGCCCGAACCACTCCTCCGGCTGGGCGATGCCGTCATCATTGAGTTCCGGCGCGAAGACGCTGGTGTCGGTGCACTCGGCGATCGTCGAGGCGCGCTGCGCGATCGCCGGCTGCACCTCCTCCAGCTCCGCGTCGGCCTCCAATCGCCAAGTCCGCAACTGGTCCAGGCTCAGCCCTGGGTACCACGCGCGGATGAACTCCAATGCACGCCCGGCTCCGAGACGGGCTGCGGACGCCTTCCAAGCCTCGAAGCGGCCGACTGCGACTTCTAGCCAGTCGGCAGTCCGGCTTGGGGTGCGGGGAATCGTCTGGCCGGGCCAGAGCGCGGCCAGCACCTGCGCCCCGGCACGTTGGAGCCGGCGGAGCATCCGATGGGCCGGCTGCAGTCGCGCTTGGATGGCGACGAGCTGCTCCGACAGCGTTCGATTCGCATCCGGCGGGATAACAACTCTGGCCTGACGGCGCGCCTCGCGATGGGCCTCGATGGCTTGGGCGGCGAGGACGGAGTGGCCGGGAAAGTATTCTGCGCAAGGTAGCAAGCACAACTCAAAACAAAACCTCAGGCAGCCGGCAGATGGAGGAAGGGCAAGAAAGGCGGCTTACCATCGATCAGATCCTCGATTCGGCCGAAGCCTTCTTCCAGCGCCTGGCGCGTCTCGGCCCAGCTCGCCTCCCTGGTCTCGAACTCCGCCTTCAGGGCAGCCTCGCCGTCCTGCGCCTTCTGCAGGGCCGCCTTATGGCTTTCCTCCTGGTCGGCCAATTTCTTGACCAGGCGGTCGCGCTCCTGAACCAAGTCGGCGTACTCGGCGTCCCTGGCACGAAGAGCGGCCTGCACTTCGCCGAGTAACCTCCGCAAGTCGGCGTTGGCCTCTGCACGAGCAAAAGACAAAGAGAAAAAGTCAGCAAGGGAAAAGTCGTCAAGGAAGATCCGACCCGACTGCTCTGCAGTCGGCCCGAATCTCGGGGACTACACCCAGTGGGTGCGCTATCGCGCCCCCACGAGAAACAGATAAAAGCAACACACTTACGTCGGCTACTGGCCAGGTCTTCGGTCCTCCGGCTTAGCTCCCGAGCCTGGGAGTTGAAGGCGGCGGCACGAGAGTTGTGATAATCCTAAAGATCAGACAGAAAACAGTTAAGATAGTCGTCAAGTAAGATCCGACCCGACTGCGCTGCAGTCGGCCCGGATCTCGGGGACTACACCCAGTGGGTGCGCTAGCGCGCCCCCACGGAAAAAATCAGAGGACCAGAACGGTCAACAAATAAAAAACTTACCCGGATTGCAGACCGCGTCGACAGAAACTCCTGAGTAAATTGCCTCAGGAGGCCGGCCTGTGCCTGCAGCCGGCTCCGAACCCCTTGGGCCGCGACGTTCAGCTCGCCGCTTCCTCCGCTGGGAGTCCACCCGGACGTGGCGGAGCTGGCCGCCTCCAAGGCGTCTGCCGTCTGGTCGGCACCCGCGGCTCGGCGCGTGTCCGGCGGGGCCGTGCTCCCTTCGGCGCGCTGGCTCGCCGCCAGCTTGATTTCAAGACCGGCTCCGGCCTCGGGTGCAGCCCGGGCCGGCTCCTCCGGCACCGCGGACGACTGGCCGCCTTCGCCTGCTCCGGCTGGCGCTGCCGGCGGCGTCCTCTCCGCGAAGATCTCGAAGAGTTCATCCCTCTGCACCGGCGGCTGATCGGGGGTGATCTCCTCCACCGTGGGCAGCGGGATGTCCGGGTCCAAGGTGTGGAGGGGGATGGCGAGCAGCGGAGGCCGGCTATGCGTGCCCTCCGCCTCCGTCTCCACGGCCGCCCGCTCCGATGGAGTCTCGGCCACCGCGTTCGCTCGCTCCGTCGCCGCCCGGGCGGCCTCCCACTCCGCCGCCTCCCTCTCTTGTCGCGCCTCGCGAGCGTTCCGCTCCGTGGCTTCTGCAAGATCGGCGCGGGGGTCCACGCGGCGGGGCCCTGAAGATCCAGCACCCGGCCCGACCACAGAGCCGCCTGGGCCTCGCTCGAGGGAAAGCGGCGCCCTGCTCAGAAATCGGAGAAGAATTAAAACAAAGGAAGACAACAAAGTAACAAGCACGCAAGCGGCCGGAGGGCTTACGCGGAAACTGCTGGAGGCTTCTTCACCGCCTTCCGGAAGCGGGCCGCCTTCGCCGCCGCTTCGTCTCGCTTCGTGGCCGCGGCGGAGGCCCTCGTCTTTTTCGACCGGCTGCCGAAGAGGGGAAGCACGGCCTGGTGTTTCGCCTTTCCACCACCGGCAGTCGGCGCGGCGGACGAGCCCGCGCCGTGACGATCAGCTGCCGGCTGGTGGCGCGGGATTTCTTCAACATCGGCGTCATCCGGCCAGTCGTCAAAGCTGGCCGAGAGCCCCGTGCCTCCGGGCTCGGCGACGTCCCCCGTGGCGGCGTCCTCCATGGCGACCGCAGCCAAGTCCGGATCGTCGAGGTCGTCTACCGTGTGATCCGGGGCATACTGGCGTTCGACTCCTGCCGCCCCGGCTGGCGGCGGGAGAAGAGGGTTCTGATAAAAGAGAAAAGAGAAGAGCCGCCTGGTCAGAAGCCGGCCGACTCAAGCCGGCTGTTGACAGAAAGAAGGACTCACCACGGGCGGGGGATGGGCGCGGGAGTACGGCGCCTTGCCGTATTGCCAGTCGTCGGCGAGCTTGAGGTTGGCGACGTAGTTCACCATGAGCGCTACCTCGGCGTGGGGCATCTCCCATGTGCTCAGCCGGCAGGGATCGAAGCGGCCGCTCATCTGGCATAGCATATGGGGCCGGCTCTGAAGGGGAAGGATCCGGCGCTCGATGAAGGCGGCCACCAAGTCGGCTCCGCGCAGGCCTTCCGACAGGATCATTACCCGAAGCCGGGTGATGGCGGCGTTCCCAGCCTGAGACAAGGACTTGGCCCGGAAGCCCCAGGACGGCCGCCTCCCAGCCGGCGGGCCGGCTACGTAAGCCGGCAGACTCACGTAATCTCCTTGCGGGGCGACGTTCTTGACGTAGAAATAAGATTTCTGCCAGAGTTTGACAGATTGGATTAGAGGAATGTGCAGGAAGGGGTTGTTGTCGCTTGCCCTCTTCATCGCGATGAAGGCCCCGCAGGGGGCGGGCACGCCGGCGGATACGGTGCCGAGCTTGTTTTGGAAGAGCTCCGCCCAAAGCTCCAGCGTCGGCAGCACGCCCAAGAAGCCTTCGCAGAGAGAGACGAAGGCCGACAGCTGCATCACCGCGTTGGGCGTGAGGTGATGCGGCTGGAGATGGTAGAAGTCGAGGAAGGATCGCATGAAGCTGCTCGCCGGGAAGCCGAAGCCACGCAAGAAATGTGTGCGGAAGACGACGCGCTCGCCTTCCTCCGGCGCCGGCGAGATCTCCGTCTCCGGCGCCAGGCGAGCCTGCACGAGGTTGGCGGCGGGCAGGCGCCGGGTCTGGCGGAGAAATTCGATGTGGTCTTCATGGACGTTGGACCCGTCCCACGAGCTTGACAGCGCCATGGACATGGCGGCGTGGGCGGGCTGCGACGGGAGGCTGCGTCGGGCGCGAGGAAGAAGAAAGGAGAGAAGAAGAGCAAGGAGGGACGGGGAGCGGGGGAGCGAATGAGCCTTTGTCTCTCCCCCTCCCCCTCCTACTTGTAGGCTCGTGCGCCAGAGCCGAGGAGGCGCGGCGTGGGGGATCGTGGGGATCGATCATGCCCATCTCCCCCACGCCCCGCGTTAATTGCGCGCCTTGAAGACACGAGGAAACGGCCGCGGGGAGGCGAGCAGTCCCCTCGGGCCGCGGAAGATCTGCGCCCGGGCCGAGGCCAAGGAGCGGCAGGCCCGGGCCTGCGGCGGCGTCCCGTCGCGCGCGTGCGACGGCAGGACTTCTCCGCCACGTGGCCCGTCATGGGGCCCACGGCCAGCCCGCGGGTCAGCCACGGTCACATTAATAAACAAAGAAGCTCTCCGAAGTCGGCTTACAACGACGAGGTCGGCTCCTCAGAGTATGAAGCTGACCAAGCTTCTCGTCCCTCTGTCCGCCGCGAAGCTCGCCCAGCTTCGGGGACTACTGTCGGAGTAAATAGCCATGGGTAGCCTAGCCAGCTTCCCCTGGCCCATCAGAAAAAATTACAAGCCTGGCTGACTTTCAAGAAGATTCAAGACCTAGGGCCGCCTCCCCCCTCAGCCGGCTACCTCCTAGGCCGGCTTTGGGGGCGGCCCGCCCTTTGCCCTCACGAAGGAAGCTGTGGAAGGCCGACTACGAGAAGCCGGCTACAGCAGGGCCGGCTACGAGAAGCCGGCTCCCATAAAGCAGTCAAAGCCATACCCGCAATGTACATGTCCACCCTGCGATGATGAAGCGGGGCGTGGCTACAGTGGAGCCTGCCACCCCCAAGACCCGGAGCACGCCTGGTACAGTGCGCCGTACGGGTGGCCACGACCCGTCCGGCGCGGCACTGTTGCCACGGCGGCTCCGACGCCCTCCACGATGGGCCGCCAGCATGGCCCCCGAGGCGGTGGGCCCCTTCGGGCAGAGAGATACCGAAGGCGGCCGCACCTCCTCTCAAGCCGGCAAGATAGAGGGTCGGCTTCCCATAGCCGGCCTGCCACTTTCCTCGAAGGAGACGCCCATTAAGGAGACAAGATACGGCGGGGCTACAGTAATCGCCCGCCAAGGCGGCGTTACTGTAGCCACGCTTACCCTGACCAAGCATGCGTCAACAGCACGGAGCAACAGTAACCAGCCACCGACCAGGCCCTGGCCTATGGGGCCTGCCTGTCGACCAAGGAGCCGGCAGCCGGCGGGACCCACCAGCCGGCGGGCCCTAGTAGCCGGTGCAGAAGCCGGCAAGCATAGTCACAGACAGCTGGGCCCCGCGCTCGGCTGGATTACCATTGTACCCCCGGGGGGTAGGCCTATATAAACCCCCCGGTGCACCCATGCAAAGGGCTGGATTCTCAAGTTAGGCCTAGACACCACACAAGGAGAGGAAGCAAGCTAGCTGAGCCCTTCTTCCTCCTTCCACCCAAAACAGCTCAAGGAGCATTGTAGCTACTTGTTCATTTAGTAACCATGCGGAGACCCCGCAGAGCAGCAGTAGGGGTGTTATCTCCTCGGAGAGCCCTAAAGCTGGGTAAGATTCGCCGGCGTGCATGTCTACGCCTGATCCCGTTTCCAGGCACCGGCGATGTTTTATTGGCTCCCACAATGATAAGCCACCCGTTGGCATAAGTCACTCCTACCACCCGACACTAGCCCTGATGATTCAAGAACGACCTGATTTCAAGACACTCGATCCGTCCGACATACTTGAGAGGCTCAACACACATGAGTTTTAGCTTTCTGAGAAAAGAGATATCTATGGTCCAAACTATGGGCGAACTCGTGCCTTGAAGGCAAAAGCTGTCTCCTCATCTGAAGAAGAATCTGACAGCAGTTCTGATGATCCTGAAGACATTGGAAAGGAACTTGCTATGCTTGTGAAGAAGTTCCAAAAATTCACCAAGAAGAAAGGCTTCAGAAAGTCTTCATGATCAAGCTCAAGGAATGATGAAGCTTCTGCTCATGACTACAAGAAGAAAACATGCCACAAGTGCATGAAAACTGGCCACTTCATCTCTGAGTGTCCGCTGTGGGACAATGAGAACAGAAAGAAGAAGAAGAGCAAGGAATATGACTCTGACGACAAGAAGAAGAAGAAGAAATACTCAAAGTCTTCTTCCAAGTCTTCCTCAAAGTCTTCATCACACAAGAAGAGCTCATCGGGCAAGGCACGTGCGTTTGTTGGCAAGGAAATGGATTCCGAGGAGGAGTCCGCTTCTGAGGAGGCGGAGGTGGAGTCTGAGGAGGAGTCCGATTCTGGCGTTGCAAGTCTGGCTACAGCATACGTTGCCAAGTCCATCTTCAATACTGAAGACAATGACTTCACCACTGACACCGATGCAAACGACAAGGACTACTCTGCTCCTACCTACTGCTTCATGGCACGCGGTGCCAAGGATGTCTTCAGACGCTTCGCCAATCGAGCAATGAACAACTATGGCGCCAAGATAAAGCACATCAGAAGTGACAATGGCACTGAATTCAAGAACACTGGCCTTGATACATATCTTGATACCTTGGGCATCACACATGAATTCTCAGCCCTGTACACGCCACAGCAGAATGGCGTCGTCGAACGCAAGAACAGAACACTCATTGAGATGGCCAGAACGATGCTAGATGAATACAAGGCTCCAAGAAAATTCTGGCCTGAAGCCATTGATACTGCATGCCATACAATCAATCGTGTTCATCTTCACAAGCATCTGAACAAGACATCTTATGAGCTCCTTACTAGCAAGAAGCCAAATGTCAGTTACTTCAGAGTATTTGGCGCCAGATGCTGGATCAAGGACCCACATCACACCTCAAAGTTTGCACCAAAAGCACATGAGGGTTTTATGCTTGGATATGGAAAGGATCCGCACTCCTACAGAGTCTTCAATCTCTTTCATTATAAAGTGGTTGAAACAGTGGATGTGCGGTTCGATGAGACCAACGGTTCACAAAGAGAGCACCTGCCAAATGTGCTAGATGAAGTTCCATCCAGTGAATCAATTAAGCTAATGGGAACTGGAGAAATTATACCTTCTGAAGCTCATCCTGAAGAAGAACTTATCATCTCAGCACCTGATCAACCTGAAGACAATGCTCATCCTGAAGACATTCCCTCTAACAATGATAATGATCAGCAAGAGCAAAATCTTCGCCCTGTACATCCTCGTGTTGCCAATGAAGTGCAGATTGAAAGAATAATTGATAGCATCTATGCACCCGGTCCACTCACTCGTTCAAGGGCAACTCAGCTAGCAAATTTCTGTGGGCACTTCGCATTCGTCTCAATAACAGAACCCAAGAAAGTTGAAGAAGCCTTCATGGAACCTGAATGGATTCAAGCTATGCAAGAAGAGCTTCAACAGTTTGAGCTGAATAATGTATGGGAACTGGTTAAGCGTCCCGATCCTCGGAAGCACAGCATAATAGGCACAAAATGGATATACCACAACAAACAAGATGGGCATGGTCAAGTTGTCAGAAACAAAGCTCGTCTCGTTGCTCAAGGATATACTCAAGTGGAAGGCATTGACTTCGATGAAACATTTGCTCCTGTGGCTAGACTTGAAGCCATACGCATACTGCTGACCTATGCAAATCATCACAACATACTTCTTTATCAAATGGATGTGAAGAGCGCCTTTCTCAATGGCAAGATTGAAGAAGAAGTGTATGTTGCACAACCATCTGGCTTTGAAGATCCAAAACATCCTGACATGGTATACAAGCTCAACAAGGCACTATATGGCCTCAAACAAGCCCCTCGGGCCTGGTATGACACACTCAAATACTTCCTGAAGAGCAAAGGCTTCATACCTGGTTCCCTCGACCCCACTCTCTTCACGAATACATATGATGGTGAACTGTTTGTGTGCCAAATATATGTGGATGACATTATCTTCGGCTGCACCAATCAGAAGTACAGTGAAGAGTTTGGATATATGATGCAAGAGAAATATCAAATGTCTATGATGGGAGAGCTGAAGTTCTTTCTCGGTCTTCAAATACGACAGCAACGCAACGGCATATTCATATCTCAAGAGAAGTATCTCAAAGATTGCCTGAAGAAGTTCGGTATGCAAGACTGCAAAGGCTTCACGACGCCAATGTCAGCCAAGCATCATCTGGGTCCTGACGACAATGGTAAAGAGTTCAATCAAAAGGTATACCGCTCCATGATTGGTTCTTTGCTCTATCTATGTGCATCTAGGCCAGATATTATGCTTAGTGTTTGCATGTGTGCTCGATTTCAAGCGGCACCAAAGGAGTCGCATCACTTAGCTGTGAAGCGAATTCTTCGATATTTGGCTCACACCCCAACTCTAGGATTATGGTATCCAAAGGGCTCAGAATTTGATCTGGTTGGATTCTCGGATGCTGATTATGCTGGTGACAAAGTGGATCGCAAGTCTACATCAGGCACATGTCACTTTCTGTGACGATCACTTGTATGTTGGTCTTCTAAGAAGCAGAATTGTGTATCTCTCTCCACTGCTGAATCTGAATACATTGCTGCTGGATCTTGCTGCGCTCAGCTTCTGTGGATGAAGCAAACACTCAAGGACTATGGCATTCATCTGAAGCAAGTGCCACTCTACTGCGACAACGAAAGCGCCATCAAGATTGCCAACAACCCAGTTCAGCACTCGAAGACAAAGCACATTGAAATTCGTCATCACTTTCTCAGAGATCATGTTGTGAAGGAAGATATTGATATCATACACGTCAACACTGAAGAGCAATTGGCAGATATCTTCACCAAGCCCTTGGATGAGAAGAGATTTTGCAAGTTACGGTGTGAGCTAAATATCCTGGAATCCTCAAATGTCCTGTGATCAGGCACACATCCTAACCCTTATGCATATTGATGACTTAGATGTGCAACACACGAAGTAAAGTATATCTTCAATCAATGAAGACATACATTCTAAGTGTGAATACATTAATGTGGAATTTGACTTCGGAGCGCCACGATAATTGTGCGCCGTGTCTGGGTCTAATACTTCCTATACGGTGGGTAACGCCACCACCAAATGTTCTATTTGAAGTGTTTCACTCATGGCGTTACCTTGCTATGTCTTCACATTTGGTTTGGCTTCAATCTCAACATGTTTTCATGATTATCTTCACTATGTTGATTATATACATATATACTAGTGTTCTGTCCTCTACAGCATTCACTTATAGCTATGTCTTCTTGTTGAATCTTTTGAACTAAGTGAATGTGATCGGACCCTAACCTCTCTGTGCTTTCTATCTCAAACTCTATCTCTCCAAATCATATGCATTCTATTGAAACTGTCAAATGTCTTCTCTGCGTCCTTGTCAGCAGAAGATACAGAGACAGACATTAAGTCCGTTTTCAATGCTCATTCCTCCACATGAAACCCGGAGAAGTAGGAACGACCACCCGACAATCCAGGCGTGCGTGGGACGTGGAACAAACCCCAATATGCTGCATGATGGCCACGTGTTCCTCAGATGCAAATCTCCAGGGGCACCTGTGTAATAACGTAGTGCCGCCCCTGTACCTATAAATACACACTTCACAGTGGTCATTATCTCTTCTTCCACTCTCGCACGAACCCTAGCGCCACCACTAGCCCTCGACGACGCCGGCGACGAAGCGCTTCGCTGCCGCAACCTCTCCGATGCCGTCTTCACGCCGACCACGGACATCGTCCTCTCTGTCGTTGCCGTAGGTGTCCTCCGTCGCCAAGTTAGGGCACGGAAGATCGAACTGCTCGGCCTCCTCTTCCACTCCGTCTAGCAGTTCTTAGTGTGGTAAATAAAACTTCCTTTTTACGGCCCCTTTGATCCTATGGCTTTGTCACTTTCTACCACAAGCAGTTTCTATTCACACAAGTTGGATCTCTTTCATACTGCATGCCTAGTATATTCACTTATGCTTCACAAAGTAGTTAGATTCCTCACTTGTACTGATCTCTGGATTCGTACAAATCTGGAACCAACTCCTTATCTATGAGTGAATGTCTTCGCATGATGAGGTCAATGTCTTCTAAACTGATTTATATTCAAAATCTTCTGAGAATGCATATGACCTCTTCCCCTTCCCTCGCACCTTAATGCTGTCACAGGTACATGTCCGTGGGAGAATCCCTTGGTTCTCATAGTCTGCATTCATTTGCAGAATTCTTACAGCATCATATAAATTCTCCCGAAGCCAGTTCCTGTCTGTCCAGCAAGCGAAAGCCCTTGAAGCCTTTGAACGTATTGAAGCCTTTCAGTTTAAAGTTCATGGCTTCAGAGAAATCAGCAAGGAAGGGTGGCAGAAAGCGTCGTGGAGAAACATCAAGAGATCTGCCAGATGACCTCTCAAAACTGTACAAGACAGATCCTGAAGAGGATTACAATCAGCGCAAAACACGAATCCAATGGATTCGACACTATTGGGCAGAACAGTGGTTCAAGTACAGATTTGTGACAAAGGAATATGCTGAAAAGAATGCCATCAAGCGACCATGGGGAGACATCCTCTACAAAAATCTTCAACCCAGGACCAGAGATGAAGCCCTTGAACAAGGCTTCTATCCCTGCATGGTCCGTGGACCACGGCCTGCGGATGCTGACCCATCGTCACTGCTATGGTGTCGTGACGACATTCTGTTCAAGCGCAACTTTCAGTTTTCCCAGAACTCAGCGAAGCAGAACAAGAAGATATTGGGACTAGACTTCAACCCTGGTCCTTCTGCTCCAAGGGTTGATGGCACACGGGATGCAGAACCCAATGTCGTCGGTCCTTTCTACTACCTTGAAGGTCTCATCACCCATATCTTGGTTCAAGGGATAGCCGTGAATGAGCCTGCAGATGACGCTGAATCAGATGAAGCGCCTGCGGCGCCAAAGCCAAAGAAGTTGAAGAAGCCTAAAGCTTCAAAGCCTGCCCCATCACCAAAAATCTCACAGGCGAAGCCACTGGCAACTGCACCTCCTGAAGACAGTGTGCAGTCTGAAGATTTGTCACGCATCTCCAAGCCCCAGAAGGTCAAGATGCCTCTGCCACACACCGGCCAAGAGCTAACTGCTGCTTCCATTCTGCGCAATGATGCCATTGATCTATCAAGTGATGAAGATCTTGTAGATGACGCTCTTGAGCAACTCATCAAGAGCAAAGAAGAAGTAGAAATTTTCAATGATCTGCCGCTCTTTGATGTAACAATCATCCACAACTTCATTGATGAGTGGTTTGACACGCCAAACATCAGCTTCGAAGATCTCCAACTACCCATTGGCCTTAGTGTCGCCTTCCATGGCGCCATTGCTTCAGAGTTAGCCATCGCCCAGTGCATTGTTGAACTGAAGCAGAAGATTGACTTTGAGAAATCTCAGTTCAAGAAGCATACGGCCAAGCTTAGCGTGCAAGACGTGAAGAACTTCAAGATTATGCTGCACGAGCTCAAGGAAGCCTTTCTAAAGAAACGTGCAGAAGCTCAGGGTTCTCGTGAGCGCATGAAGGTCCTGGCTAATAGGTGTGTGCAAGCCTACAATGAGGCTGAGAAGCGCAAGGCCCTTGGGCGTCCTGGCATCGACCCCAGGATGGCTGCCAAGAAGAAGAAGAAGCCCGATATGGCTGAACCCGAAGCACCAAGGCAGGAAGCAGATCCCCTTGTCTTCCCAACTAGCATGACTGGCCCGAAGCCAAAGGCCAGGTCAACCGCTTCAAAACTGAAGAAGACCAGGACTGCTGAGGCTGAAGCAAGGAAGAGAAAACATCCTGAAGCCTCTGCTACTGCCCCCGCCAAGAAGAAAAGGAAGACCAAGAAGGAACGGGCTGCTCCCACAGAGCCCTTGATTGTTGAACCCATTTCCATGGTTCACCCCGACGCTGATCCACAAGAACGTCAACTGACTGTCCATGAGCCTGCTTTCACAGAGGCTCATGAAGCTGAAGACATTGGTTACCATGACCATGTTGAAGATGATGCAGCCCTTCCTCAGCTAGAGCACCAATAGGTATCATTGCCTGTGCTAACGCACAGCGAACTCATCAGCATTGGTCATCGACGGACGCCAATTACACAGGATGCTTCATGGGCAGATCGCCCACAAGAGGAAGAAGACTTTGAGGCCCAGCCAACACCAACTCCATAGGCGTCACCCGCGTTGCGCAGGCTTCGCAAAGGTCCACGGCCTCAAGTCTCTGTGTCTGAAGATAAAACTGCTGAAGACAATCCGGATGCATCAGCCGCTGAAGAAGAAGTCCCACAAGTTGCCACTCCCCTGTCCCACCAAGAAGCGGTTCTCGAGGAGAACATGATCGTGACCGACCCTCCTGCTCGTCAAGTGGAGGTTGAAAATCTTGAGGCTGCCACCACCAACACCACTGAAGCCACTGACGCTGTCATGGCTGAAGCTAATGTGGAGCCCTCACCAACAAAAGCACCAGAAGTCAGCGAAGCCACTGATCCTGCTGCTTCTGTTCCTGCGTCTGCTGCCGGTCCCCAGTTCGACTATCATGTTGAGCACAGGCCTCAGGTACAGAAGCCAATCCCAAGATTGCCCAGGTTCCCAGGTCCTGCATCAGCACCTAGCTCCTTCAATATCAATGGCTTCAGAGCAGACAACACATTCTTCAATAGCTCCAGGAACCCCTACTCAAGGGAAAGAATATCATCTGATCGGTTTTGGAGCTATCCGCAACGAAGCTATTACTCATGCGTTCTTTACAACCAAGGTCGCATCTTCCCACACAAGCGCCTTGACATTGAAGCAATAGCTGGTCTGCCCTGTCTGGAAGAAGCTCTGGATTGCTTCAAAGATGCTGGACTGCTGCCGTTCGTCACTGACCAAGAGCATTGGAATGAAGAGTTGCTGCTCCAATTCTATGCCACACTTCACATCCGCGGGTATAACAGAGATCCGAAGACTTGGGTCCTGGAGTGGATGACAGGAAACGTTCATCACGAAGCCAAAGCCTTTGACATCATTGAGCTCACTTGTTTGCCCACTCCTGGCGATCTCTACGAGCATGGCTGTCAGCTTCATAGTGAAGCTGTTGAGAGCACTTTCAGAAGACTGAACCTAATATGAGTCAGATGCTCAGTATGATGAAGCCATTGCCCCAAGATGCTGCTTATCCCACGGAGTTCTTTGTTGAAGACCTTGAGTATCAGCCAAGGACCATTTATCACATCATAAGGCGAACTCTCTGGCCAATCAAAGGACATTCTCCCCATGCCAAGCTGGAAGGTGCAATGAAGACTTTGGTCTTCTATATTCTTCATGGAAAATGCTTCAATACACAGGATTTCTTCATTCGCCAACTTGCTGCATCTGGCTCTGATCTGTTTGGTTTGAAGTTCTACGCCGCTTGGGTGATGCGGCTGATCAAACTTCACTCCGCTATCTCATATCATCCATCTGCCCGCAATCATCGGATCTTTTTGCCTGATGTGGATATGTCTATTGAAGCCATCTATCCTGAGCCTGCCAAGGAACCTCTAAGTCTTTAGAATGCAGAGCATCAAAGTTTTTCTTAGAACGTTGAAGCAGTAAATCGTGTGTATCCTTTGGCTGGCACTACACGTGCACCGCATCCTGCTCTCACTGAAGCCACTGATAGCACCATTGCACAATGACCCAAGAAGCACACTCGTGTTCTCAATGACCGAGAGCTTCTGGTGGTTCTTCATCAGAAACAGGATAGGCATCATGACTGGCTGAAGCGTCAAATGCAAAGCCTCTTGGTGGATGTTAATCGCATTTGCAATCTTGCCACCAAGAATGCCTTTGTTGCTCATGAAACCTCTCGACGCACATGGAAAGGGTTGACGCTGCTGTGTTCTAAAGATGATCTTCAAGAGGATGGCTTCTCTGAGCGATTCAAGTTTGACTCCACACCTCCTCGAAGGGCAGTGCTGCGACGAACTCCATCCCTTGAAGACTATGAGTTCTCTTCCTCTGCTGCAACTGTGAATGCCAGAGTGATCGAGGATGAAGACGATGCTACTTCATCGCCACCTCCTTCTTCTTCACCGCCGAACACCACTGACGACCCTGCTGCTTCACCTACTCTTCATGGGAACGAGTAGATGCTCTATGTCTTCGAACCTTTTTGGTCCTTACTGACAAAAGGGGGAGAAGCATATGAGTTTGATAGTCTTCAAGCAGGTCCATATGGGCGGGTGCTTTATATTTTGCTTCGTGCTTACAACTCTCATTTTGATACATTTGGTTCCTTGAGTTGTAACACTTAAACTCGATGGTCGTCTGCTACTTATTTGCCACCTTGTGTTGCAATGATAAATTCCGCATGTGCGATGATAAATTCCGCACTTAGATCATTTTGCATATGTCCATTTTCCATTATGCATGTCATTATCTTCACATACTTTCACATGCATAGTGGATTGTCATCATAAGTTGAAGTGGATCTCCACAAGCACAACCTGCCATGTGCATTTACATTCCAAAAGCAAATTACTTATATGCACATCTTCAGGGGGAGCCCTTGCAACTTATGAAGACAATTCCTTATCCTTTACAATTTCACATATTATATTCCCCGTTGAAAACTTCAACTAGTTTGTCATCAATCACCAAAAAGGGGGAGATTGTAAGTGCATCTAGTGCCACCCCTAGTTGGTTTTGGAGTATTGATGACAAACCTAGTTGAGGGACTAATGTGTTTGTGAGAATTGCAGGATAACACAGGTAGAAGTCCCTCATTGATTCGGTTTTCCTACCAGAGATGACCCCTAAAAATGTATGAAGACATTGATGTCAAAGGTGGTATATGAAGATATTCACATTGAAGACTATGACAAGAGAAGACACCGCATGAAGCCTATGGAGCTCGAAGACTTAGATCTTTCGTAGTTCTTTTTCTTCTGTGTTGAGTCATAGGAACCACCGTACTATTAAGTGGGGTCCAAGAGAACCAGTCAGAATGACTGAAGTGATGCTTAAACAAAACCTATGTCTTCCAGTGAAGACTATGAGAGTGAATCTTGTCCAGAGTCGGACAAGTCAGCTTTGCTTGTAGCCCAAGTAAAGTTGCCGTGTGAGTTTGAAATTTGACCGTTGGAACACGTGTCAGTTCCTTAGTGACGCAGGGTCATTTCGGACAAATCAGGTCGGGTTGCCTAGTGGCTATAAATAGCTCACCCCCTACAACCATAAACGGTTGGCTGCTCAGATTCAGATTACGGCTTTTGTCGTTTGAGAGCAACCCACCTCGAAGCCTTTGAGAGAGAATTCCTTGCGAGGATAAAGCCCTAACCACCCAGAACCAAAGAGAATTAGGCATCACTTAAGTCTTCTTGTCTGTGTGATCTGAAGACTTATTACACTTGAGGACTGTGCATCCTCCAGCCGGTTAGGCGTCGCGTTCTGAGCATCCAAGAGACATTGTGGATTGCCGGTGAACGAAGTCTGTGAAGGTTTGGGAGTCTACCTTGAAGACTTACCAGAGTGATTGGGCGAGGTCTGTGTGACCTTAGCTCAAGGGGAATACGGTGAGGACTGGGTGTCCTGAGCTGCGTGTTCAGGACTGGGTGTCCGGGACTGTGTGTCCTAAGGTTTAAATACCTAGCCGCCCTAACCAGACGTACAGTTGTCACAGCAACTGGAACTGGTCCAACAAATCATTGTCTTCAACGAGTCACTGGTTTCATCCTTCCCTTCCCTTTACTTACTGTTACTCCTTGTGAAGTCATTGTGTGTTTGCACTATCTTTTGTCTTCACTGAGTGACTGCGTGTTCTGTGTGGTTTCGCAATATCTTCCTACCTGATCTCTACTACATTGCTGCTATTAGTCATTGTGCTCTCACTTCATTAAATACTTGGCTATGGTTTGCCTAGTGTGGTCTACCTTCCGCTGCATGGTAATAGGTTTATTTCTATCGTTTGTCTTCGAAACTTTCACGTTTTGAAGACTTTCATAAAAATCGCCTATTCACCCCCCCCCCCCCTCTAATCGATATAACGCACTTTCAGGTTGGGAAACCTTAACCATCTTTTGATCAACAAGCTAGTCTAGTAGAGGCTCACTTGGGACATGGTATTTGTTTATGCATCCACACATGTATTTATGTTTCCGGTCAATACAATTCTAGCATGAATAATAAACCTTTATCATGATTAAGGAAATATGATAATAACCACTTTATTATTGCCTCTAGGGCATATTTCCAACAAAATATGTGATTGAATACAAGTGGGTCTTCAGAATAAAAAGAAGGTCTGATGGTACCATAGATCGTTACAAGGCCAGGCTTGTTGCAAAAGGGTTCAAGCAGAGGTATGGCATAGATTATGAGGACACTTTCAGTCCTGGTGTTAAAGCTGCCACAATTCGTCATGTTCTATCTACTAGTGTATCCAAGCTGCCACAATTCGTCTTGTTCTATCTGTTGATGTGTCCAGAGGATGTCTTAGACAGCTAGATGCGCAAAATGTGTTCCTTCATGGTGTTCTAGAAGAGGAAGTCTATATGAGGCAACTGTTGGAAATATGCCCTAGAGGCAATAATAAAAGCATTATTATTATATTTCCTTGTTCATGATAATTGTCTTTATTCATGCTATAATTGTGTTATCCGGAAATCGTAATACATGTGTGAATAACAGACACCAACATGTCCCTAGTAAGCCTCTAGTTGACTAGCCCGTTGATCAACAGATAGTCATGGTTTCCTGACTATGGACATTGGATGTCATTGATAACGAGATCACATCATTAGGAGAATGATGTGATGGACAAAGACCCAATCCTAAACATAGCTTGAAGATCGTGTAGTTCGTTTGCTAGAGTTTTGCAATGTCAAGTATCTTTTCCTTAGACCATGAGATCGTGTAACTCCCGGATACCGTAGGAATGCTTTGGGTATACCAAACGTCACAACGTAACTGGGTGACTATAAAGGTAGACTACGGGTATCTCCGAAAGTATCTGTTGGGTTGACACGGATCAAGACTGGGATTTGTCACTCCGTATGACGGAGAGATATCACTGGGCCCACTCGGTAATGCATCATCATAATGAGCTCAAAGTGACCAAGTGTCTGGTCACGGGATCATGCATTACGGTACGAGTAAAGTGACTTGCCGGTAACGAGATTGAACGAGGTATTGGGATACCGACGATCGAATCTCGGGCTAGTAATATATCGATTGACAAAGGGAATTGCATACGGGGTTGATTGAATCCTCGACATCGTGGTTCATCCGATGAAATCATCGTGGAGCATGTGGGAGCCAACATGGGTATCCAGATCCCGCTGTTGGTTATTGACTGGAGAGTCGTCTCGGTCATGTCTGCTTGTCTCCCGAACCCGTAGGGTCTACACACTTAAGGTTCGGTGACGCTAGGGTTGTAAAGATAAGTATATGCAGTAACCCGAATGTTGTTCGGGGTCCCGGATGAGATCCCGGACGTCACGAGGAGTTCCGGAATGGTCCGGAGGTAAAGAATTATATATAGGATGTGCAGTTTCGGCCATCGGGACAAGTTTCGGGGTACCCGGTATTGTACCGGGACCACCGGAAGGGTCCCGGGGGTCCACCGGGTGGGGCCACCTATCCCGGAGGGCTCCTTGGGCTGAAATAGGTGGGAACCCAGCCCATAGTGGGCTGGGGCGCCATCCCCCCCAAGGCCCATGCGCCTAGGGTTGGTGGGGGGGGGAACCCTAAGGGGGGCGCCCCCTTGCTTGGGGGGCAAGCCCCCCACCCCTTGGCCGCCGCCCCCCCTGGTAGATCCCATCTACCAGGGCCGGCGCCCCCCCCCTTTGCACCCCTATATATAGTGGGGGAGAGGAGGGACTTGAGGCCCACGCCTTTGGTGCTTCCCTCTCTCCCTGTTACACCTTTCTCTCTCGTAGTACACGGCGAAGCCCTGCTGTCGTGACGCCCTGCATCCACCATCACGCCGTCGTGCTGCTGGATCTTCGTCAACCTCTCCTTCCCCCTTGCTGGATCAAGAAGGAGGAGACGTCTCCCGTCCCGTACGTGTGTTGAACGCGGAGGTGCCGTCCGTTCGGCGCTGGTCATCGGTGATTTGGATCACGTCGTGTTCGACAACATCAACCTCGTTCTAACGAACGCTTCCGCTCGCGATCTACAAAGGTATGTAGATGCATCTCGTGACTCGTTGCTAGATGAACTCCTAGATGATCTTGGTGAAACGAGTAGGAAAATTTTTGTTTTCTGCAACGTTCCCCAACAGTGGCATCATGAGCTAGGTCTATGCGTAGTTCTTCTTGCGCGAGTAGAACACAATTCGTTGTGGGCGTGGATTTGTCAACCTTCTTGCCGCTACTAGTCTTTTCTTGCTTCAGCGGTATTGTGGGATGAAGCGGCCCGGACCAACCTTACACGTACGCTTACGTGAGACCGGTTCCACCGACTAACATGCACTAGTTGCATAAGGTGGCTGGCGGGTGTCTGTCTCTCCCACTTTAGCTGGAGCGGATTCGATGAATAGGGTCCTTATGAAGGGTAAATAGAAGTTGACAAATCACGTTGTGGCTTTCACGTAGGTAAGAAAACGTTCTTGCTAGAACCCTAATTCAGCCACGTAAAACTTGCAACAACAATTAGAGGACGTCTAACTTGTTTTTGCAGCAAGTGGTTTGTGATATGATATGGCCAAAGTTGTGATGAATGATGAATGATCTATATGTGATGTATGAGATGTTCATGCTATTGTAATAGGAATCACGACTTGCATGTCGATGAGTATGACAACCGGCAGGAGCCATAGGAGTTGTCTTTATTCTTTTATATGACCTGCGTGTCATCAAGAAACGCCATGTAAATTACTTTACTTTATTGCTAAACGCGTTAGCCGTAGTAGTAGAAGTAATAGTTGGCGAGCAACTTCATGGAGGCACAATGATGGAGATCATGGTGTCATGCCGGTGACAGGATGATCATGAAGCCCCAAGATGGAGATCAAAGGAGCTATGTGATAATGGCCATATCATGTCACGTTTATTATTTGATTACATGTGATGTTTATCATGTTTTGCATCTTGTTTACTTAGAACGACGGTAGTAAATAAGATGATCCCTCATAACAATTTCAAGAAGTGTTCTCCCCTAACTGTGCACCGTTGCTAAAGTTCGTCGTTTCGAAGCACCACGTGATGATCGGGTGTGATAGATTCTTACGTTCACATACAACGGGTGTAAGATAGTTTTACACATGCAAAACACTTAGGGTTAACTTGACGAGCCTAGCATGTACAGACATGGCCTCGGAACACAGAAGACCGAAAGGTCGAGCATGAGTCGTATAGAAGATGCGATCAACATGAAGATGTTCACCGACGTTGACTAGTCCGTCTCACGTGATGATCGGACACGGCCTAGTTAACTCGGATCATGTAATACTTAGAGGACTAGAGGGATGTCTAATCTAAGTGGGAGTTCATTATATAATTTGATTAAGATGAACTTTATTATCATGAACATTAGTCTAAAAACATTTTACAATATGTCTTGTAGATCAAATGGCCCACGTAGTCCTCAACTTCAACGCGTTCCTAGAGAAAACCAAGCTGAAAGACGATGGCAGCAACTATACGGACTGGGTCCGGAACCTGAGGATCATCCTCATAGCTGCCAAGAAAGATTACGTCCTACAAGCACCGCTAGGTGAAGCTCCCGTCCCACAGAACCTAGACGTTATGAACGCCTGGCAGACACGTGTTGACGACTACTCCCTCGTTAAGTGCGGCATGCTTTACAGTTTAGAACCGGGGCTCCAAAAGCGTTTTGAGAGACATGGAGCATATGAGATGTTCGAAGAGCTGAAAATGGTTTTCCAAGCTCATGCCCGAATCGAGAGATATGAAGTCTCCGATAAGTTCTTCAGCTGTAAGATGGAGGAAAATAGTTCTGTCAGTGAGCACATACTCACTATGTCTGGATTACATAACCGCTTGTCTCAGCTGGGAGTCAATCTCCCGGACGATGCGGTCATTGACAGAATCCTCCAGTCGCTTCCACCAAGCTACAAGAGCTTTGTGATGAACTTCAACATGCAAGGGATGCAAAAGACCATTCCTGAGGTGTTTGCAATGCTGAAATCAGCAGAGGTAGAAGTCAAGAAGGAACATCAAGTGTTGATGGTCAATAAAACCACTAAGTTCAAGAAGGGCAAGGGTAAGAAAGCATTCAAGAAGGACGGCAAGGAAGTTGCCGCGCCCGGCAAGCAAGCTGCCGGGAAGAAGCCAAAGAATGGACCCAAGCCTGAGACTGAGTGCTTTTATTGCAAGGGAAGCGGACACTGGAAGCGGAACTGCCCCAAATACTTAGCAGACAAGAAGGCCGGCAAAACAAAAGGTATATGTGATATACATGTAATTGATGTGTACCTTACCAGTAATCGTAGTAGCTCTTGGGTATTTGATACCGGTGCAGTTGCTCACATATGTAACTCACAGCAGGAACTACGGAATAGGCGGAGACTGGCGAAGGACGAGGTGACGATGCGCGTCGGGAATGGTTCCAAAGTCGATGTGATCGCCGTCGGCACGCTACCACTTCATTTACCTACGGGATTAGTTTTAAACCTCAATAATTGTTATTTAGTACCAGCTTTGAGCATGAACATTGTATCAGGATCTCGTTTAATTCGAGATGGCTACTCATTTAAATCCGAGAATAATGGTTGTTCTATTTATATGAGAGATATGTTTTATGGTCATGCTCCTGTGGTGAATGGTTTATTCTTAATGAATCTCGAGCGTAATGCTACACATGTTCATAGTGTGAATACCAAAAGATGTAAGGTTAATAACGATAGTCCCACATATTTGTGGCACTGCCGCCTTGGTCACATAGGTGTCAAACGCATGAAGAAGCTCCATAAAGATGGACTTTTAGAGTCTCTTGACTATGAATCATTTGACACGTGCGAACCATGCCTTATGGGTAAAATGACCAAGACTCCGTTCTCAGGAACAATGGAGCGAGCAACCAACTTATTGGAAATCATACATACTGATGTGTGCGGTCCAATGAGCGTTGAGGCACGCGGTGGCTATCGTTATGTTCTCACTCTCACTGATGACTTGAGTAGATATGGGTATATCTACTTAATGAAACACAAGTCTGAAACCTTTGAAAAGTTTAAGGAATTTCAGAGTGAGGTCGAGAATCAACGTGACAGTAAAATCAAGTTTCTACGATCAGATCGTGGAGGAGAATACTTGAGTCACGAATTTGGCACACACTTAAGAAAATGTGGAATAGTTTCACAACTAACGCCGCCTGGAACACCTCAGCGTAACGGTGTGTCCGAACGTCGTAATCGCACTCTATTAGATATGGTGCGGTCTATGATGTCTCTTACCGATTTACCGCTATCTTTTTGGGGCTATGCTTTAGAGACTGCCGCATTCACTTTAAATAGGGCTCCGTCAAAATCCGTTGAGATGACACCGTATGAATTATGGTTTGGGAAGAAACCTAAGCTGTCATTTCTAAAAGTTTGGGGATGCGATGCTTATGTCAAGAAACTTCAACCTGAAAAGCTCGAACCCAAGTCGGAAAAATGCGTCTTCATAGGATACCCTAAAGAAACTATTGGGTATACCTTCTACCTCAGATCCGAAGGCAAGGTCTTTGTTGCCAAGAATGGATCCTTTCTAGAGAAGGAGTTTCTCTCGAAAGAAGTAAGTGGGAGGAAAGTAGAACTAGATGAAGTATTGCCTCTTGTACCGGAAAATGGCGCAACTCATGAAAATGTTCCTGAGGTGCCAGCACCGACTAGAGAGGATGTTAATGATAATGATCAAGATACTTCTGATCTAGCTTCTACTGAAATTTGAAGGTCCACAAGGACACGTTCCGCACCAGAGTGGTACGGCAACCCTGTCTTGGAAATCATGTTGTTAGACAACGGTGAACCTTCGAACTATGAAGAAGCAATGGCGGGCCCGGATTCCGACAAATGGCTAGAAGCCATGAAATCCGAGATAGGATCCATGTATGAAAACGAAGTGTGGACTTTGACTGACTTGCCCGTTGAACGGCGAGCCATAGAAAATAAATGGATCTTTAAGAAGAAGACAGACGCGGATGGTAATGTGACCATCTATAAAGCTCGGCTTGTCGCTAAGGGTTATCGACAAGTTCAAGGGGTTGACTACGATGAGACTTTCTCACCGGTAGCGAAGCTAAAGTCCGTCCGAATCATGTTAGCAATTGCCGCATTTTACGATTATGAAATATGGCAAATGGACGTCAAAACGGCTTTCCTTAATGGTTTCCTTAAGGAAGAATTGTATATGATGCAGCCGGAGGGTTTTGTCGATCCTAAGAATGCTGACAAAGTGTGCAAGCTCCAACGCTCGATTTATGGGCTGGTGCAAGCATCTCGGAGTTGGAACATTCGCTTTGATGAGATGATCAAAGCGTTTGGGTTTACACAGACTTATGGAGAAGCCTGCGTTTACAAGAAAGTGAGTGGGAGCTCTGTAGCATTTCTCATATTATATGTAGATGACATACTTTTGATGGGAAATGATATAGAACTCTTGGACAGCATTAAGGCCTACTTGAATAAGAGTTTTTCAATGAAGGACCTTGGAGAAGCTGCTTATATATTAGGCATCAAAATCTATAGAGATAGATCGAGACACCTCATAGGTCTTTCACAAAGTACATACCTTGATAAGATATTGAAGAAGTTCAATATGGATCAGTCTAAGAAGGGGTTCTTGCCTGTGTTACAAGGTATGAAATTGAGCTCAGCTCAAAGTCCGACCACGGCAGAAGAAATAGAAGAGATGAGTGTCATCCCCTATGCCTCAGCCATAGGTTCTATTATGTATGCCATGCTGTGTACCAGACCTGATGTAAACCTTGCCGTAAGTTTGGTAGGAAGATACCAAAGTAATCCCGGCAAGGAACACTGGACAGCGGTCAAGAATATCCTGAAGTACCTGAAAAGGACTAAGGAGATGTTTCTCGTTTATGGAGGTGACGAAGAGCTCGTCGTAAAGGGTTACGTCGACGCTAGCTTCGACACAGATCTGGATGACTCGAAGTCACAAACCGGATACGTGTATATTTTGAATGGTGGGGCAGTAAGCTGGTGCAGTTGCAAGCAAAGCGTCGTGGCGGGATCTACGTGTGAAGCAGAGTACATGGCAGCCTCGGAGGCAGCACATGAGGCAATTTGGGTGAAGGAGTTCATCACCGACCTCGGAGTCATACCCAATGCGTCGGGGCCGATCAAGCTCTTCTGTGACAACACTGGAGCTATTGCACTTGCCAAGGAGCCCAGGTTTCACAAGAAGACAAGGCACATCAAGCGTCGCTTCAACTCCATTCGTGAAAATGTTCAAGATGGAGACATAGAAATTTGTAAAGTACATACGGACCTGAATGTAGCAGATCCGTTGACTAAACCTCTCCCTAGGGCAAAACATGATCAGCACCAGAATTCCATGGGTGTTCGATTCATCACAATGTAACTAGATTATTGACTCTAGTGCAAGTGGGAGACTGTTGGAAATATGCCCTAGAGGCAATAATAAAAGCATTATTATTATATTTCCTTGTTCATGATAATTGTCTTTATTCATGCTATAATTGTGTTATCCGGAAATCGTAATACATGTGTGAATAACAGACACCAACATGTCCCTAGTAAGCCTCTAGTTGACTAGCCCGTTGATCAACAGATAGTCATGGTTTCCTGACTATGGACATTGGATATCATTGATAACGAGATCACATCATTAGGAGAATGATGTGATGGACAAAGACCCAATCCTAAACATAGCTTGAAGATCGTGTAGTTCGTTTGCTAGAGTTTTGCAATGTCAAGTATCTTTTCCTTAGACCATGAGATCGTGTAACTCCCGGATACCGTAGGAATGCTTTGGGTATACCAAACGTCACAACGTAACTGGGTGACTATAAAGGTAGACTACGGGTATCTCCGAAAGTATCTGTTGGGTTGACACGGATCAAGACTGGGATTTGTCACTCCGTATGACGGAGAGATATCACTGGGCCCACTCGGTAATGCATCATCATAATGAGCTCAAAGTGACCAAGTGTCTGGTCACGGGATCATGCATTACGGTACGAGTAAAGTGACTTGCCGGTAACGAGATTGAACGAGGTATTGGGATACCGACGATCGAATCTCGGGCTAGTAATATATCGATTGACAAAGGGAATTGCATACGGGGTTGATTGAATCCTCGACATCGTGGTTCATCCGATGAAATCATCGTGGAGCATGTGGGAGCCAACATGGGTATCCAGATCCCGCTGTTGGTTATTGACTGGAGAGTCGTCTCGGTCATGTCTGCTTGTCTCCCGAACCCGTAGGGTCTACACACTTAAGGTTCGGTGACGCTAGGGTTGTAAAGATAAGTATATGCAGTAACCCGAATGTTGTTCGGGGTCCCGGATGAGATCCCGGACGTCACGAGGAGTTCCGGAATGGTCCGGAGGTAAAGAATTATATATAGGATGTGCAGTTTCGGCCATCGGGACAAGTTTCGGGGTACCCGGTATTGTACCGGGACCACCGGAAGGGTCCCGGGGGTCCACCGGGTGGGGCCACCTATCCCGGAGGGCTCCTTGGGCTGAAATAGGTGGGAACCCAGCCCATAGTGGGCTGGGGCGCCATCCCCCCCAAGGCCCATGCGCCTAGGGTTGGTGGGGGGGGGGGAACCCTAAGGGGGGCGCCCCCTTGCTTGGGGGGCAAGCCCCCCACCCCTTGGCCGCCGCCCCCCCTGGTAGATCCCATCTACCAGGGCCGGCGCCCCCCCCTTTGCACCCCTATATATAGTGGGGGAGAGGAGGGACTTGAGGCCCACGCCTTTGGTGCTTCCCTCTCTCCCTGTTACACCTTTCTCTCTCGTAGTACACGGCGAAGCCCTGCTGTCGTGACGCCCTGCATCCACCATCACGCCGTCGTGCTGCTGGATCTTCGTCAACCTCTCCTTCCCCCTTGCTGGATCAAGAAGGAGGAGACGTCTCCCGTCCCGTACGTGTGTTGAACGCGGAGGTGCCGTCCGTTCGGCGCTGGTCATCGGTGATTTGGATCACGTCGTGTTCGACAACATCAACCTCGTTCTAACGAACGCTTCCGCTCGCGATCTACAAAGGTATGTAGATGCATCTCGTGACTCGTTGCTAGATGAACTCCTAGATGATCTTGGTGAAACGAGTAGGAAAATTTTTGTTTTCTGCAACGTTCCCCAACAGCAACCTCCTAGGTTTGAGCATAAAAACAAACCATTTCATGTGTGCAGGCTTGACAAATCTCTCTCTAGACTGAAACAAGCTCCAAGGGCATGGTACTCCCGTTTGAGCTCTAAGTTGCAAGCACTAGGTTTTGTTCCCTCTAAATCTGATACATCACTTCTCATTTATAACAAGTCACATACATCCATCTTTGTGCTTATATTTTTTGATGACATCATTTTTACCAGTTCCTCAAATGAAGCAGTAACAACACTTTTGAAAAATTTGAACTTCAAGATTTAGGGGATTTGTATTTTTTTCCTTGGCATTGAAGTTAAGAAAATGAAATAAGGTGGACTTCATATTTCTCAAGAAAAATATTCAACTGGTTTATTGAGTAAGACTGGCCTACAGGGGTGTAAACCATCATCAACACCACTATCTAGTTCAGAAAAACACTCTCTTGTAGAGGGTCAATCCTTGAATCAAGAGGATGGTACAAGGTACAGAAGTCTGGTAGGTGTACTTCAGTATTTGACACTCACCAGGCCTGATATTTTCTTTAAAGTTAATATAGTGTTTCAGTTTCTTTGTGCACCAACTACAACTCATTTGATAGCAGCCAAGCGCATATTCAGATATGTAAAGAGTACACTGAGCGTTGTACTAACTTTTAGCAAGTCATCTTCTACTCTTGTTAGTGCCTTCTCTGACTTTGATTGAGCAGGATGTTTGGATGATAGAAGGTCAACATGTGGCTTTACAATATGTTTTGGACCTAACTTGATCTCCTGGTGTGCAAAGAAACATGCAACAGTTTCTAGATCAAGCACTGAGGTAGAGTATAAAGCACTAGCAAATACAACAACAGAGGTTATCTGGGTCATATCCATGCTTAGGGAACTTAGCATACTTCACATACAAACTCCATGCCTTTGGCATGATAACATTGGTGCTACATATTTATCAGCTAACCCTGTGTTTCATGCAAGGACAAAGCATACTGAAATTGACTATCATTTTGTATGAGAGAGGGTGCTAGTAAAAAATTGGACATATGTTCTATTCCATCTAAAGATCAAGTTGCAGATGGATTTACAAAGGCCCTAGCATCAAGACCATTTGAAGAGTTCAAGAGTAATCTAAACATGTGTAGTTTAGATTAAGGGAGAGTGTTAAACAAGATATTATGGTGCATGTGTTGCAGCCATATTAGAGTTGTTAGGAGATAGGAGAGGTTGTTCAAACCATAATGTATCTCTATCTCTTATCCCCTTGTATTTCTCCCACGGTTGAAGTAGATCATCAATCGAACCTTGTAATCCAAGCATCAATCAATACATAACCTGCGGACCCCTAGTGTTATGGGGGTTAGAGAAGCTTCTTCATAATTTTGACACCTGTATATATTAGTGGATAAAGGCTGAAAAGTTTTACTGTACACATATGATTTTCACTTGAAATGTGAAATAGATGGGTACCACTTTGGCTTGCGGTGTTGTGTCTGATGGAGGCACTGCCAAGTAGTGAGGAAGGCGATTATGAAACCATGAGTGGTCTCGAATTTCACGGATTGTGATTCTCTTCATGGGATCAACAAGAAGCATTCTTGGGATCAAATCCTTTGCAAGATCAGATAAATGACTTGGAAGGATATAGTTACCTCCCTGGAATACCAAACAAGGGGGCGTCAAATCTCCAGACATAAAATGAATGCTAAAGTCCAACTAATCTACAAAGGTATACACTTGCCAGATCCAACTTAATATACATATGTTTTGTCTCACCGTTATCTTTTTGAACAAGTTAGGAGTATATTCATCATCAAATGGAACAGAGCCACAAAGAAGAGCATAAAGTATCACCCCACAGCTCCATACATCAACCTCAGGTCCAGCATACGGTTTACCTGAGATAACCTGCGTAGAAACACTCGCTAAGCTATTAACGCAGCCAATGCGTGTGAAGAAACACGAGGATACAGACGCGAGTAATACAAATAAGTGAATACCTCTGGTGCAGTATAGTTTGTACTCCCGCAGCCTGTCTTCAGAAAATGGCCATCATGCATGACATTACTTGACCCAAAGTCAACAAGTTTCACATTATATTTGGAATCAAGTAACAGGTTTTCTAGCTTTAGATCACGATGAACAACCATGTTTCTGTGGCAGTATTCAACACCAGATATGATCTGTTCAGGAAAAAGTTAATAAAAAATATTGGTACAAAACCTCAATATGCATTCAATGAATCAGAAAGAACCCTTCAAATTACATATTCGCCTTCAGGAGGAAATACCATCTCTGTACGTTTTAAAGCACAATTTGATTTAAGAACTGACACTAAGACAATCAAGGCATGAAGAATAGGATGCCATTTAAACAAGAATTGGTTTAATTACTGATACTAAGAAAATCAAGACATCAAAAGATGAAGACAACAGAGTGATACTAAAACATCCACACATAAAGGAGACATTAACTGGTTGATCAGTTAAATCCAAAAGACAAAGCAATTAGCTTCGAAAGCTTCCAACAATATGTGGTATAGGTCTTGAGCTAAACATATCAGATTTTTCTTTCGGTCGAATTTTTCGGTAACACGACTGGTTACCAGAAATTTCCATGAGCCCCGAGGAAAGTCGATACCGTTCGAAAAAGAAATCATTTGAATTCAAACGTCAAGATGGTGCCAAAAGAGAGTATGTATGGGCTACCATAAAACTGTCCACAACCAGGTGATTAAGGAGGCCTACTTCTCTGCTGGAGGTCGCCAAAAGTCAAGTCCACGTTGTTTGCAAACTTTATTGTGTTTAGTGCATAAAAAATATCAGCGATGGTGCCAATGATGAAGAATCAAATGTGGGCCGTTGGGTATCGGCATGGACGGAAACTAGCTGACCACTGGACTAGCAACAACTTATGTGCACTATGTGTTAAATATAATATATTTATACGCTAGAAATTTTTGAATTCGAAATTTGTTTGGAAATTTTGGGCCAAAAAATTATGAATAATTAGTGATTTTGCGAATGATGCACAATTACTTACGCATCGGAGGAGTAGCCGCCTGATCTACCTTATGGATGGATCGATAAATGTTTAGATTTCTGTGATTATGTTTTACGCGGGAAGCGGTTTTTCCAAACACTCCGAAAAAAATGGCATCGAGAAAAAAAACCTTATCTAAAACTTAGTCAATTAATGCAAACGAAGCAAATTGATTACGATTTGCACGGTAAGCAACGTGAGAAATGTGGAGACTGGACAATGGCCAGCATGTCCATACATTTCACAATCAAAATAAGAAGCTCAGCAAAGTTCATTAATGAACACCTCTTGGTATTCCCAAAGAATGTGTTCCCACATGCCAAGAGCAGAAAAGGCACCTGCTGGAAGATTCGACGAGCCTCATCTTCCTGTAACCGCCCTTTCTCAACAATGTAGTCGAATAGCTCACCATTCTTGCAATATTCCATGACAATAAATATATCCTTAGGTGTGTCAATGACCTCATAAACCCGGATGATATGAGGGTGAATGAAGTCAATGAACAACCTCAATATCTTTATTTCTCTATTTGCTGGAAACGAAGATATGAGAAAACAATAGAAGTAAATCGTTAGCCATTCAGCCTGTGAAGAAATTTCAGCTGCAAATTTACTAACAGCAACAACACAAGGTGAACTTTCTTCTTAAGCAAAGCCGAATGTATCCTAGACTGATGTACTTTATCTCGACTAATTGATTAACTGGGAATCAGGAACAGGCCCACAAGTCTGACCAGCGCTGAAATTAAGCAGATAACTCGAAATGTTGAGCAAGCAAGCTGAATGTATCCTAAACAGGGAGGCGTACCTTTCTCCTCCATTTCTATTGTTTCCATTTGGTGGCGGTTCAGAATCTTTATAGCAACTTTGTGTCCTGTAAGCTTATGCTCTGCAAGCTTCACTTTTCCAAATGAGCCAATACCTAATGATCTGCCCAGATTGTAGTTCTTTAATGCTTCAGAATGTCTACCTCCTCTGGTGTTCCCATCCATTTTCACTATGTCAAAACAAGAGAAACGACATATGTGATTCAGCAAACAGTATTGTCGTTCAGTCAGGAATTGAAATCAGTTTCAAGTATATCGATCTCCCTTCTCCACTGTCTCTGCTCCGATGATTACTGCTGGCCTAATTAAAGCACGAACATCACAGAAAGATGATTTTGAAACACTTGAATCGGTTCCCTCTTCTTAGAGATCGACCGGCCTTGAGTGAAAGGAGCGGGCTGGCCATAAAAGACCACTATGGGACATGAATGGCGAGGGCAAGAGTGGGTCAAAGGTCAACGAGATGGGTGAAGTTCCCTTGCCAATTTGGGGAAAGTTTTCTTAAAAAGGTTCACAATTAATACTACCATGACTAGGCATATATGTGTTGTAAACATGGAAGAGATCTGACATGCAAGAAATGCAGCCATCCAACAACTGAGGAGCGGCTTGGTGCAGGGAGGAAGACAACAATGAGGACTTTCTTTCGCCAGCTCGGTTTTAGAAAAAGAGGTCCCAGGTTCTTTTTTTAAAACAGAGAAAATACCACGGTTTCACAAAAACTGCAGTATTAAAATTATAGTTTTTAGTGGCAGCCAAACACCCTACAGTAAATTAAACTGTGGTAATCTCAAATACTGTAGTATTCTCAAAATACTTTGATAAAACTGAGCTATCAAACGGGGCCTGAGCTGAAAAAACAACCGAGAACCAACTACTAATCGATCAGTGTAATCAAGGGTTTTAACTCCCGGCATGGTCGATTCATGTTGGGCCGGTCGATCAATCAATAATCCCAGAAGATCGCTCTGAAGTGAATGTTGGTCCCGGCGGATCTGCGGCAAGCATCTCCGTTGGAGGGAAGAAATGAACAGGAAGTGTCGCGCCCACCGGAATCCCCACAACCACAGTTCAGAAGCAGAGCAGCACACAAAGAAACTAGTAAATTCCCCACTTGAGCCAAACGCCGGATGGACAAGCAGCACTCCCGGCCTCGATCACTACTAGTAAAAATTAAGAGCACGCGCAAACCACCCCAGCTCTCTACCAAGCCAGGCAAGCAACGACGACGCAGAATCGCTACACTCCGGCGAGAATTGCAGCAAAGATGAGCAGGGCGATTGCCCTGATTACCTGGCCAAATCCCGTGGGCAGCCGCCGGCGAGAATTGCAGCAAAGATGAGCAGGGCGATTTGCCAGTTTAGTTCCTTGTGGGCTTGTGGCTGTCTTCCTTCTCTATCCTCCGTCGTTTCCAGGCCCCCGCCCCTATTTCTTTGCTTCCGTTTCCAGTGCGTCGATCGATTCCTCCGTCCGTCGCCGGTTAATTTGGACGGTATAGGAATAGGATGGACGGCAGAGACGCTTTTCGGTCGCCGGTGACGCGGCGCTGATACGAAATATGCATGCCGTGCGGCCGGCGTTGGCGGTGGGTGGGATTAACTTAACGTAGAACGTCGCTGTGACGTGCACGACGAGGACGCTGGCTATATTGGGTGCATCGTGCATGCATGCGCACGCTGCATTGTTTTCTCCGAATTTGTTTTATTTGTTCTTGTTCATAGTAACACTAGCACTGCCTCTGCACCAGTCACGATCCCGATAGCTGCTTATTGATTATACTTTCCGCGTGACACATCTAGAAAGACTTGGTGTTTTCTCTGGATTTCACGTGTGCGATCGACACAGGCTGTGTAGATGCGCGACAAGGTGTGACGCATGCATGCATGCATGCATGCGCGGCCTCGAGTGAGCGTCTACTCCGCGGCCTCGAGTGAAAGTGCGTTGCGTCAAGATGTACTCCGATTCGAGGGGCGTGAAGGTGAACTGCGCTTTGTGAGAAAGTATACTTCCCTCCGCGGTGTGACAAAGTGTACTGCACGCACGGCGTCAGAAGATGTGACATAATCCCGTTGCAAATTTAGTTAGTTTTCTTTTATCCCATAATGTAAGACTTACTTTTAAAAAAAAGTAAGCAATGGACAGCAAAAAGTCTTACATTATGAGAAAGAGGGAGTATTACTTAGCAAAACAAACGGCCGTGTGCATGTCTACATCTTGACGGAGGATGTCATGGCAAAGGTGATTACTTAGCAAAACGCCTATTACTTGCCATGACATCCTCATCCCATGGTCGAGCTAGCTTCTGTTGGTTGGTTAGCTAGTGATAGGCGCGGCCTTGATCCGGTCATGGGATGAGGATGTCATGACAAAGGTGATCGCAGCACAAGCACGCTCCTTGCCCACATCGAGCATCGTGGGATGGCATGACCGTCAAGTTTGGCATAGGAAGGTTTTACTTTCTGTAAGCACGGGACAAATAAATAGCGAGAAAGAAAAGGAAGCAGCAAGTTGAATGTTGCGCACGCTTGTCTTCTAGCTCAGTTCTCTTTGTAGTCATTATCTTTCTCTTTCGGTAACATCACGTGACATCAGAGACATGGCTTCCGACGGGGATAACTCTGACATGGCGGCGCACTCGCGCACTCCGTCATAGACACGCGCGGTGAGCCGTTTGCGGAGCAGGACGAGCCGAGGCAGGGATATGCAGATGGTCCAGCACACGGTAAAGGAGCACATTGGCTCCACCTCTTACTACCTCATGCTCACACGGACCAACTACACCGAGTGGGTGCCCCTGATGCGTGTCAAGATGCAGCCTCAAGGTATCTGGGATGTTGAGCACTGCGTCGGATCCCAGCATGCAGAGAGGAATGCACTGCCGGCGACGCGCGCGTCATCCCCACGAAGGATAAGGCCAAGGATGCCTAGAATGCCATGCGCACGATGTGCGTCGGCGTCGAGCGTGTCTGGCAGGCCAAGGCATAGAAACTGCACCGGGACTACGAGAATCTGATGTTCAAGGATGGTAAGTGTGTCGAGGATTTTGCTATGTGGCTTTCCGGGATTGTCATTGATCTTGTTAGAATAAATCTCAGGCGCACCTTCATTCTATCGAGGACCAATCAATCACACAAGCATGACACCAAGATTTGTTAACGAGATTCATCATTATGGCTACATCCCCGGGGCCTGACTACGAGCCTTCCTCCCCATGACACCGTCACAATACCGCACACCAGCCACCCAGGCGCCGGCTCCTCCTGCGCGCCTGTGGTATTATGTTGGCATGATGATGAACCTCGTTAACAAATCTTTGTGTCATGCTTGTGTGATTGTTTGATCCTCGGTAGAATGACGGTGCACCTCAGATTTATTCTAAGAGATCTGCAGGTGTTCGGATATGAGATCCATGACCAGGGCGGAGATAGCTTGATGTCAAACATATTTTTGCAAATTCTTTCTAATAGCATGGAATATAAACTCTAAATTATGAACACAAAAATATAATAATACAATATTATTGTCTCTAAAGCATACTTCCAATACGAGTTGGGCCTTAATGATGAAATTGATCGGGCCGTGCGGCAAGACCGCTAGGGATCAATCAACCTAGAGATTTTGGTCTGATTTCGCACTATGAGGTATGAAATCGAAATCACTAATTGAGGAGTACTCCTTCCAAAGATCAACCTCACCCTCCCAGGTTACGACAAGTGGCTCCTGGGTATTTTCTTTTTTTTCGTCGATCTGTTTATTCAAAACGTTTTTACCTCTTAAACCGTACGTTCAAATCTTGAACCGTTTCCATCATTGAATTCCTCGTGTCGAGATCTTAAAAACAAGATCTCATGATGTTAGATTTTGACAAACTTTTTTTGCATAGAAAAAACCGGAAGGAAAAAACCGAATAGGGAGCATGTTCATTTTCTCTTTCCGAAAGAGGCACGATCATGCCTCTCGCGAAAGCAAGACCGTGTCTCTCGCGAAAGCAAGACCGTGCCTCTCGTGGAAGGAAAAAAAAAAGAAAATGCATTCTTCCCGTTTCCGAGAGGCACAACTGTGCCTCGTGCGGAAGTAAAACCGTGCCTCTCGTGGAAGGAAAAAGACACGTTTTTTTTCATTTCCGAGAGACATGGCCTCTCACGAAAACAAAAACGTGCCACTCGCAGAAGGAAAAAAATGCATTTTTTTTCCATTTCTAAGAGGCACGGACTCTCGTGGAAGGAAAAAACATGTGTTTTTTTTTGTTTCCGAGAGGCATGGCCTCTCGCGAAAACAAAATCGTGCCTCTCGCGGAAGGAAAAATAAAAAATAAAATGTGGTATTTCTTTTCCAAACGCACGGCCATGCCTCTCGCGGAAGTAAAATTGTGTCTCTCGTAGAAGGAAAAGGAGCACGTTTTTTTGTTTTCGAGAGGCACGACAGTGCCTCTCACGGAAGCAAAAAAACACATTTTTTTGCGCATTTTTTTGTCCAAAAGCTAAGGAAGACCGGTGGAAAACCAGCCGAAAAAACAAGAAAAAAAACCGTCTAAAAAGCCAAAAACCCGTGTGAAAAAATAAAAAAATCCAAATGAAACACCCAAAGCGCGACACGTGGCGGCAGCTGAGAGCGCGCCAAGTGACACGCTCTCAGCCCACCCCAAGTGATTGTTCGGAGGCTCCCGAAAAAGCGGTCGTCAACTAGTTGCTCTCGCATGAAATACCAATAGCCGAATTGATTTTGGTTGCTATGTGGTTCATTTGGTGGCAAAGACGCCAATCTACCAAAGGAGAGTCAATCCCGTCAGCAGAACAATCAGCCTGATCAATATATTTTGCAAATTCTTTCTAATATATATATATATATGCTCATATATCCATGTACATCAACTATGGTGGTCGTTTTACACGTACAGGGCACAAAAAATCAAACCGTGAAGCATTCCAGCGTTGGGCTTCTTCTCCTGGGCCAGTATGTTGCTCCTTCAACTGGGCCAATATGTTACTTTGGGCCTGTCATCTGCTACTGCCCTACCTTGAGATTTGCCAGTTTCTCAAAAGAAAAACTTGAGATTTGCCACGACAGTTTTTTTTTTGAGGGGTGAGGCTATGGACATGAGTGTGTGGAAGCTTGCTATCCATGTGCTAGAGCCATCGTGAAATCTTATGGGTTTCACCTCTACTCTACCCCAACTTGTTTGGAACTAAAGGCTTTGTTGTTGTTGTTGGGCTAAACTTTATATTAATCGAAAACCACAGATAGTAGGACACAATTTGGATCATCTGGTTGGCCAAACCAAACATGACAACCCGGGGCCAATGAAAAACAAAAACTAGTTAAACTATGTGCGTCGACATTGACCGCACGGCCTTCAAAAATAAAAGTACAAGTAAAAGTAGATGTTCTAGTTTTTATCTCAGTGATGACTACTCCAATTCTTCCATGATTGCCAAGCTTTATATCTTCCATCACTTGCTTTGCATCAGATGCTATAACAATGTTATGTAGGTGAAGGTCTTGTGCTAATGATAGAGCATCTCGACAAGCTATTACTTCCAGCGCCAAAGGGTCACAGACCCCTTCGATGACAAGATAGGAACTGCCAATTTAATTTCTGGCGTTGTCTCTGCAAACAGCCGAGGCCGAGCTCCCCCTTCCTGGTCGTACAGCCCCATCAACATGATTTTTTGCATGTCCATGGGGGCGCCTTGAGTCGTTGGACTCCAGAACTCGCAGGTGCAGCAACTAGCACACGCATATTTATTTATTTTCCTGCACAATCTCAAGCTCCGAAATGAACCTGCATACAAACGCATGCAATGCCGCAGGTGTTTGGAAGATCCCTTCATGTATAGCCTTCATTGAAATGACCATATGGCCCATAGAGTGACCGTCATCTTCACAAACTACTCGTGTGATAATGTCTCAATAAGAGAGAAGAGCCAAGCGAGGAATAGCTTGCTCTAGCGTCGGAGTCTACAGTGACAGGCCGGCCCATTGCGGCAGACATAAAACAAGAAAAATTACAGACTTACAATGCGCGGGCGAGGGGATTCAATCTCAGGTCTCCACTGTGCTACTATAGGTTTATTGATGAAGTACATGTACTTGGGCGAAATGGCTCGGTTTTCTCCACTGTTTTCCCCCTTTTTTAACCATTTTTCTCCATTTTCTCTCTGCTTTCAATTATAAGGTATACTGATTTTCGAAAAATGAGTTTTCTTGTATATATTTTAACATTTTTTAAAATGATCAACATTTTTTAAATACACGATCAACATTTTTTCTGTAGACATTTAACATTTTTCAAATGCTTGATCAACTTTTTTCAAACACGTGTTCAACATTTCTTTGTAATTTTTCTTCTTTGGGTGTTCTCATTTTTCTTCTTTTTTCATTTTTCTTTTTCTTTGCTTAATTTTATTTCTTTTTTCAGTTTTCATTTTTTTGTTTTTCTTTATTTCTTTTTGTTTTTCAGTCTACATTCGTATATACATGATCAATATTTTTTCAAATACTTGTTCAACATTTTTTGAATACTTGTTTAATATTTTTATATATATGTTTAATGTTTTTTAAATATTTGCTTGATGACCCACAAGTATAGGGGATCTATTGTAGTCCTTTCGATAAGTAAGAGTGTTGAACCCAACGAGGAGCAGAAGGAAATGACAAATGGTTTTCAACAAGGTATTCTCTGCAAGCACTGAAATTATCGATAATAGATAATTTTGTGATAAGATAAATCATAATGGGTAACAAGTAAATAAAGTAACTAAGGTGCAGCAAGGTGGCCCGATCCTTTTTGTAGCAAAGGACAAGACTGGACAAACTCTTATAAAAAGCAAAGCGCTCCTGAGGACACATGGGAATTGTTGTCAAGCTAGTTTTCATCATGCCCATATGATTCACGTTCGTTACTTTGATAATTTGATATGTGGGTGGACTGGTGCTTGGGTACTGCCCTTCCTTGGACAAGCCTCCCACTTATGATTAACCCCTCTCGCAAGCATCCGCAACTACGAAATAAGTATTAAGGTAACCCTAAGCATAGCAGGAAATATATGGATCCAAATCAGCCCCTTACGAAGCAACGCATAAACTAAGGTTTAACCTTCTGTCACTCTAGCAATTCATCATCTACTTATTACTTCCCAATGCCTTCTCCTAAGCTCAAATAATGGTGAAGTGTCATGTAGTCGACGTTCACATAACACCACTAGAGGAGAGATAACATACCACTACTAGAGAAAAGCTTATAGACAGACGCTTACTAGTAGCGCGGGTTTATACCCCTCGCTACTGCTACTTACTAGTAGCGCGGGTTTTTATCCCTCGCTACTGCAAAGTTGATAATAGTAGCGCGGGTTTTTACCCCTCGCTACTACTAAACGGTCTCTACCGTGCCTCCTCGAGACATGCCATAATAATAACGAGGGGTATAAGTCTACGCTACTACTAAGTGAATAGCTATAGCGAAGGTAAGATACCCACGCTACTACTGAGCGTATCCCTCTCTTGCCGCACCACTCCCACCCCGATCCTAAAGAAAAAATTCCACTCCCACTCCCACCCCACCAAACTCTCTCTCTCTCTCCAACCTCACCCCCACCCCTCAGTTGACTCATCTCCCCCACGACCTCCTCGCCGCCGCCAGCATCCACGCCGGCCGGTTCCGGCGAGCTCCGACCGCGCGGAATACGCCCCCAAGCACCCCAAGCTCCACCCCTCCCTCCCCTCCTCCCAGATCCGTGCCTCAAGGCCTGCACCCTTTCCTTGAGGCGGCGAGGGGGAAGGCGGCGGCGGAGAGGCAAAGGGCGAGGAGGAGCAGCATGCGACTCTTCCATCCAACGGCCGCGGAGTCGTTGGTGCGGGCCGTCAGCCTCACTGAGAAGAGGAGCAGCACGGCGGTAAGGACGACGAGGGAGAGGAGGTCATGGCTGAGGACGAGGCGCGTGTACAGGTCCCTCCCGTAGGCGCTGTTGGGGCGGAAGCAGTGGCGGTGCCAGGAACCCAATTATGTGTGGTCAACTTAATGTTGTGTAGTCAAATGTATGCGTTCATAAGATTTTTTGGCATGATTTTTACTTGATATATGTTGTTTTTGCAAAAAGCTGTGTAGTCAATTGACTACCCAGCTCAAGTGTGGCTTCGCCACTGGGCGGAAGGCGTTTCTGATGACGAAGAAAGCGGTGAGATTAATCCTGAGCTGCTCCCTAGTAGCGGTGAGAATCCTGAGCTGTTTAAGAACTTCAGATCTCCAATCATCTCGCTATCCCTCAGTTTAATATATTCTTTTTCAATCAAGGATATGCAATTTTTCTTGAGTTGCTGAAGACATTGGGGTATGCCTCCGGTTAATTAGCCTGAGCATAAGGGAAAATGTTTAGCTTGCGAACTTAACATGCATGCAGTATGCATGTGCCCTCCATGGCAGAAAATGCCATTTTTTGTTACACAAGCATCCATATTGGCTGAGTCGTGGATCATTTAGAACCGTCTAGTTCAGTCCCTGCCTGTTTATGAGCTTCACATGGCCTCCCATGGCAGTTTCTGAAGGCAGGACAAACCATGTGAAAATGAGAACAGATGTACGGGCATGGTTCTGTACAGGTGTTAGGTAAGTGTTTTTGCTGATTGTGTGAAATTTTGCAGGTACTGGTAGCATGCTATATTAATGCTTTGGACGAAATTACATTATTCGTCACCCCTGCTCAGCTCAGAGAGGTACCTCATCCCGTCGTCCCCTGATCTCTAAATCTTAATGCTTTGGACGAAATTACATTATTGAACTTATATGCAGTAAGGCCTAGATTGGCAGAGTAGTTTTTAAAATACCGCAGTATTCGAAAAATTCGGCATCATGCTTAACTAGTGTGGAGCATGCTACGCAGAGGCCTAGTTTGCCATGTTGATAATTGTGAGATACAAACCAAGCTGTCAGTTTGAGAAAAAAGAGGTCTGGACCTCTTTTTCTAGAAGTTAGAAAAAATTTCTATCAGGAATACAAGTGAATATGAAACTACTGTTGTTGGTTTAGCCAAACACCTCATAGTTTTCAAAACTACAGTTTTGTAGAAACCATAGTATTCTGACTGAGCTAAGCTAGCAGTGTATCTTCACCTGTGGGAATCAAGGTGATATGCTCCTTGTCTTTTTTTCACTTTCTAGACTAGATTGAATAACAGGAATTGCCAATCAACTGTAAAAAATAAATTTAATTACCAATCTGCACGCACAAGACATATATCTTTCTCATCATTTTATACAGTAACCATTGATACTCCACGTATACATTTTCTGAGAATTACTTCATATATGTAGGCTGGCAGCGGTGTCACAAATCCCCACGGAGAAAGTAAAGATCTCGAGAGGATTCCGTTTGTTTGCCCTATGTATTGTCTTTCGAAGCATTGTCTTTCGAAGCGCAGGAAAAAACACAAAAAAATGCTAGTTCATTTTACTGCCTTTTGTAGCAAAAGAAAATGAAAAACACAAAAAATGTTTGTTTCTCTGCCTTTTGTAGTAATGGAGAATGAATGTCACAAAAAAAGTTTGTTTTCAGGGTCGAGTAGTCTGTTGGTTTGTTGTTCACTCAGAAATGTTTTTGGTTTTGGAGGGTTCGATGTGTACATTGCGCATCAGCATACACTGCTAGCTGCCCGTGGAGATCAGCACTAATGAATAAACAAATCCTGGTTCTTTCATCTAGGATGCTTATGCCATCCAGAGCAATGAGCATGGAATAGCAGCTCGAGACAGAGGCGTGTTTGATTGGGAACTTATTCCGGTGTGTGCATTATTTGAGGACCCCAAAACTCTTCTTATGTATGAAATATTGTCTCTTAGTACCAGTATGCTATCACAATCTTGACTAAAGCATTTGAATTTAAGCTAGTAGATATTGATCTTTGTGATCGAAGTGTGTCTGTTTAATACCTCTAAACTAGCAATTTCATTCAGAATTATGATACTTCTTAGTGTAGCATTGTAGCTTTATTTTTAAACAATCAGATTACCTTTGGTATGCAGCATCAGCCAAACTATGCTGTATATCTTTAGTAGTAAATGTATCATCTTAAGAGTGTACTGAGGCTATATTAATTCGTAGCTCGAATTTTAGGTTTTCTCCATGGCTAATATAAGTTATGTAAAGCAATGTTTACTTGGAAGTGTAACTGTAGTGCCATTTTCATCTTTTAATGTACAACGACGGTGCTGCTGCACTTGTACTAGTCAGTAGGGAGAAAGCTAAGAACCTTGGCCTTCAAGTTCTTGCAAGGACAAGAGGGTATGCTGATGTTGCTCAGGTAAATCTTACATGCCTCGTCATTAATCATTGTTGGTGAAACAAATGCCATTTGAGAAATCTCAGCCTATTCTTCTTGTTAATGAATACGGTTACCAACATTATCCTTTCCCGTGTCTCAAAACTGTCAACCTGACTCATAGAATGATCTTTTTCTTTAGGATTCATGGTTATTTTTTTTCTTGTTATTATGCATTACTATGAGTTCATTGTATTAAGATTCCTTACAACTTCAGGCACCTGAGCTATTTACAGAAGGAGGGGACCCGGCGTCCTTCACGGCTCGCGGCAGTGTCTTCCTTTGATTCGTTCGTGCAACAAGGAGGGGACCCGCCCTTCTTCACGTCCCGTGCAACAAGTAAGGACCAGCCTCTGGCTGTTACTATTGATTTGTGTGCATCTTCTAAAAAGTAAGTAAATACCCTACTGGATTTGGACGCTGACGAGCACTAACAATTTTTTACTTTCCCGACGTGGCCGTAGGGGTGATCGACGCGGAGTACCGCTGCCCGGTGGGCGTCGTGTTCTTCAACCACTTGGAGGTGGACTTTGCCATGAAGCCCGGCAACTGTGTTGCACAGATGATCATCCAGGTGATCGCGACGCCGGAGGTCACCGAGGTGGAGGAGCAGTGGTATGTTTAGGCTGCTGGCGGAACACTAGGAAAGGTACCCACCTTTGGTTGTGTGCGTTTACTGTTAAATGAAATCTCATAATCTCTTTCAGTTGAGATGTTCAATGTTACATCCATGAACGTGCAAGTGTTAAAATGGTCCTGTGACCTTAATTTATTTTGCACTGGACATGTCTCTGATCTTCATCCATGAATATTGCATCTAATTTTTATTTATTTTAATTCCTAATTTTTAGTAGTAGTGTGTGTGTGTGTGTGGGGGGGGGGGGGGGGGGGATGTGCGCCACTAGTATTTATGATACTAGTAGCGTGTGGTATAATAGATGCGCTACTACTACTTTGTTATTAGTAGCGCGAGTTCCAAATAGTAGTAGCGTGGGTGGCATCCGCGCTACTACTAACTTTTAGCTGTAGCGCGATACTAGTAGCGCGGGTACCCGCACTACTAGTGGCCAACTAGTAGCCTTTTCCCTATTAGTGTACATCTCATCAAAATATCGAACGAATATCAAATTCACATGATTACTTATAACAAGACTTCTCCCATGTCCTCAGAACAAACGTAACTACTCATAAAGCATATTCATAATCATAATCAGAGGAGTATTAATTATCATTGAGGATCTAAAAATATAATCTTCCACTAGATAAACCAACTAGCATCAACTATAAGGAGTAATCAACACTACTAGAAACCCACAGATACCAATCTGAGGTTTTGGGACCAAGATCGAATGCAAGAGATGAATTAGGGTTTCAGAGAAAATGGTGCTGGTGAAGATGTTGATGGAGATTGACCCCCTCTCGGTGAGAGGATCGCTGGTGATGACGATGGCGACGATTTCCCCCTCTCGGAGGGATGTTTCCTTGGCAGAACAGCTTCGCCGGAGCCCTAGATTAGTTCTACCCAGGTTTCACCTCGAGACGGCGGCGCTTCGTCCCGAAAGCTCCTTCTTGATTGTTTTTTCCATGTCAAAACACACCATATAGCCAAAGATGGGCACCGGAGGCCAGCTAGGGGCCCAGAAGGTCGAGGGCGCGCCCTCCACCCTTGTGGCTGGCTGGTGGCCCCCCTCTGGTCCTTTCTTCGCCCAATATTTTTTATACATTCCAAAAATAAGCTCCGTAAAGTTTCAAGACTTTTGGAGTTGTGCAGAATAGGTCTCTAATATTTGCTCCTTTTCTAGTCCAGAATTCCAGCTGCCGGCATTCTCCCTCTTCATGTAAACCTTATAAAATAAGAGAGAATAGGCATAAGTATTGTGATATAATGTGTAATAACAGCCATAATGTAATAAATATCAATATAAAAGCATGATGCAAAATGGACGTATCAACTCGCCCAAGCTTAGACCTCGCTTGTCCTCAAGTGAAAGCCGAAATCGATGAATATGTCCACATGTTTAGAGATATAGGTGTCGATAAAAATAAAATATGGACATGAGGGCATCATGTTCATCTTTAGAACAGCAACATATATTGTCATGTAATTTCTTATGCCAAAGTAACATTTCATTCACAAGATAGAGTATGAATCAGAAACTTCATTGAAAACTAACAAACTATGATCTCAGTCATTAAAGCAATTGCAATTTATCATAACATCATAAAGAGTCAATTAAAGAGCTTTTCGGCAAGTCCACGTACTCAACTATGATATAATCTTTCACAATTGCTAACACTCACGCGATACTTATGGGTACAAAGTTTCAGTCGGACACAGGGAAAGATAGGGGCTTATAGTTTCGCCTCCCAACCTTTTACCTCAAGGGGAATGTTAACAATAATACTTTATGAAAACCTATATCTGAGTGGATATATATATATATATATATATATATATATATATATATATATATATATATATATATATATATATATATATATATCCGGATCTCTCCAACCATAGAGCTTGCCAAAGGAAAAAGTATAAAAAGGGAAAGGTGATGATCACCTTGACTCTCGTGTAAGGGTAGGAGATAAAGGTAAAAGATAGGCCCTTCGCAGAGGGAAGCAGAGGTTGTCATGCGCTTTTATGGTTAGATGTACAAAATCTTAGTGCAATAGAACGTCACTTTATATTGCCACTTATGATAATGACCTTTATTATGTAGTCTGTCGCTTTTATTTCTTCCATATCACAAGTTTGTATAAAGCTTATTTTCTTCACACTAATAGATCATACATATTTAGAAAGCAATTTGTATTGCTTGCACCGATGGCAACTTACTTGGGGGATCTTACTCAATCCATAGGTAAGTATGGTGGACTCTCATGGCAAAACTGCGTTTAGGTATGTTTGGAAGCACAAGTAGTATCTCTACTTTGTGCAACGAATTTGGCTAGCATGAGAGGGAAAGGCATGCTCAACATGTTGGATAATCCAAAACAATATAACTTCTATTCGGATATAAGCAAACATAACCCATTATGTTGTCTTCCTTGTCCAACATCAACTTATTAGCATGTCATATTTTAATGAGTGCTCACAATTATAAAAGATGTCCAAGATAGTATATTTATATGTGAAACCTTTCTTTCTTTATTACTTCCTATTAATTACAACTATGACCAAAACTATGCTTGTCAACTCTCAACAACTTTTATTCAACATACTCTTTATATGTGAAGTCATTACTCTCCATAAGATCGATATATGATCTTTTTATTTCTTTTTATTCTTTCTTTTATTTAACTCCCTCAAGATAATAGCAAGAAAGCAAAGCCCTTAACTCAAAACTACTCTTTATTATATATCTCAAGGACTCGATTACATAGATGGAACATAAAGCAAAACTCAAGGCTAAATCAAACTAAAATTTTATTCTACTAGATCAATATATAACCAAAAGGATCGAACTAGGAAAAACAATAAAGATAAAGATGTGATGGTGATACGATACCGGGGCACTCCCCCAAGCTTGGCAGTTGCCAAGAGGAGTGCCCATACCCGTGTATTTAGAACTCTTTCTTCGGGGGCGGTGATGTGATATTCTCTTCCTCAAGCTTATTAATTTGCTACTTAAGATCCATTACTTCCTTGCGAAGTTTACCCGTGACGGCTAAAGCTCCATCCACCCATGGATGTTTCCTTGTTGCGGGAGAAAAAGCAACACTCTTTTTCATATTTTCATAAGAGAGAAATCTAGCATTGGGAGGAATAACCGAATTTGGTATTGCTGAGCTCTGAAGTTCTTCCAGCATGAATCTGGTTTGAAGGCGAGAGGTGACTTATTGATCCTCCTCCATGGCATCCACTCTTTCAAGTCAGCCTCCATCTCTTCCTCTGTTGCTGCCCCAAAGTGGTTAGCATCATTGTATGCTCTTGGGCCTGGTGCCGGGTGAGATACCCAACTCTCCCCGACCGACTCTTGCGAAGACATCTTACTCCAAATCTGCTGTAGAAACAACTCAAAATGAAAACAGGGGATTTTGCCATGGAACTGTGGTCAAAACCTTCAGGAGATTATATAATGAATTTTTACCAACCAAAAGAAGTATCGTGCAAAAAAAAACGGAGTCCAGAGGGCACACAAGGTGGCCACAAGGACGGGGGGTGCGCCCTCCACCCTTGTGGTGGCCTCGTGTCTGTTTCGAACTACTTTTAATTTTCCAAAAAAAATTAATATTCCAAAATGGAGAAAATTTATCATTGGAAACGTTTTGGAGTTGGTTTACTTATGGTACCACATACTGTTGGGGAACGTAGTAATTTCAAAAAATTTCCTACGCACACGCAAGATCATGGTGATGCATAGCAACGAGAGGGGAGAGTGTTGTCTACGTACCCACGCAGACCGACTGCGGAAGCGTTGATGCAACATAGAGGAAGTAGTCGTACGTCTTCCCGATCCGGCCGATCCAAGCACCGTTACTTCGGCACCTCCGAGTTCTTAGCACACGTACAGCTCGATGACGATCCCCGGGCTCCGATCCAGCAAAGCATCGGGGAAGAGTTTCGTCAGCACGACGGCGTGGTGATGATCTTGATGTTCTACCGTCGCAGGGCTTCGCCTAAGCACCGCTACAATATGATCGAGGTGGAATATGGTGGCAGGGGGCACCGCACACGGCTAAGGAACGATCTCAAGGATCAACTTGTGTGTCTAGAGGTGCCCCCCTGCCCCCGTATATAAAGGAGCCAAGGGGGAGGGGCGGCCGGCCAGGAGGAGGGCGCAGGAGGAGTCCTGCTCCTACCGGGAGAAGGACTCCCCCCCCCCAATCCTAGTTGGAATAGGATTCCCTGAGGGGGAAGAGAGAGAGGGGGGGCGGCCACCTCTCCTTGTCCTAATAGGACTAGGGGATGGGGGAGGCGCGCGGCCCACCTTGGGCTGCCCCTTTCTCCTTTCCACTAAAGCCCACTAAGGCCCATATGGCTCCCGGGGGGTTCCGGTAACCTCCCGGTACTCCGGTAAAATCCCGATTTCACCCGGAACACTTCCGATATCCAAACATAGGCTTCCAATATATCAATCTTTGTGTCTCGACCATTTCGAGACTCCTCGTCATGTCCGTGATCACATCCGGGACTCTGAACTAACTTCGGTACATCAAAAATGCATAAACTCATAATAACTGTCATCGTAACGTTAAGTGTGCGGACCCTACGGTTCGAGAATAATGCAGACATGACTGAGACACATCTCCGGTCAATAACCAATAGCGGGACCTGGATGCCCATATTGGCTCCTACATATTCTACGAAGATCTTTATCGGTCAGACCGCATAACAACATACGTTGTTCCCTTTGTCATCGGTATGTTACTTGCCCGAGATTCGATCGTCGATATCCAATACCTAGTTCAATCTCATTACCGGCAAGTCTCTTTACTCGTTCCGTAATACATCATCTCGCAACTAACTCATTGGCTGCAATGCTTGCAAGGCTTATGTGATGTGCATTACCGAGAGGGCCCAGAGATACCTCTCCGACAATCGGAGTGACAAATCCTAATCTCGAAATACGCTAACCCAACATCTACCATTGGAGACACCTGTAGAGCTCCTTTATAATCACCCAGTTACGTTGTGACGTTTGGTAGCACACAAAGTGTTCCTCCGGCAAACGGGAGTTGCATAATCTCATAGTCATAGGAACATGTATAAGTCATGAAGAAAGCAATAGCAACATACTAAACGATCGGGTGCTAAGCTAATGGAATGGGTCATGTCAATCAGATCATTCAACTAATGATGTGACCTCGTTAATCAAATAACAACTCTTTGTTCATGGTTAGGAAACATAACCATCTTTGATTAACGAGCTAGTTAAGTAGAGGCATAGTAGTGACACTCTGTTTGTCTATGTATTCACACATGTATTATGTTTCCGGTTAATACAATTCTAGCATGAATAATAAACATTTATCATGATATAAGGAAATAAATAATAACTTTATTATTGCCTCTAGGGTATATTTCCTTCAGTCTCCCACTTGCACTAGAGTCAGTAATCTAGTTCACATCACCATGTGATTTAACAGCAATAGTTCACATCATCATGTGATTAACACCCATAGTTCACATCATCATGTGACCAACACTCAAAGGGTTTACTAGAGTCAGTAATCTAGTTCACATCTCTATGTGATTAACACCCAAAGAGTACTAAGGTGTGATCATGTTTTGTTTGTGAGATAATTTTAGTCAATGGGTCTGTCATATTCAGATCCGTAAGTATTTTGCAAATATCTATATCAACAATGCTCTGCACGGAGCTACTCTAGCTAATTGCTCCCACTTTCAATATGTATCTAGATCGACACTTAGAGTCATCTAGATTAGTGTCAAAACTTGCATCAACGTAACCCTTTACGACGAACCTTTTTGTCACCTCCATAATCGAGAAACATATCCTTATTCCACTAAGGATAATTTTGACCATTGTCCAGTGATCTACTCCTAGATCACTATTGTACTCCCTTGCCAAAATCAGTGTAGGGTATACAATAGATCTGGTACACAGCATGGCATACTTTATAGAACCTATGGCCAAGGCATAGGGAATGACTTTCATTCTCTTTCTATCTTCTGCCGTGGTCGGGCTTTGAGTCTTACTCAATTTCACCCCTTGTATCACTGGCAAGAACTCTTTCTTTGACTGTTCCATTTTGAACTACTTCAAAATCTTGTCAAGGTATGTACTCATTGAAAAAACTTATCAAGCGTCTTGATCTATCTCCATAGATCTTTGATGCTCAATATGTAAGCAGCTTCACCGAGGTCTTTCTTTGAAAAAACTCCTTTCAAACACTCCTTTATGCTTTACAGAATAATTCTACATTATTTCCGATCAACAATATATCATTCACATATACTTTATCAGAAATGTTGTAGTGCTCCCACTCACTTTCTTGTAAATACAGGCTTTACCGCAAGTCTGTATAAAACTGTATGCTTTGAACAAAGCGTATATTCCAACTCCGAGATGCTTGCACCAGTCCATAGATGGATCACTGGAGCTTGAATATTTTGTTAACACCTTTAGGATCGACAAAACCTTCTAGTCGCATCATATACAACTCTTCTTTAATAAATCCATTAAGGAATGCAGTTTTATTTATCCATTTGCCAGATTTCATAAAATGCGGTAATTGCTAACATGATTCGGACAGACTTAAGCATAGATACGAGTGAGAAACTCTCATCGTAGTCAACACCTTGAACTTGTCGAAAACCTTTTGCGACAATTCTAGCTTTGTAGATAGTAACACTACTATCAGCATCTGTCTTCCTCTTGAAGATCCATTTATTCTCAATTGCTTGCCGATCATCAGGCAAGTCAACCAAAGTCCAAACTTTGTTCTCATACATGGATCATTTCTCAGATTTCATGGCCTCAAACCATTTCGCGGAATCTGGGCTCATCATCGCTTCCTCATAGTTCGCAAGTTTGTCATGGTCTAGTAACATGACTTCCAGAACAGGATTCCCGTACCATTCTGGTGCAGATTTCACTCTGGTTTACCTATGAGATTCGGTAGTAACTTGATCTGAAGTTACATGATCATCATCATTAGCTTCCTCACTAATTGGTGTAGGTGTCACAGAAACTGGTTTCTGTGATGTACTACTTTCCAACAAGGGAGCAGGTACAGTTACCTCATCAAGTTCTACTTTCCTCCCACTCACTTCTTTTGAGAGAAACTCCTTCTCTAGAAAGGATCCATTCTTAGCAACGAATGTCTTGCCTTTGGATCTGTGATAGAAGGTGTACCCAACATTTTCTTTTTGGGTATCCTATGAAGACGCACTTCTCCGATTTGGGTTTGAGCTTTATCAGGTTGAAACTTTTTCACATAAGCATTGCAACCTCAAACTTTAAGAAACGACAGCTTAGGTTTCTTGCCAAACCATAGTTCATACGGTGTCGTCTCAACGGATTTAGATGGTGCCCTATTTAACGTGAATGCAGCTGTCTCTAATGCATAACCCCAAAACGATAGTGGTAGATCGGTAAGAGACATCATAGATCGCACCATATCTAATAAAGTACGGTTATGACGTTCGGACACACCATTACATTGTGGTGTTCCAGGTGGCATGAGTAGTGAAACTATTTCACATTGTTTTTAACTGAAGGCCAAACTCGTAACTCAAATACTCTTCTCTACGATCAGATCGTAGAAACTTTATTTTCTTGTTACGATGATTTTTCACTTCACTCTGAAATTCTTTGAACTTTTCAAATGTTTCAGACTTATGTTTCATCAAGTAGATATACTCATATCTGCTCAAATCATCTGTGAAGATCAGAAAATAATGATACCTGTCGCGAGCCTCAATATTGATCGGACCACATACATCAGTATGTATGATTTCCAACAAATCTGTTGCTCACTCCGGAGAACGGAGTCTTAGTCATCTTGCCCATGAGGCATGGTTCGCAAGCATCAAGTGATTCATAATCAAGTGATTCCAAAATCCCATCAGCATGGAGTTTCTTCATGCGCTTTACACCAATATGACCTAAACGGCAGTGCCACAAATAAGTTGCACTATCATTATTAACTTTGCATCTTTTGGTTTCAATATTATGATTATGTGTATCACTACGATCGAGATCCAACGAACTATTTTCATTGGGTGTATGGCCATATAAGGTTTTATTCATGTAAACAGAACAACAATTTATTCTCTTACTTAAATGAATAACCGTATTACAATAAACATGATCAAATCATATTCATGCTCCACGCAAACACCAAATAACACTTATTTAGGTTCAACACTAATCCCAAAATTATAGGGAGTGTGCGATGATGATCATATCAATCTTGGAACCAGTTCCAACACACATCGTCACTTCACCCTTAACTAGTCTCTGTTTATTCTGCAACTCCCGTTTCGAATTACTAATCCTAGCAACTGAATTAGTATCAAATACTTAGGGGTTGCTATAAACACTAGTAAAGTACACGTCAATAAGATGTATATCAAATATACTTATGTTCACTTTGCCATCCTTCTTATCCGCCAATCACTTGGGGTAGTTCCGCTTCTAGTGACCAGTCCCTTTGCAGTAGAAGCACTTAGTCTCAGGCTTAGGACCAGACTTGGGCTTCTTCAGTTGAGCAGCAACTTGCTTGCCGTTCTTCTTGAAGTTCCCCTTCTTCCCTTTGCCCTTTTCTTGAAACTAGTGGTCTTGTTAACCATCAACACTTGATGTTTTTCTTGATTTCTACCTTCGTCGATTTCAGCATCACGAAGAGCTTGGGAATTACTTCCGTTATCCCTTGCATATTATAGTTCAGCACGAAGTTCTACTAACTTGGTGATGGTGACTAGAGAATTCTGTCAATCACTATCTTATCTGGAAGATTAACTTCCACTTGATTCAAGCGATTGTAGTGCCCAGACAATCTGAGCACATGCTCACTAGTTGAGCGATTCTCCTCCATCTTTTAGCTATAGAATTTGTTGGAGACTTCATATCTCTCAACTCGGGTATTTGCTTGAAATATTAACTTCAACTCCTGGAACATCTCATATGGTCCATGACGTTCAAAACGTCTTTGAAGTCCCGATTCTAAGCTGTTAAGCACGGTGCACTAAACTATCAATTAGTCATCATATTGAGCTAGCCAAACGTTCATAACGTCTGCATCTGCTCCTGCAATAAGTCTGTCACCTAGCGGTGCATCAAGGACATAATTCTTCTGTGCAGCAATGAGGATAAAGCTCAGATCACGGATCCAATCCGCATCATTGCTACTAATATCTTTCAACACAATTTTCTCTAGGAACATATCAAAATAAACATAGGGAAGCAACAACGCGAGCTATTGATCTACAACATGATTTGCAAAATACTACCAGGACTAAGTTCATGATAAATTTAAGTTCAATTAATCATATTACTTAAGAACTCCCACTTAGATAGGCATCCCTCTAATCATCTAAGTGATCACGTGATCCAAATCAACTAAACCACAACCGATCATCACGTGAAATGGAGTAGTTTTCAATGGTGAACATCACTATGTTGATCATATCTACTATATGATTCACGCTCGACCTTTCGGTCTCAGTGTTCCGAGGCCATATCTGCATATGCTAGGCTCGTCAAGTTTAACCTGAGTATTCTGCGTGTGCAAAACTGGCTTGCACCCGTTGTAGATGGACGTAGAGCTTATCACACCCGATCATCACGTGGTGTCTGGGCACGACGAACTTTGGCAACGGTGCATACTCAGGGAGAACACTTCTTGATAATTTAGTGAGAGATCATCTTATAATGCTACCATCAATCAAAGCAAGATAAGATGCATAAAAAGATAAACATCACATGCAATCAATATAAGTGATATGATATGGCCATCGTCATCTTGTGCTTGTGATCTCCATCTCCGAAGCACCGTCATGATCACCATCGTCACCGGCGCGACACCTTGATCTCCATCGTAGCATCGTTGTCGTCTCGCCAATCTTATGCTTCCATGACTATCGCTACCGCTTAGTGATAAAGTAAAGCATTACATCGCGATTGCATTGCATACAATAAAGCGACACCCATATGGCTCCTACCAGTTGCCGATAACTCGGTTACAAAACATGATCATCTCATACAATTAAATTCAGCATCATGCCTTGACCATATCACATCACAACATGCCCTGCAAAAACAAGTTAGACGTCCTCTACTTTGTTGTTGCAAGTTTTACGTGGCTGCTACGGGCTTAAGCAAGAACCAATCTCACCTACGCATCAAAACCACAACGATAGTTTGTCAAATAGACTCCGTTTTAACCTTCGCAAGGACCGGGCGTAGCCACACTTGGTTCAACTAAAGTTAGAGAGACAGTTGCCCGCAAGCCACCTATGTGCAAAGCACGTCGGGGGAACCGGTCTCGCGTAAGCGTACGCGTAATGTTGGTCCGGGTCGTCTCGTCCAACAATACCGCCGAACCAAAGTATGACATGCTGGTAGGCAGTATGACTTATATCGCCCACAACTCACTTGTGTTCTACTCGTGCAAATAACATCAAACCATAAAACCAGGCTCTGATGCCACTGTTGGGGAACGTAGTAATTTCAAAAAAATTCCTACGCACACGCAAGATCATGGTGATGCATAGCAACGAGAGGGGAGAGTGTTGTCTACGTACCCACGCAAACCGACTGCAGAAGCGTTGACGCAACATAGAGGAAGTAGTCGTACGTCTTCCCGGTCCGACCGATCCAAGCACCGTTACTCCGGCACCTCCGAGTTCTTAGCCCACATACAGCTCGATGACCATCCCCGGGCTCCGATCCAGCAAAGCGTCGGGGAAGAGTTCCGTCAGCACGACGGCATGGTGATGATCTTGATGTTCTACCGTCGCAGGGCTTCGCCTAAGCACCGCTACAATATGATCGAGGTGGAATATGGTGGCTGGGGGCACCGCACACGGCTAAGGAACGATCTCAAGGATCAACTTGTGTGTCTAGAGGTGCCCCCCTGCCCCCGTATATAAAGGAGCCAAGGGGGAGGGGGCGGCCGGCCAGGAGGAGGGCGCAGGAGGAGTCCTACTCCTACCGGGAGTAGGACTCCCCCCCCAATCGTAGTTGGAATAGGATTCCCCGAGGGGGAAGAGAGAGGGGGGCGGCCACCTCTCCTTGTCCTAATAGGACTAGGGGATGGGGGAGGCGCGCGGCCCACCTTGGGCTGCCCCTTTCTCCTTTCCACTAAAGCCCACTAAGGCCCATATGGCTCCCGGGGGGTTCCGGTAACCTCCCGGTACTCTGGTAAAATCCCAATTTCACCCGGAACACTTCCGATATCCAAACATAGGCTTCCAATATATCAATCTTTGTGTCTCGGCCATTTCGAGACTCCTCCTCATGTCCGTGATCACATCCGGGACTCCGAACTAACTTCGGTACATCAAAAATGCATAAACTCATAATAACTGTCATCGTAACGTTAAGCGTGCGGACCCTACGGTTTGAGAATAATGCAGACATGACTGAGACACATCTCCGGTCAATAACCAATAGCGGGACCTGGATGCCCATATTGGCTCCTACATATTCTACGAAGATCTTTATCAGTCAGACCGCATAACAACATACGTTGTTCCCTTTGTCATCGGTATGTTACTTGCCTGAGATTCGATCGTCGATATCCAATACCTGGTTCAATCTCGTTACCGGCAAGTCTCTTTACTCGTTCCGTAATACATCATCTCGCAACTAACCCATTGGCTGCAATGCTTGCAAGGCTTATGTGGTGTGCATTACCGAGAGGGCCCAGAGATACCTCTCCGACAATCGGAGTGACAAATCCTAATCTCGAAATACGCCAACCCAACATCTACCATTGGAGACACCTGTAGAGCTCCTTTATAATCACCCAGTTACGTTGTGATGTTTGGTAGCACACAAAGTGTTCCTCCGGCAAATGGGAGTTGCATAATCTCATAGTCATAGGAACATGTATAAGTCATGAAGAAAGCAATAGCAACATACTAAACGATCGGGTGCCAAGCTAATGGAATGGGTCATGTCAATCAGATCATTCAACTAATGATGTGACCTCGTTAATCAAATAACAACTCTTTGTTCATGGTTAGGAAACATAACCATCTTTGATTAACGAGCTAGTTAAGTAGAGGCATACTAGTGACACTCTGTTTGTCTATGTATTCACACATGTATTATGTTTCCGGTTAATACAATTCTAGCATGAATAATAAACATTTATCATGATATAAGGAAATAAATAATAACTTTATTATTGCCTCTAGGGCATATTTCCTTCACATACCTATTCCTTTTCGGAGTCTAAAACGTTCTGGAAAGTATCCCTTATGTGATCCTCCGGTGTTCCGGTATCAATTATATTCGTCTCAACATTTATGGGAGTACTTGAGATATAATGCTTGAGTCTTTGACCGTTTACCGCCTTTGGATTTTTGCCTTCGGCATTGTTGGTTGATGTCTACTACACAACCTTCTTCTTGTAGACGTTGTTGGGCCTCCAAGTGCAGAGGTTTGTAGGACAGTAACAAATTTCCCTCAAGTGGATGACCTAAGGTTTATCAATCCGTAGGAGGCGTAGGATGAAGATGGTCTCTCTCAAGCAACCCTGCAACCAAATAACAAATATTCTCTTGTGTCCCCAACACACCCAATACAATGGTAAATTGTATAGGTGCACTAGTTCGGTGAAGAGATGGTGATACAAGTGCAATATGGATAGTAGATAAAGGTATTTGTAATCTGAAATTATAAAAACAGTAAGGTAACTAATGATAAAAGTGAGCATAAACGGTATTGCAATGATAGGAAATAAGGCCTAGGGTTCATACTTTCACTAGTGTAAGTTCCCTCAACAATGATAACATAATTGGATCACATAACCATCCCTCAACATGCAACAAAGAGTCACTCCAAAGTCACTAATAGCGGAGAACGAACGAAGAGATTATGGTAGGGTACGAAACCACCTCAAAGTTATTCTTTCCAATCAATCCGTTGGGCTATTCCTATAAGTGTCACAAACAGCCCTAGAGTTCGTACTAGAATAACACCTTAAGACACAAATCAACCAAAACCCTAATGTCACCTAGATACTCCAATGTCACCTCAAGTATCCGTGGGTATGATTATACGATATGCATCACACAATCTCAGATTCATCTATTCAACCAACACATAGAACCTCAAAGAGTGCCCCAAAGTTCCTACCGGAGAATCACGACAAAAACGTGTGCCAACCCCTATGCATAGGTTCATGGGCGGAACCCGCAAGTTGATCACGAAAACATACATCAAGTGAATCACGTGGTATCCCATTGTCACCACAGATACGCACGACAAGACATACATCAAGTGTTCTCAAATCTTTAAAGACTCAATCCGATAAGATAACTTCGAAGGGAAAACTCAATCCATTACAAGAGAGTAGAGGGGGAGAAGAAACATAAGATCCAACTATAATAGCAAAGCTCGCGATACATCAAGATCGTGCCAAATCAAGAACACGAGAGAGAGAGAGAGAGAGAGAGAGAGAGAGATCAAACACATAGCTACTGGTACATACCCTCAGCCCTGAGGGAGAACTACTCCCTCCTCGTCATGGAGAGCACCGGGATGATGAAGATGGCCACCGGAGAAGGATTGCCCCCTCCGGTAGGGTGCCGGAACGGGTCTAGATTGGTTTTCGGTGGCTACGGAGACTTCTGGCGGTGGAACTCCCGATCTATTGTGCGTTCTGGAAGTTTTAGGGTATGACGATATATATGGGTGCAGGAAGTACGTCGGAGGAGACACGGGGGCCCCACGAGGCAGGGGGGCGCGCCCTAGGGGGGTGGGCGCGCCCCCCACCCTCGTGGGCAGCCCGTGTCTCCCCTGACGTGCACTCCAAGTTCCATGGGTTGCTTTCCTTCCAAAAATAACTTCTCCAGTTGATTTCGTTCCGTTTAGACTTCGTTTGATATTCCTTTTCTTTGAAACACTGAAATAGGCATAAAACAACAAATCTGGGCTAGGCCTCCGGTTAATAGGTTAGTCCCAAAAATAATATAAAAGTGGAAAATAAAGCCCAATATTGCCCAAAACAGTAGATAATATAGCATGGAGCAATCAAAAATTATAGATACGTTGGAGACGTATCAAGCATCCCCAAGCTTAATTCCTGCTCATCCTCGAGTAGGTAAATGATAAAAAGATAATTTGTTATGTGGAATGATAGTTAGCATAATTTCAATGTAATTCTTCTTACTTGTGATATGAATATTCAAATCCATAAGATTCAAGACAAAAGTTCATATTGACATAGAAATAATAATACTTCAAGCATACTAACTAAGCAATCATGTCTTCTCAAAATAACATGGCCAAAGAAAGTTATCCCTACAAAATCATATAGTCTGGCTATGCTCTATCTTCACCACACAAAATATTTAAATCATGCACAACCCCGATGACAAGCCAAGCAATTGTTTCATACTTTTGATGTTCTCAAACTTTTTCAATCTTCACGCAATACATGAGCGTGAGCCATGGACATAGCACTATAGGTGGAATAGAATGTTGGTTGTGGAGAGGACAAAAAGGGAGAAGATAGTCTCACATCGACTAGGCGTATCAACGGGCTATGGAGATGCCCATCAATAGATATCAATATGAGTGAGTAGGGATTGCCATGCAACGGATGCACTAGAGCTATAAGTGTATGAAAGCTCAAAAAGAAACTAAGTGGGTGTGCATCCAACTTGCTTGCTGATGAAGACCTAGGGCATTTTGAGGAAGCCCATTATTGGAATATACAAGCCAAGTTCTATAATGAAAGATTCCCACTAGTATATGAAAGTGACAACATAGGAGACTCTCTATCATGAAGATCATGGTGCTAATTTGAAGCACAAGTGTGGCAAAAGGACAGTAGCATTGTCCCCCCTTTTTTTGGCCTTTCTTTTTTTATTTGGCCTTTATTATTTTTACTTGGCCTTTTTTATGGCCTTTCTCTTTTTTTGGGGGGACGACAATGCTCTATTGAATGATGATCATCACACACTTCTATTTATTTACAACTCAATGATACAACTCGATACTAGAACAAAGTATGACTCTATATGAATGCCTCCGACGGTGTACCGGGATATGCAATGAATCAAGAGTGACAAGTATGAAAGAATCATGAACAGTGGCTTTGCCACAAATACTATGTCAACTACATGATCATGCTAAGCAATATGACAATGATGAATGTGTCATGATGAACGGAATGGTGGAAAGTTGCATGGCAATATATCTCGGAATGGCTATGGAAATGCCATAATAGGTAGGTATGGTGGCTGTTTTGAGGAAGGTATATGGTGGGTGTATGGTACCGGCGAAAGTTGCGCGGTACTAGAGAGGCTAGCAATGGTGGAAGGGTGAGAGTGCGTATAATCCATGGACTCAACATTAGTCATAAAGAACTCACATACTTATTGCAAAAATCTATTAGTTATCGAAACAAAGTACTACGCACATGCTCCTAGGGATATAGATTGGTAGGAAAAGACCATCGCTCGTCCCCGACCGCCACTCATAAGGAAGACAATCAATAAATAAATCATGCTCCGACTTCATCACATAACGGTTCACCATACGTGCATGCTACGGGAATCACAAACTTCAACACAAGTATTTCTCAAATTCATAACCACTCAACTAGCATGACTCTAATATCACCATCCTCATATCTCAAAACAATTATCAAGCATCAAACTTCTCATAGTATTCAACACACTCATAAGAAAGTTTTATTATTCTTGAATACCTAGTATATTAGGATTTTAAGCAAATCACCATGCTATTTAAGACTCTCAGAATGATATAAGTGAAGCATGAGAGTTCATCTATTTCTTCAAAATAAAACTACCACCGTGCTCTTAAAAGATATAAGTGAAGCACTAGAGCAAACGGCAAACTACTCCGAAAGATATAAGTGAAGATCAATGAGTAGTTAAATAATTATTTAGCTATGTGAAGACTCTCTAACATTTAATAATTTCAGATCTTGGTATTTTATTCAAACAGCAAGCAAAACAAAATAAAATGACATCTAAGAATAGCAAACATCATGTGAAGAAGCAAAAACTTAGGATCAACCGAAACTAACCGATAGTTGTTGAAGAAGAAAGGTGGGATGCCAACCGGGGCATCCCCAAGCTTAGACGCTTGAGACTTCTTGAAATATTATCTTGGGATGCCTTGGGCATCCCCAAGCTTGAGCTTTTGTGTCTCCTTAATTCCTCTCATATCACGGTCTCCCTAAATCTCAAAAGCTTCATCCACACAAAACTCAACAAGGACTCATGAGATAAGTTAGTATAAACCATTGCAAAAACCTTATCATACTCTACTGTAGCAAATCACTAAAATTATTATTCAACATTGCATACTGAATGCCTCTGCATATTTAATAGTCCTATCCTCAAATAGAATCATTAAAGAAGCAACCATATGCAAACAATGCAAACATAATAGCAGTCTGCCTAAACAGGATAGTCTGTAAAGAATGCTGCAACATCCATACTTCCCTAGCTCCAGAAATTATGAAATAAAATTCCCACTATAGTAAATTTATCATATCTTAATATGCAAAAGGTTTCAACATTTTATCACATTCTGAATTTTCTAGGGAATTATTGCAACAGCGGTAAACTTTCTATTTTCAAACAGCAACATGTGGACTTCTAAAATATGCATAGTAAAGGCTATCAATGCCACTTTTATTGAAATAAAAGATGCAAAACATTGTTCTAAATAAAAGCAAGGAAATTCTAACAAAATAAATTGACACTCCAAGAAAAACACATATCATGTGGCTAATAAAAATATAGCTCCAAGTAAAGTTACCGATGAATGAAGACGAAAGAGGGGATGCCTTCCGGGGCATCCCCAAGCTTAGGCTCTTGGTTGTCCTTGAATATTACCTTGGGGTGCCTTGGGCATCCCCAAGCTTAGGCTCTTGCCACTCCTTATTCCATAGTCCATCGAATCTTTACCCAAAACTTGAAAACTTCACAACACAAAACTTAAAGTAGAAAAACTCGTAAGCTCCGTTAGTATAAGAAAATAAATCACCACTTAGTTACTGTTGTGAACTCATTCTAAATTCATATTGGTGTAATATCTACTGTATTCCAACTTATCTATGGTTCATACCCTCCGATACTACTCATAGATTCATCAAAATAAGCAAACAACACATAGAAAACAGAATCTGGAAAAACAGAACAGTCTGTAGTAATCTGGATCAAACATATACTTCTGGAACTCATAAAATTCTCAAATAAATTGCTTGACCTGAGTAATTTATCTATTAATCATATGCAAAAAGAATTAACTAAATAGCACTCTCCAAATAAAAATTGCAGCAATTCTCGTGAGCGCTAAAGTTTCTGTTTTTTACAGCATGATCAACAAGATTTCCCCCAAGTCTTCCCAAAGGTTCTACTTGGCACAAACACTAATTAAAAAGCATAAAACCACATCTAAACAAAGGCTAGATGAATTATTTATTACTAAACAGGAATAAAAAGCAAGGAACAAAAATAAAATTGGGTTGCCTCCCAACAAGCGCTATCGTTTAACGCCCCTAGCTAGGCATGATGATTTCAATGATGCTCACATAAAGGATAATAATTGTAACATAAAGAGAGCATCATGAAGAATATGACTAGCACATTTAAGTCTAACCCACTTCCTATGCATAGGGATTTTGTGAGCAAACAACTTATGGAAACAAGAATCAACTTGCATAGGAAGGTAAAACAAGCATAACTTCAAAACTTTACGCACATAGAGAGGAAACTTGATATTATTGCAATTCATACAAGCATATGTTCCTCCCTCATAATAATTTTTAGTAGCATCATGAATGAATTCAACAATATAACCAGCACCTAAAGCATTCTTTTCATGATCTACAAGCATAGAATTTTTACTACTCTCCACATAAGCAAATTTCTTCTCAGTCGGAATAGTGGGAGTATCATAAGAGACTTGAATACTATAAATTGTTTCCACATTAAAAGAGTATTGTTCAGAGAAAAGGTACTCATAATCATGACAAGTTTTATAAATATAATCATCACTACTCTTTATAGCACAAGTTTCATCACAATAATCATCATAAGTAGCAACGTTGTTCTTATCATACCAACTTTGCATATCAAAACTTGGAAGACTAAAAATATCATCATTAATAAACATAGCATCCCTAAGCTTGGGACAAACATTAATTGCAGCAAATATATTCTCAAAAACATCATCTTCATCAAACATAGCATCCCTAAGCTTAGGCCTTTTCATATCATAAGCATAATCACTCTCATCATTAATTGTATGAATAGCACCAATAGTATAGCAATTATCATATTCTTCCAAGCAAGTGGCAAAAAGATTTTCAAGATCATAAGAAGTATCATTATCTTCCACAATTATATTTTCATGAGGCACGATAGTAATAGGAGCAGCATTATTTGGAAGAGATATCTTTTTACCTCTCTTCCTTTTTCTTTTCTTTTTCTTCACCACATCATGTGTGGGTTCAATCCTCTTTTTGGAGCTCCTTATTAATGAGATTGGTTGAATAGGAGGCTCTTCCTCGTTACCTGATTCATCATAAGAAATAATAGGAGGGTATTGGGAAGTCTCTTCCCTTTCATTAGTATTCTCTTCATCTTTTATTTGTTTTCTTTTCTTTATGTAGTTGACAATATAAGGATTTTCAATACAATTCACCGCACAATACATATAAATTTCCTCTAGATCAAAATGAAGAACTCTATCAAGATTAAATTTTGGAATACCCTCAGTTATACGTTTCATTTCTTCATAACCCAAAAGAAGGCTAAGCTCTTTATGATGCTCAAGGGTAATCAAGTTATCACAATGTTTAGACACGAATTGATCATGAAACAAATAGCATTGGAGCTTTAAATGACCATGTTCATTGCAAAGTTCACAAGGGGTACGAAAAATATTGAATTTTTCAGCACAATCATCAAGACTTTCTTGCAACAATTTAGTTTCTAAGTAATTATGCCTCTTGCAATATCTATCTTCCCTATTTGGTGTGTACTTACAAACCCAATGCACTCCACAGAAATTGACATGTTTATAGAAGACATTTTCATCATAACTAGTGCAATCATCATTAGTGTCATGGATATTCAAAGAATTCGTACTAAAAACATTGCAATCATGCTCATCATTCAAATATTTAGTGCCAAACATTTTATAGATTTTTTCTTCTAGCACTTGAGCACAATTATCCTTTCCATCATACTCACGAAAGATATTAAAAAGATGAAGCGTATGAGACAAAATGTTCGTAATTTTAAAAGCCTTTCATAATTTCGTATATTCAAAATGTTTGTGATTTTAAAAAATGTTCGTATATTCAAAAAATGTTCATGATTTTGAAAAAAAAATGTATTCAAAAAATGTTCATAATTCTAATAAAAATCACGAATAAAATTAGTTTTCACGATTTTTTTAGAACATGTTCAGAAAACCAAGGAATGGTCGCGAAGTTCAAAATTTGTTCCCAATTTAAAAAAAAACACTTCATGGGTTCAAAAAATGTTCGCTGATTCAAAAAAAATCAATAATTCAAATATGTTCATGCATTTGAAAAAATGTTGACCAAACAAATAAATGTTCGAGATTTTCAAAACAAATTTTCACAAATTTTCAAAAAAATGTTGGCCGATTCAAGAAATGTTGACGAGTTTAAAACAATGTTCACAATTTAAAAAGAATCTTCGCGAATTTTTTAAAAAGTTCATGAATTAGAATTACTGTTCACGAATTTAAAAAATGTTCATGAATTTGTAAAAAATCTTCATGATTTCAAATTTTTTTTTGCAAATTTGAAAATAAAATGTTCAGAAGGTGCGAGCACATTTGACACGGAATCTCCAGCGATGAAACTAATCGACTCGAAGAAGATGATCGCCCCTGGGATCAGCTCGGTGTCGGAAGTCGATGAAGAAGGAAAGGCCATCTGCGCCATTGATCGATAGATGCGCAACTCCATAGTTGGTGCCAACTGTCGTGTTGCTAAATCTCACAGCAAGTGGGGAGGTATGAATGGAGCTTGATCTACCGAGATGCCAATGGGTGACACAAGATCATATACAGGTTTAGGTCCCTCATTGGTGGAGGTAAAGGCCCTAGTCATATCTCTCTAGGAGTTGTTCTTGCATATGAGTTTGATATTTCAGATGTTCCGAACACTCAGCTTCCCTAACAAGCTTATATAGAGTCCACCATGCAGCAGGGTCCATTGGCTAGTCATAAGTGCTACTAAATGACACATTAAAAAGTTCCATGTCCATTATGATTAAAACACACGCCTTAAAAAGTTTGAAGGGGGCGGCTGGTAATGCTTGGCATTTATTGTATAGTGAAGCTCCGTGCGTAACTCTTCTTTGAATGCTCCTGAGAGTTGGACTACTATGAAATCCGACTGGTTACATCCTGAATGATAAAGCTATCGACTGATGGGCAAACCGACTGACGGGCAAACCGAGTGATGAAGATCCCCCGACTGGTGTCCACTCTGACTGGGCCGCCCACCTTCTGCTGGTGTTTATCTGGTGCTTTCCATTCATGGGCTTGGCCCTGCATGGACCTCTTAGTTGGGACCTGATGTCTTCGTGGTTCTACCCGGTGGGGAATTCCCTCGACAGTGATCATGAGGACTAGATGGCAAGGATAACCCTGAGTCAATTATTCTAAACGGTTTGTATGTGTGGGATAAGATCTACGATGTTGGACCTTTATCGCCATGAGTCGGGGTTGACCAGCTAACATGCATGATTGAGAAGGTGTACGAGGTGTAGCTCTGGCCGAATCTCTATAATGAGGGAGACAATGTGAGGGCGTGTGCTCATGTTCTTACGACAAAACCCTTGACACGATCAGCGCCTCTGATAATTGAAGGAGAAGGAAAACAAATGCTAATTGTGAAATATGAGAATATTCCTCTTTTATTGTCAAGCTTGTGCACTAACGGGGCATGGCCACGAGGAGTGCGATGATGGGGTGTCAAAGATGAAAGATAAGAAGTGGGGAAGGTGGAGGGTGTTGCAGCGAAGAAATGTGGCTTATGTAGCCCCTATAGGTGGCGTGATTGCTTCTCGGGGAGACCGGGACGTGGATACAACGACACTATTAGAGGAGGACATGCACCACAAAAGAGATCCTCGAAGGACGCATTTTTCTAAGAGTGAGGACACTGCCAACACTGCATCCAACCCCCTTAAACCAGACGGAGAGGAACAATTGGGCATGGAAAGGGAGTGCAACATGCAAGAACCTTGATTTGACCCTAGTTGCAGTAGTTGGAAATGATGGAGAAAGGGTGGATCCTAGTAATATTCCGCTACCACCAACAGAGTGCATATCACCGAGGGATTTGAAGAGATTGAAGAAGAAACAGTCATCGAACAAGAATGATCATCTGGATTTATCGGGGGCCTCCCTTGCGGATCACTGCCGAAACTCATAAGTCCTCTAGCATGGAACTGTCATAGTGCGGGCAATATCACTATAGCCCGAGTGTTTCGTGAATCACGAGGGAATTTGTCCTGGAGGTGTTAGGAATTGTTAAGACTCAAATAAGTAAGGATAAAGTAGAAGCTTTCCTTATGTTATGATTGTAGTCTTGTCATTGGCAGCTCCGGTAGGAGGGGAGGCCTTGGTTTGTTAAGGAACAAGGAAATGAAACTAGAGGTTTCAAATTATTCACAATACCATATTGAGGCTAAGATGGAGGGGTTAGGCCCTAATGTGTGGCGTGTGACTTTGATTTACGGTGAAGCTCAAGCTATAGAACGACACAAAAGATGGTACTAATTATTACATATAAAATGCACAATAAATTTTAGAATCAGATAGAGAGAGAAGGAACCTCTTCCATTAAATGTGCAAAATATATATCACACAAATACCAATAAAGATTAATAGGAGTGCAAAATTGGGACGAGATGGGTGTGTTATATAACGGGCGAGAGGTAAAGGTAAACATATCCACAAAACCGTTAGGATGATTACAACTTCTGCATGGAACATCACATATAGGTGCATCAACATCCAATCTATTTTTTTAGAATGACCCTCAAGGCATATTATTCATTCAGGTGGATCATGTCTGATTGCAAAATGTCAACCATATAACCAGGTATTACGCTAAACATGCTAGCATCAGTCTATATAGATAAAGCTTCCTTGGCACATCTATGGACTGCTCCATTAGATTCCTGACGAGTACATTGCAAGTCAAATCCCTAGAAATTCATGAGATATGTGTGCATCTACCTAATGATTTGTCCTCCGAATAAACGATCACCCTTGATGCCACGCTTATGAGACCATCTAACAATCCGTATCAATCACAATCTGGTGTCGATCATTCACCACTGTCAACATCATAGCACCTCGACATTTCAGTGGTCAAGGGATCATACATAGCCGGACATTCGCTGAACTGCCCCATCAGAAACTACCCAAATATAATCCCACACCATGACACACACTCCTTCACCATGTCCGTATCTTCATCCGTATTCATCTTTAGTCATCCTTGATTAGATACCTTTCAACCATGTCGATGTACCTAATCCGGACCCCTAGGCACTAATGCACAAGAATGTCCACTCTTATTGAGCTCCATAGACCGTTGTAGCGACCTTCTTGGAAGTGTATTTATCACGGTTCGTCCCACATCATGAAGATAATGATAGCAACTTGCTCTTTCTTCATGAAATGATTATCCAAAATGTCCCCCGACCACGTCACATGGTATAAACAAGGCAACTTTTCATCGGGGAAAACTTACGTCGCCTGCTAAAATAATAATGCATGCTCGCATTTGATCGGAGCATGGTATATCGACTCCTCGTCACACGGGACACACCACACCATCTTTAATGTGTCTTCGCCGCATCTCCCCGCCGGCACAAAGTTCATAAAGAACCCGCCACCAAAACCCGGAACTTCAGCTGCACACGCAGCCTCCATATCGTCTTGCAAAATCCCTCCCCGTGTGTAGAGCTGCTCGGCATCTTACATCTCTTTTCGTTTGATGTCTCCGTCTAATAAACAATTTTATGAGCATACGCGCATAATCCATGGTGACAATTTTGACACATCAAACATTCCAAATCCGATTGTATTTTTGGTTGGGCAAGGTAAGAGAAGGTTTTTCTACGTGGCCGGAGCAATCCGGACCGTCGCCGTTCAGGACGGACGGCCGGATCCGGTATCCGAGTCGTCATCGTCCCCAACCGGGGATACTATTGCAGTACAAGTACTACTCCCCTCCTCCCTTCCACCCAAAATCCTCCTCGCGTCACGCGTGAACCCAGCCGGATCCCCAAACCTCCTTCCGGCCCGACGCCTCGTGCCGCCGGCGTCGACGGGGGACCCCTCCGCCTCTCACGCGTGCCGCCGCCCCCGCCGTCGCCGTCCCGTCTCCCTCGCCAGGGCATCGCGTTCCACCCCGCCGGCGACTAGGTATGAATCCGGCGATTCCGTTTGCTGTATCCCGCTAGGGGACCTGCACGACCTGCGGGCGTGCCGCCGCGCGCCTGGTGCACCGCCTAGATCGGGGGCACGCGCGTGCTGCGGGTTCTCCTCTCCTCTGCCGCCGGTCGAGGAATTCGTCGAGTTCCAAGCTTTAATCTTTCCGGATCCGGCGAGCAGTTCGTCCCCCAAGATTTAGCAGATCTGGGTGGTACCGAGGGAGTTAGGGAGAGGTGGCGCGGCAGTGCAGGAAACTGCAAATTGCTCTTGTTTCTAGACATCGATTCTCTTAGTTAAATCCCACTAGGGGACCTTCACAGCTTGTGTGGCACACCATCTAGATCCGTCCCTGGACTCGTCGGCGTTGGCTTACATTTTTGCTCCAGCAGGAACACGGCACCCTGAAGCTCCTGAGCTAGAGTAGGAGGGGCAAAACCATCCAGCTGAAGAATGAAAACACATGAGCGTGCTGCCAACTTGGCTCTTGCTGGTATGCTTCTTAAAAATTTACGCTTTGGCGGTGGCTGTTACCTATCGTTTGTCCGACCTGATAGGATGTTTCACGACTCATGGTCCTAATGCGTGTTTCGGCATGTGCAGGTTTGAGCTTGGCACCGCTCGTGATCAATGTGAACCCAAATTTGAATGTGATACTGACAGCATGTCTTACTGTCTATGTGGGCTGTTACCGTTCTGTCAAGTCAACTCCACCCGCTGTGAGTGCAGCATTTTCCTCTCTCTAATCTTTTCGTGTTAGCGTATCTCCTGGTTGGTAACTACGGTGATGGCTTAACACGAAATTCTTGTGTATCGCTCTGTCCAACTCAACCTTTTCATTTCTTCTTATGCAGGAGACAATGTCCAAAGAGCATGCTATGCGGTTCCCTTTGGTGGGGAGTGCTATGCTTCTGTCGCTATTCCTTCTATTCAAGTTTCTCTCCAAGGACCTGGTCAATACTGTTCTCACTGCCTACTTTTTCATTCTTGGCATTGCTGCGCTCTGGTAATTCCAAGTGTTCTTTGAAGAGTTTTTTCACGGATGTAAATACTTCAAAGTGTGAATGCAAACATGAGATAATGTGTGTCCCCTATTTTCTGATGCAGTGCAACGTTGCTCCCTACCGTCAAACGTTTTCTTCCAGAAGGATGGAACGACAATGCCATCGTCTGGCGTGCTCCATATTTCCACTGTATGATTCCCACCTTCATTTTGATACTTCCCACTTTGCTCTACATCTTGTAGCTCATGTCAAATTAACACATCATAATTTCTACTACTAGCCTGCTGTCTTGAGCCACTGTTTTGTTGTATCTCTAGTAACTCCAACTTGCCATGTACTTTATAATAGTATAAATGTGCTACCAAGAGTCCATATATTACTTATGGAGTATCCTAACTAAATAAGACTTGAAGAAAATTCAGCACTCATGCTTTCCTTTTCTGGCATCATGATAGTTTTCATTTGCTCCATCGGACCATGTGTTGAATTTTGCACAAAGAATAAAGATAAATCAAAGAGTGAAATTATAGAAGATCCTGTCTTCTGTAAACAATTAAGTGGCATGTACACACATTTTTGTGACAATGTTTTGTTTGATATGGGTCTCATTGTTTTCTAGATTTGCAATGCTTTTGCTGCGGCTGATCACTCTTCTTGAGTTTTGCAAAACGATTGTGACTTCTTGATCATTTTAGAATTTTTCATGCTATCCCCCTTTACAAGGTTGAGTCTTGATGGTGATGTAAGCTCATTAACTTCATATTTCAGCACTGTCGGTGGAGTTTACCAAGTCTCAAGTTGTCGCTTCAGTCCCTGGATTCTTCTTTTGCGTATGGTATGCCATGAAGAAGCATTGGCTAGCAAACAATGTTTTGGGACTTGCTTTCTGCATTCAGGTTTGCCCTTACTGCTACTTCTGAGTTTTCCTCCCTGCTTATTACTTGCTCAAAACTTTAATACGCCAGTTTTAATCTTGCAGGGAATTGAGATGTTATCACTAGGATCATTCAAAACCGGTGGTATTCTCTTGGTATGGATTCACTCAAAATTTGTAACGAACTGAAACTTAATATCACTATTTTCTGGTGGTGTACTTGTGAACACCTTTCATTATTTCAGCCACCCACATGTCTTCCTCCTTTTCACCTCTCTGCTTTCATAATCCTCACTTTGAAGCATGACACCTTTTCTTTTAATATAATTAATATTGTTTCTAGCAGCTCACCATATGCATGGTAGATAATGCTTTTGTCCTTGTTTTTATGATTTATTTGTAATATTATAGAATCTAGTACCAATCGTGGACTACTTTTACTGTGATGGTATTATAAATGATCCTTCTCTGTTTTTACTCGGCACTTCAGCAAATTGGTTCTGATTGGTGGTATCGTGTTGGCAAGTTCATGATTGCATTTTCACCACATAGTCTGTATTGTACTCTGTTTTTAAGGCGTCCTGCCTTGGATGCTTAGGCGATAAGGCGCCCTGGCAGCGCCTTACAAATATGTCCGCCTTAGGCGCCTAGGCGCTAGAGCGGGTGGTGCTCGCCTTAGGTCGCCTTACCGCCTTAAAAACATAGACTGTACTCATCCTCTGGCAATTAGGATTGAACTGTGATCCTACTATCTCATGAATTGGATAATTTGGAACTATGACTTGTTTACTACTAGCTCTACAACTTTTGAAATTCTTGTTGGTGCATGGCTTATAAAAATGCCAGTCCTAGTCAGTCTCTGCTGTAGTTTCACATATCGTCACTGAGCCCTTCCTTTTATTATTTCTTAATATTGTTTTGTGAATGGTTGCTCATATTCCTTTTATAATTTCAGGCTGGACTTTTTGTGTATGACATTTTCTGGGTTTTCTTCACTCCAGTTATGGTCAGTGTTGCTAAATCATTTGATGCTCCAATAAAGGTTAGTGTTTTGTTTGGGTGAATTCACATTATTGTCAACGTCATTTTGTTCCATGATGAGTATTTCAATTTATCCATCTGTTCCTCTCCTTTTGTAGCTTCTATTTCCCACCGCGGATGCCGCACGCCCGTTCTCTATGCTTGGTCTTGGTGATATTGTTATACCTGGTTAGTGATAAAAGCCTTGGCTAGTTTTCTCTCATATTCTAGTGATATTTGCAGTGATACTGGATTTCTTTTCTGATTTTCGAATTAATAGTACTACCACAACTCCGATCTGACTATTGATCTATGGTGAACTGCTAGTCTAGCTGCCATTACAACTGGATTGCTGTTGATATAAGGGGACTTAGCTGCGCAAAGAAACCTGTAGTTGCTTGTTTATTTAATGTAGTCAGATATCATTGACTTACTAGATTTGGGTGGGAGATTCTATGGTTTTTTCGCTATCTCATTGCATGGACTTGGGACTTTACTAATAAAACAAATATATGCTCCAGTCCAGATATCAGGATTGTAGGTATCCAGTAGCTTCAGAAAGTAGTTATGATTTCGATAACTTCCAGTTGCACACAAAATGTATTTTCCAATCTGAGTTCTGCTGTTCTTAAGGAGACATAAGGCTGTCCATAAGGAGACATAAGGCTGTCCATAAGGAGACATAAAAAATTAGCTTGGAACTACGATGAATGCTTGGTTTTTGTAGATTACAGGAACTAAATTGAAGTTTTACATTGATTGCCTGGCAAACAATGCATTCTCATTTCCCAAGGATGAGCTTGGTTGGTAAAAATATTTTGTTGTAATGATGCATTAGTCATTTCTGCTGTCTTCTGTGTTAACTGTTTAGTACATAACCAAAATTAGAAGAGCCTTTTTCAAAGAAGTTCTGCCCCATTCAATATTGGAAAACATGCATAGCTCCCATGTTTCCACAAGCACTCTCTTATAACATACAATGTATATTTGTTATTATGATTCCAGGTATATTTGTTGCACTTGCACTCCGTTTCGATGTCTCGAGAAACATTAAGAACCGTTACTTCAATAGTGCATTTTTGGGATACACTGCGGGCATGACAGTAACAATCGTTGTGATGAACTGGTTTCAAGCTGCACAGGTTAGTTCTGTTACATTTTTGGTCATCTTGTCGTGATGTCTGTCCATCTCTGAAATATTAACACCTGTTTGTTTACCCCCCCTCTTTTTTTTTTTTGATACGCAGCCTGCTCTGCTATACATCGTTCCTGGCGTGACTGGTTTTGTGGCTGTTCACTCTTTGTGGAATGGTGAAGTAAAGCCGGTAAGACCTCTGACCAGCTTCCAACCACGTCTTGGGTAAATTCACCTAAGAAAAGATGTAATTCTGCAGAACTGTACCTTTTCAACTCTGCAAGACTCTAAAGGATTCTTTTCTTTGTACACCAATACCAGTTACTTGTTTCGTCCTTCGCTGTGCTTAAGACATTGCCATGTTACTTTTGTTTTTCATCTCATATTGTATATAGTACCTATAAATTGCTTGCTGTAAAAAATGCAAGCCTCATTTCTGACTATTGTACATTGCAGCTACTGGAGTTCACCGAGACGCAGCCCGAGGAGGAGGGAGCCGCCGAGGAAGAAGATGAAGATTCCAGTCAAAGCAAAAAGGTGGACTAGCGTTCGCTCCGGCCGGGTCTTTTTAATTAATTAGGAGAGGAGAACCAAACCAAAGCAGGATTTCAAATAGGCTGTATGATCTTGAGAATCGAAAAACGATTCACATGATAGAACTCTTTTTGTTTCGAAAGGTCATTAACTATCTGTTTTGGTGAGTGGTAGATGATGGACGAAAAGGGAACATATATGCTAAAAGACTTGCAACATAATCCAATCTGTGACATGACTATATATACCTCCTGCCGCCCAACTTTTGCCCCTTGGTTCCGTAAGTACCAGAAGTTGACTCAGTTCATGATGGCTGTTGTATCCCAAAATTGGCCAACATGTCTTCTCTTTTTTTTTTCTTGTTTTGTTTTTTGCATCAGATTGAACCACATGTCTACTTTCTCATCGCACCATCTCTCGTATGCAAATGAATGATATACTATCTCATCTTTGTTCATTCTACTATTGGCCAGCGCATCAATGGCTCTATCATTGTATATGCATGCTACTCCACTTCGTAAAACCTGTACTAACAATAGGTCATGATCCTTTAGGGCGTCTCTAAACCTAGCCCTGTCTTGAAGACTTCCTTTTTTCACATCGTCGCATCCTTAGTGGTGCGCTACATCGGCGCCCGAATGTAGTGGAAAATGGGCAAGGGTCTTCGCATTTGACTCGACGAGTGCGAAGGGTAAGGAAGCTAGCCGAGCCTAGGAGGATTCGCTTAGGTAGCTGGAACGTAGGGTCTTTGACAGGGAAGCTTCGGGAGCTAGTTGATGCAGCGGTGAGGAGAGGTGTTGATATCCTTTGCGTCCAAGAAACCAAATGGAGAGGACAGAAGGCGAAGGAGGTGGAGGATACCGGCTTCAAGCTGTGGTACACACGGATGGCTGCAAACAGAAATGGCGTAGGCATCTTGATCAACAAGAGCCTCAAGTATGGAGTGGTAGACGTCAAGAGACGTGGGGACCGGATTATCCTGGTCAAGCTGGTAGTTGAGGACTTGGTTCTCAATGTTATCGGCGCGTATGCCCCGCAAGTAGGCCACAATGAGAACACCAAGAGGGAGTTCTGGGAAGGCCTGGAAGACATGGTTAGGAGTGTACCGATTGGTGAGAAGCTCTTCATAGGAGGAGACCTCAATGGCCACGTGGGTACATCTAACACAGGTTTTGAAGGGGTGCACGGGGCTTTGGCTATGGCATTAGGAATCAAGGAGAAGATGTCTTAAGCTTTGCTCTGGCCTACAACATGATTATAGCTAACACCCTCTTTAGAAAGAGAGAATCACATCTGATGACTTTTAGTAGTGGCCAACACTCTAGCCAGATTGATTTCATCCTCTCGAGAAGAGAAGATAGGTGTACGTGCCTAGACTGTAAGGTGATACCTGGAGAGAGTGTTGTACCCCAGCATAAGCTGGTGGTTGCTGACTTTCGCTTTCGGATTCGTGTCCAGCGGGATAAGCGTGCCAAAGTCGCTAGAACGAAGTGGTGAAAGCTCAAGGGGAGGTAGCTCTAGCGTTCAAGGAGAGGGTCATTAAGGAGGGCCCTTGGGAGGAAGGAGGATATACGAACAATGTGTGGACGAAGATGGCGACTTGCATTCGTAAGGTGGCCTCGGAGGAGCTTGGAGTGTCCAGGGGAAGGAGAAGCGAAGATAAGGATACCTGGTGGTGGAATGATGATGTCCAGAAGGCGATTAAAGAGAAGAAATATTGCTTCAAACGCCTATACCTGGATAGGAGTGCAGACAACATAGAGAAGTACAAGATGGCGAAGAAGGCCGCAAAGCGAGCTGTTGGTGAAGCAAGGGGTCGGGCATATAAGGACCTCTACCAACGGTTAGGCACGAAGGAAGGTGAAAGGGGCGTCTATAAGATGGCCAAGATCCGAGAGAGGAAGACAAGGGATATTGGCCAAGTCAAATGCATCAAGGACGGAGCAGGCCAACTCTTGGTGAAGGACGAGGAGATTAAGCATAGATGGCGGGAGTACTTCGACAAGCTGTTCAATGGGGAGAATGAGAGTTCTACCATTGAACTGGACGACTCCTTTAATGAGACCAGCATGCATTTTGTGCGACGAATCCAGGAGTCTGAGGTCAAGGAGGCTTTAAAAAGGATGAAACGAGGCAAGGCGATGGGCCCTGATTGTATCCCCATTGAGGTGTGAAAAGGTCTCGGGGCCATAGCGATAGTATGGCTAACCAAGCTTTTCAATCTCATTTTTCGGGCAAACAAGATGCCAGAAGAATGGAGATGGAGTATATTAGTACCAATCTTCAAGAACAAGGGGGATGTTCAGAGTTGTACTAATTACCGTGGAATTAAGCTGATGAGCCATACAATGAAGCTATGGGAGAGAGTCATTGAGCACCGCTTAAGAAGAATGATAAGCGTGACCAAAAATCAGTTTGGTTTCATGCCTGCGAGATCGACCATGGTGTTGGGGAACGTAGTAATTTCAAAAAAATTCCTACGCACACGCAAGATCATGGTGATGCATAGCAACGAGAGGGGAGAGTGTTGTCTACGTACCCTCGTAGACCGAAGCGGAAGCGTTGACGCAACATAGAGGAAGTAGTCGTACGTCTTCCCAGTCCAACCGATCCAAGCACCGTTACTCCGGCACCTCCGAGTTCTTGACACACGTACAGCTCGATGACGCACCCCGGGCTCCGATCCAGCAAAGCTTCGGGGAGGAGTTTCGTCAGCACGACGGCGTGGTGACGATCTTGATGTTTAACCGTCGCAGGGCTTCGCCTAAGCACCACTACAATATGATCGAGGTGTAATATCGTGGAGGGGGGCACCGCACACGGCTAAGGAACGATCATGAAGATCAACTTGTGTGTTCTAGGGTGCCCCCTGCCCCCGTATATAAAGGAGCAAGGGGGAGGCCGGCCGGCCCTTGGGGCGCGCCAAGGAGAGGGGGGAGTCCTTCTCCTAGTGGGAGTAGGACTCCCCTTTCCTAGTCCAACTAGGAATAGAGAGGGGGAAGGAAAGAGAGGGAGAGGGAGAGGGAAAGGGGGGCCGCGCCCCCCGTCCTAGTCCTATTCGGACTCCCCATGAGGGGGGGCACCACCTCCTGGGCTGCTGCCCTCTCTCTCCCCTCAGGCCCAATAAGGCCCATTACTTTCCCGGGGGGGTTCCGGTAACCCCTCCGGCACTCCAGTTTTATCCGAAATCACCCGGAACAATTCCGGTGTCCGAATATAGTCGTTCAATATATTGTTCTTTTATCTCTCGACCATTTCGAGACTCCTCGTCATGTCCATGATCACATCCGGGACTCCGAACAACCTTCGGTACATCAAAATACATAAACTCATAATAACTGTCATCGTAACGTTAAGCGTGCGGACCCTACGGTTCGAGAACAATGTAGACATGACCGAGATACGTCTCTGGTCAATAACCAATAGCGGGACCTAGATGCCCATATTGGCTCCTACATATTCTACGAAGATCTTTATCGGTCAGACCGCATAACAACATACGTTGTTTCCTTTGTCATCGGTATGTTATTTGCCCGAGATTCGATCGTCGGTATCCAATACCTAGTTCAATCTCGTTATCGGCAAGTCTCTTTACTCGTTCCGTAATACATCATCTCACAACTAACACATTAGTTGTAATGCTTGCAAGGCTTATGTGATGTGCATTACCGAGAGGGCCCAGAGATACCTCTCCGACGATCGGAGTGACAAATCCTAATCTTGAAATACGTCAACCCAACATGTACCTTTGGAGACACCTGTAGAGCACCTTTATAATCACCCAGTTACGTTGTGACGTTTGGTAGCACACAATTGCTAACATGATTCGGACAGACTTAAGCATCGCAGTGGGTGAGAAGGTCTCATTGTAGTCACCCCCTTGAACTTGTCGAAAACCTTTTGCGACAAGTCGAGCTTTGTAGACAGTAATATTACCGTCAGAGTCAGTCTTCTTCTTGAAGATACATTTATTCTCAATTGCTTGCCGATCATCGGGCAAGTCAACCAAAGTCCATACTTTGTTCTCATACATGGATCCCATCTCAGATTTCATGGCTTCAAGCCATTTTGCGGAATCTGGGCTCACCATCGCTTCTTCATAGTTCGTAGGTTCATCATGATCTAGCAGCATGATTTCCAGAACAGGATTACCGTACCACTCTGGCGCGGTTCTCACTCTGGTTGATCTACCAGGTTCAGTAGTATCTTGTCCTGAAGTTTCATGATAATTATCATTAGCTTCCTCACTAATTGGTGTAGGTGTCGCAGAAATAGTTTTCTGTGATGCACTCCTTTCCAATAAGGGAGCAGGTATAGTTACCTCATCAAGTTCTACTTTCCTCCCACTCACATCTTTTGAGAGAAACTCCTTCTCGAGAAAGTTTTCGAATTTAGCAACAAAAGTCTTGCCTTCGGATCTATGATAGAAGGTGTATCCAATAGTTTCCTTTGGATATCCTATGAAGACACATTTCTCCGATTTGGGTTCGAGCTTATCAGGTTGAAACTTTTTCACATAAGCATCGCAGCCCCAAACTTTCAGAAACGACAACTTTGGTTTCTTGCCAAACCATAGTTCATAAGGCGTCGTCTCAACGGATTTTGATGGTGCCCTATTCAACGTGAATGCGGCCGTCTCTAAAGCATAACCCCAAAACGATAGCGGTAAATCAGTAAGAGACATCATAGATCGCACCATATCTAGTAAAGTACGATTACGACGTTCGGACACACCATTACGCCGTGGTGTTCCGGGTGGCGTGAGTTGCGAAACTATTCCGCATTGCTTCAAATGTACACCAAACTCGTAACTCAAATATTCTCCTCCACGATCAGATCGTAGAAACTTTATTTTCTTGTTACGATGATTTTCAACTTCACTCTGAAATTCTTTGAACTTTTCAAATGTTTCAGACTTATGTTTCATTAAGTAGATATACCCATATCTGCTTAAGTCATCTGTGAAGGTGAGAAAATAACGATATCCGCCATGAGCCTCAATATTCATCGGACCACATACATCTGTATGTATGATTTCCAACAAATCTGTTGCTCTCTTCATAGTACCGGAGAACGGTGTTTTAGTCATCTTGCCTATGAGGCACGGTTCGCAAGTACCAAGTGATTCATAATCAAGTGGTTCCAAAAGTCCATCAGTATGGAGTTTCTTCATGCGCTTTACACCGATATGACCTAAACGGCAGTGCCACAAATAAGTTGCACTATCATTATCAACTCTGCATCTTTTGGCTTCAACATTATGAATATGTGTATCGCTACTATCGAGATTCAATAAGAATAGACCACTCTTCAAGGGTGCATGACCATAAAAGATATTACTCATATAAATAGAACAACCATTATTCTCTGATTTAAATGAATAACCGTCTCGCATTAAACAAGATCCAGATATAATATTCATGCTCAACGCTGGCACCAAATAACAATTATTTAGGTCTAATACTAATCCCGAAGGTAGATGTAGAGGTAGCGTGCCGACCGCGATCACATCGACTTTGGAACCGTTTCCCACACGCATCGTCACCTCGTCCTTAGCCAATCTTCGCTTAATCCGTAGTCCCTGTTTCGAGTTGCAAATATTAGCAACAGAACCAGTATCAAATACCCAGGTGCTACTGCGAGCATTAGTAAGGTACACATCAATAACATGTATATCACATATACCTTTGTTCACCTTGCCATCCTTCTTATCCACCAAATACTTGGGGCAGTTCCGTTTCCAGTGACCAGTCTGCTTGCAATAGAAGCACTCAGTTTCAGGCTTAGGTCCAGACTTGGGTTTCTTCTCTTGAGCAGCAACTTGCTTGCCATTCTTCTTGAAGTTCCCCTTCTTCTCCCCTTTGCCCTTTTTCTTGAAACTAGTGGTCTTGTTGACCATCAACACTTGATGCTCCTTTTTGATTTCTACCTCTGCAGCTTTCAGCATTGCGAAGAGCTCGGGAATAGTCTTATTCATCCCTTGCATATTATAGTTCATCACGAAGCTCTTATAGCTTGGTGGCAGTGATTGAAGAATTCTGTCAATGACGCAATCATCTGGAAGATTAACTCCCATCTGAATCAAGTGATTATTATATCCAGACATTTTGAGTATATGCTCACTGACAGAACTGTTCTCCTCCATCTTGCAGCTATAGAACTTATTGGAGACTTCATATCTCTCAATCCGGGCATTTGCTTGAAATATTAACTTCAACTTCTGGAACATCTCATATGCTCCATGACGTTCAAAACATCGTTGAAGTCCTGATTCTAAGCCGTAAAGCATGGCACACTGAACTATCGAGTAGTCATCAGCTTTGCTCTGCCAGACGTTCATAACATCTGGTGTTGCTCCAGCAGCAGGCCTGGCACGCAGCGGTGCTTCCAGGACGTAATTCTTCTGTGAAGCAATGAGGATAATCCTCAAGTTACGGACCCAGTTCGTGTAATTGCTACCATCATCTTTCAACTTTGTTTTCTCAAGGAACGCATTAAAATTCAACGGAACAACAGCACGGGCCATCTATCTACAATCAAACATACATAAGCAAGATACTATCAGGTACTAAGTTCATGATAAATTTAAGTTCAATTAATCAAAATTACTTAAAGAACTTCCACTTAGATAGACATCCCTCTAATCCTCTAAGTGATCACGTGATCCAAATCAACTAAACCATGTCCGATCATCACGTGAGATGGAGTAGTTTCATTGGTGAACATCGCTATGTTGATCATATCTACTATATGATTCACGCTCGACCTTTCGGTCTCCGTGTTCCGAGGCCATATCTGCATATGCTTGGCTCGTCAAGTATAACCTGAGTATTCCGCGTGTGCAACTGTTTTGCACCCGTTATATTTGAACGTAGAGCCTATCACACCCGATCATCACATGGTGTCTCAGCACGAAGAACTTTCGCAACGGTGCATACTCAGGGAGAACACTTCTTGATAATTTTAGTGAGAGATCATCTTATAATGCTACCATCAATCAAAGCAAGATAAGATGCATAAAAGATAAACATCACATGCAATCAATATAAGTGATATGATATGGCCATCATCATCTTGTGCCTGTGATCTCCATCTCCGAAGCACCGTCATGATGACCATCGTCACCGGCGCGACACCTTGATCTCCATCGTAGCATCGTTGTCGTCTCACCAATTTTATGCTTCCACGACTATCGCTACCGCTTAGTGATAAAGTAAAGCATTACAGCGCGATTGCATTGCATATAATAAAGCGACAACTATATGGCTCCTGCCAGTTGCCGATAACTCGGTTACAAAACATGATCATCTCATACAATAAAATTTAGCATCATGTCTTGACCATATCACATCACAACATGCCCTGCAAAAACAAGTTAGACGTCCTCTACTTTGTTTGTTGCAAGTTTTACGTGGCTGCTACGGGCTTAAGCAAGAACCAATCTTACCTACGCATCAAAACCACAATGATAGTTTGTCAAGTTGATGCCGTTTTAACCTTCGCAAGGACCGGGCGTAGCCACACTCGGTTCAACTAAAGTTGGAGAAACTGACACCTGCCAGCCACCTGTGTGCAAAGCACGGCGGTAGAACCAGTCTCGCGTAAGCGTACGCGTAATGTCGGTCCGGGCCGCTTCATCCAACAATACCGCCGAACCAAAGTATGACATGCTGGTAGGCAGTATGACTTATATCGTCCACAACTCACTTGTGTTCTACTCGTGCATATAACATCAAACAATAAAACCTAGGCTCGGATGCCACTGTTGGGGAACGTAGTAATTTCAAAAAAATTTCTACGCACACGCAAGATCATGGTGATGCATAGCAACGAGAGGGGAGAGTGTTGTCTACGTACCCTCGTAGACCAAAGCGGAAGCGTTGACGCAACGCAGAGGAAGTAGTCGTACGTCTTCCCGGTCCAACCGATCCAAGCACCGTTACTCCGGCACCTCCGAGTTCTTGACACACATACAGCTCGATGACGCAACCCGGGCTCCGATCCAGCAAAGCTTCGGGGAGGAGTTTCGTCAGCACGACGGCGTGGTGACGATCTTGATGTTTAACCGTCGCAGGGCTTCGCCTAAGCACCACTACAATATGATCGAGGTGTAATATCATGGAGGGGGGCACCGCACACGGCGGGAGAGGGAAAGGGGGGCCGCGCCCCCCCTCCTAGTCCTATTCGGACTCCCCATGAGGGGGGGCGCGCCACCTCCTGGGCTGCTGCCCTCTCTCTCCCCTCAGGCCCAATAAGGCCCATTACTTCCCCGGGGGGTTCCGGTAACCCCTCCGACACTCCAGTTTTATCCGAAATCACCCGGAACAATTTCGGTGTCCGAATATAGTCGTCCAATATATCGATCTTTATGTCTCGACCATTTCGAGACTCCTCGTCATGTCCATGATCACATCCGGGACTCCGAACAACCTTCGGTACATCAAAATATATAAACTCATAATAACTGTCATCATAACGTTAAGCGTGTGGACCCTACGGTTCGAGAACAATGTAGACATGACCGAGATACGTCTCTGGTCAATAACCAATAGCGGGACCTGGATGCCCATATTGGCTCCTACATATTCTACGAAGATCTTTATCGGTCAGACCGCATAACAACATACGTTGTTCCCTTTGTCATCGGTATGTTACTTGCCCGAGATTCGATCGTCGGTGTCCAATACCTAGTTCAATCTCGTTATCGGCAAGTCTCTTTACTCGTTCCGTAATACATCATCTCACAACTAACACATTAATTGTAATGCTTGCAAGGCTTATGTGATGTGCATTACCGAGAGGGCCCAGAGATACCTCTCCGACGATCGGAGTGACAAATCCTAATCTCGAAATACGTCAACCCAACATGTACCTTTGGAGACACCTGTAGAGCACCTTTATAATCACCCAGTTACGTTGTGACGTTTGGTAGCACACAAAGTGTTCCTCCGGCACACGGGAGTTACATAATCTCATAGTCATAGGAACATATATAAGTCATGAAGAAAGCAATAGCAACATACTAAACGATCGAGTGCTAAGCTAATGGAATGGGTCATGTCAATCAGATCATTCAACTAATGATGTGATCCCGTTAATCAAATGACAACTCTTTGTCTATGGTTAGGAAACATAACCATCTTTGATTAACGAGCTAGTCAAGTAGAGGCATACTAGTGACACTCTGTTTGTCTATATATTCACACATGTATTATGTTTCCGGTTAATACAATTTTAGCATGAATAATAAACATTTACCATGATATAAGGAAATAAATAATATCTTTATTATTGCCTCTAGGGCATATTTCCTTCACATGGAAGCCATTTTCTTGGTACGACAACTTATGGAGAGATATAGGGAGCAAAAGAAGGACTTGCATATGGTGTTCATTGACTTGGAGAAGGCCTATGGTAAGATACCGCGGAATGTCATGTGGTGGGCCTTGGATAAACACAAAGTCCCAGCAAAGTACATTACCCTCATCAAGGACATGTACGATAATGTTGTGACAAGTGTTCGAACAAGTGATGTCGACACTGATGACTTCCCGATTAAGATAGGACTGCATCAGGGGTCAGCTTTGAGCCCTTATCTTTTTTGCATTGGTGATGGATGAGGTCACAAGGGATATACAAGGAGATATCCCATGGTGTATGCTCTTTGCGGATGATGTGGTGCTAGTTGACGATAGTCAGACGGGGGTAAATAGGAAGTTAGAGTTATGGAGACAAACCTTGGAATCGAAAGGGTTTAGGCTTAGTAGAACTAAAACCGAGTACATGATGTGCGTTTTCAGTACTACTAGGTGTGAGGAGGAGGTTAGCCTTGATGGCCAGGTGGTACCTCAGAAGGACACCTTTCGGTATTTGGGGTCAATGCTGCAGGAGGATGGGGGTATTGATGAAGATGTGAACCATCGAATCAAAGCCGGATGGATGAAGTGGCGCCAAGCTTCTGGCATTCTCTATGACAAGAGAGTGCCACAAAAGCTAAAAGGCAAGTTCTACAGGACGGTGGTTCGACCCGCAATGTTGTATGGCACTGAGTGTTGGCCGACTAAAAGGCGACATGTTCAACAGTTAGGTGTGGCGGAGATGCGTATGTTGAGATGGATGTGTGGCCACACGAGGAAGGATCGAGTCCGGAATGATGATACACGAGATAGAGTTAGGGTAGCACCAACTGAAGAGAAGCTTGTCCAACATCATCTGAGATGGTTTGGGCATATTCAGCGCAAGCCTCCAGAAGCTCCGGTGCATAGTGGACGGCTAAAGCGTGCGGAGAATGTCAAGAGAGGGCGGAGTAGACCGAATTTGACATGGGAGGAGTCCGTTAAGAGAGACCTGAAGAATTGGAGTATCACCAAAGAGCTAGCTATGGACAGGGGTGCGTGGAAGCTTGCTATCCATGTGCCAGAGCCATGAGTTGGTTGCGAGATCTTATAGGTTTCACCTCTAGCCTATCCCAACTTGTTTGGGATTAAAGGCTTTGTTGTTGTTGTTGTTGTTGTTGTTGTTGTTGTTGTTGTTGTTGTTGTTGTTGTTGTTGTTGTTGAGACAATTCACAACACCTCCTATACCGTGCGCCACCTTTGGAATAGCTGATTCCCAAACCTGGCCTTGTCCGTCACAGGCCCATTTAGTGGTTTCGGCTCCTCTGTTTTGTTCCTTATGTTTTGTATAATGTACGTGCAATGATGTATGTTTGGGCTGGTTGGTTTTTGAGCCGATTATTTTGTTTGTTTTCCAGAAAAATATTGTGTACCACATTTTTAGAAAAAATATTGATTAGTTTATAAAAGTAAATTTAATAGTGGAGAATGAAATATTGGGTATGTTTCTTTACATAAAATAATGTTTGTTGCATATTTGAAAAACCTCCAACGCTTATTAAAAAGGCTCATGAATTTTAAAAAATTCTTGTGAGTTAAAAAATGATCACAAATGTAAATATTTTTTCCAAAATTTTAAAAATATTCATGAATTCTCAAGATATTTCACGCAATTTTTTTAAATGTTGACCAATCTTTTAAAAAAATTTAATGAATTATTTAAAGATTCATTAATTTTTGAAAGTTTATAAATTTTCAAAATTTTATGAATTTTAGAAAATAATAAAGAAAAAGACTAATAAAATGAAAACCAGCAAAAAAACTACATAAACTACTCGGAAAAGAGGAAACTGGTGCCACCAAGTAACGGAAAAAATGACCTCGAGACGCAACTATTGACAGACCCTTCTCGGAAGATGAAGTGAGAGCTGCTGTTATGGATCTGAACCCCAGAAAAGCACCCGGCCCCGATGGTTACACGGCACTGTTTTTCCAGAATTGCTGGGATATCATTAAGAATGACATAATGTGTGCAATCAAAGCTTTTGAAGGGATGAACATTGCAAACCTTGCCAGCTTAAATAATGCCACGTTGATTCTCATCAGGAAAAAGGCTGACGCTGCTGAAGCCAAAGATTATAGGCCTATAAGTCTGCTCACATTCTTCGCAAAGCTAATCATGAAAATTCTTGCACAAAGATTACAACCAAGGCTGAAGGAATTAGTATTGCCTTCGCAAAGTGCTTTCATCAAAGGAAGAGCGATTCACGACAACTTTATGTTTGTCAAGGCATGGTCAGGTCCCTCTACTTGAAGAAGATTCCATCCATTATGCTCAGAGAACGTATCCTGTGTACCTGACAAACTCGTACACCAGGTGCTCCAATGCAACCTGAGCCCTTGGATTAAAAAGAGAGGGACAGGATGCAGGGCAAGGGGAGCTGTAGGTACATTTCGCAAAAGAGACCTTGAAGTCTAGCTCAATAGAAGGAGTGGACCTCCCCTTTCCTATGTCATGTATCAAGATGGCAATGGGGCCCCGAAACCCGCGTCCCCGCGGGTTTTTACCCTATTAGGGTACGGGGATGGGCGTCTTTTTAACCCCGCGGGGCTGCTGCTGGGTAAAATATAAAACACGACACGTTTCGCGGGTTCAAACCCGTTTGAGCAATACCCGAACCCGAAACCCGTCGTCCCCGTCAAAATACCACACTAAGCCTAATTAGACATCATGTTGAACCATGTATGGCTGAATAATGCTCATGTTTGTTGCGGAAATATGCTTATGTAGATGTTGTTACTGCTCTTTCTAGCTGTTATTGCTCTTTTTGATCAAGTTATGCCGCTGGAATATGCTCCTTGTAGCTGATGTTATTGCTGTTTTTGCTCGAGTTATGCTGCTGAATTATGCTCCTTGTAGCTGTTGAACCAAGTACTATTGTATTGTGCTGAAATATGCTGCTGAATTTTCGCAAGTTATGCTGTGGAAATATGCTATTTTTGCTGCCGAAATGCTATTCTTTGCTGCTATTATGTTTGCTTAAATATGCCGATTTCCCGGTGGGTTCCCCGTGAGTTTAGAAAACCCGATGGGTTTAGGGGACGGGCAAAAAACTAGCATCGCGCACGCTGACGGGGACGGGGACGGGTTTGTGATTTTCTCGTGGGGATGGTTTAGAAAGACAAAACCCGATGGGTTTCGTCCCCGTTGCCATCTTGAGTCATGTACGACTGCTCCAGGTCGATGGGGTCCAGCGGCGGCTCGTCTCGGCTCGGCGTCCCTCCCCTGTACCTCTCTGGCTTTCCACGTTCAAGCAGTCAGCTGGCGAAGAAATGGTGCAAAGGTCAAGTAGGAACCAGCAGCCACATACATACACACAACACAAGCAGATCTGAGTGCATTTTTTCGCAGAGCAAACTTGCAGCAGAACTAAGCGGATTACACACATACATTTGTACTTCGAACCAAGGTTTAGAAAACTTCAAACAGATGGCCTTCAGTCTGTTACACACACAGATAGCTTTCAGTTCATTAGATAGTAGGGAAATTCTAACCAGTTGAATAAAAGTGCAAACAAGCACAACGGAATAAGAAACACTAGTTCAGAGGTTGAATGCCAACTCCTGCTCACCACAAGTTCAAGTCTAGCTCCGCCAACGCCAGTAGAACCGTAAACTCATGAGGAATCAGAGTCGCTACAATCAGAATCATTAGCATAGGAAAAACTATTTTCAAATCTGATTCCCCTGCCAGGGTGGCTGGGATGGCACTCCTCAAAGCAGACTCAACATTTGTCCATTCAGATTTCGTAGACTCAACTACTATGTGGAAACGTTTTACTTTAACTGGCGCAACTAAATGCAGATATATGAAGGATCAGAAAAGGGAGCAACTCGTATATCTATTTTTCAATCTTGCTGCTGCAACTAAGGATAAACTTTTTACCCTTATAATTGCAGATCATATATCGATTTTAGACTGAAGATCATATATCGATTTGGAGCACATTATATTCGTATTCCCAATTGCACTCATTCCAAACGAGTTGGGGCAAAAATTGCCCCACCAAATTGAAACGACATAATACAGTCGTAAATCATGGATAGGGGAACTGGGGAAGAGGAGAGCATACCCTTGATCCTTGAAGTGCAGCACACCTTCAATGACGTTATAAGTCATGGATAGGGGAAGAAGATAGCATCGACGTACTATAGCGCGACGTCAACGATCCATGGCTGCCAAATAGTTCATTGCGCGGTCACTTCAAAGGAAGGAGGCGGCGACTACGCTCTACGGCGAAGACCCCCTTGTAGGAACGGAAGAGAAATGAGAGGGATATCTCTGCTTAGGTACAAGAGAGGAATAGAGATGATACGGGCGATTTGTTTTTCCAACCCTAGCTCTCATCACCATGGTCCGGTGGCACAGGTGAGAAGACAAGTGCATGGCAGAGAAGACGGGCAGGACAGAATACAGCTAGACTTCAAGGTCAGTTTCACAAAATGTACCTGTAGCTCCGCTTGCCCAGCATCGTGTCCGTCTCTTTTCAATCCGATGGCTCAGTTTGGACCGGAGCACCTGGTGCACGAGTGCGTCCGTTTCACAGGATACGCTCTCATTATGCTCAAGCTGGACATCGAAAAGGCATTTGATAGTGTCTCTTGGGAATTTTTGTTGGAGGTCCTTGTGGCCAAAGGGTTTAGGCAAACATGGAGGAACTGGATCGCCTCCATGCTCGCCTCGTCTTCAACCAGAGTCCTTGTCAATGGGGAGCTCACTGACATAATTATACACCGAAAGGGCCTAAGGCAAGGTGACCCGCTATCTCCGCTTCTGTTTGTGCTAGTTATGGACATTCTGGATGCATTGGTGAGGCGTGCTGTCTCTGCCAAAGTATTGCTTCCTTCGGAAGAAACCTACCAACATTGCGAGCCTCCCTTTATGCCGATGATGTGATGATTTTTGTCAAGCCCAACCCACAAGAAATCACAGCGGTGAAGATGATCTTGGAAATATTTGGAAATGCAACCGGCCTTTGGACTAACTTCAGCAAAAGCAATTTATGCCACATCCAGTGTGATAACATTGATATCCATTAGCTGGCCATGATCCTGCAATGCCCAATCAAGGAGTTCCATGTCACTTACCTTGGGATGCCCCTAAGCTTTACAAGACTCCAGAAAATTCACTATCAACCTATCTTTGACAAGCTCAAGCGGAACACCTCTGGATTGATCAAATTAATGCTACCCACTGCTGGCAGACTTGCCTTGATCACCTCGGTTTTATATGCTCTGCCTATCTTTCAGATTTTGGCCATTGAGCCCCCTAAGTGGGTGGTAAAAAAGTTTAACAAGGGCTGCAGAGGATTCCTTTGGGCAAATAAAGATGAGGCAACTGGTGGAAAATGTCTAGTCAATTGGAATCAGGGTGTGCTTGCCCAAGAAACTTGGGGGGCTCGGAATCCCTTGTTTAACCCAAAAGAGTGAGGCAATGAGATGCAGATGGCTTTGGTTGTCGTGGATGGAACCTGATAGGCCTTGGCACGGCTTACCTCTACCAATTAGAACCTCGGTCAGAGCTCTTTTTGAGGCATCGGTGCAGTTTAATATTGGAAACGGCGCCAACATAAAATTCTGGATTGACCCTTGGCATCAAAGAGTAAGTTTCTCCAGAAGGTTCCCTGAGCTTTTCAACCATTGCACGATCAAAACAATCTCCATCAGATGTGCCCTTGCTGATGGAAAGTGGATGAGACATTTCAAGGGAAACCTAACTCAACAGGCCATCACCCAATTCATGACCCTTTGGAATGACCTGCAGTCGATCCAGCTCACTCAGGCTCATGACGATTCACTTACCTGGCGCTGGACTAGCGATGGTCAGTTTCTCCTCCAGCTCGGCCTATGCTGCCACTCTCACTGCCAACATTAAACCACCATTTGCGAAGCTCGCCTGGAGCTCGGATGCCCCGCCCAAATGCCAGTTTTTCGTTTGGCTAGCTGCTCAAGATCGATGTCTAACGGCGGACAACCTTGCTAAGCGAGGATGGCCCCATAACCCGCAGTGTGTGCTTTGCCTACAAGAACCTGAAACTGCTGCCCACCTACTTGCTTCTTGTCCTTATGCGAAGGAAGTATGGCACCTGACACTCTGCAAGCTGAATATGAGCTCTAATTGGGCAGCAACCGATGATGATTCCCTTGTAAGCTGGTGGCATCGTACAAATTCTTCCATGGGAAAGGAAAAGCAAAATTTTGGAGATCAATTTTGGCACTGGTATGGTGGAATCTCTGGAAAGAAAGAAATGATAGAACCTTCAGAAATAGTTCTTGCCGCCCCACACAAGTGTTCCAGAAGATTCAGCTAGAAGCAAAGGACTGGGTAGATGCTGGACGAAAGCGTGCAATGGCTCTTGTAGAGCGACCCCTAGAGCCAGACTGATGTACTTCTGTTGTATCTCTAAACTCATTCCCCCCTTCTCTAATCTTGCTTTTGTAACTGTTTACTTCTCCTACTTGCAATGAAAAGCAGTGGCCCCGCCTTTTCGTCAAAAAATATAATTCCTGCGATTTATCATTGAACTACGGTCCAGGGTTGCCATTTAGGAGGATGGCCGAGTCGCTGGTTCTGTTAAGAAGCTCGATCCAGGAGCACGCATGATAGCAGACAGAGCGACCCAAGAAACCGAATCAAAGGCCAGTTTGATCACTATTGCCGACTTTTTCGTAGGTAAAACTCTCTGCAATCCCTCTGCCTCGGATAAAACCTAATTGGACACGATGGATGAGATCGTTGATGAAAGGCTGCGTTATGTTGGATAAGCTTTTGGAACAAATTTTGACAATGCAGTTTTTCAGGGATACAGGGCGATATAGCTGCCTGGATCATTTGCTCCGATTTTTTTGGGGATCAGGACAATGAAGGCTTTGTTGATTCTTTTTAGATTGGCCGAGCCATTGTCGAAGTCATGTAGCAGAAGGAGGAGATCATATTTGACCAGGTCCCAGTTAGCCTTAAAAAAAGCAGGTCCCAACCCATCTGGACCTGGGCTAGCATTGTCATGCATGGTCCACAAGGCAGACCGAATTTCGTCCAAGGTGAAAGGGTTGCTGCATTAGCAGCAGACAAGGCAGAACTCGAAGCAAGTCCCTGAGGATCAAAAGAGATGGAGTATTGAGAGGGGTTTCCGACCAGATTTTTAAAAAGGTCAAGGAGATTTTTTTCAAAATTTTCTAGGTGTGGGAGGTAAAGCTGGTGCCGTAAAAAAAACTAATAGGGATTTTTCTCGCAAAAAAAGAAAAAAAAACTAATAGGGATTTGATCAATGTTCTTCATCATGTCAAGCATCTATTGTGAGAGAAGTGTTTCAATGACGACGCGTCCAAGCAAGGAACGACATTTCTGGTGATTCCACAGCACCATGTATAAGCTATTTCCAATTATGTCGCCTTGGCCGTTTGTTTTCTTTACTCATTTGTCATGTTGCTTGCAGCAGCCCCATCCTACTCCCAAGTCCCAGTTCGGGTGCCTTGGCAGGGCTCACTTCCTCCCTGAAACCATATCCTTCCTTCTCTACATACTGGACGCATCACACACTTGAGTACCTAAGCATTCTCCAATCCTTCCTTCACCGGCCAGTTCTTCAAGCATCCTTCGTGCGCATCCAATGGGAGTCGGACCGCAGGTACATCAGATTAGTATTTTAGACCGTTGAGGGTTCATTTCCGTGATTCATCGGGAAAGATATGATAAAACTAGACCGGATTTCTGGTAGTACGCTCAGCCATTAGGGGCACTTGGGTGGGGTAATTCAGAGCTACAAATCCCGCTGCCTAGCTAGGCAGAGGCTGCCATCGCAGAACACAACACAGCGAGGCACATCTTGGGCAGGACGAAGGTCAGCACCACGCCGTGCTTTTGTGGGAGTTCCGCCATGGATTTTGATCTGGATTTTTTTCTTTTCTTTTTTGAGAACCACACACACGAACTATGTTGTGCTAGTGGAACATTCAGAGAGCATTCTCTGTCTTACATTATCATCATGCACATCAGCTACTCACTTGCGATCACCAGAGCTCCTAGCAGTCACTGCGATCTCATGCACCAGCGTCTGCTCACTGCCCTCATCTCCGACTTCTGAAAACCTGACAGTAACTTTTTTATTTCTGCCGTTACTGCGAAGTTTGTAGGCAGAGGTCTCTTCTTCTAACTGCAGTGCAGTCTACCTCCACGATTATTTTCCTGACATATAACTCAGATAGCTCTGTTAGTCCCATCAGGACAGCCGAGACTTCTGCCTCTTCAGCCGACATGCATTTGTTCAAACGCCTACCGACAGAGACAAAGACATGCCCCTGATTTCTGCCGTTAAATTTTTTTTTTTGAGAACCACAGTCCCAATGGGAGGGGCAGACCAGCAGCTGTTCTCAGATTTTGATCTGGATTTTGGGCAGAGTTAATCCTGAATGATGGAACCATAGATGCCTACGTCTGTTCTCAGATTATTAGTTCTTGATGGAACCATAGGAAATTAACAATATGTTCTCAAACTAGATTCTAGCCATCACATATAAACTGCTAGATCAACCTAATATATACATTAAATTCTCAAGTACGACGTACGGTAAAAACCTCCAAGTTCTTTTGTGGGTATAGAGCTTAATTTAGCTCAATCTTCTTAAATTTCGAATTTAACATGCTGCTTTCATATATATACAGGAAGTTCTTCCGGACCACGAGTTCGCCCGCCATGACACCGGCTTTAGCGCCTGGCTGGACTATACCGAGCCGTCACAGCGCGTCCAGACCGGCGTGCGCGCAGCAGTGATCGCCGTGGTGGTGCTGATCGCCCTCGGGCTGTGTTGCTGCTGGTTTAGGAGGTGGTGGAGGGCGGCTGCTAGGAAGCGGCAGCTCGTCCATCCCGTTTCGGAGGGTGTGTTCGCCGCTGCTGTTCCTGCGCCAGCTCCAGCCCCGGTTCCGGACCCGGCCGGCGACCCTTGAGCAGCTACCTCAAAGATTGCTTTTCTACATATCATTAGTATTATTACCACTGTGTTAGGACCGGAAATCCAAATACTCAGGCTCCTGATATCTATACCGGCCGGTCATACTTGTTTGGATTCGCACCAGCTGTTGTATTGCAGTTGCAGACCTTATATGCATTTACCTATTGATAAGTGATCTGATCTGATGATGCCTAGCCATTTATCACTTCAAATTTGTTTAGTGGCACCGCAAATTTGCATCTTTTTTGCAGAACAGAACACAGTCGTCACCACAGTAGTTAAAACACCACCATGTGCAAACAGAAAAGAACTCACGTCCAATCTCGTTCTCTGTAACATGAGTTCAGTTCCCACAGAGGTTTTATTAATTTACAGTAATCTGCATATGCACATATGGCAAGCATATCCACAACTGAAAAACGTGTTCTAAAAAGCATCCAGATAAGCAATCAAAGTATATAGCTTCTGAATCGATGAGGGGCACAGGCATCTTTGAGTTCCGATGCTGTGCGACTGAGTTCTTTTACGTGTCCTGTTATTGTAAACAGGGTTTCCCCCCTGCCGTATGTATATTCTGTACGAGCCAAGGTTTTGGATCCCAGATGAAAAACAATCTCGTGGGGCTTTAGTAAGATGTGGGATCACACTGCAGTGCAAGTTCAATCATGGCCATTTCATTTGAGTGGTCCTTTGCATTGCTTATCTGCCCCCATCTGAGATTATGTATGCCTTGCTTATCACAAGATTCAGATCACTCAGGTCTTCGATCACTTCTAGAGTTGTAGTAGAATCCCATACTCATTTGCACTACCAACCTATGGTTGCAACCACCAATCAAGTCAAATCAGTACACTTGACCGAAACTTCTGTAGAAAGCAATGAACTAGGAATTATTCCCTGAAACATCACTACCATATAACATAACAAGAGTTTCATAATCCATTGTGCAAACCAGCTAACAGCGCAGTATAGATCCATTAGAAAGGAGACATAACTGAGGTTAAAATAAAGCCACTAGTTTGAGAGCACCCAATGGCGTTGGAGTTGAACAATCCAGCAAGGAGCAGCCGTCATCGTTCATCTGTCCACATGAAACCATTAGTTAGTTACAATACGATTTGGTGATTACAGAGCAGCAAGAAACACACGGAACCCAAGGGAATATAGCAGAAACTAACAATATCAAAAGGAATTAATATGATGTATTCTGAATTTGAAAAGGAGCGAGAGCCATGGAGAGTTGAGGATGGAACAAAAAAAATCCAAGAATCAGCTGGAACAGGGCAGAACCCCAAGACCATCAAGGAAAAGATGGAAAATGAAGACAAAGTTGTAGAAGTGCATATTCTAGCCAATGCAACCAAAAGACCGATCTAATGGAAGAGATTAGGCAGTACATTATACGTCAACACTCCCCCTCACATGTGGCTCCCTCAGGCCTAAACGTGGACCGAAAGTGGGCTGCAATATAATTGCGCCAGCCGGGTCTTGAACTCAAGACCTCTTGACTCTGATACCATGTAGAAGTGCATGCTCTAGCCAATGCAACCAAAAGACCGATCTAATGAAAGAGACTAGGCAGTACATTATACGTCAACAAAAGTGACTGCAAAATGAAAGGTAGCACAAAAAGCAGTGCCGCCACAGGAACAAAAAAGTTGTACGACAAGCCTTGGGCAGGTTGTACTTGAATGATGCAGATGTAGTCGTCATCGTGGCCGACGGAAACCCGGTCGACAAAGGTGTTGAGGTAGTAGTCTTGGTCAGCACTGACTTGGTCAAAGTAAATGCAGCGTCGAAGTAGTGGCACAACAGTATGTCGCTGCAGAAGTCCGCTCTCCTTCAGTTTCAGCTCACGCCCACTGAGCAAGTTCCATCCTGACCCCCCATCATGGTGAACCTCTCCTTGTGATCGGGACGAGGTAGATGCCTCCCAGCCGGGGGGCGGATCGACTGGCAGGCTCATCTAAGTTGAGAGGTAGCTTATTTGAACGAGTGCACTACATTCCTTAGTAAGAGTAACCAGTTCTGGCTCGTTAATGTTTTGCTTCTTTGTGGGCTGGTCCTTAAAGAACTGTGTATACATCTGCACCTGTAAGACACCATCAAGGATGGGGGTGGTCATCATATCCAGAAACTTTGCAATCTGCTTGTCTTCAGTTGACTTCACAAACCGGAGTATGCAACAAATTAATTCCAGTCTCCAGATGATGTCTGATAAAGGCTGCACGATGCCAGCTGATGAAATTGAGCTCCAGAACACTCAAGTACAGTGGTTGTGTCCATGGATTTAGAACCTGACGGTCGTTTTTCACCCCAAGAATGGCGTGGTTTATGGAGCAATAATTCTCTATCTGCAGTACATAATTCCATTCCGTTGTAATATAATGCATCCAAATCAGAAGAGAGCTAGATGCCCCAAGATAATAATCCAGTGAAGTTCCTCAGAGTTCCTTGCTTATCAAGGTGGATGCATATATGGGTGGATGGCACTGAAAGGCAACTTGCTGTCATGCAAATGAGCAAGGCCAGACGGAATTAACTCCGTGGAAACCCCCACGTGAGGTACATAAATTAAGTCATGTTACCATTGGCACTAGTGGCACTGACAGAAACATGAGGTGGCCAAGCAATTTTCCAATGGACTTGTTCGCAGCAACGCACCTAAACAACAGCTAATTTCTCACTATTGTACATGATGCCATTAAGAAAGTCAGACAAGGTGTTGCCTACAGGAGCTGCACCAAGTATCTTCCTTGGCAAGTGAGTAATAGTTAGATGAGCTCCACTTAACAAATCCGTCCATGTTGTATTTTGATCTCAGCATTTGTCTTCACAGGCAAGGGAAACGGAGAATGAATTTTGTGTGCAGCTATGACTGCTTCAGCAATGAACATATCCTTTGGGTTATCAATTGAAGACCCATGATGAAATTCCTCCACCAATGCATAGCTCGTACAAGCAAATACCATGTCAAAGGAAATATTGCCAGAACCTATTATCGAGTCATTTGCAAGAGTGCCAATTGTAAGAAATTTCATGACTGAGCAAGTGACCAACATGTTCTTATGAAATCCAATAACCAGTTGTTCAAGATAAGGAATATCTTCAGAATGAACACTCGTTGGCTACGTACACTGAATACCAAGTCTGTGAAAATTAACTAACTGCGGCGGCAGCCAACGCGATCGCCGTTCATCTCCAATGGCATGAGAGTTCCTGTCAACTATGCTAGAAACCTTGACTTCAAATGCTTTGCGCGATACAGCCGCAACAACCTTGGTGATGCTCAGGATGCCAATGACGCTGATGTCGAACACCCTGCTTAACATTGGCTTCATGGGAACTAGATCAGTACCATTGCCACTAGTAACAATCAATAGCCCAGTGTTCAGCAGAACTGCAGCCCCCCCCCCCCCCCCCCCCCCCCTGCGGCAAGTACTTGATGGTTGCTAAAATGTCAAACTGGGGTCTGGGGAGCCACAGTAGTGTGGACGAATGCAAGAAAACAGCTTGCATCGGAAATGCATGGCTCGCGTCCTCCATGAGTAGGGACCTCTCAGCGATCGATCATCTGGGTCGCGAGCTCAGGGCAGGCATCCCTGGTGGTAGCAGACGAACTTGGTGTTGTTGCGTCCCTGATCGAACAGGTGGTGTGCGCCCTGGAGCAAAACCCACCAGTCGCAGGGACGGCGGACCAACGAGTTCGTCGTTGATGAAGCCGACGCCGCTGCTACACAGAGATCAATGCGACGATGGGAGCAGATGCCGCGGAAATCGTGGTCGACGTGGAGATGACCATGGCCATTGGCGCCGCTGCCGCGGAAATCGTGGACGTGGTCGAGACGATCAACGCCAGAGCGCCCATTCTGCATTTGGCGACGGCGTGTCGTCAAGGACCCAGTGCGGGAGGACGGCGAGCGCGGTGACCACTGCTTGCTACCTCACGTAATCACATACCACCTGATTTTCATTCAGATTTTAGTAATGGAGAAATATCACGTGAGATAAATGATGAGGTGGAGAAGAAAGAACTCATAAGAGAAGACTTGTCTTCGTCTTCTCTTATTTAAGACTAGAAGAACGCCCGTGCGTTGCAACGGGGCCACATTAACTTAAAAAGTTCAATATTATGACATTGGCGACCTTTTTTACCATCAAATCCTCACACACACACACTCTCCCTCCCTCTTCCTCACTCTCTCTCCTCCTCTCCCGCTTCTCCTAGCCGCCTCAACATCATGTCATTACCTAACATGTAGTGGATGCCTAGTGGGACAAGGGTTAAGAAATAACATGAGGTGAAAAATACGATGGCTGTCAATTCCATAAGACGATCCAAGTAATTTGACAAAACAGATCGAGAGCATCTTGTATAATCTCAAAAAAGCAACTAAAAATATAAGAAATGAACTGATGAAAATCAGCCCCTGCTCTCATTTATGCTCGCTTTTGTAATGGGAGGCAAGGAATGGGGATACCGGGAGAAGAAAGGATCACATGGACGGCAAGCCTCCACCACCGGCAAGTGGGGTTGCTTCACATCCAATCTCCACGGCCGCCGCCTCCATGGGGACGAACTCCCATGTTCACAACCGGGCTCCCAATCGGCCGCTGCCTCGCCGACCTTGACGACGAAGTAGTCCCTCCCTTCGATCCCATTCGCAACGGAGGCAACACCCATCCCAGCGGACGGGTCCACGGTGAGATCCCTACTGGATTGTGGTCGCGCCTCCCCAAACCTCACCGCGGGACACATGAGAGGGCGCCGTTGCCATAGTCAGGCTTGGATGGGGAAAGAAGGCGACATAGCAGCAACGACGCCTTCGCCGGGATTGGTGGCGACGGCGGCGGCGAGCGAGCGGGAGGACGGCGGCGGCGAGAGAGTAGGAGGGTGGTGGCGGCAGTCCATCGGCCACCGTGACGTGAGAGGAGGATGGGGATGGGGCCGCGATCTGGACGTATGGAGCGGTCGAGAGGAGGGGAAGCAGGCGGCTTGGTTTTTCCATCGTGCGGGGTTTGGGGGAGGTCAAACGAGAGGGCTTTTTTCGTGCGGGAGGCAGAGCAACGAGGGAGGATGTAGGGAGACAGGACGCGGTCGGTTGGCAGGAAAAGGAAAGCTACGCATTTTTTAGGCAGTAGAGATGATTGATGACAAGAAAGGGAAAATCACATCAATATAAGGAAATATCCCATCAATACTTGATTGATTGCGATTTATTTTTTATATGGTAACTAATCTGATCATCAATACTTGATTGATTGCAATTTATTTTTTATATGGTAACTAATCTGATGGGTTTATGTGGGTGGTGAAGCGAAAAGTCAGGTGGGAGGGAGACGAAATAAAACCAACGAAATAAAACCAACAAAATTGTTGAGGCGAAATAAAACCAGCAAAAAATAACCGGCGGGCTATTCACCAACTTCTCCATTAGAAGTAGAGATTAGAAATAGAGATAAGGTTTTATTGTTTGGTAATGTGATATTATTACCTGCTTGTTTGTGACGTGCCTAGTTATGAAAGTTTAAAAATTAGGATTTGGAATTGATTGTGATGAAACTAAATTTTATTGATTGGTAACGCGCTATCAGTTCCTGCCCGTTTATAACGTGTCTAGTTAGGAAACTTTGGGAAGATTAGGAAAGTTTTTATTCTGAGGATAAAAAATCAACGTGAGGAGATATGCTGATGGGATGTGAGACGAAAATAAACCAAACGAAAATAAACCGTGGACGCAATTCTACCAACTCATACATTAGGAATAGAGATAAGACAAGAGATGATCTCTTAGCACAATATGTCTCACCACATTTTTAGGAATTGCTAGTTATTGAAGATAAGGTTAAGAGATGACCCATTGTAGACATTTTTCTTTGTCTTCTCTAAGTTACATACAAAACTTAAGATAAGACTATCTTATCAACCATTGTACATGCCCTAAACCTGCCTAACATCTCAGATTTGCTAGCTTCCTCACGTAATCATAAACGCCCCCCTGATTTTCAGGGTGGGCCCAGCCTAAGCCTCCCTAAGGCTGGTTGTAATGGAGAATATCATATACTACTATCATGCATATGACACTAGTATATGATACTACCTTCGCAATGCATAGTATCATAAGTTAGTATTTTGTTTCCTTATTAATTACCATGCATGATACAAAGTAGTACAACAATTAATATGATACGGTATCATGATATGATATCACACCCTCTTTTTTCTCATTTAGTTGTGTGTCACATCATTCAAAAACTCTAATTGGCGGGCATGATACAATTTATGATACTCCTATTACGACCAACCTAATCCCCCTGATCTTCTATATCTAAATAGCTAGTCTCAATAATTATTTCTCTCAACATGCAAGTATGCCACATCATCGCACAACATGCATGGGAATAGATCCATCTCCACTACCATATATCTCCCGACATGCAAGCATGCCACTTCATCATGACATGCATGAAAAAAATTACCCATCTCAACATGCAAAGATATATGAGAATCTTCATTCTATTATACTATATATATTTAATAAACATATTATACAACTACATAGTAACCAAGCATAATAAATTATATGTATTTTAGTTTCAGTTTTAAATATTATTACTTCAAATATTTATGTTTCATACAATGAATCACATTAAAATATGTTACAAAATATTCCCGCAACAATTGTGCGGGGAATCATCTAATCCTTCCTAACTAGCGTGCCTGAAACCAGATTAAGTACATCGGTGGGCTAAAAACCAGTTTACGTAAATTGATGGGATAGAAAAAAATCAGTGGGACCTTTACATGAATGAAGGTGATGCTACCAACTCACAAATGGCGGACAGGTCAGTGCCGATTTTGATAGTGTCTTGACCACAAAAGTTAGGTTGATCATAGAAAAATAAAACAAAAAAAATGAAACATAGAGAAAATAAAATAAAAACGCGCGTATGCATCAAATGGGCCGGCCAACTTTGTTTATAGTTGACGTTTTGGTAAGATTTGATTTGATTTGGGTATGAGTAGTGGAAGGCAAGAAAAGTTTGGATTTAGTTGAGATTTTTTTAAGAGTTGATTGAATGAGTTAATGCATGCCATTGTTTTTGAAAAGGCTGAATTGATTGAATTAATGCATGCGTCAAATGGGCCGGCCCAAATTGGCTGCGCTTGAGCGGAAGGTCGCGTGTGAGACACTTGCGCGTGAAATATAGGGCTGGTGGTAGCATCATCTTACTCCCTTTTAGAAGTAGAGACTATAGTTGATGTTTTGGTATAATTAATTTGGTTTGGGTATTAGTAGCGGAAGGTAAGGAAAGTTTGGATTTAGTTGAGATTTTCTTAAATTTTTATTTAAATAAGATAATGCATGATGTTATTTTTGGAAATTGTCGATTTGATTGAATTAATGCACGGTCAAATGGGACGGCCCTAATTGGTTGCGCTTAAGCGAAAGGTTTCTGTAAGACGCTTCCGGCCGTAATATTGAGCTCGTTGGAGTAAGATGATGCTACCAACTCTTCTTTTAGAAGTAAAGATGTGTGATGTCGAAAAATAGTAGACATGTATATACGTGGGATTCCTTCTTCTAGTGAACATGAGTTGCACACTAGCCTTTCGTCACCCATTTAGCTATACTTGCGCATAAATGCTTGCAAGCCACAACTAACATTTGGTTGACTTGGGAGTAAATTTCTTTTGCCTACAGAAAAATAACTGGCATGTATTTGAGATTCAGCATATCACCTAATAAATGAACTGATATTTATGTAAGATTTCTTCTGCATTCTCGCAAACTTTAGTTGCGCACTAGCACCTTAATACTCATGTAGCTTTATTTGTGCATATGTATTTGCAAGCCTCAGCCAATTATCATGTTGCAAATTGTTTCTATGCATTTTCAATTTCCTTGGCCACTCATTTCAGAAGTTTATCACAAACTGTAATGTACTGCTCCTTGCATTCTACCAGCACATGATTTATTTCAAAAGCTATTCGATTGGTACAAGAGAAAGAACTTCAAGGCACAATTTTTGTTAGTTTGGTTCATTTGACGGTGCTTCAAATTCTTGATTACCCATACATAAAATTTAATGAAGAATCATGTATAATGTTTAAGATCGCAAACATCAGAAGGCCAAATTGGGGTCTGCGAAGTTCCCTCTATGAAGCTGGTGTTGGTGGTGGTGATGTAAGGGAGAGGCGAGCATGACATGGCGGTAGCAGGTGCCTTCCCGTTCCCTTGTTTTGTTCTCTTTACCCATGCATTCTTCTTCAAGATCCATTGCTGTTATTCTATTCTTCAACACCTCTGTTTGTGCAGGTGGTTCAACTGTATGGCTTCCTCGTTGCCACATTTTGCTCATCAAACAGATCCTCGTCTCTTCTCTCCATGACTCTCACTTGTAGAAAAAAGCCCTTTAGTCCCGGTTCGCAACAGCCTTTAGTCCCGGCTGTGCAACCGGGACTAAATAAGCGCGACTAAAGACCCCCCCTTTAGCCGCGGCTCTTACGGACCGCGACAAAAGTCTTTAGTCCCGGTTCTTGTGGCTGACCGGGACCAAAGGCCCGCCACGTGGGCGCCCGTGGTCCGTCGGGGCCGAGGACCTTTAGTCCCGGCTCTCGTGGCCAACCGGGACTAAAGGCCTCCTCCGCAGGTTTAGGGTTTTAGCCCCCCTAAACCTGGTTTCTTTTTAATTTGTAGTGTTTTATTTGTTTTATATTTTATTTTGTGTTTTATTTTATTTTTGATGAAGTTTCAGTACACATATTCTACGCTTCTATATACATGCATATGAAATTTCAAACAAGAAGAATTCAAGAGGAATATATAATATATATTCAATCTCGGGTGACCATATACAACTTCGAACAAGTTTCCATACACAATTAGGATGGATGACCATATACAACTTCGAACAAGTTTCAATCTCGGGTATGCATATAAATTTCTTCGTCCTCGGTATAGTGTTGTCCTTTAGGATTGATGACTTCCCACATGAAAAATCCTGCTAATTCTTCTTGAATTGGTCGGAAGCGAGCTTCTGGACTAAGCCTCCTCCGCAAGTTATCCGTCGCGTTCCGCACGCTAGCTGATGCCTTCCGCTCAGTGGTTTGTCTCCGGATGTTCTCACAAACATAGTATCCACATAGATCGGTCCCCGATGGCTGCTTATCCACATTAACTAACTTTCTGAAATCTAGCTCATGTTTGAATTCACCGACAGTTTCTTCTGAGAACCGTCTCCAAACCCTACAGGGCAAAGAAAATTAAATGAATAAGGGATTTATTAGTTAGTTGATATTAGGAAATGAAGAGACCGATCGATATAGAGCTCAAATGATTGAAAATAATTACTTTTGCAGCATTTTTCTCATGTCGGCCCAACGCTTTGGATCCGAATCCTTAGAGTCCATGATTAGAACTGTGGAGGTGTGAAGTTCAATATTTAGCAGAATCCAGTGGAACCCGCGGACACGTTACATGCACAGTCATGCATAACTCATCGATTAGACATACCATGCATGGAGTAAACAAAATAGAATGGGCACAAGAGAGAAACACTCCCCAAAATGGTAAGGAAATAGAATATGACTTTTGAGTTGATGCTTTCTAAGAAACTTGTACAGGTCTTTCTCCATGTCTTTGTGGTGATGTTCTAACACATGTCCATTAACGATATGTGGGTCAATGAACCCAACATCATGGATGTTTCTTATTTTGCATTCCCAAATCTTCAATCTGCATAATAGCGTACGCAACAATATAGTTAGGACAATATATATATATAGTGCAGGCAATGAAGAACGAGATGAGGTAGAAATAAATCACTTACATAACGTAGCAACTCAGCATAGATTTGTCGAGGGCGCGCAGATTGAACAGCTGGAATAATTCACTCATATGAACTTCTACAAAGTACCGTTTGATGTGATGCTCATGTGTAACATCCGCATAAACATATTCTTTGTCGGCCCATGTTATGAATTGCTTGTACCAACATAGCAGATTTCGCATTTGTGTTGGTAGACTATTTTCCTTCTCAGGCTCGACGAGAGGCCCCTTCCGCACATATTGTAATGTTATCTCACCTACAGGCGCATCCTCAAGGTCTAAGAAGGCACGAACAGTCAAACCCATCTCGGACGCTTGTTTCATGGCAGCCGCTACAGTCAATCCAAGTGCTGCCGCAGCTGCTATGATCTCGGGGTCCTCTTCCGGACCGGCTTTCACTATGAGCGGGGGGATTGATTGTTTCTTCTACATCCCGAGCTGGTCAACTTGTTTCCCGCTTTTTTTACTTTCTTCCTCCTTCAATATTTTTGCTTGCCTACGAAGTTCATGTCCATAGTCGTCAGGCATATTCAGCTCGGCTTGGGACGGTGTCGTCAAAAAATCCTTAGCCCACTTCTTTTGCTTCTCAGTGAATACTTGCTTGGGCTCAGGCACTTTTTTCGCCTTCATATCCGCCTTCCATTTCTCATAATCAGTAGACGCGGCCAATGTGAGGTCAGCTTCACTAAGTTCCCCAGGCCTTGGGAGGAGAGGCTTCAGCGATGGCTCCGGTACCCTTGTGGTCTTAGGTACATAAGGGTCCGGGTTAATAGTCCAGGAGCAGGTTTCCTTGCTGTCCGCCTGCTTCTGCTTCTTCGCCGGAGGTGGATTGGGGGGCGTCGTACCCGCCGGAGGAGGATTGGGGGGCGTCGTACCCGCCGGAGGTGGATTGGGGGGCGTCGTACCCGCCGAAGGAGGATTGGGGGGCGTCGTACCCGCCGGAGGTTGTGGATCGGGGGACGGCGTCGAATGGCGTGAAGGAGGTGTAGGTGAACCACCACGACCACCACCACCGCCACCACCGCCACCACCACCACCATCAGAGGGGGGTGGACTTGCTAGCCTTGGCGCCTCGTCTGGAAACACTATGTACTTCTTTTTCCATAGAATGTACTGGCGCTTGACATCTCCAAGTCTGCTATCCCCTTCGGGTGTAGGTTTGTCAATCTCCAGGTCCTCAAACCCTTGGACTATGTCTTCCACCGTGACACAAGCATAGCCATATGGAATGGGGTTGTTGTGGTGGAGTGCTCCAGGTTTACAGGGTAAAGCACTGCCGCTAGCTACCTTCGTGGAAACGTTCCCCACGGGATAATGCAGATCACAGTCTTTCATCTTCTTTACATCATCCACGGGGTAGTGAGGCTCCGGTGCACGAATCTCGATCATCGGTGCACTAGCACCAGGCGGGGCATCCGTGGAAGCCACGCTGCTTCTCCGCTGCTGGCTTCCGCAATCCGCTTCATGATCTTCATGCGGCCCTGCAGCCGATTTTTCTTTCAATAGTTCATGCACGGTCTGCTTCAACTCATGGAGTTCCGATGCAAACTTCGTCATAAGATCTGCATCCCGGTCCGTCTTTCTCTTACGGCTTCTGTAACCGTACGGGTCATTGTCCTGGGAAAACCCTACTTTCCACGAAACTTTGCCTTTGCCTCGTACACGTCCTCCGTGTTCATCATTCCCGAGGGCTAAAGTCAGTGCGTCTTTCTCTCTGTTGAACTTGATCAAGCCCGCTTGAGCTTCGGTCATTGCGTCAATAAGGGCTTGGGTCGGAGCAAAGTGTCGATGCCGGTGAACACACACCCCTGTCTCCGGGTCTAGCGATCCCCCATGCCCGTACCACCAGCTTTTGGCCCTTGGGTCCCATCCCTCTGTACCTAGAGGGATTCCTCGCACCCTCAGGTCCTCCTCCATCTTCTGCCACCTAGGGTCCGCAAGGCGGTATCCTCCTGGCCCCATAATATGATGGTACTTTTTCTTAGCCGCATTATCCTTATTTTTTTTCGATATTTCCTTGAAATGGTCTGATTGCTTTTGCCTCACAAATTCTGGCCAATCATCTTTCAGTTTCTCATATTGTCCATTGAAATCCGGAGTCTTGCCCTTGTTGACATAGTCACGGGTTAAATTTTTCTTGAAGTTCCGGAATGCATCGGCCATCTTCTGAAGAGCGAACTCTTTAACTAGCCTCCTCCTCTGACGTCCACCCGGAACCTCGTTACCGAATTCATCGACTTTGTTGTATTCCGGAGGTAGAATGAAATGTTCCATAAGCTTTCTCCAGCAATCCTTTTTCGTTCTCTTGTCGACAAAACTGAAACCAAGACGTGCCTTCTTTGGCTCTTTCCATTCCTGGACGGTGATCGGGACGTTGTCTCTAACAACGACTCCGCATTGGTTGACAAACTTTGAGGTGTGCTGTAGGGGCTTGCCGGTTTCACTGACAGACTCAATGGCATATGTTTCTCCTGTTTTCATCGCCTTGGATTTGCCACGCTGCTTTGTCGTACTCGATCCGGAGGGCTAAAAAAAGAAAGAGAGTCGCGCGCGTTAATACATATGTATTCACATTTCAGTAAGTTTGTATCACGAGAGGCTCTCAATGTATATATATACCTCGCCGGAGGTGGTTGCTACTTGCAATTGGAGATCGTCGGTTGTTGACGGTTGACCTCCGTCGACAATGTCCGTTCCTTCACCTTCTCGATCATCGTCACCGTCAAGGTTCATATAAGAAGAGACTACATCCTCTTGTTGCTCATATTCTGAGCCCGGCACATAAGGAATCTCGTTGTTGATGATGTCCATTAAATAACGTTCAGCCTCCGGATCCCTAAGCGGCTCGGTTTTGTCGTCCGCCATATGTCACTCCTGCATGTAGTAAAAATTCTTTAAGTATAAAGGAATTAAAAAATAAGATTAAGGGGACATAGAGGAGGAGGAATTAAAAAATAAGATTCTTTAAGTAAAAATTCTTTTTTTCTTCTTCTTCCTTTCTTCTTCCTCTTTCTTCTTCTTCCTTTCTTCTTCTTCCTTTTTCCTTTCTTCTTCTTTCTTTCTTCTTCTTCCTTTCTTCTTCTTCCTTTCTTCTTTCTTTCTTCTTCTTCCTTTTTCTTTTTTCTTTCTTTCTTCTTCTTTCTTTCTTCTTCTTTCTTTCTTCTTCTTTCTTTCTTCTTCTTCCTTTCTTCTTCTTCCTTTCTATTCTTTCTTTCTTCTTCTTTCCTCTTTCTTTTTACTTTCTTTCTTCTTCTTCCTTTCTTCTTCCTTTCTTCTTCTTTTTTTCTTCTTCCTTTTTCTTTCTTCTTTCTTTTGGTTTTCATTTGGTTTTTATTTGGTTTTCATTTTTTTCTTCTTCCTTTTTCTTTCTTGTTTTTTCTTCTTCCTTTTCTTCTTCCTCCTTTTTTTTGTTTTTTCTTCTGGGGAGGCGGAGGATGGCAGGCAGGGCGGCGGGCGGCGGGCGGCGGGCGGCAGGGCGTCGGGCGGCGGGCGGCGGGCGGCAGGGCGGCGGGCAAGGGCGCGCGCAGGGCACGGGCGGCGAGCAAGGGCAGGCACGGGCGGAGGCGGTGCTCACTGGGGACGGGGGCGGCGGCGCGCAGGGCTTCGGCGTCGGCGTCGGGGCAGGGCTTCGGCGTCGGCGTCGGCGACGGGGGCGTCGGCGTCGGCGTCGATCGGCGTTGGGGAGACAGAGGAGAATGCCGCGGCAAAACTGCTAAGTGCAGTATATATAGACGCACCTTTAGTCGCGGTTGGGGAGGAGGACCGCGACTAAAGGTACCCTTTAGTCGCGGTCCCCCTCCCCAACCGCGACTAAAGGGTTTTGGCGCCGCTTCCTTTCCCGCGCAGAAAGACCCTTTAGTCGCGGTTGGGGACAACAACCGCGACTAACCGGGACTAAAGGGTTTTGGCGCCGCTTCCTTTCCCGCGCAGAAAGACCCTTTAGTCGCGCAGAAAGACTAATTCATTTTAAAATCCCTTGAAGGTTTGACAAAAGGTTTGACACATCATTCAGTTCATCGACCAAATACAAAGTTTGGTACAATAAATTATTACACATCAATTCTTCCCTTGTACGTCCCTGCTTGCTTACGATTGTGCCGTATCCATGGAGCATCCTCATCATTTAACTTAATGCTTGGGTCAGTGTTCACTTTGAAGGGCGGAATTTCACCAAACATATTATAATCTTCTGACATGTCTGTCTTGTCCTCCACTCCCACGATGTTTCTTTTCCCTAAAAGAACAATGTGGCGCTTTGGATCATCGCATGATGTACTGATCATTTTCTTATCTTTCCGTTTCCTCGGTTTGCTACTCATGTCCTTCAAATAAAAAACCTGAGCGACATCTTTGGCAAGGACGAATGGTTCGTCAAGGTAACCACGATTGTTGAAATCCACCATTGTCATTCCGTATTGCTCGTCCACCTTTACCCCACCTCCTGTTAGCTTGAACCATTTGCACCGGAACAAAGGGACCTTAAAGGAGGGTCCATAGTCAAGTTCCCATATCTCCTCTATGTAACCATAATATGTGACCTTTTGCCCATTCTCGGTTGCTGCATCAAAGCGGACACCACTGTTTTGGTTGGTGCTCTTTTTATCTTGGGCGATGGTGTAAAATGTATTCCCATTTATCTCGTACCCTTGGAAAGTCGTTATAGTCGAAGATGGTTTCTTGGCCAACATGTACAGCTGATCTCCAACATCATTGTCATTCATTAAATGTTTTCGCAACCAACTGCCGAAAGTCTCCATGTGGGCCTTTCTAATCCAGGATTCAGGCTTCCCCGGGTTGTCCGAGCGTAAAATATTCTTGTATTGCTCGAAGTACGGAGCCACCAAGCTGGAATTTTGCAGAACTGTGTGGTGTGCTTCAGTCATAGAATGACCGTCCATACATATCGTGGTATCCCTTCCGATCTTGCCTTTTCCACTTAGTCTCCCCTCGTGCCGCGATTGAGGAATACCAATCGGCTTAAGGTCAGGAACATAGTCAATACAGAACTCAATTACCTCCTCATTTTGATGGCCCTTGGAGATGCTTCCTTCTGGCCTAGCACGGTTAAGAACATATTTCTTTAATACTCCCATGAACCTCTCAAAGGGGAACATATTGTGTAGAAATACAGGACCGAGAATGGAAATCTCTTCGACTAGGTGGACCAGGAGGTGCGTCATAATATTGAAGAAGGATGGTGGGAACACCAACTCGAAACTGACAAGGCATTGGACCACATCGTTCTGTAACCGTGGTAGATCTTCTGGATTGATTACCTTCTGAGAGATTGCATTGAGGAATGCACATAGCTTCACAATGGCTACTCGAACATTTTCCGGTAGGAGCCCCCCCAAAGCAATCGGAAGCAATTGCGTCATAATCACGTGGCAGTCGTGAGACTTCAGGTTTTGGAACTTTTTCTCCGGCATGTTTATTATTCCCTTTATATTCGACGAGAAGCCAGACGGGACCTTCATACTGCTCAGGCATTCAAAAAAAATGACCTTCTCTTCTTTGGTAAGAGCGTAGCTGGCACGACCTTGAAACCATTCCGGATGCCGGTCATCTGGGTCTTTCAAAAGTTGCTGGTCCTGCCGTGCTTCCTTTGTATCATTTGTCTTCCCATACACGCCCAAGAAGCTTAGCAGGTTCACGCAAATATTCTTCGTAACATGCATCACGTCGATTGCAGAGCGGACATCTAGGACTTTCCAATATTCTAGCTCCCAAAATATAGATTTCTTCTTCCACATGGGTGCGTGCCTGTCAACTCCCCGCGGAACTGATTGTCCGCCAGGACCCTTTCCAAAGATGACTTTCAAATCCTTGACCATATCAAATATCTCAGCACCAGTACGTTCCGCAGGCTTCGGCCGGTGATCTGCCTTCCCGTTGAAATGCTTGCCTTTCTTTCTTACGTTATGATTTCGGGGAAGAAATCGACGATGACCTAGGTACACGTTCTTCTTACAATTAACCAAACATACACTTTCAGTCTCATGTAAGCAGTGCGTGCATGCATTGTATCCCTTATTTTTCTGTCCCGAAAGGTTACTGAGAGCAGGCCAATCATTGATGGTTACAAAAAGCAACGCTCGTAGGTCAAATTCCTCTCCTTTGTGCTCATCCCAGACACGTACACTAGGTTTCGCCCACAACTGTAAAAGTTCTTCAACTAATGGCCTTAGGTACACATCGATATCGTTACCGGGTTGCTTAGGGCCTTGGATGAGAATTGGCATCATAATGAACTTCCGCTTCATGCACAACCAAGGAGGAAGGTTGTAGATGCATAGAGTCATGGGCCAGGTGCTATGGTTGGAGCTCTGCTCGCCAAAAGGATTAATGCCATCAGTATTTAGACCAAATCTTAAGTTCCTTGCGTCAGCTGCAAAATCTTTGAAAACTCTGTCGATCTTTCTCCATTGTGTTCCATCAGCGGTGTGTCTCGACTGCCCGTCGGACAAACGGTCCTCTTTGTGCCATCGCAACAACTTGGCATGCTTTTCGTTCATGAACAGACGTTTCACCCGTGGTATTATAGGAGCATACCACATCACCTTGGCAGGAACCCTCTTCCTGGGTTTCTCGCCCTCAACATCGTCACCAGGGTCATCGCCTCTGATCTTATAACGCAATGCAGTGCATACAGGGCATTCATTCAAATTCTCGTATTCACCGCGGTAGAGGATGCAGTCATTAATGCATGCATGTATCTTCTGAACCTCTAAACCTAGAGGGCAGACAACCTTCTTTGCTTCGTACGTACTGGCGGGCAACTCATTATTCTTCGGCAACATATTCTTCAATATTTTCAGCAAATTTTCAAATGATGAGTCACCTACACCTTCCTGTGCCTTCCATTTTAGCAAATACAGTGTGCAGCCCAGCTTTTTCAGACTATTATCGCATCCTGGATACAACGACTTTTTGTGATCCTCTAACATGCGATCCAAATTCTCCCTCTCCTTGTCAGTTTCGCAGCGTCTCCGTGCATCAGCAATGGTCCAACCAAGATCATCAGCGGGCTCATCATGTGCCTCTTCTTCACCTTCACCTAACCCTTCCACACCTTCAGCATCATCCTCCATGAAAGTATCACCGAAAAGATCACGATAGTTGTCATCGATATCATCCCCTTCTTCATCTTCTTCCATTCTAACCCCTCTTTCTCCATGCTTGGTCCAACAATAATAGCTTGGCATGAAACCATGCTTAAGCAGGTCCATGTGAACTCTTCTTGAGGAGGAGTAACCCTTCTCATTCTTATAGACATCACATGGACAGATAATAAAACCTTGCTGCTTGTTCGCATTTGCCACTACGAGGAAATCTTTCAAACCCGTAGTGAACTCGCCGGAGAGTCGGGAACCGTACATCCATTGCCGATTCATATGCATTATTATTATATAAAGTATATAATTAACCATCATGCATTTGTTAAACTAACTAGCTAGAAATAATACAAATTAAACAATGAACTACACACATGCGTATTTTATCAATGACACATGAAAGGTTCGAGTTGCTAACCGCGATCGCGGAGGAAAAATAAATGAGAAAGCTCAAGTTTGGCTTGTTTCAGGCTCTCGGGCATTTCATCAAACACCTTGTGTGCATAGGAGAAACCAAAAGCAAACCCACCACCACCCCACCACCACCTTCTGAAAATTGTGAAGTGAGCCGAGTGAAGTGAAGTGAGCTGAGTATATATAGGGATGGGCCTTTAGTCGCGGTTGGCCAGGCCAACCGGGACTAAAGCCCCTCCCGTCCGCCAGCTGGATGGGCTTTAGTCCCGGTTGGCCTGGCCAACCGCGACTAAAGGCCTTCTGGGACCTTTAGTCCCGGTTGGCCACGCCAACCGGGACTAAAGCCCCTCCCGTCCGCCAGCTGTCGACCGAGCGCGCTGGGCCCAGGTAGTTGGTCGCGGGTCTTCTCCCGAACCACGACTAAAGACCCCTTTGGTCGCGGTTCGATTGTTTTGGGGACTAATGGGGGCGTATGGAAGCCTCGTTTTCTACCAGTGTCTTATAATTACTAGAACAACGCCCTTGCGTTGCAACGGGATATAAATATTCTAGTATGTTAGTTTGTGATTTACTTATCAATAATAATGAAATTGTGTAAATAAATTGTGATGCCCCCGATTCAATCGTACATTAATCATACACGCAAACTTGTACGATCAAGATCAGTGACTCATAGGAAGATATCACAACACAACTCTAGACACAAATAAAATAATATAAGCTTTATATTACAAGTCAGGGGCCTCGAGGGCTCGAATAGATAAGCTCGATCACAGACGAGTCAGCGGAAGCAACAATATTTGAGTACAGACATAAGTTAAACAAGGTGCTATACGATGGCTAGCACAAACATGGATATAGATCGAAGAGGCGCAACCCTCCTACCTGGGATCCTCCTAAACTACTCCTGGTCGTCGGCAGCCTACACGTAGTAGTAGGCACCCTCAGTGTAGTAGGAGTCGTCATCGGTGACGTCTAGCTCCTGGGCTCCACCATCTGGTTGTGACATCCGAGAAGAAGGGAAAGGGGGGGGGGGAGGGAGCAAAGCAATCGTGAGTACTTATCCAAAGTACTCGCAAGCAAGGACCTACACTACATATGCATCGGTACCAATGAAATGGGTAGTATCTGTGGACTGAACTGTAGAATGCCAGAATAAGAGGGGGATAGCTAGTCCTATCGAAGACTATGCTTCTGGCAGCCTCCATCTTGAAGCATATAGGAGAGAGTAGCAAGGATAGCATCAAGTAACATCGTATAACACAATCCTACCCGATGATCCTCTCCTCGTCACCCTGTGAGAGAACGATCACCAAGTTGTCTCTAGAACTTATCTGGGTGTGTTTTATTAAGTATTCGGTTCTTGTTGTCATAAGGCCGGAATACAACTCCAAGTGTCCTGTTACTGTGTACACGGCTATTCAAGTAAATAAACTTCCCTGCAGTGGTGCACCACATTGCCCAACACACTCAATCACTCTAGCCGGACACACTTTCCTGGGTCATGCCCGGCTTCGGAAGATCAACATGTCGCAGCCCTACCTAGGCCCAACAGAGAGGTCAGCACACCGGTCTAAATCCTAAGCGCGCAGGGGTCTTGGGCCCATCGCCCGTTGCACTCCTACACGTTGCGTACGCGGCCGGTGAGCAGACCTGACAGCCTCCATTACAAAGGAGGGTGCTTTACGCGGTCCAACCCGCGCGCGCCGATCAGTCACTGACGGCTGGAAAGCTTCGGCTGATACTACGACGCCGAGTGCCCATAAATGTCCCCGCGTAGTTGGTTAGTGCTTATAGGCCAAAAGACCAACTCAGATCAAATATCCAAATCTCATTAAGCATGTTATTTTGAAACAACCGCGGACGCTAGACAGGGATCAGGCCCACCTCTCTCATGGGTGGTAACAACCTGCCCTGTCACTCTGCCACAAAGAATCACTCGGGGGCTGTCGGGAACCCAGGCCCATCACAACCTGGATGGAACCACCTGCCTCTTCAGCCCCAGTCCATGAATCATTCACGGCACTCTACGAGCTGACCGGACTTTACTCACATCATGTATCAAATATAGTATGTATGTATGTATGTATGTATGTATGTATATACCCGTGATCACCTCCCAAGTGTTCATGGCCTGATAGTATAGCATGGCAGATGGACAAGAATGTAGGGTCATTGATGATAAACTAGCATCCTGTACTAAGCATTTAGGATAGCAGGTAAGGTATGAACAACAGTAGCCACAAGGACAGGCTATGCCACAGTATAGGATCATCCGAAAGCAGTAACATCTATACTACTCTAATGCAAGAAGTAGATATAAGAAATAGATGGCATTGGGATGATCAAAGGGGTTTTGCTTGCCTGGAAGCTCTGCGGAGAAGGATGGGTCGTCAGGGGTGATGTCGACGTCAGGAGCAACGACGTCGGTCTCAAAGTCTACAAGAGAGAAGAGGGGGAAGAAATGTTGGAAATATGCCCTAGAGGCAATAATAAATTGGTTATTATTATATTTCCTTGTTCATGATAAATCGTTTATTATCCATGCTAGAATTGTATTGATAGGAAACTCAGATACATGTGTGGATACATAGACAACACCATGTCCCTAGTAAGCCTCTAGTTGACTAGCTCGTTGATCAATAGATGGTTACGGTTTCCTGACCATGGACATTGGATGTCGTTGATAACGGGATCACATCATTAGGAGAATGATGTGATGGACAAGACCCAATCCTGAGCATAGCACTAGATCGTGTAGTTCGTATGCTAAAGCTTTTCTAATGTCAAGTATCATTTCCTTAGACCATGAGATTGTGCAACTCCCGGATACCGTAGGAGTGCTTTGGGTGTGCCAAATGTCACAACGTAACTGGGTGGCTATAAAGGTACACTACGGTTATCTCCGAAAGTGTCTGTTGGGTTGGCACGAATCGAGACTGGGATTTGTCACTCCATGTGACGGAGAGGTGTCTCTGGGCCCACTCGGTAGGGCATCATCATAATGTGCACAATGTGATCAAGGAGTTGATCACGGGATGATGTGTTACGTAACGAGTAAAGAGACTTGCCGATAACGAGATTGAACAAGGTATTGGGATACCGACGATCGAATCTCGGGCAAGTATCGTACCGCCAGACAAAGGGAATTGTATACGGGATTGATCGAATCCTCGACATCGTGGTTCATCCGATGAGATCATCGTGGAACATGTGGGATCCAACATGGGTATCCAGATCCCGCTGTTGGTTATTGACCGGAGAACGTCTCGGTCATGTCTGCATGGTTCCCGAACCCGTAGGGTCTACACACTTAAGGTTCGATGACGCTAGGGTTATAAAGGAAGTTTGTATGTGGTTACCGAATGTTGTTCGGAGTCCCGGATGAGATCCCGGACGTCACAAGGAGTTCCGGAATGGTCCGGAGGTAAAGATTTATATATGGGAAGTCCTGTTTTGGTCACCGGACAAGTTTCGGGGTCACCGGTATTGTACCGGGACCACCGGAAGGGTCCCGGGGGTCCACCGGGTGGGGCCACCTGCCCCGGGGGCCCACATGGGCTGTAGGGGGTGCGCCTTGGCCTATATGGGCCAAGGGCACCAGCCCCAAGAGGCCCATGCGCCAAGAGAAGAGGGAAAGGAAGAGTCCTAAAGGGGGAAGGCACCTCCTAGGTGCCTTGGGGAGGAGGGACTCCTCCCTTGGCCGCACCCTTCCTTGGAGGAAGGGCCAAGGCTGCGCCCCCTCTCTCCCTTGCCCCTATATATATGTGGGGGGTGGGAGGGCAGCCATACCAATGTTTTGGCGCAGCCCCCTCCCCTTCTCCCAAGTCCTTCTCCTCTCCCGTGGTGCTTGGCGAAGCCCTGCAGGATTGCCACGCTCCTCCTCCACCACCATGCCGTTGTGCTGCTGCTGGATGGAGTCTTCCTCAACCTCTCCCTCTCTCCTTGCTGGATCAAGGCATGGGAGACGTCACCGGGCTGTACGTGTGTTGAACACGGAGGTGCCGTCCGTTCGACACTAGGATCTCCGGTGATTTGGATCACGACGAGTACGACTCCTTCAACCCCGTTCTCTTGAACGCTTCCGCTTAGCGATCTACAAGGGTATGTAGATGCACTCTCCTTCCCCTCGTTGCTGGTCTCTCCATAGATAGATGTTGGTGACACGTAGGAAAATTTTGAATTTCTGCTATGTTCCCCAACAGTGGCATCATGAGCTAGGTCTATTGCGTAGATTCTATGCATGAGTAGAACACAAAGTAGTTGTGGGCATTGGTTTTGTTCAATATGCTTGCCGTTACTAGTCTTATCTTGATTCGGCGCATCGTGGGATGAAGCGGCCCAGACCAACCTTACACGTACGCTTACGTGAGACCGGTTCCACCGACTAACATGCACTAGTTGCATAAGGTGGCTGGCGGGTGTCTGTCTCTCCCACTTTAGTCGGATCGGATTCAATGAAAAGGGTCCTTATGAAGGGTAAATAGCAATTGGCATATCAGGTTGTGGTCTTTGCGTAGGTAAGAAACGTTCTTGCTAGAAACCCACAGCAGCCACGTAAAATATGCAAACAACAATTAGAGGACGTCTAACTTGTTTTTGCAGGGTATGCTATGTGATGTGATATGGCCAAAGGATGTGATGGATGATATATGTGATGTATGAGATGATCATGTTCTTGTAATAGGAATCACGACTTGCATGTCGATGAATATGACAACCGGCAGGAGCCATAGGAGTTGTCTTTATTTATTTATGACCTGCGTGTCAACATAAATGTCATGTAATTACTTTACTTTATTGCTAACCGTTAGCTGTAGTAGTTGAAGTAATAGTTGACGAGAAAACTTCAAGAAGACACGATGATGGAGATCATGGTGTCATGCCGGTGACGATGATGATCATGGAGCCCCGAAGATGGAGATCAAAAGGAGCAATATGATATTGGCCATATCATGTCACTATTATTTGATTGCATGTGATGTTTATCATGTTTATACATCTTATTTGCTTAGAACGACGGTAGTAAATAAGATGATCCCTCATTAAAATTTCAAGAAAGTGTTCCCCCTAACTGTGCACCGTTGTGACAGTTCGTTGTTTCAAAGCACCACGTGATGATCGGGTGTTTGATTCTAACGTTCACATACAACGGGTGTAAGACAGATTTACACACGCGAAACACTTAGGTTAACTCGACGAGCCTAGCATGTACATACATGGCCTCGGAACACAGAAGACCGAAAGGTCGAGCATGAGTCGTATGGTAGATACGATCAACATGAAGATATTCACCGATGTTGACTAGTCCGTCTCACGTGATGATCGGACACGGCCTAGTTGACTCGGATCATGTAATCACTTAGATGAATAGAGGGATGTCTATCTGAGTGGGAGTTCATAAGATGAACTCATTTATCCTGAACATAGTCAAAAAGGATTTTGCAAATTATGTCGTAGCTCGCGCTTTAGTTCTACTGTTTAGATTTGTTCCTAGAGAAAAATTAGTTGAAAGTTGATAGTAGCAATTATGCGGACTAGGTCCGTAAACTGAGGATTGTCCTCATTGCTTCTTAGAAGGCTTATGTCCTTAATGCACCGCTCAGTGTGCTGAACCTCGAATGTCGTCTGTGGATGTTGCGAACATCTGACATACATGTTTTGATAACTACATGATAGTTCAGTTAAACGGTTTAGAGTTGAGGCACCGAAGACGTTTTGAAACGTCACGAAACATATGAGATGTTTCGAGGGCTGAAATTGGGATTTCAGGCACGTGCCCACGTCAAGAGGTATAAGACCTCCGACGATTTTCTTAGCCTACAAACTAAGGGAGAAAAGCTCAATTGTTGAGCTTGTGCTCAGATTGTCTGAGTACAACAATCGCTTGAATCAAGTGGGAGTTGATCTTCCAGATGAAATAGTGATAGTTCTCCGAAGTCATTACCACCAAGCTGCTAGAGCTTCGTGATGAACTATAATATATCAGGGACATATATGATGATCCTTGAGATATTCGCGATGTTTGACACCAAAAGTAGAAATCAAGAAGGAGCATCAATTGTTGATGGTTGGTGAAACCACTAGTTTCAAGAAGGGCAAGGGCAAGAAGGGATACTTCATGAAACGGCAATTCAGCTGCTGCTCTAGTGAAGAGACCCAAGGTTGAACCCAAACCCGAGACTAAGTGCTTCTGTAATAAGAGGAACAGCCACTGGAGCAGAATTACCCTAGATACTTGGTAGATTAGAAGGCTGGCAAGGTCGATAGAAGTATATTGGATATACATTGTGTTGATGTGTACTTTACTAGTACTCCTAGTAGCACCAGGGTATTAGATACCGGTTCGGTTGCTAAGTGTTAGTAACTCGAAATAAAAGCTACAGAATAAACGGAGACTAGCTGAAGGTGAGCTGACGATATGTGTTGGAAGTATTTCCAATGTTGATATGATCAAGCATCGCACGCTCCCTCTACCATCGAGATTGGTGTTTGCGTTGAGCATAGACATGATTGGATTATGTCTATCGCAATACGGTTATTCATTTAAGGAGAATAATGGTTACTCTGTTTATTTGAATAATACCTTCAATGGTCTTACACCTAAAATGAATGGTTTATTGAATCTCGATCGTAGTGATACACATGTTCATACCAAAAGATATAAGATAGTAATGATAGAACCACCTACTTGTGGCACTACCACGTAAGTCATATCGGTATAAAACGCATGAAGAAGCTCCATGTTGATGGATCTTTGGGCTCACTCATTTTTGAAAAGTTTGAGACATGCGAACCATGTCTATTGGTGTATATGCATGAAGAAACTCCATGCAAATGGACCGTTTGGACTCACTTGATTTCGAATCACTTGAGACATGCAAATCATACCACATGGGCAAGATGACTGAAAGCCTCGGTTTCAGTAAAATGGAACCAGAGAGCAACTTGCTGGAAGTAATACATTTTGATGTGTGCAGTCCAATGAGTGCTGAGGCGTGTAGTGGATATCGTTATGTTCTTACTTCACAGATGATTTGAGTAGATGTTGAGTATATTTACTTGATGAATCACGAGTCTGAATTATTGAAAGGTTCAAGTAATTTCAGGGTGAAGTTGAAAGATCGTCATGACAAGAGGATAAAATATTTATGATATGATCATAGAGATGAATATCTGAATTACGAGTTTGGCAAAAATTAAGACATTGTGGAAATTGTTTCACAACTGATACAGCCTGGAACACCATAGTGTGATGGTGTGTCCAAACATCATAACTGCACCCTATTGGATATAATGCATACCATGATGTCTCTTATCGAATTACCACAATAATATATGGGTTAGGCATTAGAGACAACCACATTCACTTTAAATAGGGCACCACGTAATTCCGGTGAGATGACACCGTATGAACTATGGTTTAGAGAAACCTAAGCTGTCATTTCTTAAAAGGTTTGGGGCTGCGACGCTTATGTGAAAAAGTTTCAGGCTGATAAGCTCGAACCCAAAGCGGATAAATGCATCTTCATAGGACACCCAAAACAGTTGGGTATACCTCCTGTCTCAGATCCGAAAGCAATAAGGGATTATTTCTAGAATCGGGTCCTTTCTCGAGGAAAAGTTTCTCTCGAAAGAATTGAGTGGGAGGATGGTGGAGACTTGATGAGGTTATTGAACCATCTCTTCAACTAGTGTGTGGCAGGGCACAGGGAGTTGTTCCTGTGGCACCTACTGTTGGGGAACGCAGTAATTTCGAAAATTTTCCTACGCACACACAAGATCATGGTGATGCACAGCAACGAGAGGGGAGAGTGTTGTCTACGTACCAACGCAGACCGACTGCGGAAGCGATCACACAACGTAGAGGAAGTAGTCGTACGTCTTCTTCCCGATCCGACCGATCCAAGCACCGTTACTCCGGCACCTCCGAGTTCTTAGCACACGTACAGCTCGATGACGTTCCTCGGGCTCCGATCCAGCAAAGCGTCGAGGAAGAGTTCCGTCAGCACGACGGCGTGATGACGATCTTGATGTACTACCGACGCAGGGCTTCGCCTAAGCACTACAATGGTACGATCGAGGTGGAATTTGGTGGCAGGGGGCACCGCACACGGCTAAGGAACGATCTCAAGGATCAAGTTGTGTGTCTTGGGGTGCCCCCTGCCCCCGTATATAAAGGTTGGAGGAGGGGGGAGCCGGCCGGCCAGGGAGAGGAGGCGCAGGGGAGTCCTACTCCCACCGGGAGTAGGACTCCTCCCCCCAATCCTAATCCAATTAGGACTCCCGGGGAAAAGAGAGAGAAGGGGGGCCGGCCCCCTATCCTAGTCCTATTAGGACTTGGGGAAAAGGGGGGGGGGGCGCCGGCCAGCTTGGGCTTGTCCCTTTTCTCTTTTTCCACTAAGGCCCAATAGGCCCATTTGCCTCCCGGGGGGTTCCGGTAACCCTCCCGGTATTCCGGTAAAATCCCGATTTCACCCGGAACACTTCCTATGTCCAAACATAGGCTTCCAATATATCAATCTTTACGTCTCGACCATTTCGGGACTCCTCGTCATGTCCGTGATCTCATCCGGGACTCCGAACAACCTTCGGTACATCAAAATGCATAAACTCATAATAACTGTCATCGTAACGTTAAGCGTGCGGACCCTACGGTTCGAGAACAATGTAGACATGACCGAGACACGTCTCCGGTCAATAACCAATAGCGGGACCTGGATTCCCATATTGGCTCCTACATATTCTACGAAGATCTTTATCGGTCAGACCGCATAACAACATACGTTGTTCCCTTTGTCATCGGTATGTTACTTGCCCGAGATTCGATCGTCGGTATCCAATACCTAGTTCAATCTCGTTACCGGCAAGTCTCTTTACTCGTTCCGTAATACATCATCTCACAACTAACATATTAGTTGCAGTGCTTGCAAGGCTTATGTGATGTGCATTACCGAGAGGGCCCAGAGATACCTCTCCGACGATCGGAGTGACAGACCCTAATCTCGAAATACGCCAACCCAACATCTACCATTGGAGACACCTGTAGTACTCCTTTATAATCACCCAGTTACGTTGTGACGTTTGGTAGTACCCAAAGTGTTCCTCCGGTAAACGGGAGTTGCATAATCTCATAGTTATAGGAACATGTATAAGTCATGAAGAAAGCAATAGCAACATACTAAACGATCGGGTGCTAAGCTAATGGAATGGGTCATGTCAATCAGATCATTCTACTAATGATGTGACCTCGTTAATCAAATAACAACTCCTTGTTCATGGTTAGGAAACATAACCATCTTTTATTAACGAGCTAGTCAAGTAGAGGCATACTAGTGACACTCTGTTGGTCTATGTATTCACACATGTATTATGTTTCCGGTTAATACAATTCTAGCATGAATAATAAACATTTATCATGATATAAGGAAATAAATAATAACTTTATTATTGCCTCTAGGGCATATTTCCTTCAGTCTCCCACTTGCACTAGAGTCAATAATCTAGATTACACAGTAATGATTCTAACACCCATGGAGCCTTGGTGCTGATCATGTTTTGCTCGTGGAAGAGGCTTAGTCAACGGGTCTGCAACATTCAGATCCGTATGTATCTTGCAAATCTCTATGTCTCCCACCTGGACTAAATCCCGGATGGAGTTGAAGCGTCTCTTGATGTGTTTGGTTCTTTTGTGAAATCTGGATTCCTTTGCCAAGGCAATTGCACCAGTATTGTCACAGAAGATTTTCATTGGACCCGATGCACTAGGTATGACACCTAGATCGGATATGAACTCCTTCATCCAGACTCCTTCGTTTGCTGCTTCCGAAGCAGCTATGTACTCCGCTTCACATGTAGATCCCGCTACGACGCTTTGTTTAGAACTGCACCAACTGACAGCTCCACCGTTTAAAGTAAACACGTATCCGGTTTGCGATTTAGAATCGTCCGGATCAGTGTCAAAGCTTGCATCAACGTAACCTCTTACGGTGAGCTCTTTGTCACCTCCATATACGAGAAACATATCCTTAGTCCTTTTCAGGTATTTCAGGATGTTCTTGACCGCTGTCCAGTGATCCACTCCTGGATTACTTTGGTACCTCCCTGCTAAACTTATAGCAAGGCACACATCAGGTCTGGTACACAGCATTGCATACATGATAGAGCCTATGGCTGAAGCATAGGGAACATCTTTCATTTTCTCTCTATCTTCTGCAGTGGTCGGGCATTGAGTCTGACTCAACTTCACACCTTGTAACACAGGCAAGAACCCTTTCTTTGCTTGATCCATTTTGAACTTCTTCAAAATCTTGTCAAGGTATGTGCTCTGTGAAAGTCCAATTAAGCGTTTTGATCTATCTCTATAGATTTTTATGCCTAATATGTAAGCAGCTTCCCCGAGGTCTTTCATCGAAAAACTTTTATTCAAGTATCCCTTTATGCTATCCAGAAATTCTATATCATTTCCAATCAGCAATATGTCATCCACATATAATATCAGAAATGCTACAGAGCTCCCACTCACTTTCTTGTAAATACAGGCTTCTCCAAAAGTCTGTATAAAGCCAAATGCTTTGATCACACTATCAAAGCATTTATTCCAACTCCGAGAAGCTTGCACCAGTCCATAAATGGATCGCTGGAGTTTGCATACTTTGTTAGCTCCTTTTGGATCGACAAAACCTTCTGGTTGTACCATATACAACTCTTCTTCCAGAAATCCATTCAGGAATGCAGTTTTGACATCCATCTGCCATATTTCATAATCATAAAATGCGGCAATTGCTAACATAATTCTGATGGACTTAAGCATCGCTACGGGTGAGAAAGTCTCATCGTAGTCAACCCCTTGAACTTGTCGAAAACCTTTTGCGACAAGTCGAGCTTTATAGACAGTAACATTACCGTCAGCGTCAGTCTTTTTCTTGAAGATCCATTTATTCTCAATTGCTTGCCGATCATCGGGCAAGTCAACCAAAGTCCATACTTTGTTCTCATACATGGATCCCATCTCAGATTTCATGGCCTCAAGCCACTTTGCGGAATCTGGGCTCACCATCGCTTCTTCATAGTTCGTAGGTTCATCATGATCTAGTAGCATGACTTCCAGAACTGGATTACCGTACCACTCTGGTGCGGATCTCACTCTGGTTGATCTACGTGGTTCAGTAGCATCTTGCCCTGAAGTTTCATGATCATCATCATTAGCTTCCTCACTGATTGGTATAGGTGTCGCAGAAGCAGTTTTCTGTGATGTACTAATTTCCAATAAGGGAGCAGGTACAGTTACCTCGTCAAGTTCTACTTTCCTCCCACTCACTTCTTTCGAGAGAAACTCCTTCTTTAGAAATGATCCATTCTTAGCAACGAATGTCTTGCCTTCGGATCTGTGATAGAAGGTATACCCAACAGTTTCCTTTGGGTATCCTATGAAGACACATTTCTCCGCTTTGGGTTCGAGCTTATCAGGTTGAAGCTTTTTCACATAAGCATCGCAGCCCCAAACTTTAAGAAACGACAACTTTGGTTTCTTGCCAAACCATAGTTCATAAGGCGTCGTTTCAACGGATTTTGATGGTGCCCTATTTAACGTGAATGCGGCCGTCTCTAAAGCATAACCCCAAAACGATAGCGGTAAATCAGTAAGAGACATCATAGATCGCACCATATCTAGTAAAGTATGATTACGACGTTCGGACACACCATTACGCTGTGGTGTTCCGGGTGGCGTGAGTTGCGAAACTATTCCACAATTTTTCAAATGTATACCAAACTCGTAACTCAAATATTCTCCTCCACGATCAGATCGTAGAAACTTTATTTTCTTGTTACGATGATTTTCAACCTCACTCTGAAATTCTTTGAACTTTTCAAATGTTTCAGACTTATGTTTCATCAAGTAGATATACCCATATCTGCTTAAATCATCTGTGAAGGTGAGAAAATAACGATATCCGCCACGAGCCTCAATATTCATCGGACCACATACATCGGTATGTATGATTTCCAACAAATCTGTTGCTCTCTCCATAGTACCGGAGAACGGTGTTTTAGTCATCTTGCCTATGAGGCACGGTTCGCAAGTACCAAGTGATTCATAATCAAGTGGTTCCAAAAGCCCATCAGTATGGAGTTTCTTCATGCGCTTTACACCGATATGACCTAAACGGCAGTGCCACAAATAAGTTGCACTATCATTATTAACTTTGCATCTTTTGGCTTCTACATTATGAATATGTGTATCACTATCTTCGAGATTCAACAAGAATAGACCACTCTTCAAAGGTGCATGACCATAAAAGATATTATTCATATAAATAGAACAACCATTATTCTCTGATTTAAATGAATAACCGTCTCGCATTAAACAAGATCCAGATATAATGTTCATGCTCAACGCTGGCACCAAATAACAATTATTTAGGTCTAATATTAATCCCGAAGGTAGATGTAGAGGTAGCGTGCCGACCGCGATCACATCGACTTTGGAACCGTTTCCCACGCGCATCGTCACCTCGTCCTTTGCTAGCGTCCGCTTATTCCGTAGTCCCTGTTTCGAGTTGCAAATATTAGCAACAGAACCAGTATCAAATACCCAGGTGCTACTGCGAGCTCTAGTAAGGTACACATCAATAACATGTATATCACATATACCTTTGCTCACTTTGCCATCCTTCTTTTCCGCCAAATACTTGGGGCAGTTCCGCTTCCAGTGTCCAGTCTGCTTGCAGTAGAAGCACTCAGTTTCAGGCTTAGGTCCAGACTTGGGTTTCTTCTCTTGAGCAGCAACTTGCTTGCTGTTCTTCTTGAAGTTCCCCTTCTTCTTTCCTTTGCCCTTTTTCTTGAAACCAGTGGTTTTGTTAACCATCAACACTTGATGCTCCTTCTTGATTTCTACCTCCGCAGCTTTCAGCATTGCGAAGAGCTCGGGAATAGTCTTGTTCATCCCTTGCATATTATAGTTCATCACGAAGCTCTTGTAGCTTGGTGGCAGTGATTGGAGAATTCTGTCAATGACGCAATCATCTGGAAGATTAACTCCCATCTGAATCAAGTGATTATTATACCCAGACATTTTGAGTATATGCTCACTGACAGAACTGTTCTCCTCCATCTTGCAGCTATAGAACTTATTGGAGACTTCATATCTCTCAATTCGGGCATTTGCTTGAAATATTAACTTCAACTCCTGGAACATCTCATATGCTCCATGACGTTCAAAACGTCGTTGAAGTCCCGATTCTAAGCCGTAAAGCATGGCACACTGAACTATCGAGTAGTCATCAGCTTTGCTCTGCCAGACGTTCATAACATCCTGCGTTGCTCCAGCAGCAGGCCTGGCACCCAGCGGTGCTTCCAGGACGTAATTCTTCTGTGCAGCAATGAGGATAATCCTCAGGTTACGGACCCAGTCCGTGTAATTGCTACCATCATCTTTCAACTTTGCTTTCTCAAGGAACGCATTAAAATTCAACGGAACAACAGCACGAGCCATCTATCTACAATCAACATAAACAAGCAAGATACTATTAGGTACTAAGTTCATGATAAGTTTAAGTTCAGTTAATCAAATTACTTAGGAACTCCCACTTAGATAGACATCCCTCTAATCCTCTAAGTGATCACGTGATCCAAATCAACTAAACCATAACTGATCATCACGTGAGATGGAGTAGTTTTCAATGGTGAACATCGTCATGTTGATCATATCTACTATATGATTCACGCTCGACCTTTCGGTCTCTGTGTTCCGAGGCCATATCTGCATATGCTAGGCTCGTCAAGTATAACCTGAGTATTCTGCGTGTGCAAAACTGGCTTGCACCCGTTGTAGATGGACGTAGAGCTTATCACACCCGATCATCACGTGGTGTCTGGGCACGACGAACTTTGGCAACGGTGCATACTCAGGGAGAACACTTCTTGATAATTTAGTGAGAGATCATCTTATAATGCTACCGTCAATCAAAGCAAGATAAGATGCATAAAAGGATAAACATCACATGCAATCAATATAAGTGATATGATATGGCCATCATCATCTTGTGCTTGTGATCTCCATCTCCGAAGCACCGTCATGATCACCATCGTCACCGGCGCGCCACCTTGATCTCCATCGTAGCAACGTTGTCGTCTCGCCAATCTTATGCTTCCACGACTATCACTACCGCTTAGTAATAAAGTAAAGCATTACATCGCGATTGCATTGCATACAATAAAGCAACAACCATATGGCTCCTGCCAGTTGCCGATAACTCGGTTACAAAACATGATCATCTCATACAATAAAATCAGCATCATGTCTTTGACCATATCACATCACAACATACCCTGCAAAAACAAGTTAGACGTCCTCTACTTTGTTTGTTGCAAGTTTTACGTGGCTGCTACGGGCTTAAGTAAGAACTCATCTCACCTACGCATCAAAACCACAACAATAGTTCGTCAAATAGACTCCATTTTAACCTTCTCAAGGACCGGGCGTAGTCACACTTGGTTCAACTAAAGTTGGAGAGACAGTCTTCCGCAAGCCATCTGTGTGCGAAGCACGTCGAGGGAACCGGTCTCGCGTAAGAGTATGCGTAAGGTTGGTCCGGATCGTCTCACCCAACAATACCGCCGAACCAAAGTATGACATGCTGGTAGGCAGTATGACTTGTATCGCCCACAACTCACTTGTGTTCTACTCGTGCATATAACATCAAACCATAAAACCTAGGCTCGGATGCCACTGTTGGGGAACGCAGTAATTTCGAAAATTTTCCTACGCACACACAAGATCATGGTGATGCACAGCAACGAGAGGGGAGAGTGTTGTCTACGTACCAACGCAGACCGACTGCGGAAGCGATCACACAACGTAGAGGAAGTAGTCGTACGTCTTCTTCCCGATCCGACCGATCCAAGCACCGTTACTCCGGCACCTCCGAGTTCTTAGCACACGTATAGCTCGATGACGTTCCTCGGGCTCCGATCCAGCAAAGCATCGAGGAAGAGTTTCGTCAGCACGACGGCGTGATGATGATCTTGATGTACTACCGACGCAGGGCTTCGCCTAAGCACTACAATGGTACGATCGAGGTGGAATTTGGTGGCAGGGGGCACCGCACACGGCTAAGGAACGATCTCAAGGATCAAGTTGTGTGTCTTGGGGTGCCCCCTGCCCCCGTATATAAAGGTTGGAGGAGGGGGGAGCTGGCCGGCCAGGGAGAGGAGGCGCAGGGGAGTCCTACTCCCACCGGGAGTAGGACTCCTCCCCCCAATCCTAATCCAATTAGGACTCCCGGGGAAAAGAGAGAGAAGGGGGGCCGGCCCCCTATCCTAGTCCTATTAGGACTTGGGGAAAAGGGGGGGGGGGGCGCCGGCCAGCTTGGGCTTGTCCCTTTTCTCTTTTTCCACTAAGGCCCAATAGGCCCATTTGCCTCCCGGGGGGTTCCGGTAACCCTCCCGGTATTCCGGTAAAATCCCGATTTCACCCGGAACACTTCCTATGTCCAAACATAGGCTTCCAAAATATCAATCTTTACGTCTCGACCATTTCGAGACTCCTCGTCATGTCCGTGATCTCATCCGGGACTCCGAACAACCTTCGGTACATCAAAATGCATAAACTCATAATAACTGTCATCGTAACGTTAAGCGTGCGGACCCTACGGTTCGAGAACAATGTAGACATGACCGAGACACGTCTCCGGTCAATAACCAATAGCGGGACCTGGATGCCCATATTGGCTCCTACATATTCTACGAAGATCTTTATCGGTCAGACCGCATAACAACATACGTTGTTCCCTTTGTCATCGGTATGTTACTTGCCCGAGATTCGATCGTCGGTATCCAATACCTAGTTCAATCTCGTTACCGGAAAGTCTCTACTCGTTCCGTAACACATCATCTCACAACTAACATATTAGTTGCAGTGCTTGCAAGGCTTATGTGATGTGCATTACCGAGAGGGCCCAGAGATACCTCTCCGACGATCGGAGTGACAAACCCTAATCTCGAAATACGCCAACCCAACATCTACCATTGGAGACACCTGTAGTACTCCTTTATAATCACCCAGTTACGTTGTGACGTTTGGTAGTACCCAAAGTGTTCCTCCGGTAAACGGGAGTTGCATAATCTCATAGTTATAGGAACATGTATAAGTCATGAAGAAAGCAATAGCAACATACTAAACGATCGGGTGCTAAGCTAATGGAATGGGTCATGTCAATCAGATCATTCTACTAATGATGTGACCTCGTTAATCAAATAACAACTCCTTGTTCATGGTTAGGAAACATAACCATCTTTGATTAAGGAGCTAGTCAATTAGAGGCATACTAGTGACACTCTGTTGGTCTATGTATTCACACATGTATTATGTTTCCGGTTAATACAATTCTAGCATGAATAATAAACATTTATCATGATATAAGGAAATAAATAATAACTTTATTATTGCCTCTAGGGCATATTTCCTTCACCTACACAAATTGAAGTGGAAGCTTATGATAGTGATCATGAAACTTCAGATCAAGTCACTACCAAACCTCGTGGGATGACAAGGATGTGTGCTACTTCAGAGTGGTACGTAATCCTGTCTTAGAAGTCATGTTGCTAGACAACAGTGAACCTACGAGCTGTGGAGAAGCGATGGTGGGCCCGGATTCCGATGAATGGCTTGAGGCCATAAAATCCGAGAGAGGATCCATGTATGAAAACAAAGTGTAGACTTTGGCAGAACGGCTCGATGGTCGTAAGGCTGTTGAGTACAGATGGATTTTAAAAGGAAGACGGACAATGATGGCAAGTATCACCATTAAGAAAGCTCGACTTGTCGTTAAGATGTTTCCCGACAAGTTCAAGGAGTTGACTACGGTGAGACTTTCTCACTCGTAGCGATGCTAAGAGTCTGTTGGAATTATATTAGCGATTACTGCATTATTTATGAAATCTTGCAGATAGGATGTCAAAACATTGTTTCCTCGACGTTTTTCTTGAGGAAAGGTTGTATGTGATACAACTGGAAGGTTTTGTCAATCCTGAAATATGCTAATAAGTATGCAAAGCTCCAGCAATCCTTCTAAGGACTGGAGTAAGCATCTCGGAGTTGGAATGCATGCTTTGATGAGATGATCAAAGATGTTGGTGTATACAAAGTTTATGAGAAACTTGTATTTCCAAAGAAGTGAGTGGGAGCACTATAGAATTTCTGATGAGTATATGTTGTTGACATATTGATGATCAGAAATGACGTAGAATTTCTGGAAAGCATATAGGGTTATTTGGAAAGTGTTTTTCAATGGAAAGCCTAGATTAAGCTACTTGAGCATTGAGCATCAAGATCTATAAGGATAGATCAAAACGCTTAATGGTACTTTCAAATGAGCACATACCTTGACATGATCTTAAAGGTGTTCAAGATGGATCAGTCAAAGAAGGAGTTCTTGCCTGAGTTGTAAGGTATGAAGTTAAGACTTAAAGCTCGACCACGGCAGAATAGAGAGAAAGGACGAAGGTCGTCCCCTATGCTTAAGACATAGGCTCTACAGTATGCTATGCTGTGTAACGCACCTGAAGTGTGCCTTGCCATGAGTCAGTCAAGGGGTACAAGAGTGATCCAAGAATGGATCACAGTACAGCGGTCAAAGTTATCCTTAGTAACTAGTGGACTAAGGAATTTTCTCGGTTATGGAGGTGATAAAGAGTTCGACATAAAGAGTTACGTTGATGCAAGCTTAACACCTATCCGGATAGCTCTGAGTAGAGATACCGGATACGTATAATGGAGCAACAATTTAGAATAGCTCCAAATAGAACAGTTATTTGAAATGGCTCCAAATGTAGCGTAGTAGTTGCATCTACAAGATGACATAGAAATTTGCGAAGTACATACGGATCTGAATGTTGCAGACCCGTTGACTAAAACCTCTCTCACAAGCAACATGATCAAACCCAGACCTATGAGTGTTAATCACATGGCGATGTGAACTAGATTATTGACTCTAGTAAACTCTTTGGATGTTGGTCACATGGCGATGTGACCTATGAGTGTTAATCACATGGTGATGTGAACTAGATTATTGACTCTAGTGCAAGTGGGAGACTGTTGGAAATATGCCCTAGAGGCAATAATAAAATGGTTATTATTATATTTCCTTGTTCATGATAAATCGTTTATTATCCATGCTAGAATTGTATTGATAGGAAACTCAGATACATGTGTGGATACATAGACAACACCATGTCCCTAGTAAGCCTCTAGTTGACTAGCTCGTTGATCAATAGATGGTTACGGTTTCCTGACCATGGACATTGGATGTCGTTGATAACGGGATCACATCATTAGGAGAATGATGTGATGGACAAGACCCAATCCTGAGCATAGCACTAGATCGTGTAGTTCGTATGCTAAAGCTTTTCTAATGTCAAGTATCATTTCCTTAGACCATGAGATTGTGCAACTCCCGGATACCGTAGGAGTGCTTTGGGTGTGCCAAACGTCACAACGTAACTAGGTGGCTATAAAGGTACACTACGGTTATCTCCGAAAGTGTCTGTTGGGTTGGCACGAATCGAGACTGGGATTTGTCACTCCGTGTCACGGAGAGGTGTCTCTGGGCCCACTCGGTAGGGCATCATCATAATGTGCACAATGTGATCAAGGAGTTGATCACGGGATGATGTGTTACGGAACGAGTAAAGAGACTTGCCGATAACGAGATTGAACAAGGTATCGGGATACCGACGATCGAATCTCGGGCAAGTATCGTACCACTAGACAAAGGGAATTGTATACGGGATTGATCGAATCCTCGACATCGTGGTTCATCCGATGAGATCATCGTGGAACATGTGGGATCCAACATGGGTATCCAGATCCCGCTGTTGGTTATTGACCGGAGAACATCTCGGTCATGTCTGCATGGTTCCCGAACCCGTAGGGTCTACACACTTAAGGTTCGATGACGCTAGGGTTATAAAGGAAGTTTGTATGTGGTTACCGAATGTTGTTCGGAGTCCCGGATGAGATCCCGGACGTCACGAGGAGTTCCGGAATGGTCCGGAGGTAAAGATTTATATATGGGAAGTCCTGTTTTGGTCACCAGACAAGTTTCGGGGTCACCGGTATTGTACCGGGACCACCGGAAGGGTCCCGGTGGTCCACCGGGTGGGGCCACCTGACCCGGGGGGCCACATGGGCTGTAGGGGGTGCGCCTTGGCCTATATGGGCCAAGGGCACCAGCCCCAAGAGGCCCATGTGCCAAGAGAAGAGGGAAAGGAAGAGTCCTAAAGGGGGAAGGCACCTCCTAGGTGCCTTGGGGAGGAGGGACTCCTCCCTTGGCCGCACCCTTCCTTGGAGGAAGGGCCAAGGCTACGTTCCCCAACATGTATGTATGTATATACCCGTGATCAGCTCCCAAGTGTTCATGGCCTGATAGTATAGCATGGCAGATGGACAAGAATGTAGGGTCATTGATGAAAACTAGCATCCTGTACTAAGCATTTAGGATAGCAGGTAAGGTATGAACAACAGTAGCCACAAGGACAGGCTATGCCGCAGTATAGGATCATCCGAAAGCAGTAACATCTATACTACTCTAATGCAAGAAGTAGATATAAGAAATAGATGGCATCGGGATGATCAAGGGGGTTTTGCTTGCCTAGAAGCTCTGCGGAGAAGGACGTGTCGTCAGGGGTGATGTCGACGTCAGGAGCAACGACGTCTGTCTCAAAGTCTACAAGAGAGAAGAGGGGGAAGAAACAATGAATACAATGCAAACAGAGGCATGGCGATGCATGACATGACAATAAGCGGTGCTAGAGTTGACCTAGTGCAGTACTAGGTGCTACCAGCAAAGGGGGAAAACATCCGGGAAAGTATTCCCAGTGTTAGGCATTTCCGGACAGATTTAGCAGCAAACTGGAGAAAGAAGTGGGTCTCTTTAACCTGAGAACCCAGCTTGCTGGTCATCCCCCTCATGGCTCCCCCATCTTGGGGGAGGAGTGACTTTAACTAAACCTCAATGTTCAGCAAATCTTTCGTGACATTTATGTTACTGTTTTATTGAATTTTCCAAAAGTATAAATTGCGTGAGATTTTTGATATTATTCTTGAGTTACTTCTCAATTGTGAGGCACAACCAAAGTCTCAAACTATCCGTTCTACTATAAAATTATTACATACTAGTTATTTAATAATATATACTATGCTTCTCTCAAAAAGCGCCGACAAAGATTTCTTCAAGTTTGATTCCTCTTTACTCTTAGCTTTATTATCTATCATTCTTTTTGTAACAAATTATGTTCTGTTAAATTAAACTATTTTGTCTTTCCGAAATCACCAAGTTTTAATGAAATCATGTTCCTATTTTGAAGCTGTCCCAAGTATGCAACTCTGAATTACTTTTTGACCATTGTAGATTTTGTTGTTTTTATGATATTTCTGTCTTCTAACAGAATGGTCAGTTACTAAAGCCATTACTTTCAAGTTTCAATATACAGAGAAACTAAGTGAACCATGATTTGAGCTAATTGCATATGACATTTTTATTCCTGGGGTTATATACCAACACCTTGTGGCACAAAAATACCAAGCCAATACTTTCAAGCTTCGATAGAAAAAATGATTATGCTTTATGTGTTGATTTCTTGGGTAACTCTAAAGGATATTGCTTAAGAGTACAAATGGGATTCAAGGTATATTTGTGTTCAGGAACTCAGTTGACATGTTTAAATAGATACTGCTAATTGTCTCGGGATGGGAATACATCATCCTCTAGAGGTTTTTACTGCCATATAAGCAAGCAGTGGATCACTAGGGTTACTCCCAAACAGATTAGGCAATCTTCTTGCAGTTTACTTTTGAGTAACCTCTTCAGTAACAGTGAGAATGATTCATGATTTCCAAAGTTTAGGAGACCTATATATAATGAGGTGCTTCCCCTTAGAGACGTTAGTGCCCTGATTGCAGGTCTAATAACACAAACAATGTAATACTCCAAATCTTCCATACATTAAATACTTCAAATCTTCTATACGAATTAATACCTTAATATTTGTGTAATAAAATAGAAGCATACCATATCTTAGGCCATAACTTGCATGAATGGTAACCATTAAATTTCTTGCATTAATTATATACCATATCTTCTATATGAATTATATACATAGAGAAAATCCGATCCTCAGGCCATAAATGACATGAATGGTTACTAAATATGTGAGATGCACAGAAGCTTATAAATATGTTAGTGCACGCACAATGAAAATTGATCATTCAAGTCTTCGAGAATGAAAGAAAAAAAGTCTTTTAGAGTAGTCCTTCTACTGTCATATCTTGTTCTAGTCTCCGCAGGAAAAGGTGCAAGAACTATACAACAATGGGAAAATACTAGTCAGATCCCCACATATCAACAATTTAATAAGACCATTATGGTACAAGCAAGTATACGTCTTACTTTATATAATTTATAATTATTTTGATGCCTAACAAGTAGAGGAACATCAAACCAGATGGAAGAAGGAGATATCTATGATTGCATCGATGTGAATCTACAACCGGCTTTTAACCACCCATTGTTGAAAGACCACACAATTCAGGTAAATATAAAGTTATGATTTACAACCATTGGTTGATTCAAATGATAATGACTCATGTTTGGGGACATATGATAGTATGTCCTCTGAGAAACATGAATATTAGTTTGGCAGAGAATTGTTTAAACAGATCATGAGTTTTGGGATAATACATCATGTTATAATATTTCATACGTTGCTTCTTCTACTCCCTTTTTGTTTTAAATCAAAACCGTGTGTTTGTTTCAAAGTTAACTGATATGCTACAAGAGCCATCAAACTCTGATCCCGATTAATCAAATCGGATTGGGGTGTAATTTGCCCCGATCATCTCGGTTTTGCTCTCTGATTCGCCGAATCCAAGATTGTGTGCATCTTGACATGCTTGCACTTGATTTCTTCACCATTTGTCACTCAGCCCTATCTGCCCATCGACGAGGAGTATGCGAGGCGTAGAGGAATTTTTGTTGGCTGACGCGAGGCTTAGTATTGGAGACGTGCACAGAGATGAGAAGCTCACGGCAAGTGGTTCCTGCGGAAAAGAAGCTCGACGTGGAGGAAGAGATGGCAGAGAGACATGATACAGTTGCAGTTGTGCTATGGCGTTGGCCATGGCACTGTAACAGAAAAATTTGAGGGCTCATTTGATTCAATGGAATTCCATAGGATTTTGGGAGGGTTAGAATCCTTAGGAATTTTTCCTACATTGGTCGTTTGATTCATAGGATTGGATCCTATAGGAATTTTTCCTATGGAATCATGTGTACTACATTTCACTGGAAATCTAGCATCCACTCCAACCTCTTTTTTCACTTTCTTTGTTTTTCCTGCCGCATTAAATACTCTGTGCTAATCCTATGTGATTCAAGTGGACATGCCACTCCAATCCTGTATTTTTCGATTCCCGTCTTTCGATAATCCTACGAATCAAAGAGGGCCTGAATGAGTAGCGAGAGTGCAGGGTTTCTTGTGGTCTAGGGTTGAACGTTGGTTAGTTGGGCTTACGTGGGACAACCCAGCAAAATCTCTCTTTCTCCGTCAATATTTTCTTAAAATTTAGACATATGATCTTCAATTGTTTTTAGGTATGCATATTCTTTACGATCATGATGCGAATCAGAAATTGTGAATCCATGAACCCAATCTCTAATTCGTGAATCAAAGATGTAAACCCAAACAAACCCGATTCGTACGAGGTAGCGAATCATGAATTGCAAATATGGTAACTATTATTGTTCATAACATATTTTGAAAAATAAATAGAAGTGGAAGTGAAATACAAAAATCTTATGATATATGTGCTTCACCAGTAATTAATTAAATGGCAGAATGTCTATACATGTGAGTGTGCTTTGGCAACATATACATGACTATAAGCTAACCAAGTTTTCTTGTCAAACAGATGGAACCAAGTTCTTTTCCGATTGGACTAAACATAAAATCTTTGTTCCCACATGTCGTTTCACAAGCGCATTTGTCTATCGTCGAATGCCCAAGAGGAATGGTTCCAATACTACGTAATGGTAGAAGGGACCAAATATCAGCACACTTTATAGATCAAGTGATTAACAAGGATGCACAACTCGAGGTGAGTTCTGTAGAGTTATTTTCAGAATGATCATAGGTTGATTTTGCATCTAGCTAGAGTTATTGCATGGCTAGCATAAGTATGACATAGTTGAGCAAAAAACAAGGCAACTTAAGCTAATTTAATTCCAAAATATTATTCGTGTGCAAAGTCATGTTTGAATACTAATATTTGGTCTTCCGATAAAGATTCTAAGGTTAAGTATATATGGCCAATAAGTTATAGATGTAGGGCCTTCAATTTTGAAAATATGAGAAGCTAGTATTTAATGCTATATCTTAAGAATGGGAATGGGCCAACCCACTGCGGCCCCAAACCGGTCCCCGCTAGCCCCTCTGATCTGTATAGGGACATGGAGCCAGCCCAATGGTCCAGCAACAAATGGCCTCATGTCGCATTTGGGAACACGGTCCAACACATTTAGGTAACATATTTGTATGAGAACAAGGATGAGTTACACAACAACATAGAATCATTTAGCATCTGAATTTTATATCAAGTTAGGATATTTAGACATTATTCATTTAACGAAAAAGGCACACATATGCAACTCCATTTAAATTTCTATGAGGAACCTGTTAAAATTACAAGTTAGCATATTTGCAAGTCAATAATATAAGCAATTTTGGGTAAATAGTTTGAATTTTCTACAAGCACGAAGCTAACAACCTAAAAGGTATGTACTATTGTAATGTCATATTACATCCCAAGGCAGTAAAATCTAGGTCAACCTTCTTGCCCTAATGGGCCAGTGGTGACCAGCTCATCCTGCCCCAATTTAATTACGAGCCAACCTAGAAGACCCGTTGACTTCCAAATTTTATGCTAGGACGATATCCCATGTTGGTCCATGCCCATTCTCACTATGCCTTCACCTAGTTCTTTGAACTAAACAATACATTGAGTCTTGATGTTCTTTCAGTAATCCGTGAAGGAATTTCATTTGTTTTACCATGTTCCTCCAAGACTTTGTTGAAGTGTTTGATCTATATTGGTCTCTCTAACTCTCAATTGACAATATTAAGTTATATTCGTTGATGTCATAATTCATTCGCTATTGTAGTAACCAATATGTAGTTAATATCTGGTTCTCACATATACCGACATTAAATATTTTGTCTTTAGGAGGCAGGAATGAAATATTTTGATGATTTATATGGGGTACAAGCTACAATAAATGTTTATGAGCCAAAGGTGAAGAAGGATAGCGGGGATCTTAGTCAAACAGGGATCCAAATTGATAATGGACCAAAGGGTCATATGGACAGTATAAATGCTTGTTATTCAGTATCTCCAAGCTTCTATGGCGATACTTTTGCGAGGTTTCATGTTGGTTGGGTAAGGAGCAATATTTCTTTGGTTACATATAATGTTATCAACTACACAATTTTTATTACATGAGTATACAAACATAATTTGATGCAATATTTGTTTACCTTTGGATAAACTTGGGTAACAGCGCGACGGTGTACAAAACAAGTCATGCATTGATCATGATTGCCCTGGTTTTGTTCAAGTTAGCCACAATGTTGGCCTTGGAGGAAGAGTAAAACCTGTTTCAGTTTACAATGGACCACAATATGTGATACACATTCTTATTTTCAAGGTATTCACTTATTCATTGGATTTTACAATTTCATATATATGTTATACGGTGCATATGAAAATATTCACTTATCTTATTTGTTGCGCAACAACACATTTTGGCAGTTCACTATGATATCTGTTGAATAACTTAAGATAGTTAAAATCCTTATCTAGACAAAGCTAAGACAACCTTTTGGGACAAAGGTAATATACATTATGTTTTGACACACATTTGAAAAATTATCAAGACGTGGGCCTAAATTTAAAAGGTACCTACCAATAAAACAATAGAGATTTGGTACGAACTTTCAACCATGAAAATATTTCTACTTCTAGGAATCACAAATGTATCCTCTTGACATACATCGGTTGCTTATTATGGGAAAAATTGATGAGACAAAATTCTTACTATGAACTTCAGAGGAATAGAAATAAATGCATGCATGCTAGAAAAGTTAGTAGAGTACAATAGAGGATTTTACATCCTCGATATGTTCAACAGACTTTCATTCACATTTTATTTATCTTAGGACCCAAAGACACATAATTGGTGGTTGGCGTATGGTGAAGACAAGACACCAGTTGGATATTGGCCAAGTTCATTATTCACTTGCCTTAAGGATAAAGGGAACTTTTCATACACGGGTGGGCACGTTTCAGGACCGACAGCTTCATCAGACTCTCCACAAATTGGTAGTGGGCATTTTGCCTCCGATGGCTATGGGAAAGCGGCTTTTATAAAAGATATCCAAATTGTTGATAGCAACAACAAGCTTGTAACACCAAATAAAGAGAAAGTGCTTACTGGCAGTAGTGATTTAAGGAAATATACCATCGGCGATTATGGAGTTGATGACCATGGTGTGCATATGTACTATGGTGGACCGGGTAATTATGTCTAAGAATGTACCCTACAAACTACAATAAAGTTGTCATTATATTCTTGAGTTGGAAATTTTGTTTTCCAAATAAAAGTAGAACATTTCCTACCTTATGCATTTCAAAACAGGCAATGCCTGGTGACCAGAGTCAATTACGTGGTAGCCTATGTGAGCGCCACACCAAGGATGCAGCTGGGCATAGACGATTCGGGGAAAAAAAAGCTAAAAGCAGAAGAAACATAAATGGGAGTGTGGGAAAGAGCCGGAGAGCAAAGTGGGTACACTTTAGCCGATTTTTTGTGCCCATGTTAGGATAGCATGCTTGTGAGCGGATCAGCGTGCACAGTGGCTCCAAAGCCTCAGATTATGAGCTACATTAGTGAAGAGACCACAAGTTGTTGTCGAGCAAGCATGCCAGAGAGATACCGCACAAGCTGCAAAGATAATATGCCATACAGGGCCAAATTTGTTGGATAATTATTTTATTCCTACTAGGATTTATCATTGACATATTACTGTTTTGTTTCTGCTAATTTTTTAATTTGAGAATCATGACCATAATTCAAATACGAAATCTATCTCTGCGTTTGTGTTGGCGGGGCTGCATCATTTTCATGCACGCTCCCCCTCACCCTCCACATCTTCACGTGGAGTTGCACTTACCTATCTATGCCTGCCATGGAGTCTTTTTGTTTTTTAGCACCACGGCGCTACGGCTCTATTTCTGGATGCAGTTGAACTTGAAGTCAATGGCCAGGGGACACCTGCCAGCATATATGCTTTGCACGAGGATTAACATGTGCAGATCCCTTTTCTCTATTCTGCGCGAGAGAAACAGAGAGGCGTGTGTGCGCTTAATTATCCTCTCTCTCTCTCTCTCTCTCTCTCTCTCTCTCTCTCTCTCTCGGGGAACGAGGAGCTTCCACTTTAATTTGTACCATACCCTTGTTTGAAAACAAATTAAGCTGTATGAGACTATGAGTATTTCACCGTTTACCTGCCTTAGATCGTTAATAGAAACAAATAGCGGTGTCATTTTTTCTGCAAAAGACTATCGCCCATCTTATTTCTCAACTTGCTCTTGACTAAACTCATGGCAGAAATGGGAAGGAACAGATGGGTAGTTTGGTACTCCTTTTCAACTCTGTTTGAAAGCATGCGTAAATTACACGCCTTTCCAACAGTAGCTTAAACTACTGGCCATTTGAGTGAAGATGTTGTGAGCATGAAACTAAATACACAACCTTATTACAGCCCCTTAATCCAATTAAGACCCATAATACAACATGAATTCTGTTTAATTAAGCATGGCTGGACCTGGACAGTAAGTTCAACATTCAGTTCAATACCTCAAAAGTACAAAACAAAATTAACAGTCTCAGATTTCTGATGCAACCATGAACCAGTGTAAGATGTCTGAATTAGCCTTTTCTTCTCAGTTTAGGATGTTGTGGTGTACCTTGTAACTAGTAATTACTCGGATCAAAAATTATATTACCACACAAGCAGTGCACAACACAACAAATAGCAAGCAAACCCTAAATCAAAAATTGGGGAATTGAGGAATGGATGAACGGCACCTCAAATCAGGCCTTTGAGTAAACTTGCATAACAGTGTGATGGCACACTAAACAAGTCATGCATTGATCACGATTGCCCTAGTTTCGTGCAAGTTAGCCACAATGTTGACGCTTGGAGGAAGAGTACGAGCTGTTTCAGTCTACAATGGACCACAATATGTAACAAACATTTATATTTTCAAGGTATTCTCTCGTCATTTAATTTTGTGATTTCATATATGTTATGCAGGTGGTGCATATATTAATTTGCACTTATCTTATTTGATGTTCATAACCAATTTTGGTAGTTCACTATGCTAGTTGAATAATTTAAGATAGTCAAAAGTTGGTTTGTTTCCTATCATTTCACACTCACGTACTATCTTTTGACACACATTTGATAGATTATCAAGAACATGGCCTTAAACTAAACTTACATGTTACCATACCATTAAAATAATAGAGATTCAATAAGAACTTTGAATCGTGGAAAATATTTATGCTGCAAAAATTCACAAATACATTTTCTTGATTAACATCCCTTGTTATGGGGAATTTTTATGAGAAGAAATGCCTACTATATATCTTCATAGGAATAGAGACATGTGCATGCATGTTAGAAAATTTTGTAGAATTTGTATTGCGAGTTTACATCCCAAATGTGTTCTATAGACTTCAATTTTGCATTTGATTTATTGTAGGATCCAAAGACAAATAATTGGTGGTTGACGTAATGGTAAACACAATACACTAGTTGGATATTGGCCAAGTTCACTGTTCACTCACCTTAAGGATAAAGGGAACTTTCCATTCTAGGGCGGGTATGTTTTGGGTTCGACAGCTTCATCAGACTATCTACAAAATGGGCAGTGGGCACTTTGCCCACGAAGGGTATGGAAAAGCAAAATTTATAAGAGACATCCAAATTGTTGATAAGAACAACAAGCTTGTTTCTCCAAGTGAAAACAAAGAGCTTGGTGGCAGTAGTGATACGAGGAAATATACCATCACTGATTATGGAGTTAACGACCATGGTGTGCATATGTACTTTGGTGGACCGGGTAATTTTGTCTGAGAATGTACCCTACAAACTACAATAAAGTTGCTGTTATATTATTGAGTTGGACGTTTGTATAATTCCTAGGATTTATCATCGACTTATTTCTGTGTAAGTTTCTGTGAATTTCAAAATCAAAAGCATAGTTCAAATCTGAACCCGCATCTTCCCTTTGACGAACCTATCTATGCCTGTCATGGAGTCTTTTGTTTTTCCAGCACAACGGAGCTACAACTCCATTCCAGGATGCTATCGATCAAATTTGAAAGCAATGGCCATGGGATATCTGCCAGCATTTCAGGACAATTAACATGTTCGGGATATTCTCTTTTCTGCACGAGTGAAAGAGGGGGGCATGTGTGCACCAACCACAATGATCGATCATATCTGTGCCTTATCCCCTGTCTCGATCCCGCATGCCACCCGAGCATGGATTTTGTAAAGAGGAGAGCTCCCAGTCAGTGAAAAAGTTACCTTGTACCTTAATCTTGTTTGAAGAATAAGATACAAGGGTATTTCATCGTTTACCTACATTAGATCGTGAGTCAAAAAATTAGTCGTGTCAATTTTTCTGCAATTTGTAGCAGCCGCATGAGCTCCAGGAATTGTGATTTCCCCTCTTTTCAAACTGTACAGCAGCTGGGGAATGAAATTTCACGCAACACCCGACCTCTGTATTTAGATTTCAACTTTGTAGCGGAATAGTTAGATTTGAGTTGACTCCACGCGTGTACAAATTGGCTACTTCTGGCACAAGCATATGATGTTCAATTTTTGCAATGTTAAAGAGTATTCACATACACTTCAATATCCTTATTCTATTCTTCTGCAATGCTGATTTCACTACCAGACTACTAATTTCCATCAAGCAACTAGGTTCATAATAAACTGAGTAGTGCTTTTGCTCGTGAAAACCATACAAATTTAGAAAGTGATAATATCATGGAGCTACTGCCTTCTTCCAGTGTTGGCCATCCCAGGTAGTGGCGTGTTTGTATCCACAATTCTTACTTTGAAACAACATATTATGCTATCACATGGTCTTCTAGGCTTTTGTCTTTTTCTGCACCATCGATAGCTAGATTTGCAGTTTTTGCTTATGTGTGCGTAGAGAAGATTTGGATTTAGAATTTTCCAGGGTTGTAAACATGTATCTTATCAATACACACAATTGTTGTCGAAATTTTAGAAATCTTTCTAGCGACGTTACCATGTATTTGTAGCATGACATTTCTTCTCATCGCCTAAAATGGACACAAGTAGTATTGCTAAACTATCTTGTTTCATATTCCTAGCAAGCAAAGCTGTTGTATTTTCCCCATTTCTGGCAAACGCTCCAAAGCCCTCTCCTCGATCTGGCTTCATATAGATAGTGGTGAGGAGTTCTTCCTTTCCTCTCCTCTTCTCCGTTCTTCAGTCTTTTCCATAGGGGCCTTCTTCTTCTTCAGTCTCTTGATGCGATTGATCTTCCGTGTTTCTATGGGGCGACAGGTACTTTTCGCTCATTTCTCTCCTCTTCTCCTTCCTTCCGTGTTCTTCAGAATCTGTTTCCTTTTTCTCGAATATGCAAGAGTGTGCGTACTATATTATAAAGAAGATAATGGGGGTAAAGAGCCCCTCCACGTTAGTGTTACAAATTACAATCACACCAACCCCACGTCCACCCTTGCGTGTTCTTCAGAATCTGTTTAGCCATTGCTTAGTCATCCTCTTATAGTTTCCAAAGCAAATGGATCAAAAGTATAAAAGGATGAAAGATGATACTGTATAAGCTAGAGGGGGCCACACCCCCCCCCCCCCCCCCCCCCCCCCCACCTTGGACCAACTCATGAAGATTTCCGCACTTGACAAGAACATAATCGACTGGCTGAACAGCATACAGCCGTCACGCCATGTCCGAATTGGCGTCGGCACCCGCATTCGTCGTGGTGTGCTACGGCCTGAAGAAATGGAGAGCGACGGCAAGGAAGCGCCAGTTGGTCCACCGCTCTGGCTCCCGTTCCGGTGGGCGAAGCCTGAGCGACCAACTTCACAAGGAACTGCTACGTAAAATATGAAAACAACTTATCACGCTTGTCCATGTGTGCTACGTGACATACACTCTTAATAATAATTGATAAATCTGGATAACGAACGATCTGTAATTGTCTTTATATAGATGGTTGTTCTGTTCGGCCCAAAGATATCAATTGTATTAGGTCTTGTAAGAAAAAGGTCTCGTAAGTCTTGGGATGATAGGTTTGATTATGCATGCCTCATAGCCATGAAAAATCTAAAAACTTGGCCGTTCAGAAGAGACTCTAAAAACTTGGTCTTTTCTAACCCTAGACACGTTTGGCGCACTGGGAAAAGAGACGATCCCAGTCGGGTTCATCGGCTACTCTCACTAACAGTATGGGTCCACAAGTCATATTCATCTCTCTTCTTCTTCCTCTATCCTCTCCTCCCACGATCCCCTTCCCCTCACCACTACCGACCCCTTTTTCCTCTCCTACGAGGCTAGCCGAGCTGAGCACTGGTTGGCGTCGACGGCTGCCGAGCCCGTCCGGCCGACGACTCGAAGCCGCGGCTGTTGGAGACCTTCAGACGGTGGGGCTGGACAGAGTGGTGGTGGCCGGCGGCGGTGTCTCGGCGGAGCGTGACGTGGACAGCAGGGCTCGCGCACGATGTGGCTGAGGCTGGGGGATCGCGGTGGCCGGCACACGGCTCGATCCCGGCAAGCATGGCGAAGTGCGGGCAGCCGGCCGGTGACGTGCGCAACGAGTGGGTCCGAGCTGTCGAGGCACGCGGTGGGCGGTGTTACCGGGCCGGCCTATCACGCAACACCCGCGACTCATCCGTGGCTGCCAGCGACCCGAGGCAAACGGCGGCATGATTAGCGAGCAATGCGGCGGCCAATGGCGGGATGGACGCATGGATGCGTACGTGCATGTGTGTGCAAAAACAGACGTGAGTGCATCCTGTAGGACGTCGTCTTGGCATGGCATGGCTTGATGGCGTTGACGACCGCCACCTCCAGGTCATCTGGAATGGCATCAATGGCCGAGCCTACCGCGTCCGGCACACTCATCAGGTCGGGCTTGCCCAGGTGTTGCACACTGTTGAGGAGCTCGTCGGCGCTGCTGCCGGTCACCACTGCACGGCACCTGGTCGGTTGGGCTGTTGGGGCGCTGCCGGTCACCTGCAATGCAGCTGGTCGATAGGGTATGCATATGATAGGTGGGCCCATGTAGTAAGTCACTGCAAAAATCAATCCTGGCTGGGATCGCACCTCTCCAATTACACCAAACAAGATTTTACAGAGTATCAATTTCAGGGATTTAAATGTGAGGATTTATTTATGTCAGCCTCTATAACGTCAAGGTTTATTTCAGACTTCACTCAGTTGAATAGGGACGCCGCGGACGCGTTCATGTAAGCCGATCGAGCACCACATTTGCCCCAACAAAGTGCGCTTTGGAGAACCTACGGGCCTTCGTTATATTAGAAATTGTTTCAGCACTGACCCGTCAATACTTACCGGCTGTAAGCCACCCATCATTGATTACTATACTCAGTGACCGGTCGTTGTAAGAGGTCACTAATAAGAACCTGAACGCTCGACTAGTTCAGTGATGGCTAGTTCAGACCACTTTCTTATGGCCAAAAGTCACTGATGGTCCAGTGTTAGCCCCTAGTCAGTGTTATTATTTACGTTAACCATTTATAATCTTTTTTTACGTCCAACACTTTGAAAAAAACATTAACAAATTTTGAGAACATTTTTAACTAAAAATTTGCAAAATAATGAAAAATTAAATAAAAAGAAAATAAAAAGGGGAAATTAGAGCAGTCAAAATAATCCAAGAACCTTCTAGAAGGTTCCCTAAAGCAGTCAGGAAACTTCCATTACGTTCCTAAAATAGGTCATAATGGTTCGCTCGATCGTTTTCATAATGCGCCGGACCATCTTCTATGCTAATGATGTCTGCCCACAAGCGGTTGCATGGCTTCCACCTTGGCTAAGGCTGTTTAATTAGGTTACACACTATGCCGGAGGTTATTCCGGCGGTTCCCTTGGTAGGGTAACCCTTTGGGATGAGTAGATCGAAGAGGAAACATGAGACAAGATTTACTCAGAATCGGGTCCTGCTTACAGTATTGGGAAAAATCTTATAAGTAGGCTGAATTTAGTGCTAGGTAAGGACACGTACCCCCCACTGCTATTTTCAAAAGTAGCAGTGGTGGGTAAAAGAGGTTGCTGGTAATTGCTATGTGGACAACAGTGACAGGCAAAAACAACGACCTACCCCTTGTAAACTTCTAAAATTTAATAGTGAGATAAAAGCAGTGATTTTTCTTTTTAAACAATAATTTTCTTTTATGAAATCTCTTTAGCTTCGCCTCTCCTTCCCTTGGTTACAAATTAATTTAATTAATGAATTTTAAAAATATTGAGGAATTTGAGAAAATCACAAATTAAATTTTCTTATGAATTAAAAAAATCATGGATTTAAAAATGATCACGGATTTGAAAAAAAGTTCATAGATTTACAAAATGTTCACAAAATCAAGAAAAGATTATCAATTCAAAAGATGTCTATGAATTCAAAGAATATTGACAAATTCGAACAAGTTCGCGGATTACATAAAAATCATGAAGAAAAGAAAGAGAAAAATATGTTCATGAATTCAAAATATATTTGAGCATTTTAATTTTTTTCGCAAATTCTAAAAATATGCATAAATTTTAAAAAGTTTCATTAATTCTAAAATCATTTGTGAATTTAGAAAATTCCATGGATTTGAATAGTTCACAATTTTTTAAAAAAATTATGGATTTGAAAATGAAAATGAACCGTTCATGGAAACTTGAGTTGCTGCAGTTTAATATTCCAAATTTAATTATACCCGGACTGAGGGCATCTGCAACGCCAATCCCCAAACCGAACACTGCATTTGTCTGCAGAGAGGGGGGACCCGTCCGTGGACATGCATGTGGGAGGCAACCATCCAAAGCTGCCTGCATATGTCCGGTTACATTTCAAACAAAATTTAACAAAAATGAACAAAATTTGAAGCAAACTAAAACAAACTAGGCGATATTCATTCATACTTGGATAATTTTTACAAAAAGCGGATACTCCCTCCGGTCCTTTTTACTCTGCATATAAGAATTGTGTTAAGTCAAACTTTGACCATATTTATATGAAAAAATATTAAAATCTACCATGCTAAAGTTATACAATATGAAACTTTAAGTCATGATGCATAAACTGGTATTGATTTCACATTGTGAATGTTGGTATTTTTTTCTATAAAGTTGGTCAAACTTTACGAGGCTTGACTTCAGACAAATCTTATATGTGAACTAAAAGGGACCGGATATGGCCATTAGGCCTACTAGGCCCATTAACTTTCCCGGAGGGTTCCGGTAGCCTCCCAGTACTCCGATAATTCCCTGAATTTCTTTGGAACCATTCCGATGTCCGTATATAACCTTCCAATATATCAATCTATAACTCTCGACCATATCGAGACTCCTCGTCATCTCCGTGATCTCATCCGGGACTCCAAACAAACTTCGGTCACCAAAACTCATAACTGATAATGCAAATCGTCATCGAACGTTAAGCGTGCGGACCCTGCGGGTTCAAGAACTATGTAGACATGACCGAGACACATCTCCGGTCAATAACCAATAGCGGAACCTGTATGCTCATATTGGTTCCTACATATTCTACGAAGACCTTTATCGGTCCAACCGCACAACAACATACGTCATTCCCCTTGTCATCGGTATGTTACTTGCCCGAGATTCGATCGTCCGTATCATCATACCTAGTTCAATCTCATTACCGCAAGTCTCTTTACTCGTTCCATAATGCATGATCACGCAACTAACTCATTAGTCCCATCGCTTGCAAGGCTTATAGTGATGTGCATTACCGAGAGGGCCCAGGGATACCTCTCCGATACATGGAGTGACAAATCCTAATCTTGATCTATGCCAACTCAATAAACACCTTCGGAGACACCTGTAGAGCATCTTTATAATCACCCAGTTATGTTGTGACGTTTGATAGCACACAAGGTGTTCCTCCGGTATTTGGGAGTTGCATAATCTCATATTCAGAGGAATATGTATAAGTCATGAAGAAAGCAATAGCAATAAAACTAAATGATCATAATGCTAAGCTAACGGATGGGTCTTGTCCATCACACCATTCTCTAATGATGTGATTCCGTTCATCAAATGACAACACATGTCTATGGTCAGGAAACATAACCATCTTTGATTAACAAGCTAGTCTAGTAGAGGCATACTAGGGACACTCTATTTTGTCTATGTATTCACACATGTACTAAGTTTCCGGTTAATACAATTCTAGCATAAATAATAAACGTTTATCATGATATAAGGAAATATAAATAACAACTTTATTATTGCCTCTAGGGCATATTTCCTTCAGGAGGAGCGGCGGCCTACCAGGGACCCGAGTGCCGGAGACCTCCCATGCTGAGGTCTGAGAAACGGTTCACAGTATTTCAAATAAGCAGAAACTGTTTGATCTGGTGAGTGTAGAAGATGATGAAAAATAAAAGAAATCATATGAAAAAGGAACCCAAAGTTAAGCAACCTGTTGACATTTTGTTCTCAGCACGTAAGGAATCTCTCATATCCAAAACAAATACAAATAGTATGTTATATTCTTTCATTCTTAGCAAAATGGTTGCTGCATTTTCCCATATAATCATGTCACATCATATTCAGTGACTTTAGTGAGTGTATGAAGTACAAAAACCGTGGTGTGCTTTCGACTCAACTTCAATGAGTTTGAGTGTTTTTATCTCCTTTTCTCCTTCCTTTTGTTTTTACGGAGGCGTCAACTGGAGTACATGAGTAGATAAGAATATATTTTGTAGAGATAGTCATTTCTTTAGTTATGGGAGGGAAAATAGTGGATTAGTAGTAGGATTGCACTACTAGGGAAAAGCCTAGCGGTACCACGGGTCTAAGGGCTATCAGTAGTGTGGGGCATCGCGCTACTGATATAGCGCTACAAGTAACGTTTAGCAGTAGCGCTGTGTGACACGCTCTACGGCTATACCAACTTAGTAGTAGCGCTTTCCAAACTAGCGCTACTGCTAAGTGCTTTAGCAGTAGCGTCTTCCTGTCCAGCGCTAAAGAGCACTACCACTACATTTTCTCATATCTTTTTTTGTTGCGTATTTGCGGTGTTTTTGTACAGGTTTTATATAGTATTGTGATCATATCATAAACATGCAATACGCTCATCATATCATACACATAATAGTCTCGTCATCCAACACAAATCATGTCGTCGCATCATAATCACGATATAGCTATACAAGTTACATGACATGTCTCATCATACATAATGTAGTACTTCTTGAGGCGACGGTTCGTATTCCTCTCTCGCACTAGCATGAACCTAAACTAACTATTGGTTGTCGCTTGGAAACTGGTACACCTAGGCCTGACACTCCGGCCACTCGTCGTTGATGTCTACTACACAACCTTCTTTTTGTAGACGTTATTGGGCCTCCAAGTGCAGAGTTTATAGGATAGTAGCAAATTTCCCTCAAGTGGATGACCTAATGTTTATCAATCCGTGGGAGGCGTAGGATGAAGATGGTCTCTTAAGCAACCCTGCAACCAAATAAGAAAGTGTCTCTTTTGTCCCCAACACACCCAATACAATGGTAAATTGTATAGATGCACTAGTTCGGCGAAGAGATGGTGATACAAGTGCAATATGGATAGTAGATAAAGGTTTTTGTATTCTGAAAATATAAAAACAGCAAGGTAACTAATGATAAAAGTGAGCGTAAACGGTATTGCAATGCTAGGAAACAAGGACTAGGGTTCATACTTTCACTATTGCAAGTTCTCTCAACAATAATAACATAATTGGATCATATAACTATCCCTCAACATGCAACAAAGAGTCACTCCAAAGTCACTAATAGCGGAGAACAAACGAAGAGATTATTGTAGGGTACAAAACCACCTCAAAGTTATTCTTTCCGATCAATCCGTTGGGCTATTCCTATAAGTGTCACAAACAGCCCTAGAGTTCGTAGTAAAATAACACATTAAGACGCAAATCAACCAAAACCCTAATGTCACCTAGATACGCCAATGTCACCTCAAGTATCCGTGGGTATGATTATACGATATGGATCACACAATCTCAGATTCATCTATTCAACCAACACAAAGAACTTCGAAGAGTGCCCCAAAGTTTCTACCGGAAAGTCAAGACGAAAACATGTGCCAACCCCTATGCATAAGTTCACGAGGTTACGGAACTCACAAGTTGATCACCAAAACATACATCAAGTGGATCACGTGATATCCCATTGTCACCACAGATAAGCACATGCAAGACATATATCAAATGTTCTCAAATCCTTAAAGACTCGATCCGAGAAGATAACTTCAAAGGGAAAACTCAATTCATCACAAGAGAGTAGAGGGGGAGAAACATCATAAGATCTAACTATAATAGCAAAGCTCGCGATACATCAAGATCGTACCACCTCAAGAACATGAGAGAGAGAGATCAAACACATAACTACTGGTACATACCCTCAGCCCCGAGGGAGAACTACTCCCTCCTTGTCATGGAGAGCGTCGGGATGATGAAGATGGCCATCGGAGAGGGATTCCCCCCTCCGGCAGGGTGCCGAAACGGGTCTAGATTGGTTTTCGGTGGTTACGGAGGCTTCTGGCGGCGGAACTCCCGATCTAGGTTTCTTTCTGGAAGTTTTGGGTTATATAAGAGGTGTTGGAGTCGAGAACAAGGCAGGGGGTCTCCAGGCTGTCCACGAGGCAGGGGGCGCGCCCCCACCCTCGTGGGCACCCCGAGACTCTTCTGGCCCAATTCTTCTACTTGCTGGCCTTCTTGTGGTCCAAAAGTAAGTTCCGTAAAGTTTTAGATCAATTGGACTCCGTTTGGTTTTCCTTTTCTGTGATACTCAAAAACAGCGAAAAAACAGAAACTGGCACTAGGCTCTAGGTTAATAGGTTAGTCCCAAAAATCATATAAAATAGCATATAAATGCATATGAAACATCCAAGGTTGATAATATAATAGCATAAAAAATTATAGATACGTTGGAGACGTATCAAGCATCCCCAAGCTTAATTCCTGCTCGTCCTTGAGTAGGTAAATGATAAAAACAAAATTTTTGATGTGGAATGCTTTCTAGCATGTTCTTCAATGTATTTTTCTCTATTGCGGCATGAATGTTCAGATCCGAAAGATTCAAAATAAAAGTTTATTGTTGACATAAAAATAGCAATACTCCAAGTATGCTAATCAAGCAATTATGTCTTATCAAAATAACATAGCCAAAGAAAACTTATCCCTACAAAATCATATAGTTTGACCATGCTTCATTTTTGTCACACAAAATGCTCTCATCATGCACAACCCCGATGACAAGCCAAGCAATTGTTTCATACTTAGCCTTTTCAAACTCCTTCAACTTTTACGCAATATATGAGCGCGAGCCATGGATATAGCACTATGGGTGGAATAGAATATTATGATTGAGGTTGTGTGAGAAGAAAAATAGGGAGAAAGTCTCACATTGACGCGGCTAATCAATGAGCTATGGAGATGCCCACCGATTGATGTCAATGCAAGGAGTAGGGATTGCCATGCAATGGATGCACTAGAGCTATAAATATATGAAAGCTCATCAAAGAAACTAAGTGGGTGTGCATCCAACTTGCTTGCTCACGAAGACCTAGGGTATTTGAGGAAGCCCATCATTGGAATATACAAGCCAAGTTCCATAATGAAAAATTCCCACTAGTATATGAAAGTGACAAAATAAGAGACTCTCTATCATGAAGATCATGGTGCTACTTTGAACCACAAGTGTGGAAAAAGGATAGTAACATTGTCCCTTCTCTCTTTTTCTCTCTTCTTTTTTTGTTTCGGCCTTCTTTTCCTTTTTTATGGCCTCTTTATTTTTTTTTATTTTTTTATTTTTCGCCGGAGTCTCATCCCGACTTGTGGGGGAATCATAGTCTCCATCATCCTTTCCTCACATGGGACAATGGTCTAATGATGATCATCACACTTTTATTTACTTACAACTCAAGAATTACAACTTGATACTTAGAACAAAATATGACTCTATGTGAATGCCTCCGGCGGTGTACCGGGATTGCGATGAATCAAGAGTGACATGTATGAAAAATTAAGCATGGTGGCTTTGCCAGAAATACGATGTCAACTACATGATCATGCAAAGCAATATGACAATGATGATGTGTGTCATAATAAATGGAACGGTGGAAAGTTGCATGGCAATATATCTCGGAATGGCTATGGAAATGCCATAATAGGTAGGTATGCTGGTGATAACCCACAAGTATAGGGGATCGCAACAGCTTTCGATGGTAGAGTATTCAACCCAAATTTATTGATTCGACACAAGGGGAGCCAAAGAATATTCTCAAGTATTAGCAGCTGAGTTGTCAATTCAACCACACCTGCAAACTTAGTATCTGCAGCAAAGTGTTTAGTAGCAAAGTAATATGATAGTGGTGGTAGCGGCAACAAAAGTAAAGACAACAAAAGTACTGTTTTTGGTATTTTGTAGTGATTGTAACAGTAGCAGCGGGAAAGTAAATAAGCGTAAACCAGTATATGGAAAACTCGTAGGCACCGGATCAGTGATGGATAATTATGCCGGATGTGGTTCATCATGTAACAGTCATAACATAGGGTGACACAGAACTAGCTCCAATTCATCAATGTAATGCAGGCATATATTTCGTATATAGTCATATGTGCTTATGGAAAAGAACTTGCATGACATCTTTTGTCCTACCCTCCCGTTGCAGCGGGGTCCTATTGGAAACTAAGGGATATTAAGGCCTCCTTTTAATAGAGAACCGGAACAAAACATTAGCACATAGTGAATACATGAACTCCTCAAACTATGGTCATCACCGGGAGTGGTCCCGATTATTGTCACTTCGGGGTTGCCAGATCATAACACATAGTAGGTGACTATAGACTTGCAAGATAGGATCAAGAACTCACATATATTCATGAAAACATAATAGGTTCAGATATGAAATCATGGCACTCGGGCCCTAGTGACAAGCATTAAGCATAGCAAAGTCATAGCAACATCAATCTCAGAACATAATGGATACTAGGGATCAAACCCTAACAAAACTAAGTCAATTACATGATAAATCTCATCCAACCCATCACCGTCCAGCAAGCCTATGATGGAATTACTCACGCACGGCGGTGAGCATCATGAAATTGGTGATGGAGGATGGTTGATGATGACGACGGCGACGAATCCCCCTCTTCAGAGCCCCGAACGGATTCCAGAGCAGCCCTCCCGAGAGGTTTTAGGGCTTGGCGGCGGCTCCGTATCGTAAAACGTGATGATTTCTTCTCTCTGATTTTTTTCTCATCAAAAATCAATATATGGAGGTGGAGGTGGAGTCGGAGACACAACAGGGGGCCCACGAGGTAGGGGGCGCGCCCCCACCCTCGTGAGTAGGGTGTGGGCCCCCTGGTCTTCATCTTTGGCGAGGATTTTTTATTGTTTTTTCTAAGATGTTCCGTGGAGTTTCAGGTCATTCTGAGAATATTTGTTTTCTGCACATAAAACAACACCATGGTAGTTCTGCTGAAAACAACGTCAGTCCGGGTTAGTTCCATTCAAATCATACAAGTTAGAGTCCAAAACAAGGGCAAAAGTTTTTGGAAAAGTAGATACGACGGAGACTTATCAACTCCCCCAAGCTTAAACCCTTTCTTGTCCTCAAGCAATTCAGTTGACAAACTGAAAGAAAGAAAGAAAAACTTTTACAAACTCTGTTTGCTCTTGTTGTTATAACTATGTCAAGCCAGCATTCAAGTTTTCAGCATAGATCATAACTAACCACATTTGCAATAATTCTCGGGTCTCATGATTACTCATATCAATAGCATAATCAACTAGCAAGTCATAATAATAAATCTCGGATGACAACACTTTCTCAAAACAATCATAATATGATATAACAAGATGGTATCTCGCTAGCCCTTTCTGAGACCACAAAACATAAATGCAGAGCACCTTTTAAAATCAAGGACTGACTAGACATTGTAATTCATGGTAAAAGAGATCCAATCATAGTCATACCCAATATAAATTAAATTAACAGTGATGAATGCAAATGACGGCTGTGCTCTCCAGCTAGTGCTTTTTAATAAGAGGGTGATGACTCAACATAAAAGTAAATGGATAGCCCCTTCGCAGAGGGAAGCAGGGATTTGTAGAGGTGCCAGAGCTCAGTATTGCAATAGAGATAAATTGTATTTTGAGCGGTATACTTTCATTGTCAACGTAACAACTAAGAGATGGCGATATCTTCCATGCTAAACACATTATAGGCGGTTCCCAAACAGAATGGTAAAGTTTATACTCCCCCTCCTCCAACAAACATCAATCCATGGCTTGCTCGAAACAACGAGTACCTCCAACATACATCAGGTCCCAGGGGGAGTTTTATTTGCAATTAATTTTGATTTAGTTTGCATAAAGCATGGGACTGGGCATCCCGGTGACCAGCCATTTTCTCATGAGTGAGGAGTGGAGTCCACTCCTCTTGAGAATAACCCGCCTAACACGGAAGATAAGGACGACCTTTGTTGATACATGAGCTATTCGAGCGTACAAAACATAATGTTTATTTGAAGGTTTAGAGTTTGGCACATACAAATTTACTTGGAACGGCAGGTAGATACCGCATATAGGAAGGTATAGTGGACTCATCTGGAATAACTTTGGGGTTTCAAGGATTGGATGCACAAGCAGTATTCCCGCTTAGTACAGGTGAAGGCTAGCAAAAGACTGGGAAGCTACCAACTAGAGAGCGACAACAACCATGTACATGCATTAAAATTAATAAACATTGGATGCAAGCATGAGTAGGATATAATCCACCATGAACATAAATATTGTGAAGGCTATGTTGATTTTGTTTCAACTACATGCGTGAACATGTGCCAAGTCAAGTCACTTGAATCATTCAAAGGAGGATACCATCCCATCATACCATATCATAATCATTTCAATAGCATGCTGGCACACAAGGTAAATCATTATAACTCATAGCTAATCAAGCATGGCACAAGCAACTATGATCCCTAATTGTTATTGCAAACATGTTTATTCATAATAAGCTGAATCAAGAACGACGGACTCATCATATTTACAAAAACAAAAGAGGTCGAGTTCATACCAGCTTTTCTCATCTCAGTCAGTCCATCATATATCATCATAATTGCCTTTCACTTGCACGACCGAACGGTGTGAATAATAATAAGAGTGTACGTGCATTGGACCAAGCTGGAATCTGCGAGCATTCAATAAACAGGAGAAGACAAGGCAATATGGGCTCTGGGTTAAATCAACAATAATGCATATAAAAGCCACTTCAACAATTTAATTATGGTCTTCTCCTACTGACCCCCAAAGAAAAGAAAAGAAATAAAACTATTTACACGGGAAAGCTCCCAACAAGCAGAAGAAGAACGGGAAATATTTTTGGATTTTTCTTTTTAATTAATACTACTACAGCAGAAAAATAAACTACTTACTAATTTTTTTTGGTTTTTCTTAAGGTTTAACAAACACACAAGAAGAAAGCATGAAAAAGAAAATAAACTAGCATGGATATTACAGTGAAAAAGTATGAGCACCGACATCTAGCAATGAGTGTGTGTGAACATAAATGTAATGTCGGTGAGAAATACGTACTCCCCCAAGCTTAGGCTTTTGGCCTAAGTTGGTCTATGGCCACGGCTGGCCTGGCGGATATCCATAATAATAGTTGTTGGGGTCGTACTGTGATGAAGAAGAATAGTTGGGATCATACTGATGTGCAGCGGTTATCGCCTGCTGAGCTGCAGTGTGGAGTCGGGCTGCCTCCGCTCTCCTCTCATACTCTTCTGCCTCCTCTCTGGTAATAACATATCTTCCTTTTGTTTGTGAATCAAAGAAGGCAGGAGCAGGGAGAGTAATACGGAAAACACGTCGTTTATCAAAAATTAAGTGATACAAGAGAGGTGATTCAAGCCTCTTGACAAACTGGTGCGAAGCCATAGAGTTATAATCTAAATATGCACGAGGCGACTCCATATCACCCACACGAATGTCTATTTTAAGAAAATGAGCTAAGCGGGTTGCATAAATTCCTCCAAAGAAATCTCCATTATGTCTATTATGATGCAACCTACGAGCTACAATGGCTCCCATATGATAAGATTGGTCTCCTAACACAGCACTCCTAAGAATGCTAAGATCAGGGACACACATGTGACATGCTTCATCCTTAGCATTTATGCATCTAGCGATGAAGAGAGAAAAATAATGTATAGCAGGAAAGTGAATGCTCCCTATGGTAGCCTGCGTTATGTCTCTGGATTCCCCCACAGTTATACTAGCAAGAAAGTTTCTAAATTCAGATTTAGGGGGATCCCTAATACTGCCCCATGATGGAAGTTCGCAAGCAGAAGTGAAATCCTCTAGGTCCATGGTATAAGATTTGTCATAAAGATCAAACATGACTGAAAGAGAATTACGCGAAGATGAATACTCAAACCTCCTCACAAATGAACTTGTGAGATCATGATACTGGGGGCATTTGTTAGCCTCAAAATCCTCAAGACCGGCATTGCGCAAATATGCTTTGAATTCTTCTTTAATTCCCGCACGGTCCATAAAATTTTCCGACGGCCATTCGCAAGGCCGTACTGGAGCGTCTCTTGGTGGATCCTCGTCAGCATCGCGCATAGGAATCCTGGGTCCTTGCTTTTTAGAGGAACCACCTTGGAACATTTTCCTAAACATATTGTTTTTCTCTAAAAAATTCTGAATTTTTTAGTAACTTCAAAATAAAAGTGAACCAAACTCAATAAAACTGATAACAACTACTCCTACAAGTGCCTAGAGCCTATATCAAGCATTAGAACTACTTGGAACCATATAAATTTGACATGCAAGCTCAAGAACATGGTCACCTATGCAGAAAAAATTTGCAAAGAATAAAGCACTAGAACTAAAACTAATTGGACCAATGGAGGAGTCACATACCAAGGAACAATCTCCCCAAGCAGTTTTGCGAGAGGTGCTTTGAGCAAGGAGATCGAAAATCACAGCAAAACTGGCTGGAACTCGTGCTTGAGTTGGTTTTTTGGGTTTGTGTGAGATAGAGGAAGAAGATGAGTGCTGGGATAAGTGGAGGAGGGCCACCGTGGGCGCAGAGGCAGGGGGCACACCCTATGGGGGGGGGGGGCGCCCACCACCCTCGTGACCAGGTGGCAGCTCCTCCCACGGTAATTTTTGCACAGTAAATCCTCAAATATTCCCGAAAAAATCATATTAAATTGGCATGGCATTCCGAGGAATTTTATTTTCGGGATATTTTTATATTGCACGAATAAGTCAGGAAACAGACAGAAAATACTATTTTTACTTTATTTAATATAAATAACAGAAAGTAAAAGTGGGGTATAGAAAGTTGTGCTTCTAGTTTCATCCATCCCATGCTCATCAAAAAGAATCCACTAAGAAGGTTGATCAAGTCTTGTTAACAAACTCATTTCGATAATCATGAAACCGGAGAAATTTCGAATAACACTAAGTTACCTCAACGGGGATATGCACATCCCCAATAATAAGAATATCATATTTCTTCTTGATAGTAGGAAGAGGAAATTCAAAACCTCCAAATATAATCGATGGAATTTTTCCAATAGAATTGATACTATGAACTTGAGGTTGTTTCCTCGGAAAGTGTACCGTATGCTCATTACCATTAACATGAAAAGTGACATTGCCTTTGTTGCAATCAATAACAGCCCCTGCAGTATTAAGAAAAGGTCTTCCAAGAATAATAGACATACTATCATCCTCGGGAATATCATGAATAACAAAGTCCGTTAAAATAGTAACATTTGCAACCACAACGGGCACATCCTCACAAATACCGACAGGTATAGCAGTTGATTTATCAGCCATTTGCAAAGATATTTCAGTAGGTGTCAGCTTATTCAAGTCAAGTCTACGATGTAAAGAGAGAGGCATAACACTAACACCGGCTCCAAGATCACATAAAGCAGTTTTAATATAATTTCTTTTAATGGAGCAAGGTATAGTAGGTACTCCGGGGTCTCCAATTTTCTTTGGTATTCCACCCTTAAAAGTGTAATTAGCAAGCATGGTGGAAATTTTAGCTTCCAGTATCTTTCTTTTATTAGTAATGATATCCTTCATATATTTAGCATAAGGATTTGTTTTGAGCACATCAGTTAATCTCGTACGCAAAAAGATAGGCCTAATCATTTCAGCAAATCGCTCAAAATCCTCATCATCCTTTTTCTTGGATGGTTTCGGAGGAAAAGGCATGGGTTTCTGAACCCAAGGTTCCCTTTCTTTACGATGTTTCCTAGCAACAAAGTCTCTTTTATCATAACGTTGATTCTTTGATTGTGGGTTATCAAGATCAACTTCAGGTTCAATTTCTACATCATTATCATTACTAGGTTGAGCATCATCATGAACATAATTATTGATATTTTTACTAGGTTCTTGTTCATTACCAGATTGTGTTTCAGCATCAGACATAGATATATCATTTGGATTATCAGGTGGTTCAGCAATAGGTTCACTAGAAGTTTGCACAGTTCTATCATTTTTCTTCTTCTTCTTTTTAGAAGAACTAGGAACATCAATATTATTTCTCTGAGAATCTTGCTCGATTCTCTTAGGGTGGCCTTCAGGATACAAAGGTTCCTGAGTCATTCTACCAGTTCTAGTAGCCATTCTAACATCATAATCATTTTTATTTCTATTCATTTCATCAAGCACTTCTTTTTGAGCCTTAAGTACTTGTTCTACTTGAGTGGTAACCATAGAAGCATGTTTGCTAACAAGTTTAAGTTCACCTTTAATATTGGCCATATAATCACCCAAGCGTCTAATCATATAAGCATTTTCTTTTAATTGTCTACCAAAATAAGCATTGAAGTCGTATTGCTTATACATAAAGTTATCAAACTCATCCAAGCACTAACTAGCAATTTTAGTAGGAGGGACTTCAGCTTTATCATATCTATAGAGAGAATTTACCTTTACTACCTGTGTTGGAATATCAGGATCAGGAGGTTCTTCAGTAAATAAATAATTAAGATCATATGTTTCTTCAACAAGCGGTATATTAAGACCATGTATTTCAATAGGAAGTAAATTCTTAACTTCTTCAGCTTGAATACCTTTTTCTTTCATAGATTTCTTTGCCTCTTGCATATCTTCGGGACTGAGAAATAGAACACCTCTCTTCTTTGGAGTTGGTTTAGGAATAGGCTCAGTAATTGGAGCAGGAGATGGCTCAGGAGCTGGCTCAGGAGGTGCCCAATTATTTTCATTTGTCAACATATTATTCAATAGAATTTCAGCTTCATCCGGTGTTCTTTCCCTGAAAAGAGAACCAGCACAACTATCCAGGTAATCTCTGGAAGCATCGGTTAGTCCATTATAAAAGATATCAAGTATTTTAGGTTTCTTAAGAGGATGATCAGGCAAAGCATTAAGTAACTTGAGAAGCCTCCCCCAAGCTTGTGGGAGACTCTCTTCTTTAATTTGCACAAAGTTGTATATTTCCCTCAAAGCAGCTTGTTTCTTATGAGCAGGGAAATATTTAGCAGAGAAGTAATAAATCATATCCTGGGGACTACGCACACAACCAGGATCAAGAGAATTAAACCATATCTTAGCATCACCCTTTAATGAGAACGGAAATATTTTGAGTATATAGAAGTAACGCGATCTCTCATCATTAGTGAACAGGGCAGCTATATCATTTAACTTAGTAAGATGTGCCACAACAGTTTTAGATTCATAGCCATAAAACAGATCAGATTCAACTAAAGTAATTATATCAGGATCAACAGAGAATTCATAATCTTTATCAAGAACACATATAGGTGAAGTAGCAAAAGCAGGGTCAGGTCTCATTTCATCTCTAAGTGATTCTTTGTTCCATTTAATTAATAACCTCTTAAGCTCATATCTATCTTTGCGAGCAAAAATAGCAGCTGAAGATTCCATATCAAAAAGATAACCCTCAGGAATAACAGGCATATTTTGATCATCACTATCATCATCGTATTCAGATTCAATAATTTCTTTTCCTCTAGCCCTAGCAATTTGTTCATCAAGAAATTCACTAAGGGGCACAGTAGTATCAGGCATAGAAGCAGTTTCATCATAAGTATCATGCATGGCAGAAGTGGCATCATCAATAACATGCGACATATTAGAACGAATAGCAGAAGCAGCTGTAGGTGTCGCAAACTTACTAATAACAGAAGGTGAATCAAGTGCAGAGCTAGATGGCAGTTCCTTACCTCCCCTCGTATTTGAGGGATAGATCTTGGTTTTTGGATCTCTCAAGTTCTTCATAGTGTCCAGCAGATATAAATCCCAAGTGACTCAAAGAATAGAGCTATGCTCCCCGGCAACAGCGCCAGAAATTAGTCTTGATAACCCACAAGTATAGGGGATCGCAACAGCTTTCGAGGGTAGAGTATTCAACCCAAATTTATTGATTCGACACAAGGGGTGCCAAAGAATATTCTCAAATATTAGCAGCTGAGTTGTCAATTCAACCACACCTGGAAACTTAGTATCTGCAGCAAAGTGTTTAGTAGCAAAGTAATATGATAGTGGTGGTAGCGGCAACAAAAGTAATGTTTTTGGTATTTTGTAGTGATTGTAACAGTAGCAGCGGGAAAGTAAATAAGCGTAAACCAGTATATGGGAAACTCGTAGGCACCCGATCAGTGATGGATAACTATGCCGGATGCGGTTCATCATGTAACAGTCATAACATAGGGTGACACAGAACTAGCTCCAATTCATCAATGTAATGTAGGCGTGTATTCCGTATATAGTCATACGTGCTTATGGAAAAGAACTTGCATGACATCTTTTGTCCTACCCTCCCATGGCAGCGGGGTCCTATTGGAAACTAAGGGATATTAAGGCCTCCTTTTAATAGAGAACCGGAACAAAGCATTAGCACATAGTGAATACATGAACTCCTCAAACTATGGTCATCACCGGGAGTGGTCCTGTAAGTGCATCTAGTGCCACCCCTAGTTGGTTTTGGAGTATTGACGACAAACCTAGTTGAGGGACTAATGTGTTTGTGAGAATTGCAGGATAACACAGGTAGAAGTCCCTCATTGATTCGGTTTAGCTACCAGAGATGACCCCTAAAAATGTACGAAGACATTGAAGACAATGGTGGTTTATGAAGATATTCATATTGAAGACAATGACATGTGAAGACTCCCTATGAAGCTTATGGAACTCGAAGACTTAGATCCTTCGTAGTTATATACTTCATTTATGTTGTGTCATAGGATCCACCGTACTGTTAAGTGGGGTCCAAGAGAACCAGTCAAGATGACTGAAGTGATGCCTAATTCAAATCCTATGTCTTCGAGCGAAGACTATGAGAGCAAATCTTGTCCAGAGAAAGACAAGTCAGCTTTGCTTGTAGCCCAAGTAAAGTTGCCGTGTGAGTTTGAAATCTGACCGTTGGTACACGTGTCAGTTCCTTAGTGACCCAGGGTCATTTTGGACAAATCAGGTCGGGTTGCCAAGTGGCTATAAATAGTCCACCCCTACAACCATAAACGGTTGGCTGCTCAGATTTCAGTGCACGGCTTTTGTCGTTTGAGAGCAACCCACCTCGAAGCCTTTGAGAGAAAATTCCTAGCAAGGAAAAAGCCCTAACCACCCAGAGCCAGAGTAAATTGGGCATCACTTAGGTCTTCTTGTCTGAGTGATCTGAAGACTTATTACACTTGAGGACTGTGCATCCTCCAGCCGGTTAGGCGTCGCGTTCTGAGCATCCAAGAGAAATTGTGGATTGCCGCTGAACGAAGTCTGTGAAGGTTTGGGAGTCTACCTTGAAGACTTACCAGAGTGATTGGGCGAGGTCTGTGTGACCTTAGCTCAAGGAGAAAATGGTGAGGACTGGGTGTCCTGAGCTGCATGTTCAGGACTGGGTGTCCGGGACTGTGTGTCCTTTGGTTTAAATACCTAGCCACTCCAACCAGACGTACAGTTGTCACAGCAACTGGAACTGGTCCAACAAATCATTGTCTTCAACGTGTCACTGGTTTCATCTTCACTCCCTCTTACTTTATGTGACACACTGTGAAGCCATTGCATGCTTGCTTTATCTTCTGTCTTCACAACTTAACTGTATGATTTGTTTGGCTTCATAACTTCTTCCTACCTGATCCTTATTACACTGAAGCTGTTTGTCACTATGCTCGCACTATATTGAATACTTGACCATGGCTTGCCTTGTGTAATCTAACTTCCGCTGCATAGTGATAGGCTTGTCTATTCTGTTTGTCTTCATAACTTCCACGTTTTGAAGACTTTCATAAAAATCGCCTATTCACCCCCCTCTAGTCGATATAACGCACTTTCAATTGGTATCAGAGCGAGGTGCTCCCTTGTTCTGTGTGATTCGGTTTAACCACCTGGAGTTTTAGCTATGTCGACTGCAGGGATAATTAAAGTCTCCGCTGCGTGCCCCGTCTTCGATAGAACTGAATATCCCTACTGGAAGAATAAGATGCGCATGCATCTTGAAGCCATTGACGTCGACTTATGGTATGTCGTCGAAAACGGCGTTCCCAAGGCTGGAGAAGGTGTCACTGCTGCTGATGTCAAGAAGTTCACTCAACTCGACTCTACTGCCAAGAATATCATCTGTGGTCATCTGACTAAGGGACAGTACGGCCGTGTGAGTGCCTTGAAGACATCCAAGCTGGTCTGGGACTGGCTCTCCAAGGTCAATGAAGGCATCTCAACCCAGAGAGATCAGAGAATCAGTGTTCTTCGCAACCTCTTCAACCGCTTCAAGAGAAATGAAAATGAGAATGTCCAGCACACATTTGATCGGCTCACTGACATCACAAATGAGCTTCAAGCCCTCGGCGCCACTGAGATCACCAAACATGAAATCGTCAAGACGCTGCTGAGATCACTTGACAGTTCGTTTGACATCCTAGCCCTGATGATTCAAGAACGTCCAAACTTCAAGACACTCGATCCGTCTGACATACTTGAGAGGGTCAACACACATGAGTTTCGGCTTTCTGAGAAAAGAGATATCTACGGTCCAAACTATGGGCGAACTCGTGCCTTGAAGGCAAAAGCTGTGTCCTCATCTGAAGAAGAATCTGACAGCAGTTCTGATGATCCTGAAGACATTGGAAGGGAACTTGCAATGCTAGTGAAGAAGTTCCAGAAATTCACCAAGAAGAAAGGCTTCAGAAAGTCTTCACGATCAAGCTCAAGGAATGATGAAGCTTCTGCTCATGACTACAAGAAGAAAACGTGTCACAAGTGCAAGAAAACTGGACACTTCATCTCTGAGTGTCCACAATGGAACAATGAGAGCAGAAAGAAGAAGAAGAGCAAGGAATATGACTCTGACGACAAGAAGAAGAAGAAATACTCAAAGTCTTCTTTCAAGTCGTCCTCAAAGTCTTCATCACACAAGAAGAGTTCATCTGGCAAGGCTCGTGCGTTTGTTGGCAAGGAAATGGATTCAGAGGAGGAGTCCGCTTCTGAGGAGGCAGAGGTGGAGTCTGAGGAGGAGTCTGATTCTGGCATTGCGAGTCTGGCTACAGCCTACGTCGCGAAGTCCATCTTCAACACTGAAGACAATGACTTCATCACCAACACCGATGCAAATGACGAGGACGACTCTACTCCTACCTACTGCTTCATGGCACGCGGTGCCAAGGTAAACACACGCACTACTCACTATCAAACATCTAGCGACGATGACTCTGATTGTGATTCAAAACCCAGCTACAAAACACTTGCTAAAATTGCCACTGAACAACAGAAAGCCATGGAACATATTCAAAAACTGTTAGACAGAAGTGATGATCTGTTGGGTGCTGAAATGACTCGATCTGAATCCTTAATTGAAGACAGAAAAAATCTTCATGTTAAGTATCATGAACTTGAAGATCGTCATGATACTCTCTCAACAACTCATGAAAAGCTTTCCTATGATTATCTTCAAAGGAAGCAAGATCTTGAGAAATTGAGAGCGGCTCATGAAGATCTTCAAAAGGAAAACGAGTCCCTTCACGCCGAACAGATCAGTTCCGCTCAGGAAGGATTTGAACCACCATGCCTTAAATGAATTGAGCGTGATAATGCTACTTCTGTTGCTGAATGTTCCACTGCTACTGCTGTTGCAATATCTTCAACTGTTGAAGTGGTAACTAACCCCTCTGCTGAGGATACCACTGCCATTGCTGATGAGAATGCTAGGTTGAAGACATTGCTTGAAACAGGGATGTACAAAAGTCTCAAAGGACATCAGACATTATGTGATGTCCTCAAGAAGCAGATTCTGAACTGAAACCCTAGGAAAGAGGGTGTTGGGTTCGTGAGGAAAATTAATGCAGATGGCTCATACTGGAAACCCGAGCAGTACCCCAAAACCACATGGGTTGCTGCAAAGGAATCCTCAGCAGATCCATCCAATCTATCTGGCTTCACTTGTGCTGATCCTATTATCATTGATGAATCCTTTGATGCAAACTATAAACTATTTAAGAATCAGAATGGTGAAGTATTTGCCAGGTACATTGGTACTAACTGCAGGAATGGACCGCCTATGAAGAAGATCTGGGTTCCAAAAACGTGTCTGGAGAATATTCCTGTGAATGTCCTCATGACACCTCACATGAAGAAGACAAACCTCAGACCAAAGGCTTCATATGGGCCAAAGGCTTCATACAGGCAGAGGACTCAGCTGGGTCGCACTAACGCAAATGTTTTGCAGGGAAACCATGCTCAGGCATATGAGAGCGGTTCTTCAAACCGTCATGCTCATATGACTAAGAACTATTCTTCCTATTCTTATGAGTACTATTGCCCGCCTACTAGACTGTTTGCTAGGGCTCCAAAGCCAAAAATCTCAGATGCTGCACTTAGACTTATTGCTTCTAAGCTACCCTTGAAGATGTGGGTGGTTAAGAAAGCTTAACTCTCTTTTGCAGGGAAAGGTCTCCAGCAGAAAACCAAAATCTTCTGACGCTATTGCTGGGGACCTTAAAAATCTTGTGGGGCGCAAGATCAAATGCCCGAATGGCATCACTATGTATTTCATACTTGAATCGCATGCTACTCTCCCTATTAGTCCTAACCTGGATCTAAGTTTTCATAACCCACTGGTTCGTCAAATGTTTTTGCTTCACAATACTCTTCGTGAAGCCTATCCCCCTAACTGCACTGTAGGGTACGACACCAGCGACTTCAGAGTCTTCAGAATGGATTATTGACAGTGGGTGTACAAATCACATGACTGGCAAAAGAAGTCTTTTTATGGACTCAACCTTACGTCCATCCGACAAGAGCCACATCACATTTGCTGACACTGGTAAAAGTAAGGTATTGGGTCTAGGTAGAGTTGCAATCTCAAAGGATCAACACATGGATAAAGTCATGTTTGTTGAATCCCTTGGCTTCAACTTAATGTCTTTCTCAATGCTTTGCGATTTGAACATGATTGTAATCTTTGGAAAATATCGTTGCCTGGTACTAATGGAATCTGACAAGTCTCTAGTGTTTGAAGGGTATCGGAAAGATGATTTGTACGTGGTAGATTTCTCAGTAGGGCCACAGCTTGCAGTATGTCTTCTGGCAAAGGCTTCAGAATGCTGGCTTTGGCATCGGAGGCTTGGGCATGCTGGCATGAGGAACCTCCACACCGTTGCAAAGAAGAAGCATGTCATAGGCATCGAGGGTGTCAAGTTCAAGAAAGATCACTTATGCGGTGCCTGTGAAGCAGGGAAGATGACAAGGGCAAAACATCCTTCGAAGACAATCATGACCACTACTCGACCCTTCGAACTGCTTCACATGGATCTCTTTGGTCCCACTCACTACTCAACTTTTTCCACTACTGCTTGCCTCTATGGCTTTGTCATTGTTCATGATTACTCTAGATATACTTGGGTGCACATAATACTATACAAGACTGAAGTGCAGGATGTCTTCAGACGCTTCGCAAATCGGGCTATGAACAATTATGGCGCCAAGATAAAGCACATCAGAAGTGACAATGGCACTGAATTCAAGAACACTGGCCTTGATACATATCTGGATACCTTGGGCATCACACATGAATTCTCAGCTCCGTACACGCCACAGCAGAATGGCGTCGTCGAACGCAAGAACAGAACACTCATTGAGATGGCCAGAACAATGCTAGATGAGTACAAGACTCCAAGAAAATTCTGACCTGAAGCCATTGACACTGCATGCCATACAATCAACCGTGTTTATCTTCACAAGCTTCTGAACAAGACATCTTATGAACTTCTAACTAGCAAGAAGCCAAATTTCAGTTACTTCAGAGTATTTGGCTCAAGATGTTGGATCAAGGACCCACACCACACCTCAAAATTTGCACCAAAAGCACATGAGGGCTTTATGCTTGGATATGGAAAGGATTCCCACTCCTACAGAGTCTTCAATCTCTTTCACTACAAAGTGGTTGAAACAGTGGATGTGCGGTTCGATGAGACCAATGGTTCACAAAGAGAGCAACTGCCAGATGTGCTAGATGAAGTTCCAGCTAGTGAATCAATCAAGCTAATGGGAACTGGAGAAATTATACCTTCTGAAGCTCATCCTGAAGAAGAACTTATCATCTCAGCACCTGTTCCACATGAAGACAATGCTCAGCCTGAAGACATTCCTCCCCACGACAACATAGATCAGCAAGAGCAAAGTCTTCGACCCATACATCCTCGTGTTGCCAATGAAGTGCAGATTGACAGAATAATTGATAGCATCAATGCACCTGGTCCACTGACTCGTTCAAGGGCAACTCAACTGGCAAATTTCTGCGGACACTTCGCATTCGTTTCAATCACAGAACCCAAGAAAGTTGAAGAAGCTTTTCTGGAACCTGAGTGGATTCAAGCTATGCAAGAAGAGCTTCAACAGTTTGAGCTGAACAATGTATGGGAATTGGTTAAGCGTCCTGATCCACGGAAGCATAACATAATAGGCACCAAATGGATATACCGCAACAAGCAAGATGAGCATGGTCAAGTCGTCAGAAACAAGGCTCGTCTCGTTGCTCAAGGATATACTCAAGTGGAAGGCATTGACTTCGATGAAACATTTGCTCCTGTGGCCAGACTTGAAGCCATCCGTATACTGCTGGCCTATGCAAATCATCACAACATAATTCTGTATCAAATGGATGTGAAGAGTGCCTTTCTCAATGGCAAAATTGAAGAAGAAGTGTATGTTGCACAACCACCTGGGTTTGAAGATCCAAAACATCCTGACATGGTTTACAAGCTCAACAAGGCACTATATGGCCTCAAACAAGCCCCTCGGGCCTGGTATGATACACTCAAATACTTCCTGAAGAGCAAAGGCTTCATACCTGGTTCCCTAGATCCCACTCTCTTCACGAAGACATATGATGGTGAACTGTTTGTGTGCCAAATATATGTGGATGACATTATCTTCGGCTGCACCAATCAGAAGTACAGTGAGGAGTTCGGATATATGATGCAAGAGCAATATCAGATGTCTATGATGGGGGAGCTGAAATTCTTCCTCGGTCTTCAGATACAGCAACAACGAAATGGCATCTTCATATCTCAAGAGAAGTATCTCAAAGATTGCCTGAAGAAGTTCGGTATGCAAGACTGCAAAGGTTTCACAACACCAATGCCAGCCAAGCATCATCTGGGTCCTGACGACAATGGTAAAGAGTTCGATCAAAAGGTATACCGCTCCATGATTGGTTCTTTGCTTTATTTATGTGCATCTAGGCCAGATATTATGCTTAGTGTTTGCATGTGTGCTCGATTCCAAGCGGCACCAAAGGAGTCGCATCACTTAGCTGTGAAGCGAATTCTTCGATATTTGGCTCAGACCCCAACTCTAGGGTTATGGTATCCAAAGGGCTCAGAGTTTGATCTGGTTGGATTTTCGGATGCTGATTACGCTGGTGACAAGGTTGATCGGAAGTCCACATCAGGCACATGTCACTTTCTGGGCCGATCACTTGTATGTTGGTCTTCAAAGAAGTAGAACTGTGTATCTCTCTCCACTGCTGAAGCTGAATACATTGCTGCTGGATCCTGCTGCGCTCCACTTCTATGGATGAAGCAAACCCTCAAGGATTATGGCATTCATCTGAACCAAGTGTCACTTTACTGCGAGAACGAAAGCGCCATCAAGATCGCCAACAACCCATTTCAGCACTCGAAGACAAAGCACATTGAAATTCGTCATCATTTTCTTAGAGATCATGTTGCAAAGGAAGATATTGATATCATACACGTCAACACCGAAGAGCAATTAGCAGATATCTTCACCAAGCCCTTGGATGAGAAGAGATTTTGCAAGTTACGGTGTGAGCTAAATATCTTGGAATCCTCAAATGTCCTGTGATCAGGCACACATCCTAACACTTATGCATGTTGATGACTTAGATGTGCAACACATAAAGTAATGTATATCTTCAATCAATGAAGACGTACATTCTAAGTGTGAATACATTAACATGGAATTTGACTTCGGAGCGCCACGATAATTGTGCGCCGTGTCTGGGTCTAATAATTCCTATACAGTGGGTAACGACACCACAAAATTTTCTGCTTGAAGTGTTTCACTCATGGCGTTACATTTGCTATGTCTTCACATTTGGTTTGGCTTCAATCTCAACATGTCTTCATGATTATCTTCACCATGTTGATTATATATATATATATATATATATATATATATATATATATATATATATATATATATATATATACTGGTGTTCTGTCCTCTACAGCATTCACTTATAGCTATGTCTTCTTGTTTGAATCTTTTGAACTAAGTGAATGTGATCGGACCCAAACCTCTCCATGCTTCCTACCTCAAACTCTATCTCTCCAAGTCGTATGCATTCTATTGAAATTGTCGAATGTCTTCACTGCATCCTTGTCAGCTGAAGACACAGAGACAAACTTTGAAACCGTTTTCAATGATTTTTCATCAAAAAGAAATCCGGAGAAGTAGGAACGACACCCGACAAACAAGGCGTACGTGGGATGTGGAACTGCCCCCACAATACCGCATGATGGCCACGTGCTGATCAGATGCGAATCGCCAGGGGCACTTGAGTAATAGCGCAGTGCCGCCTCTATCCCTATAAATACACGATTCACTGCGGTCATTATCTCTTCTTCCACCTTCGAACGAACCCTAGCGCCACCGCTAGCTCTCGACGACGCCGGCGACGAAGCGCTTCACTGCCGCAACCTCTCCGACGCCATTTTCACGCCGACAGCGGACCTCGCTCTCTCCACCGTTGCCGTAGGTGTCTTCCGTCACCAAGTTAGGGCACGGAGGAACGAACTGCTCGGCCTCAACTCCCACTTCGTCTAGCAGTTCCAAGTGGGGTAAATAAAACCTCTTTTTACAGCCTCTTTTGATCCCATAGTTCAGTCACCTGTTGCCATAAGTAGTTTCTGCTCTCACAAGTTACATCTCTCTCAATCTGCATCTCATAACTTGCCTAGAATGTTCACTTGTGCATGAAGTAGTTAGATTCCTCACTTGTACTGATCTATGGGTTCGTACAAATCTGGAACCAACTTCTTTTCTATAAGTGAATGTCTTCGCATGATGAGGTCAATATCTTCTAAACTGATTTATCTTCAAAATCTCCTGAGAATGCATATGACCTCTTCCCCTTCCCTCACACCTTAATGCTGTCACAGGTACATGTCCGTGGGAGAATCTTTTGGTTCTCATAGTCTGCATTCATTTGCAGAGTTCTTACAGCGTCACATCAATTCTCCTGAAGCCAGTTCCTGTTGGTCCAGCAAAAGAAAACCTTTGAAGCCTTTGAACGCTTTGAAGCCTTCCAAGTTAAGCTTCATGGCAGCAGAAAAACCTGCAAGGAAAGGAGGCAGACAGAGACGTGGTGATACGTCTAAAGATCTGCCTAATGACTTGGCAGAAATGTACAAAACTGATCCTGAAGAGAGCTATGGTCAGCGCAAGACACGAATCCAATGGATTCGAAGAAATTGGGCAGAACAGTGGTTCCAATACCGCTTCGTCACTAAGGAATATGCAGAAAGTACGCCATCCAGAGACCGTGGGGAGACGTATTGTACAAAAATCTCGTACCCCGGTCCAGAGAAGAAGCCATTACTCAAGGCTTCTATCCTTGCATGGTCAGAGGACCGCAGCCTGGTGATGCTCATTCGTCATCACTTCTCTGGTGTCGTGATGACAATCTGTTCAAGCGCAACTTCCAATTTGCTCAGAACTCTGCGAAGCAAAACAAGAAGGAGCTGGGGCTAGACTTCAACCCTGGTGCCTCTAAACCAAGGGCAGATGGCACACGCGACGCCAATCCCAATATCATCGGGCCGTATGCCAATTTTGAAGGCCTCATCACTCGCATTCTAGTCCAAGGGACTGCCGTGAACGATCCTCCAACAGACACTGAGTCTGATGACGCTCCTGCTGCACCGAAGCCGGAGCAGACGAAGAAGCCAAAAGCTTCAAAGCCAGCCGCTTCTCCCAAAATCTCCAGAGCGAAGCCATTGGCAACTGCACCTCCTGAAGCAAGTGTGCAGTCTGAAGACTTATCACGAGTCTCCAAGCCCCAAGAAGCCAAAAAGCCACAGCCACACACAGGCAAAGAGCTCACAGCTGCTGCCATTCTGCGCAGCGAGACCATTGATCTGTCCAGTGACGAAGATCTTGGCGATGACGCTCTTGAGCAGCTCATCAAGAGCAAGGAGGAGGCTGAAATCTTCAACAATCTGCCTCTGTTTGATGCAGCAATCATCCACAACTTCATCGATGAGTGGTTTGATACACCCAATATCAGCTTTGATGATCTGCAGCTGCCCATTGGCCTCAACATCGCCTTCCAAGGCGCTATTGCTTCAGAACTTGCAATTGCCCAGCGCATTGTTGAACTGAAGCAGAAGATTGATTTTGAAAAGGCTCAGTTCAAGCAGAATATGGCCAAGCTCAGCGTCCAAGAAGTCAAGGACTTCAAGATCATGTTGCACGAGTTGAAGGAAAACTTTCTGAAGAAACGTGCCGAAGCTCAGGGTTCGCGGGAGCGAATGAAGACTTTGGCTGATTGCTGTGTGCAGGCCTACAATGAGGCCGAGAAGCGCAAGGCACTTGGGCGTCCCGGCATCGACCCCAGGATGGCCGCGAAGAAAAAGAAGAAGCCTGCTGTGATTGAACCAGAGGCACAAAGGTCAGAAGCTGCTCCGATTGTCTTCCCCACCGCAACGAAAAGCTCGAAGCCAAAGAGTCGATCAACCGCCTCAGAGCTCAAGAAGACACGGATTGCAGAGGCTGAAGCTCGGAAGAGGAAACACCCTGAAGCCTCTTCTTCTGACCCCACCATCAAGAAGCGCAAGACCAAGAAGTCTCGGGCTGCTCCCACAGAGCCCTTGATAGTCAAACCCCTCTCCGTCCGCTATCCTGACGAAGATCGTCAGTTGACTGTGCATGAGCCTGCTTTCACAGAGGCTCCGCACGCTGAAGACATTCCAGCAGCCGACCCCAACGCTGCTGAAGACATTGGTCTCCAAGACAATGTACAAGATGATGCAGCCCTTCCTCAGCTTGAAACAAGCGAAATGATCAGCATTGGTCATCCACTGACACCAATCACACAAGATGCATCGTGGGCAGATCGCCCACAGGAGGAAGATAATGAGCCCCAGCCCACTGCAACTCCACCGGCGTCGCCTACATTCCGTAGGCTTCGCAAAGGGCCAAGGGCTCAGGCTGCTGACGACATTCCGGCTGCATCAGCCGAAGAGCATGAAGAAGAACCTCAAGCTCCATCTCCCCCGACCCAACAAGAAGCAGTTCTCAAGGAGAACGTACCTGAATCCGTCCCTCTCACTACACGTGTTGAGGCTGAAAACATTGAGGCTGCCACAACCAACACTGAAGCAATTGTGGAGCCCGACCAACCAACAGCTTCAAGAGACACTAAAGCTACTGCATCTGAACCTTCTGTGCCTGAGTCTGCTGCTGGTCCATAATTGAACTATCATGTTGCGCACAGGCCCCAGGTCCAGAAGCCGATCCCACGACTGCCAAGGTTCCCAGGTCCTGCATCAGCTCCTGGCTCCTTCAACATCAATAGCTTCAGGGCAGATAACACGTTCTTCAACAGCTCCAAGAACCCTTATTCAAGGGAACGGATTGTATCACATAGGTTCTGGAGCTACCCACAACGCAGCTACTATTCATGCATCCTATACAACCAAGGCCGCATCTTTCCTCACCAGCGCCTTAAGGTTGAAGCTGTTACTGGTCTGCCTTGTCTGGAAGAAGCACTGGATTGCTTCAAGCAAGTGGGTCTGCTGCCGTTTATCACCGATGAAGAGCACTGGAATGAAGAGCTTCTGCTCCAGTTCTGTGCCACCCTGCATATCAAAGGCTATAACAGAGATCCGAAGACTTGGATCCTGGAGTGGATGACCGGCAATGTCCATCATGAAGCCAATGCATTCGATATCATTGAGCTTACCGGCCTACCCACTCCTGGCGAACTCTTCGAAGAAGGCTGCCAACTCCATGCTGAAGCTATTGAGAGCATATTCCAGCGACCTGAGCCAAATATGAGTCAGATGCTCTCAATGATGAAGCCATTGCCTCAGGATGCACCTTATCCAACTGAGTTCTTCGTTGAAGACTTAGAGTACCTGCCCCGAACCATATATTACATCGTCAGGCGGACTCTATGGCCCATTAAGGGGCACTCTCCATATGCCAAGGTTGAAGGTGCCATGAAGACTCTCATCTTCTGTATCCTGCATGGAAAATGCTTCAATGCACAGGATCTCTTTATACGCCAACTTGCAGCGTCTGGCTCAGATCTCTTTGGTTTGAAGATTTATGCTCCTTGGGTTATGAGGCTAATCAAGCTCTACTCTGCTATCTCCTATCAGCCCTCTGCCCGCAACCATAGAATCTTCTTACCTGATGTGGACACCTCTGCTGAAGCTATATATCCTGAGCCTGCCAAGCAACCATTAAGTCTTCAGAATGCAGAACACTAGAGCTTCACTCAGAATGATGCAGGTGTTGAAGCCATCTCAAGAGTATATCCAATGGCTGGCACCACACGTGCCCCTGCATCAACTGAAGCCACTGATAGCACAGCTGCCCCGAGACCCAAGAAACGCGCTCGTACGCTCAATGACTGAGAACTTCTTGTGGCTCTCCACCAAAAGCAAGATAGGCATCACGACTGGCTCAAGAGGCAGATGAGAAGTATCATGCAAGACGTTAATCGCATCAGAAATCTGGCCACCAAGAATGCATTCGTCTCACACGAAACCTGTCGTCGCACTTGGAAAGGCCTCACCATGCTGTGCACTGAAGCTGAACTTCAAGAAGATGGCTTCAGCGAGAGATTCAAGTTTGACTCCACACCCCCCAGAAGAGCTGTGCTGCGCGGAACTCCGTCCATTGAAGATTCTGAGTTCTCTTCCTCTGCTGCCACCGTGTCTGCACGAATCATTAAGGAAGAAGACGACGCTACATCACCACCGCCTACTTCAGCGCGCATCGACCCTGCACCAAGCTCTTCCGCACCACCAAACGCCTCCACCGACCCTACTGCGCCTGGGAACGCGTGGAAAACTCTATGTCTTCAAACCTTTTTGGTCATCACTGACAAAAGGGGGAGAAGCTTATGATGTTTATAGTCTTCAAGCCGGTCATTATGGGCGGGTGCTTTATATTTTGCTATATTTTGCTTCGTGCTTACAACTCTCGTTTTGCTACATTTGGTTCTTTGAGTTGTAACACTTAAACTTGATGGTCGTCTGCTACTTGTTTGCCACTATGTTTTTGCGAAGATAAATTCCGCATGTACGACGATAATTTCCGCACTTATATTATTTCGCAGACGTCCATTTTTCATTATGCATGTCATTCTCTTCGTATACTTTTACATGCATGATGGATTGTCATCATAAGTTGAAGTGGATTTCCACAAGTACAACCTGCCATGTGCATTTGCGTTCCAAAAGCAAATGACTTATATGCACATCTTCAGGGGGAGCCCTTGCAGCTTATGAAGACAATTCCCCTACAATTTCACAAATTATATTCCCCGTTGAAAACTTCAACTAGTTTGTCATCAATCACCAAAAAGGGGGAGCTTGTAAGTGCATCTAGTGCCACCCCTAGTTGGTTTTGGAGTATTGACGACAAACCTAGTTGAGGGACTAATGTGTTTGTGAGAATTGCAGGATAACACAGGTAGAAGTCCCTCATTGATTCGGTTTAGCTACCAGAGATGACCCCTAAAAATGTACGAAGACATTGAAGACAATGGTGGTTTATGAAGATATTCATATTGAAGACAATGACATGTGAAGACTCCCTATGAAGCTTATGGAACTCGAAGACTTAGATCGTTCGTAGTTATATACTTCATTTATGTTGTGTCATAGGAACCACCGTACTGTTAAGTGGGGTCCAAGAGAACCAGTCAAGATGACTGAAGTGATGCCTAATTCAAATCCTATGTCTTCGAGCGAAGACTATGAGAGCAAATCTTGTCCAGAGACGGACAAGTCAGCTTTGCTTGTAGCCCAAGTAAAGTTGTCGTGTGAGTTTGAAATCTGACCGTTGGTACACGTGTCAGTTCCTTAGTGACCCAGGGTCATTTTGGACAAATCAGGTCGGGTTGCCAAGTGGCTATAAATAGTCCACCCCTACAACCATAAATGGTTGGCTGCTCAGATTTCAGTGCACGGCTTTTGTCGTTTGAGAGCAACCCACCTCGAAGCCTTTGAGAGAAAATTCCTAGCGAGGAAAAAGCCCTAACCACCCAGAGCCAGAGTAAATTGGGCATCACTTAAGTCTTCTTGTCTGAGTGATCTGAAGACTTATTACACTTGAGGACTGTGCATCCTCCAGCCGGTTAGGCGTCGTGTTCTGAGCATCCAAGAGAAATTGTGGATTGCCGCTGAACGAAGTCTGTGAAGGTTTGGGAGTCTACCTTGAAGAATTACCAGAGTGATTGGGCGAGGTCTGTCTGACCTTAGCTCAAGGAGAAAACGGTGAGGACTGGGTGTCCTGAGCTGCGTGTTCAGGACTGGGTGTCCGGGACTGTGTGTCCTTTGGTTTAAATACCTAGCCGCTCCAACCAGACGTACAGTTGTCACATCAACTGGAACTGGTCCAACAAATCATTGTCTTCAACGTGTCACTGGTTTCATCTTCACTCCCTCTTACTTTCTGTGACACACTGTGAAGCCATTGCATGCTTGCTTTATCTTCTGTCTTCACAACTTAACTGTATGATTTGTTTGGCTTCATAACTTCTTCCTACCTGATCCTTATTACATTGAAGCTGTTTGTCACTGTGCTCGCACTATATTGAATACTTGACCATGGCTTGCCTTGTGTAATCTAACTTCCGCTGCATAGTGATAGGCTTGTCTATTCTGTTTGTCTTCATAACTTCCACATTTTGAAGACTTCCATAAAAATCGCCTATTCACCCCCCCTCTAGTCGATGTAACGCACTTTCAGGTCCCGATTATTTTCACTTCGGGGTTGCTGGATCATAACATATAATAGGTGACTATAGACTTGCAAGATAGGATCAAGAACTTACATATATGCATGAAAACATAATAGGTTCAGATCTGAAATCATGGCACTCGGGCCCTAGTTGAAAGTGCGTTATATCGACTAGAGGGGGGGTGAATAGGCGATTTTTATGAAAGTCTTCAAAACGGGGAAGTTATGAAGGCAAACAGAGTGAACAAGCCTATCACTATGCAGCGGAAGGTAGATTACACAACGCAAGCCATAGTCAAATATACAATACAGTGAAAGCACAGAGACAAATAGCTTCAGTGTAATGAGGATCAGGTTGGAAGAAGTTATGAAGCCAAACAGATCATACAGTCAGGTTGTGAAGACAGAAGATAAAGCAAGCATGTAATAGCTTCACAATGTGTACTGGTAAGTAAAGGGAGGCGAAGATGAAACCAGTGACACGTTGAAGACAATGATATGTTGGACCAGTTCCAGTTGCTGTGACAACTGTACGTCTGGTTGGAGCGGCTAGGTATTTAAACCAAAGGACACACAGTCCCGGACACCCAGTCCTGAACACGCAGCTCAGGACACCCAGTCCTCACCGTTTTCTCCTTGAGCTAAGGTCACACAGACCCCGCCCAATCACTCTGGTAAGTCTTCAAGGTAGACTCCCAAACCTTCACAGACTTCGTTCACCGGCAATCCACAATTCCTCTCGGATGCTCAGAACGCGACGCCTAACCGTCTGGAGGATGCACAGTCCTCAAGTGTAATAAGTCTTCAGATCACTCAGACAAGAAGACTTAAGTGATGCCCAATTACTCTGGCTCTGGGTGGTTAGGGCTTTTCTCCTCACTAAGGATTTTCTCTCAAAGGCTTCGAGGTCGGTTGCTCTCAAACGACAAAAGCCGTGCACTGAAATCTGAGCAGCCAACCGTTTATGGTTGTGGGGGTGGACTATTTATAGCCACTTGGCAACCCGACCTGATTTGTCCGAAATGACCCTGGGTCACTAAGGAACTGACACGTGTACTAACGGTCGGATTTCGAACTCTCACGGCAACTTTACTTGGGCTGCAAGCAAAGCTGACTTGTCTGACTCTGGACAAGATTTTCTCTTATTGTCTTCACTCGAAGACATAGGATTTGAATTAGGCATCACTTCAGTCATCCTGACTGGTTCTCTTGGACCCCACTTAATAGTACGGTGGTTCCTATGACACAACATGAATAAAGTAAAACTACGAAGGATCTAAGTCTTCGAGTTCCAAAGGCTTCATGGGGAGTCTTCATATGTCATTGTCTTCGACATGAATGTCTTCATGAACCACCATTGTCTTCAATGTCTTCGTACATTTTTGGGGGTCATCTCTGGTAGCTAAACCGAATCAATGAGGGACTTCTACCTGTGTTATCCTGCAATTCTCACAAACACATTAGTCCCTCAACTAGGTTTGTCGTCAATACTCCAAAACCAACTAGGGGTGGCACTAGATGCACTTACAATCTCCCCCTTTTTGGTGATTGATGACAAACTAGTTGAAGTTTTCAACGGGGAATATAATTTGTGAAATTTTAAAGGAATTGTCTTCATAAGCTGCAAGGGCTCCCCCTGAAGATGTGCATATAAGTGATTTGCTTCTGGAATGCAAATGCACATAGCAGGTTGTATTTGTGGGAATCCACTTCAACTTATGATGACAATCCATCATGCACGTAAAGATATATGAAGATAATGATATGCATAATGAAAAATGGACATCTGCGAAATGATAAGAGTGCGGAAATTATCGTCGTACATGCGGAATTTATCTTCGCAAAAACACAGTGGCAAACATAGTAGCAGACGACCATCAAGTTTAAGTGTTACAACTCAAAGAACCAAATGTAGCAAAACGAGAGTTGTAAGCACGAAGCAAAATGCAAAATATAAAGCACCCGCCCATATTATTGACCCGCTTGAAGACTATAAACATCATATGCTTCTCCCCCTTTTGTCAGTGATGACCAAAAAGGTTTGAAGACATAGAGTTTTCTATGCGTTCCCAGGCGCAGCAGGGTCGGTGGAGGCGTTTGGTGGTGCAGGTGAGCTTGGTGCAGTGACGACGCGCGCTGAAGACATTGGTGGTGATGTAGCGTCGTCCTCTTCCTCAATGATTTTTCCCGTCACGGTGGCAGCAGAGGAAGAGAACTCGGATTCTTCAAGCGACGGAGTCCCACGCAACACAGCTCTTCTGGGGGGTGTGGAGTCAAACTTGAATCGCTCCTTGAAGCCATCCTCTTGCAATTCAGCTTCAGTGCACATCATTGTGAGGTCTTTCCAAGTGCGGCGACAGGTTTCATGTGCGACGAAGGCGTTTTTGGTGGCCAGATTCCTGATGCGATTGACATCTTGCATGATATTGCGCATCTGCCTTTTGAGCCAGTCGTGATGCCTATCTTGCTTTTGATGCAGAGCCACAAGAAGTTCATGATCAGTGAGTGTACGAGCGCGTTTCTTGGGTCTCTGTGCAGCTTCGCTGTCAGTGGCTTCAGTGGATGCAGGGGCACGTGTGGTGCCAGCCATTGGATAGACTTTGGAAATGGCTTCAACACCTTCATCATGTTGAGTGAAGCTTTGGTGTTCTGCATTCTGAAGACTTAGTGGCTATTTGGCAGGCTCAGGATAAATAGCTTCAGCAGAGGTGTCCACATCAGGTAAGAAGATTCTGTGGTTGCGGGCTGAGGGTTGATATGATATTGCGGAGTGGAGCTTGATCAGCCTCATAACCCATGGAGCATAAATCTTCAGACCAAAGATATCTGAGCCAGACGCAGCAAGTTGACGTATGAAGAGATCCTGGGCATTGAAGCATTTGCCGTGCAGGATGCAGAAGATGAGAGTCTTCATGGCACCTTCAACCTTGGCATATCGAGAGTGCCCCTTAATGGGCCATAGAGTCCGCCTGATGATGTGATAGATAGTTCTAGGCAGGTACTCTAAGTCTTCAACGAAGAACTCCGTTGGGTAAGGTGCGTCAGAAGGCAATGGCTTCATCATTGAGAGCATCTGACTCATATTGGGCTCAGGTCGCTGAAATATGCTCTCAACTGCTTCAGCATGGAGTTTGCAGCCTTCTTCGAAGAGTTCGCCTGGAGTGGGTAGGCCGGTGAGCTCAATGATATCAAATGCATTGGCTTCATGATGGACGTTGCCGGTCATCCACTCCAGGACCCAAGTCTTCGGATCTCTGTTGTAGCCCTTGATGTGCAATGTGGCATAGAACTGAAGCAGAAGCTCTTCGTTCCAGTGCTCTTCATCCGTGACAAACGGCAGCGGGCCAACTTGCTTGAAGCAGTCCAGGGCTTCTTCCAGACCAGGCAGACCAGCAAAAGCTTCAACTTCAAGGCGCTGATGTGGAAAGATACGGCTCTGGTTGTAGAGGACGCAGGAGTAGTAGCTGCGCTGTGGGTAGCTCCAGAACCTATCTAACACAATCTTTTCCCTTGAGTAAGGGTTCTTGGAGCGGTTGAAGAAGGTGTTATCTGCCCTGAAGCTATTGACATTGAAGGAGCCAGGAGCAGTGACTGGACCTGGGAACCTTGGCAGTCGTGGGATTGGCTTCTGTACCTGGGGCCTGTGCGCAATATGATAGTTGAACTGTGGTCCGGTAGCAGACACAGGCACAGAAGGGTCAGAGGCAGTAGCTTCAGTATCTCTTGAAGCTGTTGGTTGGTCGGGCTCCACAAATGCTTCAGTATTATGTGTGGCAGCCGCAGTGGTGTCAGCCTCCTTGAGAACTTCTTCTTGCTGGTGTCGGGGAGATGAAGCTTGAGGTTCTTCATGCTCTTCTGCATGTTCTTCGGCTGATGCAGCCGGAATGTCGTCAGCAGTCTGAGCCCTTGGTCCTTTGTGAAGCCTACGGATTGCAGGTGACGCAGGTGGAGTTGCAGTGGGCTGGGGCTCATCCTCTTCCTCCTGCAGGCGATCTGCCCACGATGCATCTTGTGTGATTGGCGTCAAGGGACGACCAATGCTGATCATTTCGCTCGTTTCGAGCTGAGGAAGGACTGCATCACCTTGCACATTGTCTTGAGGACCAATGTCTTCAGCAGCGTTGGGGTCGGCTGCTGGAATGTCTTCAGCATGCGGAGCCTCTGTGAGAGCAGGCTCATGCACGGTCATCTGACGATCTTCATGAGGAAAGCGAACGGAAAGGGGTTCGACTATCAAGGGCTCTGTGGGAGCAGCCCGAGACTTCTTGGTCTTGCGCTTCTTGATGGTGGGGTCTGAAGGAGAGGCTTCAGGGTGTTTCCTCTTCCTTGCTTTAGCTTCGGCGATCCTTGTCTTCTTAAGCTCTGAAGCGGTTGAGTGCTTTGGCTTCGAGCTAGGCTTGGCGGTGGGGAAGACAATCGGAACAGCTTCTTGTTGTGGGGCCTCTTCTTCAGCCACAGTGGGCATCTTCTTTTTCTTAGCGGCCATCCTGGGGTCGATGCCAGGACGCCCAAGTAACTTTCGCTTCTCGGCCTCATTGTAGGCCTGCACACAGAGATCAGCCAAATTCTTCATGCGCTCGCGTGAGCCCTGAGCCTCTGCACGTTTCTGCATAAAGTTTTCCTTCAACTCGTGCAGCATGACTTTGAAGTCTTTGACTTCTTGGACGCTGAGCGTGGCCATGTTCTGCTTGAACTGAGCCTTTTCAAAATCTATTTTCTGCTTCAGTTCCACTATGCGCTGGGCAATTGCGAGTTCTGAAGCAATGGCTCCTTGAAAGGCTACGCTGAGGCCAATGGGCAGCTGCAGGTCATTGAAGCTGATGTTGGGTGTATCAAACCACTCATCTATGAAGTTGTGGATGATTGTTGCATCGAACAGAGGCAGATTGTTGAAGATTTCAGCCTCCTCCTTGCTCTTGATGAGCTGCTCAAGAGCGTCATCACCAAGATCTTCGTCACTGGACAGATCAATGGCTTCACAGCGAAGAACGGCAGCGGCAGTTAGCTCTTTGCTGGTGTGTGGCTGTGGTTTCTTTGCTTCTTGAGGCTTGGAGACTCTTGATAAGTCTTCAGACTGCACACTGGCTTCAGGAGGTGCAGTGGCCAATGGCTTCGCTCTGGAGATCTTGGGAGAAGCGGCTGGCTTGGAAGCTTTTGGCTTCTTCTTCATCTGCTTCGGCTCCGGGGCAGCAGGAGCATCATCAGACTCAGTGTCTGCTGGAGGGTCGTTCACGGCAGTCCCTTGGACTATAATGTGAGTGATGAGGCCTTCGAGATTGGCAAATGGCCCGATGACATTGGGATTAGCGTCGCGTGTGCCATCTGCCCTTGGTTTGGAGGGACCAGGGTTGAAGTCCAACCCAAACTCCTTCTTGTTTTGCTTCGCAGAGTTCAGGGCAAATTGAAAGTTGCGCTTGAACAGAGTGTCATCGCGACACCAGAGAAGGGATGACGGATGTGCGTCAGCTGGCTGTTGTCCCCTGACCATGCATGGAAAGAAGCCTTGAGAAATGGCTTCGTCTCTGGTTCGGGGTACGAGATTCTTGTACAAAGCATCTCCCCATGGCCTCTTGAGGGCGTACTTCTCTGCATATTCCTTGGTGACGAAGTGATAGTGGAACCACTGCTCTGCCCAATATCTTCGAATCCATTGGATTCGTGTCTTGCGCTGACCATAGCTTTCTTCAGGATCTGTTTGGTACATTTCTGCCAAATCTTCAGGCAGATCTTTAGATGTGTCACCCCGCCTCTGTCTGCCTCCCTTCCTAGATTGTTTTTCGGTTGCCATGAAGCTTAACTTGACAGGCTTCAAGAGCTTCAAAGTCTTCAAAGGATTCAAAGGCTTCGAAGACTTCAAAGGCTTCAAAGGCTTCAAAGGCTTCCTTTTGCTTGACCAACAGGAACTTGCTTCGGGTGAATTGATGTGACGCTGTAGAAACTCTGCAAATGAATGCAGACTATGAGAACCAAAAGATTCTCCCACGGACATGTACCTGTGACAGCATTAAGGTGCGAGGGAAGGGGAAGAGGTCATATGCATTCTCAGAAGATTTTGAAGATAAATCAGTTTAGAAGATATTGACCTCATCATGCGAAGACATTCACTTTATAGAAAAGAAGTTGGTTCCAGATTTGTACGAACCCATAGATCAGTACAAGTGAGGAATCTAACTACTTCATGAACAACAAGTGAATATACTAGGCTATTTATGAGATTCAGACAAGAGGAATGAAACTTTGTGTGAATGGAAACCTCTTTTGGCAGAAAGTGATGGAGCTATAGGATCAAAAGAGGCTGTAAAAAGGCTTGTTATTTACCAGACTTGGAACTGCTAGACGAGATGAGAGTTGAGGCCGAGCAGTTCGATCCTCCGTGCCCTAACTTGGCGACGGAAGACACCTAGGGCGACGGCGGAGAGACCGATGTCCACTGTCGGCGTGAGAACGGCGTCGGAGAGGTCGCGGCAGTGAAGCACTTCGTCGCCGGCGTCGTTGAGAGTTGGCGGTGGCGCTAGGGTTTGTGCGAGGGAGGAAGAAGAGATAATGACCGCAGTGAAACGAGTATTTATAGGGATATGGGCGGCACTGCGCTATTACTCAAGTGCCCCTGGCGATTCGCATCTGATCAGTACGTGGCCAGCATGCGAAATTGTGGGGGCAATTTCACCCCACGCACGCCTGGTTTGTCGGGAGTCGTTCCTACTTCTCCGGAATTCTAGTTGATGGAAAAACATTGAAAGCTGTTTTAAAGTTTGTCTCTGTGTCTTCTTCTAACAAGGATGCAGTGAAGACATTCGACAGTTTCAATAGAGTGCATATGACTTGGAGAGATAGAGTTTGAGGTAGGAAGCATGGAGAGGTTAGGGTCTGATCACATTCACTTAGTTCAAAAGATTCAAACAAGACGACATAGCTATAAGTGAATGCTGTAGAGGACAGAACACCAGTACATATATAATCATCATAGTGAAGATAATCATGAAGACATGTTAAGATTGAAGCCAAACCAAATGTGAAGACATAGCAAATGTAATGCCATGAGTAAAACACTTCAAGCAGAAAAATTTTGGTGGTGGCGCTACCCACCGTATAGGAAGTATTGGACCCAGACACGGCGCACAATTATCGTGGCGCTCCGAGGTCAAATTCCACGTTAATGTATTCACACTTAGAATGTATGTCTTCATTGATTGAAGATATACATTACTTTGTGTGTTGCACATCTAAGTCATCATCATGCATAAGTGTTAGGATGTGTGCCTGATCACAGGACGTTTGAGGATTCCAAGATATTTAGCTCACACCGTAACTTGCAAAATCTCTTCTCATCCAAGGGCTTGGTGAAGATATCTGCCAATTGCTCTTCAGTGTTGATGTGTATGATATCAATGTCTTCCTTTGTAACATGATCTCTGAGAAAATGATGACGAATTTCAATGTGCTTTGTCTTCGAGTGCTGAACTGGGTTGTTGGCGATCTTGATGGCGCTTTCATTGTCGCAGTAAAGTGGCACATGCTTCAGATAAATGCCATAATCCTTGAGGGTTTGCTTCATCCATAGAAGCTGAGCGCAGCAGGATCCAGCAGCAATGTATTCAGATTCAGCAGTGGAGAGAGATACACAGTTCTGCTTCTTTGAAGACCAACAGACAAGAGATCGGCCCAGAAAGTGACATGTGCCTGATGTGGACTTCCGATCAACCTTGTCACTAGCGTAATCAGCGTCCGAAAATCCAACCAGATCAAACTCTGAGCCCTTTGGATACCATAACCCTAGAGTTGGGGTGTGAGCCAAATATCAAAGAATTCGCTTCACAGCTAAGTGATGCGGCTCCTTTGGTGCCGCTTGAAACCGAGCACACATGCAAACACTAAGCATAATATCTGGCCTAGATGCACATAAATAAAGCAAAGAACCAATCATGGAGCGGTATACCTTTTGATCGAACTCTTTACCATTGTCGTCAGGACCCAGATGATGTTTGGCTGGCATTGGTGTTGTGAAGCCTTTGCATTCTTGCATACCGAACTTCTTCAGGCAGTCTTTGAGATATTTATCTTGAGATATAAAGATGCCATTGCGTTGTTGCCGTATCTGAAGACCGAGGAAGAATTTCAGCTCCCCCATCATAGACATCTGATATTGCTCTTGCATCATATATCCGAACTCCTCACTGTACTTCTGATTGGTGCAGCCGAAGATAATGTCATCCACGTATATTTGGCACACAAACAGTTCACCATCATATGTCTTCGTGAAGAGAGTGGGATCCAGGGAACCAGGTATGAAGCCTTTGCTCTTCAGGAAGTATTTGAGTGTATCATACCAGGCCCGAGGGGCTTGTTTGAGGCCATATAGTGCCTTTTTGAGCTTGTACACCATGTCAGGATGTTTTGGATCTTCAAACCCAGGTGGTTGTGCAACATACACTTCTTCTTCAATTTTGCCATTGAGGAAGGCACTTTTTACATCCATTTGATACAGGATTATGTTGTGATGGTTTGCATAGGCCAGCAGTATACGGATGGCTTCAAGTCTGGCAACAGGAGCAAATGTTTCATCGAAGTCAATGCCTTCCACTTGAGTATATCCTTGAGCAACGAGACGAGCCTTGTTTCTAACGACTTGGCCATGCTCATCTTGCTTGTTGCGGTATATCCATTTGGTGCCTATTATGTTATGCTTCCGTGGATCAGGACGCTTAACCAACTCCCATACATTGTTCAGCTCAAATTGTTGAAGCTCTTCTTGCATAGCTTGAATCCATTCAGGTTCCATAAAGGCTTCATCAACTTTCTTGGGTTCTGTGATTGAAACAAATGCGAAGTGTCCGCAAAAGTTTGCCAGTTGAGTTGCCTTTGAACGAGTCAGTGGACCAGGTGCATTGATGCTATCAAGTATTCTATCAATCTACACTTCATTGGCAACACGAGGATGTAGGGGTCGAAGACTTTGCTCTTGCTGATCTACGTTGTCATGGGGAGGAATGTCTTCAGGCTGAGCATTGTCTTCATGTGGATCAGGTGCTGAGATGATAAGTTCTTCTTCAGGACGAGCTTCAGAAGGTATAATTTCTCCAGTTCCCATTAGTTTGATTGATTCACTGGCTGGAACTTCATCTAGTACATCTGGTAGTTGCTCTCTTTGTGACCCATTGGTTTCATCAAACCGCACATCCACTGTTTCAACCACTTTGTAGTGAAAGAGATTGAAGACTCTGTAGGAGTGCGAATCCTTTCCATATCCAAGCATGAAGCCCTCATGTGCTTTTGGAGCAAATTTTGAGGTGTGGTGAGGGTCCTTGATCCAGCATCTTGATCCAAATACTCTGAAGTAACTTACATTTGGCTTCTTGCCAGTCAGAAGTTCATAAGATGTCTTGTTCAGCAGCTTGTGAAGATATACACGGTTGATAGTATGGCATGCAGTGTCAATGGCTTCAGTCCAGAATTTTCTTGGTGTCTTGTACTCATCTAACATTGTTCTGGCCATCTCAATGAGTGTTCTGTTCTTGCGTTCGACGATGCCATTCTGTTGTGGCGTGTATGGAGCTGAGAATTCATGAGTGATGCCCAATGTATCAAGATATGTGTCAAGGCCGGTGTTCTTGAATTCTGTGCCATTGTCACTTCTGATGTGCTTTATCTTGGCGCCATAATTGTTCATTGCCCGATTTGCGAAGCGTCTGAAGACATCCTGCACTTCAGTCTTGTAAAGTATTATGTGCACCCAGGTATATCTAGAGTAATCATCAACAATGACGAAGCCATAGAGGCAAGCAGTAGTGGAGAAAGTTGAGTAGTGAGTGGGACCGAAGAGATCCATGTGAAGTAGTTCGAAGGGTTGAGTAGTGGTCATGATTGTCTTCGAAGGATGTTTTGCCCTTGTCATCTTCCCAGCTTCACAGGCACCGCATAAGTGATCCTTCTTGAACTTGACGCCCTCGATGCCTATGACATGCTTCTTCTTCGCAAGGGTGTGGAGGTTCCTCATGCCAGCATGCCCAAGTCTTCGATGCCAAAGCTAGCATTCTGAAGCCTTTGCAAGAAGACAAACTGCAAGCTGTGGCCCTGCTGAGAAATCTACCACGTACAAATCATCTTTTCGATACCCTTCAAACACTAGAGACTTGTCAGATTCCATTAGTACTAGACAACGATATTTTCCAAAGATTACAATCATGTTTAAATCGCAAAGCATTGAGACAGATATTAAGTTGAAGCCAAGGGATTCAACAAACATGACTTTATCCATGTGTTGATCCTTTGAGATTGCAACTCTACCTAGACCCAGTACCTTACTTTTACCAGTGTCAGTGAATGTGATGTGGCTCTTGTCAGATGGACGTAAGGTTGAGTCCATAAAGAGACTTCTTTTGCCAGTCATGTGATTTGTACACCCGCTGTCAATAATCCATTCTGAAGACTCTGAAGTCACTGGTGTCGTACCCTACAGTGCAGTTAGGGGGATAGGCTTCACCAAGAGTGGTGTGAAGCAAAAACATTTGACGAACCATTGGATTATGAAAACTGAGATCCAGGTTAGGACAAGCAGGGAGAGTAGCATGCGATTCAGATATGAAATACATAGTGATGCCATTCGGGCATTTGATCTTGCGCCCCACAAGTTTTTTAAGGTCCCCAGCAATAGCATCAGAAGATTTTGGTTTTGTGCTAGAGACCTTTCCCTGCAAAAGAGAGTTAAGCTTTCTTAACCACCCACATCTTCAAGGGTGGCTTAGAAGCAATGAGTCTAAGTGCAGCATCTGAGAATTTTGGCTTTGGAGCCCTAGCAAACAGTCTAGCAGGTGGGCAATAGTACTCATAAGAATAGGCAGAATAATTTTTGGTCATATGAGAATGACGGTTTGAAGAACCGCTCTCATAAGCCTGAGCATGGTTTCCCTGCAAAGCATTTGTGTTAGTGCAACTCAGATGAGCCCTCTGCCTGTATGAAGCCTTTGGACCATATGAAGCCTTTGGTCTGAGGTTTGTCTTCTTCATGTGAGATGTCATGAGGACATTCACAGGAAGATTCTCAAGACACGTTTTTGGAACCCAGATCTTCTTCATAGGCGGTCCATTCCTGCAGTTAGTACCAATGTACCTGGCAAATACTTCACCATTCTGATTCCTAAACAGTTTATAGTTTGCATCAAAGGATTCATCAATGATAATTGGATTAGCACAAGTGAAGCCAGATAGATTGGATGGATCTGATGAGGATTCCTTTGCAGCAACCCATGTGGTTTTGGGGTACTGCTCAGGTTTCCAGTAAGAGCCATCTGCATTAATTTTCCTCACGAACCCAACACCCTCTTTGCTAGGGTTTCGGTTCAGAATCTGCTTCTTGAGGACATCACATAGTGTCTGATGTCCTTTGAGGCTTTTGTACATCCCTGTTTCAAGCAATGTCTTCAACCTAGCATTTTCATCAGCAATAGCAGTGGTATCCTCAGCAGAGGGGTTAGTTACCACTTCAACAGTTGAAGATATTGCAACAGCAGTAGCAGTGGAACATTCAGCAACAAAAATAGCATTATCACGCTCAATGCATTTAAGGCATGGTGGTTCAAATCCTTCCTGAGCAGAACTGATCTGTTTGGCTCGAAGTGACTCGTTTTCCTTTTGAAGATCTTCATGATCCGCTCTCAACTTCTCAAGATCTTGCTTCTTCTGAAGATAATCATAGGAAAGCTTTTCATGAGTAGTTGAGAGAGTCTCAAGACGATCTTCGAGTTCCTGATACTTAACATGAAGATTTTTTATGTCTTCAATTAAGGATTCAGAACGAGTCATTTCAGCACCCAACAGATCATCGCTTCTGTCTAACAGTTTTTGAATATGTTCCATGGCCTTTTGTTGTTCAGTTGCAATTTTAGCAAGTGTTTTGTAACTGGGTTTTGAATCACAATCAGAGTCATCGTCACTAGATGTTCGATACTGAGTAGTGCGTGTGTTTACCTTGGCACCACGTGCCATGAAGCAGTAGTTGGGAGTAGAGTCGTCCTTGTCATTTGCATCGGTGATGGTGATGGAGTCATTGTCTTCAGTGTTGAAGATGGACTTGGCGACATAGGTTGTAGCCAAACTTGCAATGCCTGAATCAGACTCCTCCTCAGACTCCACCTCTGCCTCCTCAGAAGCGGACTCCTCCTCTGAATCCATTTCCTTGCCAATAAACGCACGAGCCTTGCCAGATGGACTCTTCTTGTGTGATGAAGATTTTGAGGAAGACTTGGATGAAGACTTTGAGTATTTCTTCGTCTTCTTATCGTCAGAGTCATATTCCTTGCTCTTCTTCTTCTTTCTGTTCTCATTGTCCCATTGTGGGCATTCAGAGATGAAGTGTCCAGTTTTCTTGCACTTGTGACAAGTTTTCCTCTTGTAGTCATGCGCAGAAGCTTCATCATTCCTTGAGCTTGATCATGAAGACTTTCTGAAGCCTTTCTTCTTGGTGAATTTCTGGAACTTCTTTACTAGCATTGCAAGTTCCCTTCCAATGTCTTCAGGATCATCAGAACTGTTGTCAGATTCCTCTTCAGATGATGACACAGCTTTTGCCTTCAAGGCACGAGGTCGCCCATAGTTTGGACCGTAGATATCTCTTTTCTCAAAGAGCTGAAACTCATGTGTGTTGAGCCTCTCAAGTATGTCAGACGGATCGAGTGTCTTGAAGTCTGGACGTTCTTGAATCATCACGGCTAGGATGTCAAATGAACTGTCAAGTGATCTTAGCAGCGTCTTGACGATTTCATGTTTGGTGATCTCAGTGGCGCCGAGGGCTTGAAGCTCATTTGTGATGTCAGTGAGCCGGTCAAATGTGTGCTGGACATTCTCATTGTCATTTCGCTTGAAGCGGTTGAAGAGATTGCGAAGAACACTGATTCTCTGATCTCTCTAGGTTGAGATGCCTTCATTGACCTTGGAGAGCCAGTCCCAGACCAGCTTGGATGTCTTCAAGGCACTCACATGGCCATACTGTCCCTTGGTCAGATGACCACAGATGATATTCTTGGCAGTGGAGTCCAATTGAGTGAACTTCTTGACATCAGCCGCAGTGACACCTTCTCCAGCCTTGGGAACGCCGTTTTCGACGACATACCATAGGTCGACGTCAATGGCTTCAAGATGCATGCGCATCTTATTCTTCCAGTAGGGATATTCAGTTCCATCGAAGACGGGGCACGCAGCGGAGACTTTAGTTATCCTTGCAGTCGACATAGCTAAAACTCCAGGTGGTTAAACCGAATCACACAGAACAAGGGAGCACCTTGCTCTGATACCAATTGAAAGTGCGTTATATCGACTAGAGGGGGGGTGAATAGGCGATTTTTATGAAAGTCTTCAAAATGGGGAAGTTATGAAGACAAACAGACTGAACAAGCCTATCACTATGCAGCGGAAGGTAGATTACACAACGCAAGCCATAGTCAAATATACAATACAGTGAAAGCACAGAGACAAATAGCTTCAGTGTAATGAGGATCAGGTTAGAAGAAGTTATGAAGCCAAACAGATCATACAGTCAGGTTGTGAAGACAGAAGATAAAGCAAGCATGTAATACTTCACAATGTGTACTGGTAAGTAAAGGGAGGCGAAGATGAAACCAGTGACACGTTGAAGACAATGATATGTTGGACCAGTTCCAGTTGCTGTGACAACTGTACGTCTGGTTGGAGCGGCTAGGTATTTAAACCAAAGGACACACAGTCCCGGACACCCAGTCCTGAACACGCAGCTCAGGACACCCAGTCCTCACCGTTTTCTCCTTGAGCTAAGGTCACACAGACCCCGCCCAATCACTCTGGTAAGTCTTCAAGGTAGACTCCCAAACCTTCACAGACTTCGTTCACCGGCAATCCACAATTCCTCTTGGATGCTCAGAACGTGACGCCTAACCGTCTGGAGGATGCACAGTCCTCAAGTGTAATAAGTCTTCAGATCACTCGGACAAGAAGACTTAAGTGATGCCCAATTACTCTGGCTCTGGGTGGTTAGGGCTTTTCTCCTCACTAAGGATTTTTCTCTCAAAGGCTTCGAGGTGGGTTGCTCTCAAACGACAAAAGTCGTGCACTAAAATCTGAGCAGCCAACCGTTTATGGTTGTGGGGGTGGACTATTTATAGCCACTTGGCAACCCGACCTGATTTGTCCGAAATGACCCTGGGTCACTAAGGAACTGACACGTGTACTAACGGTCGGATTTCGAACTCTCACGGCAACTTTACTTGGGCTGCAAGCAAAGCTGACTTGTCTGACTCTGGACAAGATTTTCTCTTATTGTCTTCACTCGAAGACATAGGATTTAAATTAGGCATCACTTCAGTCATCCTGACTGGTTCTCTTGGACCCCACTTAACAGTACGGTGGTTCCTATGACACAACATGAATAAAGTAAAACTACGAAGGATCTAAGTCTTCGAGTTCCAAAGGCTTCATGGGGAGTCTTCATATGTCATTGTCTTCGACATGAATGTCTTCATGAACCACCATTGTCTTCAATGTCTTCGTACATTTTTGGGGGTCATCTCTGGTAGCTAAACCGAATCAATGAGGGACTTCTACCTGTGTTATCCTGCAATTCTCACAAACACATTAGTCCCTCAACTAGGTTTGTCGTCAATACTCCAAAACCAACTAGGGGTGGCACTAGATGCACTTACACTAGTGACAAGCATTAAGCATACCAAAGTCATAGAAACATCAATCTCAGAATATAACGGATACTAGGGATCAAATCCTAACAAAACTAACTCGATTACATGATAAATCTCATCCAACCCATCACCGTCCAGCAAGCCTACGATGGAATTACTCACGCACGGCGGTGAGCATCATAAATTGGTGATGGAGGATGGTTGATGATGACGACGGCGACGAATCCCCCTCTCCGGAGCCCCAAACAGACTCCAGATCAGCCCTCCCGAGAGGTTTTAGGGCTTGGCGGCGGCTCCATATCGTAAAACGCGATGATTTCTTCTCTCTGATTTTTTTCTCATCGAAACTCAATATATGGAGGTGGAGATGGAGTCGGAGACGCAACAGGGGGCCCACGAGGTAGGGGGGCGCGTGAGAAGGGTGTGGGCCCCCTGGTCTTCATCTTTGGCGAGGATTTTTTATTGTTTTTTCTAAGATTTTCTGTGGAGTTTCAGGTCATTCCGAGAATATTTGTTTTCTTCAAATAAAACAACACCATGGTAATTCTGCTAAAAACAGTGTCAGTCCGGGTTAGTTCCATTCAAATCATACAAGTTAGAGTCCAAAACAGGGGCAAAAGTGTTTGGAAAAGTAGATACGACGAAGACGTATCAGCTGGCTGTTTTAAGGAAGATATAAGGAGGCTTATGTGTGATAGAGTGTATTATATCACGGGGTTTGGATGCACCAGCTAAGTTTGCACCAACTCTCAAGGTGAGAAAGGGCAATGTACCGAAGAGGCTAGCAATGATGGAAGGGTAAGAGTGTGTATAATCCATGGACTCAACATTAGTCTTGAAGAACTCACATACTTATTGCAAAAATCTACAAGTCATCAAAACCAAGCACTACACGCATGCTCCTAGGGGATAGATTGGTAGGAAAAGACCATCGCTCATCCTCGACCGCCACTCATAAGGAAAGCACTCAAAGAACACCCCATGCTTCAAATTTGTCACACAGCGTTTACCATACGTGCATGCTATGGGACTTGCCAACTTCAACACAAGTATTCATCAATTTCACAATTACTCAACTAGCACACCTCTAATATTACCACCTTTATATCTCAAAACAACTATCAAGCATCCAATTTCTCTTAGCATTTAAAATTTACAACCAAAGTAAATTACCATGCTGTTCTAAAGGACTCTCAAAATGATATAAGTGAAGCATGAGAGATCAATTATTTCTATAAAATAGAACCACCATCGTGCTCTAAAAGATATAAGCGAAGCGCTAGAGCAAATGATAAACTACTCCGAAAGATATAAGTGAAGATCAATGAGTAGTCGAATAATTATGCAACTATGTGAAGACTCTCTAACATTTAATAATTTCAGATCTTTGTATTTTATTCAAACAGCAAGCAAGACAAAAGAAAATAAAATGACGCTCCAAGCAAAACACATATCATGTGGTGAATAAAAATATAGCTCCAAGTAAAGTTATCGATGAACGAAGACGAAAGAGGGGATGCCTTCCGGGGCATCCCCAAGCTTAGGCTCTTGCCACTCCTTATTCCATAGTCCATCGAATCTTTACCCAAAACTTGAAAACTTCACAACACAAAACTTAACAGAAAACTTTTAAGCTCCGTTAGTATAAGAAAATAAATCACCACTTAGGTACTGTTGTGAACTCATTCTAAATTCATATTGGTGTAATATCTACTGTATTCCAACTCATCTATGGTTCATACCCTCCGATACTACTCATAGATTAATCAAAATAAGAAACAACACATAGAAAACAGAATCTGTCAAAAACAAAACAGTCTGTAGTAATCTGGATCAAACGTATACTTATGGAACGCCAAAAACTCGAAAATAAATTGCTGGACGTGAGGAATTTATCTATTAATCATCTTGAAAAAGAATCAACTAAGTAGCCGTAACGCCCTCGATGCGGCTATATCTCCCACGTGTCGGAGCACGACTTAGAGGCATAACCGCATTGAAAGCAATGTCGCAAGTGAGGTAATCTTCACACAACCCATGTAATACATAAGGGGAAAAGATACATATATAGTTGGCGTACAATCACCACTCCACACAATTACATGAATAAAGCATTACAACACTCAAATACAATCAAGGTCCGACTACGGAACCAAAATAAAAGAAGAACCCCAACTGCGACAAAGGTCCCCGATCGACCCCAACTGGGCTCCACTACTGATCAACTAGAACGAAGCAACACAAAGGACAAGATCTTCATCGAGCTCCTCCTGAGCTTGGTTGCATCATCTGCTCGGATCAGCGGCACCTGCAAGCTGGTTTTGGAAGTATCTGTGAGCCACAGGGACTCAGCAATCTTGCACCCTCGCGATCAAGACTATTTAAGCTTATGGGTAAGGTAAAGGAAAGAGGTGGAGCTGCAGCAAGCGACTAGCATATGTGGTGGCTAAGATACGCAAATGAGAGCGAGAAGAGAAGGAAAAGCATGTTCGAGAAAGCACGATCAAGAAGTGATCCTAAAACAACCTACGTCAAGCATAACTCCAACAACCGTGTTCACTTCCCGGACTCCGCCGGAAAGAGACCATCACGGTTACACACGCAGTTGATTCATTTTAATTAAGGTCAACTTCAGGTTTTCTACAACCGGACGTTAACAATTTCCCATCTGCCCATAACCGCGGGCACGGCTTTCGAAAGTTCAAATCCCTGCAGGGGTGTCCCAACTTAGCCCATGACAAGCTCTCACGGTCAACGAAGGAATAGACCTCCTCCCGAGACATTTCGATCAGACTCGGTATCCCGGTTCTTCAAGACATCCTCGACAATGGTAAAAGAAGTCCAGCAAGACCGCCCGATGCGCCGACATCCTGATAGGAGCTGCACATATATCGTTCTCAGGGCAACACCGGATGAGCGCTCCGTACAACTAAAACCAGCCCTCAAGTTTCCCCGAGGTGGCGCTGCAAAGGACTCTAGTTCGGACCAACACTTAGACAAGCACTGGCCCGGGGGGGTTAAAATAAGATGACCCTCGGGATGCGCGACTCCCAAGGGAAAAAGGCTAGGTGGCAAATGGTAAAATCAAGGTTGGGCCTTGCTGGAGGAGTTTTATTCAAAGCGAACTGTCATGGGGTTCCCATTATAACCCAACCGCCTAAGGAACGCAAAATCCCGGAACATAACACCGATATGACGGAAACTAGGGCGGCAAGAGTGGAACAAAACACCAGGCATAAGGCCGAGCCTTCCACCCTTTACCAAGTATATAGATGCATTAATTAAATAAGATATAATGTGATATCCCAACAAGTAAACATGTTCCAACAAGGAACAACATCTCCATGTTCCAACGAGGAACAAACTTCAATCTTCACCTGCAACTAACAACGCTATAAGAGGGGCTAAGCAAAGCGGTAACATAGCCAAACAACGGTTTGCTAGGACAAGGTGAGTTAGAGGCTTGGTTCAACAATATAGGAGGCAAGATAAGCAAGTGGTAGGTACTGCAGCATAGGCATAGCAACAGAGCGAGCAACTAAGCAAGCAAAGATAGAAGTGATTTCGAGGGTATGGTCATCTTGCCTGAAATCCTGCAAGGAAGAAGAACGAGTCCATGAAGGAGACAAACGGAACATAGACGAACGGGTCCTGACAACGCGATGTTATCGGAACCACCCGAAGAAGCAAACACCAGAAAAGAAGCACACAACATAGTAAACAACCAACACATGAACATGGTATGATATGCGGGATGCGGTATGCGATGCATATGCATGATTTGCAAGGGAATGAAAGAAACTGGCCTCAACTTGGAAATCCAAGTGAGCCACTGGAAAGGTGAGATGAAATCGCTTGAAAACGATATAAAGATCACCGGAATCAGAGTTACGGTTTGGAAATGGCAAGCAATTCAAATATGGCACCGGTCCGCAATATACAGCAAATAGCCATGTAAATGCAACAAGATGAACATGCTACAGCACACAAACATGGCAACAACATATATGGCAGGGATGCACTCAAGATGCTTAACAAAAGTCTAGCACTGATCTATGACCAAATCATACATTAACAGGTTCAAACAAGCATGGCAAAAATGCATATGGTGAACAGATTTCAGACTTAGTGAAATTAACACTTGTCTGGAATTTCAGATCAGGTAGCACACTTTGGAGCATGAAAACTATATGCTACAGGACCTGAACATGGCAAAGTAAAGCATGGCATGGAGCTACTCAAATAGCTTAACAAAAATCACTTAGTGACCTTGAGCCAAAAGGGATCAGAAAATACATTTGCAAGCATGTGAACATGGCAAAAACATAATCAGATCACAGACTTAGTGAAAACTGGAGCATGCTGAAAACAGGTATCGAGTAGGCATGTTTACGAGCTCGATGCACTCACTACAGAGCAAGGCATGACAATCTAAGCATACACCCAACAAGAATACACAAAATACAAGCTAGACATGGCAAGAACAATAACATAGCATGCACGGATCAACTACAACATCCTCGGCAAAATCGCTAACAAGTAGACAATCTGCCCAGATTCACGAAATAGCAAAAGTAGAGCTCGATTGACTCAAGCTAGGGTGCTCCATAATTGCAAACAAAGACATGGATGGATAGAGCACTACAAGATTAACAAAACATCCTTACTGATCATCCTCAAAAGAGGCACAGATCACTAGTAAACAACATGAACATATGGCAATATGAGATAAACAGGTCAAGGACTTAGTGGAAATGCTAAGTCCGTGAAATCAGCATTACCAAGTGCACCACTTAGCAAGCTTGTACTAGTCACCACACACATCACAAAAATACATGGGTTGCACCTCTGGAAAGATGGCAAAACCCTTAGCAAAACTCATGGGCATATCATGCACACAATAATTGTCGGTGTACTAAACTAGGGGTACCTTAGTATCCCGAACTTGTGCACGGGCAGTCGCAGTACCCCGCGGCAAGGCTTGCCGGTCGACCGCCAAGACCCTCCGTGGTTCCTTTGGAGCCATTCAAGAACAAAGTATTCGAGCCAAGGCACAAGACCCCGGCAAGAGGAGCTTGCCGGGAAGATCACTCAAAGTATCCAAGACCCCGGCAAGAGGAGCTTGCCGGGAGGAAGCACAAAGACCCCGGCAAGAGGAGCTTGCCGGGAAGACCAACCAAGACATATCAAGGAACTTGCCACAGCGCACTATGTGTCCCGGCAAGACCCGGTGAGCAAAAAGCTCCCGGACGCGACAAGACAACATCCGCGGCAAGGCGCTTGCCGTGGCAAGCTACTACTCCGTAGCCCGCGCTCCAGCTCACCCACCAACGTGTCGCTCTGGGACCGTCCCTCGCACACGTGGCGGGAGGCTGTGAAGCCAGGGGCATGCGGTGGCAAGCAGGCGCTGACAAGGAGCCGTCATGACAAACGGTGGCGCCCTTGACGGTCCCTTTCCGCCCCGTCTAGGCGACACAGACAGGCATTTAATGCCTTTGTCCCTTGCCATCAGGGTTAGGTATGATACAACTGTAGCAAGCAGTGGCGCCAACTACCACCTCTTTTACCCTTTTACCCTCATCTCTGTTGCCACCTGTCGGTGACCCCTTAGACATATAAAAGGAGGCCCATGCGCAACAGGGGGGGGACGATCATTCTCACGCTCGGTCTCACTAGCCACCCGAGGGTACTGTAGCATTCATCGCTCTCGAGCAAGAACACAAATACAAATCAAAGCAGGAGTAGGGTTTTACGCATCCGTGCGGCCCGAACCTGGGTAAACCGATCGCGTCGCCCGTGCGTTCGCCTTGATCTGCTCTTTGTGCATCCCCTGCCCCCTGCCGAACCGAAAGGGGCTCGGTCCGCCGATCCCCATAGGTGTACGTGGGATCAGACACCCCCGACATCTTTGGCGCACCAGGTAGGGGGTGCGTCGAGATTGTGCGAACCTGATCCGGCGTTCGCATGAGCCAAATCTTCATCCTCTTCATCAACATGCCGCCAAAGAAGAAGGCTTCGGAGGTAGCCGCTCCGTCTGCGCCGATCCCACCATCGCCAGAGCGAACGGCTGGTGGGGTAGGCGCCGGCGGAAGAGCGGGCGCCGACGAGGGGACTCATGGTGCTGCCAGGTCCAAGGACAAGGCTGCGCTGCACATCGGCGGCGCGGTCGGCTCCCACAACGACCGCGCGCACTCCAAGACCTCGGCGTCCGTACACACACCGCGCCCGTCCCAGGAGGCGCGGGACCAGCAGCGTCATGGTACTCACGGTACCATACGTCTGCTGGGCCAAGATCAAGCTGGCGGATCCCGGAGTGCTCAGGACCAGCATGCACGCCAACATGCTGGCGCGAGTGTGGCGCGGTCGCTTGGACGAGATGTTGCTCCCTCTAACGCAGTTAGAAGTCTGAGCATATCTCGCTCCTCGCACCATTCGCTGCCACCGCCCGCCACTCCGGCAGAAGCGTTGGCACGGGCCCAACTGCTCCTAGATTACCCTCCAGCGCCAGAGAAGATCGATGACTGGAGGGCCACTATCCAGAGCCTCATCGGCTTCGCCAACGGTGACAACCCACGGCAGCCGAGCGCATTGCTGCCGCGGCAAATCAGCCAGGCGCGAGCCGGTGGCGACAAGACCGGCGAGGGTGCAACCACTGTGCACTCTCTGCCCCGAAGGCCAAGATCGCCGAGTCGCCGGATCCACCTCGACAGCTACTCCACCGCGTCGTCAGATCCGCGAGCTCGTCGCGATCAGCGCCAAGTTCTTCATGAGAGACAGCAAGAAGACGCTCGAACACGCATCGAGCGCCGAAGAGAAGCGCGGCGTCAATCAGACCTACGCGCTGGGCCTTCTGTCGACATGCGTGCGCCCGGAGAACCAGGCAACTTGCCGTACGCGGCAGGTTACCCTGTGTTCACCCGTGAGCTGCGGCAAGTTCAGTGGCCTAGCCAGAAACATTTCAAGCCAGACGTGCCGGAGAAGTACGACGGCAAGTTGCACCCGTCAGAGTTCCTCAGCATCTACACCGTTGCGGTGCAAGCTGCCGGGGGGCGAGACGACAAGGTCCTTGCCAACTACTTCCCGCTCGTGCTCAAGGCCGAAGTCAGATCCTGGCTCATGCACTTGCCGGACAACTCCATATCCTCTTGGGCAGACCTTTGCCATCAGTTTGTCGGCGCCTTTACAGGCGGCCACAAACCACATAGCCAGGAAAGTGATCTCCACCTGCTTGCCCAGAAGGATGGAGAGCCCCTGTGCAAGTATATCCAGAGATTCAGCCATGTGCAGCGCAACATCCCAGACATCCACCCTACCGCGGTTATCAGCGTGTTCCATCAGAACGTGCGTAATCGCAGGATGCGGGAGGAAATGGCGATGAGCAGGATCAGAGACGTCAGTGAGCTATACGCCATGGCCGACAAGTGCGCACGCGCTGAAGAAGGGAGGAAACTCCTTGGAGAAGATACTGGAGCAGGGGGATCTGACAGTGAGGATGCCGCCCCGGCAAAGAAGAACCGGAGGCGCAACAGGAGGAAGGGCAAAGAAGTGCTAGTCGTCGAGCAGTCCGGCGATGACGGCGCCGCCAAGCAAGCCAAAGTTGGTAGCTCCGGCAAGGAGGTTGCCGCATGCACCAACTGCCAAGCTGTGGCGGCCGCCGACAAGCAGGGCAGCTCCGACAAGTAGTACTGCAAGATCCACCGCACCAAGGGCCATGATCTTCAGAACTGCAAGAAGGTCGAGCAGCTTGTCCAGCAACAAAAAGCTGAGTACGAGCGGCGCGACAAGGAGAGAGCTCAAGGAGGCGGTGGAGAGGCCGGCAAGAAGCATGCTGGCCAGGGAGGACGCCGCGACAAGGTCAAGCAACAGCAAGGAGACAGACCTCCCCGCGGCCGCGACAAGGATGATGACGAAGACGACGACGAAGACATGGACGATGTTGAGAACAGTGAGCAGGAGTTTCAGAAGGCTACAGAAGTCTTGTGTGTTGACGGTGGCGCTTCTCTGCATACTTCCCACCGCCAACTCAAACAGTGGCTCCGGGAAGTTAATGCGGCAGAGCCACCTGTCGAATCACGCAAGCTTCTGAAGTGGTCTAGCACGCCTATCGTCTGACATTGAGGACCACCCTGATCGCACAACTGCGGTCGGGTGCTTGCCGTTGTTGGTTTCGCCAACAATCCGCAACCTCAAAGTCACTAAGATGCTAGTTGATGACAGGGCCGGCCTAAATCTGATCTCCTCCGTTGTGCTCCAGAAACTCCAGATCCCGGACAGCGAGCTCGAAGAAACCGGTACATTCCAAGGAATTAACCCGGGAAGGAGCAAGCCGAAAGGGAAGGTCACGTTGCCGGTGACATTTGGCAGCGAGCTGAATTTTAGAACGGAGAAGGTCACTTTTGACGTTGCTGATTTCCCATTGCCTTACAACGGGATACTTGGCCGTCCAGCACTCGCCAAGTTCATGGCAGCCTCTCACTATGCATATAACATGCTCAAGATGCCAGGCCCGATAAGCGTCATCTCTGTCCCTGGCAACAAGAAGGATGCCCTTATCTGCGCCGACAAGATCTACCGGGAAGCAGCTGCTGCGACAGACAGCAAGGCACTTGCCGCTGAAGCTCCCGGGGGGAAGAAGAAGACCAAGTCCGGCAAGAGCTCTGATGCCTACTCCGGCAAGCGCGCCTCTTCGGAGTGTTGCGCTGCCGTCGAGGACGCACCATCGAGCTCCACCGGCAAGAGTAAGAAGACGATGGCAGCTCCACCACTTACCAAGAAGGCGTCCGCCAAGGAGGATAGCACTGGTGGTACCTTCACCATCAGTGCCACGCTTGACCCTAAATAGGAAAGCGCGCTCGTTACTTTCCTGCGGGCGAATGTCGACGTGTTTGCGTGGCAACCGTCTGATATCCCCGGCGTTCCCAGGAAAGTAATTGAGCACCATCTTGTCGTTTGTCCTCATGCGTGGCCCGTCAAGCAGAAGGTCGGGAAACAGGCAGTGGAGCGCCAAGAATTCATAGCAGAAGAAATCAAGAAATTGGAAGCAGCTAGCCTTGTCAGAGGGGTGCTCCATCCCACGTGGTTGTCCAATCCGGTTGTAGTGCGCAAGGCGAATGGGAAATGGAGGCTTTGTATTGACTTTACTGATGTTAATAAAGCTTGTCCCAAAGATCCATTTCCCTTGCCGCGCATTAACCAGATTGTTGACTCCACAGCCGGATGTGAGTTGCTTTCATTTCTTGACGCATATTCAGGATACCATCAGATCTTCATGGCAGAAGAGGATGAGGATAAAACCGCATTCATTACTCCATGTGGCATGTACTGTTTCGTACGGATGCCTTTCGGATTAAAGAATGCTGGTTCAACATTTGCCAGAGTAGTCCATATCGCTTTGAAGCCACAGATACACAGAAATGTAGAAGCTTACATGGATGATATAGTGGTCAAAAGCAAACACAGGGCAACTCTGATCCAAGACTTAGAAGAGACTTTTGCAAACCTGCGCAAGGTCAACCTCAAGCTCAACCCCGAGAAGTGTGTGTTTGGAGTCCCTTCCAGCAAGCTTCTCGGGTTCTTTGTGTCTCAGCGGGGAATCGAAGCCAATCCCGACAAGATCAAGGCCATTGAGCAGATTGAAGCACCAAAGCGCGTCAAAGATGTACGGAAGCTTGCCGGCTGCGTGGCTGCTCTCAGCAGGTTTATCTCTCGGTCTGCTGAGCGCGCCCTGCCATTCTTCAAAATTTTGAAAAGGGCAGGTCCAATGAAATGGACTCCAGAAGCGGAGGCTGCGCTGTAGGACTTCAAGAGATACCTGTCCTCCACTCCAACACTTGTCGCACCTAAACCACAAGAGAAGTTGCTGCTGTACATAGCGGCAACCAATCAAGTGGTTAGTGCTGCGTTAGTAGCAGAGTGGGAGGCAGATGACGAGCCAGCGACCGCGGCAAGCACATCCAGCGACAAGCAGGGGGCTTCTCCGACAAGCTCTGGTCCCGACAAGCAAGAATCTCCGCAGATGCAAGAGGAGATACAGAAGAAGATGGTGCAGCGCCCAGTTTACTTTGTCAGTTCCCTTTTGCAGGGGGCTAGATCAAGGTACTCTGGTGTGCAGAAATTGCTTTTCGGCCTTCTCATGGCCTCGAGAAAGCTGCGCCATTACTTCCAGACACATGAAATCACAGTTGTCACTTGCTTTCCGCTGAAGAGGATATTGCAAAATCCAGAAGCAATAGGCAGGATTGTCGAGTGGGCACTGGAACTGTCAAGCTCTGGCCTCAAATTTGAGAGTACATCAACAATCCAAAGCAGAGCATTGGCAGAGTTCATAGCAGAGTGGACGCCAACTCCAGACGAAGAAATTCCGGAGACGAGCATCCCCGCCAAGGAAGCAAGCAAAGAGTGGCTCATGTACTTTGACGGTGCCTTCTCGCTGCAAGGCGCCGGTGCTGGCGTGCTGCTTGTCGCGCCCACCGGAGAACACCTCAAGTACATAGTCCAGATGCACTTTCCCAAGGAGCAAGCGACAAACAATACTGCAGAGTATGAAGGCTTGCTTGCCGGTCTCAGAATCGCGGCAGAACTTGGGATTAAGAAGCTCATTGTCAGGGGTGACTCGCAGCTTGTCGTCCGCCAAGTGAACAAGGTTTACCAGAGTCCGTTGATGGATGCTTACGTTGATGAAGTGAGGAAGCTAGAAGAGCGCTTTGATGGCTGCAAATGGAACATGTTCCAAGAGCTGAGAACGACATTGCCGATGGCCTATCAAAGTGCGCAGCACTTAAGTTACCTGTGGAACCAGGGATCTTTGTGCTCAAGCTGACTCAGCCGTCCGTAACACCATCAACTGGACAGAGCAAGAAGAGGAAGTTGATTTCTGGTGACCATCTCCCGGCAGAGCTTCCCGAAGCCGCCGCTAAGAAGGTCCCCAGGATCGACGCCAAGAATGCTGAGGAGCAGTCTGATCCGGCAAGCCCCAGGGTTTGTTCCGTTGAAGCAGATTCTCCCAACAAGTTTTGCTCCGGCAAGCTTGCGGGGAATGTCAAGCTCCGGCAGAGCCGCGGGCTCTTGCCGTAGAAGCGGACGTTCCCGCAGCAGCAAATGTGCCTTTAGTCCTTGTTGTCGAGCCACAGGCTCCAACATGGGCGCAGCAGATTGTCTGTTTCCTTTAGACAGGAGAACTTCCCGAGGAACCAGAAGAAGCGGAAAGAGTAGCCTGGCAGTCTAGTATGTACCAGTTTGTCGACAACACAGTGTGCAGAAGAAGACTCAACGGTGTGAAATTCAAGTGTATTCCCCGGGAAGATGGACAGAAGCTGTTGGCAGAGATACATGGAGGCATATGTGGTCACCACATTGGCGCAAGAGCCCTTGTCGGAAAAGCATTCCGGCAAGGTTTCTTCTGGCCGACAGCCCTCCAGGATGCAACTGCACAAGTAACCAAGTGTGAAGCGTGCCAGTTCCATTCCAAGCAGATACACCAGCCAGCTCAAGCTCTCCAGACGATCCCTTTATCCTGGCCATTTTCGGTCTGGGGGCTCGACATCCTCGGCCCCTTTCCCCGAGCTATCGGGGGCTTTGAGTACTTGTACGTCACAATCGACAAGTTCACAATGTGGCCGAAAGTGGAACCAGTGAGGAAGGTGACAGCACAGTCAGTAGTCAAGTTCTTCAGGTTGATTGCTTGCAGTTTCGGAATCCCTAACAGGATAATCACTGACAACGGTACACAATTTACGAGCCGCACCTTCATGCAGTACGTCCAAGATCTTGGCGCCAAGGTCTGCTTCGCTTCTGTTGCTCACCCGAGAAGCAACGGTCAAGCTGAGAGGGCAAATGCTGAAGTGCTACGCGGGCTCAAGACCAGAACTTTCGACAGGCTGCACAAGTGCGGAAGAAACTGGATCGAGGAGCTGCCGGTGGTTCTTTGGTCGATCAGGACAACGCCAAATCGAGCCACTGGCCAGACACCCTTCGCTCTAGTCTATGGAGCGGAGGCAGTTATCCCCACGGAACTCGTATACGGGTCACCTCGAGTGCTCGCTTATGATGAGCTTAAGCAAGAGCAGCTGCGGCAAGATGACGCGCTGCTCCTTGAGGAAGATCGTCTTCAGGCTGCTGTGCGAGCCGCTCGCTACCAGCAAGCTTTGCGCCGCTATCATAGCCGCAAAGTTAACGCCGGAAGTCTCGAGGAAGGCGACCTTGTTCTTCGGCGCGTTCAGTCCGCCAAGAATTCCAACAAGTTGACGCCGAAGTGGGAAGGCCCTTACCGGGTGAAACGAGTCACCAGGCCTGGCGCTATCCGCGGGGAGACCGAAGATGGCGTGCTAGTGAGCAACTCCTGGAATATCGAGCATCTTCGTAAGTTTTACCCGTAAGGCACGGTTGTCGGACCCTGTCCGGCAACCACCCTTTTGTACAAGTCTTGCTGATGTTGCATGTAATCATTTGTACAAAGCCAGGCGCAGACCCTGAGCACAAGTAAATGAAGCGCTGGCGCCCTAAGTTATAGCATGCATGCTAGGTCGAGTCTCGTCCTTGGTTAGGATTGATAGTGCCTAACAGCGGCTAACCCCTAACTTAGAGGTCGGGTGTGCGTCCCTTTGCCTTTCTTTCGTTTCCCTTGGTTCGCAGGGCTCGCATATCCTTGCCGGACCGCCTGAGGACGAAAAGGAGAAGAAGGATGTACCGGCATCTGGACCCCGGCAAGCCAGTGTTGCCGGGGGCTGCAAGTACCAAGATTCACCCACGGCAAGCCAGAGTTGCCGGGGGCTGCAATCTCAGATAAGTCTTTCATCCCTCATCATGCATCCTCTTATGGACTGGGGAATACGAAACCTCGTTTCTTCCTGAAAACTACCGTGCTCCCTTAACTCTAGGCCCTGGGGCTCATTCCTGGGGCCAAGTTTTGGTCGTAGTCGCGGCAGCAAAGGGATGAAACGAGGGGCCGCACCCGCCTCGTCCCTGCCTCCGTCAAAAGCGTGAGAAAGGTCGAGCGACGTGGGAAGGCGGCAGGGCCTGTTGCCGGGGAAGAAGTGTCTATCTGAAAGATACCAAGGATTTGCTCCTTGACGTGGGTTCTACCCGCGAGACAAATAACCCGACAAGCATCCCCTTTTCATTAAAAAACATTCCACGCAGGTACAGTCCATAGAGGATGAAAAACATGAAAGAGAGGATTACAAGTTTTAAATGCAACTAAGGCCCGAAGGCTTACAAATTAAAAAGATAAGATGCCCGTAATCCCTTTCTTGTCCCTCTTTTCAGGAGGTAGATCAAGGAGCCGAAAAGGGCAAAAGGAGCGCCTAGGCGAGCTACGGGTGCCAGAAGACACTAAGAGAACGTCCCAGGGGTCGTCCGAAGGCTGGACGGTGACGGCGGCGCCGGAAGCAGGGCTCGAAGACGAGGCGGCAGGACGTCAGCACGCTGTCGAGGGCACCACGCCCTCGTACTCCAGCTTGACGGCCTTGCCGCCAGCCCTCTTCCTCTTCCGCAGCCTCCCTACGCCAGCCGCCCAAGGAGACGACCCCGGGGAGTTCAAGGAGCCGGCGACACGGATGATGGGGCCGCCGATGCCGCACGGAGCGGCGCCCTACACCTAGTCGGACCCGTCGTCCTGCCGCCCGCTACCCTCGTCGTCGCTGTCGCTCCCCTCCTCGTCACTCTCGCTCGAGGAGGGGCCTTCGCTATCGGAGGAGCTGTCCACGCAGCACTTCGCCCGAGTGCCGAAGCACCCGAAGACCTTGACGGAGAGGAGATCGCCCTGCATCAACTTAAAATGGAGGGTGAGCCCGGCCGTCAAGCTGTGGATACTGGCGAACGTCTTCCACCCTCGACCAAGATACATCACATCAGGGGCTGGGGATTCAACGCGGACTCGCGTGCCGCTAATCCCACAACCCCTCATGTGCAGCCTCAGTGTCTCGGGCGGGTCCGGCTCCATCGCGCTCGCGAACGGAGCTGGGAGCCGGAGGCGACGACGAGGCGCCCGACGCAGCCTAACGAAGAACTCGCAGGGGTCGTCCCCAACATGGACCCCCGTGGGAAGAGGAGCCGCCGGCGGAGGCGAAGCCGGCGCGCCGCCCCGTCCACCTCTTCCCCGAGCGCCTTGACCTCGTCCTCGACCTCGTCCACGACCTCTCCCCCTCCCACTTCCCCTTATGGCTGGCTCCGCCACCACGGGTGCGGGAGAGGGAGGGATGCGCTGTCTGGCAGCAACCCTCGCCGCCACTAATGAAGGACCAGGATTCCCTTTCTCCATGGCGAATGAGAGAAAGGAGAGCAGAAGCTGAAGGAAGGAGAAGATGAGAGAATGCGGGCTTCCGTCCTCCCCTCCCACTCTTTATAAAGGAGCGAGGTGGGGGCTCAGCCGCCCCGCTCATCGAATCAAGACGCAGGAAGGCAGGGAGCTGGGGCTGGCCCGCTGCCTCGACCCACGACGGCCCCATTTCCCGCCTCCGCCGTCGGCGAAACCAAGTGCATGGGAGCCGCGTGGCAGGCGTGCAGAACCGAGGCGACGGATGAGGCGGCCTCTTCCCACCCCGTGATCATGGGGAGTGGGCACCTCGAAAACCGCCCACGATGCCGCGTTTGACGCGTGCCGTGCGGGGAGGGCGCGGTGGATGCAGAGTGAGTTATGGCGTGACCTAGGCCGCGCGTGCCCGTGCACTGTTTTGGGCCTGGCCCAACAGCGCTCGGCACCATGTATGGCCCAGGCCCGGGGGCTCCTGTCGGTGTACTAAAGTAGGGGTACCTTAGTATCCCGAACTTGTGCACGGGCAGTCGCAGTACCCCGCGGCAAGGCTTGCCGGGCGACCGCCAAGACCCTCTGTGGTTCCTTTGGAGCCATTCAAGAACAAAGAATTCGAGCCAAGGCACAAGACCCCGGCAAGAGGAGCTTGCCGGGAAGACCACTCAAAGTATCCAAGACCCCGGCAAGAGGAGCTTGTCGGGAGGAAGCACAAAGACCCCGGCAAGAGGAGCTTGCCGGGAAGACCAACCAAGACATATCAAGGAACTTGCCGCAGCGCACCACGTGTCCCGGCAAGCTCCCGGACGCGACAAGACAACATCCGCGGCAAGGCGCTTGCCGCGGCAAGCTACTACTCCGCAGCCCGCGCTCCAGCTCACCCACCAACGTGTTGCTCTGGGACCGTCCCTGGCACACGTGGCGGGAGGCTATGCAGCCAGGGGCATGCGGTGGCAAGCAGGCGCTGACAAGGAGCCGTCGTGGCAAACGGTGGCGCCCCTGACGGGTCCCTTTCCGCCCCGTCTAGGCGACACAGACAGGCATTTAATGCCTTTGTCCCCTGCCGTCGGGGTTAGGTATGATACAACTGTAGCAAGCGGTGGCGCCAACTACCACCTCTTTTACCCTTTTACCCTCATCTCTGTTGCCACCTGTTGGTGACCCCTTAAACATATAAAAGGAGGCCCATGCGCAACAGGGGGGTGATCATTCTCACGCTCAGTCTCACTAGCCACCCGAGGGTACTGTAGCGTTCATCGCTCTCGAGAAAGAACAAAAATACAAATCAAAGCAGGAGTAGGGTTTTACGCATCCGTGCGGCCCAAACCTGGGTAAACCGATCGTGTCGCCCGTGCGTTCGCCTCGATCTGCTCTTTGTGCATCCCCCGCCCCCTGCCGAACCAAAAGGGGCTCGGTCCGCCGATCCCCATAGGTGTACGTGGGATCAGACACCCCCGACAATAATCATGGAAAAAATGACATATATCTAGACGGAGTAGCAGATATGACAATTATCTCAAGTAGCACTCTTCTAACAGCATTTCGGGCATCAAGATGAACTCAAATGAAAATGATGCAATGAGATGAAATGATGTACTCTGTGAGATGAACATTTTGATATGCTATATGTCCAAAACGGAGTTATGGATGCGGAGTTACGATGCGATGAACAGGAGTAAAAAATTAGGGTTTCGAGGCAAAAGTCAACCCGAGGTGGATCTGGATCTGGATCCAGATCGGGCACGGAATCCGAGGACGGCTGGAGCTGCAGCTCGCCGGAGAAGAAGAGGTGGCCGGCGGGGTCGCGCTCGTCGAGGAGAGGCGCTGGCCGGGGCGACGTGGTGCGGCGGCGGCGGAGGTACTTGGGCGGCGCGGGGCGACGTGGACGGCCGGAGGTCGCCGGGCGACGAGGGGCGGTGACGGTCGCCGGCGATGGCACGCGGCGGCGCCGGCCAGCGAAGGGCGGCGCGGAGACGAAGGCGGCGGTGCGGCGATGTACTCGGGCGGCGCGGGGAGGAAGAAGGGTGGCGGCAGCGCGGGCTCTTGGGGGCCCTCCCTGGGCCGAGCGGGCCGGCGGCGGGGCGATGTACTCGGGCGGCGCGGGGAGGAAGAAAGGCGGCGGCAGCGCGGGCTCTCGGGGGCCCTCCCTGGGCCGAGCGGGCCGGCGGCGGGGAGAACCGGTGGCGACACGTGGCGGCATGCGGCTGGCTGGGCGCGGCGGGCGGACGCGTCCGGATCTGGCCGGACGTGTCCGATGGCGGCGGAACTGATTTCTAGGGTTTTAGGGAAGAGGAGATCCGGGAATTTCGGGAGAGGGTCTATACATAGACATAGAGGGAGCTAGGAAGCTCCAAATGAGATGCGGTTTTCGGTCACGCGATCGTGATCGAACGACCGAGAGGATGGAAGGGGTTTAGGTGGGTTTTGGGCCACTTTGGAGGGGTGTTGGGCTGCAACACACACGAGGCCTTTTCGGTCCCTCGGTTAACCGTTGGAGTATCAAACGAAGTCCAAATGGCACGAAACTTGACAGGCGGTCTATCGGTGGTAAACCAAGACCGCATGACAAGTCTCGGTCCAATCCGGAAACATTTAACACCCGCACACGAAAGGAAGGTAGAAATGACCACCGGAGGAGAACGGAGCGCCGGAAAGCAAAACGGACAACGGGGAAAATGCTCGGATGCATGAGACGAACATGTATGCAAATTAAATGCACATGATGACATGATATGCAATGCATGACACGCAAGCAATGACAAAGCAACAACAGCGAAAAACTGGATGACACCTGGCACATCGGACTCGGGGCGTTACAGTAGCACTCTCTAGTAAAACATAGCAGCAAATCTCGTGAGCGCTAAAGTTTCTGTTTTTACAACAAGATCGCAAAGACTTTCCCCAAGTGTTCCCAAAGGTTTCTACTTGGCACAAACACTAATTAAAACATAAAAAATCAATCATAATAGAGGCAAGATAAATTATTTATTACTAAACAGTAACAAAAAGCAAGGAACAAAAATAAAAATTGGGTTGCCTCCCAACAAGCGCTATCGTTTAATGTCCCTAGCTAGGCATGACGATTTCAATGATGCTCACATAAACAATAAGAATTGTAACATAAAGAGAGCATCATGAAGAATATGACTAGCACATTTAAGTCTAACCCACTTCCTATGCATAGGGATTTTGTGAGCAAACAACTTGTGGGAACCATAATCAACTAGCATAGGAGGGCAAAACAAGCATAACTTCAAAACTTTAAGCACATAGAGAGGGAACTTGATATTATTGCAATTCCTACAAGCATATGTTCCTCCCTCATAGTAATTTTCAGTAGCATCATGAATGAATTCAACAATATAACCAGCACATAAAGCATTCTTTTCATGATCTACAAGCATAGAAAATTTACTACTCTCCCCATAAGCAAAAAATTTCTCATTCGGAATAGTGGGAGTATCATAAGAAACTCGAATACTACAAATTGTTTCCTCATTAAAAGAGTAATGTTGAGGAAAAGGGTAATCATAATCATGACAAGTTTTATAAATATAATCATCACTACTTTTTATAGCATAAGTGTCGTCACAATAATCATCATAGGTTGCAACTTTGTTCTCATCATAACCAATTGAAACCTCTTCCAAGATAGTGGAATCATTACTAAATAAAGTCATGACCTCTCCAAATCCACTTTCATAATTATCACAATAAGATTCAACATCCTCCAAAATAGTGGTATCACTACTTCCTAAAGTTGACACTCTTCCAAACCCACTTTCATCAATATAATGATCATAAGTAGGAGGCATGCTATCATCATAATAAATTTGCATATCAAAACTTACGAGACTACAAATATCATCTTAATTAAACATAGCATCCCCAAGCTTGGGACTAACATTAATTGCAGCAAATTCATTTTCAAACATGTCATTCTCATCAAACATAGCATCCCCAAGCTTGGGCCTTTTCATATGATTAGCATAATCACTCTCATCATTAATAGTATGGATAGCACCAATAGTATAACAATTATCATCACCACAATGGGTAATAGGAGCAACATCATTTGGGAGGATTACCTTCTTACCTTTGCTTCTCCGTCTTTTCTTTTTCTTCTTCACATCATGTGTGGGTTTAATCCTCTTTTTGGAGCTCGTTATTAATGAGATTGGTTGAATAGAAGGCTCCTCCTCGTTACCTGATTCATCATAAGAAATAATAGAAGGATATTGGTAAGTCTCTTCCCTTTCATTAGTATTCTCTTCATCATCTATTTGTTTTCTTGTCTTTATGTAATTGGCAATATAAGGATTTTGAATGCAGTTCACCGCACAATACACATAAATTTCCTCTGGATCAAAATCAAGAACTTTATCAAGGGCAAACTCTGGAATATCCTTAGCTATACATTTCATTTCTTCATAACCCAGAAGAAAACTAAGTTCATTATGATGCACAAGGGAAATCAAGTCATCACAATTTTTTGACACGATTCGATCATGAAACAATTTGCATTGAATATTTAAATGATCACGTTCATTGCAAAGTTAACAAGGATGCCAAAGAAATTTTAAATCTTCAGCACAAGCATCTAGCCTTTCTTGCAACCATTTAGTTTCTAAATACTTATGCCTCTTGCAAAATCTATCTTCCTTATTTGGTGTGTAGTTGCAAACTCTATGCACTCCACAAAAATTGACATGCTTATATGAGATATTTTCATCATGACTAGTGCAATCATCATTAGTACTATGGATATTCAAAGAGTTCATACTAACAACATTGCAATCATGCTCAACATTCAAAGATTTAGTTCCAAACATTTTAATGCATTCTTCTTCTAGCATTTTGGCACAATTATCGGAATCCTTATTTTCACGAAAGATATTAAAAAGATGAAGGATATGAGGTACCCTCAATTCCATTTTTTAGTTTTCTTTTGTAGAATAAACTAGTGATAAAATAAGAAACAAAAAGATTCGATTGCAAGATCTAAAGATATACCTTCAAGCACTCACCTCCCCGGCAACGGCGCTAGAAAAGATCTTGATGTCTACTACACAACCTTCTTCTTGTAGACGTTGTTGGGCCTCCAAGTGCAGAGGTTTGTAGGACAGTAGCAAATTTCCCTCAAGTGGATGACCTAAGGTTTATCAATCCGTGGGAGGCGTAGGATGAAGATGGTCTCTCTCAAGCAACCCTGCAACGAAATAACAAAGAGTCACTTGTGTCCCCAACACACTCAATGCAATGGTAAATTGTATAGATGCACTAGTTCGGCGAAGAGATGGTGATACAAGTGCAATATGGATAGTAGATAAAGGTTTTTGTATTCTGAAAATATAAAAACAGCAAGGTAACTAATGATAAAAGTGAGCGTAAACGGTATTGCAATGCTAGGAAACAAGGCCTAGGGTTCATACTTTCACTAGTGCAAGTTCTCTCAACAATAATAACATAATTGGATCATATAACATTCTCTCAACATGCAACAAAGAGTCACTCCAAAGTCACTAATAGCGGAGAACAAACGAAGAGATTATTGTAGGGTATGAAACCACCTCAAAGTTATTCTTTCCGATCAATCCGTTGGGCTATTCCTATAAGTGTCACAAACAGCCCTAGAGTTCGTAGTAAAATAACACCTTAAGACGCAAATCAACCAAAACCCTAATGTTATCTAGATACTCCAATGTGACCTCAAGTATCCGTGGGTATGATTATACGATATGCATCACACAATCTCAGATTCATCTATTCAACCAACACAAAGAACTTCAAAGAGTGCCCCAAAGTTTCTACCGGAGAGTCAAGACAAAAACGTGTGCCAACCCCTATGCATAAGTTCACGAGGTCACGCAAGTCGCAAGTTGATCACCAAAACATACATCAAGTGGATCACGTGATATCCCATTGTCACCACAGATAAGCACATGCAAGACATACATCATGTGTTCTCAAATCCTTAATGACTCAATCCGATAAGATAACTTCAAAGGGAAAACTCAATTCATCACAAGAGAGTAGAGGGGGAGAAACATCATAAGATCCAACTATAATAGCAAAGCTCGCGATACATCAAGATCGTACCACCTCAAGAACACAAGAGAGAGAGAGAGAGAGAGAGAGAGAGAGATCAAACACATAGCTACTGGTACATACCCTCAGCCTCGAGGGAGAACTACTCCCTCCTCGTCATGGAGAGCGTCAGGATGATGAAGATGGCCATCAAAGAGGGATTCCCCCCTCCGGCAGGGTGTTGGAACGGGTTTAGATTGGTTTTCGGTGCCTACATAGGCTTCTGGCGGCGGAACTCCCGATTTAGGTTTCTTTCTGGAAGTTTTGGGTTATATAAGAGGTGTTGGAGTCGGGAACAAGGCAGGGGGGTCTCCAGGCTGTCCACGAGGCAGGGGGCGCGCCCAGGGGAGTGCCCCCCCCCCCCCCCCCCAGCCTCGTGGGCAGCCCGAGACTCTTATGGCCCATTTCTTCTACTTACTGGACTTATTCTGGTCCAAAAATAAGTTCCGTGAAGTTTCAGGTCAATTGGACTCCGTTTGGTTTTCGTTTTCTGCGATCCTCAAAAACAATGAAAAACCAGAAACTGGCACTGGGCTCTAGGTTAATAGGTTAGTCCCAAAAATCATATAAAATAGCATATAAATGTATATAAAACATCCAAGGTTGATAATATAATAGCATCAAAAATTATAGATACGTTGGAGATGTATCAGTCGTATACTCCTGGCGTGGCGCTTCTTCGCCATCGACGATCTATGCACCTGCATTGTCACATGAGTCGATGATATGCAACATATATGTGCAACTACTACGTAGCAGTAGCGCTCTGTTGTAACCAGTGCTACTGCTAATTTTTTGTGTATAAGGTTTTTCCTAGTAGTATTGCGTCTTAGGTTTTCCGTTAGGGGATGACCATGTCTTATGCGGCTGTGGCTTCTATTTTTATAGTTGGTAAACAAATGTGGGCCTAGCTTGGAGCAATGTTTTTCACAATTGAGTAAAATTTCAAATTATATGGGTCGATGTACAATGTAGTAACTCGGTACCACAAGATTAACAACTCCTACTTTTTACTAACGGAAAATTCCAAGGGAGGCGATCTCTAGTTAGTATAGAGGTATAGATATTACACAATGTCTATTACTAATGTCCTGAGGATGCAATGCATAAGTTCTTAGTTTTTTTGCACTGAACTTAAGCATAAATTATATTCTGTTTTGCAAAAATTAAGACACTATCAAATTTCTAACTAAAATGAGTATAACACATATGTATACCTAGCCCAAATAAATTTGAATTTGAAATACATTTAAAAGTTTTGAGCGGTAACCGCTTGATATATTTTGGTAACCACGGTATTTTTTTGGGATTTGGTAGCCAATACCTTGCATGGGATGTGGTGGGGTGGCCTTGGGGGTGGCGCTGCACCACGTACCCATCGATGCTATAAGCGCGGACCACTTCATATACCCTAAATTTATGTTTTATTTTGCCATTGCCATTGCCATTTTTACAATTTTTATTTGCCATGGCAAATTTTACTTTATTTCCATGGCAATTCTACCCTTCATATACATGGGAATTTAGTTAGCCATGGCATATTAACTTCACATCCACGGCAAATTTTACTTTTCATTGCTTCATTGGAAGTTCTGCTTTTATGCACCATGGTAAATTAACTTTATGAAGTATGACAATCAATTTTCATCGCTTATGAGAAGTTTTGTTTTTTGTAAACCATGGCAAATTTCACTAAACAATCCATGCTATCTTCTTTTGTTCTCCATGATGACAATTTTATTTTCCTTTATTTTTTGGACCATGATAATTTTTTCATAGCGGTAAAGAACAACTAGTTTTGCCATGGCAAAACTAGTTTGTAACTAGAACATGGCAAATTTATTACATATACCATGGAAAATTTAGTATTTGACCACGGCAAATTTAGTTAATGGATCACGATACATTTAATAATTGACCATGGAAAATTTAGTTTATGGATCATGGAAAATTTTGTTATTGACCATGGTAAATTTAGTAACTGACCATGGCAAAAAAATGACTGATCATAAAAAAAAATTATGCCATGGTAATTACCATGTTTTTTCATGTCATTTTTCGAATTTTTGTTTTGTTTCACAAAGAAAACCATCTAGTTTTGCCATAGATATTTGTGTTGTTAGTTCAAAAATGGCATAGGCTTTGAAATATGTTTGCCTGGATCAAACAAGGTAGAGGTGGTAGGTCCGGTGTGGCCTGGCATATCATTGTTACTGCCAGGTTATCTTTTTCTTTTCTTTTTTCTCATTGATTTTTGGTTTTTGGACTTCTTTCCGTGCAACAGTAGGCAACTGGGTTGTGCCTGGCATTTTTTCTTATTTGGGCTAACTGCTCCTGTGCTAGATGGGCCAGCAGGAAATCGTTCGACCTGGGATGCTTTCCATATCCAACGAAATCGTTCAATCCGTCCCCATGTGCTGGCGTGAAAATGCTAGACCTACGTACTGTTGCTACGCAACCTATGTAAACTTCCTTTCCCTCCGACTAAACATTCCCCTGATTTTCAGGTGGACCCCAGCCCTCTCTAATGTCCAATTAAAACCTGCCAAATCATCCTCTACGTAGGTTGTGTAACAACTCCTTCGTAGATGTAGCATTGCTCGTGCCGGCAAACGTCTTCGTTCGGTCCGGGGAGCTCCCAGATCAAATGTTTGGGAGATACAGAAAGGTGTAACAGCTTCTGGGTGCCTAGGCACCCTTTATGAACAGTAAATTAAAAAAATAAAAAAAAATTGTAGGTTCTTGAAAGTTTGCATGTCAAAATATCATGTAGAGAAAGATGTACAAACGAGTTTCAGATTTAAGTCTAAAAGTACTCGAAACTTTAAGCACTGAAATCTTTTTTCGCGTTAGAACTCCTCGAATGGTTTTTTGGAATAAAAACTTGCAAACACCTACAAAGTTCGATCATCTTTTATGTTGCAAAGTTTCAAAAAAATTAAAAAAACTACTTTTTTTGTTTTACCGTTCACAGAGGGTGCCTAGGCACCTTGGGGCTGAAAACCCACTCTCTTGGGAGATATTAGGGTCCCATTAATATTTTAAGGGTCTGTCTAGAACACTACTAAATGTGATATAGTTATGTCACAACTAAACTGTTGTCCACTCTGTTTGTGGTTTATTTTTTTATTTTCTTTTTTGTTTTTTGTTGCTGCATTATATATTTGTGGAAGGTCGGATGTGACATCCTTAAAAAATATCTAGATGTGAATTAGACAAACAGATATTTTAAACATAATTTCAGTACAGGCTATTATTTTGTTCGGTCGTAATGCTATAAAAGGGGAGTGTGAGAGCAAGAGTAGTCGACCCGTGTCTCTTCCTCTTGTAAGTTTCTCAGTTCTCACACAACCAGCTGAGCTGAGCAGAAGGAAAATGGGTGTGGTGGATCAACAGGAGGTGGAGGTGGTGGAGTCGTGCATGGTGAAGCCGAGCGAGGAGACGCCTAGCCATGGACTCTGGCTCTCCCAACTCGACCTCAAAATGGTCAACAGAGGCCACACGCCGAACGTATACTTCTACAGTCCGGACTCCGGCGACGTCGACAACTTCTTCGACGTGGCCAGGCTGAAGGCGGCGATGGCCAAGGCTCTCGTGCCCTTCTACCCTCTCGCCGGCCGTCTGGGCGCGGACGGCGACGGCCGGCCAGAGATCGACTGTGCCGGCCAGGGCGTGCTCTTCGTCGTCGCTCGGTCGGACCTCACCGTCGACGGCTTCGTGGACTTCCAGCCGTCGCCGGAACTAAGGAGGCTCTTTGTTCCCCGCGTGGAGGACTCGCCGTCCATCATGTGCGCCATCCAGGTGACCTTCATGGGATGCGGCGGGGTGGCCTTGGGGACGGCGCTGCACCACGTAGCCATCGACGCCGTAAGCGCAGTCCACTTCTTCCAGACGTGGTCCGGCTTCTGCAGGGACGGCGACGCGGCGGCGGCGGTGCTGGAGCTCCCATGCCATGACCGCACCCTCCTCCGCGCGCGCTCCCCACCCGTCGTCCACCCCGACGCCCTCACCGTGTTCTCCTGTCCGAAGCTGAGCCTAGCAGTATCTGCCGAGCCATCGGGGGCCGTCGTCAACAAGATCTTCGTCCTCTCCAAGGACCAGGTCGCCGACCTCAAGCGCGCCTGCATCGACGGCGGCCGCGTGAGCACGTTCTGCGCCGTGAGCGCCCACGTGTGGAGGTCATTCTGCACCGCCGGCCGGCTACCGACGGACGCCACGACACGCCTCACCTTCCCGGCCAACATCCGGGGCGCCCTGCGGCCGCCGCTCCCGGCGCGCTATTTCGGGAACGGGATCATCGTCCTGGGCGCCGCTGGCAAGGTGCGGGACATCGAGTCGGAGGAGCTGGGCTCCGTCGCCCGCCGGATCAGCGGCGCGGTCCGCAGGATGGATGACGAGCTGGTGCGTTCGGCGATCGACTACCTGGAGATAAACGGCAGCAAGCAGCCCCCGAGCAGCATGCCGGAGACGGAGCTGAGGGTGGTGAGCTGGCTGGGCATGCCGGTATACGACGTGGATTTCGGGTGGGGGAAGCCCCTGGTGATGCACCGCGCCGTGCAGCAGCGCGCCGGGATGGTCTACCTCATGGACGGCGTCAGCGGGAGCGGCGGCGTGCGCATCCTCGTGTCTACGGAGGCTACGATTCTAAACGACTTTCAGCACCTGCTATATGCCAACTTCTAGTTCTCTATGCTTTCAGAACCCTTCGGTATCACATGTCTGTATGTTTCCTATGCTTCCCCAAGCCTTGCTCAATGCCAACTTCTGGATTTAATTTTGTTTTTCATATTGATCGATGTAATTTTTATTATGTTTCGGATGCTTCGTGCTTGTGATGAAAAGTTTTATAATAAATATTTGTTTTTTCTATACAGAAGTTATAACTCCTCTTCATGAAGTTTTTTTTAACACAATATAATACAGATCCTCACATACACGCTCCTTATGAAGGCATGCACGCACACCATACCTCTATGAGCAAGTACAAGATACAGAGTCGGTACAACATCTTGGGGTTTCTGCCACCAGTCGGTGGCATCGCGGATCAGCCTCATCTCCTGTAGCCTTAAGGCCATAGGGGCGCAGTGGATCCCGACCCGTTGGTGGGAGGGCTCCGTTTTTATATGTTTCTTTGAGTTTTGCTAGGGTTTGTATCATGCTCAGAAAAACAAGATGGCTACGGCTCCCTGATGATGGAATAAGGTTCTGCCGATTAGCCCTCGTCCCGATGGTGCGTCTAGCATCGTCAGAGGGCATGTGGTAATGCGTCTCCAGTGGATCTCGCAGGATTTGATCGGTGCTTGTGCTCAGTGGCGGAGATAGGGGGGCCAACAGGGGCCCTGGCCCCCCCCTAGCATCAGAGATGTAACGCTAATTTGTCCATGAACAGTGTAAAAATTAGTGATTATTTGCTCTTAAAAGCCTATTTTCCAGTGGCTTGGCCCTTCCCAACCAGTTTTATTAGCATTCGGCCCTACTGATAAAATTATTTCGGCTCCTTCACTGCTTGCGCTTGTCTTTGGTGGATCCGTTCGGATCCGGTCCTCATGCGTCTATGTCAATGTGTCTTCGGGTCGGATCATTCCGATCTACACTTCTCTTCATCGGTGATGGTTGCAATTCTGGTGCACTGGTCCTATGGGGCCTTAGCACAACGACTTTCTGATTGTATACTACAGTAAGTTTGGCCCGACACCAGTGAGGGAGGGGTGATGACGGTGGTGCTCCTTTGGCTCGCTTCGGTGGTTGTACTCGTCGTTAGGTGGTCTACGGATCTGGATATAATTTTTTTTATTTTTGGTGTTTGTTATACTACCATAATTAATAATGAATATATCGCAATTTTTCCCAAAAAGAAAATGATTCTATCACAATATAGGTAAATAGGCTAGAAATTCCATAAGAAAAACAAAACCCCTAGTGGATCCGCACAAAACTAATAAATGAACAATGATTGGGATCACCTGATGAATAACACCGCATGTGTCCGCCACATCTGTGGACGTTGGATCTGATTTTAATCAGATGACTCGGAAAAACATATTACTAGACTAGGTTTTGCAACCGAGTTGTTGTTGCAATCCCCCCACCGTAACAATAAGTGTGTTGTGGGATCTGGATCCCCTAGAGAGTAGTCGTCACCTATGCTCTTTCCGAGCTCCCTAGCATGACGACTCCTCCTCGTGCTGCTTCAACCGACGGCAACACGCCGACGAGGTTGCCAGCATGGGCGTCGTATAGTTGCCACCCGCATCCATCATGAACGTCGTTCATCAACGCGGTGCGCCTGAACTAGCTGCGTCCACCATGGCCCCGTCATCCCGAGGAAGCACCGGCCTTTCTTTCGGCTAACATGGCCGCTTCTTGCTGCTCGCTATCCGCTACGAGTTTCTGCAACAAGGTCTTTATTGCAAAAAACATTAACAAGACCTTTGTTGCAAAAAAAAATTACAACAAGATCTCTGTTGCAAAAAAGACTGTAACAAAATATCTGTTGCAAAAGTAATCCGCAACTTGACTTAGGTTGCAAAAAATTTCATAACATTACCTGTGTTGTGGAAAATTTCTGCAACACGACATGTGTTGCAATGGTAGAAGATGACCCTCGACGGCTTAATCCATTAGATCAGACGGCTGATCTTTTTAAAGATCTGCCAGCCGACACATAGCAGCTCCCTAAAAATAGTCGTTAGATTGATTTATGTGATCATATACAATCTATCCGGTGGACCCTGTCGGGCAAAAAGTATAACACGTGCCCTACAATAGAGGAAAAGGGAAAATAATTTAGTACATGGAGATGATCCAGAAGGCACTACACGCCAAATGAAAAACTTCAATTCAGCAAAGGTAACATATTATACATTTTTTAAACTCACATTATACTTTTTGGGGAAAATTTGTAGTTTTATTCTTTAGGTAATAGGATGACAATCAGCTGGCAAGAGTTCCTCGATACAAGGGGGACCTCTTAAAGCCAAACAGCAGTACACGACTCAGTATGGTTGTAATTAGCCAAACAACTTGCTATCCTATTCTGAAACCTAGTCAGATTTTGAGGAATAAACTCCCGTGCTTTTATTAGAAACTTAATTTTCATTGCCAGATGACCATACGCCGACCAAGATAATGGCCGACCAAGATAATGTATCGCCTGATAAGATGGACAAATCCTTCGAAGAATCCGACTGCACATATACTGGTAGCTCCTATGCTGACAGGTTAATGTCATACCTTTCATAATAGCATGTATTTTCATTTCCAGTGCGTTGTTACAGTTAAAAATAACTCGGTACGCTGCAAAAATCACAGTTCCATCTTCTCCGTGTCAGAACATACCTGCAGCCGCTGACCCATCAGAGGTGAAAACGAGCCGTCAACACTCAACAGATAGGGCAGCATGTCCAGCTGGAGGCCGAGGCCATGGTGTAGGTATAGGTACATTTGTGTTGAATAACATCCACGGCCATTTTACCTTTAATAATTTCCTCAGTACTGAACCTCCTAGCATGTGATAATGACCTCAGATAGCTATCCAGAGAGTCAGCACTCCTCTCGACTGTGGGTATTGTTTTACCATGCCCAATATCCGATCTCAGCTGCCAAATATGCCATATAAGAATGATTACCATGTCGCGACTCTGCTCCGTGCAGTTAGCAAGAACGTGCAGCAGCCATTCAGTGCCATTATCAATAAGCCGCTCATTTGATGGAAGTGGCCAAATTGCTCTCATCGCTTCCCATAGACCCCTCGCATGACCACAGGTAACCAATGCATGTAATGAACTTTGCTCCTCAATACCACAAATTACGCATGTACCTCGTGTAGCTATATGGCGGAAGCCTTGCACTGTTGGTTGTGAGTGCACCGGTCGCCGCTTTCCATGCCTCACACGCATCTTTAGCGGCACCTTAGCGCGCCAAATAAAATTCCAGAACGAGCGCTCTCCACTTGGCTAAAGCTTGGGTAGTGGCGGGGGCTACATTTCTAGGAAACATTTTACCAGGAGAGTGATTCCCTTTTCGGACCTTTGTGGCCCTGTACCATTTTACAAAAACCTTGTTCTTCTCCTTCTTATTTAATGAGATGAGGCAAAGGTTTTGCCTCCATTTAAAAGAAATGACAAGGAAACGAGGTCAGAACTGGATAGTTGCGGTTACGACTTCAATAGATAAAGGAAGGCAATAAATCCCCACACCGTTGAAGGCCTCCAAAGTATGTTGACTAGACATAATATATTAGTAAAAATACTTAGAATGGCAAGGGAAAGGTTCGAAGAAGGTGACTATCATGATGTGAAATTAAAAACAGTCAATAAGAGACAGATGATAGACAATAACATGTCATCAACATGTGAAGTGGAAAGCCATAATGTCAATGATACAACGGAAAATGGAAGTGAAGTGACATCATTGCTTAGAACACGAATACACCAAACATGGGTGCAGGCACTAATTTCCCCTAGAAGAATATCTGAGAACCACCCAAAATTTGTGGATATGTAGTATTCATTACTACTCCTATTTCCCTATGGAGAAGACAAGTATAGAGATAAAAGTACCACGCATATCAACAGAAGGTGCAACTTGCAAAAGAAGGCATGTTACAATGCTCGAGTACTATCGATATCAACTACAACAATACAACAACCAATCGATGCATTCGTTGTGTTGTGATCACCTTGCATGTATTTCACTGTTCAGCCTGGACTAGATAGATCAGAAGGCATCAAGGAAACCTAAGAATAGACCTATATGTTTTTTTTGCAGGATGCAATTGACAGGGGAGATAAGGTTGCCCAAGTAGGAATGAGGATACTACTATCGTCGAGAATCATTGCTCTTTCATTTTATTTGGGGACCAAAATGTTACGTTGCAATGCTTGCTTTACACCCCGAGACCCTAACTCAACTTCAATTATATTTGCATACAAACCAAAAATAGTGTATTCATGGCAAAAATAAAATCTGTAGCTTATGCAACATAGCTTTGTTAAAAAAGGTGCCTGCACAAAATCATAGTTCTTTAATAGTTAATCAAACCAGTTAAATTTAACAAATGGATTTACTAGAGAAATCTCACATGAATAAGATATTTTAATATCTGTTAATGTAACATTTTGACTTGTAAATGTAGCTTATACATTATACTTCTAAATAAATTTCCAATAGTGAACGATAAAACACAAATAAACTAATATAAAACCAAATTTACATGAATATACATTCTCTAGAATTAGATTGATTGTAATTAAAAATCATATTAATGTAAATAACCAAATACATAAATATCTTAATGATCTTTCAAATAATATTAAACAATAAAATAGATAATACACTGTAAAGACGATGCCGGCGCATTTGCTCGGGCAGTTAAGACAAAAGTAATACGTAGAGTAAATAAAAATGGACGAAATACATACAATATGTACTTCGTAAAAGAAATTCACAGCGATATGTACCCCATTTACACGTCAGGAGTACTTCTTTAATAAATTGGCTGGCAGATTTCAGAGTCCCCCACAGAAATTATGTACTCAATGTCGGTGGTTGATTTTTTTTCAGAAAAAAAAGGTGACCGCAGGCCCAACGCAATGTTGCTTTCTGAGCATAAAAATTGGCAGCCCAATTGAGTGGACCAGGCCAAGCACGCCCGAATGGCAAGATGCCAGCGGCCAGATCGATCACACTGATGACTTACTTCCACTGCCATTAATTTTTGTCTCATGGTAGGTACTATTGATGAAACGAAGATGGGAGTATGTGGTTCATATAGAGAGCACGAGAGGAAGCTATACATGTTACTACCTGTTTTTTCCTTTTCTGGTGAGCAAGCGTGGCTGATTGCATACTAAATACCGACAGGATCATACTGGGACCGATCATGGTGTGGTGATAAGAGGAGGAGGACGAACAGTGCTGTTCAGACTCAACGTCGCCACGTGTAAGCAAGTATAATAAACTTATGTAAGCATGTTATAAGCGTCCGCGCTTTTTCAGGTCCAACTTTGACTATAAATTTAACCAACGAGACCAACTGTGACGGGAGAAAAAATTATATAATTGAAAACTTCTTTCAAATACGAATTCACTGATATAAATTTTGCTTCCGCCGCAATCGGTCTTGGTAGTTAAATTTACGGTCAAAGTTGAAGCATGGGGATAGAGAAAGCACTACATTATGAAAAGGAGGGAGTATTTTTCTGCTGACATGGAGGGGGGAGAAGAGGAGCTGGCTGCAGCACGTGCTCCTAGACACTATCTAAGAGTGTGAGGTGGGCCATATATTAATGAAGTAGTACATTTTTGTATTTTATTATTGTAATTGCCGGCTATAAAATTAACTATAAATAACATAGCAATGTCATATAGCCATCAGCTGGCTATACTATTAACCATGCTATAAAAGACATGGGTGCCACGTACATTTACTAGAGTGGGTGGAGGCTCACGGTCTTGTCTGGCCTGAAAAGGCTCCTGGTCACGGATATTCAAAGCTGCTCCCCAACTCACATGCACCGGGTGAATAGTAAAAAAGAGCAATTGTTATAGAGTTCAAAAAATTCTGAATATTTGCCCCCAAATATATTTGTGTCTTATACATGAGTGAAAACTTTACATGGAAAATATCCATGGTTCGTGAATTGGATTTTTCATAGAACAAAAACTGCAACACATGTCCTTTTACCATTATATTTGCACCAATGTAGTTATTTCGCTGATTTTTCCTGTTTTCCAAACTACCCATGCACCGAGGAAATGCTCCACGAATCTCCTCCTCCGTGTCACATGCAGCCACATGAGCAGGCGTGGCTGATTATACATGATAAATGTAGAATCAACCGACAGGATCATACTGGGTGGCTATGGAAACTTCGCGATAGGAGGAGGACGACGATGGACCAGGAAGAGCAGTGCGGTTGAGATCCAACTCCGCGACGTGTACCTGCAAGCAGACACAGGGTGCTACTTAGTGGCTGGAGGCCCACTGTCTAGTCTGGCCTGAAAAGGCTCCTGCCTCACGGATTCAATGCTGCCCCTCATCTCACATGAACCGGATGCATAAGTAAAAATGCAATAGTTATAGAATTCAAAAACATCTCAATATTTGACAACATGTCTATGTTTTTTAGATGCGTGAAAAATTTCATGAAAAAATACATGTGTTGTGATTTGGATTTTCATTCTCATAAATTTGCACAAACGCAGTTAATTTTGCTGATTTTACTGTTTTCCAAACTAGACATACAACCACGTAAATCCTATTATAATCTCCTCCATTAATAGGAATAGAAACATGTGAATGCATGTTAGAACATTTTTGCAGAATTTGTATTGCGATTTTACATCCCAAATATGTTCTATAGACTTCAATTTTGCATTTCATTTATTGTAGGATCCAAAGACAAATATTGATGGTTAGTGTATGGTAAAGACAATAAAATAGTTGGATATTGGCCAAGTTCACTGTTCACCCACCTTAAGGATAAAGGGAACTTTTTGTTTTGGGGCGGGTAGGTTTCGGGTCCGACAGCTTCATCAGACTCTCCAGAATGGGCAGTGGGCACTTTGCCCATGAAGGGTATGGAAAAGCAGCTTTTATAAGAGACATCCAAATTGTTGATAAGAACAACAAGCTTGTTTGTCCGAATGAAAACAGAGAGCTTGGTGGCAGTAGTTATACACTACTAGAAAATACCCGCGCATTGCTGCGGGAATCGATTGCAATATATTTCAGTGATTTGATTGTATGAAGCTTTCATCGTTAATTTAATAATATATGAATAAAGCTAAAAATAAATATTATATGTTGTATTTAATTATTGTGTAGTCAGAAAATATTTTGAATATAAGTGGCATAATGTAATGGAAAACTTTTTTCATGCATGTTGACTGGACCTTTGATGAGGTGGCATGTGTGGTGAGGTGAAAGGTGTGCATGAGATCAACTAACAGGACGAGACTTGCCTGCTCCCCCAGCGTGCTCCCGCATACGTGCATGATTTAATTGGAACAAAATAAGGCCCGGCCCCACCCCCTTAAAATCAGGAGGGGAGATGATTAGATTAGAAAGAAAAAGTAGAAAAAGACAGCCGTAGGATGGAGTGGGAGCACGGATGGGAGCATGGCGAGGGAGCAGGCAAGCCGGATCCCAACTAACAATGGAAAAGTTTTTCTCATGCATGTAGTGGTGGGCCTTTGATGATGTGGCATATGTGCATGTTGAGATAAATAAGATAGTGGGGATCAACTTCTTATGTATATAGGATTAGGGAAAACCATAGCAGTAGCGCGGGTATTTTCCCTATCAGTAGCGCGGGACGACGCGCTATTGATAAGGCGCTACAGCTAACGTGTAGCAGTAGCGCATGTCGTCCCACGCTACTGCTATACATGGCTAGCAGTAGCACGCTTTAGTGCAGAGCGCTGCTGCTAATATCTGCAACGCTTTTTAGCAGGAAGCGCTACTGGTAAGGGAGCACTATTGCTAACTTTGTTCCCCTCGCTACTGCTAGTTTTATTAGTTTCTGTTTTTTTTCTGCATATTTGTTTTATATTTAAATAGGCTTTATACAATAATCTTTAGCATATCATATATATACAAATGTAATCATAGCATATACATACAAATAGTCTCATCAAATCATGCCATCATCATAATCATCATCCAACACAAAGTGGTCTCTCGTTATCATCTCGAAAATAGCGATACAAGTCTCGATTACTTGCAACTACATCGCCATCCTTCTAAACAATGATATACGCGAGAAGAGCTATCACTTTGAGTGAGAGCGGAACTGTACAATACATGAGTTTGTATCCCTCTCTCGCATTAGCGTGAACCTAAACTAACTACTGGCTGTTGCTCGGAAACTGGAAGCCGGTACCTGGGCCTGACATTCCGGCCACTCGTCATATACTCCTGGCGTAGCACTTCTTCACCATCGATGATCTATACACCTGCATCGTCACATGAGTCGATGATATGCAGCATATATAGTTAAGCAACAGAAAGAGACATACTTGGCAAAAAATAGAAGCAACATATCATAAGCATAAATAACAAACCCAAAATGCTCTAACTAGAGTGATATTCGCTAGTCGAGGAGGACGGTTTAATTACATCACAAATAAAGTTTCGTCATGCATAATTCAAAGTTTCGTCATATAGATAGTATGGACTAAACGGACACATTGTCATATATCGACAATCACTCCATGTCGTGCCATCCATCCAAGTCAGGGAGATAGTCACCGAGCTTAGTGAAAGGCTTCAGGTCGAGAAGCTGAGGGGCTACGCGTGTTCGGACGTCTTCCAGCGACATTTTTCCTTCTTCGTAGAACATCTCTGTTTTTCCGACGACCTCCTTCATGATGATTTGGGCAAGTTCGCGATGGATGTGATAGAACTCAGCTCGAAGTTGATGATCCTGGATATCTCCTAAGTTCTTTGCCATTGCAGAATATAGGCATCGCCAGATCTAGGTGACATGTGAAGGTTCTGGTGATCCCGTCTGTACTCCAGCATGTGGTGTAGGACATAGAATCCATCATTAAGAGAATCACTCGGTTGCTAGATGCGGCAGAAGTCGGTCTTATGGCTGAAGGCGGTCCCGCCATCCCTTTTCTTCTTGTCCTTGACCTCTCCACCCCGTGCGCCGTAGTAAAACATAGCACTATCGAGAACAGACTTGATGTGGGTGTAATCCTTTTTGTTAATGTTCTTCGATGAGTCCAAGTAAAGAGCGTGGGAGTATCGGGGATAGTGGATGATGAGGACGGCGCGCCCGCCGCTGCGCAAAATAAATACACCTCAAATTAATTAGCCTCCACCGTGCAAATGAATGATTGAAATCAAAGGAAGGATATCTGCGCGGATGACTTACAGGGGATGATAAGGCACGAGAATCGCCCCCTTGTCCTTATTAGCGAGCATGAAATTGGCGATGTATTCCCTCGCGTATTCGCGGTGCTCTGCGCAAACTCCCAAGAAGCCCTCATGCATGAAGTACGGGTCAGCGACACAGATATGAGGTATCTGCTCAACCCCGATGAGGTAGTTCATGTGCAAGGCATAAAGGCGGACAAACGTAAAATCTAGCTTCTTCAAGTGAAACATGTCGAAGATGTAACTGAATCAAAGGAAGAACCTCTCCGTGGGGAATGTGTCGACGTACGACAATTGCCGTGACATGTTAACCACGTAGAGTGAGTATCCTTTCTCTATCTGCAGCACATCGTCATGAAGTCTCCTTAAATCGCCGAATCTGGCCCCTAGCGCTGCTTCAGGTAGGATTGGTTGACCGGGGATGCCATTTTGCTGAGGCGGCTGGATCATAGAAGCAGTTTTTTGCGTTTCATCGGTCTCTTCCTAGACTTCTTTATGACCGGAAGGTTGTCCATAATACGTTCAGACTCCGGAGGCGGCAATTCAGACACCGACTCATGACGCTCAAATCCTAAGTAGGTGCCAGTATTGACATACTCTTTAGTGTCATCGTCATCCTCATCCTCATCCATGGTGATGTCACCAACGACTAATGAAGCCTCTTCCTCACCTCTCTGCTATCACCCAGCACGACAGCCGACGCTAATTGGGTAGGTGAGGTGTTGATGTTCATACCTAACTGCGTGCTCGTGGGTGTGCTCCCGGCCACCTCAAGACGAAGTAGACTCTTTGGCCACAATAGGACCCACCCATTGCAACAATCACCAAGTCGCCACGAGGTCTCGTCGTCATCCCCCACCAGTACCAGAGGAGCCAAATTCTCGTGGCCCGGTTTGACACTGGCCACGGAAACCTTGAAGACGTCTGGGGGGATCGGCCGGCTGTGGAACAATGGTTCCTTCAGCTCCATTATCGTCGCATTCCCCACGTCCATCTTCTGGTCGCCCATGGTGTACAATATGGTGCACGGGGTTTCGTTGGCCTGCAAAGAAAAGTTTGCGATGTGAGACATCAGAAAGGTAATGAAAATGGAAGATTATACATTTATTGAAGGGGGCCGGTGTGACAGATACCGTGAGGGCGTCGAGTTCAGCCAAAGATGAAGCACCGCTGAGCACGTCCTGTGCCGGAGCAGGTGCGGGAGCAGGTGCAGGAGCCGGTGCGGGATCCGGTGGAGCTGCAGGTGCTGGTGCAACGCTAGTCGAGCTTCTCCCGAGGAAGTCAGCAAGGGGAAAGTCTGCTGCATTTTTTTCAGGATTTTGTCTGCTCCAATTAAAAACGGCCGGAACCAAGGTAGTAGACATATCTACAAGCACCTGTTTTGCAGCAGCTACCGTCATTGCGACTGTCTCAGATGATTTCTTTTCAACCGCAATCTCAACCTTCTTATCGATGTTTTCTTCAGTTAACCCCCGTCTTTCCTTTCTCTCCTCCGTGGTCTCACAGTAGTACTTCTTCCACGTGGCGCCGTCTCCGACACCATGCATGTGTCCATACGACGGTCGAGTCTCCACCGGGAGTCTTTTCAATATGTTCAACGCCCAGTTGAATGGAGTGTCCCACTTGGGCCTCGCCAACGCCTCAGATGGCGAGTCGCTTTCAGTCGCAACCTGTGCTGCTCTCTCCGCAGAAGGCACAAGGATCGTTAACAAATATGACTAACATGCATTCGAATTGATCAGAAACTAAATTACCAGCAGTCTCATGAACTCCGTCGTGACCGTGTTCGTCTCGAAAACTTTCTTCACTGGGTCCCAACGGTGTCGGGCCCTGAGGACATCACGCTCCTACGGGACGGTGAACTCCGCTAAGGGGTCTGGGATGCCCAGATTCGTGGCTTTTGCGTCCTACTTCGCCCATATGGACCTCTTCCGCTGTAACCAAGGCTTCCGAGGTGGTGGCACCCAATGTTCTTCTCTTGAAGCCCCTTCATGTACTTCGATTTTTTTGGCAGCTTCGGCCTCGCAAGCCGCCTTGAATATTTGAAAGTGCTCTGCCGTGGTTGCCGGATTATCCTTTACAATCTCGGAGTAGGGTTCCTTTTCATTGACGATCTGATATTTCACCCTTGATTTCCAGGCGGCCAACGCGTCGCTAAACTTGTTCATGGCGTGTTTGTTTATCTTCTTCATTGTCGGGTCCTTATCTGGATCTTTATAATCCTTTTCATTCCGGCCCAGAAACAAGAATATCTGGTGCATATTTTTTAGGAGGGAGGGCCTCATATTATCTATCTTGTTTAGTTTCTCATCGTTGATGGTGGCGGTTGTCCGTATGATGCAGCCTATTTGATTGTTGTAGCACGCGCACGCTTCCTCGGGCACATTCGGATCAAAAGTGCCATCGTCCACCTCCGTGACCACCAATCTAGTAGTTCCGAGCTTGTTAGGAAGTCGTTGCCTCTTTGCTTTCGGGTTTATACCGGCTTTGCTAGTCTCGGCGCCGGTCTCAGTCTCAGCGCCGGTCTCGATGCCGGTCTCAGTCTCAGCGCCGATCTCAGTCTTAGTGCCGGTCTCGATGTCGGTCTCAGTCTCCGATGTGACAGGTGGACCCAGCAACATCAACTGTTGATCGTCGGCTTCCCACAAAAATTTCTCTGCCGCCAGGTACATGTTGTCGCAGTCACCAGAACCCTGTCCTTCATCGTTGTTAGCCATGTTTCCTACGATTAAATGTAGTCAATTAATTCTAGACCTAATAAAATGAATAATGACATAAAAAGGCCTATGATTTGCAGGAACGTTGACTCCTTCCCGGTGCGGCAAATCCCGGGCACTCGATATGTCCTAGTTTGTAGCACAAGTCATGCCAAAATTCACGGAAAATTTTGGCATGACTTTTGCTAAAAAGTGGACAAATCAAGAACCTCGAATTTGCCGGAACGGAAATGAATCAACATTGTGGCAAAACATAGGTCGCTCGGCTTCATTCCCTGGAAACAACAAAGCCACTTCGACACAATCGAAACATGTGCAAACACAATGGAGGAATTTGCATATATCCTGACCACTTCATATTTGTATCTCCTAGCGTTTGACACTTCAAGAAAATCTACACAAATCTCATGCTCTCTCAAACTAAATTCAAAAACCAAATATAGATTATATTTAGTTAGCTACTGAACTAAACTTTACTTTAAACTAAACCCTACTTCCCTAATTAACATCTAGTTAAACAAACTCAAATCAAAAACTAAACCCTACTGAACTAATTAACATTTACATTATCTAGTACTTAACATCTATTATTACCCTAACTAAAAAACATCTACTATTAACCATACTGCCCTAGTTAACTAGTACCATCACTACTACTAATTGACATCTACTACTACTACTACCAAAAATCATTATCTATGAACCCTAGTACTAATTAACATCTACTACTACTAATTAACATGGCAGAGGAAGAAAAAGCAGAGAGAGGGGGGGTGGGGGAGGGTGGGGGCTTACAAAGAGGGGAGAGACGGTGGCGGGGAGGTGCTCGACGACGAAGGTAGGGGCGGCGAGGGCGGCTCGGGATCGGGAGGCGGCGGTCCTGGGCGGGCTCGGGCGGCGGCGGTGAGGTTGAGGGCGTCCACGGTGAGGTCGAGAGCGGCGGCGGGCGGCGGCGGTGAGGTTGAGGGCGGCCTCGGGCGGCGGCGGTGAGGGCAGGCTCGGGCTCGGGCTCGGGCGGCGGCGACAGAGGAGTTAGGGAAACAGGAGGGAGAGAGGGGAGGAGGACTTAGCAAAATTTTAAGCCCACGGGTGGTTAAGTCGAACTAGCAGTAGCGTTGTTTCGGAAACGCGCTATAGCTAAGTTAGCTATAGCACGTTCTAGCAAAACACGCTACTGCTATAGGAAGTAGTTATTTCTTTTGTTTATCCTTACAATTTTTTTTCATTTCTCTGTTTTCTACTTCTTTCATTTTTATTTACTTTTCTATTTTTTTCATTTTTTTCTTTCTTAGCAGTAGCGCTCTATGCAGGAAATGCGTTGCAACAACGACCATAGTGGTAGCGCGCTTTGCGCGGAACCGCTACTACTATTCCTAGTCTACCGCCAACACGGTGGCATTTATAATGATAGCGCTTTTTGCTGCACACACGCTACTGCTATAGTTGTAGCTATAGTGCGCTTTCCTGGAACGCTCTACTACAAAGTAGCAGTAGCGTCCTATTTTAACCAGCGCTACTGCTATACCTTTCTGTATAGGCTTTTCCCTAGTATTGATACAAGGAAATATACCATCACTGATTATGGAGTTGATGACCATGGTGTGCATATGTACTATGGTGGACAGGGTAATTTTGTCTGAGATTGTACCGTACAAACTACAATAAAGTTGCTATTATATTCTCAAGTTGGACTTATTTCTGTTTTGTTTTTGTGAATTTCAAAATCAAAAGCATAGTTCAAATACGAACCCGCATCTTCCCTTTGACGAAACTATCTATGCTTGTCATGGAGTCTTTTGTTTTTTCTAGCACCACGGAGCTACAACTCCATTTCAGGATGTTATTGATTGAAATTGAAAGCAATGGCTGTGGGATATCTGCCAGCATATCAGGACAATTAACATGTTCTGAATATTCTATTTTCTGCATGAGTGAAAGAGGGAGGCATGTGTGCACTGATCACAATGATCGATCATATGAGTGCCTTATCCCCTGTCACGATCCCGCACGCCCGATAAACCAGAAAAAGATGGATTGTTTTGCGAAAGAATCTTTGGACCCATAAAAAGCGGGATTTGCGCTTGTGGCAATTCTCGAGCGAGCGGAGCACCCGAGCATGGATTTTGTAAAGAGGGGAGCTCCCACTCAGTGAACAAGTTACTTTGTACCTTAATCTTGTTTGAAGAATAAGATACAAGGGTATTTCATTGTTTACCTGCATTAGATCGTGAGTCAAAACAATTAGTCGTGTCAATTTTTCTGCAATTTTTAGCAGCCTCATGAGCTCCAGGAATTGTGATTTCCCCTCTTTGCTTTACTGTACGCCAGCTAAGGAATTAAATTTAACGCAACACCTGACCTCTTGATACGTCTCCGTCGTATCTATAATTTTTGATTGTTTTATGTCAATATTATACAACTTTTACATACTTTTGGCAACTTTTTATATGATTTATTGGACTAACCTATTAATCCAATGCCCAGTGTCAGTTCCTGTTTTCTGCATGTTTTTTGTGTTGCAGAGTATCCTTATCAAACGAAGTCCAAATGCAATAAAATTTTACGGAGAATTATTTTGGAATATATGTGATTGTTGGGAGTTGGAATCACCGAAAACGGAGGGCCACATAGTCCACAAGACACCAGGGCGCGCCAGAGGCCCCTGGCGCGTGGTGGTGGGTTGTGCCCTCTTCGAACGTCGGTTGAAGCTCTACTTTGGGCGCAAGAAAGCTTATATCTGGAAAAAAATCGTGTTAAAATCTTAACGCAATCGGAGTTACGGATCTCCTGGAATATAAGAAACATTTTTCGGCCAGATCTCAGGAACGCGAAATAGAAGAGAACAAAGAGGGAGATCCAATCTCAGAGGGGCTCCAGCCCCTCCACCGCCATGGAGACCAAGGACCAGAGGGGGAACTGTCCTGCTATCTAGGGGGGAGGCCAAGGAAGAAGAAGAAGGAGGGAGGCTCTCTCCCCCTCGCTTCCGGTGGTGCCGGAGTGCCACCGGGTCAATGATCGGGACGGGGATCTACATCAACAATCTTGCTATCGTCAACACCAACTCTCTCCCCCTCTATGCAGTGGTATAACACCTCTTCTTCCCGCTGTAATCTCTACTTAAACATGGTGCTCAACTCCATATATTATTTCCTAATGATCTATTGTTATTCTATGATGTTTGAGTAGATCTGTTTTGTCCCGTGGGTTAATCGCGATCTTGGTTGGTATGATTGTATATTCTATTTATGGTGCTGTCCTACGGTGCCCTCCGTTCTCACGCAAACGTGAGGGGCCCCACTTGTTGGGTGTTGCAATATGTTCATGGTTCTCTTATTGTGGGTTGAGAGAGTGACAGAAGCTTAAACCCGAGTAGGTGGGCTATGTCGTATGGAATAAAGAGGACTTGATACTTAATGCTATGGTTGGGTTTCACGACCTTAATGATCTTTAGTAGTTGCAGATGCTTGCTAGAATTCCAATCATAAATACATATGATCCAAGTAGAGAAAGTATGTTAGATCATGCCTCTCCCTCATATAGAATTGCAAGAATGATTACCGGTACTTATTATTGATTGGCTAGGGACAAATAACTTTCTTGTTGACACAAACCCTTTTTTCTAAACACCTAATTTTTATTATCTTGCAAAGTACTTCTAGTTTTATTCATGCAAAGTAGCTCTAGCATCACACCTACAAAATAGTTTCATACTTGTTTTCGGTAAAGCAAGCGTCAAGTGTGCGTAGAGTTGTATCGGTGGTCGATAGAACTTGAGGGAATATTTGTTTTGCCTTTAGCTCCTCATTGGGTTCGACACTCATCGAAGAAGGCTACAAACGATCCCCTATACTTGTGGGTTATCACCTCTGTATTTAAATTTCAACTTTGTAGCGGAATAGTTAGATTTGAGTTGACTCCACACATGTAAGAAATGGCTACTTCTGGTGCAAGCATATGATGTTCAATTTTTGCAATGTTAAAGAGTATTCACATACACTTCAATATCCTTATGCTGTTCTTCGGCAATGCTGATTTCACTACCAGTCTACTAATGTCCATCAAGCAACTAGATTCATAATAAACTGAATAGTGCTTTTGCTCATGAAAACCATACAAATTTAGAAAGTTATAATATCATGGAGCTACAGCCTTCTTCCGGTGTTGGCCATCCCAGGCAGTGGCGTGTTTGTATCGACAATTCTTACTTCGAAACAACATATTATGCTACCCCATGGTCTTTTATGCTTTTTTCATTTTCTGCACCATCGATAGCTAGAGTTGTATTTTTTTTGCTTATGTGTGCGTAGAGCAGATTTAGATTTAAAATTTTCCGGGGTTGTAAACATGTATCTTATCAATACAAACAATTGTTGTCGCAATTTTAGAAAAAAAAATAGCAACACTTCTCATCACGTAAAATGGACACAAATAGTATTGCTATCTTGTTTCATATTCCTAGCAAGCAAAGCTGTTGCATTTTCCCCATTTCTGGCAAACGCTCCAAAGCCCTCTTTGCGATTCTCTTGGTTTCATATAGACAGTGGCGAGGACTTCTCGTTCCTTTCCTCTCCTCTTCTCCGTTCTTTAGTCTTTTCCACAGGGGCCTTCTTCTTCTTCTTCTTCTTCTTCTTCTTCTTCTTCTTCTTCTCAGTCTCTTCAAGCGATCCATCTTCCGTGTTCCTATGGGGCGACAGGTACACCACAATAGATGAGTCTGCAGGAGTAATTGTTACCAACTGCTAACAATGGTGTATTCACCAAAGCTAGTGCCCATTGGGTAGGGATTGAGTGAAAGGGCATATAGTTCGCAAAAGAAATAAAAAATGTTAAATGTTAATCTGTTGCGCGGGAAACCCAGCTAGTTACTCTATAAGCCAGAGGGCCCCCCAACTTGGACCAGCTCATGAAGATTTCCATCCGCACACTGACAAGAACATCATCGGTTGGCTGAACAGCATACAGCCGTGACGTTGTGTCCGAATCGATGTCGGCACCCGCATTAATCTGTTTCAATGCTTTCGTAGATGGCGATGCCGGAGCAGGAGCTACCGCACCTTCACATAGGTGTCGGCGTAGCGCTTGGCCAGATCGCATATCTCTCTGCTAATCCAGTTTTTCATGCCAAAACAAAACACACTGAGATTGATTTTCATTCTGTCAGAGAACGTGTTGCCAACAAACAATTGGAAATTCGGTTTGTTCACTCAAAAGATCAGCTTGCAAATGGCTTCACCAAAGCGTTACCTACATGGAGCTTTGAAGAGTTTAAGCGTAATCTCAACTTGTCCAAGTTGTGATTAAGGGAGGGTGTTAAACTTAAACATCATGTCACGTTGTCACGTTACACCCTTCAACAGGAGGTTAGCTAGGAGGTAGTTAGGGATTCTCTTGAACCGCATGTAATCTATCCCTTTATCTCTTATCTCTTCCTTTCTCTCCAAGATGTAATCTTGCTCAATAACTTGTATGCATATCCAGGGATAGGCCCCTATCTACATTAACACGAAGGCGCGTCCCCAACAGGGTACGACGCTTCACGCATATCGCACATGGTATACAGAGCCCATCTCTTCCATCACATCTAGTTCACTAGGTTTCTACCACCAAAGCTCGCTGCCATGGCCTCCTCTGCTGCCCCCAACTCCAATCTCTTGGGCCAAGTTACCGAGAGGTTGTCCCGCACCAACTATGTCCTTTGGCGCACCCAAATCACCCCGCAAATCAGAGGAGCAGGCTTCTTCGGATACGTGGATGGAACCACACCAGAGCCGGCCAAGCAAGTTGTCACCAAGGACCAGCCTTTCGTCTCCGCCCTCGACGCGCACAGACAGCCGATCACACTTGACGAACTCTTCTCCCAGATGAGTAACTTCGACCAGCGTGTTGCGCTCTTCTAGGGGAACGGCGGCTTCAAGTCGTCGGCCAACGCTGCTGCTCGCGGTCGTGGCGGTGGCGGCGGTGGATCACGCTACTGCGGGCCACCGCAGAAAGGCAAGACTGGCAGCGGCGGCAACGGCAACACCAGCAACTCCCGCAGCCCCGGCAACAACAATGGAGGCGGGCGGCCCTCCTGCGCCAACCCCCAGGGCCGTCGGACCTCCCCCAAGTCACATCCTGACACCATCCGGTGCCAGATCTATGGAAAACTGGGGCACTCAGCAAAGGATTGCTGGTACCGATTCAAAGAGGATGAAGACTCCTCTCAAGATGAGAAAGTTGATGGCAGGGTGGAGGCCTCGTACGGAGTCGATACCAACTGGTATGTTGACAGTGGTGCTACCAACCACATCACCGGCGAGTTGGAGAAAGTCACCATGAGGGAGAAATACCGCGGCCCGGAGCAAGTCCATGCCGCAAATGGAGAAGGTATGCGAATAAGTCATATTGGTCACTCAATTATCAAAACCCCTCACCGAAAAATCCATCTTAGAAAAATATTGCATGTCCCTAGAGCCTTAATGAATCGTCTTTCCGTTCATTGCATTTCCATATCATGTCTTTCTTGAGTTTCACCTCTATTTTTTTATCCGAGATCAGGTCATGAAGAAAATCCTTTATCAAGGTAGATGCGTTCGAGGGCTATATTCGTTGATTCCCGAGCTTAGGAGATACAATAACACAGCATGTGGTGTCACCAAGTTATCTTCAACCCGGTGGCATGATCGGTTAGGGCATGAATCATTTTCTTTAGTAGAACGAGTGCTTAGGAAAAATAAGCTCCCATATGTTGGAGAGCGTAATGTTGAAATAGTTTGTGATTCTTGCCAAAGAGCTAAAAAGTCATTAGTTGCCATATCCTATCTCTATGAGTGTTTCTACCAAACCATTACAACTTATTTTTTTCTGATGTATGGGGTCATGCCCCCTCTTCCGTTGGTAGACATACTTACTACATAAGTTTCATTGATGACTATAGTAAATTCTCTTGGATCTATCTACTTAAGAAACGATCGGATGTTTTTCAAGTGTTTCAGAATTTTCAAGCACTTGTTGAAATAAAATTCAATAGCAAGATCATTGTTTTCCAATCCGACTGGGGAGGGGAATACGAAAAGTTGAATTTCTTCTTCCAGAAAACTTGGTATTTCTCACTATGTGTCATGTCCGCATGCTCATCAACATAATTGGTCTGCTGAACGCAAACACCATCATATCGTAGAGATTGGTCTCTCTCTTTTAGTAGGCGCACCCGTGCGCTTGAAATTCTGGGATGAGGATTTTCTCACGGCAGTACACATCATAAACATGTTACCTATTCGTGTCATTAATAATGAAATGCCTATGGAACGTATCCTTCATGCCAAACCTGACTATACCACTCTTCATGTGTTTGGATGTGCCTGTTGGTCAAATCTATGCCCATACAATAAACGTAAGCTCATGTTTCAATCCAAATAGTGTGTTTTCATAGGGTACAGTGCTCAACACAAAGGCGTTAAATGCCTTGATGTCTCTACTGGTTGAGTATATATTTCTCTTGATGTAGTTTTTGATGGGACAAAATTCCCTTTTTCTGATCTGCATCCAAATGCTGGTGCTATTCTTCGCCAAGAAATCCTTCTCCTACCATCTCATCTCACCGGCGCTCACCAATGGGGAAATAATTGTGATGACTCAATATTGACTGACCCTCATAACAGTTTGGCTGAGCTTTATGGTGAAACAGGACAAGAAAATGCTGAAGAAATCACTCAAAACGGTGAAGAAATCATGTTAAACAGGCAACATTTTATGTGCCCAGCCCGGGGGAGCATATCCTCCTCGGGATCGCCACCGCAGCAGCCTGCTACACAATCCTCAGTGGGATCGGCGCCGCAACAGGGAATCAGCGCCTCTGGTTCCGCGCCAGGAGACAACCGTGGCAGCGCCAACACGCTAGGAGACAACAGCGGCAGCAGCGGTCCCGCTCCTGCCACGCGGGGCTCTCCCATTTGTAACATGGAGGACACTAGCCCGCACCAATCCCAGTTCGCCACTAGGACGCCTCTGAATCGGTGGCCCACGAGGGTGGACTGCTGCTACACGCGGCGTCCCACGCGCTAGTTGGATGGTCCGCTGATCGGCTCAGGATCCAGCGCCAATCTCTGTCAGCCGGCGCCATCAATGCGCCCTGACGAGCCACTGGCGGGGGCAGGCTCGGGATCTTCTACGCCGGATTCTCCTTCATCTCCACCAGTCGAAGACACAGAAGATCACGGCTCAGCGACACCTCCTGTAGCGAGATCTGGTTTGGGATCCGAGGCTGCTGATGGATCTTCCGTGCATCCTGCGTTGTGCCTGTTTCACAAACACGTACACATCTTCAAAAAGGGGTAATTAAACCTGTTAATTATAAACACATTACCAAGTCTGGCATGGCATGCACCACAGGTGAACCGACTTCTCTGCAAGAAGCACTCGATGATACAAAGTGGAAAAGGGCTATGGAAGAAGAATACATGGCCCTTCAGAGGAATAAAACATAGCATCTAGTTCCCTCAAAGGAAGGTAGAAAATTGATAGATTGCAAATGGGTATTCAGAATCAAAAGAAAGTCTGATGAAACTATAGATCGCTATAAAGTGAGACTGGTTGCAAAGGGTTTTAAACAGAGGTATGGCATAGACTACGAAGATACTTTTAGTCCAGTTGTAAAAATTGCTACCATTCGCCTTGTTCTGTCTATTGCTGTTTCAAGGGGATGGAGTCTCAGACAACTAGATGTGCAGAACACATTCCTTCATGGTGTTCTGGAAGAGGAGGTTTACATGAAACAGCCTCCTGGGTTTGAGGAAAAAAAGTCTCCCTTTCATGCCTGCAGGCTTGACAAAGCCATCTATGATCTGAAGCAAAGCTCCTAGGGCGTGGTCATCCAGCCTCAGTCACAAGTTGCAAGCACTTGGTTTCATTCCTTCCAAGTCTGACACTTCATTATTCATATACAATAGGTCAAATACATCTATATTTGTACTTATTTATGTTGATGGTATAATTGTTACAAGCTCATCTAATGAGGCAGTGGCAAGACTATTAAAGGATCTGAGTGCTGAGTTTGCTTTGAAGGATCTTGGAGACTTGCATTTTTTTCCTAGGGATTGAAGTCAAGAAACATGGTAATGATCTTCATCTCTCTCAAGAAAAGTATGATACTGACTTGGTTAAAATATTTGGGTTCCAAGGTTGCAAACCATCACCCACTCCCTTGTCTAGTTCAGAAAAGTTGTCTCTTATAGAAGGAGATCCTTTGAATCAAGAGGATAGCACAAACTACAGAAGTCTAGTAGGTGCACTCCAATACTTGACTCTTACAAGACCTGATATTTCGTTTGCTGTTAACAAAGTATGCCAGTTCCTTCATGCTCCCACCACAGTTCATTGGGCTGTAGCTAAGCGTATAGTCAGATACATCAAAAACACTCTGAATACTGGTCTTACTTTCAGCAAGTCTTCATCCACTTTAGTCAGTGCTTTTTCTGACTCTGATTGAGCAGGGTGTCTGGATGACAGACGGTCTACAGGTGGGTTTGCAACTTTCTTTGGACCTAACCTTGTATCTTGGTGTGCAAAGAAACAAGCTACAGTGTCCAGGTCTAGTACAGAAGCAGAATAAAAAACATTAGCAAATGTAACTGCAGAGATCATATGGGTTCAGTCTCTTCTCAAAGAACTTGGCATAAGACGAATTCCAGCACCATGTTTGTGGTGTGACAATCTTGGTGCCACATATCTCTCTGCTAATCCAGTTTTCCATGCGAGAACAAAAATATTGAGATTGATTTCCATTTTATCAGAGAACTTGTTGCCAACAAACAATTGGAAATTCGGTTTGTTCACTCAAAAGATCAGCTTGCAGATGGCTTCACCAAAGTGTTACCTACACGGAGCTTTGAAGAGTTCAAACGTAATTTAACTTGTCCAGGTTGTGATTAAGGGAGGGTGTTAAACATCATGTCACGTTGTCACGTTACACCCTTCAGCAGGAGGTTAGCTAGGAGGTAGTTAGGGATTCTCTTGAACCGCATGTAATCTATCCCTTTATCTCTCATCTCTTCCTTCCTCTTCAAGATGTAATCTTGCTCAACAACTTGTATGCATATCCAGGGATAAGCCGCATAACTCCACCACCAACACCGCATAACTCACACACCACAGGCAGTAGGTCTCAACTCTAGCTTGTGTTCATTTGCAACAACAGCACTAACACCGGCGGTGAGAAGCGGCGGATGGATCCACGACGACGCATGCAACTAGCGGCAGCCATGGAGAAGTATGTTACCGAAGGGAGGAGGGATAGTTTAGGGGGAATGGGCAGGTGGATGTGCTGATTCATGGCCATGATTAACGGGGGCATGGAAAAAGAAAAATAAGAGGCTTGGAGACCGTGGGGTGGTGACCAAATCAACGGCTCAAAGCTAGTCTGATGGATTGATATGATCAGTCGTCTGAGGTGGAGAGTTTCCCTTGTTTGTTCAATTTGTGAGTAATTAAAGAGGATAGATATAGTCATGTTCCTCATTATCATTGGAGACGTAATGATGGTAATGCAGGAGAGGTCGGAGTGTTGCAGATCAAATGGTGCTACCGTACTAAAGTCTGGATTGGACTGCACTGCATATAGTTTTGAAGAAATAACGATTTCCTATGGTTTGGGGTTCTGCCCTTGATTATGTAGCTCATGAAGATTGTACCGACTATAACCCTGTTTGAGTCAAAGATTTCCCATTCCTTAGCAAATTTGAAGTCCATATATCTGATGAAGCAATGTCAAATAGTTCTTGACAACCTTTCAACATCACTAATACGAGTTACAATTAACTTTTATGTTTTCGATGAAAAGGATACAAATATATTATGAGAGTTCACAAGAAGTACAAAGAACCCAAACCATAATAGAAATTACATGAAGGTCCCTCAACCATCAAAGGCAAAAATGAAAAAAAAAAAACAGAAGTTAGCATTTTGCAAGGCTTTGGAAGCATAGGAATCATACGATATTAGTGATACCGGAGGCTTCTGAAAGCATAGAACTAGACGAAGGTGGCATATAGCAGGCGCAGGAAGTCGTTGAGAATTGGAGCTTCCATAGACACGAGGATGCGCACGCCGCCAATCCCGCTGACACCGTCCATGAGGTAGACGAATCCTGCGCGCTGCTGAACAGCACGGTGCATCACGAGGGGCTTCTCCCACGCGAAATCTGCGTCATATACCGGCATGACCAGCCAGCTGATCACCCTCAGCTCGGTCTCCGGCATGCTGCTGGGGGGCTGCTTGCTGCCGTTTATCTCCAAGTAGTCGATCGCCGAGCGCACCAGCTAGTCATCCATCCTGCGGACCGCGCCATTGATCCGGCGGGCAACGGAGCCCAGCTCCTCCGATTCGATGTCCCGCACCTTGCCAGCGGCGCCCAGGACGATGATCCCGTTCCCGAAGTAGCGGGCCGGGAGCGGCGGCCTCAGGGCGCCCCGGATGTTGGTCGGGAAGCTGAGGCGCGTTGTGGCGTCCGTCGGCAGCCGGCGGGCGGTGCAGAAGGACCTCCAGACGTGGGCGCTCACGGCGCAGAACGTGCTAACGCGCCCGCCATCGCCACCGCCGGTGCAGGCACGCTTGAGAGCGGCGACCTGGTCCTTGGAGACGACGAAGATCTGGTTGACCACGAGCCCCGACGGCTCGGCTCAGTAGCTTCGGACAGAACACGGTGAGAGCGTCGGGGTGGACGACGGGTGGGGAGCGTGCGCGGAGGAGGGTGCGGTCGTGGCATGGGAGCTTCAGCGCCGCCGCCGCCGCGTCGCTGTCCCTGGAGAAGGCGGACCACGTCTGGAAGAAGTGGACAGCGCTTACGGCGTCGATGGCCGCGTGGTTCCCATGAAGGTCACCTGGATGGCGCACATGATGGAAGGCGAGTCCTCAACGCGGGGAACAAAGAGCCTCCTTAGTTCCGGCGACGGTTGGAAGTCCACGAAGCCGTCGACGGTGAGGTCTGAACGAGCGACAACGAATAGCGCGCCCTGGCTGGCGCAGTCGATCTCTGGCCGGCCGTCGCCGTCCACGCTGAGACGGCCGGCGAGAGGGTAGAAGGCCACGAGAGCCTTGGCCATCGCCGCCTTCAACCCCGCCACGTCGAAGAAGTTATCGACGGCGCCGGCCGAGTCGGAACTGTAGAAGTGTACGGTCGGCGTGTGGCCTCTATTCACCATTTTGAGATCGAGTAGTGAGAGCCAGAGACCATGGCTAGGCGTCTCTTCGCTCGGTTTCACCATGCACGATTTCACCACCTCCACCTCTTGATCCACACCCATTTTCGTTTTGCTGAGCTCAGGTCTTGTGTGCAGTACTCTTGCTGTCCCGCTCCCTTTTTACAGACATGTCTGGCAAGCGTTCGCCACAGGAGGTGGCATTTGCAAACGCTCGTATGGCAGTTTAGGTGCATTTTGAGAACCTGGGTGGCCTTTTTGCAAACCGCCATGGCATTTGTTTAATTTTAGTGTGAAAAAAGATATTAAAAACGGCACCGTTGGATCCAGATCCCATGGCAGTTGGGGGGGTGGGAGTTGCTGGCAGATCCTCCCTGGCCAACGTTCGCCGGCTACCATTTCCATTTTATAGCCTTCACAAAAGAAAATATTAGGAAAGACATAATGTTGGTGGGATGGTGGCCAGGGACTCGTTTGGAAATTTAGGTCATCTTTTTCTCGTGGGATTTTATTGGGCATTAGAGCATCTTCAAGAGACGCATAAAAATTGTTCCGTGCGCTAAAATTCGGATTTTTTAGGCGCCGGACAGCTTCAATAGAAGCTGTAAAATAGTGCACATGCAAAAAAAGTTTGGGCGCGCGTTAAAAAGCACTATCAGAAGCTGCAAATTTGGGGTGCCAGATTGCGCGTGCTTCACAATTTGCACTGCATGTTTTTTTGGACGCGCGTTTTTGGCCATATGATAAACCAATGTTGGATCCGACGCGTTAAAAGTGCTACAATAATGCGCGCGCTAAAACTATTTTAGTGCTTGAATCTTTTATGCGCCTGTTGGAGATGCTCTTATACAAGTGTAGAGGAAGCAGAATTTCAGGCTTGCATTACCTTACGCACATTTGTATAGATATCACTCTCCACAATCTGATTATTTAGAGACTAACACTTTTGTGGCTGCCGCCCTTGCAGGTGAAATTTTTGACAGGTCCTCTCTGGTCGATTTGATGAAGGAAGTGATGAGTATATGAAAGCTTATAAATAATTTTGAAGCCTCCAAGATTAATAGATTGGCCAATGTGGTGGCTCATCAAATTGCTAAGTTTAGCTTTGATAATAGATCAGATCGTGTCCTTGTTAAGAATGTTCCGCCCTGCATGGTGAGGCTGTAATGAACAATTGCAATAACTCTTTCATATTGCAAGATGAAATCAGATCAGATTTTTTTGCGCATAAAACATATATGCAAATCGAAGCACTTATCGAGCGTTACCCAAAGTTTTAAATGTCAGATCAAGCTAAAATGTTTAGGGATTTCAGCCACGACAATTATGTATAATCTTGAAGTTAGATCATACAAATGATGTCCGAGTTGGCCTCTGGCCTCCTTCTTCCAAACTTGCATGGATTTCCATCCAGATCCGACAGTGCCTCACTTTTTTTGGAGGTAGCCGGAGATCCCACCATTGAATCGCCATAAATTTTACATTTTTTGTTGAAAACTTAATTCCGCACAATTTCACTGAAGTGATCGGAGAAAAGATACTCAAGGACGGCCGCGCGAGAGCAATGTTGATGTTCAACTCCCGAGCTCCATGGACGAAATTTTCCATAATCTCGGTGGAGATCGAAGTTGATGTTGATCAAGAAGATCGGGCATGAGGCATAGTTCTGGACTTGGCCGACCTGGCCGCAAGTCGGCGACGAAGGTAGCAATGCCGAAGACAAATGTCTGCCCCGGTACGAAGATCGCGCCAGAACCGATCTGAGCGTGAATGCGAACTCCATCGAGCCGCAGTGTTCACCTAATAGGACAAGCATGGGCCACCACTGTATGAGCTAAATCTGGTAGATCCCTTGGTAGAGTATCCTAACTAGACTACTTGGCATGATGGTAACTGGGGAAATGTTTTATCCAGGTTGGGGCTCTCAATGAGGAGACAATACCATACGTCCTACTTGCGTTGGAGTCTATACAATGTATAGGTAAAGTACCAACGTTTTGTCTGTATGTTGTCTAATGTGTTCTATTGACTATCCCAACACCGTCTTATATATGAAACCGGAGTCTACGTCGGTGAAGGGGAGTCGTTCAACTGATACAGGTTATATGAGTCCTATTCGGCTACGTCGAACGTTGTTTGTAGAGTGTTATGGGCCGTCCAATGTAGACCGTGATACCATCAGTATGCATTAGTTGGAGTAGATCTCATTTTATAAGGTATTCCTTTCGTCCGAAAATACTTGTCCTAAAAATAGTTGTATCTAGATTTATTTTAGTTATAGATATATTCATTTTCAACCATTTTTAGGACAAATATTTTCGGACGGAGGGAGTACTTAATGACAACAAGAGACAAAAATCTTAGTTGGATGTACCTCACTAAGGACAAAAATTGTATTGACTTAGTTATCACTTCGTTTACCGCACGTGGTAAGAGTCATTCTCTCAACTGTATGCAAACATGCCTATTTCAATGTTCTATTTTATTACTTTATACTAGATCAACTCGCCTGGGTTACATACGTGTAAGGTGGAGTATTAGCTATTAGATGGAACGTGTGACAGTCTAGTAGAATTATGGACGCGCTGCCTATAAAATATGATCCCATCATATGTTATGATTTTCCATGAGCGTTTGATTGCTCTACAATGATTATATTTATGTATCATCTCTTCCCTGGTCAAATTTTCCTCATAAGTAAACACTCAACTTTACTATTACATTTATTTGCACTTTTATTTTTGGTTCATAATTAATCCAAAAATCCTGAAACACTTCGTATACCATTATCTGCTCATAAATTTTAGCAACTACCAAAATGGTGAGATTGACAGCTCCACTAGAAACATTGGGTGCACCATCTGATTGGGGGGGGGGGGGGGGGGGGTCCCCCCTTTTTACCTTATTAGTGCTTGGAACCTGGGAATTGCCGGGAAAACTGGCCGATATAGTCGACCGATAAAATCGATTAATCAGCTGATCTCCGATTAATCTCTAATCCCCAATCGACCGTAACACTAACAATAAGTGATATCTTGAACATTGGTTGGTGGTGCTAGAAAACTAGGGTTAGGAACGTGAGATCGGGGCATCGGGAAGGATTCTGGGGCCAGGAGTCATAGAAGGAACGAAAAAATCCAGGGTTGAGTTGAGTCGGACAGACAAAAATCAGCGGGGTAGTAGAAGACAGAACACTATGTTATTGCGGCTGCTAGGGTTGGAAGATGGTTATGGTGCTCTAATTCGTGAATGGTGCTCTCTATGTTGCGATTCTATTGTAGGCCCTTTTATAAAGGTTGATTGGTTGGACCTCTGGTATGAGCGCGTGCGTTCGTACCAAAGGTCGTCTTGCTCTCTAGTGCATTTGCCGCGCCTTTAATTCCTTTCCTTCTTCCTCCATTCTTCTTGTTTACTCATAAGTGATGATTCCTTTCCATGTGTAGGGCCTTTTGCTGTGGAAACACATTAAACAAAGTATTTTGTGATCTCTCGCATTCATTAGTCATTAGTAACAATATCAGAGTGGTTTTTCTCAGAAATTCCGGGATTATCTTATTTAAACAACTATGTGATGAGCGCAAAAATATCACTCAAGAAGAGTCGGTAATTTTGAAATAGGAAATTATTGATCATGAAGTGTGAAGTCCATCTTTTCAATTGGAAGTTTTTTTATTTAAAAGTTGATAAGCTTTTTGGTATGCCACACTACTACAAAAAGGGTACTCCCTCCGGTCCTTTTTAGTCTGCATATAAGTTTTGTCCGGAGTCAAAGTATCTTTACTTTGACCAAACTTATAGAGAAAAATATCAACATTCACAATACCAAATCAACATTCTTAGATTCATTATGAAATGTAGTTTCATAGTATATATATTGGGTATTGTAGATGTTAATATTTTTTAATATAAATTTGGTCAAACTTTTCAATGCTTGATTTGACACAAATCTAATATGCAGAGTAAAAAGGACCGGAGAGAGTACATCCTTCGGTTCATCACCGATGGGTCGGAGTGGACTAGTCAATGTTGAACAACACTGTTAACAGGCCCCCTTAGATCCGTTGGCGGTAACTCATAGATGATGGTCCCTATCTGAGTTGGTCCCCTCTGCCCCCCTCCTACCTCCCGTGTCGCCCCCGCATGGCGACAGGGAGGGAACCCTAGATCCCGCCACCGGTCTCCCCTCCCCTCCTCCCTCGTCCTCCCTCACCGCCGCCAGGGGGCTTGGCCGAGCAAAGGCCGGTCGGCGCCGGCGCCGGCGGGGCATCCTCGTCCTCCCGCGCGTTGGGGTTGGCGCGGGTCAACACCCCGGGCCGGGGCATGGTGCTGACGCCGGGCCCCACGGCTGCTCATCTGTAGCGACGGCGTGACGGGCAGCGCGGTGGCGGTGTGTGCCTGGGGCGGCGGCGGCGGCCGGTCGTCTTCTCCTCCGGTGGCAAGGGCTGTGGTCGGCACAGGTCGTGGGTGTCTGCCTCTTCTCCGGCGCGGGCTGGCGGAGGTGGTGGCGCGGCAGCGGTATGCTCGACCCCCTCCTCTAAGGCCGTCGTGGCGCATGAATCGGCTGCTGGTGGTGGCTCCTCTTGTGCTCTAGTGTGGCTCGGCTGGCCGATGAATGGCAAGGGCGCCGTGAGGGGGAGGCAGGGGTGCCTCCCGGACTCGCCGTCGCCGTGATTTGGAGGTGCCAGATCGGGTGTCTCGGGTGGCTGCAGCACGACTGGCCGCCGGCGTTTTCCCTGCCCAGATCTGGCTGCCGGTCGCTCCTGCCATAGGAGCTTGTTTGGGGCGGAAAGAGGGGGTCTTTGCTGCCCCTTCACCTGTTGACGATGTCGGTGTGCGGCGGCGGCGGTCGAGGGGTGGTCTCGGATGCCGGGGCGGCGGCCTCGGTGGTGGGAAGCGCGATGCTCGTGGGCGGAGCTCGCGGCTCGGATGTTGGTCGGTTACCATGGTCGTGTGGGCGGCGTGGTAGCTTGGGCATGACGGTCGGTCATGGTGGTTCTGCAGCGTGCTTGCGGCACTCCATCTCGGAGGCGAAGAGGGCTTGCTGGGTGAAAACTCTTTCTGGCTTTGCCAGGTCAACGGCAGCGGCGCCTACGGGCATCGTATCCTTCTTGATCGCCGTGGTTCCTCTTCCTCCTCCGTGTTGCTCCGAGGGAAACCCCGATCCCTGGATCAGGCGGTGGCGGTACTTAGGTGCCATGACCTTGTTGAAGGCTCCGCCTTGGAGTAATCGGTTCGTCGTGCACAGCCCTGACTCTTCGCTGTGATTCGTTCACGGTTAGGCACCCGGCGACTTCAAGCGGCGCTCTCTCTTCCTTCCTGTAGATGGCTTGGAGTTGTGTTGGGTGGTGTAGCTGTTCCCAACATTCTTGTATCTTGCCCTGTGTGTGTTGGTGTGGAGTTGTATGAGGTTGGTTGTAACTGGATCGTTGCTTTATATATAAAGCGGGGCCAAAGCCTTTTTCCGTAAAGTCACTACTTATAGGCCATACATATCATTGACCCGGAGAGATGATGGTGCATAAAGTGTAAAGATAGGCAGCGTGTGGTACACTGTTGACGACTTATCACATCCGACGAGTGACATAGAGAGACCGTCAGTGTTGAGGGTGTCACCACTAATGGATGCACTTCATGCCTATCATCAGTGAGACTGGCTCATTTGTAAGCGCATGTGGGCCCTCATTTCCACAGTTCCACTAAAAACCCTAAATTGCATGGGCCTCTCACTCCCCACGGTACCCTCCCCTCCAACCAACCTTCCGTCAGTTGATATTTCATTCATATATTTATAGCTTATGAAGTTTTGGTGTCAATTTTTCTTATGGTTTTCATGCACTATGTAATATTTATTGGAATAACGTCCTAAGTTTTAGCCAGAAGTCTGAATTGCATGTTTAAGTCTATGGGTGCAAGATCGTGTTTATAGCTTTCAACTTACCACCTCCTAGTAGTATTTCCAATATGTTCTGGAATTGGTTCATGGGGGTTACTAGACAAGTACTTTAGCTGTAAATTTTCATGAAGAAATATGTTACTGTTTGGGCTAAAGGAAGGTGATGACTTACTTTGTATAGCCAAAATCGGGTTACTCGAGGTACTCCCGCTGGTTTTTTTTCACATATGACCAAACATATTGAAAATAATATGTGTGCGAGAATGGAAACGTCTTACCTCGATGTGAGGCGACGTGTTGCATGTTATAGGCAGGGGCGCAGGATCCCTAATAGCGCATACATGCAGTTGGAGAGAATCGGGAGTACAACTTGGAGAGAAAGAATAGAAGAGATAAGGCAAAACTAGTTACAAGAGATAAGAGATAACAAGCCGGCCTAACAACCTCTATACGTATCTACGTTGATCTCCACGAGAATACATGAGTCCTGCACATATACGCCTTGTTTGACACCCTCCCTTAATCATAACTTCATTAAGTTGAGATTATGCTTGAAGTCTTCGAAACTCCTTACGGGCAGGGCTTTTGTAAACCCATCTGCCACTTGATCCCGTGAATGGATAAAGCGAATGTCCAAGAGTTTACCAGCCACTCTTTCTCTGAAAAAATGAAAATCTATCTCGATGTGTTTTGTTCTGGCATGAAACACTGGATTTGCAGACGGATAGGTGGCACCAAGGTTATCACACCATAAGCATAGAGCCTGAGAGCTTTTCACACCCAACTCCTTTAAGATAGACTGTACCCATATGATTTCTGCCGTTGCATTGGCCAAAGCCTTGTATTCTGCTTCAGTACTAGACCTGGAGACTGTAGCCTGTTTTCTGGCACACCATGATATGAGATTGGGTCCAAAAAATACTGCAAAGCCACCAGTTGAGCGTCTGTCATCCAAGCATCCTGCCCAATCTGAGTCAGAAAAAGCACTGACAAGAGTAGAAGGTGACTTGCTGAAATTTAGTCCAATATTCAGAGTATATTTGACATATCTGACAATGCGCTTGGCAGCAGTCATGTGAACTGTAGTGGGTGCATGCAGAAACTGACATACTTTGTTAATAGCAAAGGAGATGTCTGGCCTGGTCAAAGTTAAGTACTGAAGTGCACCTACAAGACTTCTGTATTTTGTACTGTCTTCTAGACTTAGGAGTGTTCCCTCTGTAAGAGATAATTTTTCTGTACTAGAGAGAGGAGTGGGTGTGGGTTTACAACCTTGCAAGCCTGCCTTCCTTACCAAATCCGTGGCATATTTTTCCTGAGAAAGAAGTAACCCATCCTTGTGCTGCTTCACCTCAATTCCTAGGAAGTAATGTAATTCTCCTAGATCCTTGAGAGCAAATTCTGCACCTAAATCCTTCAAGAGTCCTGATATTGGTTCATCAGATGAGCTTGTGACAATAATATCATCCACATATATAAGGACAAACATGGAGGTGTTGAACTTGTTATAAATGAACAAGGAGGTGTCAGATTTGGAAGGGACAAAACCAAGTGTTTGCATCTTTTTATTGAGACGGGAATACCATGCCCTTGGAGCTTGTTTCAGTCCATATAATGCTTTATCCAACTTGCACACATGAGAAGGTGTATGTTTGTTTTCAAACCCAGGAGGTTGCTTCATGTACACTTCCTCTTCCAGAACACCATGGAGAAACGCGTTCTGTACATCTAGCTGGCGAAGGCTCCATCCCCTGGAAACAGCAATCGACAACACAAGACGAATGGTAGCAACTTTTACAACTGGACTAAAGGTGTCTTCATAGTCTATGCCATACCGTTGTTTGAAGCCCTTCACAACGAGTCTAGCCTTATAACAATCAATGGTTCCATCAGACTTTCTCTTAATTCTGAATACCCACTTGCAGTCAATGAGGTTTTTACCTTGCTGTGGAGGAACCAAATGCCACGTTTTGTTTCTTTCAAGAGCCTTATATTCTTCAAGCATTGCCTTTTTCCACTTTTCATCAGTGAGAGCTTCTTCAATTGTGTTGGGCTCACATGGTTCACCTGTGGAACAGACTAGGCCATATTTGATTAGATTCTTATAATTTTTCGGTTGAAGTACCCCTTGTTGTAGCCTTGTGCGGCGTGGTGGTGATGCAGCAGGATCCGCAGCCGTAGAGGATCCCGCAGGAGCCAAGTCAGCGGTAGAACCCGAGGAGGATCCGCCTGCCGCTGCCAGTTCAAGACGAACAGGATCTTCTGTGGCGGCGACTGGAGACGATGGTGAGGATGGAGCCACAGAAGATCCGAGGCAGCCACTCGGCTCATCATGAGCCCATGATGGCGCGGGCCCGTCAGAATCAGGGGCTGGTCCCGCGTCCGCCCGATGTGTGACGGCGCGCCGCTTGTAGCAGACCGGTTGGTCCGCAAAGCGCGTGCGGTCTGGGCCATCGTTGCGCTGCCGCGTGGCAGCTAGAGATTGGCGCGGGCTGGGAGGCGCATATCGCCCTGTCGGGGAAGGCCGCGCGTCATGCCGCGGGTCGCTGGCGCCCGTGCGCCCGACAGCGCCTGGCGCGTCTGGCCCATCTGGCGCGGGCGTGTGGTTGGCGGCTGGAACGGATCCCAGAGAGGATCGCCTGGGCGTCTGCAGCTGCGATCCCGAGGGAGATATGCTCCCACGCCGCGACACATGCGATGAAGCTCGTTTGAGGTGATTTCTTCGCCATTTTCATCTCTGTTTCCACTGTTTGGTGCTCCTGTAACATCATGAGATGACTCATGCGTAGTGTTAAGAGGGTTAGCCAACATATGATCATCACAATTATTAACGCCCCCTTGATCATAACCGGAAAGACTAGGAGGAAGCAAAAGAATTTCTTTTTGGAGGAGCGCACCAGCATTAGGGTGAAGATCTGAAAAAGGGAATTTGGTCTCATCAAAGACGACATCCCTGAAGGAAATATGCCCTAGAGGCAATAATAAAGTTATTATTTATTTCCTTATATCATAATAAATGTTTATTATTCATGCTAGAATTGTATTAACCGGAAACATAATACATGTGTGAATACATAGACAAACAGAGTGTCACTAGTATGCCTCTACTTGACTAGCTCGTTAATCAAAGATGGTTATGTTTCCTAACCATAGACAAAAGAGTTTTTATTTGATTAATGAGGTCACATCATTAGTTAAATGATCTGATTGACATGACCCATTCCATTAGCTTAGCACCCGATCGTTTAGTATGTTGCTATTGCTTTCTTCATGACTTATACATATTCCTATGACTATGAGATTATGCAACTCCCGTTTACCGGAGGAACACTTTGGGTACTACCAAACGTCACAACGTAACTGGGTGATTATAAAGGAGTACTACAGGTGTCTCCAAAGGTAGATGTTGGGTTGGCGTATTTCGAGATTAGGATTTGTCACTCCGACTGTCGGAGAGGTATCTCTGGGCCCTCTCGGTAATACACATCACATAAGCCTTGCAAGCATTGTGACTAATGAGTTAGTTGCGAGATGATGTATTATGGAACGAGTAAAGAGACTTGCCGGTAACGAGATTGAACTAGGTATTGGATACCGACGATCGAATCTCGGGCAAGTAACATACCGATGACAAAGGGAACAACGTATGTTGTTATGCGGTCTGACCGATAAAGATCTTCGTAGAATATGTAGGAGCCAATATGGGCATCCAGGTCCCGCTATTGGTTATTGACCGGAGACGTGTCTCGGTCATGTCTACATTGTTCTCGAACCGTAGGGTCCGCACGCTTAAGGTTTCGATGATAGTTATATTATGAGTCTTGATGTAACGAAGGAGTTCGGAGTCCCGGATGAGATCGGGGACATGACGAGGAGTCTCGAAATGGTCGAGACGTAAAGATCGATATATTGGACGACTATATTCGGACTTCGGAAAGGTTCCGAGTGATTCGGGTATTTTTCGGAGTACCGGAGAGTTACGGGAATTCGCTGGGAGAAGTATTGGGCCTTGATGGGCTTTAGTGGGAAGAGGAGAAAAGGCCTGCTGCGCCCCCCTTCCCCTCTAGTCCGAATTGGACTAGGGAAAAGGGGGCCGGCCACCTCTCCTTCTCCTCCTATTCCTTCTCCCTTCCTCCCCTCTTGGTGGACTCCTACTAGGACTTGGAGTCCTAGTAGGACTCCCTATCCTGGCCGCACCTTTGCCTTGGCCGGCCTCCTCCTCCTCCATCCTTTATATACAGGGGCAGGGGGCACCCCATAGACACACAAGTTGATCCTTAAGATCGTTCCTTAGCCGTGTGCGATGCCCCCTGCCACCAAATTCCACCTCGATCATACCGTTGTAGTGCTTAGGCGAAGCCCTGCGTCGGTAGTACATCAAGATCGTCACCACGCCGTCGTGCTGACAGAACTCCTCCCCGAAGCTTTGCTGGATCGGAGCCCGGGGATCGTCATCGAGCTGTACATGTGCTAAGAACTCGGAGGTGCCGGAGTAACGGTGCTTGGATCGGTCGGATCGGGAAGAAGACGTATGACTACTTCCTCTACGTTGTGTGATCGCTTCCGCAGTCGGTCTGCGTTGGTACGTAGACAACACTCTCCCCTCTCGTTGCTATGCATCACCATGATCTTGCGTGTGCGTAGGAAATTTTTTGAAATTACTACGTTCCCCAACAATCCCGTGAGATGTAAACGCGACCAGTGGAGATGTCAAGGCATTTTACACCCTTGTGTTGGGCACTGTACCCAAGAAAAGCACATTGCAGGGATCTCACGGTCCTTGAGAAGGTTAAAACAGAGTCTATTTGACGAACTATCGTTGTGGTTTTGATGCGTAGGTGGGATGAGTTCTTACTTAAGCCCGTTGCAGCCACGTAAAACTTGCAACAACAAAGTAGAGGACGTCTAACTTGTTTTTGCAGGGCATGTTGTGATGTGATATGGTCAAGGCATGATGCTAATTTTATTGTATGAGATGATCATGTTTTGTAACCAAGTTATCGGCAACTGGCAGGAGCCATATGGTTGTCGCTTTATTGTATGCAATGCAATCGCGATGTAATGCTTTACTTTATTACTAAGCGGTAGTGATAGTCGTGGAAGCATAAGATTGGCGAGACGACAACGATGCTACGATGGAGATCAAGGTGTCGCGCCGGTGACGATGGTGATCATGACGGTGCTTCGGAGATGGAGATCACAAGCATAAGATGATGATGGCCATATCATATCACTTATATTGATTGCATGTGATGTTTATCTTTTATGCATCTTATCTTGCTTTGATTGACGGTAGCATTATAAGATGATCTCTCACTAAATTATCAAGAAGTGTTCTCCCTGAATATGCACCGTTGCCAAAGTTCGTCGTGCCCAGACACCACGTGATGATCGGGTGTGATAAGCTCTACGTCCAAATACAACGGGTGCAAAACAGTTGCACACGCAGAATACTCAGGTTATACTTGACGAGCCAAGCATATACAGATATGGCCTCGGAACACGGAGACCGAAAGGTCGAGCGTGAATCATATAGTAGATATGATCAACATAACGATGTTCACCATTGAAAACTACTCCATCTCACGTGATGATCGGTTATGGTTTAGTTGATTTGGATCACGTGATCACTTAGAGGATTAGAGGGATGTCTATCTAAGTGGGAGTTCTTAAGTAATATGATTAATTGAACTTAAATTTATCATGAACTTAGTCCTGGTAGTATTTTGCAAATCATGTTGTAGATCAATAGCTCGCGTTGTTGCTTCCCTGTGTTTATTTTGATATGTTCCTAGAGAAAATTGTGTTGAAAGATGTTAGTAGCAATGATGCGGATTGGATCCGTGATCTGAGGTTTATCCTCATTGCTGCACAGAAGAATTATGTCCTTGATGCACCGCTAGGTGACAGACCTATTGCAGGAGCAGATGCAGACGTTATGAACGTTTGGCTAGCTCAATATGATGACTACTTGATAGTTTAGTGCACCATACTTAACAGCTTAGAATCGGGACTTCAAAGACGTTTTGAACGTCATGGACCATATGAGATGTTCCAGGAGTTGAAGTTAATATTTCAAGCAAATACCCGAGTTGAGAGATATGAAGTCTCCAACAAGTTCTATAGCTAAAAGATGGAGGAGAATCGCTCAACTAGTGAGCATGTGCTCAGATTGTCTGGGTACTACAATCGCTTGAATCAAGTGGGAGTTAATCTTCCAGATAAGATAGTGATTGACAGAATTCTCTAGTCATCATCACTAAGTTAGTAGAACTTCGTGATGAACTATAATATGCAAGGGATAATGGAAACAACTCCCAAGCTCTTCGTGATGCTGAAATCAACGAAGGTAGAAATCAAGAAAAACAACAAGTGTTGATGGTTGACAAGACCACTAGTTTCAAGAAAACGGCAAAGGGAAGAAGGGGAACTTCAAGAAGAACGGCAAGCAAGTTGCTGCTCAAGTGAAGAAGCCCAAGTCTGATCCTAAGCCTGAGACTAAGTGCTTCTACTGCAAAGGGACTGGTCACTGGAGGTGGAATTACCCCAAGTGATTGGCGGATAAGAAGGATGGCAGAGTGAACATAAGTATATTTGATATACATGTTATCGATGTGTACTTTACTAGTGTTTATAGCAAACCCTCAGTATTTGATACTAGTTCAGTTGCTAAGATTAGTAACTCGAAATGGGAGTTGGAGAATAAACAGAGACTAGTTAAGGGTGAAGTGACGATGTGTGTTGGAAGTGGTTCCAAGATTGATATGATCATCATCGCACACTCCCCATAATTTCAGGATTAGTGTTGAACCTAAATAAGTGTTATTTGGTGTTTACGTTGAGCATGAATATGATTTGATCATGTTTATTGTAATACGGTTATTCATTTAAGTAAGAGAATAAATTGTTGTTCTGCTTACATGAATAAAACCTTATATGGTTACACACCCAATGAAAATAGTTCGTTGGATCTCGATCGTAGTAATACACATAATCATAATATTGAAACCAAAAGATGCAAAGTTAATAATGATAGTGCAACTTGTTTGTGGCACTGCTGTTTAGGTCATATTGGTGTAAAGCACATGAAGAAACTCCATGCTGATGGGTTTTTGGAATCACTTGATTATGAATCAGTTGATGCTTGCGAACCATGCCTCATGGGCAAGATGACTAAGACTCTGTTCTTCGGAACAATGGAGCGAGCAACAGATTTGTTGGAAATCATACATACTGATGTATGTGGTCCGATGAATATTGAGGCTCGCGACAGGTATCATTATTTTCTGATCTTCACAGATGATTTGAGCAGATATGAGTATATCTACTTGATGAAACATAAGTCTGAAACATTTGAAAAGTTCAAAGAATTTCAGAGTGAAGTGAAAAATCATCGTAACAAGAAAATAAAGTTTCTATGATCTGATCGTAGAGAAGAGTATTTGAGTTACGAGTTTGGCCTTCAGTTAAAAACAATGTGAAATAGTTTCACTACTCACGCCACATGGAACACCACAGTGTAATGGTGTGTCCGAACGTCATAACCGTACTTTATTGGATATAGTGCAATCTATGATGTTTCCTACCGATTTACCACTATCGTTTTTGGGGTTATGCATTAGAGACAGTTGCATTCACGTTAAATAGGGCACCATCTAAATCCGTTGAGACGACATTGTATGAACTATGGTTTGGCAAGAAACCAAAGTTGCCGTTTCTTAAAGTTTGAGGTTGTGATGCTTATATGAAAAAGTTTCATCCTGATAAGCTCAAAACCAAATCGGAGAAATATGTCTTCATAGGATACCGAAAGGAGACTGTTGGGTACACCTTCTATCACAGATCCTAAGGCAAGACATTCATTGCTTATAATGGATCCTTTCTAGAGAAGGAGTTTCTCTCGAAAGAAGTGAGTGGGAGGAAAGTAGAAAACTTGATAAGGTAATTGTACCTTCTACCTTATTGGAAAGCAGTTCATCACAAAAATTGTTCTTGTGACTACTACACCAATTAGTGAGGAAGCTAATGATGATGATCATGTAACTTCAGATCAAGTTACTACCGAATCTTATAGGTAAACCAGAGTGAGATCCGCACCAGAGTGGTACGGCAATCCTGTTCTGGAGGTCATGTTACTTGACCATGACGAACCTACGAACTATGAGGAAGCGATGATGAGCCCAGATTCCGCAAAATGGTTTGAGGCCATGAAATCTGAGATATGATCCATGTATGAGAACAAAGTTTGGACTTTGGTTGACTTGCCCAATGATCGGCAAGCAATTGAGAATAAATGGATCTTCAAGAGGAAGACGGACGTTGATAGTAGTGTTACTATCTACAAAGCTAGAATTGTCGCAAAAAGGTTTTCGACAAGTTCAAAGTGTTGACTACGATGAGAGTTTCTCACTCGTATCTATGCTTAAATCTGTCCGAATCATGTTAGCAATTGACGCATTTTATGAAATCTGGCAAATGGATAAACAAAACTGCATTCCTTAATGGATTTCTTAAAGAAGAGTTGTATATGATGCAACCAGTAATTTTTGTCAATCCTAAAGGTGCTAACAAAATGTGCAAGCTACATTGATCCATCTGTGGACTGGTGCAAGCATCTCGGAGTTGGAATATACGCTTTGATAAGTTGATCAAAGCATATAGTTTTATACAGACTTGCGGTGAAGCCTGTATTTACAAGAAAGTGAGTGGGAACACTACAACATTTCTGATAAGTATATGTGAATGACATATTGTTGATCGGAAATAATGTAGAATTATTCTGTAAAGCATAAAGGAGTGTTTGAAAGGAGTTTTTCAAAGAAAGACTTCGGTGAAGCTGCTTACATATTGAGCTTCAAGATCTATAGAGATAGATCAAGACGCTTGATAAGTTTTTTCAATGAGTACATACCTTGACAAGATTTTGAAGTAGTTCAAAATGGAGCAGTCAAAGAAAGAGTTCTTGCCTGTATTACAAGGTGTGAAGTTGAGTAAGACTCAAAGCCCGACCACGGCAGAAGATAGAAAGAGAATGAAAGTCATTCCCTATGCCTTGGCCATAGGTTCTATAAAGTATGTCATGCTGTATACCAGATCTATTGTATACCCTGCACTGATTTGGCAAGGGAGTACAATAGTGATCTAGGAGTAGATCACTGGACAGCGGTCAGAATTATCCTTAGTGAAATAAGGATATGTTTCTCGATTATGGACGTGACAAAAGGTTCGTCATAAAGGGTTACGCCGATGCAAGTTTTGACACTAATCTAGATGACTCTAAGTCTCGGTCTAGATACATATTGAAAGTGGGAGCAATTAGCTAGAGTAGCTCCATGAAGAGCATTGTTGACATAGAAATTTGCAAAATACATGTGGATCTGAATGTGGCAGACCCGTTGACTAAGATTCTCTCACAAGCAAAAACATGATCACACCTTAGTACTCTTTGGGTGTTAATCACATAGCGATGTGAACTAGATTACTGAATCTAGTAAACCCTTTGGGTGTTGGTCACATGGCGATGTGAACTATGGGTGTTAATCACATGATGATGTGAACCATCGATGTTAATCACATGGTGATGTGATCTAGATTATTGACTCTAGTGCAAGTGGGAGACTGAAGGAAATATGCCCTAGAGGCAATAATAAAGTTATTATTTATTTCCTTATATCATGATAAATGTTTATTATTCATGCTAGAATTGTATTAACCGGAAACATAATACATGTGTGAATACATAGACAAACAGAGTGTCACTAGTATGCCTCTACTTGACTAGCTCGTTAATCAAAGATGGTTATGTTTCCTAACCATAGACAAAAGAGTTGTTAGTTGATTAACGAGGTCACATCATTAGTTGAATGATCTGATTGACATGACCCATTCCATTAGCTTAGCACCCGATCGTTTAGTATGTTGCTATTGCTTTCTTCATGACTTATACATATTCCTATGACTATGAGATTATGCAACTCCCGTTTACCGGAGGAACACTTTGGGTACTACCAAACGTCATAACGTAACTGGGTGATTATAAAGGAGTACTACAGGTGTCTCCAAAGGTAGATGTTGGGTTGGCGTATTTCGAGATTAGGATTTGTCACTCCGATTGTCGGAGAGGTATCTCTGGGCCCTCTCGGTAATACACATCACATAAGCCTTGCAAGCATTGTGACTAATGAGTTAGTTGCGAGATGATGTATTACGGAACGAGTAAAGAGACTTGCCGGTAACGAGATTGAACTAGGTATTGGATACCGACGATCGAATCTCGGGCAAGTAACATACCGATGACAAAGGGAACAACGTATGTTGTTATGCGGTCTGATCGATAAAGATCTTCGTAGAATATGTAGGAGCCAATATGGGCATCCAGGTCCCGCTATTGGTTATTGACCAGAGACGTGTCTCGGTCATGTCTACATTGTTCTCGAACCGTAGGGTCCGCACGCTTAAGGTTTCGATGACAGTTATATTATGAGTTTTGATGTAACGAAGGAGTTCGGAGTCCCGGATGAGATCGGGGACATGACGAGGAGTCTCGAAATGGTCGAGACGTAAAGATCGATATATTGGACGACTATATTCGGACTTCGGAAAGGTTCCGAGTGATTCGGGTATTTTTCGGAGTACCGGAGAGTTACGGGAATTCGCTGGGAGAAGTATTGGGCCTTGATGGGCTTTAGTGGGAAGAGGAGAAAAGGCCTGCTGCGCCCCCCTTCCCCTCTAGTCCGAATTGGACTAGGGAAAAGGGGGCCGGCCACCTCTCCTTCTCCTCCTATTTCTTCTCCCTTCCTCCCCTCTTGGTGGACTCCTACTAGGACTTGGAGTCCTAGTAGGACTCCCTGTCCTGGCCGCACCTTTGCCTTGGCCGGCCTCCTCCTCCTCCATCCTTTATATACAGGGGCAGGGGGCACCCCATAGACACACAAGTTGATCCTTGAGATCGTTCCTTAGCCGTGTGCGGTGCCCCCTGCCACCAAATTCCACCTCGATCATATCGTTGTAGTGCTTAGGCGAAGCCCTGCGTCGGTAGTACATCAAGATCGTCACCACGCCGTCGTGCTGACGGAACTCCTCCCTGAAGCTTTGCTGGATCGGAGCCCGGGGATCGTCATCGAGCTGTACGTGTGCTAAGAACTCGGAGGTGCCGGAGTAACGGTGCTTGGATCGGTCGGATCGGGAAGAAGACGTACGACTACTTCCTCTACGTTGTGTGATCGCTTCCGCAGTCGGTCTGCGTTGGTACGTAGACAACACTCTCCCCTCTCGTTGCTATGCATCACCATGATCTTGCATGTGCGTAGGAAAATTTTTGAAATTACTACGTTCCCCAACAATCCCGTGAGATGTAAACGCGACCAGTGGAGATGTCAAGGCATTTTACACCCTTGTGTTAGGCACTGTACCCAAGAAAAGCACATTGCAGGGATCTAAATATGAGCTTACGTTTGTTGTAAGGGCGTAGGTTAGGCCAGCACGCACACCCAAACACACGAAGTGTGGAATAGTCCGGCTTGACATGAAGAAGCCGTTCTAATGGAGTTTCATTATTGATGACTCGACTTGGGAGCATGTTAATGATGTGAACAGCAGCAAGAAACGCCTCATCCCGAAACTTTAATGGCATAGACGCCTGGGCTAGAAGCGCAAGGCCAACCTCAACAATGTGACGGTGTTTGCGTTCGGCCGAGCCATTTTGTTGGTGAGCGTGGGGGCATGACACATGGTGTGAGATGCCAAGGGTTGGGAAGAAGGAGTTCAACTTCTCGTATTCCCCTCCCCAGTCGGATCGAACAGCAATGATTTTGGAGTCAAATTTACGCTCAACAAGTGCTTGGAAATTTTTGAACACTTGAAAAATGTCGGATCTTTTCTTAAGAAGATAAATCCAAGAAAATTTGTTGTAGTCATCAATAAAGCTAACGTAATATGTGTGTCTACCAACGGAGCTAGGAGCAGGGCCCCAAACATCAGAAAAGATTAATTGTAATGGTTGAGTAGAAACACTAGTAGAAATTGGATAGGGCAATTGATGACTTTTAGCTCGCTGACAAGAATCACAAATAGTTTCAATATTGCGCTCACCAACATACGGGAGCTTATTTCTCCTAAGGAGTTTTTCAACTAAAGCAAAAGAAGCATGTCCTAAACGATCGTGCCATCGTGTTGACGAGAGTTTGACAACACCAAAAGCTTGTTTATTGAGTCTTGTGCGCTGCAGAATCAACGGCTAAAAGCCCTCGAACACATCTACCGCGATAGAGAATTCTCCTTGTGGCCTGATCCTTGATCAAAAAGAAATATGGATGAAATTCAAGAAAAACATGATTTTCAAGGGCAATTCTATGAACAGAAAGGAGACTTTTATTGGCACTAGGAACATGCAATATTTTCTTAAGATGAATTTTTCTTAGGGGGGTATTAAAAATTGAGTGACCAATGTGGTTTTATCCTCATACCTTCACCACTAGCTGTGTGGATTTGGTCCTTGCCATGGTATCTCTCCTTCATGGTCACCTTCTCAAGTTCATTGGTGATGTGGTTGGTGGCACCACTGTCGACGTACCAGTTGGTGTTGATCCCATAGGAGCCATCCGCAGCAACAGCAACTTTGTCTTCATCTTGGGAGGAGTCGCCATCGTCGTCGTAGCGGTACCAGCAGTCTTTGGCCGTATGCCCTAGCTTACCACAGATTTGGCAGCAAGGTGCATCCGGGCGTGATCTGGTGGAGCCGCCGCGGCGGCCCCTGCTGTTGCCAGAAGAGGGCCGTCCGCCGCCGCCGCGAGTGGTGCTGTTGCCGTTGCCCCCGCCAGAGGCCTTGCCCTTATTGCGAGGTGGTCCGCGGTGATGAGAGGAGCGGCCGCCACGGCCACGGTAGGCAGCGTTGGCAGATGACTTGAAGCCGCCCGAGGACTGGAAGAGCGCCACGCGCTGATCAAAGTTTCTCATCATGGAGAAGAGCTCGTCGATGGAGATCGGCGTGGTGCGGGCGTCGAGGGCAGACACCAGGGGCTGGTAGTCCATGTCCAGCCCATGGAGAATGTAGGAGACAAGCTCGTCATCTGGCGGAGGCTTGCCGGCCGCAGCGAGTTCGTCCGTGAGGCCGCGCATGTGGGCGAAGTAGGTGGAGACGGATTGAGTCCCCTTCTGCGCGTTGATGAGGGTCGTGCGAATATTGTTCACCCGGCTGAGCGACTGAGACGAGAACATGCCCGCCAGAGCAACCCAGAGCGCGGGCGACGTGGTGATCGCGGTCACCTGCACGAGGACCTCCTTGGATAGATTGTTGAGCAGGTAGCCAAGAACCTGCTGGTCCTCCTGTACCCAGATTTGGTGGAGAGGGTTGGGCGTCGATGACTCTTTCCCGTCTTTGTCCTTGGTGACGAGGAGTCGGGCCGGCTCCGGTGTGGTGCCGTCGGCATAGCCGAAGACACCGGCGCCCCGCAGCTGCGGCACGATCTGGGCGCGCCACAGCACATAGTTCGTGCGGGTAAGCTTCTCCGTGACCTGCTGGTTGAGGTTTGGGTGGGAGGAGCCGGAGGAAGACATGGCTAGAGCACTAATGGAGATGAGCTAGATGAGATTGGAAGAGGAGGCTCTGTATACCATGTGCGAGAGCGAAAACGTTTTACCTCAATGTGAGGCGACGTGTTGCATGTTATAGGCAGGGGCGTAGGATCCCTGATAGCGCATACATGCGGTTGGAGAGAATCGGAAGTACAACTTGGAGAGAAAGAATAGAAGAGATAAGGCTAAACTAGTTACAAGAAATAAGAGATAACAAGCCGGCCTAACAACCTCTATACATATCTACGTTGATCTCCACGAGAATACATGAGTCCTGCACATATACGCCTTGTTTGACAATATGAACACCTACAATAATAAACATATATAATGTGAAAATATATTCAATGATGAATTTAATGGTAATGATTTGGTATTGTAAACAGGAACGAAGCTAGAAAAAAAGCTTGATGGGGTCATATCTAGGGATGGCACCCGCAGGGTATGGGTACGGGTGGAGCTATCCCATACCCTTACCCATCCGCTCTGAGTTTACCCATCACCCATATCCATACCCGTCAAGGGTACAATTTTTTCCCATATCCGTCACCCGACAGGGTATATGGGTACCCACGGTAAAAATACCCGCGTTTACAACACATCAATTGAGTAGAAAATAGTTGTAAAAAGCAATATATAATCATAAATTATTAATAGCAACACATTTTAAACAACAATGTACAATAACATATTGTAACAACAACATATTTTCATAAACAAAAATACTTGCCTATAAAGTGACATATAAAAATGTTAAACAACAACACATATGAATACACTTTAAGTTCACCAAATCATGAAAAATTATAGAGATAATTTGAATACACATTAGAGTTCTTACCTAGCGTGATTAGGAGGGGAAATGAATACATTGGGATATTAACGGAAACCCAGCTGTCAACATTTTAGATGGGTACATGGGTACGCGGGCATGGGTTATACGATCCCATACCCGTACCCTCTCTACCCGATGGGTATGATATTTTTCCCATTTAAGTACCTATGGGTAATTTTTTGTCCCATACCCTTACCCTATTAGGGTTTTTACCCGTAGGGTACGCGGGTAATGGGTACCCATTGCCATCCCTAGTCATATCCATGGCAATGGGGTCATCTTCTATAAATCAACAGTGATTAGTACTAAGTTTATGAAGAATTTAGTAATTTCATTGGGGTCAATTGACCCCAATGCCTACATGCCAGCTCCGTCCCTGATTGTAAACATTAATAACGATTTCCATAAATTTGATCAAAATTTATGAAGTTTAAGACGAAAGTAATATACAGACAGGCCGTCTCCAGGAATTCAGGGCCCCGGTGCAAAATGCAAAACGCAGCCCAAAACTTCACAAAAAAAATGTATAACTAATATAACTACACATATTTTCGCTTAATTATATAGCTTCGAATATGTGTTATTTCGTACAATATTTCTAAATATGTTATACAGTAATGCCAAAGGGTAAATGTAGTAGTAAAACAATAAAGTTTTTTTTGCAAATTTTACTGAAACAATATACTGGACACATGTTTTACCGAAAAGCATCATCCGTCTAGTATTTCTTGAAACAAAATTTTAAATCCATTGAATCTAATAGCAAAAGAAAAAAGACCATTGAGTCATTCTTGAAATGAAATATGCTAGTATTGTAGCAGGGTGGGCACATAAGGAAGAATTAATATTGGAATTAGAAATTAGATTGTGGCTAGTGTGTTTTTTTTAGGGGGGCTAGTGTGTTAATAAGATTAATTTCTGTTAAAATTAAGTACATGCCTTTTTTAGAAAAAATAAGTAGATGCCCACGCATGCTCGGTTGTACAGAGTAGGCGCATTAACGTAACGAGCCTGCCTTGTTTTCTATTTCAACCATTTACACATTGGCTGCAAAACCAAATGGGGAAATTGATACTAGGCCGACTGTGGGCCTGTTGGCTGGGCACTAGGGCCTCACCTTAACGTTTCTCCAATTCACGCAACATCCGGCTGCATTTTAGGATTGAGCGAGCAAGCCAAAAAGCCAGCGAACCAGCGAATTAATCGGACTGTTTGGTGGTTTTTTCCTTCGAACCGGGGCCCTGCGATTCCGGGGCCCTGTGCGATCGCACCTCTCGCACAGCCTCCTCGACGGGCCTGTATACAGAGTAAATAAAAACGGATGAAATACCTACAAGATATACTTCATAAAAAAACTGGGAGTGATGTGTACTTCTTTAGTTAATTGGCTGGCGGATTTGAGCTTTGAAATGCCCTATTCGACGTCGGTAGTTGATCATTTATTTTCGGAAAAAAGTGACTGCAGGCCAAGCGCAATGTTGTTTTCTAGAGCATAAAAATTGGTCACTGAAATTGGCAGCCCACTTGATTCGACCAGGCCCAACGCGCCCTAGCTAATGGCAAGATACCACGGCCAGATCGATCACACTTATGACTTATCCTTGGCTGCTTCCACTGCCATTAATCTTTTTTGTCATGGCATAGGCACTACTGATGAAACGAAGATGGGAGCATGTGGTTCATATGGAGAACACGAGAGGAAGATATATATGTTACTACCAGTTTTTTCCTTTTCTGGCAAGCAGGCGTGGCTGATTACATAATAAGTACCGACAGGATCATGCTGGGACCGATAATGGTGTGGTGATAGGAGGAGCAGCAGTGCTGTCGCGACGTGTACCGTAAGATGACATGGGGTGCCACGTACATTTACTAGAGTGGGTGGAGGCTCACGGTCTGGTCTGGCCTGAAAAGGCTCCTGGTCACAGATATTCAAAGCTGCTCCCCAACTCACATGCATCGGATGAACAGTAAGAAAGAACAATTGTTATAGAATAGAATTCAAAAATCTGAATATTTGCCCCCAAATAAAAAATATTTTAAAAAAGGAGAATTAGCCACGGCCTCTGCATCTGGACGATGCATGTAGCTATTTTATTAATTATTCACAAAGACCTTATAAAGTAGTACATCGGGTAATCTGAAGCCATCATCTTAGCAACAACTTTTGTTACTCCTATCCACTTGATGAAGGGGTGCCGATAGTTCGAGCCTAATACCAAACAGACTTCGCACCAAAGCTTAACATCTAAAATCGGACGCCCCAACGAAGCCACATATTGGGTTTGGGGTTTGCATTTTTCATATGTCCTTTTACCATTAAATCTGCACAGTATAGTTAGTATCACTGGTTTTTACTATTTTCCAAACTACCAACGTAACGGAGGAAATGCTCCTCGAATCTCTTCCTCCGTGTCACACATGCGGCCACATGATAAATGTATAACCAACCGACAGGATCATACTGGGACCGATAATGGCGATAGAACCTGCGCGATAGGAGGACGACGACGATGGACCAGGAAGAGCAGTGCGGTTGAGATTCAACTCCGCGACGTGTACCTGCAAGCAGACAGGGTGCTACTTGTGGCTGGAGGCCCACTGTCTGGTCTGGCCTGAAAAGGCTCCTGCCTTACGGATTCAACGCTGCTCCTCATGTCACATGCACCGGATGCATAAGTAAAAAAAGGGCAATCGTTATAGAATTCAAAAACATCTCAATATTTGACAACAAACATGTCCATGTTTTTTAGATACGTGAATATTTTCATGCAAAAAAGACATTTGTTGTGATTTGGGTTTTCATTCTCAGAAATTTGCATAAATGCAGTTAATTTCGCTGGTTTTACTGTTTTCCAAACTACACATACAACCACAGAAATGCTCTTATAATCTCCTCCTGAATCGTTACAATTTATTTTCGAGAAGACCATGGAGAGTCAAGTAAACTAGACTTGTCTTCTGTAATAATTTTTTCATAAATTGTTCGAGGCTACCTTGAGATCTGAGTTGATGTGAGTGTGATCGTACACCTTGGGGCCTATTTCATTCAGCGAATCTCAAAATACAAGAATAGAAAAAGCATGGGATTGTGATGTCATGTCTATCCAAATCCTACATTAATATGGTTTGTTTGGCTGCGTCACAGCAAAAGCAAAAGGTTCGTCCCAAGAGATTTCTTTTTTTCTTGAGGGAATTTCCTAGAGATTTGAGTTTGCCTATAAAATTTAGTACAAAAGAACCGCCAGAAAAAATTATGTAACATTTAATATACGAATCAAACCACCGGCCTAAGAAATTTCTCAAAGGATTCCGATCCTCCAAAATTTGCATATTTTTTTAATCGAAGGGCCTTGATTGTTTAGAGCAACTCTAGCAGAGTCGTCATAATTTGAATCGCCAAAGTACCGCGGAGACAATTGCCAAAAAATATGGAGGCTCTAGAGCTAGTGGGTAAAATCCGGAATCGCTGAAAGCACAACCGTCATATTTCCCCTTTTCGAGTGGGATCAATTTGTCATTGCCTACCTACCAAGAAATTTCTCTCCCGCCATGTTCTCACCACATGCAGGAAATTATGGAGTGCACTCTATAGTGTACTTTTCGTGCTCCATATATAGAGGTTTGGCGGTCAGATATGGAGCTCCTTTCGGACGATTTGATAGCTATGACGACTCATCTAGAGCTGTTTTTTAAGGGTTCATGCTTCATATGGCGATTATTATGTAGTTTTGGTGGATATTATGACTCAGCTAGAGTTGCTCTTATTAGGTTGAAGAGAATGAGAGCACATCTTTGTAGAGCATGTGCTGACTGACTACAAGGATAAATTGCTGGCGGGTGGTGTGGAACCATAACTATCATGAGGTTTCGAGTCAAAACTTTAGAGGAAAGACAGTTCACACACTTACGATGGAATAATGTTTTTTAGCTTTCCTCATGCTGTTGCCCTTCCTCGAAGTGATTCCGACGAGTCGAGGTATGGTGTCTTTGGTTTAGCGTTTGTCCGATAGTGTTGATATCTCCAAGGACTTACATGTAATTTGTATTCTTGTAAATAACTTCTTTTATGGGCTGATTTTATTCAATATATGCCTTTGGGCCTTTTTGAAAAATGGGATCATATCAAATGTAAACCTTATTCATCCATAGAGTGTCATAAAAATAAAAGGATAAAACAATGGTCTAAAGAGACCAAGCAGCTTTTTTGAGAAAAAAGAGACCAAGCAGCAGACTTGAGAAGCTTGTGGACTGCACACAAGCTTAAATGCACAACGAAAGGCCCATATGCAGGTCAAGTGTGACCCAACAAAACAAAGCAAGAAGGTTCAGGCAATGAAAACAAACAAATGATGCTCGGGCCATATGTTGCATGTACCGTAGGAATCGCCGCCTACAAGCGACGTCTAGCAGGCTGGCCCGTAGCGAGGTTCCTTCGCTGCGACTTGTAGGTTTTATGTGGATACAGTTTTGTTTTTTTTTTCTAGTTTGTTTTTACTCTGGTTTTATTTGTTTTTCCATGGTTTTCTTTGGTTTTCCTTTGTTTCTACATTTCATTTGGTTTTTCTTCATTGTAGGTTCGTGTAGGTCTTGTTTTTTATGGTTTTCTTTTTTGTTTTTCTTTAGTTTGGTTTGTTTTCTCAACGGGATTCTTTCATTTTCTTTTTTTCTTCATTTTGCTTTGGTTTAGTTTGTTTCTCATTGATTTTTTTCTTTCTTTGTTATACTTTCTTTTATTGTTTCTTTCTTGTTTTTCCTCATTTTCTTTCGGGTTTTTATTTTAATTTTCATTTTTTGTCGTTTTTTATTGTTATTTTCCACACAGGTCTTCTTTTTTAGTAGCAACGGACATTTTGTAGAGTACACGCGAAACATTCTTACAATACATTTTTGAACATTTTATAAATGTGTTCTGAATACTTTTTTTAATAAACATTCACATTTTCTCAAAACTATTTTACATTTTTAAAATGGAAATAAATATATTTTTTAACCTTTGGTATTTTATAAACTGTGTAAACATTTTTTATACCGATGGAAATTTTCTTTAAAATGTCACATACATTATTCTAATGGTATGAAACATCTTTTATACATTATGAAACATTTTGTTAATATTGTATACATTGTTTTAACAATGTGAGGGAAACATTTCGGAAACTCATGAAACATTTCTTTAAATGGTATGTACATTTTTTTTAATGTTTGAAACATTTTGGAATTATGCGAACATTTTTGATATATTATAAAAATTGTTAAAAAAATAAAGTGGCACATACATTTTTTAAGGATGTGGTTTAATGTAGCAAACATTTTTATACATAATGATTAACATTTTTCTTTAGGCGTTTAACATTTTTATCAATGAAGAACTTTTTTAAATAATTATGAAAATTTCTTTTTTTTATTTATTTTTAAAATATTACTTAATATAGACAAAACAAAACAAAAAAGCGAAATAAAAAGTTGAAGAAAAATGTGCGTGACATCAGCTCCCTGAAGCAAGCCATTTCGTAGGCGCCGCATCACGCGGTACATAGACGCACTCCATAAAAGATATGTGTTGATAGCTACTAGCGTACCAAGCTGAGGCAATCCATTAGGAAGGAAAAACTGAGCGCTTCAGCAGCGAAGGGAGCTAGTAGATTCTTCGTTGGTTTTAGGAACATTCATTCAGGTATTTCAGTTTTTTTCTTTATGTGATTTTTCCTTTGTTTTCCCTTTTTTCTGGTGTCTTTTTTAATTCATAAATATTTTTTTAATCCACGAACACTTTTCAAACTCACAACTATTAAAATCGAGATTTGTTTCATCCATGAAAAAATTCTAAATTCGTAAACAATTTTTTCATTCAGGAACAGTTTTCCGAACTTGCAAACAGTCTTCAAGTTTGTGAAAACGACCATTTTTTGAATTAGTAAATTTATTTCCAAATTAATGAACTTTTTAAATCCATAATTTTGTTAACATTTCGAATTCATGAACCTTTTTCAATTCTGCAAACATTTATTAAAATATATGAATATTTTTTGAATTTGTGAATATTTTTTAATTGAAGAATCTTTTTTATTCATGAATATGTTTGAAAAACACATGGACAGTTTTTGAAACCACTAACATGTTTTAGTTCAAGAGCATTTTTAAAATTCACGAACATATTTTTAAATTTGTGACATTTTTAAAATTAAGGTTCATTTTTTGAATTAGTAATTATTTTCCAAGTTTATGAACTTTTTAAATCTATAATTTTGTTAGCATTTCATATATTTTTTGGAATGTGAGAATATTTTTTCAAACTCATGAACCTTTCTCAAATCCGGAAACATTTATTAAAATACGTGAAAAAAACTTGAATTCATGAACATGTTTTGAATTTGTGACTATTTTTTAATTGAGGAATCCTTTTTATTTCATGAATATGTTCGAAAAACTCATCGACAGTTTTTGAAATCCCTAACATCTTTTAGTTCAAGAGCATTTTTCAAATTCATGAACATACTTTTAATTGGTGCATACTTTTAAAACCGTGAACTTTTTTGTATTTGTGAACACCTTTTGAATTTTGCAAACATTATTCAGTTTTAAAATATTTTGTAAATTCATATTTAGTTAAAATGAAATATTGCTCATAATTAAAAACACTCATTTGCGGTCGTTGGGAGGGCTGTCAGGAGATGCTTGCTCGCGCTGGCTGGAGGAGACTTGTGTGGTGGCCTTGGCCCATGTAGCAGCTGGCAACCTGAGCAACGCGACGCTTCTCTGCTCGCAACAAGCGATATATGACAGTATCCACGGAAAAAAGGAAGGCCATTTGCCAGCATATTGACTTCTGAAGAAGTTATTGCGCGGGAGTAAAGATAATGAGAGGGAGATGGCCATGTACTTTTTCACGGATAGAGGCTTGCTCCATTTGATGCTCGCTGTCCTGCTATTGTACTTTCATCCAAACTGGCCAAGGAGAGATTAATGGTACGCTCTCAATACAGATATATAAATAAATCGTAATATTATAATTGATTTTTTATACTGCAAAACCATAATGGAATTAACTATCACATATCAGAAGTTCCACCACAAAAATTACATAGATGATCAAAATAATGTCCGGCGGCTTATATGATCTGGACATGGTAGCGAAATGAGAGAGAATGCTACATGGTTACATCTGGAACCAGTGGTCTAAGCGTGGACTACTTACATCTCATTAGGGAGCAGTTTTGATGTGATCTTGATGAGTAACAATGATGAATTTTCCATTTGGCGGAATGCCATAGCGGAAATAAGATACTTTTCTCTTCCTTTATAGAATATTTTGATGTGGCGGCGATGGTGGAATTTCATACATGATTTATGGTAGGCCTAACTCATATAGAAGAGGGCAACAGTCGAAGGGCATCCTCATAAACCATAGGTGAGTTCCCCTCCCCCTTCCTTCATGCACCCAAGGAATGCTACAGCCCCTACCACTCAGGTGTCATTTGGCGAGCTCTGTGGTCTTCTTGGAACTTGCTCCTAATTAAATTGCTGCCCAATTTTCCTTCAAACTTTACGAAATCACAAACATTGCCAACTTAGGCTTTATGACGATAATCAACAAGGTCAGTGCCAAGAATAACAATAGTTTAATCAAATTACAAAAATATGCAATTAAACCTCAAAAAGGTTCAGGGTGTGAACAATTAACGTATCAATGGAGGCCGCCGCACACCAGCCTCTAGTTAATGAACAATTGAAGGTGGATGACACGATTGGCCACCACCCTCAATGTAGCTCAAGGTAGCACAATTAAGGGCACTCCCAATGCATTTGCTCTTATCACGTAATTATAGATAGTGCCAAAAAAATTAGAGACAAACACCACAATGCATTGTCTCTTAGATGTTGTATCAAAGTGATATTATGATTAATTCATTTAGTGGTCCTATTTGCATCTTAACCTTGTGGCTGAGATTTTGTGAAAAATACGAAGATAAACCATGCTGGATCAAAGCATTATACACACTACATACAGAAACAAGTTAAGAGCCATATATCTGCTACATACAATCCCCCACTATCTCCTCTTTAAATATATCTTCTTTGTGTAGAATTATCTTTAATCGAATTGCCGTAGTGTAGACTATTAGTGATTAGGTGAAGATGATTAAGAGAAGTGAGTAGAATAGAACATGTACCAAGCCTGCATACGAGCTCACCACGTGTGCTCTCTTGAGCTCGCTTGGGGTAACACCCTGGCACAGCCACCGGTTCCAGCCCATTACGCTTGATGGGCATCTAGACTGGCCACGCATACCAACACTAGTATTTCCTCGGCACTTTATTCTCACTCGCACGCAAACCAAGATCAAAGCAAAACACACTTAACTTTGAGGTTCTCAGAAAAGAATGAATTACTTGTTGATATAAGTACTCTATTGTTATTAAGCAAGGAGGTCACATTCGGATCTGACTGAAAGGAAACAACCGATTCGAGCGGTCCTTCTTAGCTAGGTCCAGTGGCCAGAATTTATGTGCAACCTAGCTAACATGCTGATTTTGCATCACAGGGTCTTGCTTGGCCACATGTATCATATCAATCATGCCCCTAGTGTTCTATTACTATGCCTCTTGTAGAACGTCAACTTGTTAGCCCATCAAGAACTATCTTTCCTTCTCATTTGTTGGTAACCGTGGATGGTTAACCCATCAAGAAATATCATGCCTTCTCATTTGTTGGCAACTATGGATGTTGATTACACTCACAAAACCTCTGGATTACTTAATCGACAATAGTCAGTGTACTCATTTGATCGGATGTCGAGCTGTTGCAGGACTCGTGTGTTGTTACTGTTATAATGTACTCCCTTTGTTTTTTATTTGTTATGCATATTAGCTTGTGCTAAATCAAAATTTATGAAGTATGACCAAATTAATAAAAATACTAGATGAATACTGATAATAAAAGCATATATGATGTGAAAAGATATTATGTAATGAATCTAATGGTATTGATATTAGTAATGTAGATTTTAATAATGTTGTCTATATATTTGATCAAATCCGTGCAACTAACCAAACATGCCCTCAATGATATTTATGGTTTTGTACTTGGTGCGTTTAGGGTGGTTTGCGTCTAACATGAAGAGGTTAGGTGTCAAACTCTTGTGCAGTGGTATCATCTTGATGTGATTATAATAATAATAAAAGCTTCCTTACCAAAGATATGCCAAATATCAATACCATATTAAGTCAAATATAGTGGAGAATGGATTTTTCTACCATGCACCGGCGATACGTCCATTTTGCATCATGCTTTTATATCGATATTTATTGCATTATGGGCTGTTATTACACATTATGTCACAATATTTATGCCAATTCTCACTTATTTTACAAGGTTTACATGAAGAGGTAGAATGCCGCCAGCTAGGATTCTAGGCAGGAAAAGGAGCAAATATTAGAGACCTATTCTGCACAGCTCCAAAAGTCCTGAAACTTCACGGAAGTTATTTTCAGAATATATAAAAAATACTGAGCGCAAGAAGTACCAGAGGGGGGCCACCCACCAGCCACGAGGGTGGGGGCGCGCCCTACCCCCTGGCGCGCCCCCTGCCTCGTGGGCCGCCTGGTGGCCCTCCGATGCCCATCTTTGGCCATATGGAGTCTTTTGTCCGAGAAAAAAAATCATAAGCGAGCTTACGGGACGAAACTCTGCCGTCACGAGGCGGAACCTTGGCGGAACCAATCTAGGGCTCCGACGGAGCTGTTCTGCTGGGGAAACTTCCCTTCGGGAGGGGGAAATCATCACCATCGTCATCACCAACGATCCTCTTATCGGGAGGGGGTCAATCTCCATCAACATCTTCACTAGCACCATCTCATCTCAAACCCTAGTTCATCCCTTGTATCCAAACCTCGGATTGGTACTTGTGGGTTGCTAATAGTGTTGATTACTCCTTGTAGTTGATGCTAGTTGGTTTACTTGGTGGAAGATCATATGTTCAGTTCCATTATGCATATTAATACTCCTGTGATTATGAACATGAATATGCTTTGTGAGTAGTTACGTTTGTTCCTAAGGACATGGAAGAAGTCTTGCTATTATTAGTCATGTAAATTTGGTATTCGTTCGATATTTTGATGAGACTAGCAAACGTGCCCGTGCGTTGCAACGGGAGCAAGATTAAGGATGTTGCACAAAAATCGGCCATCTCTCTACTAATATAATAGAAAAAATGAGTAGTTTGTGTCAAAGTCAAACACACCAAAGACTCCTAGTTCGATTCTCATGCATTGTTGACAGGCGTCAACGGGTCGAGCTAGGTGAGTTTTCTACCGACTGGTGCCCATGAGAGGACTACATCGGTGATTGACACGAGCTGGTCGACGCAGTTGTCGACCGAGGCATGAGACGTGTCATGCACCACACGCACCTTGTACACGCACTCCGTGGGATGACGGCCCAGCCCCCGCCCATCTGCTGCTACCGGGTGGACGGACCGGGCCCCTCCTACTCCAGGAGCCAGAGCCTCATATTTCATAAGGCCCCGGTAGTCCAATGTCGCCTGCCCTGATTCGACGTTCTCGGAAGTATCCGATTTCTCGCTTGATTCAATATCCAACCATCTCGTTTTAGGCCCCTCTTTCACCTCACCCACTGTTTGTTTATCTCTGAAGTGGCTTGTTGATTGTCTACTTACGGATGTATATAAACTGGTGGGATTCGTCGCAAAGTTGCAAGGTGGGACTATTAATTAAGGTGCATGTAATTTTCTCAGAGGCGCACTCACATGCCTTCCGGCCCACAAGATAAATGTTGTGTTGCCTAGTAGGGATGGCGTACGTGTGTTTTTACGTGCTCAACCTCGTGACCGAGTTTCTCAAAAAAGAAAGAAAAATCTCACGACCGAGCAAGCCATGTAGCAGTTTCAAGAAAAGTTCGTGCATTTTTCTCAGACAAAGAGTACGTGCGTGCCTGCTTTTAGTTAGTATGTATAACGCCGAAACCCAACAGCCATACTGGTAGAAACAGTTGAATACAACCCCCTCTTCTAGGGATCAAATCCCAGGCTTGCATCATTTTTTTATTTTTCTATTTTATTAATCCAAACGCCCACACAAAGCCGCATGGGCCAGGTCGACCGAGTTTCTCAAGAAATAAAAAAACCTCGCCACCGAGCAGTTTCAGGAAGGTTTGTGCGCTTTTTTAGAAAAAAAAGACTTCGTGTGTCGCTGCTTCAAGTTAGTACTTATCTTTCCGAATCCTGTATCTATCACAAGCACTACTCTAGTCCGACTAGCAAAAGCACTTGAAACAAACCCCTTGTTCCAGGGATCAAATCCCACATACGCACTGATTTTGTTTATTTTATTTTATTAATTCAAATGTCCACACATAGCCGCATGGGTCAAGAGTTCCGATGGGCCGCACTTTGTTTGAAGGGCATATAAACGAAATTGTCCTCTACAGGAGAAAGTAATTTTAGTGCCACCTCGGATACGCACGGTGGAAAAAACTGATAGACGAAATTCACGGGAAGAAGCGTAAATTCACACTAGAAAGCGTATTACAACGGTGAATCCACGGAGTCAATCCGTACTTTATTATTAGGGATAGATGTATGTTGTCGTCCTTCTAGTGGTGTCATGTGAACGTCGACTACATGACACTTCACCATTGTTTGGGCTTAGAGGGAGGCATTGGGAAGTAATAAGTAGATGATGGGTTGCTAGAGTGACAGAAGCTTAAACCCTAGTTTATGCGTTGCTTCGTAAAGGGCTGATTTGGATCCATATGTTTCATGCTATGGTTAGGTTTACCTTAATACTTCTGTTGTAGTTGCGGATGCTTGCAATAGGGGTTAATCATAAATGGGATGTTTGTCCAAGTAAGGACAATACCCAAGCACCGGTCCACCCACATATCAAATTATCAAAGTACCGAACGCGAATCATATGAATGCGATGAAAACTAGCTTGACGATAATTCTCATGTGTCCTCGGGAGCGCTTTCCTTCATATAAGAGTTTGTCCAGGCTTGTCCTTTGCTACAAAAAGGATTGGGCCATCTTGCTGCACCTTATTTACTTTTATTACTTGCTACGTTACCAATTACCTTATCACAAAACAATCTGTTACCGATAATTTCAGTGCTTGCAGAGAATACCTTGCTGAAAACTGCTTATCATTTCCTTCTGCTCCTCATTGGGTTCGACACTCTTACTTATCGAAAGGACTACGATAGATCCCCTATACTTGTGGGTCATCAAGACTCTTTTCTGGCACCGTTGCCGGGGAGTGAAGCGGCTTTGGTAGGTGGAATTTGGTAAGGAAAAATTTATATAGTGTGCTGAAATTTACTGTCACTTGTTACTATGGAACATAATCCTTTGAGGGGTTTGTTCGGGGTATCTTCACCTCGTCCGGAACCACAATTAGTTAACCCTCAACCTACTGAAAACTTTTACTTTGAAATTCCTTCGGGTGTGATAGAGAAACTGCTAGCTAATCCTTTTGCAAGAGATGGAACATTGCATCCTGATTTGCACTTAATCTATGTGAATGAAGTTTGTGGATTATTTAAGCTTGCAGGTATGCCCGATGATGTTATCAAGAAGAAGGTCTTCCCTTTATCTTTGAAGGGAGATGCATTGACATGGTATAGGCTATGTGATGATATGGGATCATGGGACTATAAGCGATTGAAATTGGAATTTCACCAAAAGTTTTATCCTATGCATCTTGTTCATCGTGGTCGTAATTATATATATAATTTTTGGCCTTGCGAAGGAGAAAGCATCGCTCAAGCTTGGGGAGTCTTAAGTCAATGTTATATTCATGCCCCAATCATGAGCTCTCAAGAGAAATGATTATTCAAAAATTTTATGCTCGGCTTTCTGAAAACAATTGCACCATGCTCGATACTTCTTATACTGGTACTTTTATGATGAAGACTATTGAATTCAGATGGGATTTATTGGATAGGATTAAATGCAACTCTGAATATTGGCATCTCGACGAAGGTAAGGAGTCAGGTATGACACCTAAGTTTGATTGTGTTAAATCTTTTATCGATACTGATATTTTCCGTAAGTTTAGCACTAAATATGGACTTGACTCTGAGATAGTAGCTTCTTTCTGTGAATCTTTTGCTACTCATGTTGATCTCCCTAAGGAGAAGTGGTTTAAATATAATCCTCCCATTGAAACAAAAGTAGTTGCACCTATTAAAGTTGAAGAAAAAACTATCACTTATGATGATCCTGTTGTTCCCACTGCTTATGTTGAGAAACCACCTTTTCCTGTTAGAATTAAGGATCATGCTAAAGCTTCAAATGTAGTCAACAAGAGTAATATTAGGACACACAAACCCCCTGAGCAAATTAAAGTTGAACCTAATATTGCTATGGTTAAAGATCTCTTGGCCGATAATATTGATGGGCATGTAATTTATTTCTGTGAAGAAACTGCTAGATATTATCATTATTTCTGTTAAAATAGATCTGTTATAGGCATGCTTGTTATTTCTGTTAAAATAGGAGGTCATTGTTATGATGGCTTATGTGATATGGGTGCTAGTGCTAGTGCAATACCTCATACCTTATATAAAGAAATCATGCATGGTATTGCACCTGCTGAGATAGAAGATATCGATGTTACAATTAAGCCTGCCAATAGAGATACTATTTCATCGATTGGGATTGTTAGAGATATTGAAGTCTTGTGTGCGAAGGTTAAATATCCTGCTGATTTTCTTGTTCTTGGTTCCCCACAAGATAGCTTTTGTCCCATTATATTTGGTAGACCCTTCTTAAATACTGTTAATGCTAGGATAGACTACGAAAAGGATGTTGTTACTATTGGTTTGGGTGATATGTCTCATGAGTTTAACTTCTCTAAATCTCGTAGACAACCCCGTGATGAGGAATTACCTAGTAAGGATGAAATTATTGGTCTTGCTTCTATTGTTGTGCCTCCTAATGATCCTTTAGAACAATATTTGCTCGACCATGAAAATGATATGTTTATGAATGAAAGAAGGGAAATAGATGAAGTATTCTTTAAACAAGGACCTGTTCTGAAACACAACTTGCCTGTTGAAATCCTAGGGGATCCTCCTCCACCCAAGGGTGATCCCGTTTTTGAGCTTAAACCGTTACCTGATACTCTTAAATATGCTTATCTTGATGAAAAGAAGATATATCATGTTATTATTAGTGCTAACCTTTCAGATCATGAAGAAAATAAATTATTGAAAACTCTGAAGAAGCATTGTGCTGCTATTGGATATACTTTTGATCATCTTAAGGGCATTAGTCCCACTCTATGTCAACACAAAATAAATTTGGAGAAGGATGCCAAACCAGTTATTGATCACCAACGACGGCTAAATCCTAAGATGAAAGAAGTGGTAAGAAAGGAAATATTAAAACTCCTTGAGGCAGGTATAATTTATCCTGTTGCTGATAGTCAATGGGTAAGTCATGTCCATTGTGTCCCTAAGAAGGGAGGTATTACCGTTGTTCCTAATGATAAAGATGAATTGATCCCACAAAGAATTATTACAGGTTATAGAATGGTAATTGATTTCCGCAAATTAAATAAAGCTACTAAAAACATCATTACCCTTTGCCTTTTATTGATCAAATGCTAGCAAGATTATCTAAACATACACATTTTTGCTTTCTAGATGGTTACTCTGGTTTCTCTCAAATACCTATGTCAGCTGATGATCAAGATAAGACCACTTTTACTTGCCCTTTCGGTACCTTTGCTTATAGATGTATGCCTTTTGGTTTATGTAATGCACCTGCTACCTTTCAAATATGCATTATGGATATATTCTCTGACTTTTGTGAAAAAATTTGTGAGGTTTTCATGGACGATTTCTCCATTTATGGATCCTCTTTTGATGATTTCTTGAGCAACCTTGATCGAGTTTTGCAGAGATGTGAAGAAACTAATCTTGTCTTGAATTGGGAGAAGTGCCACTTTATGGTTAATGAAGGTATTGTCTTGGGGCATAAAAATTTTGAAAGAGGTATTGAAGTTGACAAAGCTAAAGTTGATGCTATTGAAAAGATGCCGTGTCCCAAGTACATCAAAGGTATAAGAAGTTTTCTGGGTCATGCCGGTTTTTATAGGAGGATCATTAAGGACTTCTCAAAAATTTCTCGGCCTCTGACTAACCTATTACAAAAAGATATTCCTTTTGTCTTTGATGATGATTGTGTAGAAGCATTTAAAATACTTAAGAGAGCTTTGATTTCTGCACCTATTGTTCAGCCACCTGATTGGAATTTACCCTTTGAAATTATGTGTGATGCTAGTGATTATGCTGTAGGTGCTGTTATAGGGCAAAGAGTTGATAAGAAATTAAATGTTATTCAATATGCTAGTAAAACTCTAGACAATGCCCAGAGAAATTATGCTACTACTAAAAAGGAATTTTTAGCAGTTGTATTTGCATGTGATAAGTTCAGACCTTATATTGTTGATTCTAAAGTAACTATTCACACAGATCGTGTTGCTACTAAATATCTTATGGAAAAGAAAGATGCTAAACCAAGACTTATTAGATGGGTTCTCTTGCTACAAGAATTTGATTTGCATATTATTGATAGGAAGGGAGCTGAGAACCCCGTTGCAGACAACTTGTCTAGGTTAGAGAATGTTCTTGATGACCCACTACCTATTGATGATAGCTTTCCTGATGAACAATTTTATATGTCATAAATGCTTCTCGCACTGCTCCGTGGTATGCTCATTATGCTAATTACATTGTTGCTAAATTTATACCACCTAGTTTCACATACCAGCAAAAGAAAAAGCTCTTCTATGATTTAAGGCATTACTTTTGGGATGACCCACATCTTTATAAAGAAGGAGTAGATGGTGTTATTAGACGTTGTGTCCCTGAGCATGAATAGGAACAGATCCTACGCAAGTGTCACTCCGAAGCCTATGGAGGGCACCATGCTGGAGATAGAACTGCACACAAGGTATTGCAATCTGATTTTTATTGGCCTACTCTCTTCAAGGATGCCCGTAAGTTTGTCTTGTCTTGTGATGAATGTCAAAGAATTGGTAATATTAGTAGACGTCAAGAAATGCCTATGAATTATTCACTTGTTATTGAACCATTTGATGTTTGGGGCTTTGATTATATGGGACCTTTTCCTTCCTCTAATGGGTATACACATATTTTAGTTGTTGTTGATTACGTTACTAAGTGGGTAGAAGCTATTCCAAATAGTAGTGCTGATCATAACACCTCTATTAAGATGCTTAAAGAAGTTATTTTTCCGAGGTTTGGAGTCCCTAGATATTTAATGATTGATGGTGGTTCACACTTTATTCATGTTGCCTTTCGTAAAATGCTTCCTAAGTATGATGTTAATCATGGAATTGCATCTCCTTATCACCCACAGTCTAGTGGTCAAGTAGAATTAAGTAATAGAGAGCTCAAATTAATTTTGCAAAAGACTGTTAATAGATCTAGAAAGAATTGGTCCAAGAAACTTGATGATGCATTATGGGCTTATAGAACTGCATGCAAAAATCCTATGGGTATGTCTCCGTATAAAATGGTTTATGGAAAAGCTTGTCACTTTCCTCTCGAACTAGAACATAAGGCATATTGGACCATTAAAGAGCTCAATTATGATTTCAAACTTGCTGGTGAAAAGAGGCTATTTGACATTAGCTCACTTGATGAATGGAGAACCCAGGCCTATGAGAATGCCAAACTGTTTTAAAAAAGTTAAAAAATGGCATGAAAAAAGGATACAAAAGCGTGAGTTTAATGTAGGTGATTATGTATTGCTATACAACTCTCGTTTAAGATTTTTTGCAGGCAAACTTCTCTCTAAATGGGAAGGTCCTTAGGTCATCGAGGAGGTCTATCGTTTCGGTGCCATAAAAATCAACAACTTCGAAGGCACAAATCTGAGGGTGGTAAACGGTCAAAGAATCAAACATTATATCTCAGGTAATCCCATAAATGTTGAAACTAATGTTATTGAAACCGTAACCCCGGAGGAATACATAAGGGACACTTTCCGAAATGTTTCAGACTCCAAAAAGGAATAGTTATGTGGTACAGTAAGTAAACTGACTCCAAAACAGTTCTAATGGCAATATTTCTTCGTTTTGGAATATTTAAGAAAATAGGAAAATAAGAAGCAGGCCGGAAAGGACACGAGGCTTCCAAGAGGGTGGAGGGCGCGCCCTACCCCCTGGGTGCGCCCCCTGCCTCGTGGGCACCTCGTGTGCTCTCCAGACTCCGTTTTCTTGCACAATACTTCTTTTGGTCAGTAAAAATTCATTACATAATCTCCCAAAGGTTTTGACCACCGTATCACGCAAATATCTCCTGTGTTTGTCTCGAGCTGTCCAGCTGCAGATTAGAGCAACATGTCGTCCCAGGATTCGGAAGGAGAAAGCTATGTGGTTGATTACCTTGCAGATCCTAAGGTCTATGGGGATGTGGAGCATTGTGGTTGGACTACGGAAGAAGAAGAGGACTGTGAACCTAAGGGAAAGGAGGAGACGAGCTCAGATGAAGATGAAGTCCCATTACCTCAACCTGGGGACATACATGTGGAGTTCAAAAAGTCAAGCCTCCCTGATAGAGCAAAGAAACTTAAGATCGAGTTTATCCCTTTTCGCCTCTTGCAGGAAAACAAGCAGGAATTATGCAAAAAGATATTAAGCCTGGAGCAGGAGATTGATGACCTGAGGGATCAAAATTATGTCCTCAAGCGCAAATTAAGGAAGAAGCCTACGCCATCACCAAAACCATCATCTTCTTCACCAACAAAGAATGAGATATAAACACATGGGTATGGGCACTCCCCTTGGCAACCGCCAAACTTGGGGGAGTGCCCCGGTATCATATCACCATCACTTTTATCTTTACCGTTGTCCTTAGTTCGATCCTTTTGATAATATCTTGATCTAGTAGAACAAAGTTTTAGTATGATCTAGTTGTGAGTTTTGCTTTATGATCCTTCTATGTAATCGAGTCTGTGAGCTATATATATAATAAAGGTTAGTGTTGAGCCAAGGGCTTGATTATTTTGCTATGATATTGAGGGAATAAAATAAAAAGAGAAGAAATAAAAAGAAATAAAAAGATCATACAGATCTTATGGAGAGTAATGAGTTCACATATAAAGAGTATGATGAATAAAAGTTGTTGAGAGTTGACAAACATAGTTTTGGTCATTGTTGCAATTAATAGGAAGTAATAAAGAAAGAGAGGTTCACATATAAATATACTATCTAGGACATCTTTTATGATTGTGAGCACTCATTAAAATATGACATGCTAAAGAGTTGATGTTGGACAAGCAAGACAACATAATGGGTTATGTTTCCTTACAACTGAGATAAATTATATTGTCATGGATCATCCAACATGTTGAGCTTGCCTTTCCCTCTCATGCTAGCCAAGTTCTTTGCACCAAGTAGAAATACTACTTGTGCTTCCAAATATCCTTAAAACTTAGTTTTGCCATGAGAGTCCACCATACCTACCTATGGATTGAGTAAGATCCATCAAGTAAGTTATCATCGGTGCAAGCAATAAAAATTGCCTTCTAAATATGTATGACTTATTAATGTGGAGAAAATAAGCTTTATACGATCTTGTGATATGGAAGAAATAAAAGCGACGGATTGCATAATAAAGGTCCATATCACAAGTGGCAATATAAAGTGACGTTCTTTTGCATTAAGATTTTGTGCATCCAACCGTAAAAGTGCATTACAACCTCTCCTTCCCTCTGCGAAGGGCCTATCTGTTACTTTTATCTTCTACCTTATATAAGAGTCGTGGTGATCTTCACCTTTCCTTTTACATTTTATCCTTTGGCAAGAACAGTGTGTTGGAAAGATCCAGATATATATAGCTAATTGGATGTGAGTTTTCATGAACTATTATTGTTGACATTACCCTTGAGGTAAAACATTGGGAGGCAAAACTATAAACCCCTATCTTTCTCTGTGTCCGATTAAGACATCATACTCATAAATATTGCGTGAGTGTTAGCAATTGTGAAAGACTAGAAGATGGTTGAGTATGTGGACTTGCTGAAAAGCTCTTATATTGACTCTTTCTTATGTTATGATAAATTGCAATTGGCTCAATGACAGAGATTAGATTTTGTCGGTTCTCAATGAAGTTTATGATTCATACTTGAAATTGTGATTGAATTGTTACTTTAGCATAAGAGATCATATGACAATATATATTGTTGTCCTAAGAATGATCATGATGCCCTCATGTCCGTATTTTATTTTTATCGACACCTCTATCTCCGAACATGTGGACATATTTTTCGATTTCGGCTTTCGCTTGTGGACAAGCGAGGTCTAAGTTTGGGGGAGTTGATACGTCCATTTTGCATCATGCTTTTATATCGATATTTATTGCATTATGGGCTGTTATTACACATTATGTCACAATACGTATTCCTATCCTCTCTTATTTTACAAGGTTTACATGAAGAGAGAGAATGCCGGCAGTTAGGATTCTGGGCTGGAAAAGGAGCAAATATTAGAGACCTATTCTGCACAGCTCCAAAAGTCCTGAAACTTCACGGAAGTTATTTCTAGAATATATAAAAAATATTGAGTGCAAGTACCAGAGGGGGGCCACCCATTAGCCACGAGGGTGGGGGCGCGCCCTACCCCCTTGGGCGCGCCCCTGGCCTCGTGGGCCCCCTGGTGGCCCTCCGATGCCCCTCTTTGGCTATATGGAGTCTTTCGTCCGAGAAAAAATCATAAGCAAGCTTACGGGATGAAACTGTTAGGGAACGTAGTAATTTCAAAAAAAAATCCTACGCACACGCAAGATCATGGTGATGCATGGCAACGAGAGGGGAGAGTGTTGTCTACGTACCCTTGTAGACCGAAAGCGGAAGCGTTAGCCCAACGCGGTTGATGTAGTCGTACGTCTTCACAGCCCGACCGATCAAGCACCGAAACTACGGCACCTCCGAGTTCTAGCACACGTTCAGCTCGATGACGATCCCCGGACTCCGATCCAACAAAGTGTCGGGGAAGAGTTTCGTCAGCACGACGGCGTGGTGACGATCTTGATGTTCTACCGTCACAGGGCTTCTCCTAAGCACCGCTACAAATATTATCGAGGATTATGGTGGAGGGGGGCACCGCACACGGCTAAGAGAACGATCACGAAGATCAACTTGTGTGTCTATGGGGTGCCCCCTAGCCACGTATATAAAGGAGTGGAGGAGGGGAGGGCCCGGCCCTCTCTATGGCGTGCCCTAGGGGAGTCCTACTCCCACCGGGAGTAGGATTCCCCCTTTCCTAGTAGAATTAGGAGCCCTTCCAAGTAGTAGGAGTAGGAGGGAAGGAAAGGAAAGGGAAAAGGAGAAGGAAGGAAGGGGGCGCCCCCCTTCCCTAGTCCAATTCGGACCAGACCAAGGGGAGGGGTGCGGCCACCCTTGAGGCCCTTTTCCTTCTTTCCCGTATGGCCCAATAAGGCCCAATACGTATTCCCGTAACTCTCCGGTACTCCGAAAAATACCCGAATCACTCGGAACCTTTCCGATGTCCGAATATAGTCGTCCAATATATTGATCTTTACGTATCGACCATTTCGAGACTCCCCGTCATGTCCCCGATCTCATCCGGGACTCCGAACTCCTTCAGTACATCAAAACTCATAAACTCATAATATAACTGTCATCGAAACCTTAAGCGTGCGGACCCTACGGGTTCGAGAACAATGTAGACATGACCGAGACACGTCTCCGGTCAATAACCAATAGCGGAACCTGGATGCTTATATTGGCTCCAACATATTCTACGAAGATCTTTATCGGTCAGACCGCATAACAACATACGTTGTTCCCTTTGTCATCGGTATGTTACTTGCCCGAGATTTGATCGTCGGTATCTCAATACCTAGTTCAATCTCGTTACCGGCAAGTCTCTTTACTCGTTCCGTAATACATCATCTCGCAACTAACTCATTAGTTGCAATGCTTGCAAGGCTTTAGGTGATGTGCATTACCGAGAGGGCCCAGAGATACCTCTCCGACAATCGGAGTGACAAATCCTAATCTCGAAATACGCCAACCCAACAAGTACCTTCGGAGACACCTGTAGAGCACCTTTATAATCACCCAGTTACGTTGTGACGTTTGGTGGCACACAAAGTGTTCCTCTGGTAAACGGGAGTTGCATAATCTCATAGTCATAGGAACATGTATAAGTCATGAAGAAAGCAATAGCAACAAATTAAACGATCAAGTGCTATGCTAACGGAATGGGTTAAGTCAATCACATCATTCTCCTAATGATGTGATCCCGTTAATCAAATGACAACTCATGTCTATGGTTAGGAAACATAACCATCTTTAATCAACGAGCTAGTCAAGTAGAGGCATACTAGTGACACTCTGTTTGTCTATGTATTCACACATGTATTATGTTTCCGGTTAATATAATTCTGGCATGAATAATAAACATTTATCATGATATAAGGAAATATATAATAACTTTATTATTGCCTCTAGGGCATATTTCCTTCAGTCTCCCACTTGCACTAGAGTCAATAATCTAGTTCACATCGCCATGTGATTTAACATCAATAGTTTACATCACCATGTGATTAACACCCATAGTTCACATCGACATGTGACCAACACCCAAAGGGTTTACTAGAGTCAATAATCTAGTTCACATCGCTATGTGATTAACTCCCAAAGAGTATTGAGGTGTAATCATGTTTTACTTGTGCGAGAATTTTAGTCAACGGGTCTGCCACATTCAGATCCGTAAGTATTTTGCAAATTTCTATGTCAACAATGCTCTGCACAGAGCTACTCTAGCTAATTGCTCCTACTTTCAATATGTATCCAGATTGAGATTTAGAGTCATCTGGATCAGTGTCAAAATTTGCATCGACGTAACCCTTTACGATGAACCTTTTGTCACTTCCATAATCGAGAAACATATCCTTATTCCACTAAGGATAATTTTGACCAATGTCCAGTGATCTACTCCTAGATCACTATTGTACTCCTTTGCCAAACTCAGGACAGGGTATACAATAGGTCTGGTACACAGCATGGCATACTTTATAGAACCTATGGCTGAGGCATAGGGAATGACTTTCATTCTCTCTCTATCTTCTGCCGTGGTCGGGTTTTGAGTCTTATTCAACTTCACACCTTGTAACACAGGCAAGAACTTCTTCTTTGACTGTTCTATTTTGAACTACTTCAAAATCTTGTCAAGGTATGTACTCATTGAAAAAACTTATCAAGCATCTTGATCTATCTCTATAGATCTTGATGCTCAATATGTAAGTAGCTTCACCGAGGTCTTTCTTTGAAAAACTCATTTCAAATATTCCTTTATGCTTTGCAGAATAATTCTATATTATCTCCGATCAACAATATGTCTTTCACATATACTTATCAGAAATGTTGTAGTGCTCCCACTCACTTTCTTGTAAATACATGCTTCACCGCAAGTCTGTATAAAACTATATGCTTGATCAACTTATCAAAGCGTATATTCCAACTCCGAGATGTTTGCACCAGTCCATAGATGGATCACTGGAGCTTGCATATTTTGTTAGTACCTTTAGGATTGACAAAACCTTCTGGTTGCATCATATACAACTCTTCTTTAATAAATCCATTAAGGAATGCAGTTTTGTTTATCCATTTGCCAGATTTCATAAAATGCGGCAATTGCTAACATGATTCGGACAGACTTAAGCATAGATACGAGAGAGAAACTCTCATCGTAGTCAACACCTTGAACTTATCGAAAACCTTTTTGCGACAATTCTAGCTTTGTAGATAGTAACACTACTATCAGCTTCTGTCTTCCTCTTGAAGATCCATTTAATCTCAATGGCTCACCAATCATTGGGCAAGTCAATCAAAGTCCATACTTTGTTCTCATACATGGATCTCATCTCAGATTTCATGGCCTCAAGCCATTTCGCGGAATCTGGGATCATCATCGCTTCCTCATAGTTCGTAGGCTCGTCATGGTCAAGTAACATGACCTCCAGAACAGGATTACTGTACCACTCTGGTGTGGATCTCACTCTGGTTTACCTACGAGGTTCGGTAGTAACTTGATCTGAAGTTACATGATCATCATCATTAGCTTCCTCACTAATCGGTGTAGTAGTCACAGGAACACATTTCTGTGATGAACTACTTTCCAATAAGGGAGCAGGTACAGTTACCTCATCAAGTTCTACTTTCCTCCCACTCACTTCTTTCGAGAGAAACTCCTTTTCTAGAAAGGATCCATTCAAAGCAATGAATATATTGCCTTCTGATCTGTGATAGAAGGTGTACCCAACATTTTCTTTTGGGTATCCTATGAAGACGCACTTCTCCGATTTGGGTTAGAGCTTATCAGGTTGCAACTTTTTCACATAAGCATTGCAACCTCAAACTTTAAGAAACGACAGCTTAGGTTTCTTGCCAAACCATAGTTCATACGGTGTCGTCTCAACGGATTTAGATGGTGCCCTATTTAACGTGAATGAAGCTGTCTCTAATGCATAACCCCAAAACGATAGTGGTAGATCGGTAAGAGACATCATAGATCGCACCATATCTAATAAAGTACGGTTATGATGTTCGGACACACCATTACACTGTGGTGTTCCAGGTGGCGTGAGTAGTGAAACTATTTCACATTGTTTTAACTGAAGGCCAAACTCGTAACTCAAATATTTTACTTCTGCGATCATATCGTAGAAACTTTTATTTTTGTTACGATGATTCTCCACTTCACTCTGAAATTCTTTGAACTTTTCAAATATTTCAAACTTGTGTTTCATCAAGTAGATATACTCATATCTGCTCAAATCATCTGTGAAGATCAGAAAATAATAATACCTGCCATGAGCCTCAATATTCATTGGACCACATACATCAGTATGTATGATTTCCAATAAATCTGTTGCTCGCTCCATTGTTCCGGAGAACGGAGTCTTAGTCATCTTGCCCATGAGGCATGGTTCGCAAGCATCAACTGATTCATAATCAAGTGATTCCAAAAACCCATCAGCATGGATTTTCTTCATGCGCTTTACACCAATATGACCTAAACGGCAGTGCCACAAATAAGTTGCACTATCATTATTAAATTTGCATCTTTTGGCTTCAATATTATGAATATGTGTATCACCATGATCGAGATCCAACAAACCATTTTCATTGGGTGTATGACCATAAAAGGTTTTATTCATGTAAACAGAACAACAATTATTCTCTAACTTACATGAATAACCGTATTGCAATAAACATGATCCAATCATATTTATGCTCAACGCAAACACCAAATAACACTTATTTAGGTTCAACACTAATCCCAAAAGTATAGGGAGTGTGCGATGATGATCATATCAATCTTGGAACCACTTCCAACACACATCGTCACTTCACCCTTAACTAGTCTCTATTCATTCTGCAACTCCCGTTTTGAGTTACCACTCTTAGCAACTGGACTAGTATCAAATACTGAGGGGTTGCTATAAACACTAGTAAAGTACACATCAATAACATGTATATCAAATATACCTATGTTCACTTTGCCATCCTTCTTATCCGCCAATTACTTGGGGTAGTTCCGCTTCCAGTGACCAGTCCCTTTGCAGTAGAAGTACTCAGTTTCAGGCTTAGGTCCAGACTTGGGTTTTTCACTTGAGCAGCAACTTGCTTGCCATTCTTCTTGAAGTTTCCCTTTCTTCCCTTTGTCCCTTTACTTGAAACTAGTGGTTTTGTTTACCATCAACACTTGATGCTTTTCTTGATTTCTATCTTCGTTGATTTCAGCATCACGAAGAGCTTGGAATCGTTTCCGTTATCCCTTGCATATTATAGTTCATCACGAAGTTCTACTAACTTGGTGATGGTGACTAGAGAATTCTGTCAATCACTATTTTATCTGGAAGATTAACTCCCACTTGGTTCAAGCGATTGTAGTACCCAGACAATCTGAGCACATGCTCACTGCTTGAGCTATTCTCCTCCATCTTTTAGCTATAGAACTTGTTGGAGACTTCATATCTCTCAACTCGGGTATTTGCTTGAAATATTAACTTCAACTCCTGGAACATCTCATATGGTCCATGACGTTTAAAACCTCTTTGAAGTCCCGATTCTAAGCCGTTTAAGCATGGTGCAGTAAACTATCAAGTAGTCATTATATTGAGCTAGCCAAATGTTTATAGCATCTGCATCTGCTCCTGCGATAGGTTTGTCACCTAGCGGTGCATCAAAGACATAATTCTTCTGTGCAGCAATGAGGATAAACCTCAGATCACGGATCCAATCCGCATCATTGCTACTAACATCTTTCAACTTAGTTTTCTCTAGGAACATATCAAAAATAAAACAGGGGAGCTAAACGCGAGCTATTGATCTACAACATAGATATGCTAATACTACCAGGACTAAGTTCACGATAAATTAAAGTTCAATTAATCATATTACTTAAGAACTCCTACTTAGATAGACATCCCTCTAATCATCTAAGTGATCACGTGATCCAAATCAACTAAACCATAACCGATCATCACGTGAAATGGAGTAGCTTTCAATGGTGAACATCATTATGTTGATCATATCTACTATATGATTCACGCTCGACCTTTCGGTCTCAGTGTTCCGAGGCCATATCTGCATATGCTATGCTCGTCAAGTTTAACCTGAGTATTCTGCGTGTGCAAAACTGACTTGCACCCATTGTAGATGGACGTAGAGCTTATCACACCCGATCATCACGTGGTGTCTGGGCACGACGAACTTTGGCAACGGTGCATACTCAGGGAGAACACTTTTTATCTTGAAATTTAGTGAGAGATCATCTTATAAAGCTACCGTCGAACTAAGCAAAATAAGATGCATAAAAGATAAACATCACATGCAATCAAAATATGTGACATGATATGGCCATCATCATCTTGTGCCTTTGATCTCCATCTCCAAAACATCATCATGATTTCCGTCGTCACCGGCATGACACCATGATCTCCATCATCTTGATCTATATCAATGTGTCGTCACATGGTCATCTCGCCAACTATTGCTCTTGCAACTATTGCTATCGCATAGCGATAAAGTAAAGCAATTATTTGGCGCTTGCATCTTATGCAATAAAGAGACAATCATAAGGCGTCTGCCAGTTGCCGATAACTTCAACAAAACATGATCATCTTATACAACAACTTATATCTCATCACGTCTTGACCATATCACATCACAACATGCCCTGCAAAAACAAGTTAGACGTCCTCTACTTTGTTGTTGCAAGTTTTACGTGGCTGCTACAGGCTTAGCAAGAACCGTTCTTACCTACGCATCAAGACCACAAAGATAGTTTGTCAAGTTGGTGCTGTTTTAACCTTCTCAAGGATCGGGCGTAGCCACACTCGGTTCAACTAAAGTTGGAGAAACTGACACCCGCTAGTCACCTGTGTGCATAGCACGGTGGTAAGACCAGTCTCACGTAAGCGTACGCGTAATGTCGGCCCGGGCCGCTTCATCCAACAATACCGCCGAACTAAAGTGTGACATGCTGGTAAGCAGTATGACTTATATCACCCACAACTCACTTGTGTTCTACTCGTGCATATTACATCAACGCATAAAACCTAGGCTCTGATGCCACTGTTAGGGAACGTAATAATTTCAAAAAAATTCCTACGCACACGCAAGATCATGGTGATGCATAGCAACGAGAGGGGAGAGTGTTGTCTACGTACCCTCATAGACCGGAAGCGGAAGCGTTAGCACAATGCGGTTGATGTAGTCATACGCCTTCACGGCCCGACCGATCAAGCACCGAAACTACGGCACCTCCGAGTTCTAGCACACGTTCAGCTCGATGACGATCCCCGGACTCTGATCCAGCAAAGTGTCGGGAAAGAGTTCCGTCAGCACGACGGCATGGTGACGATCTTGATGTTCTACCGTCGCAGGGCTTCGCCTAAGCACTGCTACAATATTATCGAGGATTATGGTGGAAGGGGGCACCGCACACGGCTAAGAGAACGATCACGAAGATCAACTTGTGTGTCTATGGGGTGCCCCCTGGCCACGTATATAAAGGAGTGGAGGAGGGGAGGGGTCAGCCCTCTCTATGGCGCTCCCTAGGGGAGTCCTACTCCCACCGGGAGTAGGATTCCCCCTTTCCTAGTAGAACTAGGAGCCCCTCCAAGTAGTAGGAGTAGGAGGGAAGGAAAGGGAAAGGAAAAGGAGAAGGAAGGAAGGGGCGCCCCCCTTCCCTAGTCCGATTCGGACCAGACCAAGGGGAGGGGTGCGGCCACCCTTGAGACCCTTTTCCTTCTTTCCCGTATGGCCCAATAAGGCCCAATACGTATTCCCGTAACTCTCTGGTACTCCGAAAAATACCCGAATCACTCAGAACCTTTCCGATGTCCGAATATAGTCGTCCAATATATCGATCTTTACGTCTCGACCATTTCGAGACTCCTCGTCATGTCCCCGATCTCATCCGGGCCTCCGAACTCCTTCGGTATATCAAAACTCATAAACTCATAATATAACTGTCATCGAAACCTTAAGCGTATGGACCCTACGGGTTCGAGAACAATGTAGACATGACCGAGACACGTCTCCGGTCAATAACCAATAGCAGAACCTGGATGCTCATATTGGCTCCCACATATTCTACGAAGATCTTTATTGGTCAGACCGCATAACAACATACGTTGTTCCCTTTGTCGTTGGTATGTTACTTGCCCGAGATTCGATCGTCGGTATCTCAATACCTAGTTCAATCTCGTTACCGGCAAGTCTCTTTACTCGTTCCGTAATACATCATCTCGCAACTGACTCATTAGTTGCAATGCTTGCAAGACTTTAGGTGATGTGCATTACCGAGAGGGCCAAGAGATACCTCTCTGGCAATCGGAGTGACAAATCCTAATCTCGAAATACGCCAACCCAACAAGTACCTTCGGAGACACCTGTAGAGCACCTTTATAATCACCCAGTTATGTTATGACGTTTGGTGGCACACAAAGTGTTCCTCTGGTAAACGGGAGTTGCATAATCTCATAGCCATAGGAACATGTATAAGTCATGAAGAAAGAAATAGCAACAAATTAAACGATCAAGTGCTATGCTAACGGAATGGGTCAAGTCAATCACATCATTCTCCTAATGATGTGATCCCGTTAATCAAATGACAACTCATGTCTATGTTTAGGAAACGTAACCATCTTTAATCAACGAGCTAGTCAAGTAGAGGCATACTAGTGACACTTTGTTTGTCTATGTATTCACACATGTATTATGTTTCTGGTTAATACAATTTCTAGCATGAATAATAAACATTTATTATGATATAAGGAAATATATAATAACTTTATTATTGCCTCTAGGGCATATTTCCTTCAGAAACTCCACCGCCACGATGCGGAACCTTGGCGGAACCAATCTAGGGCTCCGGCGAAGCTGTTCTGCCGGGGAAACTTCCCTCTGGGAGGGGGAAATCATCACCAACGATGCTCTCATCGGGAGGGGGTCAATCTCCATCAACATCTTCACTAGCACCATCTCATCTCAAACCCTAGTTCATCTCTTGTATCCAATCTTTGTATCCAAACCTCAGATTGGTACCTGTGGGTTGCTAATAGTGTTGATTACTCCTTGTAGTTGATGCTAGTTGGTTTACTTGGTGGAAGATCATATGTTCAGATCCATTATGCATATTAATACCCCTCTGATTATGAACATGAATATGCTTTGTGAGTAATTACGTTTGTTCCTGAGGACATGGGAGAAGTCTTGCTATTAGTAGTCTTGTGAATTTGGTATTCGTTCGATATTTTGATGAGATGTATGTTGTCATCCTTCTAGTGGTGTCATGTGAACGTCGACTACATGACACTTCACCGTTGTTCGGGCCTAGAGGGAGGCATTGGGAAGTAATAAGTAGATGATGGGTTGCTAGATTGACAGAAGCTTAAACCCTAGTTTATGCGTTGCTTCATAAGGGGCTGATTTGGATTCATATGTTTCATGCTATGGTTAGGTTTATCTTAATACTTCTGTTGTAGTTGCGGATGCTTGCAATAGGGGTTAATCATAAGTGGGATACTTGTCCAAGTAAGGACAGTACCCAAGCACCAGTCCACCCACATATCAAATTATCAAAGTACCGAACGCGAATCATATGAACGTGATGAAAACTAGCTTGACGATAATTCCCATGTGACCTTGGGAGCGCTTTTCTTCATATAAGAGTTTGTACAGGCTTGTCCTTTGCTACAAAAAGGATTGGGCCATCTTGCTGCACCTTATTTACTTTTATTACTTGCTACTCATTACCAATTACCTTAAACTATCTGTTACCGATAATTTCAGTGCTTGCGGAGAATACCTTGCTGAAAACCGCTTATCATTTCCTTCTGCTCCTCGTTGGGTTCAACACTCTTACTTATCGAAAGGACTATGATAGATCCCTTATACTTGTGGGTCATCAACCGGATATCCCGTGTATGCATCCACCATTCCTTGTTCCTTGGGATGTGTATCGCATTATTGCATTACTAGGTGAATTACTTTGATATGGCATATATTTTAGTGTGTATTGTATTGTTATACAGTGCTATTATGTGGGACCTCCAACATCGTCCATATTGTTTTCTTGCTCACCTAATATACAATCATGTGTTATTCTCTGGTCACCACCACACCTAGAAGCTAGATTCTCTCTCCAAATCAGCACAGCTTGCTGAGTTTCATTCAAATAATTAGATAACAAATATATTTTTTGACTTACATTCTGTTTGCTAAATGTTGCTTTTCCCATGAGATATATATGTAAAACAAGACCAATATAGAATATATTTTTAGAAATTAATCTTTAAAACAAAAATACAATATCTTTTTACTATTCATATTGGCAAATTTTTTATTAGTTTTCTTGAGAATAATCCTGATTCAGAGTACACCATAATGTTTCACAAAGCTGCATACTTATTTCATTCAAATTCAATAATTTCATGTGAAAAAAATATATAGTGTTTTATTATGTTTCGCAAAAATAAAATCTTATTGTTTCACTATGGCTCGCCGTGTTCCATAGTGTACCATAATGTTATCTTGTGTGCCGATGTGTAACAAACGGATTCATAGAAATCTCAGAGTTTGCAAATATCAATAGATTTTATTGCAACAAAGGTTTCAACTTCATTGTAGTCCATCAATTTCCAGAATGCATCGTAGTGTTTCATCGTATGTTAGTGTGCTTTAAGCTGTTTTATACAGATATGTAAAAGTTGGTAAACAAAAGTAGTTTATACCCAGGTTCGTTTGGAGGCATGTGCCCCATAGTGTACCATCATGTTCAGGGCATGAAACGGATTCAGCTAACTATATCATAGTTTTGTGTAGTTTCATAGTCTTTCGCCGGGTTTCGGATTTGAATTTTTGAACTTGTTAAAATATATTCAAAAGTGTCTTGTTTTAAATTCCTCGTCACCATAAACGCAAATATGCAAACTGATCATAAATTGGACTATTGGTTCAAAAGCTAAAATAAATTTAAACTTGAAAATAAGATGAAAATGCATGGGATGGAGGAGCGTAGCTGGCACAATGTGCTTGCAAGTTGGGGAAGAGCTGTGTGTAAATTTTAGCGGCAAAACCAGATGGTTATTGAGCTGGTCTTTCTACCGCATGCTACTGACTTGATATTTAAATTTCTGGTCTCCTTGCAGCACTGACACATGCTCTGTAGGTAGCGGGACAGGGACCGTCTAGGCAGCATGATTGATGATCTTCTATTGGCGGCCCACCCTCTAGCTTCATCCACGGCTGTTGATTGTTAGCTCTATGGAGTTTGTACCCATTTTTCTCTTTTCTTTTGTATTTGGGCATGTTTGTACTGTTGCCTCGGCTGTCCTTATCTTTCCTTTTCTGCACTTCAACTATACATTTGATGGTTTTATATATAAAGCAGCGCAAAAGACCAGTTCAAGAGAAATAAGCAATTCTTGTACATTTGATGTTTCACTAGCAAACATGTCCGTGCGTTGCTACGGGAAAACAAGTAATGCAAGACGTGAGACAAAGATTGATGCATTATAGTGTAAACCAATTATTTATTGATGAACCAAGAAGTATAACATGTTCGTTTATTATTTATCTTGTTAGCACGTGAGCCTATCTATTGCAACTGATACCAAGTAAATAAAGAAATATGTAGCTCGATCTAGGGCTCATGTTAATGTCGAAGAAGGCGTACTGCTATGACCTATATCTTTGGAGAGAATTGATAGCAACAAAGGTTTCTCTCCCAGAATGTATTTTTATTTTTAAAAATGTCACTCCATCCTTTTGATTGTTTATTAAATTGTTTGAGTGGTATTTTTTTCAGATTTAGAATCAATCTCAAGATACCAAAACATGGTCAATAAGAATTTATTATCGATATCCTAGTTTGTTGGTCCCCTTGGTATTTTGTGCTAAATTTTGACATTAAATTTAACTAACAAAATGTTAATGCATGTACTAAAAAATAATATCATTGAAAACTTTGTCCAAATACAAATCTAACAATATAATTTTTTTACATGCATTGATATTTTGTTAGTTAAGTCTCTAGTCAAAATTTGACACAAAATACGAAGGGGGCCAATAAATCAGGACGGAGGTAGTTGTTAATCATGAATCATGAATGACTATTATGATAGATCCCTATACAAATACAATAACATAAACCATCCCAACTAATCAAAAATATATTTAATGATGAATTTGCAAAGCTAGCGGAAAGGATCACAAATAAAATACCAGTAAGAATGAACATGATGTATCCATCAACAATGCTCCGCACATTTATGAGGGCGGAAGGCAACCAAGAACATAACTCACCGCAGATGACTCCATGCTAGCAAGCCAGGCTAGCAGACTTAAAGTAAGGCACCGTGCAACCTCTCTAGTTATTAGACTTTTCATGGTAGATTGTCAAGTTTTACGACAAGACAGTGAGAGGGCATTTATGACCTGGATCGACCCAAACCTTGCTTAGGGTGAGAACCCGTCGCGGCAGTAGCTTTGTCTATCCATCCTAAGTAAAAACGGGAATGCGGTGACTTTAGGACATGGACGAACAGCCGGATCGTGCGTGTATACGATCAGTCTTTGGAATCTTACCACCACGTACATGTACATATGGGAACAAATGGTTCTCTTATAGAAGGGACACGCTGGTGTGTTGACGCCAGATTTTGGCACGGCCAAGAACTTAATTAAGATGGCCTCAAATGGAGAAGTGCTCAAAGTGAGAAAGTTTCGTATCATCAAAAGAAAAAACTTTGATATTTGGGCCATAGTCATCCGGTCTCATCTCTAAGGCCGAAGTTGTGTTCAAAATACTCAGATTTTATATTCAGAACACTATTCGGCTGATTACGCCCCCAAGATGGCCTCATATGAGAAAAGTTTCTACACGGACTGTCTTCGTCTCGTCGAAACGATCGATTTTGATATAAGGAACGTCTAAATCAAAGTTCATATGCAAAAGTTAGAGCCAAAACTATGTGATGCATAAATCTGCGCCGGAAGTTCCGGGCAAAACTTCCGGGGAGGTTCCGGGCTAAACAGAAACTTTGCACGCGGTGCGCCGCGAAAACTGGAATTTTAACATTATTTGCAGATTTGTGGGGCCGGTTTCGACATCAAGATGACCTCGGATGAAAAAGTGATCAACTAAGGAATTTTTCTTCATTGCAAGATCTACAACTTTGCTTTTGGGACCATCGCAATCCGAATCCATATGCGACCTGCAGGAGCTGTGCAAGAGGGCTACTTGATGTAATTTTAGCCCGAAAGTTCCGGGCTGACTGGAAGTTCCGGCCCTCGTAGTCCGAGTTAGGTTAATTTTTGATGTTTTGGACGAGATTTGAGTCCTTTTCTTGTACGGAAAGTCCAGCCGCCTCATATATATGTAAGGTGTGACGGCCGATTGAACAACACACACTCGAACAAATCATATACCACTTTTTACCTTTATCTCTCTCGCTTGTTCTTCTTCTTCCTCGTTCTTCGGTCGTTCTTCTAGTTGCAAGGCAACGATCCACGAGGCCCTAGGGGCGATCAGGTCGACCTAGGGCAGCCCATAGCCGCCGTGCGTCCAGACGGGGTCCCTCCCGGGCGTGTGGGGTTTCGGGTCCTCAAAAGCACCCGCCGGATTGCTTGCATACCGCGCCTCCGGACGGGTCTCCTTCGACGTGAGCTGCGGTGCATCACCCTCGGCGTTGGAGGTACACGGTGACGTGTTCATGTGTGAACACACTTTTTGGCGACTCCGCTGGGGACGAAGATTTGAACAGTCTCCAGCCCGTTCTTGCTACGAAGAGAGCGTCATTTAGGGTTTGCAATCTACAAAGGTAATATGAACATCCAATTCACTTATGTAGATGCAAATAATGCATATGTTGTTGCTAGATCGTTTAATCAGCATAATATGCCGGCTAGCCCTAGTTTTATCAATCAAGCATCTAGTTATGCGTAACAGCCGATTCAGAATAATCTCCATGCTTCGACTTCATATAATTTTAGCAACATGCAACATATGTATTCCAACTCCCATGCATCGGCAACCCCAAAAATTTATATGCCGATGAACAACATGATGAGTTTGGTTAATCAAGTTGAAACACCTCATGTAGGAACTTTCAATAGCATGCAACAAAGTATTTCACCTCTTTATTCATCGGCAACTAATTTGCAACATGTTAATCTGAACATGCCGGTGGATAGGGGAATTGGCCATGGTACTACTAGTTATTCAGCAAATTCCTATCAACAATCATATGCTACACCTCATGCTTCTAATTTTTGGGCACCATATGCAACTGAAGGTATTCATAATTCGGCTTCGCACCTTCTTACTAATGACCGAATAAGTGAAAATTCTATAGGATCGCATGTGTGTTCACCTACTAGTGTAACATATCATGTTCCCCCTACACAATTATAGAATTTCGGCAACATCTCATTGCCGAAAGAGTCTAAGAGGATCAGGGGGCAACCATATCCAGACTAGGTAGTTGGGAACAAGCTTACATTCTCTTGGGATTTGTGCAACTCCATTCGAAAGGAACTAATAGAAGGTGGGAAGCCTCATGATTTTGCTGCAGTAAAAGCTAGAGTTGTGCAAATGATGCAGTCGCCCAGTGTTGTACCATCCAGTGCACCCCCTAAACAATTGCAAAGTTTCGGCACCTCATTGCCGGAAAAGTCTGAAAGTATTGGGGGCAGTCTCATGAGGAGTGGATGGAAATTGAGATGAAAAAGTTTAAAACTTGCCAAGCTAAGATGTGGGCTAAAATTAGACAAGAGCGAGAAGCCTTGCAAATTTAAAAAGATAAATTTATTGATTCATGTAACAAAGAAAATTCGGTTAATGGAAAAGCCGAATCAAGTAGTATATATTCTGAGTCCATCAAATCTAAAGAGGCAAGCATTATTGAGAAAGGGCATGGAAAGCCTAGCAAAACAACCATGCTTGATTTTTCTGAAATTAATGGAACCTACTTCCTGCCCTATGAGTTTCGTGCCATAGAAATTGACGAGCTTCAAGGACAAGAACAAGTAGCCGAACAAATTCGGTTGAAAAAGATCTTCAAACTAATGATGCACGGAATCAAGAAAAAGATGATGAAGAGGCATTGGGGAGCCATCCAAAGGCGGATCAAGATATTGTTCAAGTCACACCACCATCATGCTCTCCCAACATATTTGAAGAGGTATGTTTAGCAAGTAATTTACCTATTTTTAGATTTGGTCAAAACTTTATTGCTGATGCATCTATTAGAAAAATCCTCTTAAGTAATGTTGAAAGACCAATGAAGAAGGGTAATTTACTTGTTAGCAATAAAAACATTATAGAATATATCGATCAACCCATTGCGCCATTTATAAAGACCGATAATGACTTATTGTTGCAGCCAAAGCTTTCCCTGTTGCTTTATTTAAAGTTCGTATCTACATGGGTAGCTTTGCTTGTTTCATACTTGGTTTACTCTTGGTATCAATTGAGGCATGCATGTTCTAACTATTTTTGTTTCAGAAACTTAAAGCCAAGGTTAGGTTCTTTTCAGAAAACCGATGCTAGTATAATATATTATCCAATGACATCGGTAAGACAATGCAAAATAAAGTTCATAGCCGAATGGGGTGATACAAAATCTGAACCATTCGTTTGCTTAACTCCAAAGCCGTTCTCACAGCAAGATCGGCTAGAAAATAAAAAGTTTACCTTCAGTTCAAGCATGTGTGATCAAATATTTGATTTGTTGCTGAAAAATAATTACATAAGAATTCTTGATCACCATGTCAAGCCATCAATTTAAGGACGAATGTATTGTAGGTTGCATCATTCGTTCAAACATAATTTTGAGGATTGCAATATGTTTCGTCAAATAGTTAAATCGGCCATTGATAAAGGACAATTGAGAATTGTTGAAACACCAAAGGATGACCAGTCTATTCCGATTGGTCTTGATGGAAAAAAGTTTTTGCACCGGCTACTTCAAGCCGATCCATCTAAAGAGAAGGTAAAAACTGCAGGTAACGGGATCATGCTTTCAAGTAAAGAAGTTGTTGAAGAGCACAATGAACATAAACTTGAGGGCGAGAATTCCATCGAAGCTACAATGAAGACGCCAAGGACTGGGGGGCAGCAAGGAAATCCAATGATTAATGAAAGCAAACCAAAAGAAAACAAAGGCCGAAATAAGCGCAAGTGTAAGATATCAAAAATCACCTTCGCTGAACTATTGGATAGATATCAAAAGAAGAGTGAAGAGAAGAATGCTTATCGGCCAAACCATGCAAAGAAACCAAGATCACCCCGAAGGCGCAAATGTGAGGATCGGTATTGGCAAAGTGGGAATTATAATGCAACATATTCATATCCTTATTTTGGGCCGCCAATGCCAATGCCATGGATGCCTCCCTATGCTCATTTAAATCCATATTCATCATGGGACAGGTATGATACAAGGACACATTCTCTGTCTTATTTTAGACCATCTCACCAATACTATGCAGCTCCAAGAAGATCAACATTTGAACAATCACGCGTCAAAGACCGTTCCAATCATAAGGAATCGGTCCAAAGCTCAAGGAAGAAGAAAGAGGTGGTAGAGCGAGTTTACCACGTGAAAAGAGATGGTCGTAAGTGTGTTACTTCAGATTTGATTTCAAATAACAAAGAGCCAATTAAAGTGTTGACATTGGCTACAAAAGGAAAAGAAGTGAAGCAATCAATTGATCAAAATCAAAGTGCCAAATCTGAAAAAAAGAAGTTAAGGGTGCACAAGGCCCAAAAAGAATTGCCATTGGTTGAAACAAAATCACAGTCGAGGTGCCCACTCGGCTTATCGTATTGGCAAAAGAAGGAGTTACAAAAGCTTAGTGCACAAGAACTTGAAGAAAGGAACATGGCATGGGTTCCCAAAGGAAGTACTCAAAATAATTATTATGTGCAAGCTTCCATTACAAAAAGTGCGGCAAAGCTGAAGAAAGAAAAGAGTGAAAACTATGAAGGACCAAGCCGAAGGTTTCAACATCCTCGGTCTATACATTATCCATATTCTTCAACTATGCCATTAACGCCTATACCATGGAATTCGTCATCAGGTATGATTGGTAACCCTTAATGGGCTTATTTTAATCCATGGATGCAATATAATTTCTTACATTATGAAAGGGTATTGCCAAATCACTATACATTTGATTAGCTACAAGTTTGTTGCTGATCCAAAGGGCCGAAATACTTTATTTGCTATTTCATTTGTTTATTTTGGCTATACATACTTTGGTGGGTAAATTCTATATGGACCTCATGTTAATGGCCGATATTTATCTATCGCCCTAAGAATATGTCAAAGCATGGCTGATGTAGTATCCTAACATTGTCCTTAGTTCAATTGGAGGCCAAAACGAGGTACATGTTCATTGATATTGCCCTTGTCTTTCTAGTACTATGGAGATTATTTTCGACGGTTAAATTTGTAGCAATGGCCAAGGTGTTGGTGTTGTTTATTTATCTCCATATGGAGCTATTTTGTGAAGCCTCATGCCGCTTAAAATATTTTTGCACAATGATCAAAGCCGAATATGCGTTGTTATTCGGATTGAAGCTTTGCCTTGCTATAGGTGCTATACATATTGAGGCTTCCAGTGATTCGTTATAAGTAGTGCAAACAAATATTCAAGGGTTATCAACGTTTTGACGAATCACTTATAGTTTATCTTTTGATATGTCTAGATGCAAGATTTACCTTGGGTTGCTTTAAAATTGTTCATATATCTAGACATGACAATTCGAAAAAGTTGGCACAGCAAGCATCTGGCTACTATGTTAACCATGGTGTATTGCATTTCTATCAATAGCCGATGCTAGGTCTTGTCAACATAGGTAAGGCCGAACCGAAGCCCACCGCTTCGGCCACTAATGAAACTTGTATGCAGGTGAAGTAAGGATTGGAGGAAGTTCATTCTTGATTATCTGCAAAATCCTAGCGAAAGGGTGAACAATATGGTTCGGAGGATGGTTTCGATCTATGAAACCTTATCACCGGATTGTTATAGAAGCTGAGAAGTTTTCACCCAAGTTTGCATCAAGAGGTTCAAACAAGCAATTGACGATATATACTTATCGTCCTAAGAACATGCAAAATGGCCGATGGAGTGTTGACATTGTCCTTAGAACAAGATATATGCGAGTTATTTTTTGGCACACAAGCTTTGCCGAAAAACAAGGGGGCATGTGTTGACGCCAGATTTTGGCACGGCCAAGAACTTAATTAAGATGGCCTTAAATGGAGAAGTGCTCAAAGTGAGAAAGTTTTGCATCGTCAAAAGAAAAAACTTTGATATTTGGGCCATAGTCATCCGGTCTCATCTCTAAGGCCGAAGTTGTTTTCAAAGTACTCAGACTTTGTATTCAGAACACTATTCAGCTGATTACGGCCCCAAGATGGCCTCATATGAGAAAAGTTTCTACACGGATTGTCTTCGTCTCGTCGAAATGATCGATTTTGATATAAAAACGTCTCAATCGGCGTTCATATGCAAAAGTTAGAGCCAAAACTATGTGATGCATAAGTCTGCTCCGGAAGTTCCGGGCAAAACTTCCGGGGAGGTTCCGGGCTAAACAGAAACTTTGCACGCGGTGCGCCCCGAAAACTGGAATTTTAACATTATTTGCAGATTTGCGGGGCCGGTTTCGACATCAAGATGACCTCAGATGAAAAAGTGATCAACTAAGGAACTTTTCTTCATCGCAAGATCTACAACTTTGCTTTTGAGACCATCGCGATCCGAATCCATATGCAACCTGCAGGAGCTGTGCAAGAGGGCTATTTGATGTAATTTTAGCCCGAAAGTTCCGGGCTGACCGGAAGTTCCGGCCCTCGTAGTCCGAGTTAGGTTAATTTTTGATGTTTTGGACGGGATTTGAGTCCTTTTCTTGTACGAAAAGTCCAGCCGCCTCATATATATGTAAGGGTGACGGCCGATTGAACAACACACAATCGAATAAATCATATACCACTTTTTACCTTTACCTTTATCTCTCTCCCTTGTTTTTCTTCTTCCTCGTTCTTCGTTCGTTCTTCTAGTTGCAGGGCGACGATCCACGAGGCCCTAGGGGCGATCAGGTCGACCTAGGGCAGCCCATAGCCGCCGTGCGTCCAGACGGGGTCCCTCCCGAGCGTGTGGGGTTTCGGGTCCTCAAAAGCACCCGCCGGATTGCTTGCATACCGCGCTTCCGGACGGGTCTCCTTCGACGTGAGCTACGGTACATCACCCTCGGTGTTGGAGGTACACGGTGACATGTTCGTGTGCGAACACTTCTAAAAAGGGGCACGCTTGTTTGGTACTAATGAGCAGCGTAAAGGAACAAATCTGCAGATCATGGCGATCGAAGCCGCCATGCAAGCCGTCATTTGCTCCATGCCCGCAACACCCCTCGTAGTTCAATCACGTCTGCGATGCTGGTGGCTAGCGCGTCCCTGGCCAGCCGAGCGCTGTACGTGCATGTCCCGGTCGGACACGGCGAAGCAGTCCTCTAGGCCTCGCTGGTCAGTGTCAGGGAAGATAATGCAGAGGGCCTTGAGAAGATTGAACGTCCGCGACACCTGCTGTGCCCAAGCCATGGATACCGCTGTGGCGTGAAGTGTCCGTGCTTGATAAGATGTGGCAGCTCTGGGCAGGGCTCGCTCAGGAAGGGCAGTACGCACGGGTCTTTTTCCACGCTTCGCCGGACATGCCTGGCTGTTCCCGTCAACTTCATCGGAGCTGCCGAAGCGTTAGCTCGCACCTCCGGCTGCTTGAGGACTAATCAGGTTCGCTACCTTTTGAACCTGGACGACAGTGGATACAGAGCAATTGCCTTGTCATAAAAAACACAAGGGATAGATCAGGCTGGAGCAGTACGTACCGGGCTGGCGTAGGCCTCGCTGTACATGAAGATGGCTTTGATGAGGTGGCTGGTACCCGCGCCGATGGCCTTGGCGAGCATGCCGTTGTAGCTCTGGCTACAAGTCATTCCAGTACCCGTGATGCCGACGCTGATGGGGGCGGCCTTGAGTCCCTAGAAGGCACGGAAGGCGTAGAGAAGCACGAGTCGGACTTGAGAAGGGCGTTGAGGGATGGTAGGAGCATGGCATCGGCAACGCCCTAGTTGAGGAATAGGCCGCCCTTGTCTGGCAGCTTGAAGAGGTGAGTCAATTGCAAGAAACCACCATATTTGTGGTTAGGTTTGCAGAAAACCACTAACTCGTTAATTCGTTGCAAAAAACACCGCAAAATCACTTAAGTCGTTGCAAAAAGCACTGTTCGGGTAATTTAGCCCATTTGATCGCTTTCTGATAGGTAGGACCGAGTTGTAAGGTGCTGACTTGGCAACCAAATGTCATATGCACCCCTGTATGTAAAAATGGAAAGCAATCAAACCCTCCCTCCCAATCCTCGTGCCTTGCTCCAATCAGCTCCCACCAGCTCCCGTCGCCGAGCCACCCCCACGGGCTCCCGTCGCCGCCGCCGGATCCCGTCACCGCGCCGCCCCCACCGGCTCCCGTCGCCGCCCCCACTGGCTCTCGTCACTGCGCCGCCCTCACGGGCTCCCCTCGCCGCGCCGCCCCCACCGGCTCCCGTCGCCGCCGCCAGATCCCGTCACCGCGCCGCCCCCACTGGCTCCCGCCGCCGCCGTCGGAAGCCCACCCGCCACCCTCCCTCGATGGCGTAGACGCCGCGAGCGCTTCTGCCATGGCAGCGCTAGAGCGGCCTCTGGCTCGAGCTCATCCTCTTCAATGGAGGAGGGCGACGGGAACGGCTTGTCGAGCAGGTGGAGCTCGTCACCTCCTCTCCCTCCACTCTCTTCGTCGACCACATCAGAGGAGGCTGCCGCTCCTCCACTTCGGCTCCCGACGCGTGCTCCACATTGCTGCAGCACCGGCAGGCCAACACCTCGAAAATGCGCACCCCGACCGCCTCCTTGTCCTCTACCGCGGCCGTACCCGTCTCGGACGCCGACGAGGGCGCCGCCGTGCCTACCGGACAGCAGGGCCAGTGCGCTGAGGTTCTCCACACCGAGTGGGCTGATTGCACTTTTTAAAAGGTCTAGGGGGTGTGTGTGTCAATGTTTTGCCAAGTCAGCTCTTGACAACCAGGCCCCACTTGTCAGAAAGCGATCAAATGGGCTAAATTACCCGATCAGTGCTTTTTGCAATGACTTAAGTGATTTTGCTGTGTTTTTTGCAACGGATTAACGAGTTGGTGGTTTTCTGCAAATCTAGCCACAAATGTGGCGGTTTCTTGCAAGTGACTCTGAAAAGGTAGTGCAGGCGGTCGAGCTTGATCACGGTCTCGTTCCTCGCCAGCGGCCAGCCGAGGTCGCGGCCGACGCGCACCAGGATCGTCACGCCGTTGTTGAGAAGGATGACGTCCTTGTCCGGCAGCTTGAAGAGGTAGTGAAGGCGGTTGGGCTTGACCACGGGCTTGTCCCTCCCCAGCGGCCAGCCAAGGTCGCGGCCAACCCGCAGCACGGTCGTCACTCCCACATCCTACTTAAAGATCCTCACGGCCGGCTCGACGAAAAAATCTGATCCGATTCAGTGACATGGCGAGGACGGAGGTGGAGCAGGCTGCGGGTGGCTGCGCTGCCACGGCAATCCCCGGGCGCGGGTCGGCGGAGTGGCAGTGGGCAGCAGGCCATCGTAAGTGGGAAGATCGGGAGGAGGCTTCGACCTTCGAGACTGGCAACGGTAAAAACGCGGGCGTGCGAGTCAAGCTTTTTTAATGGCTAGACAGAAAAATCGATCCGAAGCAAATATGTATCGGAAGGTGGAGTCGTCTTATTGGTGTGGGACTTCGTCCCGCAGCGTTTTTTCTTTTCTTATGTGTAAATCTAACTTTAAATCTCAGTCATTAATCTTTAAGGTTATCACAAAATCAATGGATATAGATAGATGGCTTATGAAGAACTATGAAAGTCTCCATTCTTTAATATTAGGTAAAGATAAAGATTATGTTAGAGCAACTCCAACGGGATGACTCATTTCGTTCGTCCACGTCCATTTGGATCGGCGCGGATAAAAGTAGCGGCCCAATACGCCGACCCAAACTTAAACCGTGTACGCCCGGTGTCCGCGCCGACCCATTTCCGGTCCAAAATTGCGCCTGGAATGTGTCGGCGCGGACGCGAAGCGAACACGCCGCGCGTCTCCTTGCCGTCCGCCATGTCCCCACCTGGCGGCCGCCAACCGTCACCGGTCGTCTTATTTATGACGACCACCGACAGCGGGCCCACGCGTCAGCCAGTGGAAACGTCCTTTTTTTAACCACGCGTGCGGCAGGGTCGGCCTCATCCACTTCTCCCGTCCACATCTGGCCCCCCACCACTCCCTTTGCTTCCTTGCCGGGGTTCGCAACCCCTAGCGCGCCCATGGGCCTCTTCGGCAGCAGCAATGGCAATGGCAAGGGCAAGGGCACCCCCGGCGCCTTGTCCTCCCGTGCTCCCCTCCCCCCCCCCCCCTCCTCTGGCGGCGACGCGTTTCTGCCCTGATCGCCGGTGCTTGCACATCCCGGTGCACCAAGTGCGGTGGCACTGGAAGTACAGGCAGCCATTGACGTACTCTGATGTCAAGCTGCCGCACCGTTGGCATCTGGATCCGCAGCGGATCCCGGTGCCAGCGGTTCCGCGTACCCAGCGGGCGCACGACGACGAGGTGCGCAGGCGCCGCGCGCAGCTCACGCCGGAGCAGTGTCGGCTGCACGAGTACGCCGCCGACTCCCCCAACTGGGAGGCGTGGTTCGCCCTTGAGCACGAGGAGCAACGGCGCTCGGGTGTCGACGCCGTCCCGCCGCCGTTCCCACCGCCGCCCCTGTAGGTAGAACCATAGGACATGGAGGCGGAGGCGGAGTACCAAGGCGCCCTCGGGGAGGCCCTGCAGCACGCGCTCGAGGCTAGCCGCTTCGAGGAGGACGCGCACTGGGATAGGCTGGAGCAAGCCCTTGCCCTGTCGATGGCGGGGGACTCCGTCCACACCCCGTTCTTCGTGCCGCCACCGCCACCGTCACCGCCCGTCCAGCCCAAGCCAGAGCCGGAGCCGGAGCCGACGCGTAAGGGCACCCCGCCTCCACCCACTTGGTCGGAGGAGGCCTACTCGTGGACGGGTCAGTACTGCGAGTGGGTGAGCGCGCCTCCCGTCCACTTCGCCGCGACGCCGGAGGAGGAGGCGGCCCACCTCGAGCGATGGAAGGAGCACTAGCTCCGCCAGGAGCAGGCCAACGGCGAGGAGCAGATGCGCTACGAGGCCATGCTCCAACGCGACGAGGAGGCGCTCCGGCTCGAGGAGGAGGAGGAGGAGCGCGCGCGGCTTGCCGCAATGCCGCCGCCCCAGCAGACGCCGGAGGAGGCTGCCCTGGCAGCGTACCAGGCGGCGTTCGGGTGGGCTGGCCCTGCTCCGGTCTTCATCGACCTCACCGACGACGGCGGCGTCAATGACAAGGGCAAGAGCAAGGCCGACGACGTCTAGGGCAGCATGCGAGGCGGCAGCAAGCGATCGCAGACTTTTTTTAATGTTCTATTTAATGTTTATTAGATTTAGGTGGACTTTGGCTGGCCACTTTGTGTTTATTTATGTTTATTTTATGCATTTTTCCATGGTGGCATATTTGGTCGGCCTCGTCGTTGGGCGGTCAAGCCGACCCATTTTAAAATGCGGACGCGTATATCCGCCTGGTCGACCTAAACGGACAAAAGGCGGACAAAGCGCGCGTCCGTTTAGGTTGCCCCGTTGGAGTTGCTCTTACGCAAAAAATAATCATATTGCTTAACTATGGCTCGCCATTCCGTAGTGTACCAAAAAATAATTATATTTCAACTTTATTGTGGTACATCAATTTCTGGGTATGTTAGTTTGCTTTAAACTGTTTTATACGGGCATGTAGAAGTTGGTAAATAAAAGTAGTTTATATCCAGATTTTTTTTGGAGGCATCGTGCTCTGGAGTGTACCATCATCGTGCTCCGTTGATTGTTGGCTCTGTGGAGTCTGTACCCCTTTCTCTTTGCTTTTGTACTCGGTCATGTTTGCACCGTTGCCCGGCCGACCTTATCTTTCCTTTTTTTTTTGCAGCTGTAGTATAGATTAGATGGTTGCTTTTATATATAAAGCAGGGCAAAAGACTAGTTTAAGAGAAATAAGTAATTCTCATGCATGGCTTCCAATCTCCGACCAAATCAAGGGCTGATACATGCATGCAAGGGAGAATTGTTTTTTTCCCGAATGCAGTACGTACGTGTTCATATGCCAGAGAGGAGTACAGATCGTTTTCGGGTATGCTTAATCACAGGCCGGATGTAAGACAAGCTTGACCTTTGATCATCAGTATATATGTAGTCGGACGGTACAACCACTATATATATAGCGGTAGCAACGGCACGGTATTGAAATGCAAACACGGCGTGGTGCTGTTCCATTCACGAAGGGCAATGGTTGATGCGGCTACAGCCGCGCAAACCAATCTCTGCTTAGGTTCGAACATACTTCCTTTATCTCATAATATAAGAACGTTTTTGACATTACTGTAGTGACAAAAACGTTCTTATATTATAAGACAGAGGGAGTAGATCTCTCACCTGTACTGCATCTACGCCACATGCTAGCACACGCTTCCGGTGTATCGCCAGCAGAGTGGACCGGCCCGCTTAATGCTAGCACACGCTTCCGGTTTTAGGAACGTTCTGCAAGATTTCGTCCCACTTTTACCGGGGTTTTTCCTTTTATTTCTTGTATAAGTCATTTGTCCAGTTTTATATACAGTTTTCTTCTCTCTTTTTTAGTTTTCATTTTCTTATTTCCTTATTTTTTTTCGTTTTCCTATTTCTTTTTAATATTCTTTTTCTTTTTAAAAAAATCACGAAATATTCAGAAAATGTTAAATATCTTCAAAAATGTTCAGAATTTTAGAAATTCTTCGTGTTTCCAGAAAAATTTCGCATTTTTTTAAAATTGTTTGGACTGCAAAGTTGTCCGCATTCATCAAAAAAAAATCCTACCATCTCCTAAAATCCTTTCAACGTTTCTCTGAAAATGCTGCATTATTAGGTATATCCACTTTTGATGAGATTCTATTCATTTCTAATCACCTTCCGAAAGAAGTGGCACTCGATATTATAGTTATGAGTTGCTGGGGTATTTGATCTGTGAGAAATGACAAGATCTTCAGGTTTTCGCCACCTGCTATTGATTCATGGAAATTTCATCTGTCTGAAGGACTTTGGGCTGTGCAAATCCGAGCCAAAGAGGGCAAAGCGGATAAGATCAAAGAATGGACTGATATTAATCTTTAATGGGTATGCCCATGATTCCTAGAACCGGGATTGGCTGAGAGAACTATGCTCCTTGTTTTATTTTTTGTAACATATTTGTACCTACCATTTTATTAATGAAAATACCGTAGAACGATTGTTCTATGGTCAGGGCTTCTTCTATTTAAAATGCTGCATTAACTTTCATCGGTCCTCAGCACAAATGCGAATCACAACTCTCCTTACTTAAGCTTGATAGAGTTTTAATTCTCAAATACTTCATGCTTAGGAGAGTCTGCCACATTCCTTCAGAGTTTTCCGGATTCCACAACCATTTCACCAAAGGCTTTGGTTTATAGCTTGAAGATCAAGTACTCCCAATCCTCCACGGCCTTTAGACATACAAACTACATGTCAGTTGACCGAATAACATTTGTTTTATCCCTGCTTTCTTACCACACGATTCTTACTCTATGAGTGGTCATCCTTTTCAAAGAGCCTTTTGGAGTTTCAAGAAAACAAAGCATATACAAAGGGATACTACTCAAGCAGGCATTAGTCAAAGTCTCCTTGTCTCCAGTTAATAAGATATTCCCAATCCAACATACCATTCTTTTAACTTTTTTTTCTCAACAAATCCCCACTGAGAATTCCCATTCTGATACGAAGTTGGGTGGAGATTTCTCCGAGTTTCAAATTTCATTCGGATTAAACTTGGGCAAAAAAATTCCAAGCGCCCGGCTCAGATCAGAAGGATCGCCAAAGGGAGTCATCTCGTGTCAGTGGTCGGCATGGTTCTGAGTTGATAATCTCATACCCGAGGCGACACCTCTCAACGGGATTACGTCACACTTGACCAATAGTCGTGTCCGAACCAGTTAACACATCTTTGCTCAACTATCGCAAGTATTTCTCAACCAGTGGTACAGTCATCGTACACACCTTTTTTACAGTTGTTGACCAGGACACTTGCTAGCATCATATCCGGTCAACCTGATCAAAGACAAATATCCATCATTACCTTATATTTGAGATTCATCGCTCCTCCACTCATCCACTAAGAGCAAGGATAATAATAGAGCCAATTATTGGCTGTAGCTTATTTTCATGTCATCTATAGCAATATAGTGGGCATAATAGTACTCCCTCTGTCCCATAATAGAAGAGTGTTTTTACACCACAAATATATTATGATTCATTAACTATTTTATTTCAAAATTTTCATTTCTAAAAAAATCGGAACTTTTTTAAAGGCCCAAATTATCTAAAGTAGAAAAAAATTAAAACAGAAAAGAAAAAAATACAAAACGAAATTTAAAAAACAGGACGCCCGTACATGGGCCTGCCCAAACTGACGCGCTGCGTCTACTCCCAGCATGCAGAGCGCAGTATAGGAGGTCTCTACTGCATGGGTTGGCCCAGGTGGGGGATTTCCATGTGTGAAACATTGTTTTTATCACTTATAGGTGGCATTGGTGGGCAATATTTTCCAGCTTTAAGGGCAATTTCCATGACGTACCGCATATAGCAATAGCCTCTTTATTATTAGGTATAGATAAATTATTTTTCCAGCTTTATATACGTTTTTTTCATTATTTAGTTTTCATTTTCTGACTATTTTTATTTTTCCAACTTATTTTCAGTTTTATTTTAAAAAATCACAAAATATTCAGTAAATGTTCAATATCTTCAAAAAGCTGATAATTTTAGAATCTTTGTGTTTCAAGAAAAAATTTACATTTTTATACAATTGTTTCAATTTAAAATTAGTTCACATTTGTAAAAAAAAGGCTACCTTCCCCTAGAATCCTTACAATGTTTCGCCAAAATGGTGCATTAACTTTCATCAGTCCTCGGAGAAATGTGAATCACCACTCTCCTTTGTTAAGCTTGATAGAGTTTTTAATTCTCAAATACTTCATGCTTAGCAGAGTCTGCCACATCCTTCAGAGTTTTCCGGATTCCACAACCATTTTACCAAAAAAGGCTTTGATTTATAGCTTGAAGATCAAGTACTCCCAATCGTCCACGATCTTTAGACATACAAACTACATGCCAGTTGACCGAGTAACATTTGTTTTATCCTTGCTTTCTTGCCACATGATTCTTACTCTCTGAGTGGTCATCCTTTTCAAAGAGTCTTTTGGAGTTTCAAGAAAAGAGAGCATATACAAAGGGATACTGCTCAAGCAGGCATTAGTCAAAGTTGCCTCGTCTCCGGTTAATAAGATACTCCTTATATTTGAGATTCACCGCTCCTCCACTCATCCACTAACAGCAAGAATAATGATAGATCCAATTATTGGTTGTAGCTTATTTTTATGTCATATATAGCCAATATAGTGTGCACATATAGTACCCCCTCCTCCATCCCATAATATATGAGCGTTTTAACACTACACTAATGTAAAAACCACTCTTATAACATGAGACGGAGCGAGTATTTAACAAAAAACTATGTACTGTTAATTAAATATAGCCCACCTCATAATTTCACAGAGTTTTTTGTCTGCAGCTGACTCTTAGTCTGCAACCCGTTTCTCTTATCTATCATTTCCTCTCTTTTAACTCAACAAAAATATAATATTCAAATGCTTACAACCTGCTTATATTATCTTATTATAATTGCTCTGAGGTGTTCTCATCTCATAACATAAGACGTTTACAATCAATATACTCACATCTTCTATATTATGGGATGGGACGGAGGGAGTAACAAACAGACTGATTACACCACAGCCTGTTTCTGAGCCCACTTCTACCAGGCCCCTTCACCCGAAAAAAAAGGACACGTGAGGCCCCTTATTATTTCATACAGTATATTTTTGCAGCAAGCAAAGCGCCTAATTACTACACCTGTCAACTGAGCACATGAGCATACCGTGTGCTGTGCCCGACATGTACAGTACAATCAATAAAGAGAACATGGTAGCAGAACAGCAGCAGGGCTTGACACTTGCACCGATGAGGCCATCTCCTAAAAACGCCCCTCGGAAACCTGCATCGTCAGCAGAAAGGCCTCTTGTCGCCGCCGGCCGCCGTGGCGTTCCGCCGTGACACCGGCGGGATCCTGAAGTGCCAGAGCCGGCCGGTCGCTCCCACCCGGAACCTCTCGCAGAGGAACTCCTCGGCGTACATCCTCTCCACCCTGCGGTCCACGTCGTGCAGGAACACGTCCGTGTCCCCCTCGCCGCGCCTCGCCCGCGCCATCGCCGCGGCGGTCCATATCGCCGCCATCCGGCCGGGCGCCGACGGGAAGTACCCCTTGGGCGCGTCCACCATGAGCATGTCCCACTCGTTCTGGTACACCTCCGGCGGCAGGTTGTGCAGCGCCAGCGGGCACTCGGCGTTGGCGCGGACCCGCAAGGGGGCGCCGTCGGGGTCGGCGCCGGGGACGCAGGAGGGGAACTTCTTATAGGAGCGGAAGAGGATGTCGGCGTGGTCGAGGCGCGTGCGGTACCTGACGAGGTGCGCGCGGAGGAACGGCGACTGCGCGCGCACGATGCGGTACCACTCCGGGTCCTCCTCGAGGAAGACGGTGACGCCGCCGGGGTTGAGCGCGTGCCAGAGCGGCGAGTCGTGGCCGAGCCCGAACACCAGCAGCCGCAGCGGCGCGCGGCGGCGCAGCACGGCGAGGGAGAGCGAGATCTCGGCGTGCGACTGCTGCGGGACGGTGGGCGTGGTGGCGTAGTAGAGGACGGCGTCGGCGAGCGCGGCGAGGCCGGGGGGCGCGTACCCGTCGCCCGAGGGCGCCGTGACGGCCGGCAGGCACGGGAGCAGCGGCAGCAGCGGCAGCGGCGAGGTGAGGAGGGTGGCGACGAGCAGCGACGCCGCGACGAGCAGCGCGGCGGCCGCGGCGGTGGCGAGGCGGCCGGGGGGCTTCATGGCGTTTGCTGTTTGCGGTGGCGGTCGACGCGGTTTCCCGTGGCGCGCCCTGGACGATAATGCCGCGCGGCCCTCTCTTTTTCTGCCACCACGTCCCGGTGTCGGCCCGCCCAACGATGCGACGTCTCTTTCTCCCTGCCGATCGTTGATTGGCTGCGTCCTGCATGCATGCCCATACGGACCCACCAACCACGTGGGTTCCTCTGCTAGGATTATTCCTGCGTTCTTTGCACAGCAACCATGGAATAATTACTTTTGAAAAAATCGCTGATGCCTTCGATGTTCATTTCAAAAGCCAAAGGCCAAGGGTTGTTATTTTCCAAGGAAATTCCTATACTTTTTTTTTTGCGGGAAGGGAAGGTAGTAGTTTCGAGTAAAACGTTCGTGGTTTTATGAGTTAAAAGTCTTAGGCCTCATTTGTTTTGAAGGATTTTTACTGGAAAAGCATGGGAATAAAGATTTCAGGGCAAAATTTCCTACATATGCATTGGTTCGTAGGGAACACATACGAGAATTTTGTACCAATGTTATTCATTTTTTTAATGTTTTTTGAGAAATCTACACATTCACTCAAAGCTCATTTCATGTGTAGGAATGAGGCAAAGACAATTCTTTAGGATGGCAAATGCCATCCTATCAACTTTCTGTACTATTCTTAAATTCTATGTTTTGGTTTCCTCCAAACCGAATGATGCCTTGTATTGTTCGGATACATGGTTTCTAATCCATATTGTCGAGTCGAAATGCACTATCTAAATCACAAGTGTATATACTCGGGTGGAAAGTCTATAATTTCCAAGTAGTCTATTGTATTTATCGAATATAAATGCACTATCTAGGTCAAAATTTTGGCAGTTTTAGTATTTACTTTTATGCGTAGGTAGAAACATTTTACCAGGCAGTAGAAAGTCTATATTGCCACCTAGTAGGAAGCTTTTACAGTACAATGAGAAAGTTTGTCTTTTCTAAGCAGAAAGTCTACATATGAAACAAGAAAAGTCTTCTATAAAAATATGATTTAAAAGTTCAAGTTTGTGGTTTCTATATTGAAATTCCATATTGTCTAGTATGATTGCATTTTGTAAGTTGAAAGCTTGTGACTTCCGAATAGAAAGGGTGTGTTTTCCAAGTAGAAATTCATACTATCACCCAGTCACTACCTTGAGATAAATAGTGACATGAATAGTTAATGTGTTTAACACAAAAACTAGTTTCAATTACCACAAGTCCTTTTAATCAGGAGTATCTAGAACGTGGGTGAGTAAAATTTTCCAAAGTTCCAATCACTTGCACAAACAAAAAATGGGATTGCATGAAAGTTAAACTCTAGTTGAACAAAAGAAATGCAACTGCAATAAAAATAAAACAAGTTATTAAGCAAAAGGTGAAAATGCAATTGTACTAAGGACAAGGTGCAATTACACAAAATAAAAGTGTAACTTTGCAAAAAAAAGGGGCAACTAAATAAAAACAAAAGATGAACAAAAATAAAAATAATCACGCGAGACGCATTTGAGCAGGGAGTCCACCTGGATTTTGCTAAGCCAAAAAGAAAAATCCATAGGGCTATATTAGGGATTGATTGCCCGACAAATCTTCAGGAGATCATTCATATCTTTATAGGTGTTGTGAGGACCTTCAATCCTTATTAGCATAGCAGTTTGTTCCATTCCATAAACTTCTTTGAAGCAAGTACATGCACACTCTTTATATAGCGCAACTAAATTTGAGGTGCCATTGATGATCGGCCCGACCGGATGTGATTCTCAATCTGATCTAACTCTATTAGGGTAAGGAATTGCATTGGCCTCCAAAGGATAGTGTGAGTTTCATAGATACGTTTCTTCTAGAGTACTAGTGTACATACCTGTAGGGCCCTATAAGCTCAGATGGCAGAACGAACACCCAAACTAATGCACATGTGGCCATGTATTCCTCAACTATACTTAGCAGCCATGGGGCCATCAACTGATTGACCCTCAATCATATCACATAACCACAAGCTTGTAGCAAATAGTGTCACCTGGGCCGATCAACCGATTGACCCTCAATCATATCACATAACCACTGGCTTGTAGCAAATAGTGTAACACAACAACTAATTGCTCAACCAAAAAACAACTAGTTGCTAATATCACACCCATTTTATCAAGGAGTGACAAAAGCGTAGGTAACTAAAATTTTCCATTTTAAAAAAAATTGGGCCTCATCAATAAAATGCCATTACACACATCAAAATAATATGTGCTCAAAATAAAGTGTAGTTTCGTAGAAAAGTGCAATTACAACAAATAAAAAACTAACAAAATGTAAAACAAATGAATAAAACGTCATTGGAGTGACTAAACTTTTTATGAGTGGATGAATGTAACAAAAATGATAAAAATAATTACATTTAAATGCATTTTAAAAAGTTGAACAAATTTAAAAAGGTGTAAGTGCAATTGCACTAGGTACAAAGGACAAGTACACAAAATAGAAGTTCAATTGCACAAAAAAGTCCAAGTGCAACAAATACAAAAATGATTAAATGAAATAGGGATGACTAAAATTTCATATCATTGACAGAAACTTCAGAAAGTGGAAAAAAATCACATGAGTGACAAAAATTTCAAACAAAGTGACTGATTAAAAAATATGCCCCTTGCTTTAGCAATTTCAATTTAGTTTAGGTTAAGCTTAAAATTAATTAATGGTCCTTTGGTAAAAGAGCCTGATTCATGTTTTTATTTCCTCGATCTCAACGCTGCCTAGAATGTTATTCAAATGGGAAAATATGTAAAAGGAAAAAAATATTCGGTCAATGTTTATGCGATATGCCAAAGCTTGGCATGTACTTCTTTGTGTTTATGTTGGAATGCCATTTAATTCTAGGGAGTGTTTAGTTTTCTAAAATCAATCACTTTGTGCCCCTATTTAAAGTGCAAATCCACAAATAAAAAATGCAATCGCAACAAACAAAAAAGGAAGTAAAAAACACAACTGAGTAAAAATGAAAAGTGCAATTGCACTATGCAAATGAGAAAAATACTGCAGTGAAAGAAATAAAAAAACTAAAATATAAACAAATCATATAACGGAAAAAAGTAACTAGGACTTCAAAAGGTGACTCAAATTTCATAACAGACTTTAACAATAGCTATGTTTTAGCAATATCGCTAAGGCTATCCTTTAGATTTAGCTCATATATCTTGGTATTTCTATTTTCAAGTTGCATGAATTTTATTTCTCGAGTAACTTTATCTGATCCATGCGATTTGAATTGATGTTTTCTTTCTAGTTAGGGAAAAGCGATTGGGGCAAAAGAGTCTCTTGGAAATTTTAATTTACATTACCAAAGACCCTAAACAGAAATAGCCTAGATATAAAACACTAAGAGACAAAAAAGTCATGAAGTACCCCACAACTGACAAAAACATAAGAAAATGATTATAAAAAATTAGATGTTGATGGAAGTTATTCGAAGGTAGAATGAATTAATGGCATCGCGGTTAACCTTAACAAAGAAATAAAATTAAGAAAGAAACCTAAAGCAAATAATGGCAAGACTCATCAAATTAATGAGAAAAGTTGTAATTGCTATCTCAGCCTAGGGTCATCTACTCCTAGTGAACAGCAAAATAAAAAATGGTAGCAGAGAAATTAAAAAAATTCTGAAGTTTTTCCATGTAAGATGCTTGATTGTGTGATGCCCATGCCAAATTTGGTGATGTTTCGACATCCGAGGAGCTCATGGAAAAAAAGACAAAACAAGCTCCAAATAGTGTGTGTTTTCAATCTTTCTCCCCTATTTTCTATGTGCAGACGTACTCAAATGTCGAAACACAACCAAATTTGGGACGGGTATCACGCATTAGAGCATCTTGCATGCCAAAAAGTCAATTTCTTTGCTATTTTTTAATTTTACTATTCATCCGTGGGAGCAGATGAGCCTAGGAGCCAAATCGTCGCGTCCCGAGAAAAGAAAATACAATAACTACAATAAAAAATAAAAAAAATAAAATGTTGTTGGTAGTTATTTTAAAGTAGAATGAATTATCATAATTTGTATTTCCCTAGATGAAGAAATAATTTAGGAAGAAGCCTAAAGCAATGGATGACAAGAAATAACCTAGGAAATTGATGATAAAAGGAAATGGGGAAACTACATAAAAAGTTCAAACAAATGTTTCCTAAAGTTATTCTAATGCATAATGAATTAAGGCATTAATATTACTGCCAAAGTAGATTTCAAATGAAGAAAGATACAAATGAAATGGACTACACAAAATAATAATGAAATAGTAAAGTAAAATGTTATAGGTACAATAGTGAAATTGCAACTTCAAGAGAAACTAGAAGGAAGTTTATATTAAACATATATACTGCATTGTGCACACGCATTACTAAAATTATGCATTGCAAAGAACACAAACTTACTGAAAAAATTGCATGGAAACTAAGATATCACAAGTAGGACAAAAATTATAGCAAAGGGTTATTTTTACATATATGGGGCTATCACTAAAGTTGCATGAAACATATAAGTGTAACTGATATTAACAAACAATATGAAACAAAGACATGATAGGACAAGATGTTTTTCCTTTGAATGAGTAGACCGAGGAAGGCTACCCATGCCTGTTGATTACTGTTTATTTGCCCTTGTAGTCATAGTATTTAGGTCAACAAAGGAAATACACTAGCTAAGAATGTTATTCACCTGGTAGGGTTTCGGTGTTGGCGAGGGTTTGGTCGTTGGCGTGCTCCAGTGCCTTGCTCCGGCCATCCTTGTCACTGGCTGGTGCTCCTGGTGTGGCGTTGCTACGTATGGGTTCCGACTACGCCGGTGGGACAGCGTGCGAAGCAACCCCGGTGTGGTGTTGTGGGTCCTCTTGGTTATTTCTTTGTCAGTGGGACAATGATGACGAGCTCTGCCACCATCGCGACAGGTTGCGGCCAACTTCGGCTACAATACCGTGCGGTGACCTCATATTTAACTTTGTTGCAGCAGAACCAATGGATCGAGAGAATATAAACGAACAACATACAACCCTAACATCAATGCCTCACAATAAAAAAGCGTGACGAACAACATAAAATCGGCGGAAAATGTTGGGCCGAATAAAACAAAAGGAGAAAGAAAAGGCATTAAGTGCAAGTCATGACATAAATGGGAAAATCATATTTTAGACGCTCGTAAGCACGGAGTAGTAGTGCAAATACACACAGATTTTATTTCTTGTTTGTTTTATCCCCAGCCCAACAGGGTTCAAGTCCTAGACTTGACATTGGTGCTAGCATTTTCCTGAATTTATTTTCAGCCCTTCTGGCAATGTGGGTTTAATAGGAGGAGACATTCCCGTCAACTACGAAAGTGTCTGTGGTGACTTTGTCAATCTCAAGATGATGTGCCCGGTCAGTCTCTCAGACATGCTCACAGGGGTAGGCTGTGTGTGTGTGTGTGTGTGTGTGCGCGCGCGTTCATAGGGGTAACTGTATGTGCGTTTGTATGAGAGTTTATGTCTGTACTGTGTTCAAAAATATATTCAAATTCCATCTTGTCTAGTATGATGGTATTTTCTAAGTTGAAATCGTGTGACTCTCGAGTAGAAAGTTTGTATAGTATCCCACAATCCATACCTTCATGTAAATAGTGACATGAATAGTTTGAAGTGTTTAGCACAAAAACTAGTTTCTATTACCATAGGTCCATTTAATCATGGGTGTGTAGAGCGCAGGTGACTAAAAATTTCTGAAGTTCCAATCACCTTTCATGCCATGCCAAAAAAGTGCAAATGCGCAAATAAAATTGCACAAACAAAAGTGAGATTGCACAAATGTTAAAGTTTACTTGCACAAAATATGCAACTGTAACAAACAAAACATAACAGAATAACAAAAAGGTGAAAGTGCAATTGCACTAAGGACAAGGTGCAGTTCCACAAAATAAAATGTAATTGTGCAAAAAGAAGCAACTACAAAAAACATAAATGAACAAAATAAAAATAAAAATGCATGTCTAATGCATTTGAGTAGGGATTTCACATGGATTTTGCTTAGCTAGAAAGAAAGAGCCACAACGCTAAATTAGCGGATTTATTGACCAACAAATCTTCAGGAGATCAATCATATCTATGCAGGTTATATGAGGACATTTAATCATTATCGGCATAGCACTTTGTTCCATTCCATGGCCTGCTTTGAAGCAAATACATGCATATTCCTTAGCTAGCCAAATTAAATTTTAGGTGCCATTGATGATCGGCCTAGCCGGGTGTAATTCTTAGTCTGATCTAACTTTGCTCAGGTAAGGAATTGCACTAGACTCCGTAGGAGAGTGTGAGTTTCATATATATGTTTCTTCTAGAGTACTAGTGTACATATCCGCAGGGCCCACTAGTAGAAAAACGACCATTTGTCCATGTTCGTAAGGCCCATTTGTCCTGGTTGCGGAACCACGACTAAAGGGTCATTACTAAAGCCCTAAACCTTTAGTCCTGGTTCTTACACCAACCGGGACGGATGGGCCTCCACGTGGCCGCTGCAGCGAGCCCAGGCAGGAGGGCCTTTGGTCCCGGTTGGTGGCACCAACCGGGACCAAAAGGCATCCACGTGTCGGCAGCTGGCAGGAGCTGAGGTTTTTTTGAAAGGGGGTGGTTTAGGGGGTTTGGGGGGGTTAATTTAGGGTGTTAATTAGCTAGCTAATAGAGAGAAGTGTTCTCTCTTATCTTTGTGCTTGGTTTACCAACACTACTGCTATGCCTAAACGTGGCTTAGATTGAAGTGAAGGCAACATATATGTGGTGCATGTCGAAAGTAATACTAATCCTAACTTGATCAAGTTTGGATTAGTACTACTTTCGACATGCACCACATGCATGTTGCCTTCACTTCAATCCAATCCATGTTCATTTCACCCACTGATATATAATAACTCTTCATGCTTGCATCACGCATCATCATAATAACAAGTCCTACTAATCATCATCATACAACTTCTACTCGTTATTAATAACAAGTCATACAATCATCATCCTCATAGTCATCGAACCAACCCTACTTAATTGTTCTTAGCGCATGATCATCAGTATAAGGTAGGACCTAAATACCCTCTTTAAGGTAAAATGGCATAAAACAATATAGGCCTTGACTCTCCATTATGGAGAATGGAAATCATCCTGTCTCCAATTCTTGCGCTTTGCTTCCAAAAACCTCCTTACGACTCTCTATACATTTTTTCCCATTCTGTGATTTTCATGTCTCCACTTCTTTTAGAAATCCAATATGGACAGGTGAGATTCGTAGGAAGACCTGGCTGCATGTTCAAAACATTAAGGCGACCATTCGGATACATCAGATGAGGCACACAATCATTCGGGATTTTTTGTTGAAAAACAAAGTAATAACTTCGTAGTTAGCAATGTAGTTAAGTTTTAAAAGAATTTATGCAAAAGATGCACGGATGTTGTAATAGTAAAAAAATCTTACCATGGCATCTCCATGGATGTTACTGTAGTTCAACACGTGCACTAGTGGCACGTACTGGCCATAATGTGGAGGAGTTTTATTATAGATATTGTAATTCTCAAGATCAGTACAAAATGCGACCAGATGATTTTTCTCCTAATAAGTTAACTCCGAGCCATCGGTGTAGTAGGTTCTTTCTACCATGTTCCGCACATTGTTTGAACAATGAAAATAAGCTATCAATGGAAATAAGTTGTTAACTATTTTGAAATGAATAATATAAATTAGTTAATAACTATGTTTGAGAAACTCACATAGCGGTAGAATTGGAAGCGTATCAACAAGGACCCAAATGTCCTTATTGTCTTGGTCGATGTTAGGATCACCAAGATCCATGGTGACAAGCACACCCTCATAAAAACCATACATCTTGCAAAGTTCTTCCCAATTTTTGCAACCAAAATGGGTTACACTCTCAGAATTATACAGATTTACTTCAAAATCCACATCATGATGGGTCCTTAGGTGAATTTTCTTTGTTTCGAAATTTGCATGGTCTTCAAAACCCATCCTATCCAAGACATAGCGTCTTGCATGGCATGGGATAAGCTACTCAAATTGTAAAAGATAAAAATTACATGTTGAAATAGTTGAAGTCATGCTTAATTACGAAAAAAACACACTTGTCGTCGTTGCGTACCGTTTCAACATCGAAGGTGTCCTCGAGCTTAATGCTGAAGCACCGACCTTCATCCAGGTGAGGCCTGTCGCACAGATCTCGGTCGTCGTGGCACCAGTCGCACTCCCCCGGGAGACTTTCATCGTCCGAGTACGACATTTCCTATGTTCATAATTCAAATATTAAACTTGTACAATTAAATATATGTACTAAAAAAACCCTATAAGCTATCAACTAATCAAATGCATACGTCTTGCATAGTGCTCTCCAATTTTAGCATTCGAAATAGAAGTAGTATTCAAATTAGCATGCATTCAATTATAAGCAAAACTACATCATCTCTTGTGTCCGTACATCGTCGAATATTATCACTAATACACCTCGAATAGTATCATACATATAGCATCGCTAGTACAACTAGCTAGAACCGTAGCGCCCGACGGGTATCGGCGCGGGCGGTGGACACCCAAATAGAAGGAACCATTACAGGATCATAGCTCTAGTGAGATCCCTGAAGAACCTGCCAGGTATTGTTGAACCTGCCCTCCAACGCAACCATGTAGCGACGGACGTGCTCGTCCTCCTCGCTGACACGGTGACGTAGCACCTCCGCGGTGTCCGGAAGCCTCGGCACCGTCACTGGCCCAGGCGAGCGCCACCAAACAAGGTTCGGGTCAATGACGGGCTGGCTCCTCACCAACCTACGCCCCCCGAAAGGTAGCACCTCCAAATACCAGCCCGGCGGAGCCCAGTCCCGGACATGGCCCCTCTGAAGCAGGCCTCCTCCGCCGTGTCGACGACGAGGATGCGGGATAGGCATCGTCGACGTTGATGCGTGAATAATTGCTTTAACTAAAAAAAACTAGTTCTATTAATTTTCTTACTAAAAATAAACTACTTCTATAGTAAAATAAAGTAGTTTTATTAAATCAACTAGTTCAACTACTAAGCACTTACTATAAATAAAATAAAGTAGTACTTACTAAAATAAACTACTTCTATAGTAAAATAAAGTAGTTTTATTAAATCAACTAGTTCAACTACTAAGCACTTACTATAAATAAAACAAAGTAATACTTACTAAAAATAAACTACTTCTATAGTACAATAAAGTAGTTTTATTATATCAACTAGTTCAACTACTAAGCACTTACTATAAATAAAATAAAGTACTACTTACTAAAAATAAACTAGTTCTATTATTTATGGACCCCCGCCCCCTCATGTCGAACTTATCGGGGAGGGGGTATATCGACAACGACATACCCGATAAACAATAAGAAGAGGAAGAAGAAAAAAACAAGAAAAGAAGAAAGGAATAGAGGAGAAGATCGAAGAAAAAAAGAAGAAAAAAAGAGGAGAAGAAGAAAGGAATAGAGGAGAATTATTCTATTTCTTCTTCTTCTCCTCTATTCCATCTTCTTCTCCTCTTTTTTTCTTCTTTTTCATCTTCTTATTTATTTCTTCTTTTTTTCCTCTCCTCTTCTTCTTCTTCTTCTTCTTCTTCTTCTTCTTCTTCTTCTTCTTCTTCTTCTTCTTCTTCTTCTTCTTCTTCTTCTTCTTCTTCTTCTTCTTCTTCTTCTTTTTCTACTTCTCCTTCTTCCTCTTCTTATTTTCCTTTTTCCTCTCCTTCTTTTTCTTCTAAATATGAACATATACATAAATGACTTTGATCATACACAATTTTCCTATGCATACACAATACGAACATATACATAAATTGACAAAGAAAATTCTATGAAAAAAATAATAAGAATTCTATAAAAAAATTACAACAAAAAAATCATGCAAATTCTATGAACAAAATTACAACAGAAAAAATCATAAAAATTCTATGAAAAAATTGACATATTCTTTGCATATTAACATACAAACATTTGCATATTCAATAATAATATCACCAAAAAATAGATGAATAGAAAAAATTCTAACTTTTGCATATTCTTTTATGAACGAATTACAACAACTAAATTAACTACACATCTAAATTAATACAACTACACATCTAAACTTAGTTAGGAAAATGTATATGCAGAGGGCGCCCGGCGACGAGGAGAATGAGCTCACTGCAGGGGGGCGGTGACGAGGAGGCAGGGCACGGGGAGGACGACGAGGAGGCTGGGCAAATCGACGCGGTGAGGAAGCAGGGCACGGCGACGGTGGCGGTGGTGTAGGGGCGCAGCCACGGGCGACGAGGAGGCTGATACGTCTCCAATGTATCTACTTTTCCAAACACTTTTGTCCTTGTTTTGGACTCTAACTTCCATGCTTTGAATGGAACTAACCCGGACTGACGCTGTTTTCAGCAGAATTACCATGGTGTTATTTATCTGCAGGAGCAAACGTTCTCGGAATGACCTAAAACATCACGGAGCCACTTTTCAGAAAATAAGAAAAATACCTGCAAAAGATGAAGGCCAGGGGGCCCACCACCTTGCCACAAGGGTGGGGGGCGCGCCTGCCCCCCTATGGCGCGCCCCCTACCTCGTGGGCCCCCTGTTGCGTCTCCGACTCCAACTCCACCTCCATATATTGAGTTTCGATGAGAAAAAAATCAGGGAGAAGATTTCATCACGTTTTACGATACGGAGCCGCCGGCAAGCCCTAAAACCTCTCGGGAGGGCTGATCTGGAGCACGTTCGGGGCTCCGAAGAGGGGAATCCGTCGCCATCGTCATCATCAACCATCCTCCATCACCAATTTCATGATGCTCACCGCCGTGCGTGAGTAATTCCATCATAGGCTTGCTAGACGGTGATGGGTTGGATGGGATCTATCATGTAATCGAGTTAGTTTTGTTAGGGTTTGATCCCTAGTGTCCACTATGTTCTGAGATTGATGTTGCTATGACTTTGCTATGCTTAATGCATGTCACTAGGGCCCGAGTGCCATGATTTCAGATCTGAACCTATTATGTTTTCATTAATATATGAGTGTTCTTGATCCTATCTTGCAAGTCTATAGTCACCTATTATGTGTTATGATCCGTTAACCCCGAAGTGACAATAATCGGGATACTTACCGGTGATGACCGTAGTTTGAGGAGTTCATGTATTCACTATCTGTTAATGCTTTGTTCTGGTTCTCTATTAAAAGGAGGCCTTAATATCCCTTAGTTTCCGTAAGGACCCCGCTGCCACGGGAGGGTAGGACAAAAGATGTCATGCAAGTTCTTTTCCATAAGCACGTATGACTATGTTTGGAATACATGCCTACATTATATCAATGAACTGGAGCTAGTTCTGTGTCACCCTAGGTTATGACTGTTACATGATGAACCGCATCCGGCATAATTCTCCATCACTGATCCATTTCCTACAAGCTTTCGATATATTGTTCTCCGCTTATTTACTTTTCCGTTTCTATTGCTATCATCACTACAAAATACCAAAAACATCACTTTTACCACTGTTACCTTTTGCTACCATTATCACTACTATCATATTACTTTGCTACTAAACACTTTGCTGCAGATATTAAGTTTCCAGGTGTGGTTGAATTGACAACTCAGCTACTAATACTTGAGAATATTATTTGGCTCCCCTTGTGTCGAATCAATAAATTTGGGTTGAATACTCTACCCTCGAAAACTATTGCGATCCCCTATACTTGTGGGTTATCAAGACTATTTTCTGGCGCCGTTGCCGGGGAGCATAGCTCTATTCTTTGAGTCACTTGGGATATATATCTGCTTATCATTATGAAGAACTTGAGAGATCCAAAAACCAAGATCTATCCCTCAACTACGAGGGGAGGTAAGGAACTTCCATCTAGCTCTGCACTTGATTCACCTTCTGTTATGAGTAAGTTTGCGACACCTACACCTGGTTCTGCTATTCGTTCTGATATGTCGCATATTATTGATGATGCCACTTCTGCTATGCATGATACTTATGATGAAACTACCTCTATGCTTGATACTACTGTGCCACTTAGTGATTTCCTTAATGAACAAATTGCTAGGGCTAGAGAAATTGAAAATATTGAATCTGATGATACTGATGAAAGTGATGATGAAGAATCACTTGTTATTCCTAAGGGTTATGTTCTTGATCAAGAAGCTTCTTTAGCCATCTTAGCGTGCCAAAATAGAACTGAACTAAAAAGATTATTAGCTAAATGGAGTAAGCAATCTTTAAGTGCTAGAATGAAACCTGACCCCGCTTTTGCTACTTCACCAATCTGTGTTACTGATAAGGATTATGAATTCTCTGTTGATCCTGATATAATTACTTTGGTTGAATCTAATCCTTTTCATGGTTATGAATCTGAAACTGTTGTGGCACATCTTACTAAATTGAGTGATATAGCTACCCTGTTTACTAAAGATGAGAGAACTCGTTACTTTTATATCCTCAAAATATTTTCGTTCTCATTAAAGGGTGATGCTAAGATATGGTTTAATTCTCTTGATCCTGGTTGTGTGTGTAGTCCCCGGGATATGATTTATTACTTCTCAGCTAAATATTTCCCTGCTCATAAGAAACAAGCTCCTTTAAGGGATATATATAATTTTGTGCAAATTGAAGAAGATTCTCCCACAAGCTTGGGGGAGGCTTCTCCAATTACTTAATGCTTTGCCTGATCATCCTCTTAAGAAAAATGAAATACTTGATATCTTTTATAATGGACTAACCGATGCCTCCAGAGATTACCTGGATATTTGTGCTAGTTTTGTTTTCAGGGAAAGAACACCGGATGAAGCTGAAATTCTATTGAACAATATGTTAACAAATGAAAATAATTGGACGCCTCCGAAGCCAATTCCTGAGACTATTCCTAAACCAACTCCGAAGAAGAGGGGTATTCTATTTCTCAGTCTTGAAGATATGCAAGAGGCAAAGAAATCTATGAAAGAAAAAGATATTAAAGCTGAATATGTTAAGAATTTACCTCCTATTAAAGAAATACATAGTCTTAATTTACCGCCTGTTGAAGAAACATATAATCTTAATCCTTTACCTATTGAAGAAACTCATGGTCTTGATCACCCAACACAGGTAGTAAAGGTAAATTCTCTCTATAGATATGATAAAGCTGAAATCCCATTTACTAAATTTGCTAGCCCATGCTTAGACGAGTTTGATAAATTTATGGCTAAGCAAGAAGATTTTAATGCTTATTTTGGTAGACAATGGAAATACAATTCAAATATGCTTGAATACTTGGGTGATTATATGGCTAATGTTAAAGGTGAACTTAAACTTTTTAGTAAACATGCTTCTATGGTTACCACTCAAGTAGAACAAGTACTTACAGCTCAAAATGATTTGCTCAATGAATTGAATAGTAAAGATAATGATTATGTTGTTAGAGTGGCTACTAGAACTGGTAGAATGACTCAGGAACCTTTGTATCCTGAAGGCCACCCTAAGAGAATTGAGCAAGAGTCTCGGAGAAATAATATAGATGCACCTAGTTCTTCTAAAAAGAAGAAAAAGAAAAATGATAAGACTTTGCATGCTTCTAGTGATCCTATTGTTGAAACACCTGAGAATCCAAATGATATTTCTATTTCTGATGCTGAAACTCAATCTGGTAATGAACCTGAAACTAGTGATAATGCTAATAATAATGTTCATGATGATGCTCAACCTAGTAATGATAATGATATAGAAATTGAACCTGTTGTTGATCTTGATAACCCACAATCAAAGAATCAACGTTATGATAAGAAAGATTTTGTTGCTAGGAAACATGGTAAAGAAAGAGAACCACGGGTTCAGAAACCCATGCCTTTTCCTCCCAAACCATCCAAGAAAAAGGATGATGAGGATTTTGAGCGCTTTGCTGAAATGATTAGACCTATCTTTTTGCGTATGCGATTAACTGATATGCTCAAAACCAACCCTTATGCTAAGTACATGAAAGATATCATTACAAATAAAAGAAAGATACCGTAAGCTGAAATTTCCACCATGCTTGCTAATTATACTTTTAAGGGTGGAATACCAAAGAAACTTGGAGATCCCGGTGTACCCACTATACCATGCTCTATTAAAAGAAACTATGTTAAAACTGCTTTATGTGATCTTGGAGCCGGTGTTAGTGTTATGCCTCTCTCTTTATATCGTAGACTTGATTTGAATAAGTTGACGCCCACTGAAATATCTTTGCAAATGGCTGATAAATCAACTGCTATACCTGTCGGTATTTGTGAGGATGTGCCTGTTGTAGTTGCAAACGTTACTGTTTTAACGGACTTTGTTATTCTTGATATTCACGAGGACGATAGTATGTCTATTATTCTTGGAAGACCCTTTTTGAATATTACAGGGGCTGTTATTGATTGCACTAAAGGCAATGTCACTTTTCATGTTAATGGTAATGAGCATACGGTACACTTTCCGAGGAAACAACCTCAAGTTCATAGTATCAACTCTATTGGAAAAATTCCATCGATTATATTTGGAGGTTTTGAATTTCCTCTTACTACTATCAAGAAGAAATATGATATTCTTATTATTGGGGATGTGCATATCCCCTTTGAGGTAACTTAGTGTTATTCGAAATTTCTCCGGTTCCATGTTATTCGGAATGAGTTCGTTAACAAGACTTGATCAACCTTGTTAGAGGATTCATTTTGATGATCATGAGATGGATGAAACTAGAAGGCACAACCTTCTGTACCCCACTTTTACTTTCTGTTATTTATATTAAATAAACTAAAAATAAATATTTTTCTGTCTGTTATCTAATTATCCGTGCAATATAAAAATACCTCGAAAATAGAAGTTCTCCAAATGCCCCGAAATTTAAATATGATTTTTTTCTAGAATATTTGAGGATTTATGGAACTGAGAACACGCCAGGGGGGGGGGGGTCAATGATACGTCTCTGCCGTATCTATAATTTTTGATTGTTCCATGCCAATATTATTCAACTTTCATATACTTTTTCGCAACTTTTTATATTATTTTTGGGACTAACATATTGATCCAGTGCCCAGTGCCAGTTCCTGTCTGTTGCATGTTTTGGTTTCACAGAATATCCATATCAAATGGAGTCCAAACGGGATAAAAATGGATGGAGCTTATTTTTGGAAAATATGGAAAATTTGGAAGGAAAATCAACTCGAACCAGTGCCCGAGGTGGTCACGAGGCAGGGGGCGCCCCCCCTACCCTCATGAGCCCACCGTAAGGCGGTTGACGCTCTTCTTTTACCGCAAGAAAGCTAATATTCGGAAAAAAAATCACGGCGAAGGTTTCAGGCCAATCAGAGTTACGAATCTCCATATATACACGAAACGGTGAAACAGAGCCAGAAGAGAACGCAGAAACAGAGAGAGACAGAGAGATAGATTCAATCTTGGAGGGGCTCTCGCCCCTCCCACGCCATGGGAGCCAAGGACCAGAGGGGAAACCCTTCTCCCATCTAGGGAGGAGGTCAAGGAAGAAGAAGAAGAAGAAGGGGGGCCCTCTCCCCCTTGCTTCCGGTGGCGTCGGAGCGCTGCCGGGGCCATCATCATCACCGCCATCTTCACCAACAACTTCACCGCCATCATCACCAACTCTTCCCCCCTCTATGCAGCGGTGTAACCTCTCTCTTACCCGCTGTAATCTCTACTTAAACATGGTGCTCAACGCTATATATTATTTCCCAATGATGTATGGCTATCCTATGATGTTTGAGTAGATCTGTTTTGTCCTAATGGCTATTTGATGATCAAGATTGGTTTGAGTTGTATGTTTTATTATTGGCGTTGTCCTATGGTGCTCTCCGTGTCGCGCAAGCGTGAGGGATTCCCACTGTAGGGTTTGCAATATGCTTATGATTTGCTTATGGTGGGTGGCGTGAGTGACAGAAGCACAGACCCGAGTAAGTAGGTTGTTTGCGTATGGGATAAAGGGGACTTGATGCTTTAATGCTATGGTTGGGTTTTACCTTAATGAATCTTTAGTAGTTGCGGATGCTTGCTAGAGTTCCAATCATAAGTGCATATGATCCAAGTAGAGAAAGTATGTTAGCTTATGCCTCTCCCTCGAATAAAATTGCAATAATGATTACCGGTCTATTTATCGATTGCCTAGGGACAAATAACCTTCTTGTTGACAAAAGCTCTTTACTAAAACTAATTTAGTTGTGTCTTTATCTAAACAACCCCTAGCTTTTATTTCCGTGTTCTTTACTTTCTTGCAAGCCTATCCAACAACACCTACAAAGTACTTCTAGTTTCATACTTGTTCTAGGTAAAGCGAACGTCAAGCGTACGTAGAGTTTTATCGGTGGTCGATAGAACTTGAGGGAATATTTGTTCTACCTTTAGCTCCTCGTTGGGTTCAACACTCTTACTTATCGAAAGAGGCTACAATTGATCCCCTATACTTGTGGGTTATCAGTCAACCACCTTGCCACGAGGGTGGAGGGCGCGCCCACCCCTCTAGGGTGCGCCCCCTGCCTCGTGGGCCCACAGTGGCCCTCCTCCACTTATTCCTGCACCCACATACTTCGTCTTCCTCCCACAAACACGAATATCCAGCTCAAGCACGAGTTCTAGCTCACTTTGCTGCCATTTTTGATCTCCTTGCTCAAAGCACCTCTCACAAAACTGCTTGGGAAGATTGTTCCTTGGTATGTGACTCCTCCATTGGTCCAATTAGTTTTTGTTCTAGTGCTTTATTCATTGCAAATTTGTGTTGCTTAGGTGAGCCTGTTCTTGAGCTTGCATGTCAAATTTATATGGTCAAAAGTAGTTTTGATGCATGATATAGGCCCTGGGCACTTGTAGGAGTAGTTGCTATCAATATTATTGAGTTTGATTTACTTTTATTTAGAAGTTACTAAAAAAATTCAGAATTTTTTAGAGGAATAAAAAATGCTTAGGAAAATGTTCCAAGGTGGTTCCTCAAGGAAGCAAGGACCCAGGCTTGCAATGCGTGATGCTAATGAAGAGCCACCAAGAGACGCTCCAGTGCGTCCTTGTGAATGGCCTTCTGAGAACTTTATGGATCGAGTTGGAATTAAAGAAGAATTTAACGCACATTTGTGTAACGCTGATCTTGTGAGCTTCGAGGAAGAGAAGTGCAGCCAGTATCACTATCTCACCAGTACCTTTGTGAGGAGGTTTGAATTTTCAACTTCACGTAATTCTCCAACTGTCCTGTTTGATCTTTATGATAAATCTTACACTATGGACTTAGAGGATTTTACCACTGCTTGCAAACTTCCACAATGGGGTAGTATAAGGGATCCTCGCAAATCTGAATTTAGAGATTTTCTTGCTAGAATAACTGTGGGAGAATCTAGAGATATTACACGAGCTACCATAGGGAGCATTCACTTTCCTGCTATACATTATTTTGCTCTCTTCATAGGTAGATGCATTAATGGTAAAGATGAGGCATGTCACATGTGTGTTCCCAATCTTAGTATTCTTAGGAGTGTTGTGTTAGGAGACAAATCATATAATTTGGGAGCCATTGTTGCACGTAGGTTGCATCTTAATAGACGTAATTGAGATTTCTTTGGTGGAATTTATGCAACCCACATAGCTAATTTTCTTGGTATATACATACGCGAAGATGATATTGAATTACCACCTGCTTACCTAGACTTTAATGATATGGTTCATCACCAGTTTGTCGAGAGGAACGAATCACCTCTCCAGTATCGACTAATCTTTGACAGACACCATGCTGTCTATATTACTCTCCCTACTCCTGCTTTCTTTGATTATCAGGCAAGAGGAGGATATACTATTACCAAAGAGGAGGCAGATGAGTACGAGAGGAGAGAGGAGGCAGCTCGTCGCCACGCTGCAGCTTAGCAGGCGATAGCTGCTGCATCGTAGTACAACCCCAACTACTATTATGGATATCCGCCAGGCCAGCCGTGGCCATAGACCAACTTAGGCCAAAAGCCTAAGCTTGGGGGAGTACGTATTTCCCACCGACATTACATTTATGTTCACACACTCATTGCTAGATGTCGGTGCTCATACTTTTTCGTTGTATCATCCATGCTAGTTTATTTCCCTTTTTATGCTTTCTTCTTGTGTGTTTAATAAACCTTAAGAAAAACCAAAAAAATTAGTTGTAGCTTCTAGCTACTTTTAATTTCCATGCTTGTAGTAGTAATTAAAAAGAAAACCAAAAAATATTTCCTGTTCTTCTTTTTGCTTGTTGGGAGCTTTCCCGTGTAAATAGTTTTATTTCTTTTCTTTTCTTTGGGGGTCGATAGGAGAAGACCATAATTAAACTGTTGAAGTGGCTCTTATATGCATTATTGTTTATCTGACAGAAGAGCCCATATTGCCTTGTCTTCTCCTATTTATTGAATGCTTGCAGATTCCAGCTTAGTCCAATGCACGTGCACTATTATTATTATTCACACTATTTGGTCGTGCAAGTGAAAGGCAATTATGATGATATATAATGGACTGGCTAAGATGAGAAAAGCTGGTATGAACTCGACCTCTTTTGTTTTTGTAAATATGATTAGTTCATCGTTCCTAATTCAGCCTATTATGAATAAACATGTTTGCAATGGCAGCTAGAGATCACAGTTTCTTATGACATGCTTGATTAGCTATGAGTTATAATGGTTTACCTTGCGTGCCAACATGCTATTAAAATGGTTATGATGTGGTATGATAGGGTGGTATCCTCCTCTGAATGATTTAAGTGACTTGACTTGGCGCATGTGCACGCATGTAGTTGAAACAAAATCAACATAGCTTTCACGATATGTATGTTCATGGTGGATTATATCCTACTCATGCTTGCATTCAGTGTTGATTAATTTTAATGCATGTTCATGACTGTTGTCGCTCTCTAGCTGGTCGCTTCCCAGTCTTTTGCTAGCCTTCACCTGTACTAAGCGGGAATACTGTTTGTGCATCCAAATTCCTTAAACCCCAAAGTTATTCCGCATGAGTCCACTATACCTACCTATATACGGTATCTACCTGCCATTCCAAGTAAATTTGTATGTGCCAAACTCTAAACCTTCAAATAAATATCCTGTTTTGTATGCTCGAATAGCTCATGTATCAACTAGGGCTGTCTGTATCTTCCATGTTAGGCGGGTTATTCTCAAGAGTGGACTCTGCTCCTCACTCAAGAGATAAATGGCTGGTCACCGGGATGCCCAGTCCCATGCTTTATGCAAACTAAATCAAAATAATTGAAAACAAAACTCCCCCTGGGACTCTTGTTAGTTGGAGGCACTCGTTGTTTCGAGCAAGCCATGGATTGATGCTTGTTGGTGGAAGGGGGAGTATAAACTTTACCATTCTGTTTGGGAACCGCCTATAATGTGTGTAGCATGGAAGATATCGCCATCTCTTGGTTGTTATGTTGACAATGAAAGTATACCGCTCAAAATATTATTCACCTCTGTTTCAAAACCAAGCTCTGGCACCTCTACAAATCCCTACTTCCCTCTACGAAGGGCCTAACTATTTACCTTTATGCTGAGTCATCATCATCTTTTTAAAAAGCACCAGTTGGAGAGCACCGTTGTCATTTGCATTCATTATTGTTAGTTTACATTGGGTATGACTTGACTGGATCTCTTTTACCATGAATTACAATGTGTAGTCAGTCCTTGGTCTTTAAAGGTGATCTGCATTTATGTTTTGCGGTCGCAGAAAGGGCTAGCGAGATACCATCTTGTTATATCATATTATGATTGTTTTCGGAAAGTGTTGTCATCCGAGATTTATTATTATGGCTCGCTAGTTGATTATGCCATTGATATGAGTAAACTTGAGACCTATGCGCTATTGTGAATGTGGTTAGTTATAATCTTTGCTGAAAACTTGAATGCTCGCTTTACATATTTACAACAACAAGAGCAAACAGAGTTTGTAAAAGTTTTTCTTTATCACTTTCAGGTTGTCAACTGAATTGCTTGAGGAGAAGCAAAGATTTAAGCTTGGGGGAGTTGATACGTCTCCAACTAATCTACTTTCCAAACACTTTTGCCCTTGTTTTGGACTCTAACTCGCAAGATTTGAATGGAACTAACCCGGACTGACGCTCTTTTCAGCAGAATTACCATGGTGTTATTTATGTGTAGGAGCAAACGTTCTCGGAATGACCTGAAACTTCACGGAGCCACTTTTCATAAAATAAGAAAAATACCTGCAAAAGATGAAGGCCAGGGGGCCCACCACCTTGCCACAAGGGTGGGGGCGCGCCTGCCCCCCTAGGGCGCGCCCCCAATCTCGTGGGCCCCCTGTTGCGTCTTCGACTCCAACTCCACCTCCATATATTGAGTTTCAATGAGAAAAATATTAGGGAGAAGATTTCATCGCGTTTTACGATACGGTGTCGCCGCCAAGCCCTAAAACCTCCCGGGAGGGCTGATCTGGAGTCCGTTCGGGGCTCCAGAGAGGGGAATCCATCGCCATCATCATCATCATCACCATCCTCCATCACCAATTTCATGATGCTCACCGCCATGCGTGAGTAATTTCATCGTAGGCTTGCTGGACGGTGATGGGTTGGATGTGATCTATCATGTAATCGAGTTTGTTTTGTTAGGGTTTGATCCCTAGTGTCCACTATGTTCTGAGATTGATGTTGTTATGACTTTGCTATGCTTAATGCTTGTCACTAGGGCCCGAATGCCATGATTTCAGATCTGAACCTATTATGTTTTCATTAATATATGAGTGTTCTTGATCCTATCTTGCAAGTCTATAGTCACCTATTATGTGTTATGATCTGTTAACCCCGAAGTGACAATAATCGGGATACTTACCGGTGATGACCGTAGTTTGAGGAGTTCATGTATTCACTATGTGTTAATGCTTTGTTCCGGTTCTCTATTAAAAGGAGGCCTTAATATCCCTTAGTTTCCGTAAGGACCCCGCTGCCACGGGAGGGTAGGACAAAAGATGTCATGCAAGTTTTTTCCATAAGCACATATGACTATGTTCGGAATACATGCCTACATTATATCAATGAACTGGAGCTAGTTCTGTGTCACCCTAGGTTATGACTGTTACATGATGAACCGCATCCGTCATAATTCTCCATCACTGATCCATTGCCTACGAGCTTTCCATATATTGTTCTCCGCTTATTTACTTTTCCGTTGCTATTGCTATCATCACTACAAAATACCAAAAACATTACTTTTACTACTGTTACCTTTTGCTACCATTATCACTACTATCATATTACTTTGCTACTAAACACTTTGCTGCAGATATTAAGTTTCCAGGTGTGGTTGAATTGACAACTCAGCTACTAATACTAGAGAATATTCTTTGGCTCCCCTTGCGTCGAATCAGTAAATTTGGGTTGAATACTCTACCCTCGAAAACTATTGCGATCCCCTATACTTCTGGGTTATCAGAGGCATACAGAGGGGGCGCGGCGGTGCGTCGGCGCGTCAGGTCAGGGCAGAGGTGTGCGAGGAGCGGCGGCGTCAGGGGCAGGGCGCGGCGAGGGCGTCGGCGACAGCTTGCTCGGGCAGCCTGCCGGCGTCTTGGATGGATTCGCCGCCGTCGGGGGGAGAGATTGAAGTGGGGATGGGCTGTTCTGAAATTTCCCTAAGTGCTGCTTATATAGCAAAGGCACCAGTCTCGGTTCGTAGCACGAACCGAAACCAATGCCCACCTTTGTCCCGGTTGGTGCCACCAACCAGGACCAAAGGTCTCTTTTCAGCAGCCCAAAGGGCGGGAAACAGAGGCCTTTGGTCCCGTTTGGTGGCACCAACCGGGACTGAAGGGTGGCATTAGTCCCGGTTGGTGCCATGAACCGGGACCAAAGGCACCCTTTCATCCCGGTTGGTGCCACCAACCAGGATCAAGGGGCGTGTACTGGAACTGTCGCGGTGCTCGGGGATGTTTAGACCCACCTCGCTAGCCGAGCGGGGCTCAGAGTGGTTTATAAGCCCTCTGAGCCGACCACTTGGAGCTCCTCTCTACTTCAGGCTTACGGGCCTAAATCCACTCTCTATGCCTGTGTGCCTACTAGGCCTACATCCTGGCCCAACTAGCGGGTTTCTAATCGTATGCAGGCCGTGGTGGCCCAGTAGGCGCCATTTTAAAAAAAAATCTAGTTTTCTTTTTTTTCTTTTATTTATTTATTTATTTTTCTACTCACAGCAAAATACTTACTAGTTTTTCAGTTATTCTTTTTGGTTTTAGGTAATAAAAATTATAAACTTTCTATTAGGGCCATTAATTTTCCAAATTGAATAGTTTAAATTTGAATTCTTTGAAATTTATGTGAATCACTAGTTTATAACAAAAGAAATATTTATGATAATTCTTTTTCCTATTAAAGTTTCTAACAAAAAAAGTTCTTTATGAAAATTCGTTTTGCTTATAATGTTTTGAACAGAAAATACTTTGATAATTTTAGTTGCATAAATTTTATATAATTTTAGTTTCAACAATACTAGAGGTTTATAAAACTTTTTAGTTGATTCCTTTTGCTATTAGAGTTTCATTAAAGTTTTCTAGTTCATTCTTTTTTTATTAGAGTTTCATTAAAGTTTTCTAGTTCATTCTTTTAGTTTATTAGTTTTGCTACTAGAGTTTCATAAAAGTTTTACAGATCATTCTTTTTTATATTAGTTCATTCTTTGAGCTAAATGACCCTGAAATTGAAAAACACTTCATATGAACTCTGAAGAGGTTGAAAATTGGCATGGCATCATCATTTCACCCACATAGCATGTGCAAAAAAGTAGAGAGGGTTACGGCAAAAAATGGATGCACTTCGTGTACAAAACGGACAATCTCTTTCGAAGTATCAGGATTAGGGTTTAGGGTTTAGGGTTTAGGCATCATCATAATAGTTGTCAAGAGAAAAGTCTTCACTTTTTGTTCGCTTGTGTCCTTTGCTTAATGTGTCGTAACCATGGATAATCTTCATCATTTATCAGAGTGCTTGGGTTAGCCTTAACTTTGAAGGGAGGAATTTCATGAAACTTTTCATAATCTTCGGACATGTCTGTCTTGCCCTCCACTCCCACGATGTCTCTTTTTCCTGAAAGAACTATGTGGCGCTTTGGCTCATCATATGTTGTGTTCGCTTCCTTATCTTTTCTTTTTCTTGGTTTGATAGACATGTCCTTCACATAGAAAACCTGCGCCACATCATTGGCTAGGACGAACGATTCGTCAGTGTACCCAAGATTGTTCAGATCCATTGTTGTCATTCCGTACTGTGGGTCTACCTGTACCCCGCCTCCTAACAGATTGACCCATTTGCACTTAAACAAAGGGACCTTAAAATCATGTCCGTAGTCAAGTTCCCATATGTCCACTATGTAACCATAATATGTGTCCTTTCCCCTATTGGTTGATGCATCAAAGCGGACACCGATGTTTTGGTTGGTGCTCTTTTGATCTTGGGCGATCATGTAAAATGTATTCCCATTTATCTCGTATCCTTTATAAGTCAATACAATCAAAGATGGTCCCCTGGACAACGAGTACAGCTCATCACAAACAGTGTTGTCACCTCTGAGACGTGTTTCCAACCAACTACCAAAAGTCCTGATGTGTTCACATGTAATCCAGTCATCACACTGCTCCGGGTGTTTGGAGCGCAGACTGTTCTTGTGTTCATCGACATACGGGGTCACCAAGGTAGAATCCTGTAGAACTGTGTAGTGTGCTTGGGACCAAGAATGTCTGTCCCTGCATATTATTGAGTCCCCTCCAAGCGTGCATTTTCCAGTCAGTCTCCCCTCATACCGCGATATAGGGAGACCTATATTCTTAAGGCCAGGAATGAAGTCAACACAAAACCCAATGACATCCTCTGTTTGATGGCCCATGGAGATGCTTCCTTCTGGCCTAGCGCGGTTATAGACATATTTCTTTAAGACTCCCATGAACCTCTCAAAGGGGAACATATTGTGTAGAAATACGGGGCCCAGAATGACAATCTCGTCGACTAGATGAACTAGGACGTGCGTCATGATATTGAAGAAGGATGCTGGGAACACCAGCTCGAAACTTACAAGACATTGCGCCACATCACTCCTTAGCCTTGGTATGATTTCTGGGTCAATCACCTTCTAAGAGATTGCATTGAGGAATGCACATAGCTTCACAATGGCTAATCAGACATTTTCCGGTAGAAGCCCCCTCAATGCAACCAGAAGCAGTTGCGTCATAATCACGTGGCAGTTGATACGTCTCCAACGTATCTACTTTTCCAAACACTTTTGCCCTTGTTTTGGACTCCAACTTGCATGATTTGAATGGAACTAACCTGGACCGACGCTGTTTTCAGCAGAATTACCATGGTGTTATTTATGTGCAGGAGCAAACGTTCTCGGAATGACCTAAAACTTCACGGAGCCACTTTTCAGAACATAAGAAAAATACCTGCATAAGATGAAGGCCAGGGGGACCACCACCTTGCCACGAGGGTGGGGGGCACGCCTCCCCCCCTATGGCGCGCCCCCCTACCTCGTGGGCCCCCTGTTGCGTCTCCGACTCCAACTCCACCTCCATATATTGAGTTTCGATGAGAAAAAAACCAGGGAGAAGATTTCATCGCGTTTTACGATACGGAGCCGCCGCCAAGCCCTAAAACCTCTCGGGAGGGCTAATCTGGAGTCCGTTCGGGGCTCTGGAGAGGGGAATCCGTCGCCATCGTCATCATCAACCATCCTCCATCACCAATTTCATGATGCTCACCGCCGTGCGTGAGTAATTCCATCGTAGGCTTGCTGGAAGGTGATGGGTTGGATGGGATCTATCATGTAATCGAGTTAGTTTTGTTAGGGTTTGATCCCTAGTGTCCACTATGTTCTGAGATTGATGTTGCTATGACTTTGCTATGCTTAATGTGTTGGAGAACGTAGTAATTTCAAAAAAATTCCTACGCACATGCAAGATCATGGTGATGCATAGCAACGAGAGGAGAGCATGATCTACGTACCCTTGTAGCTCGCAACGGAAGCGTTGACACGACGTAGAGGAAGTAGTCGTACGTCTTCTTCCCGATCCGACCGATCCAAGCACCGTTACTCCGGCACCTCCGAGTTCTTAGCACACGTACAACTCGATGACGATCCCCGGGCTCCGATCTAGCAAAGCTTCGGGGAGGAGTTCCGTCAGCACGATGGCGTGGTGACGATCTTGATGTACTACCGACGCAGGGCTTCGCCTAAGCACTGCAACGATATGATCGAGGTGGAATATGGTGGCAGGGGGCACCGCACACGGCTAAGGAACGATCTCAATGATCAACTTGTGTGTCTAGAGGTGCCCCCTGCCCCTGTATATAAAGGAGCCAAGGGGGAGGGGTGCGCCGGCCAGGGAGAGGGCGCAGGAGGAGTCCTACTCCCACCGGGAGTAGGACTCCCCCCCCCCCCCCCCCAATCCTAGTTGGACTAGGTTTCCCAAAGGGGGAAAGAGAGAAAGGGGGGCCGGCCCCTTCTCCTAGTCCTAATAGGACTAAGGGAAGGGGGGCGCGCGGCCACCTATGGGCTGCCCCTTTTCTCCTTTCCACTAAGGCCCATGAAGGCCCATATGGCTCCCGGGGGGTTCCGGTAACCTCCCGGTAATCCGATAAAATCCCGATTTCACCCGGAACACTTCCGATATCCAAATATAGGCTTCCAATATATCAATCTTTATGTCTCGACCATTTCGAGACTCCTCGTCATGTCCGTGATCACATCCGGGACTCCGAACAACCTTCGGTACATCAAAATGCATAAACTCATAATAACTGTCATCTTAACGTTAAGCGTGCGGACCCTACGGTTCGAGAACAATGTAGACATGACCGAGACACTTCTCCGGTCAATAACCAATAGCGGGACCTGGATGCCCATATTGGCTCCTACATATTCTACGAAGATCTTTATCGGTCAGACCGCATAACAACATACGTTGTTCCCTTTGTCATCGGTATGTTACTTGCCCGAGATTCGATCGTCGGTATCCAATACCTAGTTCAATCTCGTTACCGGCAAGTCTCTTTACTCGTTCCGTAATACATCATCCCGCAACTAACTTATTAGTTGCAATGCTTGCAAGGCTTAAGTGATGTGCATTACCGAGAGGGCCCAGAGATACCTCTCCGACAATCGGAGTGACAAATCCTATTCTCGAAATACGCCAACCCAATATCTACCATTGGAGACACCTGTAGAGCTCCTTTATAATCACCCAGTTACGTTGTGACGTTTGGTAGCACACAAAGTGTTCCTCCGGCAAACGGGAGTTGCATAATCTCATAGTCATAGGAACATGTATAAGTCATGAAGAAAGCAATAGCAACATACTAAACGATCGGGTGCTAAGCTAATGGGTCATGTCAATCAGATCATTCAACTAATGATGTGACCTCGTTAATCAAATAACAACTCTTTGTTCATGGTTAGGAAACTTAACCATCTTTGATTAACGAGCTAGTCTAGTAGAGGCATACTAGTGACACTCTGTTTGTCTATATATTCACACATGTATTATGTTTCCGGTTAATACAATTCTAGCATGAATAATAAACATTTATCATGATATAAGGAAATAAATAATAAATTTATTATTGCCTCTAGGGCATATTTCCTTCAGTCTCCCACTTGCACTAGAGTCAATAATCTAGATTACACAATAATGATTCTAACACCCATGGAGCCTTGGTGCTGATCATATTTTGCTCGTGGAAGAGGCTTAGTCAACGGGTCTGCAACATTCAGATCCGTATGTATCTTGCAAATCTCTATGTCTCCCACCTGGACTAGATCCCGGATGGAATTGAAGCGTCTCTTGATGTGTTTGGTCCTCTTGTGAAATCTGGATTCCTTTGCCAAAGCAATTGCACCAGTATTGTCACAAAAGATTTTCATTGGACCCGATGCACTAGGTATGACACCTAGATCGGATATGAACTCCTTCATCCAGACTCCTTCGTTCACTGCTTCCGAAGCAGCTATGTACTCCGCTTCACATTTAGATCTCGCTACGACGCTTTGTTTAGAACTGCACTAACTGACAGCTCCACCGTTTAAAGTAAACACGTATCCGGTTTGCGATTTAGAATCGTCCCGATCAGTGTCAAAGCTTGCATCAACGTAACCTCTTACGGTGAGCTCTTTGTCACCTCCATACACGAGAAACATATCCTTAGTCCTTTTCAGGTATTTCAGGAAGTTCTTGACCGCTGTCCAGTGATCCACTCCTGGATTACTTTGGTACCTCCCTGCTAAACTTATAGCAAGGCACACATCAGGTCTGGTACACAGCATTGCATACATGATAGAGCCTATGGCTGAAGCATAGGGAACATCTTTCATTTTCTCTCTATCTTCTGCAGTGGTCGGGCATTGAGTCTGACTTAACTTCACACCTTGTAACACAGGCAAGAACCCTTTCTTTGCTTGATCCATTTTGAACTTCTTCAAAATCTTGTCAAGGTATGTGCTTTGTGAAAGTCCAATTAAGCGTCTTGATCTATCTCTATAGATCTTTATGCCTAATATGTAAGCAGCTTCCCCGAGGTCTTTCATCGAAAAACTTTTATTCAAGTATCCCTTTATGCTATCCAGAAATTCTATATCATTTCCAATCAGCAATATGTCATCCACATATAATATCAGAAATGCTACAGAGCTCCCACTCACTTTCTTGTAAATACAGGCTTCTCCAAAAGTCTGTATAAAGCCAAATGCTTTGATCACACTATCAAAGCGTTTATTCCAACTCCGAGATGCTTGCACCAGTCCATAAATGGATCGCTGGAGCTTGCACACTTTGTTAGCTCCCTTTGGATCGACAAAACCTTCTGGTTGCATCATATACAACTCTTCTTCCAGAAATCCATTCAGGAATGCAGTTTTGACATCCGTCTGCCAAATTTCATAATCATAAAATGCGGCAATTGCTAACATGATTCTGACAGACTTAAGCATCGCTACGGGTGAGAAGGTCTCATCGTAGTCAACCCCTTGAACTTGTCGAAAACCTTTTGCGACAAGTCGAGCTTTATAGACAGTAATATTACCGTCAGCGTCAGTCTTTTTCTTGAAGATCCATTTATTCTCAATTGCTTGCCGATCATCGGGCAAGTCAACCAAAGTCCATACTTTGTTTCTCATACATGGATCCCATCTCAGATTTCATGGCTTCAAGCCACTTTGCGGAATCTGGGCTCACCATCGCTTCTTCATAGTTCATAGGTTCATCATGATCTAGTAGCATGACTTCCAGAACTGGATTACCGTACCACTCTGGTGCGGATCTCACTCTGGTTGATCTACGAGGTTTAGTAGTATCTTGTCCTGAAGTTTCATGATCATCATCATTAGCTTCCTCACTAATTGGTATAGGTGTCGCAGAAACAGTTTTCTGTGATGTACTACTTTCCAATAAGGGAGCAGGTACAGTTACCTCGTCAAGTTCTACTTTCCTCCCACTCACTTCTTTCGAGAGAAACTCCTTCTCTAGAAATGATCCATTCTTAGCAACGAATGTCTTGCCTTCGGATCTGTGATAGAAGGTGTACCCAACAGTCTCCTTTGGGTATCCTATGAAGACACATTTTTCCGATTTGGGTTCGAGCTTATCAGGTTGAAGCTTTTTCACATAAGCATCGCAGCCCCAAACTTTAAGAAATGACAACTTTGGTTTCTTGCCAAACCATAGTTCATAAGGCGTCGTCTCAACGGATTTTGATGGTGCCCTATTTAATGTGAATGCGGCCGTCTCTAAAGCATAACCCCAAAACGATAGCGGTAAATCAGTAAGAGACATCATAGATCGCACCATATCTAGTAAAGTACGATTACGACGTTCGGACACACCATTACGCTGTGGTGTTCCGGGTGGCGTGAGTTGCGAAACTATTCCACAATTTTTCAAATGTACACCAAACTCGTAACTCAAATATTCTCCTCCATGATCAGATCGTAGAAACTTTATTTTCTTGTTACGATGATTTTCAACTTCACTCTAAAATTCTTTGAACTTTTCAAATGTTTCAGACTTATGTTTCATTAAGTAGATATACCCATATCTGCTTAAATCATCTGTGAAAGTGAGAAAATAACGATATCCGCCACGAGCCTCAATATTCATCGGACCACATACATCGGTATGTATGATTTCCAACAAATCTGTTGCTCTCTCCATAGTACCGGAGAACGGTGTTTTAGTCATCTTGCCCACGAGGCACGGTTCGCAAGTACCAAGTGATTCATAATCAAGTGGTTCCAAAAGCCCATCAGTATGGAATTTCTTCATGCGCTTTACACCGATATGACCTAAACGGCAGTGCCACAAATAAGTTGCACTATCATTATCAACTCTGCATCTTTTGGCTTCAACATTATGAATATGTGTATTACTACTATCGAGATTCATCAAAAATAGACCACTCTTCAAAGGTGCATGACCATAAAAGATATTACTCATATAAATAGAACAACCATTATTCTCTGATTTAAATGAATAACCGTCTCGCATCAAACAAGATCCAGATATAATGTTCATGCTTAACGCTGGCACCAAATAACAATTATTTAGGTCTAATATTAATCCCGAAGGTAGATGTAGAATTAGCGTGCCGACCACGATCACATCAACTTAGGAACCGTTTCCCACGCGCATCGTCACCTCGTCCTTTGCCAGTGTTCGCTTAATCCGTAGTCCCTGTTTCGAGTTGCAAATATTAGCAACAGAACCAGTATCAAATACCCAGGTGCTACTGCGAGCTCTAGTAAGGTACACATCAATAACATGTATATCACATATACCTTTGTTCACCTTGCCATCCTTCTTATCCGCCAAATACTTGGGGCAGTTCCGCTTCCAGTGACCAGTCTGCTTGCAGTAGAAGCACTCAGTTTCAGGCTTAGGTCCAGACTTGGGTTTCTTCTCCTGAGCAACAACTTGCTTGCCGTTCTTTTTGAAGTTCCCCTTCTTCTTCCCTTTGCCCTTTTTCTTGAAACTAGTGGTCTTGTTGACCATCAACACTCCATGCTCCTTCTTGATTTCTACCTCCACAGCTTTCAGCATTGCGAAGAGCTCGGGAATAGTCTTGTTCATCCCTTGCATATTATAGTTCATCACGAAGCTCTTGTAGCTTGGTGGCAGTGATTGGAGAATTCTGTCAATGACGCAATCATCTGGAAGATTAACTCCCAATTGAATCAAGTGATTATTATACCCAGACATTTTGAGTATATGCTCACTGACAGAACTGTTCTCCTCCATCTTGCAGCTATAGAACTTATTGGAGACTTCATATCTCTCAATCCGGGCATTTGCTTGAAATATTAACTTCAACTCCTGGAACATCTCATATGCTCCATGATGTTCAAAACGTCGTTGAATTCCCGATTCTAAGCCGTAAAGCATGGCACACTGAACTATCGAGTAGTCATCAGCTTTGCTCTGCCAGACGTTCATAACATCTGGTGTTGCTCCAGCAGCAGGCCTAGCACCCAGCGGTGCTTCCAGGACGTAATTCTTCTGAGCAGCAATGAGGATAATCCTCAAGTTACGGACCCAGTCCGTGTAATTGCTACCATCATCTTTCAACTTTGCTTTCTCAAGGAACGCATTAAAATTCAACGGAACAATAGCACGAGCCATCTATCTACAATCAACATAAACAAGCAAGATACTATCAGTTACTAAGTTCATGATAAGTTTAAGTTCAGTTAATCAAATTACTTAAGAACTCCCACTTAGATAGACATCCCTCTAATCCTCTAAGTGATTACGTGATCCAAATCAACTAAACCATAACCGATCATCACGTGAGATGGAGTAGTTTTCAATGGTGAACATCGTTATGTTGATCATATCTACTATATGATTCACGCTCGACCTTTCGGTCTCTGTGTTCCGAGGCCATATCTGCATATGCTAGGCTCGTCAAGTTTAACCTGAGTATTCTGCGTGTGCAAAACTGGCTTGCACCCGTTGTAGATGGACGTAGAGCTTATCACACCCGACATCACGTGGTGTCTGGGCACGACGAACTTTGGCAACGGTGCATACTGAGGGAGAACACTTCTTGATAATTTAGTGAGAGATCATCTTATAATGCTACCGTCAATCAAAGCAAGATAAGATGCATAAAAGGATAAACATCACATGCAATCAATATAAGTGATATGATATGGCCATCATCATCTTGTGCTTGTGGTCTCCATCTCCGAAGCACCGTCATGATCACCATCGTCACCGGCGCGACACCTTGATCTCCATCGTAGCATCGTTGTCGTCTCGCCAATCTTATGCTTCCACGACTATCACTACCGCTTAGTAATAAAGTAAAGCATTACATCGCGATTGCATTGCATACAATAAAGCGACAACCATATGGCTCCTGCCAGTTGCCGATAACTCGGTTACAAAACATGATCATCTCATACAACAAAATTTAGCATCATGCCTTGACCATATCACATCACAACATGCCCCTGCAAAAACAAGTTAGACGTCCTCTACTTTGTTGTTGCAAGTTTTACGTGGCTGCTACGGGCTTAAGCAAGAACCAATCTCACCTACGCATCAAAACCACAACGATAGTTTGTCAAATAGACTATGTTTTAACCTTCTCAAGGACCGGGCGTAGCCACACTCGGTTCAACTAAAGTTGGAGAGACAGTCGCCCGCAAGCCATCTATGTGCAAAGCACGTCGAGGGAACCGGTCTCGCGTAAGCGTACGCGTAATGTTGGTCCGGGTCGTCTCGTCCAACAATACCGCTGAACCAAAGTATGACATGCTAGTAGGCAGTATGACTTGTATCGCCCACAACTCACTTGTGTTCTACTCGTGCAAATAACATCAAACCATAAAACCTGGGCTCGGATGCCACTGTTGGAGAACGTAGTAATTTCAAAAAAATTCCTACGCACACGCAAGATCATGGTGATGCATAGCAACGAGAGGAGAGCATGATCTACGTACCCTTGTAGATCGCAACGGAAGCGTTGACACAACATAAAGGAAGTAGTCGTACGTCTTCTTCCCGATCCGACCGCTCCAAGCACCGTTACCCCGGCACCTCCGAGTTCTTAGCACACGTACAGCTCGATGACGATCCCCGGGCTTCGATCCAGCAAAGCTTCGGGGAGGAGTTCCGTCAGCACGACGGTGTGGTGACGATCTTGATGTACTACCGACGCAGGGCTTCGCCTAAGCACTGCAACGATATGATCGAGGTGGAATATGGTGGCAGGGGGCACCGCACACGGCTAAGGAACGATCTCAATGATCAACTTGTGTGTCTAGAGGTGCCCCCTGCCCCTGTATATAAAGGAGCCAAGGGGGAGGGGTGCGCCGGCCAGGGAGAGGGCGCAGGACTCCCCCCCCCCCAATCCTAGTTGGACTAGGTTTCCCAAAGGGGAAAAGAGAGAGAGGGGGGCCGGCCCCTTCTCCTAGTCCTAATAGGACTAAGGGAAGGGGGGGCGCGTGGCCACCTATGGGCTGCCCCTTTTCTCCTTTCCACTAAGGCCCATGAAGGCCCATATGACTCCCGGGGGGTTCCGGTAACCTCCCGGTAATCCGGTAAAATCCCGATTTCACCCGGAACACTTCCGATATCCAAATATAGGCTTTCAATATATCAATCTTTATGTCTCGACCATTTCGAGACTCCTCGTCATGTCCGTGATCACATCCGGGACTCCGAACAACCTTCGGTACATCAAAATGCATAAACTCACAATAACTGTCATCGTAAGGTTAAGCGTGCGGACCCTACGGTTCGAGAACAATGTAGACATGACCGAGACACTTCTCCGGTCAATAACCAATAGCGGGACCTGGATGCCCATATTGGCTCCTACATATTCTACGAAGATCTTTATTGGTCAGACCGCATAACAACATACGTTGTTCCCTTTGTCATCGATATGTTACTTGCCCGAGATTCGATCGTCGGTATCCAATACCTAGTTCAATCTCGTTACCGGCAAGTCTCTTTACTCGTTCCGTAATACATCATCCCGCAACTAACTTATTAGTTGCAATGCTTGCAAGGCTTAAGTGATGTGCATTACCGAGAGGGCCCAGAGATACCTCTCCGACAATCTGAGTGACAAATCCTATTCTCGAAATACGCCAACCCAATAGCTACCATTGGAGACACCTGTAGAGCTCCTTTATAATCACCCAGTTACGTTGTGACGTTTGGTAGCACACAAAGTGTTCCTCCGGCAAACGGGAGTTGCATAATCTCATAGTCATAGGAACATGTATAAGTCATGAAGAAAGCAATAGCAACATACTAAACGATCGGGTGCTAAGCTAATGGGTCATGTCAATCAGATCATTCAACTAATGATGTGACCTCGTTAATCAAATAACAACTCTTTGTTCATGGTTAGGAAACTTAACCATCTTTGATTAACGAGCTAGTCTAGAAGAGGCATACTAGTGACACTCTGTTTGTCTATGTATTCACACATGTATTATGTTTCCGGTTAATACAATTCTAGCATGAATAATAAACATTTATCATGATATAAGGAAATAAATAATAACTTTATTATTGCCTCTAGGGCATATTTCCTTCATAATGCTTGTCACTAGGGCCCGAGTGCCATGATTTCAGATCTGAACCTATTATGTTTTCATTAATATATGAGTGTTCTTGATCCTATCTTGCAAGTCTATAGTCACCTATTATGTGTTATGATCCGTTAACCCCGAAGTGACAATAATCGAGATACTTACCGGTGATGACCGTAGTTTCAAGAGTTCATGTATTCACTATGTGTTAATGCTTTGTTCTGGTTCTCTATTAAAAGGAGGCCTTAATATCCCTTAGTTTCCATAAGTACCCCGCTGCCACAGGAGGGTAGGACAAAACATGACATGCAAGTTCTTTTCCATAAGCACGTATGACTATGTTCGGAATACATGCCTACATTATATCAATGAACTGGAGCTAGTTCTGTGTCACCCTAGGTTATGACTGTTACATGATGAACCGCATCTGGCATAATTCTCCATCACTGATCCATTGCCTACGAGCTCTCCATATATTGTTCTCCACTTATTTACTTTTCTGTTGCTATTGCTATCATCACTACAAAATACCAAAAACATTACTTTTACTACGGTTACCTTTTGCTACCATTATCACTACTATCATATTACTTTGCTACTAATCACTTTGCTGCAGATATTAAGTTTCCAGGTGTGGTTGAATTGACAACTCAGCTGCTAATACTTGAGAATATTCTTTGGCACCCCTTGTGTCGAATCAATAAATTTGGGTTGAATACTTTACCCTCGAAAACTGTTGCGATCCCCTATACTTGTGGGTTATCAAGACTATTTTCTGGCGCCGTTGCCAGGGAGCGTAGCTCTATTCTTTGAGTCACTTGGGATTTATATCTGCTTATCATTATGAAGAACTTGAAAGATCCAAGAACCAAGATTTATCCCTCAACTACGAGGGGAGGTAAGGAACTGCCATCTAGCTTTGCACTTGATCCACCTTCTGTTTTGAGTAAGCTTGCGACACCTAAAACTGCTTATGCTATTCGTTCTGATATGTCGCATGTTATTGATGATGCTACTTCTGCTATGCATGATACTTATGATGAAACTACTTCTATGCTTGATACTATTGTGCCACTTGGTGAATTTCTTGATGAACAACTTGCTAGGGCTAGAGAGATTGAAAATATTGAATCTGGTGATACTGATGAAAGTGATGATGAAGAATCACTTGTTATTCCTAAGGGTTATGTTTTTGATCAAGAAGCTTCCTTCGCTATTTTAGCTTGTGAAAATAGAAATGAACTCAAAAGATTATTAGCTAAATGGAGTAAGCAATCTTTAAATGCTAGAATGAAACCTGGCCCTGCTTTTGCTACTTCACCTATCTTTGTTACTAATAAGGATTATGATTTCTTTCTTGATCCTGATATAATTACTTTGGTTGAATCTGATCCTTTTCATGGCTATGAATCTGAAACTGTTGTGGCACATCTTACTAAATTGAATGATATAGCTACCCTGTTCACTAAAGATGAGAGAACTCGTTACTTTTACATCCTTAAAATATGTCCGTTCTCATTAAAGGGTGATGCTAAGATATGGTTTAATTCTCGTGATCCTGGTTGTGTGCGTAGTCCCCAGGATATGATTTATTACTTCTCTGCTAAATATTTCCCTGCTCATAAGAAACAAGCTGCTTTAAGGGATATATATAATTTTGTGCAAATTGAAGAAGAGAGTCTCCCACAAGCTTGGGGGAGGCTTCTCCAATTACTTAATGCTTTGCCTGATCATCCTCTTAAGAAAAATGAAATACTTGATATCTTTTATAATGGACTAACCGATGCCTCCAGAGATTACCTGGATAGTTTTGCTGGTTCTGTTTTCAGGGAAAGAACACCGGATGAAGCTGAAATTCTGTTGAATAATATGTTGACAAATAAAAATAATTGGACACCTCCGGAGCCAATTCCCGAGCCTATTCCTAAACCAACTCCGAAGAAGAGGTGTATTCTATTTCTTAGTCCTGAAGATATGCAAGAGGCAAAGAAATCTATGAAAAAAAGGGTATTAAAGCTGAAGATGTTAAGAATTTACCTCCTATTGAAGAAATACATGGTCTTAATTTACCGCCTGTTGAAGAAACATATAATCTTAATCCATTACCTATTGAAGAAACTCATGGTCTTGATAACCCGACACAGGTAGTAAAGGTAAATTCTCTGTATAGATATGATAAAGCTGAAATCCCATTTACTAAATTTGCTAGCCCATGCTTAGATGAGTTTGATAAATTTATGGCTAAGAAAGAAGATTTTAATGCTTATTTTGGTAGACAATTGAAATACAATTCAAATATGCTTGAACACTTGGGTGATTATATGGCTAATGTCAAAGGTGAACTTAAACATTTTAGTAAACATGCTTCTATGGTTACCACTCAAGTAGAACAAGTACTTAAAGCTCAAAATGATTTGCTCAATGAATTGAATAGTAAAGATAATGATTATGCTGTTAAAGTGGCCACTAGAACTGGTAGAATGACTCTGGAACCTTTGTATCCTGAAGGCCACCCTAAGAGAATTGAGCAAGATTCTCAGAGAAATAATATAGATGCACCTAGTTCGTCAAAAAGAAGAAAAAGAAAAATGATAGGACTTTGCATGCTTCTAGTGATCCTATTGTTGAAACACCTGAGAATCCAAATGATATTTCAATTTCTGATGTTGAAACACAATCTGGTAATGAACCTGAAACTAGTAATAATGTTACTGATAATGTTCATGTTGATGCTCAACCTAGTAATGATAATGCCATAGAAATTGAACCCGTTGTTGATCTTGATAACCCACAATCAAAGAATCAACATTATGATAAGAAAGATTTTGTTGCTAGGAAACATGGTAAAGAAAGAGAGCCTTGGGTTCAGAAACACATGCCTTTTCCTCCCAAACCTATCCAAGAAAAAGGATGATGAGGATTTTGAGCGCTTTGCTGAAATGATTAGACCTATCTTTTTGCGTATGCAATTAACTGATATGCTTAAAACCAATCCTTATGCTAAGTACATGAAAGATATTATTGCAAATAAAAGAAAGATACCGCAAGCTGAAATTTCCACCATGCTTGCTAATTATACTTTTAAGGGTGGAATACCAAAGAAACTTGGAGATCTAGGAGTACCCACTATACCATGCTCCATTAAAAGAAACTATGTTAAAACTGCTTTATGTGATCTTGGAGCCGGTGTTAGTGTTATGCCTCTCTCTTTATATCGTAGACTTGATTTGAATAAGTTGAGACCTACTGAAATATCTCTGCAAATGGCTGATAAATCAACTGCTATACGTGTCGGTATTTGTCAGGATGTGCCTGTTGTAGTTGCAAACGTTACTATTTTAACAGACTTTGTTATTCTTGATATTCCCGAGGACGATAGTATGTCTATTATTCTTGGAAGACCCTTTTTGAATACTGCGGGAGCTGTTATTGATTGCACTAAAGGCAATGTCACTTTTCATGTTAATGGTAATGAGCATACAGTACACTTTCCGAGGAAACAACCTCAAGTTCATAGTATCAACTCTATTGGAAAAATTCCATCGATTATATTTGGAGGTTTTGAATTCCCTCTTCCTACTATTAAGAAGAAATATGATATTCTTATTATTGGGGATGTGCATATCCCCGTTGAGGTAACATAGTGTTATTCGAAATTTCTCCGGTTCCATGTTATTCGGAATGAGTTCGTTAACAAGACTTGATCAACCTTGTTAGTGGATTCCTTTTGATGATCATGAGATGGATGAAACTAGAAGGCACAACCTTCTGTACCCCACTTTTACTTTTTGTTATTTATATTAAATAAAATGAAAATACAGATTTTTCTGTCTGTCATCTGATTATCCGTGCAATATAAAAATACCTCGAAAATAAAAGTTCTCCAAATGCCCTGAAATTTAAATATGATTTTTTCTAGAATATTTGAGGATTTATGGAACTGAGAACACAGCAGGGGGGTCAACCACCTGCTCACGAGGGTGGAGGGCGCGCCCCCCTGCCTCGTGGGCCCATGGTGGCCCTCCTCCACTTATTCCTGCACCCACACACTTCATCTTCCTCCCCCAAACATGAATATCCAGCTCAAGCATGAGTTCTAGCTCTCTTTGATGCCATTTTCGATCTCCTTGCTCAAAGCACCTCTCACAAAACTGCTTGGGGAGATTGTTCCTTGGTATGTGACTCCTCCATTGGTCCAATTAGTTTTTGTTCTACTGCTTTATTCATTACAAATTTTTGCTACTTAGGTGACCCTGTTCTTGAGCTTGCATGTCAAATTTATATGGTCAAAAGTAGTTTTGATGCGTGATATAGGCCCTAGGCACTTGTAAGAGTAGTTGCTATCAATATTATTGAGTTTGGTTTACTTTTATTTTGAAGTTACTAAAAATTTCAGAATTTTTTCAGAAAATGATGAGGAGGCTATTGAGGGGCTCATCGAGCCAAAGCTCGAAGGAAAAGGCACCAAAGCCTAAGTATAATCTGCCTCGCACCGCGGAGGTTCGGGCGTGTGAATGGCCTTCCAATGATTTCTTGAGAGCCGCCGGTATCTATGAAGATTTTCGTGAATTGGCTCATAATGCAGGCTTCACCGCTTTCCTCCACGACCAATGCGATCAGTATCTCTTACTCACAAATACCTTTGTGCAAAACTTTCATTTCCATTCTAGGAACTCGCCACCTACGGTGGAGTTTCATTTATATGATGAGCATAAGGAAATGTCACTTTATGATTTTTGTCGGATTTGTTTAGTCCCTTTTGAGGGCAAGACAGAAGAACCACATCATGGTGATGTGGAGGGGTTTATTGATACTATCACTGCAGGAGAAACTAGGAAGGTTTCCGATGCACGAATCACTAGCATACATTTTCCTGTTTTACGTTACTTTGCATTATTTGCTAGTCGTTGCTTAATTCGTCGCGGAAACTGTGGGAACCTTAGTATCCCTGATATTATTATTTTGCTCCAAGGTTTATATGGTGATAACACTTTTAGTATGGGCGACATTATTGCCAAACGGTTAAGTCTGAACTGTACCAAGGGCCCCATCTTTGGAGGCATCTATGCCTCACGCCTAGCTGCACATTTTAACATACCTATTAGGCATTCTGAGAAGGAAGAAAAAGTGATGCCTCGTGTTTATCTAGATTTTAAAAGTATGGTGGCACATGATTTTATTGTTAAGAATCGGGAAGGAGAACTTAAATATCAATTGTTCTTTAACAAACATCATCCTGAGACTATTACCCTGCCTGCTCCTTCTTTGTTTGATTTGTCTGTAGGCACGTACCTTGTTCCGTTGAAGGCTATTCACGCCTACCGGAACCCTGCACCAGCTAAGGAGCCAGAGCCGGAACCACAAGTTGATCCTTCACGACAGTCTAATTACCAGTGGGATCCGAAGATGATTGTCAGCCAGTGGCAATCGGAGTCTTCCTCTTCTGCATCGCAGTACGACCCCAGCTACTATTATGGATATCCGTCAGGCCAGCCGTGGCCATAGACCAACTTAGGCCAAAAGCCTAAGCTTGGGGGAGTACGTATTTCCCACCGACATTACATTTATGTTCACACACTCATTGCTAGATGTCGGTGCTCATGCTTTTTCATTGTATCATCCATGCTTGTTTATTTCCCTTTTTATGCTTTCTTCTTGTGTGTTTAATAAACCTTAAGAAAAACCAAAAAAAATTAGTTGTAGCTTCTAGCTACTTTTAATTTCCATGCTTGTAGTAGTAATTAAAAAGAAAACCCAAAAATATTTATTGTTCTTCTTTTGCTTGTTGGGAGCTTTCCCGTGTAAATAGTTTTATTTCTTTTCTTTTCTTTGGGGGTCGATAGGAGAAGACCATAATTAAATTGTTGAAGTGGCTCTTATATGCATTATTGTTGATCCGACAAAAGAGCATGTATTGCCTTGCCTTCTCCTGTTTATTGAATGCTTGCAGATTCCAGCTTAGTCCAATGCATGTGCACTATTATTATTATTCACACTATTCGGTCGTGCAAGTGAAAGGCAATTGTGATGTGATGGACTGGCTGAGATGAGAAAAGCTGGTATGAACTCGACCTCTTTTGTTTTTGTAAATATGATTAGTCCATCGTTCCTGATTCAGCCTATTATGAATAAACATGTTTGCAATGACAACAAGAGATCATAGTTTCTTATGCCATGCTTGATTAGCTATGAGTTATAATGGTTTACCTTGCGTGCCAACATGCTATTAAAATGGTTATGATGTGGTATGATAGGGTGGTATCCTCCTTTGAATGATTTAAGTGACTTGACTTGGCACATGTTCACGCATGTAGTTGAAACAAAATCAACATAGCCTTCACGATATTTATGTTCATGGTGGATTATATCCTACTCATGCTTGCATTCGGTGTTGATTAATTTTAATGCATGTTGATGACTGTTGTCGCTCTCTAGCTGGTCGCTTCCCAGTCTTAAGCTAGCCTTCACATGTACTAAGCGGGAATACTGCTTGTGCATCCAATCCCTTAAACCCCAAAGTTATTCCACATGAGTCCACTATACCTACCTATATACGGTATCTACCTGCCATTCCAAGTAAATTTGTATGTGCCAAACTCTAAACCTTCAAATAAATATCCTGTTTTGTATGCTCGAATAGCTCATGTATCAACTAGGGTTGTCTGTATCTTCCATGTTAGGCGGGTTATTCTCAAGAGGAGTGGACTCCGCTCCTCACTCACGAGATAAATGGCTGGTCACCGGGATGCCTAGTCCCATGCTTTATGCAAACTAAATCAAAATAATTGCAAACAAAACTCCCCCTGGGACTCTTGTTAGTTGGAGGCACTCGTTGTTTCAAGCAAGCCATGGATTGATGCTTGTTGGTGGAAGGGGGAGTATAAACTTTACCATTCTGTTTGGGAACCACCTATCATGTGTGTAGCATGGAAGATATCGCCATCTCTTGGTTGTTATGTTGACAATGAAAGTATACCGCTCAAAATATTATTCACCTCTGTTTCAAAACCGAGCTCTGGCACCTCTACAAATCCCTTCTTCCCTTTGCGAAGGGCCTATCTATTTTCTTTTATGCTGAGTCATCATCCTCTTATTAAAAGGCACCAGTTGGAGAGCACTGCTGTCATTTGCATTCATTATTGTTAGTTTACATTGAGTGTGACTTGACTGGATCTCTTTTACCATGAATTACAATGTCTAGTCAGTCCTTGGTCTTTAAAGGTGCTTTGCATTTATGTTTTGCGGTCTTAGAAAGGGCTAGCGAGATACCATCTTGTTTTATCATATTATGATTGTTTTGAGAAAGTGTTGTCATCCGAGATTTAATATTATGGCTCGCTAGTTGATTATGCTATTGATATGAGTAAACTTGAGACCTATGCGTTATTGCGAATGTTGTTAGTTATAATCTTTGCTGAAAACTTGAATGCTTGCTTTACATATTTACAACAACAAGAGCAAACAGAGTTTGTAAAAGTTTTTCTTTATCACTTTCAGTTTGTCAACTGAATTGCTTGAGGAGAAGCAAAGGTTTAAGCTTGGGGGAGTTGATACGTCTCCAACGTATCTACTTTTCCAAACACTTTTGCCCTTGTTTTGGACTCTAACTTGCATGACTTGGATGGAACTAACCCGGACTGACGTTGTTTTCAGCAGAATTACCATGGTGTTATTTATGTGCAGGAGCAAACGTTCTCGGAATGACCTGAAACTTCACGCAGCCACTTTTCAAAAAATAAGAAAAATACCTGCAAAAGATGAAGGCCAGGGGGCCCACCACCTTGCCACAAGGGTGGGGGCGCACCTGCCCCCCTAGGGCGTGCCCCCCTACCTCGTGGGCCCCCTATTGTGTTTCCGACTCCAACTCCACCTCCACCTCCATATATTTAGTTTCGATAAGAAAAAAATCAAGGAGAAGAAATCATCGCGTTTTACGATACGGAGCCGCCGCCAAGCCCTAAAACCTCTCGGGAGGGCTGATCTGGAGTCCGTTCGGGGCTCCGGAGAGGGAATTCCGTCGCCATCGTCATCATCAACCATCCTCCATCACCAATTTCATGATGCTCACCGCCGTGCGTGAGTAATTCCATCATAGGCTTGCTGGACGGTGATGGGTTGGATGGGATCTATCATGTAATCGAGTTAGTTTTGTTAGGGTTTGATCCCTAGTGTCCACTATGTTCTGAGATTGATGTTGCTATGACTTTGCTATGCTTAATGCTTGTCACTAGGGCCCGAGTGCCATGATTTCAGATCTGAACCTATTATGTTTTCATCAATATATGAGTGTTCTTGATCCTATCTTGCAAGTCTATAGTCACCTATTATGTGTTATGATCCGTTAACCCCGAAGTGACAATAATCGGGATACTTACCGGTGATGACCGTAGTTTGAGGAGTTTATGTATTCGCTATGTGTTAATGCTTTGTTCCGGTTCTCTGTTAAAAGGAGGCCTTAATATCCCTTAGTTTCCATAAGGACCCCGCTGCCACGGGAGGGTAGGACAAAAGATGTCATGCAAGTTCTTTTCCATAAGCATGTATGACTATGTTCGGAATACATGCCTACATTATATCAATGAACTGGAGCTAGTTCTGTGTCACCCTAGGTTATGACTGTTACATGATGAACCGCATTCGGCATAATTCTCCATCACTGATCCATTGCCTACGAGCTTTCCCTATATTGTTCTCCGCTTATTTACTTTCCCGTTGCTATTGCTATCATCACTACAAGATACCAAAAACATTACTTTTACTACTATTACCTTTTGTTACCGTTACCACTACTATCATATTACTTTTCGACTAAATACTTTGCTGCAGATATTAAGTTTCCAGGTGTGGTTGAATTAACAACTCAGCTGCTAATACTTGAGAGTATTCTTTGGCTCCCCTTGTGTCGAATCAATAAATTTGGGTTGAATACTTTACCCTCGAAAACTGTTGCGATCCCCTATACTTGTGGGTTATCAGCAGTCATGAGACTTTAGGTTCTGGAACTTTTTCTCTGGCATATTTATTATTCCCTTTATATTCGACGAGAAGCCAGTCGGGACCTTCATAGTGAGCAGGCATTCAAAGAAGATCTCCTCCTCTTCTTTGGTAAGAGCGTAGCTGGCAGGACCTTCATACTGCTTTGGAGGCATGCCGTCTTTTTGTGCAAACATTGCAAGTCCTCCCGTGGCTCCGGTTTATCTTTTGTTTTCCCATACACGCCCAAGAAGCCTAGCAGGTTCACGCAAAGGTTTTTCATCACGTGCATCACGTTGATTGAAGAGCGGACCTCTAGCTCTTTCCAATAGGGTAGGTCCCAAAATATAGATTTCTTCTTCCACATGGGTGCGCGTCCCTCAGCGTCATTCGGAACAGATAGTCCGCCGGGACCCTTTTCAAAGATTACGTGTAAATCATTGACCATAGCAAGTACGTGATCACCGGTACGCATGGCGGGCTTCCTCCGGTGATCTGCCTCACCTTTGAAATGCTTGCCTTTCTTTCGACATTGATGGTTGGTCAGAAGAAATCGATGATGGCCCAGGTACACATTCTTCCTGCATTTGTCCATGTATATACTTTCGGTGTCAGCTAAACAGTGTGTGCATGCGTGGTATCCCTTGTTTGTCTGTCCTGAAAGGTTACTGAGAGCGGGCCAATCGTTGATGGTTACAAATAGCAACGCGTGCAGGTTAAATTCCTGTTGTTTGTGCTCATCCCACACACATACATCGTTTCCATTCCACAGCTGTAAAAGTTCTTCAACTAATGGCCTTAGGTACACATCAATGTCATTGCCGGGTTGCTTGGGGCCTTGGATGAGAACTAGCATCATAATGAACTTCCGCTTCATGCACATCCAAGGAGGAAGGTTATACATACATAGAGTCACAGGCCAGGTGCTGTGATTGCTGCTTTGCTCCCCGAAAGGATTAATGCCATCCGCACTTAAACCAAACCATATGTTCCTTGGGTCACCTGCAAACTCAGCCCAGTACTTTCTCTCGATTTTTCTCCACAGCGACCTGTCAGCGGGTGCTCTCAACTTCCCGTCTTTCTTACGGTCCTCTCTGTGCCATCGCATCAACTTGGCATGCTCTTCGTTTCTGAACAGACGTTTCAACCGTGGTATTATAGGAGCATACCACATCACCTTCGCAGGAACCCTCTTCCTGGGGGGCTCGCCGTCAACATTACCAGGGTCATCTTGTCTGATCTTATACCGCAATGCACAACATACCGGGCATGCGTTCAAATCCGTGTACGCACCCCAATAGAGGATGCAGTCATTAGGGCATGCATGTATCTTCAGCACCTCCAATCCTAGAGAGCATACGACCTTCTTTGCTGTGTACGTACTGTCGGGCAATTCGTTATCGTTTGGAAGCTTCTTCTTTAATATTTTCAGTAGCTTCTCAAATCCTTTGTTAGACACAGCATTCTCTGCCTTCCACTGCAGCAATCCCAGTACGGTACCGAGCTTTGTGTTGCCATCTTCGCAATTGGGGTACAACCCTTTTTGTGATCCTCTAACATGCGATCGAACTTCAGCTTCTCCTTTTGACTTTCGCACCGTGTCCTTGCAACAACAATGACCCGGCGGAGATCATCATCATCGGGCACATCGTCTGGTTCCTCTTGATCTTCAGCAGCTTCCCCCGTTGCAGCATCACGGTATTCAGGGGGCACATAGTTGTCATCGTCCTCTTCTTCTTTGTTGTCTTCCATCATAACCCCTATTTCTCCGTGCTTCGTCCAAACATTATAGTGTGGCATGAAACCCTTATAAAGCAGGTGGGTGTGAAGGATTTTCCGGTCAGAGTAAGACTTCGTATTCCCACATATAGGTCATGGACAACACATAAAACCATTCTGCTTGTTTGCCTCAGCCACTTCGAGAAAATTATGCAGACCCTTAATGTACTCGGACGTGTGTCTGTCACCGTACATCCATTGTCGGTTCATCTGCGTGCATTATATATAATTATGTGTGTTAAAAGTAAGAAAATTAGACAAGTATCTATCTAAAGTAAGAATTGTTTTTCTTTTAGAAAGAAGATAAGAACAAGAGGCTCACCACGGTGGTGCTGGCGACGAGATCAGCGCGGGCGATCGACGGTGGTGAAGACGGGGATGGGATGTGACGGACCGCTAAACCTATGCAAATCTCGGGGAAAATGGAGCTTGGAGGTCGAGCTTCAAGAGGAGAAAACTTAACTAGCGTGGCTCGGGCATTTCATCGAACACCTCATGTGCATAGGAGGTGAGCTAGAGCACCCAAATGACCTCCCCTCGCCGGCCAAAAAAACAAAGCACCGTGGAGTGCTCTACTCGCCGGCGAGGGGGTATATATAGGCAACTCATTTGTCCTGGTTCGTGGCAGGAACCGGGACTAAAGGCCACCCTTCTGTCCCGGTTCAAGCCGCAAACCGGGACCAATATATGTGGGCTAGGAGCGAGGCCCATTGGTCCGGATTCGTGCCAGGAACCGGGACAAATGGATCCAGACGAACTGGGACCAATGCCCACGAGGCCCCGACCGCCCCCATGGGCTCACGAACCAGGACGTATGCCCCCATGGGTCCCGGTTCGTGACTAAACCGGGACTAATGGGCTGGCCAGGCCCCAACCAAAGCCTTGTTTTCTACTAGTGGCCCTATGAGTTCAGATGGAAATACGAACACGCAAACTAATGTACATGTGGCCATTTTTTCTTCAACTAAACTTAGCGGCCATGGGCCCATCAACTAACTGAATTATATCGCGTAACCATTGCCTTCTAGCAAGTAGTGTCATGCGTCTCACAAAAATAGTTGTTGTATGCAACACAACAACTAGCTGTTGAGGTGACTCAAATTTCTAGATTTTTCAATACACGTTGGGCCCCACCAATAAAATGCAATTACACAAATTAAAATAAAACATGCACAAAATAAACTATAGTTTGGCAGAAAAAGTGCATCTGCAAAAGGTAAAAAGCTAATGAAATGTAAAACAAGTGACTACAACTTCATCGATGTGACTGGAAATTTTATACGAGTTGTTGCAACATCACCAAATTTATATACATTTCATTAAGGTGCAACATTTTTTAAATAAAACTAAATCAAAAAATACTAAAGTGCAATTGCACTAAGTAAAAAGGACAAGTACACAAAATAAAAGTCCAATTGCACCAAAAAGTACATGTGTGACATGTACATTTTAAAAAAATGACTAAGACTTGATAGAAGTGACTTAAATTCCATATCACTAACTGCAACTTCACAAAAGCGACATAAATTTCATACAAGTGACAAACACAAAGTGACTGAAACGTTAAAAATTTCAGCCACATGCATTTTGGCAATTCCAAATTAGTTAAGGTTCAAATTAGATAATGGTATGTTTCATAAAAGAGTCTGACTCGTGCTTTTCTCTCCTTAATCTCAGCTCTAGCTAGAACGTTGTTCAAATGGAAAAAAATGGAAAAAATGCTATCCATGTATATGTGATCCGTCAAAGTTGGCATGTACTTCTTTGTGTTTATATTGGAATACCATTTAATGTTAGGGACTTTTAAAGGTATATATGGTTAATTGTTTCAAAGAAATCACTTTTGTGCCCCCCATTAAAGTGTAATTCCACAAATAAAAAAATGCAATCACAACAAATAACAAAAGGAAGTAAAATTAGAAGTGCAATTGCACTATGCAAATGCAAAAAAATAGTGCAACTGAAAAAGATACAAAACTAAAATATAAACAAAACAATAAAACAAAAAATTTATCTAGAACTTAAAAAAAGTGCCTCAAACTTCACAACAAAAGTGTCTAATTTCTATGAAGCAATTTTGTTAAGCTTATTCTTTGGATTTCACACATATATCTTGGTATTGTCTATTGCCAAGTTGCCTGAACTTTTTTCTGCTCTAGTCACTTTCTGTGATCCATACAATTAGAATCGTTGTTTGCTTGTTTAGCAACAATTGTCGTTTGCTTTGTAGTTAAAAAACTGTGAGAGAAGAAACAGAGTCTCTAGGAGATTTTCATTTACATTATCGAAGACCCACAAATAAATATAGCCCAACTATAAAACACTAAGAGACAAAAAAGGCATAAAGGACCCCACAATTGACAAAAACTTAAGAAAATGAATATAAAAAGCTGATGTCGATGGAAGTTATTCTAAGGTAGAATCAATTAATGGCACTGATATTACCCTAAAATAAGAAATAAGCCTAAAGCAAATAATGAAAAAACTGAAGAAAATGATGACAAAAACAAATACAATAACTATAAAATAACATAATATATGTGGTTTGTAATTATTTAAAGTAGAATGAATTATGGGCACTGTATTACCCTATTGGAATAAATAATTAAGAAACTAACCTAAAACAAAGTATGAAAAAAACTTAGGAAATTGATGGTAAAAACAAATGGAGAAAGTACATAAAAAATAAAACAGATGTTCGTTGAAGTTATTGTAAGGCATGAATTGAGGGCATTAATATTACCCCAAAAGAAGATATAAAATGAAGAAAGATGCAAATGAAATGTGACTATGCAAAATAAAAAATAAAAAATAAAGTAAAATTTCACTGGTATAGTACAGAAATTGCAACTCTAGGAGAAACTAGAAGGAGGTTTTAATATGATAGTAAATCAGGAGTATGAACAAGGATGGATACTGAACACATATACTAAAATTGTGCACGTGCGTTACTAAATTGCAGTTGCGGAGAACACAAACTTACAGAGAGACTGCATGGAAATTAAGGTAAAAGAAGTGGAACCGAAATTATAGCAAAGGGTTAGCTTTACATACACTAGACTACCACTAAAGTTGCATGATAGAGATAAGTGTAACTGATTATAAAAAACAATATGAAATAAACTCACAATAGGATGAGATGTTTTTATTTTGAATGAGTGGATCGAGGAAGGGTGACTTGTGCATGTTGATTAAAGCTGATATGCCCTTGTAGTCATAGTATATAGATGAGCAAAGTAATTGCACTAGCTAAGAATATTGAAGAACTTTGTTGTAGGAGATTTGACAGATCAGGAGAATATAAATGAACGGCATACAACCCTAGCCTTAATGCCTTGCAAAAAAGAGCATGCCCAACAAAACAAAATCGACTGAAAATGCTAAGGGGCTAGCCGAAACTAAAGAACAAATAAAGGGCACCAAGTGCTAGTCGCAATGTAAATGGGCAAATTACATTTTTGACGCTCATAAGCATCAAATACTTGTACAAATGCACAACCAATTTTTTTCTAGTTTGATTTTCATCTCTTTTTTACTGTTCTGCTCCGATTTTCTTTTTATTTTTCCCCTATTTCGGTTTTTCCTGTTGTGGTCATTTTCCTATTGTGGTTTTCATTGAGGTTTTTTGTCATTTATTTTTTATTTTTCTTCATATTCTGCTTTATTGTAACTTTGGGGGGGGGGGTCCTTTTTTCCTATTGTTTTCCTTTCCAATTTTCTACTGGTTTTGTTTTTTCTTTTGATTTTAATTATTATTTACTTTCATTTTTTTCCTTTTCTGTTAAAATTTTATAAATATAATTATCCATACATGATTTTTTTTGTAAATACACGATGAATATATTTTTTTCATCATATGGTGAACTTTTTTGAAATACTTTATGATTTCATAGAAAATCATGATTCCAAAAAGTGTCCATGATTTTATCTGGAAATTTTGACTTCTTACCAACCGTTCATAGATGTTTATTAAATGTCGATAATTTTGAAACCAAAATAAAAGGGAAATAAATAAGGAAACACGTGAAGACCTGACATAAAGTCAAAAGAAAAAGGAAATGCTCTGACCTTATTGGGCCGAGTTATTGGATGCCCACATAAGGCCTTTGGATATTTGGCTTGTTGCGTGGAGCAATGGATGGCAAGTAGGATATGGCTCTCGTGGCCTTCTACCCCCCACGCTGGCCGTCTCGGTGTTGACGACGATGGTCGGGCAAATAGATTGCGCCAGCCAGGGCGAGGGCGCTCTAGCTTTGCGTCGTCGCTCAGTAGGACCTCACCGTCGACAACTTCAGCAGCTTCAAGCCGTCGGGTATGGAGGCTCTTTGTCCCCTCAGTAGTTGACTCATGAGTTTATTTCATATTGTTTGTTATTTTATAGCGCACGTGCACAATTTCAATATATGTGTTCAATATCCATCCTTGTTCATACTCGTGATTTAATATGCATATTGAAACCTCCTAGTTTCTCCTAGAGTTGCAATTTCAGTATTGTGCTAGTGAGATTTGACTTTACCCTTTCTTTATTATTTTGCGCAGTCACATTTCATTGTATCTTTCTTGCCATCCCAATGACCTTGTTGAAGTGTGGCGACATGTACGATGCAGATTTTAGATGAGGAAGGCGCTGATGATGATTTACCTCTCATGTCCAGCAGTGCTGGCCAAACAGGCCAGCCCGGCCTGTGCTAATCATGCCAGGCAGGCATGGCACGCACGAGGGCACGTTTAGTAGGCAGGCCGTGCCATGCCGACCCGCGTGCTGCCTCCAGGCCCCGACAAGGCGTATTTAGTAAATGGCTGGCAAGTTGGGCAGTTTAATATGCTGGGCTGCATATATAATTCCAAAAGGTATAAAAAAATAAATGGGCCATGTCGTGCCTCCCCGCGTGTCCAGCCTACAGGCTCAGACACGGCCCCAGACATGCCATGTGCTGGCACGACACGTTTAGCTTGTGCCATGCCTGGTCCATGACGGACTGTGCCGGTGTGCTTGCGAGCCGGCCAGTTTGGCCAGCTTTGATATCCAGCAGTGCGCTGGGTTCGTCCACCTCATGGGCAGCGCTGTCGGAGCCTGCAATTCTCGACGACTTGCGGTGCAAATGAACATCCTCTCTTGATCTGCTTCGCGAAGGAATCAACCTTAGCTAATGGCAGCAGCACCACGTGGCACGGGCAGTGGTGTTTTGATGGTTTCACTTTCACCTCCGTGGTTCCAAGGGCAAATTAACACGCAGCCAGCCGACACCCCAATTGCTGTAGATACTGCTAGTCCGTCCTCAACTACAGTTGCTTGCTGCATGTGTAAATACAAGACAAGACCGTCAGATTCTGCTCATCCCTCCATGCAGATTGGTCTCGCAAAAATGAGGGCAGTGGAACCGTGATTGATTGATGCAATGGCTGTTCTAACACAAGTAGTCACTCACTCACTCACAAGTTTCGATGGGCTCCAAGGGAAGGGAACGCACAAGATGGGAAGATTGAATGCAGCATACTACAAGTACTGAGATATAGTGGGCACTCAAGAAGAGCTAGTGCATTGAGAAACGGGAAGAAAATCAAGGGACTAATGATTAAAAATAAAAGACTTTCGTCTCATTTTATAAATAGAGCAACATACAGAGGTAGAGCATACGCAATCCTGTTGGGGATTCCAGCTATCCAAGAGAAGCTAAATATGGCTAAACAGGAAATAAATAAAATACAATGATGAAACAAAGCTAAGCTAGGACAAGTTGATTACTGCATGTGCTGCCAATCTGTGACATGGGTTTTGATTCGTCCTCAATTTATTATGTGCGGTACACTGCGGACCAGCTTTTACTCCACCGTGTCAGGTCTGACATGATGATACAAAGAATTGAACTGCCCTTGTTTAATGTGTCAACTACCACGAGGGCAGCAACGGTGACAGCATCTCCATTCGTTCGACCCTAAACACACCGGCGATTGTGGTTTGGCCCTTCGGCCGGCGTTTCTTTGGCCCTGCGGTCGATCTAATTCCCAGTCACACGTTCTTAGATTCGGCCACAAGACGCGTACATTTAAACATGACATTTCCCGCTACCAAAAAATCGTCATGAGTTCGGCATTCAATGCCACAAAGTTCGGCGATCATCATGCCACAGTTCGGTGATCAATCATACTCGAAAGTTCGGCGTTCAAAAGGAAGGACGTGTAGGCAATGCATCGTGCTACTCCGGCGTCGGACTGGTAGGAGTCGGCGTGCTCGGGCTGGTCAGCGTCGGGGCAGCTTCTATGCTGGGCGTCGTGGATGCATCTTCACTCAGGCTTGGCTGCGGCGTGGGGGTCGGCGTGGAAGTTGGCGCGGCCCTCGACGTTAGCGCCACTTTCCGGGTGAGCGGCGATCTCCTCGACGGTCCCATGACATTTGTTGCATGCCGTTTGGATGAGTGTCCAATGGTTCGCCATGGCCTTCGAGCCACGCTTCATGTGGATGGTGGCGAAGTAGGGGTCGACCAACTTGCGCTCATCGAACTCCGACTTGATGCACTCCCAGTACGTGTCGGCACTCTGGTTCGTGCCAGTGATCGGGTCGAGACAGACGGTCTTCCATACTTCGGCGAGGCACTCATCTTCTTTGGACGTCCACTTGACACGCAGCTCGTCGGTCATGGCCCCCCGCTTCTTCTTTTTCCCTTTCCTCGCCGGCGCAGGCGCCGGCTCCTCCTCCTCCTCCTCGCCGTAGTCGAGCCCGTCGTCCATGTTGTCGGCGAGGTCCATTGTATCGTCTTGCGCCTGGAACCCGTGGGCGGTGGCGGCCGAGCCACTTGCGATGATCTCGTCCATGTCGGCTTCCGTCACGTCGATGTTGCCGAAGTACAACGTCGAGGTTTGCGAGAAGTGCAGGGTGCCATGGCATAGAGGCGGCGTCGGGGAGGTGGCGGCTTGGGTTCGGCTCGGAATCGCCGGATCTTATTTTGGCCCAAATCGACGATAAACAAGGTCCTAGGGGCGCGACTGAGCCGATTTTTCGGTGTTGTCGCTAAAAAATGGCCTGGGGGCCTGTTGGGGGCGCGGCTGGAGATGCTCTAACCCGCAAATTTTATCCATTTGCGAATCAGGGACCAGTCAATGAACATAGATGCGGAAGACCGTCATTCAACCATAGCCGCATATATTTAAAACAACTGACTAAACATTTGGCTAAATAAACCTATTAAAAGCATTAAGCAAGCACTAAACAAGGCTACTAAGCACACCAACACGGTGGAAGCCAACCTTTCGTCAAATCTAAGCCAGGCTAACAAGCATGCCATGCAATGGCGGAAGCCAGCCGTTCGCCAAATGAAATGAGCATCTTCTGTCAAATGACCGGCAAATTTGCTTAATAAAAAAAATATTAATTAGCACCTTCCATCAAATGAATTATACTATTTAGTACTACCTTCCGTCAAATGAATTATACTATTTAGTACTACCTTCCGCCAAAATGCTAGCTATCCGCTGTAATTAGCACATTGCATTTCCGCTAAATACTAGTCATCATGGGCGGACGCAGAGTAGAGACGGTATGTGGCGGCTTTTTGTTGGTCATGCAGATGTTTGGACTTCCGCAAAGTTTCCCCTCGTTTGTCTCAGATTTGTCGGAAAAAGTACGTTCGGACCGCCAAGATCGCGTTGGATGGCAAACCGTGTCCGAACACCGCGGTCTGAATGCTTGTAGGAGATTTGAGGATCCGTCTTGAAGATGCCCTTAGATGGGAAGAGAGATTGAGAATCATAGAGAGATATGAGGGTCTTTGTCGCTAAATAGGTTGATGGGATAATTCAACATTGTGGCAACATTAATCATCATGTCACAACCATAATTTCCTAGCCTCGTTATATAAAGCATCATAACACCTCATGTTAAAACTTAAAGTATTGCTCGACAAACTTCATATGACATGCACGGATCTGGATCCGTTAACATACATAAGGAAAGTTAAAGAAGCTAAAGTATCCTAAATTGCCTTCTTTCAATCCATATGACAAGGCTAAAATGACTTAAATTAATTTACAAATTAAAGATCTAATGTGTACATTTAGATAGTTACATACAAACAAATTAATGGTGAATTAAGATTAATTATAGACCATGTATATGTACAGTACAAATGCCAACAATAAACAACCTGCTAACAGTCCCTAACTTCCCTTCTTCATTTAAGTTAGAGGATTCGGTTCCGACATGCACATTTTGGGATATAAGGCTTAGAACTTCATCATCTAAGTTGGATGACATTTTCTTATGTCAAAGTCGGTTCAGTTTCAGTTTACCAACAAGCATTACAACCTGCACTTTTCACTAAGTCGCACTTCCTCCGTTTACATTTATGTAACCTGTTTTGCATATTTTAATATGGACTACACATGACCGAAATGAGTGAACAGATGCACTAAAATAAGTCTATATGCGTCCAATTCAGAAAAAAGAAGTTATAACATCTTATATTTATGAACAGGGGAGTATATTGCATGAAATTTGTACTTTTCATCAATTGGAAGTTGTACTCTAGAAATCAGTTTATACGTACATAAATATAGACTGTAAACCTAGAACTCTACAGTAGACTTGCTAGTCCATGCTAAATTTGGGACATATACCCACACTCATAAATCTCTGCGCTCTCCGCATGGGCAGTACGTCCTCTGTAATTCAATTCGCTATGATTGTGCTTGCCCCACTCTATTTTTTTCTACTTTTGTAGAGCGATCTCCACCTTATATACGTGGCGCTGCCTCCTGCAACAAACACACGCATGCACTCCCTGTCCTTCGTCTTGCTCAGCTCGCGCTCGCCCACTGTGAGACGCGCGCAGGGATGGCCGAGACCAACGGCAACGGCAATGGCGCCGCGAGGAGCGTGACCGCGCCACTGATGCTCCACGGGCGCGTGGCCATCGTGACAGGCGGCGCCGGCGGCATCGGCTCGGCGGTGTCAAAGCACCTGGCGGCCCTGGGCGCGCGCGTGGCGGTGGCCTACTTCGGGGACCCGGTGCCGGCCAAGGAGGTCGTGTCCGGCATCAACGCGGCGCACGGCGACGGCCATGCCATCGCGGTGGAGGCGGACGTGTCGGACGCGGCGCAGGTGCGGGCGCTGTTCGACGCGGCGGCGGCGGCGTTCGGCGGGGAGCTGCACGTGCTCGTCACGACGGCGGCCGTGCTGGACTACTCGTACCCGGCGCTGGCGGAGACGAGCGAGGCAACGTACGACGCCGCGTTCGGCGTCAACGCGCGGGGCACCTTCCTGTGCCTCCGGGAGGCGGCCAACCGGCTGGCGCGCGACGGGCGGGGCCGCATCGTCACCTTCTCCTCGTCGGGGGTCGGGTCGCTGCGGCCGGGGTACGCGGCGTACGCGGCCAGCAAGGCGGCGGTGGAGACGATGACAAAGATCCTGGCCAAGGAGCTGCGCGGGACCGGGATCACCGCCAACACCGTGGCGCCGGGGTCCACGGCCACGCCCATGTTCTACAACGGGAAGACGGAGGAGGAGGCCCAGCGGTACATCGCCGAGGCGCCGCTGGGGCGGCTCGGCCTGCCGGAGGACATCGCGCCGCTCGTCGGCTTCCTCGCCAGCGACGCCGGCGGGTGGGTCAACGCCCAGGTGCTGCGCTGCAACGGCGGCACCATCTAGACAGCCTCCCTCGCTCGCTCGTCCTTGGCGAAATGAGCTAGTCGTATCTGCTTCCGTCAGCGTGTTCTCTGCATGATCAAGGAGTTTGTGTTTGTGTTTCATTGTTTTTGATATAGCTTACCACTCATGCGGAGAGGTAAGGAGTTTCTGTGTTCGAGTGACAAACATTTGTGTTCCTATGCTATGCATGGGTGTGTGCCCTCCGTGTTTGGTCTGTACTCAGTAGTGATCTAAATGCTCTTATATCTCTTTACGGAGGGAGTATTTGTTTTCGGTACAATCCCTTTCCATATATTGTCTCCAGGATTTACATTGTTTTTACATGAAGTCTCATGGATTTACATACTATTCATTTCCCTTGGGGGTACGAGAATGTTGATGTCCAAAGGCACTTTGCTAGAAAACCAAACACAAATCAGTCAGGCCCAAGTACTTCGAGTACAACACTGCTTTGACCCATCTGTGCGCAAATTCGCTTCAAACCCAAAACCCTGATCTGCAAATGATTTCAGACCTATTTGAGCTCATTTAGTTGCAGATGGTCAAGCTTGGTCCTGGTCGACATTGGCCACCGACACAATGCACCAACATAAATGTGAGATCCACCATTCATTTTGGCTATCAGTTACAACCAAGCAGTGATATTAAGCACACCTCTCCAAAATCAAGGAGCAGGTAACTTGCAGCATGTTTCAAACCTGCTGCATGCTGAACTTTTAGAGCATCTCCAGTCGTGCCCCCAATAGTCCCTCCTGAGGCGTTTTTGCCGCGCCGGCGCCGACAAAACGGCTCAGTCGCCCCCTCCCCCCCCCCCCCCCCCAGAAGCCCGTTTTTCGCCCGCTCAGGCCGAAACTGGTGCCGGCGGACCCAGGTAGAACCCGACGCCCTGGGGGCGCCTGGGGCGCCGGTACAAGCAAAAAGGGCGTGTGGGTCCGCCCTGTCGGCGAGTCCCGCGCTTATTCCCGTCGTTTCTTCCCGCTTTTCCCCCACTTCCCTCCCATTTTCTCCTTTCCTCCCGCCAATCTCCCTCCCGCTCGCCTCCCAGCCGGCCGCCATGCCACCGAAGAAGTACGTCGTTCCCCGCGCGGCGGCAACCGCAACCGCCTCCATCGCCCAGCCGAAGCAGAGGAAGCCAAGGGCGCCGCCGTCGAAGCCACAGGGCATGCCGAACGCCAAGTGAAGGGCGGAAGTTCAGCGACGGGAGGCTATCACCGCCGACCGGCGGAACAGGGCCATCGCCAAGAAGGCCCGTGACAACTCGCCACGCGCGGCTGCGGCTGCCGCTTCAGCGGACCAAGCCGAGGCCGTGGCGACTCGCGCGGGGATGATGAATCCACCCGGCAACCACGCCCAGTACGCTCCCCGGGGCCAGCAAAGCTTCGGCTCTCCGTCGCCGCAGCCATGGGGATCGCCCTCGCCGAGCTACGCCAATGGGGACGCGCATGGCGGGTTCAACCCAAATGTCACCTTCCCCCATGGACACCCGGCCCAGCGCACGCCCTCGCCAGTGACCTTCGCCGGCGTGCGGTACCCTCCATACAACTACTCGTCGCCCGCCTACGCATCTTCCCCGACGCCCCATTTCCGTCGTTGCGCGCTGCCCTTCTTGCACCTTGGCGACACCGACGAGACCGAGGGCGACATGGATGACATCATCGCCGCAGGTTCGGCCGCGGCCGCCGCGTCTCCCGGGTTCGACACCCCCGACGAGACGGTGGATCTCAGCGGCGGCATGGACGGCGAGCTCGTCTACGTCTACGGCGAGGAGGAGCAGGAGCAGGAGGAGGAGGACAAGGAGGATGAGGAGGTGGAGGAGGATCCGGCGACTGTTCCAGCAAAGAGGCGCAAGAAGAAGACATGGGCGGCCAGGTCAGGCGAGCCGCGCATCAAGTGGGCATCCAAGGAGGAGGAATGCCTCGCCGAAGTATGGAAAGTCGTCTGCCTCGACCCGACCACCGGCACGAACCAGAGCATCGAGACGTACTGGGAGCGCATCAAGGCCGAGTTCGACGAGCGCAAGCTCGTCGACCCCTACTTCAAAGGCGTCTATATGCAGCGCGGCTCGAAGGCGATGGCGAACCATTGGGGGCGTATCCAGGGGGCGTGCAACAAATGGCATGGGGTCGTCGAGGAGGTCGCGGCTCGCCCGGAGAGCGGCGCCAGCGTTGAGGATCAGGTATGCCACGCCGGTCTCCCGCCTCTCTTTGCCGTGTACACCCGCCAACTGTTTGTTCCTCCGCGCAGTTGTTGCGCATGTTCGCCCTATACCGGCAGAGCAACAGCGACGCCAAATTCAAGTACCTCCACATTTACAAGCGCATTGACAAGTGCGAGAAGTGAGCGGAAGTCCGGCGCACCCTCGACAAGGCCAAGGAGACCTACAAGCCGGACGCGCCGACTCCTGGCGCATCGGAAGGGCGGCCAGACGGCAACAAAGGTGCCAAGAAGGGGAAACACGTCGACGCGGCCACCGCTCGAGTGCACGAGTCCATCGAGCACTGCCTCGCCAACGCACGGGCCCGGGCCGTCCTTCGTGAAGAGAAGACCGACGCGCGGTGGTCGGCGTTGATGTCGAGTAGCGCCGTCAAGCTCGACATGTTCTTGACCAACGTCGCCGCGAAGAAGAGAAACACCGACCTGGCTTTCCTGCTGGGCGGGGCGGACATGCTCCAGAGCACCGACGAGGCGGTCAAGGCGTGGTACTTGGTGGAGCGCGGCCTCATCCTGAACCAGCTTCCCTCGACAACGCCGCCGACACCCACGCTGCCGCCGCCACCAAGCCCGCGTGATGACGCCTCCACGACGCCCAGCAGCACTGAAGTCGCGCCGACACCGCCCAGCGCAGAAGTAGCTCCGACACCGCCAAACCCGCGCATGCCAACTCCGCCGACGCCTGGGAAAGAGCCCGCCAAGTGATGCGTTGCGCACACGAACTTCTGCCGCTCTATTTTTTGTACACCTGACTATATCCGATCGCCGAACTGTGGATTGCGATCGCCGGACTTGTGGCGTCTTTTGTGAGCGGGAACAATCAAGTTCGAATTTTCCACGTCCTGGGGGCGTGACTGGGAGCTAGGTCGCCCCCAGGGGCCGAACTAGCGCCGGTTCGCCCCCAGACCGCTCTTTTTTAGCGTCCTGGCGGGCAGAACGTCTGGAGATGCTCTTAGCTTTTAACAAGCTGTGCATGCTGCTATTCAAATGAGTTGTCAAAAAGTGATGTTTGAAACAGATTGCATGGTGCTAATGCAAACTATTATTTGTGATGAATATGACCTGTCAACTATAGGCGCTTTGTTTAAAGAGGTTAAATTTCTTATACATGGGCTTAAGTGATGTATCATAGTGCATTGTAAGCGTGAATATAATGTAGCAACTCACACTTTAGCTGTAATGTAGCAGCTCACAGTTTAGCAGCCAGAGGCGTTTATATTGAAGTTGCCTGTTCTGATAATTGGCTAAGCCAATTTCCAAAGTTTGTATCAAATGCTCTAGCTGAATATATGCCAAGCATTTACTATATTAAATGCATTGCGTTCCTTTCTTTACGGAGGGAGTCTGTTGCAGTTAACACCAACTCCATGACTTGTGGTTTTGTGATATTTTTAATCAAAAACACAACTGAACTGAACATACAAAAGGTTTGAGATGGGAGCTTCTATGAGCCGTCATGCCTTCCTTAATGGTAAGACATGCAGGCTTGTTCAGAAGAATGGACAATAATTTTGATGGAGGGTTCTTTCCCAGTTGCAACAATCTTCAACAGCACAACTAGACATTATAGGTAACATAATTGTCCGTGGTACATCAGAGTGACAGTGTACATGACCTTCCAAAACATACCCAGGGAGACTGCCCATGAAGATGTAAATAAAACAAACCGAGAAAAACCATACACATATGGACAATCACAAAACAAGCTAGAGCATATTAGGACCTTGCAAGCAGCACATCACTCAGTCCATGTACAAACGAAAGAATGACCTATAAAATTCACAAAACCAACCAACCAAAGCCACAGGTAGCCGTTCGCACAAAGATGACCAGCAATGGATCATGCCAATCAATCAATCATGATGAGAGGGATAAAAACAAGCACATATGATTGATTGATCTCATTCTGCGGGAGAACCGGAAGCAGCCGCTTATTCAAAAGAGGTCGGCTTTCCGCTTCTGAAGCTCTTGCTTCCACCCTGGCTGCAGGTAGAACGCGTCCTTGGTGATGCCGAAGACGGTCTGGAACTCGCTCTCCGATAAGTACGCCTAGAGAAGCAACAGCCAAAAACATCAGCAATTCAGCTGCAACCTAAACAAGCTTAACCCTAGTCTAAGAAACAACGCTAAAGCAGCAAACCTAAAAAGTGCTTCGGAAGAATAACCTAGCAGCACATGTGGACTCTGGATATAAAGTGTTCTCGAGAACAAACCTCTCTGCGTTTGTAGTCTATCCCGCGGATAGGATCAGTAGATTTAGATATCAAGCGGTCGTAGCTAAATGTTGCTTCACCAACATGCTCAGTTTCTTGTTCCTCTGGCACCTCCAGCGCCTCAGGCTCTGCTACATCTACCTCGGGTGGCACCTCATCCACTGCAGCACCTTTCTCTGACTGAAATTCAGAGGATTCCCCAGCTTCAGAGCGAGGAGATGCCTCCGCTGGAGATATTACGACGACCTCCGCTTCTGCAATGATTAAAGGTATCAAGCTTTGAAAAACAGAAATACCAGCAAGTCCATAAGGGCTCACTTCATCTATGGATCTCCCCACTAGTCTGGTGAACATCACGCAGTTACTCCAGTATACCAGCAAATTAAATATACAGCACAGTGGACATGCATTCACTATTCCAAAGTTATTTGCAGAGAGACAAGCACAATTGTTTTGAAGTCTTGGTGGAACAATTTTACAGAAAACACAAATCGGACAATCCACAGGTCATTATTGTTCTCTAAGAAGATGAAATTTAAAAGGGGGGTATGGCTGTACCAGTCTTTTCAGATGTACCAGTCTTTTCTGATGTTGTGCTCGTCTTGCTAGCTCTGAGATTCTCAGATGATCCAGACTGCTCAGCAGTCAGCACAGAGGATAGCGCAGCAACTGCAGCTGCTCTTTGTGACCCTTGACCTGAACGTGACGGAGGTGGAGTTTTTGGTTTTGAGGATGGATTAAACGCATTGGACAAGGCAGCCAGTGCAGAGGCACGTTGAGTGGGTCCATCACCCGAGCTTGGAGACCTACTATCAGTAGCCTGAAAGGGATTGCCTAGTTAGTTAATAACTCATGATATTCTGGTAGAGAGAATATTGAGCATTTACCTGCTTCTGCTGCGGAGCTGGATTGAATGCAGATGAGGACAAGGCAGCCAGTGCAGAGGCACGTTGAGTGGGTCCATCACCCGAGCTTGGAGGCCTACTATCATTAGCCTGGAAGGGATTGCCTAGTTAATTAATCACTCATAATATTTTGGTAGAGAAAATACTGAGCATTTACCTGCTTCGGCTGCGAAGATGGATTGAATGCAGATGATAGAGCTGCTAATGCAGATGCCCTTTGAGTGGGTCCACCATTACCAGAGCTCCTAGATGCACCCTGTAAAGTAATTATGGCATCAATATCATAGTCAAAAAAAAAGTAATTATGGCATCAATATCATGCTACTATTATATTCTCTATATTTTGCATCTCCAACGAATTCATGAAATTTGTATCATGTACTACAGCATGATCAATTGTCTAAATATTGGGTTTATGAAGTTCATTCTGTAAAAGCAATTCAGCTATACTATACTTGTTATACATCCAAGAAATGCTGCGAGTGTTACCCAAATTACCTCTGAGCGTAATCCAAAAAGAAGTGAAAGTTTCTTTTGGAACGAATTCCCATGAATCTGCACAAAACAAGATACCTGTTAATAGCCCATAACAAGCGCTAACAGAATAAACAACACGAATAGCATACACAAGTAGAAGTGAACAAGGAGAACTACAACGAAGACTGCCTTCAGAAGTACATGAAACCACAACTGTTCAGTAGGTTTTCACTTTAATTAACTTAAGTAGATCATATCATCACTATAAATTAATAATAGACAACAGCACACAAAGATATAGCAGCATAAGATATCCGACAGCATACCACAGATTTTGTGTTATCCCAAGAGAAGTATGTCTTGAAGAAGCATGGCTCATTCCCTTCAGAGACTTTGTAAAGTGGTACATACGGGGAAAGATCTTCAATCGACATCGCATGCTCTATGTATTTCTGTGGTAAAGAGGTATAAGAAGAATCAAGTGTTGATTGTAAAATGACAGCAAACTATAATAACAAGGTCAAAGCTTCAGTTCACCTGGCCAACTTCGAACGCCTTTTGTTTCTCTTTTGGTTCCACGCACTGACCAATCCAAATAAAGACCTCTCCGTGTGTGTCAAGAATCATCAAGTCCTCAGTCAACAAATCATCTTGGCAAAAATTGAATATCTCGGTAACCTGCCGAAGCTCATTGACATCACATACCCTGAATTGCTATAAGCAAGTCTAATTTAGGAAAATCAAGGGCAAGAGGAATACCTCCAGTCTCCCTGATCAATGGTAAATTGATGACCATGTTACCATGAATGAAACCAAGCAACAAAAGATAATTAGGACAAGTACATGTACCATATAGATATTGACATAATGAGCAAAGAAGTCAAAGTAAGAAATCTACAATGACTAACCTTTCCTAATTGAGAAGGCATACAAATGAGGATCTCTGACAATAGTATCCTGCATGATGGGTTTGCTTGTATAGCTCTGTTTTCCATCAAGAGCAAACCAGAAAGCAGAACTCTCTGTTCCCTCCTTGCAATGTTTCACTGTCACACCAGGCTGCAATATTGGATACAGAAATCTTAGCAAGGGATAGTTGGGAATGGCAGTGATTCATGAAATTTCGGAATCAATGCTTCATAAAAAAATTGTTATGGAACAACTTTGCAGCAATCCATAACCACGTTCATTTAATTCGATGTGATATTTTTAAAACTATGCTGTATCACGATTACTAAAACAGAAGAACTCTTTAGGTAACCGTGACACTATGACCATCCATCAAGCTACAGTGAATAGACATTTAGAAATGTCTTCCATAAATAAACAGGGGCATGTAACCGAAAAGGTTGTGCCGACCAGTAAAGAGTCGAATAAAAAATTAGATACATGCTGCTGCAGATTGGCTGTATTTGAGATGTGCCATTGAAAAGGTCCTTCGTGATGTGACATTAAGTGGCTGATTTCAGATATATGCCATTATGAATAGGACGCCAGAGCTTTGGAGATGGGCTGTGTTCAGGAAACACGTGGAAAGAGCATGGCTGTATTTTTATGTACAAGAACGTTGGGGTGGGACGCTAATACTAAAACTAGGGTACAGTGAAGTCTGCAACGGCTCTACACAGGTCGGTACAGTGAAGTCTGCAACGGTTCTACACAGGTTGGTGCAAGGATGGCTCAGATGGCACCCAAAAAAAGGAGAAACGGGAACTTGGTAATATTGGCGCAAGAATATGTGGTGGAAGCAGCTCAGTTACAACAATGGTGTGACTGGAGTTTACCCAGCAGTTTCAAGTGGTGGCATCAACAGAGAGTGATGGGACACAATGATTGAAGATTGTATCCAAAGTTCCAGAAGCAACCTTACTGCAAATTCCATGGTTCAATGTTGCAACAGCGGCATCCTCAATGATGCAACACGATGAGATTGTACAGCCTCAAATAGCCTGGCAAGCAACGGAGTCTGTCCATGGAGAACACTATGGAATGACGTGGAAGAAGTCAGGACTGGTGTGAGGTTGACAAAGGAAACAGGGGTAGTTCCATCCATACTGACGTATTTTTAAAATCAGACAATTTGAGATTCAAACGGTAAAACAGACAATCTGCAATGGCATATCTCGAAGAGGGGTCCTTTTAGTAGCACATCTCTAATATGAACACACGGTGGCATGTATCTAAATTTCCCATCCAAAGAGATTACATTGAATTTTTACCTCGTAAATTTTGGCAAAAGCCAGCAATCAGTACAAGTACTGAACTGCAATCAGTAGTAGTGCTGAACTGCGTCGGTACACAGAGAAATTATATTATATAACTAACTGGACCGGCACTTTTTGCTAATTGTGCAATAGCTTTATTTCAGTTGACACTGACATTGTGATACATGTTACCACAAGCCACCAGAATGATGAGCTTCAATCTTCATATGTCACCTTTATAAGGTTCCCATTTCCATTCAAAATCAGCGTATAAGCTTGAATTTTTCACGAGTTAAACTGTTAGTGTCACTATTAACATCTTATATGTATGTGGTAATAACTTGTATCTGTAAGATGGATGAGTCATGGGTGAATCTGTCATTCAACAAACTCAATAACAAATCACGTTATAAAGACTTATGCAAAAGGTGCATAGAAATTTGAAAAGATCTCTGTTTAAAGATGGTCATGTACCTTCAAGAATTCAGCAACTTTCGCTGCCCACTGCTGTTGCTCGTAAGTGCTAGAATTGCCATGCCATGTAAACATAGCACTTCCAGTTTGCAATACAAAACAGTCTGTGGAGCTTAAAGATGTAGCTAGCTGTAAAATAATAACCAATTAGCTCAAGGGAAAAATAACAGAATTTATGTACAGTTGTAGATTTTGCGAATATTCTCTGTGCATCAGAGGTATATTTTTTCTTAGAAATGGGCACAAAGGTATACTTTTGAAAGACTAATCTTGGTAGCTCGAAGCCCAATATTCTCACTTGCACAGCTTTTGTTGTACTAAATCAGCGACAATTAATATAGATCGGAGGGAGTATGTGTCATTCACTCATTCTAGATATCAACAAAAATAACAGGGGGGCAGGTTATACCGCGTCAACGTGAAGCGTTTTATTGTTATGGATAGCTGTTCCAGACACCCGAAGCAGAGCTATGCCCTCGGGAGAGTAAGTTCCACTGGCCGCACCCTTTTCTTCTGTAATCTTCTTGTATCCAGAACTGATACCACCCTACATGATTAATAAAAGAAAAATACTTTACATATATTATTTAGACTCAGAGACTGGAATGTACCCAGCGATTTGGCTCTGGCTAGAACTGCATGGAAATCAGCAATCCATGTACCAGAACTTTAATTTACTTTCCTTCACTGTGTTTACTTGTACTTGATCACTTCATTTATGGGTTCTCATAGGTTTCTGTTGGGTTTCATCTCTAGCCTATACCAACTTGCTTGGGACAAAAGGCTTTGTTGTTGTTGTACATTATTTTATACTAAGAATTGAACTATGCAGTCCTTTTAGCATAACAGTATCAAAGGGAAGCCACCACACAGGTGGTGAGTGATTGTCAAAAAAAAAGATAAATTCAGAAACAGTGATACCTTCAAGATAACCATGGGCTGGAAAAGAGCAACAAATTGCGGTGGTTCCTTCCCTTGATAAATACGACCCTACAGTACAACTACAAATAAATTAAACTCTTCTCTTGGGAATAAATATTATATACACTTGTTTAAATGTGAAATAAAATGCAGCACCAGAACAGGCCTTCCTTTCAGTGAATTCCACATTGTATTGGCTAGTTCAGCTCCCATCACTTGATCATCCTGCACAGAGTACACCAAAAAGGTAAACATAGACACCAGCTCACTTTTAAAAGCACATGAATCGTGTTGATGTAAAAATGTGATAAACAGAGATCAGTTAACTCTTTTAATACCAATAACATGAGTTTGTCCTTGGAAATCTATTCTAACATAGAACAGACACACTTAAATTTAAGCTATGTATGGAAAGATTTTGGCAGGCAGATCTGGAGCATCCTAGCAACATCTGCAGTTTAAAGATGAACCCTTCCAGCAAAAATATTCTGAGACTAGTTGCTGCAACACTTGTTTTATGCATGCACCCTGATTTATCTATTTATAACCTTTCTAATCTGATCAGGCAATGTGGCTTCGACATGTGCATTGACAGTGAATATAAATAATTCTACAGAAAGGCTTAGGCATAGGTTTTATTTAAAGTACACCATAATGTAAGTAAATGCACGATATATAAAACAGCAAACGCCGAATCACCAAGACAATCACTAATTCATTATCACGCTAAGAAATTATTATTTGAAAAGAGCATCAACAATTAGGATCAAGTGAAAAGAAAAGGTTAGGCATTAGCTAAGTGGGGCAGCATGCAACGTATTATTACCGCTGTGCTTTCCTTCCCAATCCAGTAATTGAGATAATATTCTTCTTTCTTGTCACCCGAATGATATGTATAAAGAACAATATAACAGTCTCCACTGTAAAATTTTCCATTGTCCTCTTTTGGAAGTGGACTCCTAGCATTTCCATCGATGCACCACACCTGAAATAGGAACAATTTATTTGTAAGGGCATTTTCATTAATGCATTTTGGGAATAAATATTTTAATGAATGCAACTCATAAAGTAGAACATAGGATCAGCCAAACCTCGAGCCTTCCACCACCTTCAAGCAAAGGAGGAACTTCCTCGTTTACTGGAGTGCTGCTTTTTGGAGCTCCCTTTACATCAACGCCTTGTTGCTTCAATAAAGCTAGAAGAAACGCCAAAGATCATCAGCAATAATCAAAATAGAATTTTTGTTATCCTGTTAGTTGTAACTGAATAAACTACCTGCAACTTTTCCCCGCCCGTCCTCTGCACCTGAGTTCCCTGTTGCAGTACCCGCAGGCCATGATTCAAATTTTGACTTGAATGCATGGCTTTCATAACCCTGAATCACTTGTGTCACTCTTGTTGTCTTTGGCCTTTTCTGATTAATGATGAATTCCTACAAGAGGCAAAACCATAACAGTGTTGCAAATCTGAAATGACAATCAAAAACATAAAAAGAGAAGGAGAGACTTTCTGTAAGCTCACCTCAACTGCTTTAGTGGCAGCTTTTCTGTCCTCGAGTTGTGTTACCCGACCAACCCATACAAACATTTCAGCCCCACAGTCAAGTAAGAAACATCTTGTGTTCTCAAGGACTGCTTTTGTAAGAGGTATATCTTCAAACTTTAATTCACCGCCATTGATACTGCAAGGAGAACAATGGACAGGGAAAACAGTAAAATATCAATAGAGCCACGTCTTCCAACATCAAGTGATATTTACAGATACTGCAACTATAAACATTTGACAAGTAACTGCTTCTAGGCAAACCTCCTGGCTACCTTTGCACCCCCACCTCCTAGCGGTCTTTTAAAGGCCTTTAGCTGGTGGTCCGGGCTATTTCCAGAAGGAATGTGGAATACACAGATTAGCGACACAAGAACTTGAGGCAAGCTATGACAGTCTGTGGGTCGCTGTATTGTATTGTGGACTATTTGCTGCTACAATCATCATTACTGATGCTAATAAAATCTTATTACTGTGTTGCTGCTCCCGAAAAGATACTTCTGTTTAGTTAATATCTTATAGAGTAGAAAGCAAAATTTATGGGTGTAAAAGACATGTAGCCTATCATGTAAAAAGGTATGTAGCCAAGGACTGGCTGGAAGCCATTTTTAAGTGTAGGAGGCACAACTGAAGAAAATAACAAGCTATAACTAAGCATTCATCTGTATCGTCTAGCGATGAATAGAGATTCTATTTATTTATTTTAAATGCCAACCATACGCTAATTTCTAAATAATTATTAACTTGTACGTGCTTATCTTACAAATGTGAGAACATAAACAACAATAATGTCATGCACATGGCCCCAGCAAGTAGCAACAGTAGACATAGAATTTTGAATCATGATGATTAGTTTCCTTTAATCATCTTATTTCCTTTGGATTGGTTGCTACCATTAAGTATCAACAAAAGTCACTTCTATTAATAAATACCTGTAGAGCTTGGGTGCTGTAGTTTCCAGTACAACATCGTCATCACTAACAGTTTTTTTCCCAATAGGTGCAAAACCTCCAAAAAGGACCCAGAATTCACCAGAGTCTGATTCCGCTTGTAGTTTTCCATCATCTGGCATTATTAGAGTTAAACCACGTGAGTAGAGAAAAAGGCACATCAGTTAACAAAGATACTGATGCCAGGTTAAATATCCCCTTACCAACGATTGCAACATCACACACACCCCCATGGTACTTCTCCTTTAAATGTTGGATCACTTCCAGTGATTTAGCCCTTTCTTGGATATTGGAGTTTGCACCATTGAATTGATAAATTTTATTTTCAGTATCTAAGATAAACACATCATCATGGTTTAATGATGACCGTGCAAAGGGAACCTGAACAATGTAGGCACCATATTAATGTAGCATACAGAATTGACAAGCTGAAATTTGAAAAGAATATGCAGGAAGAGTGTAAAATATCCCATACCTGCTTAATTCTAATAGCTCTCTTTCCTTTGCAAATATATAACCGTGTTTCAAACGTCTCCTCTTCTGGCGTTTTGAACCCAGAGGCAAAACCACCCTCCATAGGTATAATGCAAGGTTTGAAGTATGACAGGAACTTGTCAGATTCATAACCTTGGAGCTCCCTATACTGGACTGCACGACCCCCAAGTACAGAATCGAGTTCGACCGTCTTGATTGCTGCAGTGCCAGCTTCATCCTGCACAGCGACAAGTCGTCAGTTGGTTGAAAATGTATTTCTGAGTGTCACAGAAATTGAATTTTACACGGTGTGTACTTGGCTTGAGTCTTTCCCAATCCAGAAGTGGACGTCGTACAGATATGCACCACCCTTAGGAGAAGTTGTCTAGAAAAATACAAAGAAATAGCTTAGTAACTTTTGTATGATAGAAAAATAGAAAGACCAATGATGCATCAGAGAATGCAAGAGTCAAGGCAATCACCTGCAAAACTATATATGAATCTCCAGAATAGAATTTACCATAATCAGATTTTGGCAATGCAACTGGCTTAAAATCTTCAATTCGCCATATTTCTATCCCACTAAGTGACGTCAAGGGGCACGCATACAAAAATAAAGAAGTACAGTCCAGATTTGTGAGCTTAAGGAACAAAATCAATTCAATCAAAGATAACTGGCGGACAGTCATGTGGAAGGATACACTTTTTGGCCAGCCCCTTGGAAAGCAGGATCCACCACTTTCGGGGTCGACATTTGGAAGCAACTTTACCAGGGCTCACTTTGAAGGTGGTGAAATAGCAGCAATGGCTCCACTATACAGCAAGGGCCCTGAAATTTGAGAGTAGGTCATAAGCTGAAAAGGGAACACGCTAAACCAAATCAAACAACAATGGTAATATGAAAACGCATTCAGTTACTCCAACAAGGAAATAGAAGAAGAAAAAACTCCAATCAAGTGCAGATAAGATAACTAATGAAGTCGTGTGTGAGATGCTGAGAGTAGAATGCATCAAGCCGTGGACAATGCTCATGAATCAGCGCTGGGCATCTGTCTAGATAGAGGTCTAAAATAATCAGCATTGAAGTGCTCTCTATTTGACAACAGATATCCATCAACGCATGATTTGTATTAAAAAAGCTTACGCTGTAAAAATACATGTGTTGAGATTTATGTTGGTGTCAAAAAAAAAATTCCAGAAGCCTCACTCTCTCTCTCTCCAAACTCCATGACACGGAAGCCTCCTCTTTCCACCCTGCTCCAAAGTGAGCAGAGAAGAGCACAGCTTCCCCTGCACGCATAGGAGTCCGCCATGGTCACACAAGCAGCACATGGCCAAGGTGTGTCTTATTACTGCAAGGACTTGATGCACTTGAATGGCTTTTTGATCTCTACGAAAAATGGGTTCCAATTGTACCATCTCTCGACGATAACTTGTGCTATACTGCTAGTTCCAACTGTTTACCCCCCAGGACAGGATCAGCGGCGGCTGAGGTGCAAGCACACACACTTATAGCTGGTCCAGGTAAATCGATTTTCAGGAAACATGTGCCCCTCCCTCCAGGCGATGCTAGTCTTCGTCCGAGCTGTGAATTCCACTTGGCATAGGGAACGCAATAACTTGCATACGATGGCCGGCAGCTAGCCGGCCTGGCCGATACAATGAGCAAAAAAAATTCAGAGCGTGCGGAGGGAGAGTGACAGTCTGAAATTCAGCAAGCTCCAACGCACGGCAGAATAATGAATGAGCATTCATTATAATCCGGAGAGTGCGTATGTAACGCCGGGATCACGGCGTAACGGCCCGGATCTCACGATCTAGCGGGGCGGCCATTGCCGGGGCGGATCCGAGCGCGTGATCCCCGATCCTGCCGACGATCCCGGCCCCCAGGGCCTCCGTTCACGGGCCCTCGGCGCACGCTGCCGGAATTCGCGGGCGAGGAAGGGAGGGGAAGGGGAGGATCTGCGGAGCGAGGCGAGTAGAGGGAAGGCGACTCACCCTTGCCCGGGGAAGGGGGTGCCGGTGCGGCCGCCGACGATGATGGAGGGCCCCCGCGCCGTCCGCGTAGATCCGCCGCCGCCGCCGCCGCAGGCCCGGGAGGAGGAGCGCGGTGGCCGCTGATCCGGCGGTGGCGAGGGGGAGGGGAGGGAGGGGCTCGTCGACGGGGTGGCGAGGCGAGGCGAGGCGAGAGTGAGGAGGGAAAGGGGCCGTCCCACCGCGTGTGTGGGAAGGAAGGGAAGGGGAGGAGGGGGGGAGGACGGGTTGGCTGGGCTGGGCTGAGCTGGGGCGGTGGCGCCGCGTCGATGCGGGGCTCGTGCCACCGCACCGGGGGTAATAATGGTCGCTGCATGCCACGGCAACGGATCCAGCCATCCAGCCAGCCCAGCCAAGCCCGCCCCGGTCGGTCGGTCGGTCGGTCGGACCCACGCCCGCCCGCCCAGTGGCGGCCATCATCACTCGTCGCCGCCCTCGCCCGACCCCGACCTGGCCTGGCCGGTACAAGTGTACACACTGCGCAATAAGTGCCACATGGCGCGCGCTGCAGGGCCAGAGCAGTACATACACATGCACATACAACACTGGCCGGTGACGCATACTGCAGTATATTCTTTCTTTTAGGGGATACGCATAGGGCCAGTTTTTTTTGTGATTCTATCAGAATCGCTCCACTCACCAGCTTTTTTCAGAATCATCACTCCATATGTTTTTTACAATCCTAACTAATTAGACCTTAACTAGATAAGATTGTAAAAAAAATATGGAGTGACGATTTTGGAAGAAACTGGAGAGAGGGGCGATTCTAGGAGAATCGCTGAAAAGAACTGGCCCATAGTATAGTATATTCGGCTGCCTTGTCCGGCAGGAGAAAGATATCTCTTGTTTCTCTCCTCCTTCTTCTTCTTGGAAAGAAAAGGGAGGAGAATGTCTGTGGCATACGTTTTCTTCTTCTTCCAACCGGCCGGCTGACGATTCCTTGCACGTTTCGTGGGTTCTCTGCCTCTGATTTGATGACGGCGACACGTTTCTGTTTGTTTTCTTGCGTTTGAAACGGCGCAGAGAAATGTATGCATGGCCACGATGCGTCCTGCGGTTTGGCCGGCTGGAGCCCCTTTGTTTTATCCGGTCGTGTCGGTGTCAGTCTCCAAACTAGTCCAGATAATATGGGTGCATTCCTATTCTTATCTATACTCCCTCGCCTCTAGAAAAAAAAAAGAATACTCGTATATATACAGTAGGATGGCTACAAGTATTGCACCCAGCAGGTCCTGACGCTCGGCGATTCTTTACTCGACCGCGTGCTCGTCTTCGGCAAAGTGAAAAAAAACATGGCGTGCTCGAATCATTCCATCTGTCGCGCAAACATATACTACTACTATACCGTCCTGCGACGTACGTACAGCGATCTCGATCTTCCTCCCGCTCCCCATGGGCCGTCGCGATTTCTTTAACTCGATTCAATTCCATACTGCCACATCGATCTAGTAGTAGTACTGTTTACTCCTGCCTGGCCGGGGCAGGATTTTACCAGTACTGCTGTTTACTACCCGATCCAAGATTATGAACACGTGGATGATTGCCGGGCCATCTCTAACGGAAACGGGTATCAAATCTCAAAATAGACGGCGAATCAACATGTGGTTTCGATGGTTAGGAAGACGGCGATATCCCCGGTCCATCAGAGTTCAAATCTTAGAGTTAGTATTGGTGCTTAGTTGGATTTATCTTAGACTTTCGGTAGAAGAAGATATTCCCGTCGACTTTGAGGCGCATGTGATGACTTCACAAAATCTTAATATGTCATGTCAGCACGGTCTCTCGGATCTTCTTTGTAGATCATTCAATCGGGATGGTCCGGACGTTTGAAATCCCGCGCCCCGATCCAAAATTGGAGGAAGCTATGGAGGAGTTTTTGGATGATAGCCACCTCGAACTCTAACACCTCACATTCACCCAAAACCATGTCGGCTATAGAATCCTCCGCATTTATAACTATTTCAACCCGGCCGTTTGCCTATCCGCATTCAAGGTGGTGCGCCGCCCAAGAAGCCTGCTACGGCTGTCCCCATTGAACTTCGCCGCTTTACATGTCCCAACTATCTAAAGCCGGCCGGCCACCCCTAAAACCCTACCGCTAGCCCTACTGTACGAGCCCCTAGTTCAAATTCATTGTATGTTGTCAGAACCCACTTGTTCGCATCCGTCGTCCAAACTCATTTTTTGCATATGTTGTCTGCCCTCTGCCGTTGGCATGGTCCAGAGTGGCGATAATGTGGTACAAGGCGCTATTGCGGGCGCACATTGCTGAAATCATGGCGGGCGCCAAGCACCAGGCTCGCATTGAGGCGGGCCAACCTCCAAGCTCCAAGTCGGGGTCGAAGGAGGAGGCGGTGGTCGTCGACGCCATGTACGACGTGACGTCTGGACACCATGTTGCATGTGGATAAGCAGTTCAATCTGGCACTCCTAAAGAGCACCATGCGGCGGTTACTCGAGTGGAAGTGGGGCGTGTGGCTGTCGCTGCCATGGCGGAGCTCCTTGCAAGCCCAACTGCCGTCGACAAAGAACCGAGCAGTGCTCGCGTCCGTGCAACACCCACACCATTGACCGTAGGCGCCGCCAGCTCCGCATCCACAATGCACGATGGGAGTGGCTCTTCGAGGAGTTCGAGGCCGAGGACAACAAGGGGCCGGCAAAGCAGGACGGCGATGCCAAATAGGCACATGTCCACAGCTCTGGCCGGTTGGCGCCGATCGCCAACAACGACGAGGCTGGTAGCGCCAGGGCAGGGTCGTCGACCTCACCTCCGACGTTTTTTTCTTTTTCTTTTTTGTTAAGCGCCCCCTCTGCATTGTAAAGAAAAACCATGAACTCGTTCAAGGCTTGGTGTCCACTCAGCTTGATGAATTGCGTTCAAACGTGTTTACCGACATTTGGCAACTCCATTTGCTTGCGTTGAAGATGCCCTCTTAACCCAACAGCCGTACGTGCAGCGCTGCGCGTGACTTAAATTGATCGATCGGCCCTTCGGTCGGGGCTCCGCGGCGGCGTCGCCGGCCGGCCGGCCGGCATGCCATGTGCGTCGCCACGGCCTGCTGCTTTCCGCGCCACCGCAGCCTCTGCACCGGCGCAGTGGCAGAGGATCTGCTAGCTCAGGCCAGAAAGATCCCCATAATTGAGGCGCATGCAGGGGCAGCTCCGGCTCCGGTCGTTGGTTGGGAACGGCACGATCCATCGATCCATGCTTTAAGACCCGGGCGGCTCCATGATTAGATTTCTTCCGGCCTCACGTGACCGTGCTCGCTCCGGCAGGTTCCACAGTCCACACCGTGTACATGTTGATGTTGCTCATGTAGCTACTAACAGATTTTTCCACACACAAAAAAAAACTAGAGAAAAGTATACTTTTCGTCTCTCAACTCTTGACCGAGTCTAAATTTGGTTTCTCAATTTCGAAACCAGACAACTTGCATCCTCAACTATTGAAACCGGACAAGCTTCGTCCCTGGTCTTGGTTTTGACCGGTTTTGGAGCTGACTCACCCTGGTTTTGACCGGTGCTGACTCAAATTCACGTATTTTTTTATCCGTGATTTTTTTTAAATTCACGTATATTTTCATATGTGTCCACTCTTTGAAATTCGCATACTTTATTCAAAACATTATTATTTTTAAATCTGTAGACCTTTCTGAAATTCGTGTACCTTTCTCAGTTAGCGTAATTTTTTCAAACCCTTTATTGTTTCTAATCCATGAACTTTTCTACAATTCATGTGCTTCCAATAATCCATGCACCTTTTCCAAGTTAGCCTATTTTTCAATATTCTTGTAATGTTTTCATGTTCGCGTATTTTTTTTTGAAATTCACTAACTTTCTACAATATTCGTGTAAACCTTTTTGAAATTCACGAATATTTTTCAACTTCACGTACTTTTATTCTAGTTCATGTACTTTTTTCAAATTCAGATATTTTTCTACAAACCCACGTACATTTTTCAAGTTTGCATATTTTTTTCAAATTCACCTACTTTTAGTATAGTTCGCATACTTATTTAAATTCACATGTTTTTCTACAAAACTGCTTACATTTTTCAAGTTCGCATATTTTTTAAAATTCACGTATTTTTATTCTAGTTCACGTACTTATTTAAATTCACGTATTTTTCTACAAAACGCGTACATTTTTCAAGTTCGCGTATTTTTTTCAAATTTGCTTACTTTTATTATAGTTCGCATACTTATTTAAATTCACATGTTTTTCTAAAAAATACTATGCGGATTTGGAAAAAGTATGTGAATTTGAAAAAATTACGCAAACTTGAAGAAAGTACGTGGATTTGGATAAAGTACACTGATTTGAAATATACATAAATTTAAGAAAATGTCCAAACTTGGAAAAAGTATGTGGGTTTGGAAAAAAAATACAGGAATTTGAGTCAGCTCAGTCAAAACCGGGTGAGTCGGCTGCAAAACCGGTCAAAATAGAGTCCAAGGACGAACCTTGTCCGGTTTCAATAGTTGAGGGTGCGTGTTGTCCGGTTTTGAAATTGATGGACCAAATCTAGACTCCGTGAAGAGTTGAGGGACAAAAATATACTTTTCTCAAAAAAACTACTAAGAGATTTGAAATTTGAAAAACATACTTGAAATTTGTAATTGGACTTATGATAGCGAAGAGTTTGGTGTCAGAGTCCGATCATATATGTAATGGCATCTCCAATTGGACCCTACTACGCCCTCATATTTTTTTAGACAATCTCGTAAAGCTTTTATTCAAGTTGTCATAATGTTTACAGGGATAACACCAAGATCTTCGGGGTGCCCTAACCAGACATGGCGACCCACCCCTAACTTCAAACCTCGCTTCGCTAAATTGTGAGCCTTGAAATCCGAGCTCCTAAACTCACGGACAAAATTACAAGCACTAAAAGAAGAACTGTGATCAATGATTTCATATATGATTGCTCCATAGCTAGCCTTGCTCCGATGCTTGATGTCGTCCACCATCACCTTGCAATCGGATGCCACATGAATTCTTTGCAAGTTTAAATCATCGGCGAGGGCTAGAGCCTCTCGAACCGCCAAGGCTTCCAGAGATGGGAGACCACTGACCCCTTTGATCAGCATGGACGAAGCACCCTGGAAATTACCTTCATGATCTCGACATATGGCCGCTACAGCCCCTCGGCCCCGGTTCCTAGCCACCGAGGCATCAACATTAATCTTGGAAAATAGTTCTGGTGGTTGTATCCAGTGAGCTGGGCGCACAACTGGTTCCTGAGTACATTTTCTCGTGTCAAAGCAATGGCTTCCAGATCATCTATGTAAGATTGTATAAATATATTTGTTGACGCCGGACTTTGGAACAGGCCCTCATAGATAGCTTTTCTCCTTGACCTCCACACAGCCCAGAGTGTCACCACCAAGAGCACAAATTCTTTCTGCGACAGATCGTCAGATAACTCAAACAGCCAGTTATTCGCATTGGTATTTTGGTTCAGGTTCATCTTCGCCACCATGTCTTCATCAGAGAGCGCCCAGACGCATCGATACATCGTGCAGTCTAGAAGCGCGTGCCTCCACGAGTCCTCTTCTCCACAGAGCGCACATGCCGATGAGGTAGACATATTACGGTGATTCAGCAGTGCAGCCGCCGGGATCGACTGTCGCGCCAGTCTCCAAGCGAAAATTTTCAGTTTTGATAGGACCTTCATATGCCACAGTGAGGTCCATGCATTGCTGCTCTTGTTCAGGTCCGATGCTCCTGCATTCTCCTCTAACCAGCTCTCTCTATGCTCTTTGGTGTTCAAAATCATTTGGTAAGCCGATTTGACTGAAAACCTCCCTCTATATCCGGGCGCACACCATCCGGACCAAAAAAAGTCACTCAGCCGGATTTTCAAACTCAGCCCATATGTTAGTGTTGTCCAGCACCCTTCAAACCTAGCTCATATATGAGACGGATTTTTAAGCTCGGTCCATATATTCATATTGTCCGGCACCCCTTAAACATAGCCTATATGTGATTCGCCACATCGGATCCAACCTGCAGGGCCCATCGCAAATCCCTTCAAATTGACCAAATAGACCACCCTTCCTCCCACACATGCCCCCCTTTCATGCGTCTGCGCCTTGGCCCTCCTTCGCCCTTGCTTCGTGCCTTTGCCGCTAACCTCCTCCTCTATCCTAGTTTTCAACACCCGCTCAGTCGTCCGCCCGCACCATGGATGATCATTGAGAAGGAGATGATACACACGGAGAAGCATGAGAAAATGGTTGAAGATGGATCTTGAAAAAGGCAAAGAATTGTGAGACAATTGATCTTGAGAAAGAGAAGATGAGGCTAGTCAGGGACACAGAGTAGCCAAGCATCATGTTGCAGGACACTAGCCTCTTAGACAACGAAACCAAGAAGTGGTATCACAACAAGAAAAGGAAATGAACGAGAGCAACAAGGAAAGCGACTATTTCATTTGTGTAGTGCTTATGTTTGAATTATTGTTTTTTATTTTGGATTGTGTTGAATTGTTGAATAATGGTTTGTTTTGTTTTGTTTTGAATTGGTTGTGTGTTATATGATCTACGTGCATGCACTTGCATAAATATGAGGGGCGTGCTTGCCCGGGCAGACAAATGAGGGGCAGGTCAACATTGCCCGTGGACTTTTAGGGGGTCAAATTTGCCTAGTCTGGCTGGAGATGCTCTAAGTACGAAATCGAGTATAATATACAAGGACGTCAATGGCACACAACTAGCCATGGTGGGCCGATCAGAAATGACATCGAGGCCCCGATGGGTACGGATGCTTGTATCATGTCGATTACACAAACATGGGCGCATGTGTAAGGCATCTACAGAGAGAATGTCAGCAAGATCGTCCCGCCATCGTCTATTTTCTATGTTGATCAGAAATTCTACTAATCTAGCCCCCTTCAAACCCTAAAATCTAAAGTTTTCTTCTTTGACTCTTAACTAAGAGTCAGATACAAACCCTACCTGCCTCAAGGGGCCTCAATGCGACTTTTGAGCAAGGGTATTTGCTTGTTGGGAGATTTGGTCTAGTTCATTAGTACATTTTAGTCTCCTCTTATCATTCGTAAGGGAACTGAGGTGTTGGCACAGTGACATAAGTACCTATGGACATGTGAGGGTTTCCCATATCCAATCCTTCGTATTGTGGGGGTGAGTCATTGTCTCATTGACCATAATGCTTCCACCCTAGTTCACAACCCCCTCAATGGTCTCTTCAATAACATCTTGCGATGGCGCTTTCAGAGTCGATGTGCCATTCAATTTTCGTGTTCGGCTTTCGCCTTATTCTCTTGTGCAACAATATGTGCTTGGAGTATCATGACAACGTCAAATGACTTCATGGTGGTTGACAGTGATGCGGAGCAAGTGCAACATCGAGATCAAATCATGACATGACATCGACTTGAGGAGGTTTGGAGACGACACCGAATTTTCTTGGACTTATTTGTATTTTTCATTTTCTTTAGGGTTTTCCTTATAAGACTTGGACTTATTTAATCTAGGGCTTCTGGCCTTTGTAAAAATAAATATTTTTAATTTAAAAAGTTTTTCTTGTTTCCTTTTGTAAAAAGACCCTAAGTATCTAAAAATCCATAGCTGATCCCGGGCTCATGTGCTCCCCGGTGAACAACAAGTTCAAATAAAATAGCAAAAAAGTCTGAAGTTTCTGTACATCAAAGATGAACAAATTTTTTGTGTGCGTGATAATTTAATGCCAATATGACATTGGAGGAGCTCGGGACAACATGAGTGCTCTAAAACCAAAAATGTTAAACCTATCTTAGAACTCTGATTTTTTTTGTCATATCACCATGAGATTTTGCATACACCTAGAAAACTTGTGCATCCTTGGTGCCATTTTCTGTTTCGTTTTCACTGCTCATACACAGAGCAGATGTTCGTCCTCCCAAGTATATCTAGCTATAATCTCCCCGCAAAAAATGGTATATCTCTACTCCTAATGGAGGAATTGGTAGCCTGGTACGGTTTATTTTCATACGGTTTTTATTCGTCACCTCCCACCACCCCCACCAACTGGTTTTTCTCCTTTCCATTAAAAAACCAAATCTTATTAAAGGAGATATCTTGTTTCATTCTTACTTTGGCAGGTTCTGATTCATTCCAATCGCGTAAATAAATAGGTAATTAAGAATTCAGAACTCGCACCATATATTTGAGATTACCTTTCTAAAATATAGACATAATATTTTCCTCGATAACCTTCCAAAACAAAATGAGATATTCCTCAATAACAAATCATTAATCCTGCGCACTATGTCATTATTATTATCTCCACTAGGTAATTAAGAATTCAAAACTCGCATCATATATTTGAGATTACCTTCCTAAAATATAGACATAATATTTTCCTCGATAACCTTCCAAAACAAAATGAGATATTCCTCAATAACAAATCATTAATCATGTGCACTATGTCATTATTATTATCTCCACTATTAATTGACTATCACAGGTTTCTTAAACAACAAAAGAAGATATCTATTACTTGTGGGCGTACGCATCCGCGCACCCCTACGGAGGACGCCGTGCGCGACATCATGGAGGATGTGACGACCGAGCCTAACACTTGCGTCATGTCACGACGTCAAGGACGACCATGATAGAAGGCGTGTCGTCATATTGTGCTTCACTCCCCGGCAACGGCGCCAGAAAAGAGTCTTGATGACCCACAAGTATAGGGGTCTATCGTAGGCCTTTCGATAAGTAAGAGTGTCGAACCCAACGAGGAGCAGAAGGAAATGATAAGCAGTTTTCAGTAAGGTATTCTCTGCAAGCACTGAAATTGTCGGTAACAGATAGTTTTGTGATAAGGTAATTTGTAACGGGTAGCAAGTAATAAAAGTAAATAAGGTGCAGCAAGATGGCCCAATGCTTTTTGTAGCAAAGGACAAGCCTGGACAAACTCTTATATGAAGGAAAGCGCTCCCGAGGACACATGGGAATTATCATCAAGCTAGTTTTCATCACGTTCATATGATTCGCGTTCGGTACTTTGATAATTTGATATGTGGGTGGACCGGTGCTTGGATACTGTCCTTACTTGGACAAGCACCCCACTTATGATTAACCTCCATTGCAAGCATCTGCAACTACAACAGAAGTATTAAGGTAAACCTAACCATAGCATGAAACATATGGATCCAAATCAGCCCCTTACGAAGCAACGCATAAACTAGGGTTTAAGCTTCTGTCACTCTAGCAACCCATCATCTACTATACTTATGACTTCCCAATGCCTCCCTCTAGGCCCAAACAATGGTGAAGTGTCATGTAGTCGACATTCACATGACATCACTAGAGGGATGACAACATACATCTCATCAAAATATCGAACGAATACCAAATTCACATGACTACTTATAGCAAGACTTCTCCCATGTCCTCAGGAATAAACGTAACTACTCACAAAGCATATTCATGTTCATAATCAGAGGGGTATTAATATGCATAATGGATCTGAACATATGATCTTCCACCAAGTAAACCAACTAGCATCAACTACAAGGAGTAATCAACACCAATAGCAACCCACAGGTACCAATCAGAGGTTTGGATACAAAGATTGGATACAAGAGATGAACTAGGGTTTGAGATGAGATGGTGCTGGTGAAGATGTTGATGGAGATTGACCCCCTCCCGATGAGAGGATCGTTGGTGATGACGATGGTGATGATTTCCCCCTCCCGGAGGGAAGTTTCCCCGGCAGAACAGCTCTGCCGGAGCCCTAGATTGGTTCCGACAAGGTTCCGCCTCGTGGCGGGGGAGTTTCGTCCCGTGAGCTTGCTTATGATTTTTCCTCGACGAAAGACTTGATATAGCAGAAGATTGGCATCGGAGGGCCACCAGGGGGCCCACGAGGCAGGGGGCGCGCCCAGGGGGTAGGGCACGCCCCCACCCTCATGGATGGTGGGTGGCCCCCCTCTGGTACTTCTTTCGCCCAATATTTTTCATATATTCTGAAACATGCTCCCGTGAAGTTTTAGGACTTTTGGAGATGTGCATAATAGGTCTCTAATATTTGCTCCTTTTCCAGCCCAGAATTTCAGCTGCCGACATTCCCCCTCTTCATGTAAACCTTGTAAAATAAGAGAGCATAGGCATAAGTATTGTGACATAATGTGTGATAACAGCCCATAAGGTAATAAATATTGATATGAAAGCATGATGCAAAATGGACGTATCAACTCCCCCAAGCTTAGACCTCGCTTGTCCTCAAGTGAAAGCCGAAATCGAGAAATATGTCCACATGTTTAGAGATAGAGGTGTCGATAAAATAAAATATGAACATGAGGGCATCATGATCATTCTTAGAACAACATATATATATATTGTCATATGATCTCTTATGCTAAAGTAACAATTCAATCACAATTTCAAGTATGAATCATAAACTTCATTGAGAACCAACAAACTCTAATCTCAGTCATTGAGGCAATTGCAATTTATCATAACATAGGAAAGAGTCAATATAAGAGCTTTTTAGCAAGTCCACATACTCAACCATCTTTTAGTCTTTCATAATTGCTAACACTCACGCGATATTTATGGTTATGAAGTTTTAATCGGACACAGAGAAAGATAGGGGCTTATAGTTTTGCCTCCCAACGTTTTACCTCAAGGGTAATGTCAACAATAATAGTTCATGAAAACTCACATCCAATTAGCTATATATACCAGGATCTTTCCAACACATTGTGCTGGCCAAAGGATAAAATGTAAAAAGGAAAGGTGAATATCACCATGACTCTTTGCATGAAGTATAAGACAAGAATAAAAGATAGGCCTTCGCAGAGGGAAGCAGAGGTTGTCATGCGCTTTTATGGTTGGATGCACGAAATCTTAGTGCAAAATAACGTCACTTTATATTGCCACTTGTGATATGGACATTTATTATGCAGTCTGTCGCTTTTATTTCTTCCATATCACAAGATCATATAAACCTTATTTTCTCCACACTAATAAGTCATACATTAGAGGGAAATTTTTATTGCATGCACCGACGACAACTTACTGATGGATCTTACTCAATCCATAGGTAGATATGGTGGACTCTCATGGCAAAACTGGGTTTAGGGATATTTGGAAGCACAAGTAGTATATCTACTTGGTGCAAAGAAATTGGCTAGCAAGAGAGAGAAAAGCAAGCTCAATATGTTGGATGATCCATGACAATATAATTTATCTCAGATGTAAGAAAACATAGCTCATTACGTTGTCTTCCTTGTCCAACGTCAACTCTTTAGCATGTCATATTTTAATGAGTGCTCACAATCATAAAAGATGTCCAAGATAGTATATTTATATGTGAACCTCTCTTTCTTGATTACTTCCTATTAATTGCAACGATGACCAAAACTATGTTTGTCAACTCTCAACAACTTTTATTCATCATACTCTTATATGTGAAGTCATTACTCTCCATAAGATCCATATGATCTCTTTATTTCTTCTCTTTTATTCATTTCCCTCAAGATCATAGCAAAATAATCAAGCCCTTGACTCAACACTAATCTTTATTATATATAGCTCACAGACTCGATTACATAGGAAGACCATAAAGCAAAACTCACAACTAGATCATACTAAAACTTTATTCTACTAGATCAAGATATTATCAAAAGGATCGAACTAAGAAAAACGGTAAAGATAAAAGTGTTGGGGAACGTAGTAATTTCAAAAAAATTCCTACGCACACGCAAGATCATGGTGATGCATAGCAACGAGAGGGGAGAGTGTGATCTACGTACCCTTGTAGACCGACAACGGAAGCGTTAGCACAACGCGGTTGATGTAGTCGTACGTCTTCACGGCCCGACCGATCAAGCACCGAAACTACGACACCTCCGAGTTTTAGCACACGTTCAGCTCGATGACGATCCCCGGACTCTGATCCAGCAAAGTGTCGGGGAAGAGTTCCGTCAGCACGACGGCGTGGTGACGATCTTGATGTTCTACCGTCGCAGGGCTTCGCCTAAGCACTGCTACAATATTATCGAGGATTATGGTGGAAGGGGGCACCGCACACGGCTAAGAAAACGATCACATGGATCAAGTTGTGTGTCTAGGGGTGCCCCCTGCCCCTGTATATAAAGGAGCAAGGGGAGGAGGCCGGCCGGCCCTATAGGCACGCCAAGGAGGAGTCCTCCTCCTAGTAGGAGTAGGACTCCTACTAGGAGGGGAAAAGGAAGTGGGGAGGGAGAAGGAAAGGGGGGGCGCCGCCCCCCTCTCCTAGTCTAATTCGGACCAGGGGGAGGAGGCGCGCGGCCCACCCTGGCTACCCTTCTCTCTCTCCACTAAGGCCCATAAGGCCCATTACTTCTCCCGGGGGGGGGGGGGGTTCCGGTAACCCTCCGGTACTCCGGTTTTCTCCGAAATCATCCGGAACACTTCCGGTGTCCGAATATAGCCGTCCAATATATCAATCTTTATGTCTCGACCATTTCGAGACTCCTCGTTATGTCCGTGATCACATCCACGACTCCGAACTAACTTTGGTACATCAAAACTCCTAAACTCATAATATAACTGTCATCGAAACCTTAAGCGTGCGGACCCTACGGGTTCGAGAACAATGTAGACATGACCGAGACATGTCTCCGGTCAATAACCAATAGCGGAACCTGGATGCTCATTTGGCTCCCACATATTCTACGAAGATCTTTATCGGTCAGACCGCATAACAACATACTTTGTTCCCTTTGTCATCGGTATGTTACTTGCCCGAGATTCGATCGTCGGTATCTCAATACCTAGTTCAATCTCGTTACCGGCAAGTCTCTTTACTCGTTTCATAATACATCATCTCGCAACTAACTCATTAGTTGCAATGCTTGCAAGGCTTATGTGATGTGCATTACCGAGAGGGCCCAGAGATACCTCTCTGACAATCGGAGTGACAAATCCTAATCTCAAAATATGCCAACCCAACATTTACCTTTGGAGACACCTGTAGAGCTCCTTTATAATCACCCAGTTACGTTGTGACGTTTGGTAGCACACAAAGTGTTCCTCCGGCAAACGGGAGTTGCATAATCTCATAGTCATAGGAACATGTATAAGTCATGAAGAATGCAATAGCAACATACTAAACGATCGGGTGCTAAGCTAATGGAATGGGTCATGTCAATCACATCATTCTCCTAATAATGTGATCCCGTTAATCAAACGACAACACATGTCTATGGTTAGGAAACATAACCATCTTTGATTAATGAGCTAGTCAAGTAGAGGCATACTAGTGACGTTTAGTTTGTCTATGTATTCACACAAGTATTATGTTTTCGGATAATACAATTCTAGCATGAATAATAAACATTTATCATGATATAAGGAAATAAAATAATAACATTATTATTGCCTCTAGGGCATATTTCCTTTAGTCTCCCACTTGCACTAGAGTCAACAATCTAGATTACACAGTAATGATTCTAACACCCATGGAGCTTTGGTGCTGATCATGTTTTTCTCGTGGAAGAGGCTTAGTCAACGGGTCCGCAACATTCAGATCCGTATGTATCTTGCAAATCTCTATGTCTCCCACCTGGACTAGATCCCGGATGGAATTGAAGCGTCTCTTGATGTGCTTGGTTCTGTTGTGAAATCTGGATTCCTTTGCCAAGGCAATTGCACCAGTATTGTCACAAAAGATTTTCATTGGACCCGATGCACTAGGTATGACACCTAGATTGGATATGAACTCCTTCATTTGCAGCTTCCGAAGCAGCTATGTACTCCGCTTCACATGTAGATCCCGCCACAACGCTTTGTTTAGAACTGCACCAACTGACAGCTCCACCATTTAATGTAAACACGTATCCGGTTTGCGATTTATAACCGTCCGGATCAGTGTCAAAGCTTGCATCAACGTAACCATTTACGACGAGCTCTTTGTCACCTCCATATATGAGAAACATATCCTTAGTCCTTTTCAGGTATTTCAGGATGTTCTTGACCACTGTCCAGTGATCCACTCTTGGATTACTTTGGTACCTCCATGCTAGACTTATAGCAAGACACACATCAGGTCTGGTACACAACATTGCATACATGATAGAGCCTATGGCTGAAGCATAGGGAACATCTTTCATTTTCTCTCTATCTTCTGCATTGGTCGGGCATTGAGTCTTACTCAATTTCACACCTTGTAACACAAGCAAGAATCCTTTCTTTTCTTGATCCATTTTGAACTTCTTCAAAAATTTGTCAAGGTATGTGCTTTGTGAAAGTCCAATTAAGCGTCTTGATCTATCTCTATAGATCTTAATGCCCAATATGTAAGCAGCTTCACCGAGGTCTTTCATTGAAAAACTCTTATTCAAGTATCCCTTTATGCTATTCAGATATTCTATATCATTTCCGATTAGTAATATGTCATCTACATATAATATCAGAAATGCTACAGAGCTCCCACTCACTTTCTTGTAAATACAGGCTTTCCAAAAGTCTGTACAAAACCAAATGCTTTGATCACACTATCAAAGCGTTTATTCCAACTCCGAGAAGCTTGCACCAGTCCATAAATGGATCGCTGGAGCTTGCATACTTTGTTAGCTCCCTTTGGATCGACAAAACCTTCCGGTTGCATCATATACAACTCTTCTTCCAGAAATCCATTCAGGAATGCAGTTTTGACATCCATCTGCCAAATTTCATAATTATAAAATGCGGCAATTGAACATGATTCGGACAGACTTAAGCATCGCTACGGGTGAGAAGGTCTCATCGTAGTCAATCCCTTGAACTTGTCGAAAGCCTTTTGTGACAAGTCGAGCTTTGTAGACAGTAATATTACCGTCAGCGTCAGTCTTCTTCTTGAAGATCCATTTATTCTCAATTGCATGCCGATCATTGGGCAAGTCAACCAAAGTCCATACTTTGTTCTTATACATGGATCCCATCTCAGATTTCATGGCTTCAAGCCATTTTGCGAAATCTGGGCTCACCATCGCTTCTTCATAGTTTGTAGGTTCATCATGATCTAGTAGCATGACTTCCAGAACAAGATTACCGTACCACTCTGGTGCGGATCTTACTCTGGTTGATCTACGAGGTTCAGTAGTATCTTGTTCTGAAGTTTCATGATCATTATCATTAGCTTCCTCACTAATTGGTGTAGGTGTCACAGAAACTGGTTTCTGTGATGTACTATTTTCCAATAAGGGAGCAGGTACAGTTACCTCGTCAAGTTCTACTTCCCTCCCACTCACTTCTTTCGAGAGAAACTCCTTCTCTAGAAAGTTTCCGAATTTAGCAACAAAAGTCTTGCCTTCAGATCTGTGATAGAAGGTGTATCCAATAGTTTCCTTTGGATATCCTATGAAGACACATTTCTCCGATTTGGGTTCGAGCTTATCAGGTTGAAGCTTTTTCACATAAGCATCGCAGCCCCAAACTTTCAGAAACGTTAACTTTGGTTTCTTGCCAAACCATAGTTCATAAGGCGTTGTCTCAACGGATTTTGATGGTGCCCTATTTAACGTGAATGCGGCCGTCTCTAGAGCATATCCCCAAAATGATAGCGGTAAATCAGTAAGAGACATCATAGATCGCACCATATCTAGTAAAGTACGATTACGACGTTCGGACACACCATTACGCTGTGGTGTTCCGGGTGGCGTGAGTTGCGAAACTATTCCGCATTGTTTCAAATGTACACCAAACTCGTAACTGAAATATTCTCCTCCACGATCAGATCGTAGGAATTTTTTTCTTGTTACGGTGATTTTCAACTTCACTCTGAAATTCTTTGAACTTTTCAAATGTTTCAGACTTATGTTTCATTAAGTAGATATACCCATATCTTCTTAAGTCATCTGTGAAGGTGAGAAAATAACGATATTCGCCACGAGCCTCAACATTCATCGGACCACATACATCTGTATGTATGATTTCCAACAAATCTGTTGCTCTCTCCATAGTACCGGAGAATGGTGTTTTTGTCATCTTACCCATAAGGCACGGTTCGCAAGTACCAAGTGATTCATAATCAAGTGATTCCAAAAGTCCATCAGTATGGAGTTTCTTCATGCGCTTTACACCGATATGACCCAAACGGCAGTGCCACAAATAAGTTGCACTATCATTATCAACTCTGCATCTTTTGGCTTCAACATTATGAATATGTGTGTCACTACTATCGAGATTTAATAAGAATAGACCACTCTTTAAGGGTGCATGACCATAAAAGATATTACTCATATAAATAGAACAACCATTATTCTCTGATTTAAATGAATAACCGTCTCGCATGAAACAAGATCCAGATATAATGTTCATGCTTAACGCTGGCACCAAATAACAATTATTTAGGTCTAATACTAATCCCGAAGGTAGATGTAGAGATAGCGTGCCGACCGCGATCACATCGACGTTGGAACCATTTCCCACGCGCATCGTCACCTCATCCTTAGCCAATCTTCGCTTAATCCGTACTCCCTGTTTCGAGTTGCAAATGTTAGCAACAGAACCAGTATAAAATACCCAGGTGCTACTACGAGCATTAGTAAGGTACACATCAATAACATGTATATCACATATACCTTTGTTCACCTTGCCATCCTTCTTATCCGCCAAATACTTGGGGCAGTTCCGCTTCCAGTGACCAGTCTGCTTGCAGTAGAAGCACTCAGTTTCAGGCTTAGGTCCAGGTTTGGGTTTCTTCTCTTGAGTAGCAACTTGCTTGCTGTTCTTTTTGAAGTTCCCCTTCTTCTTTCCTTTGCCCTTTTTCTTGAAACTAGTGGTCTTGTTGACCATCAACACTTGATGCTCCTTCTTGATTTCTACCTCCGCAGCTTTCAGCATTGCGAAGAGCTCGGGAATAGTCTTATTCATCCCTTGCATATTATAGTTCATCACGAAGCTCTTGTAGCTTGGTGGCAGTGATTGGAGAATTCTGTCAATGACGCAATCATCTAGAAGATTAACGCCCAATTGAATCAAGTGATTATTATACCCAGACATTTTGAGTATATGCTCACTGACAGAACTGTTCTCTTCCATCTTGCAGCTATAGAACTTATTGGAGACTTCATATCTCTCAATCCGGAAATTTGCTTGAAATATTAACTTCAACTCCTGGAACATCTCATATGCTCCATGATGTTCAAAACGTCGTTGAAGTCCCGATTCTAAGCCATAAAGCATGGCACACTGAACTATCGAGTAGTCATCAGCTTTGCTCTGCCAGACGTTCATAACATCTGGTGTTGCTCCAGCAGCAGGCCTGGCACCCAGCGCTGCTTCCAGGAAGTAATTCTTCTGTGCAGCAATGAGGATAATCCTCAAGTTACGGACCCAGTCCGTGTAATTGCTACCATCATCTTTCAACTTTGCTTTCTCAAGGAACGCATTAAAATTCAACGGAACAACAGCATGGGTCATCCATCTATAATCAAACATAAACAAGCAAGATACTATGAGGTACTAAGTTCATGATAAATTTAGGTTCAATTAATCATATTACTAAAGAACTCCCACTTAGATAGACATCCCTCTAATCCTCTAAGTGATTACGTGATCCAAATCAACTAAACCATGTCCGATCATCACGTGAGATGGAGTAGTTTCATTGGTGAACATCACTATGTTGATCATATCTACTATATGATTCACACTCGACCTTTCGGTCTCCGTGTTTCGAGGCCATATCTGTATATGCTTGGTTCGTCAAGTATAACCTGAGTATTCCGCATGTGCAACTGTTTTGCACCCGTTGTATTTGAACGTAGAGCCTATCACACCCGATCATCACGTGGTGTCTCAGCATGAAGAACTTCCGCAACGGTGCATACTCAGGGAGAACACTTCTTGATAATTAGTGAGAGATCATCTTAAAATGCTACCGTCAATCAAAGCAAGATAAGATGCATAAAAGATAAACATCACATGCAATCAATATAAGTGATATGGTATGGCCATCATCATCTTGTGCTTGTGATCTCCATCTTCGAAGCACCGTCATGATCATCATCGTCACCGGCGCGACACCTTGATCACCATCGTAGCATCGTTGTCGTCTCACCAATCTTATGCTTCCACGACTATCGCTACCGCTTAGTGATGAAGTAAAGCATTACAGCGCAATTGCATTGCATACAATAAAGCGACAACCATATGGCTCCTGCCAGTTGCCGATAACTTGGTTACAAAACATGATCATCTCATACAATAAAATTTAGCATCATGTCTTGACCATATCACATCACAACATGCCCTGCAAAAACATAGACGTCCTCTACTTTGTTGTTGCAAGTTTTACGTGGCTGCTACGGGCTTAAGCAAGAACCAATCTTACCTACGCATCAAAACCACAACGATAGTTTGTCAAGTTGGTGCTGTTTTAACCTTCGCAAGGACTGGGCGTAGCCACACTCGGTTCAACTAAAGTTGGAGAAACTGACACCCGCTAGCCACGTTTATGCAAAGCACGTCGGGAGAACCGGTCTCGCGTAAGCGTATGCATAATGTCGGTCCAGGCCGCTTCGTCCAACAATACCGCCGAACCAAAGTATGACATGCTGGTAAGCAGTATGATTTATATCGCCCACAACTCACTTGTGTTCTACTCATGCATATAACATCAACACATAAAACCTAGGCTCTGATACCACTGATGGGGAACGTAGTAATTTCAAAAAAATTCCTACGCACACGCAAGATCATGGTGATGCATAGAAAGGAGAGGGGAGAGTGTGATCTACATACCCTTGTAGACCGACAGTGGAAGCGTTAGCACAACGCTGTTGATGTAGTCGTATGTCTTCACGGCCCGACCGATCAAGCACCGAAACTACAGCACCTTCGATTTTTAGCACACGTTCAGCTCGATGACGATCCCCAGACTCCGATCCAGCAAAGTGTCGGGGAAGAGTTCCGTCAGCACGACGGCGTGGTGACGATCTTGATGTTCTACCGTCGCAAGGCTTCGCCTAAGCACCGCTACAATATTATCGAGGATTATGGTGGAAGGGGGCACCGCACACGGCTAAGAAAACGATCGCGTGGATCAAGTTGTGTGTCTAGGGGTGCCCCCTGCCCTTGTATATAAAGGAGCAAGGGGAGGAGGCCGGCCGACCCTATAGGCATGCCAAGGAGGAGTCCTCCTCCTAGTAGGAGTAGGACTCCTACTAGGAGGGGGAAAGGAAGTGGGGAGGGAGAAGGAAAGGGGGGGGGGGCGCCGCCCCCCTCTCCTAGTCCAATTCGGACCAGGGGGGAGGAGGCGCGAGACCCACCCTGGCTGCCCTTCTCTCTCTCCACTAAGGCCCATAAGGCCCATTACTTCTCCCGGGGGGTTCCGGTAACCCTCCGATACTCCAATTTTCTCCGAAATCACCCGGAACACTTCTGGTGTCCGAATATAGCCGTCCAATATATCAATCTTTAAGTCTCGACCATTTCGAGACTCCTCGTTATGTCCGTGATCACATCCGGGACTCCAAACTAACTTCGGTACATCAAAACTCATAAACTCATAATATAACTATCATCGAAACCTTAAGCGTGCGGACCCTACGGGTTCGAGAACAATGTAGACATGACCGAGACATGTCTCCGGTCAATAACCAATAGCGGAACCTGGATGCTCATATTGGCTCCCACATATTCTACGAAGATCTTTATCGGTCAGACCGCATAACAACATACTTTGTTCCCTTTGTCATCAGTATGTTACTTGCCCGAGATTCGATCGTCGATATCTCAATACCTAGTTCAATCTCATTACCGGCAAGTCTCTTTACTCATTTCGTAATACATCATCTCGCAACTAACTCATTAGTTGTAATGCTTGCAAGGCTTATGTGATGTGCATTACCAAGAGGGCCCAGAGATACCTCTCCGACAATCGGAGTGACAAATCCTAATCTTGAAATACGCCAACCCAACATTTACCTTTGGAGACACCTGTAGAGCTCCTTTATAATCACCCAGTTACGTTGTGACATTTGGTAGCACACAAAGTGTTCCTCTGGCAAACGGGAGTTGCATAATCACATAGTCATAGGAACATGTATAAGTCATGAAGAAGGCAATAGCAACATACTAAACGATCGGGTGCTAAGCTAATGGAATGGGTCATGTCAATCACATCATTCTCCTAATAATGTGATCCCGTTAATCAAATGACAACACATGTCTATGGTTAGGAAACATAACCATCTTTGATTAACGAGCTAGTCAAGTAGAGGCATACTAGTGACGTTTAGTTTGTCTATGTATTCACACAAGTATTATGTTTCCAGATAATACAATTCTAGCATGAATAATAAACATTTATCATGATATATGGAAATAAAATAATAACATCATTATTGCCTCTAGGGCATATTTCCTTCAAAAAGTGATGGTGATACGATACCGGGGCACTCCCCCAAGCTTGGCAGTTGCCAAAGGGAGTGCCCATACCCGATGCTCGGTTCTTCTTTGTTGGTGAAGAAGGTGTTGGTGATGATGGGTAGTCACACATCGAGCGTAAGAGATCCTCCAATTTGCGGATAATGCCCTTGAGTGCGATGATATGCTCCTTCAACAAAATATTTTCACTTGTGAGATACTTGTTTTGAATACGAGCTAACTCAATCATCTCGAAAGCGTCAATCTCTATTGGGGTAAAGAGATTGTGGCGAGGTGGAAGGATGTCTTCTTCTGCTACTACCGGAACTTGATCCCCCATGGCCTTCCTGATCCCATCATCCTTGTTGATCTCTCCGGGTTCTTCTCTCTTCAGCTCTATCTTCATTAGCCAAGCATCGTTACCCTCATTGTTGGAGGAGGAGGGAGACAACATGATGCTTCGCCTTGACAACCCTGGCAGAAAACAGCTCGAAACAAGAACATGAGATTTTTGCGTGATACGGTGGTCAAAACCTTCGGGAGATTATATAATGAATTTTTACCGACCAAAAGAAGTATCGTGCAAGAAAACAAAGTCCGGAGAGCACTCGAGGTGCCCACGAGGTAGGGGGCGCGCCCAGGGGGTAGGGCGCACCCTCCACCCTCGTGGAAGCCTCGTGTCCTTTCTGGTCTACTTCTTATTTTCCTATTTTCTTAAATATTCCAAAACGGAGAAAAATTGCCATTAGAACTGTTTTGGAGTCAGTTTACTTAATGTACCACGTACCTGATACGTCTCCAACGTATCTATAATTTTTGATTGCTCCATGTTATATTATCTACTGTTTTGGACTATATTGGGCTTTATTTTCCACTTTTATATTATTTTTGGGACTAACGTATTAACCGGAGGCCCAGCCCAGAATTGCTGTTTTTTTGCCTATTTCAGTGTTTCGAAGAAACGGAATATCAAACGGAGTCCAAACGGAATAAAACCTTCGGGAACGTGATTTTCTCACCGAACATGATCCAGGAGACTTGGACCCTACTCCAAGGAGTCAAAGAGGCGGTCACGAGGGTGGGGGACGCCCCTAGGGCGCGCCCCCTGCCTCGTGGGCCCCTCGATGCTCCACCGAGTACTCCTTCCTTCTATATATACCTACATACCCCAAACGATCAGAACAGGAGCCAAAAACCTAATTCCACCGCCGCAACTTTCTGTATCCACGAGATCCCATCTTGGGGCCTGTTCCGGAGCTCCGCCGGAGAGGGCCGTCATCACGGAGGGCTTCTACATCATCATAGCCTCTCCGATGAAGTGTGAGTAGTTTACCTCAGACCTTCGGGTCCATAGTTAGTATCTAGATGGCTTCTTCTCTCTTTTTGGATCTCAATACAAAGTTCTCCCCCTCTCTTGTGGAGATCTATTCGATGTAATCTTCTTTTTGTGGTGTGTTTGTTGAGACCGATGAATTGTGGGTTTATGATCAAGTCTATCTATGAATAATATTTGAATCTTCTCTGAATTATTTTATGTATGATTGGTTATCTTTGCAAGTCTCTTCGAATTGTCCGTTTGGTTTGGCCAACTAGATTGGTAGTTCTTGCCATGGGAGAAGTGCTTAGCTTTGGGTTCGATCTTATGGTGTCCTTTCCCAGTGACAGAAGGGGCAGCAAGGCACGTATTGTATCATTGCCATCGAGGATAACAAGATGGGGTTTATTTCATATTACATGAATTTATCTCTCTACATCATGTCATCTTGCTTAAGGCATTACTCTGTTTTTAACTTAATACTCTAGATGCATGCTGGATAGCGGTCGATGAGTGGAGTAATAGTAGTAGATGCAGAATCGTTTCGGTCTACTTGTCACGGACGTGATGCCTATATACATGATCATGCCTAGATATTCTCATAACTATGCTCAATTCTGTCAATTGCTCAACAGTAATTTGTTCACCCACCGTAGAATACTTATGCTCTTGAGAGAAGCCACTAGTGAAACCTATGGTCCCCGGGTCTATTCTCATCATATCAATCTCCGTCACTTTAATCTTGCTTTGATTTTTTACTTTGCTTTTACTTTTTTACTTTGCATCTTTATACCAAAAATACCAAAAATATTATATCTATCAGATCTCACTCTCGTAAGTGACCGCGAAGGGATTGACAACCCCTAATCGCGTTGGTTGCGAGTAGCTATCGTTTTGTGCAGGTACGAGGGACTTGAGCGTGGCCTCCTACTGGATTGATACCTTGGTTCTCAAAAACTGAGGGAAATACTTACGCTACTCTGCTGCATCATCCCTTCCTCTTCGGGGAAAACCAACGCAAGCTCAAGACGTAGCAAGAAGGATTTCTGGCGCCGTTGCCGTGGTGTCTACGCAAAAAGTCAACATACCAAGTACCCATCACATTTCCTATCTCTTGCATTACATTATTTGCCATTTGCCTCTCGTTTTCCTCTCCCCCACTTCACCCTTGCCGTTTTATTCGCCCTCTCTCTCTCTATCCTCCCTCTCTATTTGCCTCTTTTTGCCCGTTTGCTCTTGTTTGCTCGTGTGCTAGTTTGCTTGCTTGTCGTTATGTCTGAAATTGGGGAAGTTATCGCCAATATGGGCGATAACAATATCATGGAAAATTGTGATGCTCCTGCTGAAGAACTCCCTACCTACCATACAAAAAGATTTCGAATCGGTAGTGGTAATATTATTGGAAAAGAAGTTATTCAAGATTTCTTTACTTGTGCCGGTGCTTTGCCCTCTATGGGCGGTTCTATTCTCCATAGAACTAGTAGTCTTGCGGACGCTATTGCCATGCTTATCGTTGAACTTGAAAGGCAATTTATGCATATGCACCCATCTATACAAAGAGTTTTCCTAGAATTTTCTAATATCGACCATTCCTCTGTTAAGCGTGCTGCTACTATCTTTTTGGCTCATGAATTCAAATTTATAATAAAGAAGCCAAAGAAATCTTTGCGCACTATAGGGTGGACGCTGGTCGTCCTCCCATAGAATCTATCCTCTTCGATCAAGAAGAAATTATGAGCTTTCAATCTCTTGACTATGTTGCCTTTAATGAAAACCTCAGAAAAAGGTGCCAATCAATATTTTAATTGATAGAATCTCTGAACTTAATGATGATTTGGCTATTCAAAATAATGAGCTAGGATGCTCTCTTGAGTTTAGGCTCACAAGGTTGTTGGGTTTCGTAGTAATTTCAAAAAATTCCTACGCACACGCAAGATCATGGTGATGCATAGCAACGAGAGGGGAGAGTGTTGTCTACGTACCCACGCAGACCGACTGCAGAAGCGTTGACACAACATAGAGGAAGTAGTCGTACGTCTTCTTCCCGATCCGACCGATCCAAGCACCGTTACTCCGGCACCTCCGAGTTCTTAGCACACATACAGCTCGATGACGATCCCCGGGGTCTGATCCAGCAAAGCTTCGGGGAGGAGTTCCGTCAGCACGACGGCATGGTGACGATCTTGATGTTCTACCGACGCAGGGCTTCGCCTAAGCACTACAACGATATGATCGAGGTGGAATATGGTGGCAGGGGGCACCGCACACGGCTAAGGAACGATCTCAATGATCAACTTGTGTGTCTAGAGGTGCCCCCTGCCCCCGTATATAAAGGATCCAAGGGGGAGGGGTTCGGCCGGCCCTATGGTGGCGCGGGAGGAGTCCTACTCCTACCGGGAGTAGGACTCCCCCCTTTCCTAGTCCAAATAGGTTTGGTGGAGAAGAGAGGGAAAGAGGGGGGCGCCGCCCCTCCCTCCTAGTCCAATTCGGACCAGGGGAAGAGGGGGCGCGCGGCCTGCCCTGGCAGCCCCTCCCAATTCTCCACTTTAGGCCCATAAGGCCCATTAACCCCCCCCCCCCGGGGGAGGGGGGTTCCGGTAACCCCCCGGTGCTCCGGTTTTATCCGATACTCTTCCGGAACCCTTCCGGTGTCCGAATATAGTCATCCAATATATCAATCTTTATGTCTCGACCATTTCGAGACTCCTCGTCATGTCCGTGATCACATCCGGGACTCCGAACTAACTTCGGTACATCAAAATGCATAAACTCATAATAACTGTCATCGTAACGTTAAGCGTGCGGACCCTACGGTTCAAGAACAATGCAGACATGACTGAGACACATCTCCGGTCAATAACCAATAGCGGGACCTGGATGCCCATATTGGTTCCTACATATTCTACAAAGATCTTTATCGGTCAGACCGCATAACAACATACGTTGTTCCCTTTGTCATCGGTATGTTACTTGCCCGAGATTCGATCGTCGGTATCCAATACCTAGTTCAATCTCGTTACCGGCAAGTCTCTTTACTTGTTCTATAATACATCATCCCGCAACTAACTCATTTGTTTCAATGCTTGCAAGGCTTATGTGATGTGCATTACCGAGAGGGCCCAGAGATACCTCTCCGACAATCAGAGTGGCAAATCCTAATCTCGAAATACGCCAACCCAACATCTACCTTTGGAGACACCTGTAGGGCTCCTTTATAATCACCCAGTTACGTTGTGATGTTTGGTAGCACACAAAGTGTTCCTCCGGTAAACGGGAGTTGCATAATCTCATAGTCATAGGAACATGTATAAGTCATGAAGAAAGCAATAGCAACATACTAAACGATCGGGTGCTAAGATAATGGAATGGGTCATGTCAATCAGATCATTCAACTAATGATGTGACCTCGTTAATCAAATAACAACACTTTGTTCATGGTTAGGAAACACAACCATCTTTGATTAACGAGCTAGTCAAGTAGAGGCATACTAGTGACACTAAGCTTGTCTATGTATTCACACATGTATTATGTTTCCGGTTAATACAATTCTAGCATGAATAATAAACATTTATCATGATATAAGGAAATAAATAATAACTTTATTATTGCCTCTAGGGCATATTTCCTTCAGTCTCCCACTTGCACTAGAGTCAATAATCTAGATTACACAGTAATGATTCTAACACACATGGAGCCTTGGTGCTGATCATGTTTTGCTCGTGGAAGAGGCTTAGTCAACGGGTCTGCAACATTCAGATCCGTATGTATCTTGCAAATCTCTATGTCTCCCACCTGGACTAGATCCCGGATGGAATTGAAGCGTCTCTTGATGTGCTTGGTCCTCTTGTGAAATCTGGATTCCTTTGCCAAGGCAATTGCACCAGTAGTGTCACAAAAGATTTTCATTGGACCCGATGCACTAGGTATAACACCTAGATCGGATATGAACTCCTTCATCCAGACTCCTTCGTTCGCTGCTTCCGAAGCAGCTATGTACTCCGCTTCACATGTAGATCCCGCTACGACGCTTTGTTTAGAACTGCACCAACTGACAGCTCCACCGTTTAATATAAACACGTATCCGGTTTGCGATTTAGAATCGTCCGGATGAGTGTCAAAGCTTGCATCAACGTAACCTCTTACGGTGAGCTCTTTGTCACCTCCAAATACGAGAAACATATCCTTAGTCCTTTTCAGGTATTTCAGGATGTTCTTGACCGCTGTCCAGTGATCCACTCCTGAATTACTTTGGTACCTCCCTGCTAAACTTATAGCAAGGCACACATCAAATCTGGTACACAGCATTGCATACATGATAGAGCCTATGGCTGAAGCATAGGGAACATCTTTCATTTTCTCTCTATCTTCTGCAGTGGTCGGGCATTGAGTCTGACTCAACTTCACACCTTGTAACACAGGCAAGAATCCTTTCTTTGCTTGATCCATTTTGAACTTCTTCAAAATCTTGTCAAGGTATTTGCTTTGTGAAAGTCCAATTAAGCGTCTTGATCTATCTCTATAGATCTTTATGCCTAATATGTAAGTAGCTTCACCGAGGTCTTTCATTGAAAAACTCTTATTCAAGTATCCCTTTATCCTATCCAGAAATTCTATGTCATTTCCAATCAGTAATATGTCATCCACATATAATATCAGAAATGCTACAGAGCTCCCACTCACTTTCTTGAAAATACAGGCTTCTCCGAAAGTCTGTATAAAACCAAATGCTTTAATCACACTATCAAAGCGTTTATTCCAACTCCGAGAGGCTTGCACCAGTCCATAAATGGATCGCTAGAGCTTGCACACTTTATTAGCTCCCTTTGGATCGACAAAACCTTTCGGTTGCATCATATACAACTCTTCTTCCAGAAATCCATCCAGGAATGCAGTTTTGACATCCATTTGCCAAATTTCATAATCATAAAACGCGGCAATTGCTAACATGATTCGGACAGACTTAAGCATCGCTACGGGTGAGAAGGTCTCATCGTAGTCAACCCCTTGAACTTGTCGAAAACCTTTTGCGACAAGTCGAGCTTTGTAGATGGTAATATTACCGTCAGCGTCAGTCTTCTTCTTGAAGATCTATTTATTCTCAATTGCTTGCCGATCATCGGGCAAGTCAACCAAAGTCCAGACTTTGTTCTCATACATGGATCCCATCTCAGATTTCATGGCTTCAAGCCACTTTGCGGAATCTGGGCTCACCATCGCTTCTTCATAGTTCGTAGGTTCATCATGATCTAGTAGCATGATTTCCAGAACTGGATTACCGTACCACTCTGGTGCGGATCTCACTCTGGTTGATCTACGAGGTTCAGTAGTATCTTGTCCTGAAGTTTCATGATCATTATCATTAGCTTACTCACTAATTGGTATAGATGTCGCAGAAACAGTTTTCTGTGATGTACTATTTTCCAATAAGGGAGCAGGTACAGTTACCTCGTCAAGTTCTACTTTCCTCCCACTCACTTCTTTCGAGAGAAACTCCTTCTCTAGAAAGGATCCATTCTTAGCAACAAATATCTTGCCTTCGGATCTGTGATAGAAGGTGTACCCAACAGTCTCCTTTGGGTATCCTATGAAGACACATTTCTCCGATTTGGGTTCGAGCTTATCAGGTTGAAGCTTTTTCACATAAGCATCGCAGCCCCAAACTTTAAGAAACGACAACTTTGGTTTCTTACCAAACCATAGTTCATAATGCGTCATTTCAACGGATTTTGATGGTGCCCTATTTAACGTGAATGCGGCCGTCTCTAAAGCATAACCCCAAAACGATAGCGGTAAATCAGTAAGAGACATCATAGATCGCACCATATCTAGTAAAGTACGATTACGATGTTCGGACACACCATTACGCTGTGGTGTTCCGGGTGGCGTGAGTTGCGAAACTATTCCACAATTTTTCAAATGTACACCAAACTCGTAACTCAAATATTCTCCTCCACGATCAGATCGGAGAAACTTTATTTTCTTGTTACGATGATTTTCAACTTCACTATGAAATTCTTTGAACTTTTCAAATGTTTCAGACTTATGTTTCATTAAGTAGATATACCCATATCTGCTTAAGTCATCTGTGAAGGTGAGAAATTAACGATATCCGCCACGAGCCTCAATATTCATTGGTCCACATACATCGGTATGTATGATTTCCAACAAATCTGTTGCTCTCTCCATAGTACCGGAGAACGGCGTTTTAGTCATCTTGCCCATGAGGCACGGTTCGCAAGTATCAAGTGATTCATAATCAAGTGGTTTCAAAAGTCCATCAGTATGGAGTTTCTTCATGCGTTTTATACCGATATGACCTAAATGGCAGTGCCACAAATAAGTTGCACTATCATTATCAGCTCTGCTTCTTTTGGCTTCAACATTATGAATATGTGTGTGACTACTATCGAGATTCATCAAAAATAGACCACTCTTCAAAGGTGCATGACCATAAAAGATATTACTCATATAAATAGAACAATCATTATTCTCTGATTTAAATGAATAACCGTCTCGCATCAAACAAGATCCAGATATAATGTTCATGCTCAACGCTGGTACCAAATAGCAATTATTTAGGTCTAATATTAATCCCGAAGGTAGATGTAGAGGTAGCGTGCCGACCGCGATCACATCGACTTTGGAACCGTTTCCCACGCGCATCGTCACCTCGTCCTTCGCCAGTGTTCGCTTAATCCGTAGTCCCTGTTTCGAGTTGCAAATATTAGCAACAGAACTAGTATCAAATACCCAGGTACTACTGCGAGCTCTAGTAAGGTACACATCAGTAACATGTATATCACATATACCTTTGTTCACCTTGCCATCCTTCTTATCTGCCAAATACTTGAGGCAGTTCCGCTTCCAGTGACCAGTCTGCTTGCAGTAGAAGCACTCAGTTTCAGGCTTGGGTCCAGACTTGGGTTTCTTCTCCTGAGCAGCAACTTGCGTGCCGTTCTTCTTAAAGTTCCCCTTCTTCTTCCCTTTGCCTTTTTTCTTGAAACTAGTGGTCTTGTTAACCATCAACACTTGATGCTCCTTCTTGATTTCTACCTCCGCAGCTTTCAGCATTGCGAAGAGCTCGGGAATAGTCTTGTTCATCCCTTGCATATTATAGTTCATCACAAAGCTCTTGTAGCTTGGTGGCAGTGATTGGAGAATTCTGTCAATGACGCAATCATCTAGAAGATTAACTCCCATCTGAATCAAGTGATTATTATACCCAGACATTTTGAGTATATGCTCACTGACAGAACTGTTCTCCTTCATCTTGCAGCTATAGAACTTATTGGAGACTTCATATCTCTCAATCTGGGCATTTGCTTGAAATATTAACTTCAACTCCTGGAACATCTCATATGCTCCATGACGTTCAAAACGTCGTTGAAGTCCCGATTCTAAGCCGTAAAGCATGGCACACTGAACTATCGAGTAGTCATCAGCTTTGCTCTGCCAGACGTTCATAACATCTGGTGTTGCTCCAGCAGGAGGCCCGTCACCCAGCGGTGCTTCTAGGACGTAATTCTTCTGAGCAGCAATGAGGATAATCCTCAAGTTATGGACCCAGTCCGTGTAATTGCTACCATCATCTTTCAACTTTGCTTTCTCAAGGAACGCATTAAAATTCAACGGAACAATAGCACGAGCCATCTATCTACAATCAAACATAAACAAGCAAGATACTATCAGGTACTAAGTTCATGATAAGTTTAAGTTTAGTTAATCAAATTACTTAAGAACTCCCACTTAGATAGACATCCCTCTAATCCTCTAAGTGATCACGTGATCCAAATCAACTAAACGATAACCGATCATCACGTGAGATGGAGTATTTTTCAATGGTGAACATCGTTATGTTGATCATATCTACTATATGATTCACGCTCGACCTTTCGGTCTCCGTGTTCCAAGGCCATATCTGCATATGCTAGGCTCCTCAAGTTTAACCTGAGTATTTCGCGTGTGCAAAACTGGCTTGCACCCATTGTAGATGGACGTAGAGCTTATCACACCCAATCATCATGTGGTGTCTGGGCACGATGAACTTTGGCAACGGTGCATACTCAGGGAGAACACGGCTAAGGAACGACCTCAATGATCAACTTGTGTGTCTAGAGGTGCCCCCTGCCCCCGTATATAAAGGATCCAAGGGGAGGGGTTCGGCCGGCCCTATGGTGGCGCAGGAGGAGTCCTACTCCTACTGGGAGTAGGACTCCCCCCTTTTCCTAGTCCAAATAGGTTTGGTGGAGAAGAGAGGGAAAGAGGGGGGCGCCGCCCCTCCCTCCTAGTCCAATTCAGACCAGGGGAAGAGGGGGCGCGCGGCCTGCCCTGGCAGCCCCTCCCACTTCTCCACTTTAGGCCCATAAGGCCCATTAACCCCCCGGGGGGGTTCCGGTAACCCCCCGGTGCTCCGGTTTTATCCGATACTCTTCCGGAACCCTTCCGGTGTCCGAATATAGTCACCCAATATATCAATCTTTATGTCTCGACCATTTCGAGATTCCTCGTCATGTCTGTGATCACATCCGGGACTCCAAACTAACTTCGGTACATCAAAATGCATAAACTCATAATAACTGTCATCGTAACGTTAAGCGTGCGGACCCTATGGTTCGAGAACAATGCAGACATGACTGAGACACATCTCCGGTCAATAACCAATAGCGGGACCTGGATGCCCATATTGGTTCCTACATATTCTATGAAGTTTTTTATCGGTCAGACCGCATAACAACATACATTGTTCCCTTTGTCATCGGTATGTTACTTGCCCGAGATTCGATCGTCGGTATCCAATACCTAGTTCAATCTCGTTACCGGCAAGTATCTTTACTCGTTCTGTAATACATCATCCCGCAACTAACTCATTTGTTGCAATGCTTGTAAGGCTTATGTGATGTGCATTACCGAGAGGGCCCAGAGATACCTCTCCGACAATCGAAGTGACAAATCCTAATCTCGAAATACGCCAACCCAACATCTACCTTTGGAGACACCTGTAGAGCTCCTTTATAATCACCCAGTTACGTTGTGATGTTCGGTAGCACACAAAGTGTTCCTCCGGTAAACGGGAGTTGCATAATCTCATAGTCATAGGAACATGTATAAGTCATGAAGAAAGCAATAGCAACATACTAAACGATCGGGTGCTAAGCTAATGGAATGGGTCATGTCAATCAGATCATTCAACTAATGATGTGACCTCGTTAATCAAATAACAACACTTTGTTCATGGTTAGGAAACATAACCATCTTTGATTAACGAGCTAGTCAAGTAGATGCATACTAGTGACACTAAGCTTGTCTATGTATTCACACATGTATTATGTTTCCGGTTAATACAATTCTAGCATGAATAATAAACATTTATCATGATATAAGGAAATAAATAATAACTTTATTATTGCCTCTAGGGCATATTTCCTTCAAAGGTCCTGTCAAAAGAATGCTTATAATGATGAATTGGTTGTACAATACGAAGGGCCGAAAGAGGAACCTATACCTCCTAAAATTGATCTTGGGGACTTCGGTCCTATTAAATTTAGCCCTTTTGATTACTTTTGCTTGCCTCAAAGAAAACTTGCTGCCGAACGTAGAGAATATGAAATGAGTTTCACCGATCTATCTTATTACTATGGCAATACCTAGATCTATCCTCGCTTTTATGCCTAGCTAGGGGCGTTAAACGATAGTGCTTGTTGGGAGGCAACCCAATTCTATTTTTATTCCTTACTTTTTGCTCCTGCTTAGTAATAAATAAATTATTTAGCCTCTGTTTTGGTTGTGTTTTTTGTGTTTAATTAGTGTTTGTGCCAAGTAGAACCGTTGGGAAGACTTGGGGAAAGTCTTGTTGAACTTGCTGTAAAAAACAGAAACTTTAGCGCTCACGAGAACTGCTGTCATTTTTATTTGAAGAGTGATATTTAGTTAATTCTTTTTGCAGATGATTAATATATAAATTACTCACGTCCAGCAATTTATTTTAGAATTTTTTGGGTTGCGGATATTGCGATAGCTACATATTACTACAGACTGTTCTGTTTTTGACAGATTCCGTTTTTCGTGTGTTGTTTGCTTATTTTGATGAATCTATGGCTAGTAAAATAGTTTATAATCCATAGAGAAGTTGGAATACAGTAGGTTTAACACCAATATAAATAAAGAATGAGTTCATTACAGTACCTTGAAGTGGTCTTTTGTTTTCTTTCGCTAATGGAGCTCACGAGTTTTCTATTTTGAGTTTTGTGTTGTGAAATTTTCAAGTTTTGGGTGAATTCTTTTGATGGATTATGGAACAAGGAGTGGCAAGAGCCTAAGCTTGTGGATGCCCATGGCACCCCCAAGATAATCCAAGGATACCAAAAATTCAAAGCTTCGGGATGCCCCGGAAGGCATCCCCTCTTTCGTCCACTTCCATAGGTAATTTACTTGGAGCTATATTTTTATTCACCAACATGATATGTGTTTTGCTTGGAGCGTCTTGTATTATTTGTGTCTTTGTGTCTTAGTATGCCACAATCATCCTTGCTGTACACACCTTTTGAGAGAGCCATACATGAATTAAAATTTGAAAGAATACTCTATGTGCTTCACTTATATCTTTTGAGCTAAGTAGTTTTGCTCTATGTGCTTCACTTATATCTTTTGAGCTAAGTAGTTTTGCTCTATGTGCTTCACTTATATCTTTTGAGATAAGTAGTTTTGCTCTATGTGCTTCACTTATATCTTTTGAGCATTATAATTTTGCTCTATGTGCTTCACTTAGATCTTTTAGAGCACGGTGGTGGATTTGTTTTAAAGAAACTATTGATCTCTCATGCTTCACTTAAATTATTTTGAGAGTCTTAATAGCATGGTAATTTGCTTAATAATATGCTTGGTATTCAAGATTTGTGAAACTTTCTTTTGAGTGTGTTGAATACTAAGAAAAGATTGAAGCATGATAATTGTTTTGAGATATGGAGGTGATAATATTAAAGTCATGCTAGTTGAGTAGTTGTGAATTTAAAGAATACTTGTGTTAAAGTTTGTGATTCCCGTAGCATGCACGTATGGTAAACCGTTATGTGATGAAGTCGGAGCATGATTTATTTATTGATTGTCTTCCTTATGAGTGGCGGTCGGGGACGAGTGATGGTCTTTTCCTACCAATCTATCCCCCTAGGAGCATGCGCGTAATACTTTGCTTTGATAACTTCTAGATTTTTGCAACAAGTATATGAGTTCTTTATGACTAATGTTGAGTCCATGGATCATACGCACTCTCACCCGTCCACCTTTGCTAGCCTCTCTAATACCGCGGACCTTTCGCCGGTATCATACACCTACCATATACCTTCCTCAAAACAGCCACCATACCTACCTATTATGGCATTTCCATAGCCATTCCGAGATATATTGGCATGCAACTTTCCACCATCTAGTTCATCATGACACATTTATCATTTTCATATTGCTTAGCATGATCATGTATCTGACATAGTATTTGTGGCAAAGCCACCGTTCATAATTTTTTCATACTTGTCACTCTTGATTCATTGCATATCCCGGTACACCGCCGGAGGCATCCATATAGAGTCATACTTTGTTTTAGAATCGAGTTGTAATCATTGAGTTGTAAATAAATAAAAGTGTGATGATCATCATTTAATAGATCATTGTTCCAAAAAAAGAGAAAGGCCAAAGAAAAAAAGAAGGCCCAAAAAAAGAGAAAATAAATAAAAAGGGGCAATGCTACTATCCTTTTACCACACTTGTGCTTCAAAGTAGCACCATGATCTTCATAGTAAAGAGTCTCTCATGTTATCACTTTCATATACTAGTGGGAATTTTACATTATAGAACTTGGCTTGTATATTCCAATGATGGGCTTCCTCAAATTGCCCTAGGTCTTCATGAGCAAGCAAGTTGGATGCACACCCACTTAGTTTCTTTTTGAGCTTTCATATACTTATAGCTCTAGTGCATCCGTTGCATGGCAATCCCTACTCACTCACATTGATTGAAGGAAATATGCCCTAGAGGCAATAATAAAGTTATTATTTATTTCCTTATTTCATGATAAATGTTTATTATTCATGCTAGAATTGTATTAACCGGAAACATAATACATGTGTGAATACATAGACAAACAGAGTGTCACTAGTATGCCTCTACTTGACTAGCTCATTGATCAAAGATGGTTAAGTTTCCTACATAGACATGAGTTGTCATTTGATTAACGGGATCACATCATTAGGAGAATGATGTGATTGACTTGACCCATTCCGTTAGCTTAGCACTTGATCGTTTAGTTTATTGCTATTGCTTTCTTCATGACTTATACATGTCCCTATGACTATGAGATTATGCAACTCCCGTTTACCGGAGGAACACTTTGTGTGCCACCAAACGTCACAACGTAACTGGGTGATTATAAAGGTGCTCCACAGGTTTCTCCAAAGGTACTTGTTGGGTTGGCGTATTTCGAGATTAGGATTTTTCACTCCGATTATCGGAGAGGTATCTCTGGGCCCACTCGGTAATGCACATCACTATAAGCCTGGCAAGCATTGCAACTAATGATTTAGTTGCGGGATGATGTATTACGGAACGAGTAAAGAGACTTGCCGGTAACGAGATTGAACTAGGTATTGAGATACCAACGATTGAATCTCAGGCAAATAACATACCGATGACAAAGGGAACAACCTATGTTGTTATGCGGTGTGACCGATAAAGATCTTCGTAGAATATGTAGGAGCCAATATGGGCATCCAGGTCCCGCTGTTGGTTATTGACCAGAGAGGTGTCTCGGTCATGTCTACATAGTCCTCGAACCCGTAGGGTCCGCACGCTTAACGTTCGTTGATGATATAGTACTATATGAGTTATGTATGTTGATGACCGAATGTTGTTCGGAGTCCGGGATGAGATCACGGACATGACGAGGAACTCCGGAATGGTCCAGAGATAAAGTTTGATATATGGGATAATAGTGTTTGGTCACCGGAAGGGTTCTGGAAATCACCGGAAGGGGTTCCGGATGTTTCCCGAAATGTTTGGGTACGAGAACACTTTATTTGGGCCAAAGGGGAAAGCCCACAAGGTTTTTGGAAAGTGCAAAAGGAAGTTTTGCGGAGTCCAGGGGCCAGACGCTAGGGTCCCTGGCGTCTGGGGCCAGACGCCGGGAACCCTGGCGTCTGGCCCTGGAGTCCGAGAAGGACTCTTGCCTTTCGGGTGAAACCGACTTTGTGGAGGCTTTTACTCCAAGTTTCGACCCCAAGGCTCAACATATAAATAGAGGGGTAGGGCTAGAACCCAAGACACATCAAGAAACACCAAGCCGTGTGCCGGAAACCCCGTCCCCTCTAGTTTATCCTCCGTCATAGTTTTCGTAGTGCTTAGGCGAAGCCCTGCGGAAATTGTTCTTCACCAACACCGTCACCATGCCGTCGTGCTATCAAAACTCATCTACTACTTCGCCCCTCTTGCTGGATCGAGAAGGCGAGGACGTCACCGAGCCGAACGCGTGCAGAACTCGGAGGTGCCGTGCTTTCGGTACTTGGATCAGTCGAACGTGAAGACGTACGACTACATCAACTGCGTTGATATAACGCTTCCGCGAACGTTCTACGATGGTACATAGACAAAACTCTCCCCTCTCGTTGCTATGCATCACCATGATGTTGCGTGTGCGTAGGATTTTTTTTGAAATTACCGCGTTCCCCAACAGTGGCATCAGAGCCAGATTTTATGAATTGATGTTATATGCACGAGTAGAACACACGTGAGTTGTGGGCGATATAAGTCATACTGCTTACTAGCATGTCATACTTTGGTTCGGCGGTATTGTTGGATGAAGCGGCCCGGACCGACATTACGCGTACGCTTACGTGAGACTGGTTCTACCGACATGCTTCGCACACAGGTGGCTGGCGGGTGTCAGTTTCTCCAACTTTAGTTGAACCAAGTGTGGCTACGCCCGGTCCTTGCGAAGGTTAAAACAGCACCAACTTGACAAACTATCGTTGTGGTTTTGATGCGTAGGTAAGAACGGTTCTTGCTAAGCCCGTAGCAGCCACGTAAAACTTGCAACAACAAAGTAGAGGACGTCTAACTTGTTTTTGCAGGGCATGTTGTGATGTGATATGGTCAAGATATGATGCTAAATTTTATTGTATGAGATGATCATGTTTTGTAACCGAGTTATCAGCAACTGGCAGGAGCCATATGGTTGTCACTTTATTGTATGAAATGCAATCATGCTGTAATGCTTTACTTTATCACTAAGCGGTAGCGATAGTCGTGGAAGCATAAGATTGGCGAGACGACAAGGTGCTATGATGGAGATCAAGGTGTCGCGCCGGTGACGATGGTGATCATGACAGTACTTCGGAGATGGTGATCACAAGTACAAAATGATGATGGCCATATCATATCACTTATATTGATTGCATGTGATGTTTATCTTTTATGCATCTTATCTTGCTTTGATTGATGGTAGCATTATAAGATGATCTCTCACTAAATTTCAAGATAAAAGTGTTCTCCCTGAGTATGCACCGTTGCGAAAGTTCGTCGTGCCAAGACACCACGTGATGATCAGGTGTGATAAGCTCTACGTCCATCTACAACGGGTGCAAGCCAGTTTTTGCACACGCAGAATACTCAGGTTAAACTTGACGAGCCTAGCATATGCAGATATGGCTCGGAACACTGAGACCAAAAGGTCGAGCGTGAATCATATAGTAGATATGATCAACATATTGATGTTCACCATTGAAAGCTAGTCCATTTTACGTGATAATCGGTTATGGTTTAGTTGATTTGGATCACGTGATCACTTAGAAGATTAGAGGGATGTCTTTCTAAGTGGGAGTTCTTAAGTAATATGATTAATTGAACTTAAATTTATCATGAACTTAGTACCTGATAGTATTTTGCTTGTCTATGTTGATTGTAGATAGATGGCCTGTGCTGTTGTTCCGTTGAGTTTTAATGCGTTCCTTGAGAAAGCAAAGTTGAAAGATGATGGTAGCAATTACACGGACTGGGTCCGTAACTTGAGGATTATCCTCATTGTTGCACAGAAGAATTACGTCCTGGAAGCACCTCTAAGTGCCAAGCCTGCTGCAGGAGCAACACCAGATGTTATGAACGTCTGGCAAAGCAAAGTTGATGACTACTCGATAGTTCAGTGTGCCATGCTTTACGGCTTAGAACCGGGTCTTCAACGACGTTTTGAACGTCATGGAGCATATGAGATGTTCCAGGAGTTGAAGTTAATATTTCAAGCAAATGCCCGGATTGAGAGATATGAAGTCTCCAATAAGTTCTATAGCTGCAAGATGGAGGAGAATAGTTTTATCAGTGAACATATACTCAAAATGTCTGGGTATCATAATCACTTGACTCAACTGGGAGTTAATCTTCCTGTTGATAGTGTCATTGACAGAGTTCTTCAATCACTGCCACCAAGCTACAAGAGCTTCATGATGAACTATAACATGCAAGGGATGGATAAGACGATTCCCGAGCTCTTCGCAATGCTAAAGGCTGCGGAGGTAGAAATCAAGAAGGAGCATCAAGTGTTGATGGTCAATAAGACCGCGAGTTTCCCGAAAAAGGGCAAAGGGAAGAAGAAGGGGAACTTCAAGAAGAACAGCAAACAAGTTGCTGCTCAGGAGAAGAAACCCAAGTCTGGACCTAAGCCTGAAACTGAGTGCTTCTACTTCAAGCAGACTGGTCACTAGAAGCGGAACTGCCCCAAGTATTTGGCGGATAAGAAGGATGGCAAGGTGAACAAAGGTATATGTGATATACATGTTATTGATGTGTACCTTACTAGAGCTCGCAGTAGCACCTGGGTATTTGATACTGGTTCCGTTGCTAATATTTGCAACTCAAAACAGGGACTACGGATTAAGCGAACACTGGCCAAGGACGAGATGACGATGCGCATGGGAAATAGTTCCAAAGTCGATGTGATCGCGGTTGGCACGCTACCTCTACATCTACCTTCGGGATTAGTTTTAGACCTAAATAATTGTTATTTCGTGCCAGCATTGAGCATGAACATTATATCTGGATCTTGTTTGATGCGAGATGGTTATTCATTTAAATCAGAGAATAATGGTTGTTCTATTTATATGAGTAATATCTTTTATGGTCATGTACCGTTGAAGAGTGGTCTATTTTTGATGAATCTCGATAGTAGTGATACACATATTTATAATGTTGAAGCCAAAAGATGCATAGTTGATAATGATAGTGCAACTTATTTGTGGCATTGCCGTTTAGGTCATATCGGTGTAAAGCGCATGAAGAAACTCCATACTGATGGACTTTTGGAATCACTTGATTATGAATCACTTGGTACTTGCGAACCATGCCTCACGGGCAAGATGACTAAAACGCCGTTCTCCGGTACTATGGAGAGAGCAACAGATTTGTTGGAAATCATACATACAGATGTATGTGGTCCGATGAATGTTGAGGCTCGTGGCGGATATCGTTATTTTCTCACCTTCACAGATGATTTAAGCAGATATGGGTATATCTACTTAATGAAACATAAATCTGAAACATTTGAGAAGTTCAAAGAATTTTAGAGTGAAGTTGAAAATCATCATAACAAGAAAATAAAATTTCTATGATCTGATCGTGGAGGAGAATATTAGAGTTACGAGTTTGCTCTACATTTGAAACAAAGCGGAATAGTTTCGCAACTCACGCCACCCGGAACACCACAGCGTAATGGTGTGTCTGAACGTCGTAATCATACCTTACTAGATATGGTGCGATCTATGATGTCTCTTACTGATTTACCGCTATCGTTTTGGGGTTATGCTTTAGAGACGACCGCATTCACGTTAAATAGGGCACCATAGAAATCCGTTGAGACGATGCCTTATGAACTGTGGTTTGGCAAGAAACCAAAGTTGTCGTTTCTTAAAGTTTGGGGCAGTGATGCTTATGTGAAAAAGCTTCAACCTGATAAGCTCGAGCCCAAATCGGAGAAATGTGTCTTCATAGGATACCCAAAGGAGACTGTTGGGTACACCTTCTATCACAGATCCGAAGGCAAGACATTCATTGCTAAGAATGGATCCTTTATAGAGAAGGAGTTTCTCTCGAAAGAAGTGAGTGGGAGGGAAGTAGAACTTGATGAGGTAACTGTACCTGCTCCCTTATTGGAAAGTAGTTCATCACAGAAACCGGTTTCTGTGACACCTACACCAATTAGTGAGGAAGTTAATGATGATGATCATGGAACTTCAGATCAAGTTATTACTGAACCTCGTAGATCAACCAGAGTAAGATCCGCACCAGAGTGGTACGGTAATCCTGTTCTGAAAGTCATGCTATTGGATCATGATGAACCTACGAACTATGAAGAAGCGATGGTGAGCCCAGATTCCGCAAAATGGCTTGAAGCCATGAAATCTGAGATGGGATCCATGTCTGAGAACAAAGTGTGGACTTTGGTTGACTTGCCCGTTGATCGGCAAGCAATTGAGAATAAATGGATCTTCAAGAAGAAGACTGACGCTGCTGGTAATATTACTGTCTACAAAGCTCGACTTGTTGCTAAAGGTTTTCGACAAGTTCAAGGGATTGACTACGATGAGACCTTCTCACCCGTAGCGATGCTTAAGTCTGCCCGAATCATGTTAGCGATTGCCGCATTTTATGATTATGAAATTTGGCAGATGGATGTCAAAACTGCATTCCTGAATGGATTTCTGGAAGAAGAGTTGTATATGATGCAACCGGAAGGTTTTGTCGATCCAAAGGGAGCTAACAAAGTGTGCAAGCTCCAGCGATCCATTTATGGACTGCTGCAAGCCTCTCGGAGTTCGAATAAATGCTTTGATAGTGTGATCAAAGCATTTGGTTTTGTACAGACTTTTGGAGAAGCATGTATTTACAGGAAAGTGAGTGGGAGCTCTGTAGCATTTCTGATATTATATGTGGATGACATATTACTAATTGGAAATGATATAGAATTTCTGGATAGCATAAAGGGATACTTGAATAAAAGTTTTTCTATGAAAGACCTCGCTGAAGCTGCTTACATATTGGGCATCAAGATCTATAGAGATAGATCAAGACGCTTAAGTGGACTTTCACAAAGCACATACCTTGACAAAGTTTTGAAAAAGTTCAAAGTGGATCAAGCAAAGAAAGGGTTCTTGCCTGTGTTACAAGGTGTGAAGTTGAGTAAGACTCAATGCCCGACCACCGCAGACGATAGAGAGAAGATGAAAGATGTTCCCTATGCTTCAGCCATAGGCTCTATCATGTATGCAATGCTGTGCACCAGACCTGATGTGTGCCTTTCTATAAGTCTAGCAGGGAGGTACCAAAGTAATCTAGGAGTGGATCACTGGACAGCGGTCAAGAACATCCTGAAATACCTGAAAAGGACTAAGGATATGTTTCTCGTTTATGGAGGTGACAAAGAGCTCATCATAAATGGTTACGTTGACGCAAGCTTTGACACTGATCCGGGCGATTCTAAATCGCAAACCGGATACGTGTTTATATTAAATGGTGGAGCTGTTAGTTGGTGCAGTTCTAAACAAAGTGTCGTGGCGGGATCTACGTGTGAAGCGGAGTACATAGCTGCTTCAGAAGCAGAAAATGAAGGAGTCTGGATGAAGGAGTTCATATCCGATCTAGGTGTCATACCTAGTGCATCGGGTCCAATGAAAATCTTTTGTGACAATACTGGTGCAATTGCCATGGCAAAGGAATCCAGATTTCACAAGAGAACCAAGCACATCAAGAGACGCTTCAATTCCATCGGGGATTTAGTCCAGGTGGGAGACATAGAAATTTGCAAGATACATACGGATCTGAATGTTGCAGACCCGTTGACTAAGCCTCTTCCACGAGCAAAACATGATCAGCACCAAGGCTCCATGGGTGTTAGAATCATTAATGTGTAATCTATATTATTGACTCTAGTGCAAGTGGGAGACTGAAGGAAATATGCCCTAGAGACAATAATAAAGTTATTATTTATTTCCTTATTTCATGATAAATGTTTATTATTCATGCTAGAATTGTATTAACCGGAAACATAATACATTTGTGAATACATAGACAAACAGAGTGTCACTAGTATGCCTCTACTTGAATAGCTCGTTGATCAAAGATGGTTAAGTTTCCTAACCATAGACATGAGTTGTCATTTGATTAACGGGATCACATCATTAGGAGAATGATGTGATTGACTTGACCCATTCCGTTAGCTTAGCACTTGATCGTTTAGTTTGTTGCTATTTCTTTCTTCATGACTTATACATGTTCCTATGACTATGAGATTATGCAACTCCCGTTTACTGGAGGAACACTTTGTGTGCCACCAAACGTCACAACGTAACTGGGTGATTATAAAGGTGCTCCACAGGTGTCTCCAAAGGTACTTGTTGGGTTGGCGTATTTCGAGATTAGGATTTGTCACTCCGATTGTCGGAGAGGTATTTCTGGGCCCACTCGGTAATGCACATCACTATAAGCCTTGCAAGCATTGCAACTAATGAGTTAGTTGCAGGATGATGTATTACGGAACGAGTAAAGAGACTTGCCGGTAACGAGATTGAACTAGGTATTGAGATACCGACGATCGAATCTCGGGCAAGTAACATACCGATGACAAAGGGAACAACGTATGTTGTTATGCGGTGTGACCGATAAAGATCTTCATAGAATATGTAGGAGCCAATATGGGCATCTAGGTCCCGTTGTTGGTTATTGACCAAAGAGGTGTCTCGGCCATGTCTACATAGTTCTCGAACCCATAGGGTCCGCACGCTTAACGTTCGTTGACGATATAGTACTATATGAGTTATGTATGTTGATGACCGAATGTTGTTCGGAGTCTGGGATGAGATCACGGACATGACGAGGAACTCCGGAATGGTCCGGAGATAAAGTTTGATATATGGGATAATAGTGTTTGGTCACCGGAAGGGTTCCGGAAATCACCGGAAGGGGTTCCGGATGTTTCCTGAAATGTTTGGGTACGAGAGCACTTTATTTGGGCCAAAGGGGAAAGCCCACAAGGTTTTTGGAAAGCGCAAAGGGAAGTTTTGCAGAGTCCAGGGGCCAGACGCCAGGGTCCCTGGTGTCTGGGTCCAGACGCCGGGAACCCTGGCGTCTGGCCCTGGAGTCCGAGAAGGACTCTTGCCTTTCGGGTGAAACCGACTTTGTGGAGGCTTTTACTCCAAGTTTCGACCCCAAGGCTCAACATATAAATAGAGGGGTAGGGCTAGCACCCAAGACACATCAAGAAACACCAAGCCGTGTGTCGGCAACCCCGTCCCCTCTAGTTTATCCTCCGTCATAGTTTTCGTAGTGCTTAGGCGAAGCCATGCGGAGATTGTTCTTCACCAACACCATCACCACGCCGTCGTGCTATCGGAACTCATCTACTACTTCGCCCCTCTTGCTGGATCGAGAAGGCGAGGACGTCACCGAGCTGAATGTGTGCAGAACTCGGAGGTGCCGTGCTTTCGGTACTTGGATCAGTCGGACGTGAAGACGTACGACTACATCAACCGCGTTGATATAACGCCTCCGCGAACGGTCTACGAGGGTACGTAGACAACACTCTCCCCTCTCGTTGCTATGCATCACCATGATCTTGCGTGTGTGTAGGATTTTTTTTGAAATTAGTACGTTCCCCAACATTGATATCTATTGATGGGCATCTCCATAGCCTGTTGATACGCCTAGTTGATGTGAGACTATCTTCTCCTTTTTGTATTCTCCACAACCACCATTCTATTCCACCTATAGTGCTATATCCATGGCTCACACTCATGTATTGCGTGAAGATTGAAAAAGTTTTGAAAAAGTTAGAGTATGAAACAATTGCTTGGCTTGTCATCGGGGTTGTGCATGATTTAAATATTTTGTGTGGTGAAGATAGAGCATAGCCAGACTATATGATTTTGTAGGGATAACTTTCTTTGGCCATGTTATTTTGATAAGACATAATTGCTTTGTTAGTATGATTGAAGTATTATTATTTTTATGTCAATATAAACTTTTGTCTTGAATCTTTCGAATCTGAATATTCATATCACAATTAAGAAGATCTGCATTGAAATTATGCCAAGTAGCTCTCCGCATCAAAAATTCTCTTTTTATCATTTACCTACTCGAGGACGAGCATGAATTAAGCTTGGGGATGCCTGATACGTCTCCAACATATCTATAATTTTTGATTGCTCCATGCTATATTATCTACTATTTTGGACTATATTGGGCTTTATTTTCCACTTTTATATTATTTTTGGGACTAACCTATTAACTGGAGGCCCAGCCCAGAATTGCTGTTTTTTTTGCCTATTTCAGTGTTTCGAAGAAACGGAATATCAAACGGAGTCCAAACGGAATAAAACCTTCAGGAACGTGATTTTCTCACCGAACGTGATACAGGAGACTTGGACCCTACTCCAAGGAGTCAAAGAGGCGGTCACGAGGGTGGGGGGCGCGCCCCCCTAGGGCGCGCCCCCTGCCTCCTGGGCCCCTCGATGCTCCACCGACGTACTCCTTCCTCCTATATATACCTATGTACCCCCAAACGATCAGAACAGGAGCCAAAAACCTAATTCCACCGCCGCAACTTTCTGTATCCACGAGATCCCATCTTGGGGCCTGTTCCGGAGCTCCGTCGGAGAGGGCCGTCATCACGGAGGGCTTCTACATCATCATAGCCTCTCCGATGAAGTGTGAGTAGTTTACCTCAGACCTTCGGGTCCATAGTTAGTAGCTAGATGGCTTCTTCTCTCTTTTTGGATCTCAATACAAAGTTCTCCCCCTCTCTTGTGGAGATCTATTCGATGTAATCTTCTTTTTGCGGTGTGTTTGTTGAGAACGATGAATTGTGGGTTTATGATCAAGTCTATCTATGAATAATATTTGAATCTTCTCTGAATTCTTTTATGTATGATTGGTTATCTTTGCAAGTCTCTTCGAATTATCCGTTTGGTTTGGCCAACTAGATTGGTAGTTCTTGCCATGGGAGAAGTGCTTAGCTTTGGGTCCGATCTTGCGGTGTCCTTTCCCAGTGACAGAAGGGGCAACAAGGCATGTATTGTATCGTTGCCATCGAGGATAACAAGATGGGGTTTATTTCATATTGCATGAATTTATCTCTCTACATCATGTCATCTTGCTTAAGGCGTTACTTTGTTTTAACTTAATACTCTAGATGCATGCTGGATAGCGGTCGATGAGTGGAGTAATAGTAATAGATGCAGAATCGTTTCGGTCTACTTGTCACGGACGTGATGCCTATATACATGATCATGCCTAGATATTCTCATAACTATGCTCAATTCTGTCAATTGCTCAACAGTAATTTGTTCACCCACCGTAGAATACTTATGCTCTTGAGAGAAGCCACTAGTGAAACCTATGGCCCCCGGGTCTATTCTCATCATATCAATCTCCGTCACTTTAATCTTGCTTTGCTTTTTTACTTTGCTTTTACTTTTTACTTTGCATATTCATACCAAAAATACCAAAAATATTATATCTATCAGATCTCACTCTCGTAAGTGACCATGAAGGGATTGACAACCCCTAATCGCGTTGGTTGCGAGTAGCTATCGTTTTATCCAGGTACGAGGGACTTGAGCGTGGCCTCCTACTGGATTGATACCTTGGTTCTCAAAAACTGAGGGAAATACTTATGCTACTCTGCTGCATCATCCCTTCCTCTTCGGGGAAAACCAAAGCAAGCTCAAGACGTAGCAGTACCTATTCCTTTTCAGAGTCTGAAACGTTCCGGAAAGGGTCCCTTATGTATTCCTCCGGGGTTACGGTTTCAATAATATTAGTTTCAACATTTATGGGATTACCTGAGATATAATGTTTGATTCTTTGACCGTTCAGCACCTTCGGATTTGCGCCTTCAAAGTTGTTGATTTTTATGGAACCGGAACGATAGACCTCCTCGATAACGTAAGGACCTTCGCATTTAGAGAGAAGTTTGCCTGCAAAAAATCTTAAACAAGAGTTGTATAACAATACATAATCACCTACATTGAACTCACGTTTTGTATACTTTTATCATGCCATCTTTTAACTTTTTCTTTAAACAGCTTGGCATTTTCATAAGCTTGGGTTGTCCATTCATCAAGTGAGCTAATGTTAAAAAGACTCTTCTCACCAGCAAGTTTGAAGTCATAGTTGAGCTCTTTAATAGCCCAATATGCCTTATGTTCTAATTCAAGAGGTAAGTGACAAGCTTTACCACAAACCATTTTATATGGAGACATACCCATAGGATTTTTATATGCAGTTCTATAAGCCCATAATGCATCATCAAGTTTCTTGGACCAATTCTTTCTAGATCTATTAACAGTCTTTTGCAAAATTAATTTGAGCTCTCTGTTACTCAACTCTACTTGACCACTAGATTGTGGATGATATGGAGATGCAATTCTACAATTAACATCATACTTACCAGCATTTCACGAAAGGCACCATGAATAAAATGTGAATCACCATCAGTCATTAAGAATCTAGGGACTCCAAACCTCGGAAAAAATAACTTCTTTAAGCATCTTAATAGAGGTGTTATGATCAGCACTACTAGTTAGAATAGCTTTTACCCACATGGTAACGTGATCAACAACAACTAGAATATGTGTATACCCATTAGAGGAAGGAAAAGGTCCCATATAATCAAAGCCCCAAACATCAAATGGTTCAATAACAAGTGAATAATTCATAGGCATTTCTTGACGTCTACTAATATTACCAATTCTTTTACATTCATCCCAAGACAAGACAAACTTACGGGCATCCTTGAAGAGGGTAGGCCAATAAAAACCGGATTGCAGTACCTTATGTGCAGTTCTATCTCCAGCATGGTGTCCTCCATAAGCTTCGGAGTGACACTTGCATATATAGGATCTGTTCCTGTTCATGCTCAGGCACACAACGTCTAATAACCCCATCTACTCATGAGTCATAGAAAAACTTTTTTTGCTGGTATGTGAAACTAGGTGCTATAAATTTAGCAACAATGTAATTAGCATAACCAGCATACCATGCAGCAGTACGAGAAGCATTTATGACAGCTAATTGTTCATCAGGAAATCTATCATCAATAGGTAGTGGGTCATCAAGAACATTCCCTAACCTAGATAAATTGTCTACAAAGGGGTTCTTGATACGTCCATTTTGCATCATGCTTTTATATCGATATTTATTGCATTATGGGCTGTTATTTCACATTATGTCAGAATACTTATGGCTATTCTCTCTTATTTTACAAGGTTTACATAAGGAGGGAGAATGCCGGCAGCTGGAATTCTGGGCTGGAAAAGGAGCAAATATTAGAGACCTATTCTGCACAACTCCAAAAGTCCTGAAACTCCACAAAATACCTTATAATAAATCATGAAAAATCCTCACCAAAGATGAAGACCAGGGGGCCCACACCCTTTGCACGAGGGTGGGGGGCGCCCCCCTAGGGCGCGCCCCTACCTCGTGGGCCCCCTGGTGGCTCTCCGATGTCCATCTTCTGCTATATGAAGTCTTCCGTTGAGAAAAAAAATCAGAGGCAAACTTTTCGGGACAAAACTCCGCCGCCACGAGACGGAACCTTGGCGGATCCAATCTAGGGCTCCGACAGAGCTGTTCTGCCAGGGAAACTTCCCTCCCGGAAGGGGAAATCATTGCCATCGTCATCACCAACGCTCCTCTCATCGGGAGAGGGCAATCTCCATCAACATCTTCATCAGCACCATCTCATCTCAAAACCCTAGTTCATCTCTTGTATCCAATTCTTGTCTCCAAGTCCGGGATTGGTGCTAGTAGGTTGCTAGTAGTGTTAATTACTCCTTGTAGTTGATGCTAGTTGGTTTAATTGGTGGAAGATCATATGTTCAGATCATATATGCATATTAATACCCCTCTGATTATGAACATGTTTACGCTTTGTGAGTAGTTACGTTTGTTCCTGAGGACAAGGGAGAAGTCTTGCTATTAGTAGTCATGTGAATTTGGTATTCGTTCGATATTTTGATGAGATGTATGTTGTCTAGCCTCTAGTGGTGTTATGTGAACGTCGACTACATAACACTTCACCATTATTTTGGTCTAGAGGAAGGCATTGGGAAGTAATAAGTAGATGATGGGTTGCTAGAGTGACAGAAGCTTAAACCCTAGTTTATGCGTTGCTTCGTAAGGGGCTGATTTGGATCCATATGTTTCATGCTATGGTTAGGTTTACCTTAATACTTTTGTTGTAGTTGCGGATGCTTGCAATAGAGGTTAATCATAAGTGGGATGCTTGTTCAAGTAAGAACAGCACCCAAGCACCGGTCCACCCACATGTCAAATTATCAAAGTACCGAACGCGAATCATATGAATGTGATGAAAACTAGCTTGACGATATTCCCATGTGTCCTCGGGAGCGCTTTTCCTTATATAAGAGTTTGTCTAGGCTTGTCCTTTGCTACAAAAAGGATTGGGCCACCTTGCTGTTATTTACTTTTGGTACTTGTTGCTTGTTACAAATTATCTTATCACAAAACTATCTGTTACCACTTATTCCAGTACTTGCAGAGAATACCTTGCCGAAAACCGCTTATCATTTCCTTCTGCTCCTCGTTGGGTTCGACACTCTTACTTATCGAAAGGACTACGATAGATCTCCTATACTTGTGGGTCATCAAGACTCTTTTCTGGCGCCATTGCCGGGGAATGAAGCCCCTTTGGTAGGTGGAATTTGGTAAGGAAAAAATTTATATAGTGTGCTGAAATTTACTATCACTTGTTACTATGGAAAGTAATCCTCTGAGGGGCTTGTTCGGGGTATCTTCACCCCGACCAGTAGAGCAAAGAATTGCTCCTCAACCTACTAAACCTATTGAAAATGAAATTCCTTATGAGTATCCTTCGGGTATGATAGAAAAACTGCTAGCTAATCCTTTTACAGGAGATGGAACAAAGCATCCTGATGAACACCTAATATATCTGGATGAAGTTTGTGGATTATTTAAGCTTGCAGGTATACCCGATGATGTTGCTAAGAAGAAGGTCTTCCCTTTATCTTTGAAGGGAGACGCATTGACATGGTATAGGCTATGTGATGATACGAGATCATGGAACTATAGAAGATTGAAATTGGAATTTCATCAAAAGTATTACCCTATGCATCTTGTTCATCATGACCGCAATTATATATATAATTTTTGGCCTCGCGAAGGAGAAAGCATCACTCAAGCTTGGGGGGCGGGGGCTTAAATCAATGTTATATTCATGCCCCAATCATGAGCTCCCAAGAGAAACAATTCTTCAAAAAATTTATGCTCGGCTTTCTGAAAATAATCGCACCATGCTCGATACTTCTTGTGTTGGCTCTTTTATGATGAAGACTATTGGATTTAGATGGGATTTATTGGATAGAATTAAACGCAACTCTGAAGATTGGGATCTCGACAAAGGTAAGGAGTCAGGTATGACACCTAAGTTTGATTGTGTTAAAGCTTTTATGGATACAGATATTTTCCGTAAGTTTAGCACTAAATATGGACTTGATTCTGAGATAGTAGCTTCTTTCTGTGAATCTTTTGCTACTTATGTTGATCTCGCTAAGGAGAAGTGGTTTAAATATCATCCTCCCATAGAAGTAAAAGTAGCTGCACCCATTAAAGTTGAAGAAAAGACTGTCACTTATAATGATCCTATTGTTCCTACTTGTTATGTTGAGAAACGACCTTTCCCTGTTAGGATAAAGGATCATGCTAAAGCTTCAACTCTGGTTCATAAAAGCAATATTAAAACATATACACCTCCTGAGCAAGTTAAAGTAGAACCTAATATTGCTATTGTTAAAGATCTCTTGTCTGATAATATAGATGGGCATGTTATTTACTTCTGTAATGAAACTACTAGAATTGCTAAACCCCGTGATACAGATAAACCTAGACCTGTGGTAGGCATGCCTGTTATTTTTGTTAAAATAGGAGATCATTGTTATCATGGCTTATGTGATATGGGTGCCAGTTCTAGTGCAATATCTATTGACTTATACAAAGAAATTATGCATGACATTGCACCTGTTGAGTTAGAAGAAATTGATGTTACTATTAAACTTGCTAATAGAGATACTATTTCACCAATGGGAATTGTTAGAGATGTTGAAGTCTTGTGTGGGAAAACTAAATATCCTGCTGATTTTCTTGTTCTTGGTTCCCAACAAGATAGCTTTTGTCCCATTATATTTGGTAGACCCTTCTTAAATACTGTTAATGCTGCCATAGATTGCACAAGGGATGTTGTTACTGTCGGCTTAGATGATATGACTCATGAGTTTAATATCTCTAAATTTAGTAAACAACACTGTGAATAAGAATTGCCTAGTAAGGATGAAATTATTGGTCTTGCTTCTATTGCCGTACCTCCTAGTGATCCTTTAGAACAATATTTGCTAGACCATGAAAATGATATGTATATGAATGAAAGAAGGGAAATAGATGAAGTATTCTTTAAACAGCAACCTATGCTGAAACACAATTTGCCTATTGAAATCCTAGGGGATCCCTCTCCACCTAAGGGTGATCCCGTATTTGAGCTTAAATAGTTGCCTGATAATCTTAAATATGCTTATCTTGATGAAAAGAAGATATATCCTGTTATTATTAGTGCTAACCTTTCAGAGCATGAAGAAGAAAGATTATTGAAAACTCTGAAGAAGCACCGTGTTGCTATTGGATATACTCTTGATGATCTTAAGGGCATTAGTCCCACTCTATGTCAACATAAAATAAATTTGGAAGCAGATGCCAAACCAGTTCGTGATCCTCAACAAAGTCTGAATCCTAAAATGAAAGAAGTGGTAAGAAAAGAAATACTAAAGCTTCTGGAGGCAGGTATAATTTATCCCATTGCTGATAGTCAGTGGGTAAGTCCTGTTCATTGTGTCCCTAAGTAGGGAGGTATTACTATTGTTCCTAATGATAAAAATGAATTGATTCCACAAAGAATTATTACAGGTTATAGGATGGTAATTGATTTCCGCAAATTAAATAAGGCTACTAAGAAAGATCATTACCCCTTACCTTTTATCAATCAAATGCTAGAAAGATTATGCAAACATACACATTACTGCTTTCTAGATGGTTATTCTGGTTTCTCTCAAATACCTGTGTGGGCTAAAGATCAATCAAAGACTACTTTTACATGCCCTTTTGGTACTTTTGCTTATAGACGTATGCCTTTTGGTTTATGTAATGCACCTGCTACCTTTCAAATATGCATGATGGCTATATTCTCTGACTTTTGTGAAAAGATTTGTGAGGTTTTCATGGACGACTTTTCCGTCTATGGATCTTCTTTTGATGATTGCTTGAGCAATCTTGATCGAGTTTTGCAGAGATGTGAAGAAACTAATCTTGTCTTGAATTGGGAAAAGTGCCACTTTATGGTTAATGAAGGTATTGTCTTGGGGCATAAAGTTTCTGAAAGAGGTATTGAAGTTGATAAAGCCAAGGTTGATGCTATTGAAAAGATGCCATGTCCCAAGGACATCAAAGGTATAAGAAGTTTCCTTGGTCAGGCTGGATTTTATAGGAGGTTCATTAAGGACTTCTCAAAAATTTCTCAGCCTCTGACTAATTTATTACAAAAAAGATATACCATTTGTCTTTGATGATGATTGTGTAGAAGCATTTGAAATACTTAAGAAAGCATTAGTCTCTGCACCTATTGTTCAGCCACCTGATTGGAATTTACCCTTTGAAATTATGTGTGATGCTAGTGATTATGCCGTAGGTGCTGTTCTAGGGCAAAGAGTTGATAAGAAATTAAATGTTATCCATTATGCTAGTAAGACTCTAGACAATGCTCAAAGAAATTATGCTACTACTGAAAAAGAACTTTTAGCAGTTGTATTTGCTTGTGATAAGTTCAGACCTTATATTGTTGATTCTAAAGTAACTATCCACACTGATCATGTTGCTATTAAATATCTTATGGAGAAGAAAGATGCTAAACCTAGACTTATTAGATGGGTTCTCTTGCTACAAGAATTTGATTTGCATATTGTTGATAGAAAAGGAGCTGAGAACCCCATTGCAGACAACTTATCTAGGTTAGAGAATGTTCTTGACGACCCACTACCTATTGATGATAGCTTTCCCGATGAACAATGAAATGTCATAAGTACTTCTCGTAGTACCCCTTGGTATGCTGATTATGCTAATTACATAGTTGCTAAATTTATACCACCTAGCTTCACATACCAACAAAAGAAAAAGTTCTTCTATGATTTGAGACATTACTTTTGGGATGACCCACATCTTTATAAAGAAGGAGTATATGGTGTTATTATATGTTGTGTACCTGAGCATGAACATGAATAGATCCTACGCAAGTGCCACACCGAAATTATGGAGGACACCACGCGGGAGATAGAACTGCACATAAGGTATTGCAATCCGGTTTTTATTGGCCTACTCTCTTCAAGGATGCCCGTAAGTTTGTCCTATCTTGTGATGAATGTCAAAGAATTGGTAATATTAGTAGACGTCAAGAAATGCCTATGAACTATTCACTTGTTATTGAACCGTTTGATGTTTGGGGCTTTGATTATATGGGACGTTTTCCTGCCTCTAATGGATATACACATATTTTAGTTGCTGTTGATTACGTTACTAAGTGGGTAGAAGCTATTCCAACTAGTAGTGATGATCATAACACTTCTATTAAAATGCTTAAAGAAGTTATTTTTCTGAGGTTTGGAGTCCCTAGATATTTAATGACTGATGGTGGTTCACATTTTATTCATGGTGCTTTCCGTAAAATGCTTGCTAAATATGACGTCAATCATAGAATTGCATCTCCGTATCACCCACAGTCTAGTGGTCAAGTAGAATTGAGTAATAGAGAACTTAAATTAATTTTGCAAAAGACTGTCAATAGGTCTAGAAAGAATTGGTCCAAGAAACTTGATGATGCATTATGGGCCTATAGAACTGCATATAAAAATCCTATGGGTATGTCTCCGTATAAAATGGTATATGGAAAAGCATGTCACTTACCTCTCGAACTACAACATAAGGCATATTGGGCTATTAAAGAACTCAACTATGATTTCAAACTTGCCGGTGAGAAGAGGTTATTTGATATTAGCTCACTTGATGAATGGAGAACCCAAGCTTATGAAAATGCCAAGTTGTTTAAAGAAAAGGTTAAAAGATGGCATGACAAAAGCATACAAAAGCGTGAGTTTAATGTAGGTGATTATGTATTGCTATACAACTCTCGTTTAAGATTTTTTGCAAGAAAACTTCTCTCTAAATGGGAAGGCCCCTATGTTATCGAGGAGGTCTATCATTCCGGTGCCATAAAAATCAACAACTTCGAAGGCACAAATCCGAAGGTGGTAAACGGTCAAAGAATCAAAAATTATATCTCAGGTAATCCCATAAATGTTGAAACCAATATTATTGAAACCGTAACTCCGGAGGAATACATAAAAAACACTTTCCAGAACGTTTCAGTCTCCGAAAAGGAATAGGTAAGTGAAGGAAATATGCCCTATAGGCAATAATAAAGTTATTATTTATTTCCTTATATCATGATAAATGTTTATTATTCATGCTAGAATTGTATTAACCGGAAACATAATACATGTGTGAATACATAGACAAACAGAGTGTCACTAGTATGCCTCTACTTGACTAGCTCGTTAATCAAGGATGGTTATGTTTCCTAACCATGAACAAAGAGTTGTTATTTAATTAACGAGGTCACATCATTAGTTGAATGATCTGATTGACATGACCCATTCCATTAGCTTAGCACCCGATCGTTTAGTATGTTGCTATTGCTTTCTTCATGACTTATACATGTTCCTATGACTATGAGATTATGCAACTCCCGTTTACCGGAGGAACACTTTGGGTACTACCAAACGTCACAACGTAACTGGGTGATTATAAAGGAGTACTACAGGTGTCTCCAATGGTAGATGTTGGGTTGGCATATTTCGAGATTAGAATTTGTCACTCCGATTGTCGGAGAGGTATCTCTGGGCCCTCTCGGTAATACACATCACATAAGCCTTGCAAGCATTATAACTAAGATGTTAGTTGTGAGATGATGTATTACGGAATGAGTAAAGAGACTTGCCGGTAACGAGATTGAACTAGGTATTGGATACCGACGATCGAATCTCGGGCAAGTAACATACCGATGACAAAGGGAACAACGTATGTTGTTATGCGGTCTGACCAATAAAGATCTTCGTAGAATATGTAGGAGCCAATATGGGCATCCAGGTCCCGCTATTGGTTATTGACCGGAGACGTGTCTCGGTCATGTCTACATTGTTCTCAAACCGTAGGGTCCGCATGCTTAACGTTACGATGACAGTTATTATGAGTTTATGCATTTTGATGTACCGAAGGTTGTTTGGAGTCCCGGATGTGATCACGGACATGACGAGGAGTCTCGAAATGGTCGAGACATAAAGATTGATATATTGGAAGCCTATGTTTGGACACCGGAAGTGTTCCGGGTGAAATCGGGATTTTACCAGAATACCGGGAGGGTTACCGGAACCCCCCGGGAGCCAAATGGGCCTACATGGGCCTTAGTGGAAAGGTGAAAGGGGCTGCCATGGAGGGCTGCGCGCCTCCCCCCTCCCCTAGTCCTATTAGGACTAGGAGAGGTGGCCGACCACCTCTCTCTCTCTTTCCCCCTTGGAGTCCTAGTTGGAATAGGATTGGAGGGGGGAGTCCTACTCCCGGTAGGAGTAGGACTCCTCCCGCGCCTCCCTCCTTGGCCGGCCAGCCCCTCCCCTTGGATCCTTTATATACGGGGGCAGGGGGCACCTCTAGACACACAAGTTGATCCTTGAGATCGTTCCTTAGCCGTGTGCGGTGCCCCCTGCCACCAAATTCCACCTCGATCATGCCGTTGTAGTGCTTAGGCGAAGCCCTGCGTCGGTAGTACATCAAGATCGTCACCACGCCGTCGTGCTGACGGAACTCTTCCTCGACGCTTTGCTGGATCGGAGCCCGAGGATCGTCATCGAGCTGAACGTGTGCTAAGAACTCGGAGGTGCCGGAGTAACGGTGCTTAGATCGGTCGGATCGGGAAGACGTACGACTACTTCCTCTACGTTGTGTGATCGCTTCCGCAGTCGGTCTGCGTGGGTACGTAGACAACACTCTCCCCTCTCGTTGCTATGCATCACCATGATCTTGCGTGTGCGTAGGATTTTTTTTGAAATTACTACGTTCCCCAACAGTAAGTGGTACGGTAAGTAAACCGACTCCAAAACAATTTTTAAGGTAATATTTCTCCGTTTTGGAATATTTAGAAAAATAGAAAATTAAGTAGCAGTCCGGGAAGGACATGAGGGCCCCACGAGGCTGGAGGGCGCGCCCTACCCCCTGGGCGCGCCCCCTACATCGTGAGCACCTGGTGTGCCTTCCAGACTCCGTTTTCTTGCACATTACTGAAGGAAATATGCCCTAGAGGCAATAATAAAGTTATTATTTATTTACTTATATCATGATAAATGTTTATTATTCATGCTAGAATTGTATTAACCGGAAACATAATACATGTGTGAATACATAGACAAACAGAGTGTCACTAGTATGCCTCTATTTGACTAGCTCGTTAATCAAAGATGGTTATGTTTCCTAACCATGGACAAAGAGTTGTTATTTGATTAACGGGATCACATCATTAGATGAATGATCTGATTGACATGACCCATTCCATTAGCTTAGCACCCGATCGTTTAGTATGTTGCTATTGCTGTCTTCATGACTTATACATGTACCTATGACTATGAGATTATGTAACTCCCGTGTGCCGGAGGAACACTTTGTGTGCTACCAAACGTCACAACGTAACTGGGTGATTATAAAGGTACTCTACAGGTGTCTCCAAAGGTACATGTTGGGTTGCCGTATTTCGAGATTAGGATTTGTCACTCCGATTGTCGGAGAGGTATCTCTGGGCCCTCTCGGTAATGCACATCACTTAAGCCTTGCAGGCAATGCAACTAATGAGTTAGTTGCGAGATGATGTATTACAGAACGAGTAAAGAGACTTGCCGGTAACGAGATTGAACTAGGTATTGGATACCGACGATCGAATCTCGGGCAAGTAACATACCGATGACAAAGGGAACAACGTATGTTGTTATGCGGTCTGACCGATAAAGATCTTCGTAGAATATGTAGGAGCCAATATGGGCATCCAGGTCCCACTATTGGTTATTGACCGGAGACGTGTCTCGGTCATGTCTACATTGTTCTCGAACCCGTAGGGTCCGCACGCTTAAGGTTTCGATGGCAGTTATATTATGAGTTTACGAGTTTTGATGTACCGAAGGAGTTCGGAGTCCCGGATGAGATCAGGGACATGACGAGGAGTCTCGAAATGGTCGAGACGTAAAGATCGATATATTGGACGACTATATTCGGACATCGGAAAGGTTCCGAGTGATTCGGGTATTTTTCGGAGTACCGGAGAGTTACGGGAATTCGCCGGGAGAAGTATTGGGCCTTGATGGGCTTTAGTGGGAAGAGGAGAAAGGGCCTGCTGCGCCCCCCTCCCCTCTAGTCTGAATTGGACTAGGGAAAAGGGGGCCGGCCACCTTTCCTTCTCCTCCACTTCCTTCTCCCTTCCTCCCCTCTTGGTGGACTCCTACTAGGACTTGGAGTCCTAGTAGGACTCCACATCCTGTCCGCACCTAGCCTTGGCCGGCCTCCTCCTCCTCCATCCTTAATATACAGGGGCAAGGGGCACCCCATAGACACACAAGTTGATCCACGTGATCTTATTCTTAGCCATGTGCGGCGCCCCCTGCCACCATAGTCCTCGATAATATTGTAGCGGTGCTTAGGCGAAGCCCTGCGACAGTAGTACATCAAGATCATCACTACGCCGTCGTGCTGACGGAACTCTTCCCCGACACTTTGCTGGATCGGAGTCCGGGGATCGTCATCGAGCTGAACGTGTGCTAAAACTCGGAGGTGCCATAGTTTCGGTGCTTGATCGGTCGGGCCGTGAAGACGTACGACTACATCAACCGCGTTGTCATAACGCTTCCGCTGTCGATCTACAAGGGTACGTAGATCACACTCTCCCCTCTCGTTGCTATGCATCACCATGATCTTGCGTGTGCGTAGGAATTTTTTAGAAATTACTACGTTCCCCAACAGTGGTATCAGAGCCTAGGTTTTATGGCTTGATGTTATATGCACGAGTAGAACACAAGTGAGTTGTGGGCGATATAAGTCATACTGCCTACCAGCATGTCATACTTTGGTTCGGCGGTATTGTTGGATGAAGCGGCCCGGACCGACATTACGCGTACGCTTACGCGAGACCGGTTCTCCCGACGTGCTTTGCACACAGGTGGCTTGCGGGTGACTGTTTCTCCAACTTTAGTTGAACCGAGTGTGGCTACGCCCGGTCCTTGCGAAGGTTAAAACGGAGTCTATTTGACAAACTATCGTTGTGGTTTTGATGCGTAGGTGAGATTGGTTCTTGCTTAAGCCCGTAGCAGCCACGTAAAACTTGCAACAACAAAGTAGAGGACGTCTAACTTGTTTTTGCAGGGCATGTTGTGATGTGATATGGTCAAGGCATGATGATGAATTTTATTGTATGAGATGATCATGTTTTGTAACCGAGTTATCGGCAACTGGCAGGAGCCATATGGTTGTCGCTTTATTGTATGCAATGCAATCGCGATGTAATGCTTTACTTTATCACTAAGCGGTAGCGATAGTCGTGGAAGCATAAGATTGGTGAGACGACAATGATGCTACGATGGAGATCAAGGTGTCGCGCCGGTGACAATGGTGATCATGACGGTGCTTCGGAGATGGAGATCACAAGCACGAGATGATGATGGCCATATCATATCACTTATATTGATTGCATGTGATGTTTATCTTTTTTATGCATCTTATCTTGCTTTGATTGACGGTAGCATTATAAGATGATCTCTCACTAAATTATCAAGAAGTGTTCTCCCTGAGTATGCACTGTTGCCAAAGTTCGTCGTGCCCAGACACCACGTGATGATCGGGTGTGATAAGCTCTACGTCCATCTACAACGGGTGCAAGCCAGTTTTTGCACACGCAGAATACTCAGGTTAAACTTGACGAGCCTAGCATATGCAGATATGGCCTCGGAACACGGAGACCGAAAGGTCGAGCGTGAATCATATAGTAGATATGATCAACATAACGATGTTCACCATTGAAAACTACTCCATCTCACGTGATGATCGGTTATGGTTTAGTTGATTTGGATCACGTGATCACTTAGAGGATTAGAGGGATGTCTATCTAAGTGGGAGTTCTTAAGTAATATGATTAAATTGAACTTAAATTTATCATGAACTTAGTCCTGGTAGTATTTTGCAAATCATGTTGTAGATCAATAGCTCGCGTTGTTGCTTCTCTATGTTTATTTTGATATGTTCCTAGAGAAAATTGTGTTGAAAGATGTTAGTAGCAATGATGCGGATTGGATCCGTGATCTGAGGTTTATCCTCATTGCTGCACAGAAGAATTATGTCCTTGATGCACCGCTAGGTGACAGACCTATTGCAGGAGCAGATGCAGACATTATGAACGTTTGGCTAGCTCAATATGATGACTACTTGATAGTTTAGTGCACCATGCTTAACAGCTTAGAATCGGGACTTCAAAGACGTTTTGAACGTCATGGACCATATGAGATGTTCCAGGAGTTGAAGTTAATATTTCAAGAAAATATCTGAGTTGAGAGATATGAAGTCTCCAACAAGTTCTATAGCTAAAAGATGCAGGAGAATCGCTCAACTAGTGAGCATGTACTCAGATTGTCTTGGTACTACAATCACTTGAATCAAGTGGGAGTTAATCTTCCAGATAAGATAGTGATTGACAGAATTCTCTAGTCACCATCACCAAGTTAGTAGAACTTCGTGGTGAACTATAGTATGCAAGGGATAACGGAAACGATTCCCAAGCTCTTCGTGATGCTAAAATTGACGAAGGTAGAAATCAAGAAAAACATCAAGTGTTGATGGTAGACAAGACCACTAGTTTCAAGAAAAGGGCAAAAGGAAGAAGGGGAACTTCAAGAAGAATGGCAAGCAAGTTGCTGCTCAAGTGAAGAAACCCAAGTCTGGTCCTAAGCCTGAGACTAAGTGCTTCTACTGCAAAGGGACTGGTCACTGGAAGCGGAACTGCCCCAAGTATTTGGCGGATAAGAAGGATGGCAAAGTGAACAAAAGTATATTTGATATACATGTTATTGATGTGTACTTTACTAGTGTTTATAGCAACCACTCAGTATTTGATACTGGATTAGTTGCTAAGAGTAGTAACTCAAAACAGGAGTTGCAGAATAAACAGAGACTAGTTAAGGGTGAAGTGACGATGTGTGTTGGAAGTAGTTCCAAGATTGATATGATCATCATCGCACACTCCCCTATACTTTGCGATTAGTGTTGAACCTAAATAAGTGTTATTTGGTTTTTGCGTTGAGCATGAATATGATTTGATCATGTTTATTGCAATACGGTTATTCATTAAAGTCAGAGAATAATTGTTGTTCTGTTTACATGAATAAAACCTTCGATGGTCATACACCCAATGAAACAAGTTCATTGGATCTCGATCGTAGTGATACACATATTCATAATATTGAAACCAAAAGATGCAAAGTTAATAATGATAGTGCAACTTATTTGTGGCACTGCCGTTTAGGTCATATTGGTGTAAAGCGCATGAAGAAACTCCATGCTGATGGGCTTTTGGAATCACTTGATGCTTGTGAACCATGCCTTATGGGCAAGATGACTAAAACGCCATTCTCCGGAACAATGAAGCAAGCAACAGATTTGTTGGAAATCATACATACTAATGTATGTGGTCCGATGAATATTAAGGCTTGCAACAGGTGATTTGAGCAGATATGGGGATATCTACTTGATGAAACATAAGTCTGAAACATTTGAACAGTTCAAAGAATTTCAGAGTGAAGTGGAAAATCATCGTGACAAGAAAATAAAAGTTTCTACGATATGATCGTAGAGGTAAAATATTTGAGTTACGAGTTTGGCCTTCAATTAAAACAATGTGAAATAGTTTCACTACTCACGCCACCTGGAACACCATAGTGTAATGGTGTGTCCGAACGTCATAATCGTACTTTATTAGATATAGTGCGATCTATGATGTCTCTTACCGATCTACCACTATCATTTTGGGGTTATGCATTAGAGACAGCTGCATTCACGTTAAATAGGGCACCATCTAAATCCGTTGAGACGACACCGTGTGAACTATGGTTTGGCAAGAAACCTAAGCTATCGTTTCTTAAAGTTTGGAGTTGCGATGCTTATGTGAAAAAGTTTCATCTCAATAAGCTCAAACTCAAATCGGAGAAGTATGTCTTCATAGGATACGCAAAGGAGACAGTTGGGTACACCTTCTATCACAGATCCGAAGGCAAGACATTCGTTGCTAAGAATGGATCCTTTCTAGAGAAGGAGTTTCTCTCGAAAGAAGTGAGTGGGAGGAAAATAGATAACTTGATAAGGTAATTGTACCTTCTCCCTTATTGGGAAATAGTTCATCACAGAAATCTGTTCCTGTGACTACTACACCAATTAGTGAGGAAGCTAATGATGATGATCATGTAACTTCAGATCAAGTTACTATCGAATCTCGTATGTAAACCAGAGTGAGATCCGCACCAGAGTGGTACAGTAATCCTATTCTGGAGGTCATGTTACTTGACCATGACGAACCTACGAACTATGAGGAAGCGGTGATGAGCCCAGATTCCGATAAATGGCTTGAGGCCATGAAATCTGAGAGAGGATCCATGTATGAGAACAAAGTGTGGACTTTGGTGGACTTGCCCGATGATCGGCAAGCCATTGATAATAAATGGATCTTCAAGAGGAAGACGGACACGGATAGTGGTGTTACTATCTACAAATCTAGAATTCTCGCAAAAGGTTTTCGACAAGTTCAAGGTGTTGACTACGATGAGAGTTTCTCACTCGTATCTATGCTTAAGTCTGTCCGAATCATGTTAGCAATTGCCGCATTTTATGAAATCTGGCAAATGGATAAACAAAACTGCATTCCTTAATGGATTTATTAAAGAAGAGTTGTATGTGATGCAACAAGATGGTTTTGTCAATCCTAAAGGTGCTAACAAAATATGCAAGCTCCAGCGATCCATTTATGGACTGGTGCAAGCATCTCGGAGATGGAATATATGCTTTGATAAGTTGATCAAAGCATATAGTTTTATACAGACTTGCGGTGAAGTCTGTATTTACAAGAAAGTGAGTGGGAGCACTACAACATTTCTGATAAGTATATGTGAATGACATATTGTTGATCGGAAATAATGTAGAATTATTCTACAAAGCATAAAGGAGTGTTTGAAAGGAGTTTTTCAAAGAAAGACCTCGGTGAAGCTGCTTACATATTGAGTATCAAGATCTATAGAGATAGATCAAGACGCTTGATAAGTTTTTTCAATGAGTACATACCTTGACAAGATTTTGAAGTAGTTCAAAATGGAACAATCAAAGAAAAAGTTTCTTGCCTGTGTTACAAGGTGTGAAGTTGAGTAAGACTCAAAGCCCGACCATGGCAGAAGATAGAAAGAGAATGAAAGTCACTCCCTATGCCTCAGTCATAGGTTCTATAAAGTATGCCATGCTGTGTACCAGATCTATTGTATACCATACACTGTGTTAAGAGAGGGAGTACAATACTGATCTAGGAGTAGATCATTGGACAGCGGTCAGAATTATCCTTAGTGAAATAAGGATATGTTTCTCGATTATGGACGTGACAAAAGGTTCGTCGTAAAGGGTTACGCCGATGCAAGTTTTGACACTAATCTAGATGACTCTAAGTCTCGGTCTAGATACATATTGAAAGTGGGAGTAATTAGCTAGAGTAGCTCCATGCAGAGCATTGTTGACATGGAAATTTGCAAAATACATGTGGATCTGAATGTGGCAGACCCGTTGACTAAGATTCTCTCACAAGCAAAACATGATCACACCTTAGTACTCTTTGGGTGTTAATCACATAGCGATGTGAATTAGATTACTGAATCTAGTAAACCCTTTGGGTATTGGTCACATGGCGATGTGAACTATGGGTCTTAATCACATGATGATGTGAACTATCGATGTTAATCACATGGTGATGTGATCTAGATTATTGACTCTAGTGCAAGTGGGAGACTGAAGGAAATATGCCCTAGAGGCAATAATAAAGTTATTATTTATTTCCTTATATCATGATAAATGTTTATTATTCATGCTAGAATTGTATTAACCGGAAACATAATACATGTGTGAATACATAGACAAACAGAGTGTCACTAGTATGCCTCTACTTGACTAGCTTGTTAATCAAAGATGGTTATGTTTCCTAACCATGGACAAAGAGTTGTTATTTGATTAACGGGATCACATCATTAGATGAATGATCTGATTGACATGACCCATTCCATTAGCTTAGCACCCGATCGTTTAGTATGTTGCTATTGCTGTCTTCATGACTTATACATGTTCCTATGACTATGAGATTATGTAACTCCCGTGTGCCGGAGGAACACTTTGTGTGCTACCAAACGTCACAACGTAACTGGGTGATTATAAAGGTACTCTACAGGTGTCTCCAAAGGTACATGTTGGGTTGACGTATTTCGAGATTAGGATTTGTCACTCCGATTGTCGGAGAGGTATCTCTGGGCCCTCTCGGTAATGCACATCACTTAAGCCTTGCAAGCAATGCAACTAATGAGTTAGTTGCGAGATGATGTATTACAGAACGAGTAAAGAGACTTGCCGGTAACGAGATTGAACTAGGTATTGGATACCGACGATTGAATCTCGGGCAAGTAACATACCGATGACAAAGGGAACAATGTATGTTGTTATGCGGTCTGACCGATAAAGATCTTCGTAGAATATGTAGGAGCCAATATGGGCATCCAGGTCCCGCTATTGGTTATTGACCGGAGACGTGTCTTGGTCATGTCTACATTGTTCTCGAACCCGTAGGGTCCGCACGCTTAAGGTTTCGATGACAGTTATATTATGAGTTTACGAGTTTTGATGTACCGAAGGAGTGTGGAGTCCCGAATGAGATCGGGGACATGACGAGGAGTCTCGAAATGGTCGAGACGTAAAGATTGATATATTGGAGAAGTATTGGGCCTTGATGGGCTTTAGTGGGAAGAGGAGAAAGGGCCTGCTGCGCCCCCCCTCCCCTCTAGTCTGAATTGGACTAGGGAAAAGGGGGTCGGCCACCTTTCCTTCTCCTCCACTTCCTTCTCCCTTCCTCCCCTCTTGGTGGACTCCTACTAGGACTTGGAGTCCTAGTAGGACTCCACATCCTGGCCGCACCTAGCCTTGGTCGGCCTCCTCCTCCTCCATCCTTTATATACAGGGGCAAGGGGCACCCCATAGACACACAAGTTGATCCACGTGATCTTATTCTTAGCCGTGTGCAGCGCCCCCTGCCACCATAGTCCTCGATAATATTGTAGCGGTGCTTAGGCGAAGCCCTGCGACAGTAGTACATCAAGATCGTCACCACGTCGTCGTGCTGACTGAACTCTTCCCCGACACTTTGCTGGATCGGAGTCCGGGGATCGTCATCGAGTTGAACGTGTGCTAAAACTTGGAGGTGCCGTAGTTTCGTGCTTGATCGGTCGGGCCGTGAAGACGTACGACTACATCAACCGCGTTGTCATAACGCTTCCGCTGTCGATCTACAAGGGTACGTAGATCACACTCTCCCCTCTCGTTGCTATGCATCACCATGATCTTGCGTATGCGTAGGACATTTTTTGAAATTACTACGTTCCCCAACAGTTACGTATTTTGGTCGGTAAAAATTCACTATATATTCTCCCGGAGGTTTTGACTCCCGTATCACACAAATATTCTCTGTTCTTGTTTCGAGCTGTTTTTTGACAGATCTAGATTACCATGACATCCCCAAGTGCTTCCAAGGACAAGTTCTTCGATAAGGTCATCAACCCTTACCTCGCGGAGGTGCTGCGACACCCTCAAACCATTGAGATGCGTGATGGGTTGCTGCACATCCGCGATGCTGGGGGACCAAAGGGAACCGGAAGCGTGGAGACGAGGCTCGAAGCAATGGAGCAACAAGTTTTCAAGTGCCAGGGGATGGTGGAGCGTGGAATCAATGCTAGCCACATGATGCTCGCGGAGTTCACTAACAACTACAAGCCGGATGCCAAGAACACCGAGGAGGCCATCTTCAAGCTACATGAGAAGATCGAGCACCTCCAAGCCCAAATCTATGACCTGCAAAACCAAAACTGTGAGTATGAATATAGATTCAAAACAATGAGTTTGGCTGCAGATTCAAGGATTCCGGAGACTCGATCATCCTTCTATGATGGTGAACCTATGCCTTGGAAGATGGGGATGACAAGCCCGCATCATCAACAACACCTCCACCTTCTTCACCAACCAAGGAGATATAATCACATGGGTATGGGCACTCCCCTTGGCAACTGCCAAGCTTGAGGGAGGTGCCCCGGTATCGTATCACAATCACAACTACTATCTTTACCATTTTCCTTAGTTCGATCTTGTTAGTAGTATTTTGATCTAGTAGAATAAAGTTTATGGCATGATCTAGTTTTAAGTTTTGCTTTATGATCTCTCTATGTAATCGAGTCCGTGAGCTATATAATAAAGATTAGTGTTGAGTCAAGGGCTTGATTTTCTTGCTATGATCTTGGGTGAATAAAAGAAAAGAGAAAAAGAATAAGAAGAAACAAAAGTTCATATTGATCTTATTGATAGTAATGACTTCACATAGAAAGAGTGTGATGATTAAAAGTTGTTGGGAGTTGGCAGACATAGCTTTGGTCATCGTTGCAATTAATAGGAAGTAATAAGGAAAGAGAGGTTTCACATATAAATATACTATTATCGACATCTTTTATGATTGAGAGCACTCATCAAAATATGACACGCTAAAGAGTTGATGTTGGACAAGGAAGACAACATAATGGGTTATGTTTTCTTATATCTGAGATAAAGTATGTTGCCATGGATCATCCAACATGTTGAGCTTGCCTTTCCCCCTCATGCTAGCCAAATTCTCAGCACCAAGTAGATGTACTACTTGTGCTTCCAAATACCCTTAAACCAGTTTTGCCATGAGAGTCCACCATATCTACCTATGGATTGAATAAGATCCTTCAAGTAAGTTGTCATCGGTGCAAAGCAATAAAAATGCTCTAAATATGTATGATTAGTGTGGGGGAAATAAGCTTTATACGATCTTGTGATGTGGAAGTAATAAAAGTGACGGACTGCATAATAAAGGTTCATATTACAAGGGGCAATATGAAGTGACGCTCTTTCGCATTAAGATTTTGTGTATCCAACCATAAAAGCGCATGTCAACCTCTGCTTCCCTCTGCAAAGGGCCTATCTTTTATTATTATCTTCTACCTTATGCAAGTGTCATGGTGATCTTCACCTCTCCCTTTTTCATTTTATCCTTTGGCAAGCCCAGCATGTTGGAAAGAACCTAATATATATATCTAATTGGATGTAGGGGGCATGAGTTATTATTGTTGACATTACCCTCGAGGTAAGAAGTTGTGGGGTGAAACTATAAGCCCCTATCTTTCTCTGTGTCCGACTAAAACTCCGTAACCACAAGTATTGCGTGAGCGTTAGCAACTATGAAGGACTAGATGATAGTTGAGTATGTGGACTTGCTTTTTAGCTCTGACATAGACTCTTTCTGCTGTTATGATAAATTGCAATTGTTTCAATGACTGAGGTTATAGTTTGTTGGTTCTCAATGAGGTTTCTGATTCATACTTTTGCATTGTGAATAGATCATCACTTGAACATAAGTAATCATATGACAATATCTATATATGTTGTTGTTATGAGAATAATCATGATGCCTTCATGTCCGTGTTTTATTTTTATCGACGCCTCTACCTCTAAACATGGGGACATATTTATTGTTAACGGCTTTCGCTTGAGGACAAGCGAGGTCTAAGCTTGGGGGAGTTGATACATCCATTTTGCATCATGCTTTTATATCGATATTTATTGCATGATGGGCTGTTATTTCACATTATGTCACAATACTTATGGCTATTCTCTCTTATTTTACAAGGTTTACATAAGGAGGAAGAATATCGGCAACTGGAATTCTGGGCTGGAAAAGGAGCAAATATTAGGGACCTATTCTGCACAACTCCAAAAGTCCTGAAACTCCACGGAATACTTTATAATAAATAATGAAAAATCCTCGCCAAAGATGAAGACCAGGGGGCCTGATACGTCTCCGTCGTATCTATAATTTTTGATTGTTCCATGCCAATATTATTCAACTTTCATATACTTTTGGCAACTTTTTATACTATTTTTGGGACTAACATATTGATCCAGTGCCCAGTGCCAGTTCCTGTTTGTTGCATGATTTTTGTTTCGCGGAATATCCATATCAAAGAGAGTCCAAACGGAATAAAAACTGACGGAGATTTTTTTTGGAATATATATGGTTTTTGGGAAGAAGAATCCACGCGAGACAATGCTCGAGGGGCCCACGAGGTAGGGGGCGTGCCCTAGGGTGTCAGGCGCGTCCCTGACCCTCGTGGCCACCCCGTAAGGCGGTTGGTGCCCTTCTTTCGCCGCAAGAAAGCTAATTTCCGGATAGAGACCGTGTCAAAATTTCAGCCCAATCGGAGTTATGTATCTCCGGGAATATAAGAAACGGTGAAAGGGAAGAATCTAAGAACGCATAAACAGAGAGAGACAGATCCAATCTCGGAGGGGCTCTCGCCCCTCCCGTGCCATGGAGGCCATGGACCAGAGGGGAAACCATTCTCCCATCTAGGGAGGAGGTCAAGGAAGAAGAAGAAGGAGGGGGGCTCTCTCCCCCTCGCTTCCGGTGGCACCGGAGTGCCACCGGGGGCCATCATCATCACCGCGATCTACACCAACACCTCCGCCATCTTCACCAACATCTCCATAACCTTCCCCCCTCTATCTACAGCGGTCCACTCTCCCGCAACCCGCTGCACCCTCTACTTGAACATGGTGCTTTATGCTTCATATTATTATCCAATGATGTGTTGCCATCCTATGATGTGTGAGTAGATTTTCGTTGTCCTATCGGTGGTTGATGAATTGCTATGATTGATTTAATTTGCTTGTGGTTATGTTTCTGTCCTTTGGTGCCCATCATATGATTGCGCACATGGATCACACCATAGGGTTAGTTGTATGTTGATAGGACTATGTATTGGAGGGCAAGAGTGACAGAAGCTTCAACCTAGCATAGAAATTGATGCATACGGGATTGAAGGGGGACCGATATATCTTAATGCTATGGTTGGGTTTTACCTTAATGAACATTAGTAGTTGCGGATGCTTGCTAATAGTTCCAATCATAATACTTGCTATCGGTCTAGTAAAGTAGTCAATTGCTTAGGAGCAATTTCGCAACTCCTACCACCACTTTTCCACACTCGCTATATTTACTTTAGTTGCTTCTTTACCTTAACAGCCCCTAGTTTTATTTTCGTGCTCTTTACTTTCTTGCAAGCCTGTCCGAAAACACCTACAAAGTACTTCTAGTTTCATACTTGTTCTAGGTAAAGTGAACGTCAAGCGTGCGTAGAGTTGTATCGGTGGTCGATAGAACTTGAGGGAATATTTGTTCTACCTTTAGATCCTCGTTGGGTTCGACACTCTTACTTATCGAAAGAGGCTACAATTGATCCCCTATACTTGTGGGTTATCAAGACCTTTTTCTGGCGCCGTTGCCGGGGAGCAGTAGCGTGGGGTGAATATTCTCGTGTGTGCTTGTTTGCTTTATCACTAAGTAATTTTTATTTGATGTTCTTAGTTGTTTTCTGTCTTTAGTTATGGGTCGGAAACACAAAATACCAAAAAAATTAGTTGTACCTACTGAACCAATGGTTGAAGAACCAATCAAAATCTATCACACTATTGAAGCTTATTACTTGGATCATCTTCGATCCCTTTGTGCTCGTGCCGAAACCCCAACTAGCTTAGTTGAGGGCAAATCTTTAGATGAGCATGCTTGTTATGTGCGACACCGTATATCTGAAAAAGGGAAACTATTATGGGGTCAAATTCAATGTTTGCAATGCTATGCTTGGAATTTATGTGAAATATATGATTTTACTTGTTGTTCTGAAAACCCTAAGAAACACCTTCCCTACCAATGTGAGTTTATTGATAATGGAATCTTATCTTCATATGCTAAGGGTGTTTATAATTACTTTGATGTTCAACAAATTGAAGAATTTGTTGCTTTTAAGGGTGCTTTTGAAATTGCTTCTTTGATTGAAAAGTATGATGCTACTCTTCAAAAATCTGAAAATTTTGCCATATTTAAATATTGCTATAATAATTATGCTTCTAATGCCTATGTTGAACCATATATTGAGTACTACTCCGCTGTCCAAGAAGAGACTAATATTTTGCAGGAGTCTATGGAAGAAGAAATCGATGAAACTGTGAGCTCATTGGATGAAAAAGATGATGAGGAGAGCGAAGAACAAAAGGAGGAAGAGCGGATTAGCTACCCGTGCCCACCTTCTAATGAGAGTAACTCTTCAACTCATACATTGTTTAATTTCCCTTCGTGCTTACCGAAGGATGATTGCTATGATGATTGTTATGATCCCTTTGATTCTCCTAAAATATCCCTTTTTGATGATGCTTTTGGCCAAGATGCCAATATGAATTATGCTTATGGAGATGAACTTGCTATAGTTCCTTATGTTAAACATGAAATTGTTGCTATTGCACCCACACATGATAGTCCTATTATCTTTTTGAATTCTCCCGACTACACTATATCGGAGAAGTTTGCACTTATTAAGGATTATATTGATGGGTTGCCTTTTACTACTACACATGATGATTTTAATGAATATAATATGCATGTTCTTGCTGCTCCTACTTGCAATTATTATGAGAGAGGAACTATATCTCCACCTCTCTATGTTTCCAATACGATAAAATTGCAAGAAACTGTTTATACTATGCATTGGCCTTTACTTTGTGTGCATGAATTGTTCTTTTATGACATGCCGATGCATATGAAGAGAGTTAGACTTCGTCATTACATGATATATGTTGCTTTGTGCTCACTACTAAATTACAAATCATTGTTAATTAAAATTGGCTTTGATATACCTTGGGATCCGGGTGGATTCACTACTTGAGCACTATATGCCTAGCTTAATGGCTTTAAAGAAAGCGCTGCCTGGGAGACAACCCGAAAGTTTTAGAGAGTCATTTATTTCTGTTGAGTGCTTTCATATAGTTTAAAAAAACAAAAATAAAGAGGGGAACCCAAAACTTTTTCAAAAAGGAAAGTGAAAGTGAGAAAGACAAGCATTGTTGAAGTGGGAGCTAGCCTTGAACTTTGTTCATGCTCACGGAAACTTTGTGAATCTTGATTACAGAAACTTTTCAATAAAAATAATTATCCCCTTGTACAATTCCATTGTATTATAAAAATAATGTGCCAAGGTTTGCCCTTAGGATGTTTACATTTGCTTAATGGTTTGTACGGTGTAGGACAGAAACTTTGGCTGTAGTGCGCGATTTTACATTTTTAGCTGGAACGTCAAATGGTTCTCATTCTTTTTGAAATGTCTTCCTATACAAATTATTTATATTTCCTAATGTTTTTATAATTTTTAAAGTATCAGAATTATGGTGAATGTTCAGATTATTACAGACTGTTCTGTTTTAGACATATTCTGTTTTTGATGCATAGTTTGCTTGTTTTGATGAAACTATCAATTTATATCAGTGGATTAAGCCATGAAAAAGTTATATTACAGTAGACACAATGCAAAAACAAAATATGAATTGGTTTGCAATAGTACTTAGAGTAGTGATTTGCTTTATTATACTAACGGATCTTACCGAGTTTTCTGTTGAAGTTTTGTGTGGATGAAGTGTTCGATGATCGAGAAGGTTTCGATGTGAGAAGAAGGAAGAGAGGCAAGAGCTCAAGCTTGGAGATGCCCAAGGCACCCCAAGTAAATATTCAAGGAGACTCAAGCGTCTAAGCTTGGGGATGCTGGGGAGGCATCCCCTCTTTCTTCAACAAGTATCGGTATGTTTTCGGATTCGTTTCGTTCATGCGATATGTGCAAGTCTTGGAGCGTCTTTTGCATTTAGGTTTTTACTTTTATTTTATGCACCATGCTGGTATGAGATAGTACTTGGTTGATTTATAGAATGCTCTTTGCACCTCACTTATATCTTTTGAGTATGGCTTTATAGAATGCTTCATGTGCTTCGCTTATATCATCTGAAGTTTGGACTGCCTGTTTCTCTTTACATAGAAAACCACCATTTGTAGAATGCTCTTTTGCTTCACTTATATTTGTTAGAGCGTGGGCATATATTTTGTAGAAAGAATTAAACTCTCTTGCTTCACTTATATCTATTTAGAGAGAGGACAGGAACTGGTCATTCACATGGTTAGTCATAAAATCCTACATAAGCTTGTAGATCACTGAATATGATATGTTTGATTCCTTGCAATAGTTTTGCGATATAAAGATGGTGATATTAGAGCCATGCTAGTGAGTAGTTGTGGATTCTAGAAATACTTGTGTTGAAGTTTGTGATTCCCGTAGCATGCACGTATGGTGAACCGTTATGTAACGAAGTTGGAGCATGATTTATTTCTTGATTGTCTTCCTTATGAGTGGCGGTCGGGGACGAGCGATGGTCTTTTCCTACCAATCTGTCCCCCTAGGAGCATGCGCGTAGTACTTTGTTTCGATGACTAATAGATTTTTGCAATAAGTATGTGAGTTCTTTATGACTAATGTTGAGTCCATGGATTATACGCACTCTCACCCTTCCACCATTGCTAGCCTCTCTAGTACCGTGCAACTTTCGCCGGTACCTTAAACCCACCATATACCTTCCTCAAAACAGCCACCATACCTACCTATCATGGCATTTCCATAGCCATTCCAAGATATATTGCCATACAACTTTCATCATCATCATATACATGACTTGAGCATTCATTGTCATATTGCTTTGCATGATCGTAAGATAGCTAGCATGATGTTTTCATGGCTTGTCCGTTTTTTGATGTCATTGCTACGCTAGATCAATGCACATCCCGGTACACCACCGGAGGCATTCATATAGATTCATATCTTTGTTCTAGATATCGAGTTGTAATATCGAGTTGTAAGTAAATAAAAGTGTGATGACCATCATTATTAGAGCATTGCCCCAGTGAGGAAAGGATGATGGAGACTATGATTCCCCCACAAGTCAGGATGAGACTCCGGACGAAAAAATAAAAATAAAAAAAATAAAAAAAGAGAAAGGCCAAAAAAAGAGAAAAAAAAGAAAACAAAAAAAATTAGAGAAAAAGAGAGAAGGGGCAGTGCTACTATCCTTTTTCCACACTTGTGCTTCAAAGTAGCACCATGTTCTTCATATAGAGAGTCTCTTGAGTTATCACTTTCATATACTAGTGGGAATTTTCATTATAGAACTTGGCTTGTATATTCCGATGATGGGCTTCCTCAAATGCCCGAGGTCTTCATGAGCAAGCAAGTTGGATGCACACCCACTTAGTTTCAGTTAGAGCTTTCTTACACTTATAGCTCTAGTGCATCCGTTGCATGGCAATCCCTACTCACTCACATTGATATCTATTGATGGGCATCTCCATAGCCCATTGATACGCCTAGTTTATGTGAGACTATCTTCTCCTTTTTATCTTCTCCACCATCATATTCTATTCCACATATAGTGCTATGTCCATGGCTCACGCTCATGTATTGCGTGAAAGTTGAAAAGGTTTGAGAACGAGCAGGAATTAAGCTTCGGGATGATGATACGTCTCCGTCGTATCTATAATTTTTGATTGTTCCATGCCAATATTATTCAACTTTCATATACTTTTGGCAACTTTTTATACTATTTTTGGGACTAACATATTGATCCAGTGCCCAGTGCCAGTTCCTGTTTGTTGCATGTTTTTTGTTTCGCAGAATATCCATATCAAACGGAGTCCAAACGGAATAAAAACTGATGGAGATTTTTCTTGGAATATATATGATTTTTGGGAAGAAGAATCCACGCGAGACGATGCTCGAGGGGCCCACGAGGTAGGGGGGCGCGCCCCAGGGTGTCAGGCGCATCCCTGACCCTCGTGGCCACCCCGTAAGGCGGTTGGTGCCCTTATTTCGCTGCAAGAAAGCTAATTTCTGGATAGAGATCGTGTCAAAATTTCAGCCCAATCGGAGTTACGGATCTCCGGGAATATAAGAAATGGTGAAAGGGAAGAATCTGAGAACGTAGAAACAGAGAGAGACAGAGAGACAGATCCAATCTCGGAGGGGCTCTCTCCCCTCCCGTGCCATGGAGGCCATGAACCAAAGGGGAAACCCTTCTCCAATCTAGGGAGGAGGTCAAGGAAGAAGAAGAAGGAGGGGGGCTCTCTCCCCCTCGCTTCCGGTGGCACCGGAGTGCCACCGGGGGCTATCATCATCACCGCGATCTACGCCAACACCTCTGCCATCTTCACCAACATCTCCATCACCTTCCCCCCTCTATCTACAGCGGTCCACTCTCCCGCAACCCGCTGCACCCTCTACTTGAACATGGAGCTTTATGCTTCATATTATTATCCAATGATGTGTTGCCATCCTATGATGTTTGCGTAGATTTTCGTTGTCCTATCGGTGGTTGATGAATTGCTATGATTGATTTAATTTGCTTGTGGTTATGTTGCTTTCCTTTGGTGCCCATCATATGATTGCGCACGTGGATCACACCATAGGGTTAGTTGTATGTTGATAGGACTATGTATTGGAGGGCAAGAGTGACAGAAGCTTCAACCTAGCATAGAAATTGATGCATACGGGATTGAAGGGGGACCAATATATCTTAATGCGATGGTTGGGTTTTACCGTAATGAACATTAGTAGTTGCGGATGCTTGCTAATAGTTCCAATCATAAGTGTATAGAATTCCAAGTCAGGGATGACATGCTAGCAGTGGCCTCTCCCACATAATACTTGCTATCGGTCTAGTAAAGTAGTCAATTGCTTAGGGGCAATTTCGCAACTCCTACCACCACTTTTCCACACTCGCTATATTTACTTTAGTTCCTTCTTTACCTTAACAGCCCCTAGTTTTATTTTCGTGCTCTTTACTTTCTTGCAAGCCTGTCCAAAAACACCTACAAAGTACTTATTTTCATACTTGTTCTAGGTAAAGCGAATGTCAAGCGTGGGTAGAGTTGTATCGGTGGTCGATAGAACTTGAGGGAATATTTGTTCTACCTTTAGCTCCTCGTTGGGTTCGACACTCTTACTTATCGAAATAGGCTACAATTGATCCCCTATACTTGTGGGTTATCAGGGCCCACACCCTTTCCACGAGGGTGGGGGGCGCCCCCCCCCTAGGGCGCGCCCCCTACCTCGTGGGCCCCCTGGTGGCTCTCCGATGTCCATCTTCTGCTATATGAAGTCTTCCATCGAGAAAAAAAATCAGAGGCAAACTTTTCAGGACGAAACTCCGCCGCCACGAGGCGGAACCTTGGCGGATCCAATGTAGGGTCCCGCCAGAGCTGTTTTGCCAGGGAAACTTCCCTCCCGGAGGGGGAAATCATTGCCATCGTCATCACCAACGCTCCTCTCATAGGGAGAGGGCAATCTCCATCAACATCTTCATCAGCACCATCTCATCTCAAAACCCTAGTTCATCTCTTGTACCCAATTCTTGTCTCCAAGTCCGGGATTGGTGCTAGTAGGTTGCTAGTAGTGTTAATTACTCCTTGTACTTGATGCTAGTTGGTTTAATTGGTGGAAGATCATATGTTCAGATCCTATATGCATATTAATACCCCTCTTATTATGAACATGTTTATGCTTTGTGAGTAGTTACATTTGTTCCCGAGGACAAGGGAGATGTCTTGCTATTAGTAGTCATGTGAATTTGGTATTCGTTCGATATTTTGATGAGATGTATGTTGTCTAGCCTCTAGTGGTGTTATGTGAACGTCGACTACATAACACTTCACCATTATTTGGGCCTAGAGGAAGGCATTGGGAAGTAATAAGTGATGATGGGTTGCTAGAGTGATAGAAGCTTAAACCCTCGTAAGGGGCTGATTTGGATCCATATGTTTCATGCTATGGTTAGGTTTACCTTAATACTTTTGTTGTAGTTGCGGATGCTTGCAATAGTGGTTAATCATAAGTGGGATGCTTGTTCAAGTAAGAACAGCACCCAAGCACTGGTCCACCCACATGTCAAATTATCAAAGTACCGAACGCGAATCATATGAACGTGATGAAAACTAGCTTGACGATATTCCCATGTGTCCTTGGGAGCGCTTTTCCTTATATAAGAGTTTGTCCAGGCTTGTCCTTTGCTACAAAAAGGATTGGGCCACCTTGCTGCACTTTATTTACTTTTGTTACCTGTTGCTAGTTACAAACTATCTTATCACAAAACTATCTGTTACCACTTATTTCAGTACTTGCAGAGAATACCTTGCTGAAAACCGCTTATCATTTCCTTCTGCTCCTCGTTGGGTGATGTCTACTACACAACCTTCTTCTTGTAGACTTTGTTGGGCCTCCAAGTGCAGAGGTTTGTAGGACAGTAGCAAATTTCCCTCAAGTGGATGACCTAAGGTTTATCAATCCGTAGGAGGCGTAGGATGAAGATGGTCTCTCTCAAGCAACCCTGCAACCAAATAACAAAGAGTCTCTTGTGTCCCCAACACACCCAATACAATGGTAAATTGTATAGGTGCACTAGTTCGGCTAAGAGATGGTGATACAAGTGCAATATGGATAGTAGATAATAGTTTTTGTAATCTGAAAATATAAAAACAGCAAGGTAGCGAGCGGTAAAAGTGAGCGTAAACGGTATTGCAATGCCTTGAAACAAGGCCTAGGGTTCAAACTTTCGCTAGTGTAAGTTCCCTCAACAATACTAACATAATTGGATCACATAACTATCCCTCAACATGCAACAAAGAGTCACTCCAAAGTCACTAATAGCGGAGAACGAACGAAGAGATTATGGTAGGGTACGAAACCACCTCAAAGTTATTCTTTCCAATCAATCCGTTGGGCTATTCCTATAAGTGTCACAAACAGCCCTAGAGTTCGTACTAGAATAACACCTTAAGACACAAATCAATAAAAACCCTAATGTCACCTAGATACTCAAATGTCACCTCAAGTATCTGTGGGTATGATTATACGATATGCATCACACAATCTCAGATTCATCTATTCAACCAACACAAAGGACCTCAAAGAGTGCCCCAAAGTTTCTACCGGAGAATCACGACGAAAACGTGTGCCAACCCCTATGCATAGGTTCATGGGCGGAACCCGCAAGTTGATCACCAAAACATACATCAAGTGAATCACGTGATATCCCATTGTCACCACAGATATCCACGGCAAGACATACATCAAGTGTTCTCAAGTCTTTAAAGACTCAATCCGATAAGATTACTTCAAGGGGAAAACTCAATTCATTACAAGAGAGAATAGGGGGAGGAGAAACATAAGATCCAACTATAATAGCAAAGCTCGCGATACATCAAGATCGTGCCAAATCAAGAACACGAGAGAGAGAGAGAGAGAGAGAGAGATCAAACACATAGCTACTGGTACATACCCTCAGCCCCGAGGGTGAACTACTCCCTCCTCGTCATGGAGAGCACCGGGATGATGAAGATGGACACCGGGGAGGGATTGCCCCCTCCGGCAGGGTGCCGGAACGGGTCTAGATTGGTTTTCGGTGGCTACGGAGGCTTCTGGCGGCGGAACTCCCGATCTAATCTGCGTTCTAGATATATATGGGCAGAAGAAGTACGTCAGGGGAGCCACGAGGGCCCCATGAGACAGGGGGCGCGCCCTAGGGGGGGCACCCTCGTGAGCACCTCGTTCCTTCCTTGACGTGGAGTCTAAGTCCATCAGGTGTGTTTCCTTCCAAAAATAACTTGTCCAGTTGATTTCGTTCCGTTTCGACTCCGTCTGATATTCCTTTTCTTCAAAACACTGAAATAGGCATAAAACAGCAAAAATCTGGGCTGGGCCTCCGGTTAATAGGTTAGTCCCAAAAGTAATATAAAAGTGGATAATAAAGCCCAATAATGCCCAAAACAGTAGATAATATAGCATGGAGCAATCAAAAATTATAGATACGTTGGAGACGTATCATTGGGTTCGACACTCTTACTTATCAAAAGGACTACGATAGATCCCCTGTACTTGTGGGTCATCAGTTCTCAGCTCCCTTTCTATCAATAATATGCAAATCAAATTCTTGTAGCAGGAGAACCTATCTAATAAGTCTAGGTTTAGCATCTTTCTTTTCCATAAGATATTTAATAGCAGCATGATCAGTGTGAATAGTTACTTTAGAGTCAACAATATAAGGTCTGAACTTATCACAAGCAAATACAACTGCTAAGAATTCTTTTTCAGTAGTAGCATAATTTCTCTGGGCATTGTCTAGAGTTTTACTGGCATATTGAATAACATTTAATTTTTTATCAACTCTTTGTCCTAGAATAGCACCTACAACATAGTCACTAGCATCACACATGATTTCAAAGGGTAAATTCCAATCAGGTGGCTGAACAATAGGTGCAGAAATCAAAGCTTTCTTAAGTATTTCAAATGCTTCTACACAATCATCATCAAAGACAAAAGGAATATCTTTTTGTAATAGGTTAGTCAGAGTCCGGGAAATTTTTGAGAAATCCTTAATGAACCTCCTATAAAAACCGGCATGACCAAGGAAACTTCTTATACCTTTAATGTCCTTGGGACACGACATCTTTTCAATAGCATCAACTTTAGCTTTGTCAACTTCAATACCTCTTTCAGAAATTTTATGCCCCAAGACAATACCTTCATTAACCATAAAGTGGCACTTCTCCCAATTCAAGACACGGTTAGTTTCTTCACATCTCTGCAAAACTTGATCAAGGTTGCTCAAGCAATCATCAAAAGAGGATCCATAAACAGAGAAATCATCCATGAAAACTTCACAAATCTTTTCACAAAAGTCAGAGAATATAGCCATCATGCATCTTTGAAAGGTAGCAGGTGCATTACATAAACCAAAAGGCATACGTCTATAAGCAAAGGTACCGAAAGGGCAAGTAAAAGTAGTCTTTTCTTGATCTTCAGCTGACACAGGTATTTGAGAGAATCCAGAGTAACCATCTAGAAAGCAAAAATGTGTATGTTTGGATAATCTTTCTAGCATTTGATCAATGAAAGGCAAAGGGTAATGATCTTTTTTAGTAGATTTATTTAATTTGCAGAAATCAATCACCATCCTATAACCTGTAATAATTCTTTGCGGAATCAATTCATCTTTATCATTAGGAACAACAGTAATACCTCCCTTCTTAGGGACACAATGGACAGGACTTACCCACTGACCATCAGCAACGAGATAAATTATACCTGCTTCAAGGAGCTTTAATATTTCCTTTCTTACCACTTCTTTCATCTTAGGATTTAACCATCGTTGGTGATCAATAACTGGTTTGGCGTCTTTCTCGAAATTTATTTTGTGTTGACATAGAGTGGGACTAATGCCCTTAAGATCATCAAGAGTATATCCAATAGCAGCACGGTGCTTCTTCAGAGTTTTCAATAATCTCTCTTCTTCATGCTCTGAAAGGTTAGCACTAATAATAACAGGATATATCTTCTTTTCATCAAGATAAGCATATTTAAGAGTATTAGGCAATGGTTTAAGCTCAAACACGGGATCACCCTTGGGTGGAGGAGGATCCCCTAGGATTTCAACAGGCAAGTTATGTTTCAAAATAGGTCCTTGTTTAAAGAATACTTCATCTATTTCCCTTCTTTCATTCATATACATATCATTTTCATGGTCTAGCAAATATTGTTCTAAAGGATCAGTAGGAGGCACAGCAATAGAAGCAAGACCAATAATTTCATCTTTACCAGGCAATTCTTTATCATGGGGTTGTCTATGAAATTTAGCAAAATTAAACTCATGAGACATATCCCCTAAACCAACAGAAACAATATCCTTATTGCAATCTATCCATTACAATGTTCAAGAAGGGTCTGCCAAATATAATGGGACAAAAGCTGTCTTGTGGGGAACCAAGAACAAGAAAATCAGCAGGATATTTAACTTTCCCACACAAGACTTCAACTTCTCTAACAATCCCAATCGGTGAAATAGTATCTCTATTGGCAAGCTTAATTGTAACATCTATCTCTTCTATCTCAGCAGGAGCAATATCATGCATGATTTCTTTGTATAAGGAATGAGGTATTGCACTTGCACTAGCACCCATATCACATAAGCCATGATAGCAATGATCTCCTTTTTAACGGAAATAACAGGCATGCCTACAACAGGTCTATGTTTATTTTTAGCATCAGGTCTAGCAATTCTAGCAGCTTCATTGCAGAAGTAAACAACATGCCCATTGATATTATTAGCCAAGAGATCTTTAACCATAGCAATTTTACGTTCAACTTTAATTTTCTTAGGGGGTTTAGGTGTCTTAATATTACTTTTGTTAACCACAGTTGAAGCTTTAGCATGATCCTTTATTCTAACAGGGAAAGGTGGTTTCTCAATATAAGCAGGAGGAACAGCAGGATCATCATAAGTGATAGTATTTTCTTCAACTTTAATAGGTGCAACTAATTTTACTTCAATGGGAGGATTATATTTAAACCACTTCTCCTTAGGGAGATCAACATGAGTAGCAAAGGATTCACAGAAAGAAGGTACTATCTCAGAGTCAAGTCCATACTTAGTGCTAAATTCACGGAAAGCATCGGTATCCATAAAATTTTTAACACAATCAAACTTAGGTGTTATACCTGACTCCTTACCTTTGTCGAGGTCCCAATCTTCAGAGTTGCGTTTAATTCTTTCCAATAAATCCCATTTGAATTCAATATCAAGTACAAGAAGTATCGAGCATGGAGCGATTACTGAGAGAAAGCCGAGCATAAATTTTTTGAATAATCATTTCTCTTGAGAGCTCATGATTGGGGCATGAATATAACATTGACTTAAGACTCCCCCAAGCTTGAGCGATGCTTTCTCCTTCGCGAGGCCAATTATATATATATATATATATATATATATATATATATATATATATATATATATATATATATATATATATATATATATATATATATATATATATATATATATATAATTACGATCACGATGAACAAGATGCATGGGATAAAACTTCTGATGAAATTCCAATTTCAATCGCTTGTAGTCCCATAATCCCATATCATCACATAGCCTATACCATGTCAATGCCTCTCCCTTCAAAGATAAAGGGAAGACCTTCTTCTTGATAACATCCTCGGGCATACCTGCAAGCTTAAATAATCTACAAACTTCATCCACATAGATTAGGTGCAAATCAGGATGTAATGTTCCATCACCTGCAAAAGGATTAGCTAGCAGTTTCTCTATCATACCCGAAGGAATTTCAAAGTAAACATTTTTAGTAGGTTCAGTAGGTTGAGGAGCAACTCTTTGCTCTACTGGTCGGGGTGAAGATACCCTGAACAAGCCCCTCAAAGGATTATGTTCCATAGTAACAAGTGACAGTAAATTTCAGCACACTATATAAATTTTTCCTTACCAAATTCCACCTACCAAAGGCGCTTCACTCCCTGGCAATGGCGCCAGAAAAGAGTCTTGATGACCCACAAGTATAGGGGATCTATCGTAGTCCTTTCAATAAGTAAGAGTGTCGAACCAAACGAGGAGCAGAAGGAAATGATAAGAAGTTTTCAGTAAGGTATTCTCTGCAAGCACTGAAATTATCGGTAACAGATAGTTTTGTGATAAGGTAATTTGTAAGAGGTAGCAAGTAATAAAAGTAAATAAGGTGCAGCAAGATGACCCAATCCTTTTTGTAGCAAAGTACAAGCCTGGACAAACTCTTATATGAAGGAAAGCACTCCCGAGGACACATGTGAATTATCGTTAAGCTAGTTTTCATCACGTTCATATGATTCACATTTGGTACTTTGATAATTTGATATATGGGTGGACCGGTGCTTGGGTACTGTCCTTACTTGGACAAGCATCCCACTTATGATTAACCACCATTGCAAGCATCCGCAACTACAACAGAAGTATTAAGGTAAACCTAACCATAGCATGAAACATATGGATCCAAATCAGCCCCTTACGAAGCAACGCATAAACTAGGGTTTAAGCTTCTATCACTCTAGCAACCCATCATCTACTTATTACTTCCCAATGCCTCCCTCTAGGCCCAAACAATGGTGAAGTGTCATGTAGTCGATGTTCACATGACACCACTAGAGGGATGACAACATACATCTCATCAAAATATCGAACGAATACCAAATTCACATGACTACTTAGAGCATCTCCAGCCGCGCCCCCAACAGGCCCCCCAGGCCACTTTTTCGGCGCCGGCGCCAAAAAAATGCCCCAGTCGCGCCCCCAGGATGACGAAAAGCGCCGGTTCGGCCCTTTTTCCGCCCGGCGGCCGCAGGCCGAACCCAGCGCACTGGGGGGCGATCGGGGGCTCCGCCGCAAGGGAAAAGCGTGGCTGGCCCACACCGTCAAGTGAAAAGTCCAGATTTTCTTCCCCGACCCGCCTCCCACCCCCCGCGCCCTCGGCCGCCACTAGCTATATCTCGGCGCCGCTCGCCGCCCTTCACCGCTAGATAGCCATTCCCCGCTGGAAAAGTAGCAGAGGTTCGCCGCAGCAGCCCCTCCAACAGCAGCTTGGCGTTTCCGGCCGCGGAGGGGCAGTTTAGCGGCGGGTGCATGCCCACCGGGCGCAAGGTGTTCGGCGATTTGCCTGCCTCGGTGATGGACTCGGATGACGAGGAAGCGCTTGCCGCGCTGCTGGAGGAGGAAGCCGAGGCCGACGTCCAGTAAGAAGAGAATCTCATGGTGCTCGCCGCCCTCGCCCAGCTGCTGGCGAGCAATGAAAAGCCGCGGCGAGGTGGTTCGGCGCCGAGGCAGGTGAAAGCAAAGAACCGGCATCGTCTCGAAGGCTACTGCATGCTCTACTCTGACTACTTCGCCGATGTTCCACTTCACGGCGACAAAACATTTCGGCGCCATTATTGGATGAGCCGAAAGCTCTTCCTCAGGATTGTGAATTCCATCCAGGAGTTTGAAAACTACTTCAAGTGCAAGATGGATTGCACCGGCAAACTTGGATTCACCTCGATCCAGAAGTGCACGGCAGCGATGAGGATGCTTGCATACGGACCTCCCGGTGATTCACTCGACAACTATAGGCGCATGGCCGAGTCCACCAGCATAGAGTGTTTCTACAAGTTCTGTTGGGCAGTGGTGGCAGTGTTTGAACCGCAATACTTGAGAACACCCAATGCGGAAGACACTGCTCGGATCCTAGCACAGAATGCAGCAAGAGGATTTCCTAGGATGCTTGGAAGCATCGATTGCATGCATTGGAAATGGAAGAATTGCCCATTTGCTTGGCAGGGGATGTACAAAGGCGCCAAAGGCGGTTGCAGTGTGGTACTTGAGGCGGTGGCCACACAGGACCTCTGGATTTGGCACTCATTCTTTGGTATGCCAGGAACTCACAATGACATCAACGTGCTGTAGTGCTCTCCTGTCTTTGCCAAGCTTGTTGAAGGTCATTCTCCTCCGGTGAACTTCGAGATCAATGGGCGCACTACAACAAGGGGTACTATCTAGTTGATGGCATCTATCCGAGATGGTCGACATTTGTGAAGACGATCTCAAACCCTGTGCCAGGAGGCAAGAACGCCTGGTTTGCGAAGATTCAGGAGGCTGGCAAGGATGTCGAGCGGGCATTTGGTGTGCTCCAATCTCGATTTGCTGTTGTCCAGTACCCAGCTCAGACCTGGTCGAAAGATCAAATGTGGGAGATCATGACTTGCCGTGTCATCTTGCACAACATGATCATCGAGAGCGAGCAAGAATACCCAGTGTTTGACACTGAACCATACTACAGGAAGGGTCCTCTAGCCGAAGTTGATCACCAGCTACCGGCAACCTGGACTGCCTACCTTAGTATGCGTCAGGAGATCTGAGACCCACAGGTGCATCATCAGCTGCAGCATGATCTGGTGGAGCACCTATGGAGGCTCAAGGGCGACGCCAGGCGCGACGTGTGATGAAATATGAGTTTTTATTTGTTGAACTATATAATTTGTATTGAACTATTAGTTGTTGTACTATTTTGTTGAAGTATTTGATTTTTCTGTGATGAAATATGTGATAAAAATTATTTATGTTGGTAATTGAACTCCGAGCCACGGCGAACCACGCCGAATATGGGCCTATTCTCGCCCATATGGGCACTTTATTCGCCAAAAGGGGGCTGAAAAGTGGGCCAATATCGATGCCTGGGGGCGAGCTAGCGGCGACGACTGGGCGCAAAACTGCCCCCAACGCCGATTGTATCGCCGGCTTGCCCCCAGGGGGCGATTTTGATGCGTCCTGGGGGGCCAACGGCTGGAGATGCTCTTACAGCAAGACTTTTCCCATGTCCTCGGGAACAAACGTAACTACTCACAAAGCATATTCATGTTCATAATCAGAGGGGTATTGATATGCATAATGGATCTGAACATATGATCTTCCACCAAGTAAACCAACTAGCATCAACTACAAGGAGTAATCAACACTACTAGCAACCCACAGGTACCAATCTGAGGTTTGGATACAAAGATTGGATACAAGAGATGAACTAGAGTTTGAGATGAGATGGTGCTGGTGAAGATGTTGATGGAGATTGACCCCCTTCCGATGAGAGGGTCGTTGGTGATGACGATGGTGATGATTTCCCCCTCCCGGAGGGAAGTTTCCCCGACAGAACAGCTCTGGCGGAGCCCTAGATTGGTTCCGCCTCGTGGCCGTGGAGTTTTGTCCCGTGAGCTTGCTTATGATTTTTCCTTGACGAAAGACTTGATATAGCAGAAGATGGGCATCGGAGGGCCACCAGGGGGCCCACGAGGCAGGGGGGCGCGCCCCCACCCTCGCGGATGGTGTGTGGCCCCCTTCTGTTACTTTTTTCGCTCAATATTTTTCATATATTCTGAAACATGCTCCCGTGAAGTTTCAGGACTTTTGGAGATGTGCATAATAAGTCTCTAATATTTGGTCATTTTCCAGCCCAGAATTCCAGCTGCCGGCATTCACCCTCTTTATATAAACCTTGTAAAATAAGAGAGAATAGGCATAAGTATTGTGACATAATATGTGATAACAGCCCATAATGCAATAAATATCGATGTGAAAGCATAATGCAAAATGGACGTATCACATACCACCACATACATGTGTTCGTGGACACGGTCATATTATATTTCTTGTCATTAATACACAGAGACACACAGACTATATTCTCAAATCAAATGTGTCCACTCAAATGTCAAGAAGTTTGTGAAGGAAATGTGTCCTACAATACTTGGTAGTCGTCGTCATTCGTACTAGCCATTCATGCGAAAATATTTTGGAAATCGAGCGCTGAATCAATTTAGAAATAAAACTATTAATGTAATTAATTAACTAGACGGTTAATTATGTATGCAATTAATTAGGTCAATTTAAATAGAAATTATTTTTTTGCACCCAATCAATTTTGAAACCAAGTCATTTATGTAATTAATGGTTTAGGTAGACACTTAATTATGCCTACAGATAATTAGAAGCGGAGATTTTTTCCAATTAGGCGGGTAATTAGTCGATTTGGTTGGCAGTTAATCAGGCGTGCGAAGAATTAGGTAGGTGGTTAATTATTTGTGTAATTAATTAATTAAGAAAGCGGTTCATCGCGTTGAATCATTTTAAAAGCGCTCATCGGCAAGGACAATCAACAAGCTCTCAGCGAAATGGTCGAGCACCACTTGTGAGCATGGACAACGGACACCATGCACCCACGACATGGACGACCTAGCGTTCACCAAGATGGATGACGACCATGCTCTACAGGATGTCCACATGTTGGTGGTTTCCAAAACGTTCGCGGATGAGTACAACACGACACTAGATTGGCGAGGTGGTTCATGCTATAGTTGAAAGGGAGAGTGCTCCATGAATAAGAAGGAAAAAGAACTAAAGCGACCAAGTGGTCCATGGTGTTGGAGATGGAAAGAGTGTTCCAAAAACATAAAGCGAAACAAGAAAGAAAGAGTATTATAAAAAATAAGTAGGAATGAGAATTAAAACTGACGAGAAAGGAGGAGGAGGAAGAAGAAGAGGCGTTGCTGACAAACGCGTTGATGTTGACGTGAACGAACTGGTTGGCGAAGAGACTAGGAGTAGAAAATGTGGGAAAGGTCGAGGAAGAGAAGGAACATCAATTATCCCTTTTAGCAATGAATGGTATCTAAGCTGGAGGTGGAGCTTATTGGTGACTAGAAATACATTCAGGTTGCCACTTACCTCCCATGTCAATGTGCATTTGCCAAGTTGAATGGACCTTTAAGACTGATCTCTATAGTTATTTATTATTTTGTGTCAATAGTATGTGTTAGTTTAATCCACTTTATTATACAGTAATTATGAAAAAATTCATCTTTGTTGCAACGCATGACGAAGGTGAGGTGGCTGTCATTTGATTTTAAAGAAGGAGGCTCCATCGAGAAATGTCCCACTACGATAGGAAACCGAGCGAGAAAGGGAGGGTCCGAGAGAAAAAGGAGGCGATACGTTGTAGGGTGGGTTTTTTGTGTTGGGACCATGTGTTAGAGATAACTTGGGGATAGTCCAAACAACCGTATTTTTCCTCCATATATGGTCTAAATTTGAAGGAGTCCGGACTGTTCATACAGTTAAATTTTGAAAAGCCTACTAGCGTTTAATATCCAAACATGTCCGGACCTTTAAGAAAAAATGAGCTTTAATCTTACAGACGACCTTAATCATTTATTTAATTAATTTATATATGCATAGCCTGTAGCAACGCACGGACGTTCTGCTAATCTAGCTATAAAACTTGAAATTCACAAAACTCGTATAGCTACAATTTTGTGATGACCCGGCGGTCCGATCCTTGCAAGTTGCAACTAGAGATAAGCATCAGGGTGACCGTACTGCCGGGTGGTGGTATCAATCACCATGTGGTGATGAAATTAAGGCTGTACGAACCTGGTTAGTAATTGCAAGCAGGATTGAGGCATCTGCTCTTGCAACGTGTGCGCGTGGGTGGGCCTTGTTCATTTCATTCATAATCCGCAATGGTCCATGGAGGCATGAACTGGCCAAGGGACGGGCGAGAGCTTTCCACGTACCACCAGCTAGGCAGCGAGATCGATTGAGAAGGACCAATGGACCATGCACGAAGCATGAAGCACTCATCAATTGTGCGTCCTTTCGGACAGCGCCTTCAACCATGCATCGGGCAGTTGAGCTTGAGCACTGTTTCTATTCAATTGGAAAACTTTACAGAGAGAGAGAAAAAAAGGCTCCATGACTTAGATCGAGGAGGACACGGCCGGCCTGGTGCTGGAAGGAGGGGTAGCTCTAACTGAGTCAAATTTCACAATTTCTAAGAACGATATGTGTTTTCTTCATTTTTCACTTTGAGAGCTTCTCTCGATCCTTTCCCAGTCCTTTCTTTCTTGGGCACCGCCCAGACTTACCCGGGTTGGTCATTCACATTCATTCATTGTTTGTTCTGTTGCAGAATCGACCCATAGAGCTAGCGGAATTGGCGAATCAACCTGTGATTGAGTTGGTTAGGTGGACAGTGGTATCCTCAACCCACCAGGGTTTAAATCCCGGTGCTCGCATTATTCCTGGATTTATTTCAGGATTTCCAGCGATACGCTTTCAGTGGGAGGAGACGTTCCCGTCGACAACGAGGCGCCTACGGTGACTTCGTAAATCTCAAGATGATATGTCAACTCAGTCTCTCGGAGGTGCTCATAGGGGTAGGGTGTGCGTGCACACGTTCATAGGGATGAGTGTATGCGCGTGTATATGAGCGCTTGTGTCTGTATTGATGCTCAAAAAAAAACTAGCGGAATTGGGATATAGAGTCCCATGCGTGACTGCTGCCATGGGTCGCTCCATCGCTCGCAGCAGCGCCAAAGGAGGGGCACTGTGTTTCTTCTTCTTCTGAGAATTGGAGCACCGCTGCTATGGGTTGCTCCTCGCTCGCAGTGGTAGCTCGTATGTGGCGCGGTGCTCGCTAAGAAACCAGCCAACCGCACCCATGGCTCCCACCGCCCAACCTTTTTGACCGGCTCATGTGCAGAGCGGGAAGCTCCTTGTTTTTTAATTTTGTTTTTTATTCTCTGTTTTTTCCCTCGATAAAATAATTCGGATTTACAAAACAATTGTGAATTTTAAAAAAGTTCAAGAAATCATAAAGTATTCATGAATTCAAAAAATAAAGCATATTCATAAAATGATCATGATTTTGAACGAAAATGTTTGGGAAATCAAAAAATATGCATGTTTTAAAAAATATTAACGTATTCAAAAAATGTCCATGAATTTGCAGAACTGTTTGACAATTCAAAAAATGTTCACGATAATTTAAAATCATATTCACGAAATTAAAAAAAATGTTCTTTCCAATTTAGAAAATAGTTCACCGATTTTGATGATTTGAAAAATGTTCTTCAAAAAAAAAATGTCCATGAATTTCAAAGAAGTGTTCTCAAATTCCAAAAATAAGCATTCATCTATAACATTACAAAAAGACCAAACGGGCAAATCTAATTAATCTCAGTCATCAAACCATGTCAATCCAACGACCTAGATTGCTTAAATGATGAGCGCTCAACATGTTTAGCATGCAGTTAATGCCATACAAACTATCATTGTGTGTGCTAATCACATAATTAATGAGTACTTGTTATTCTGCCTAACATGATAACGCAATGAATTTCCTCGCTACATTAACATGCATTGCACATACACCTTTACTACTTGATTCAGAAATTGTTGAAAATTTCAAAAACAAATGTTTGCAATTTTAAAAACAAATCATCTATTTGAATTTTTTTTTCGAAAACTGGTAATAATTACAGAAAAGGTCCATGATTTCCATAAAATTTCACAAATTTAAAAGATGTTCGCAAAACTAAAAGAAAAAAAAGGAAAAAATGAAAAATGAATAAGAAAAGGAAAGAACGAACGTGAAAGAAACAGGAAAAAACCTAAAGGAAATATACACACAAAAAAGAAAAACCGGTCTGAAAAGATTGTAGAACATAAAACATAATGGATCTAGGTGGGCCAGCCCAAGCATACGTAACGGGGATGGGGGGCCGAATAGGTGCTGCAGCTCACAGCGGCCAGTTCCTAGGTGCCAAATAGTGCCTTTTTTAAAATCACTAATTGAGGAGTACTACTTTCAAAGTTCACTTCCACCTTGCCAAGTTAACATAAGTAGCAGGTTGCATATGCGTCACTTGACGCAACCTAATACTTTTTTTTTAGATTCGTTTATTGAAAACATTTTATTTATTAAACCAAACGTTCAATATTTGAACCATTTTACCGTTGGGTCCCTTGCACCGAGATCTTCAAAACTAGATCCCATGTTGATAGGTTTGAACGGACATTTTTTTCATAAAAAACTGAACGAAAAAAGAACCGGGAGAACGTTTTTCTTCCTTTTCCGAGAGACACGTATGTATCTCTCGCGGAAGCAAATCCGTGCCTCCACGAGAAATAAATTTGTGCCTCTCTCGGAATGAAAGAAAAAAGAAAACGCCTTTCCTCTTTTCCAAGAGGACGCTCGTGCCTCCACGAGAAGTAAATCCGTGCCTCTCAGCAGAATTAAATCTCTGCCTCTCGCGGAACGAGAAAAAGAAAATACGTTTTGAGGCACGTCCGTGCATCTCGCGGAAGCACATCCATATCTCCACGAAAAGTAAATCTGTACCTCTCGTGGAAGGAAAAAAAGAGTTTGTCTGCGTAATTTTTTCCAATTTTTTGGGTCCAAATACTAAGAAAATCCAGGGGAAAATAGAAAAGCCAAAAAAACTGGAAAGGAATATCATCAAAAAGCCGAAAATGCATACAAAAAAATAGAAAAATAAAATCCGAACGAAAAAAACGTGGTGCGCTCCCAGCCCACCCCAAATGACCCTTGGCGGGATCCTGAAGGTGTATTCCTCAATTAGTTGCCCTTTGCCTTTTCGGTACACAATGCACACCTCCTCCACTCAAGCGTACATTTTAACAGGTGGCCCATCTAATCATCCAGTGTTTGCCTTTGCTCCCAGTTTTGAAAAGCTTCATTCCCGATTTTGGGAAGCTTTCGGTCTATTTTCCTTCATTTTTTCTGTCTTCCTTTCCTTTTTATTTTTTGTATTCTTTATTCCTTTTTTCCATTTGTAATTTTTCTTTCAAATTCGTGAAGTCCTTCCTTGAAAATCACAATGATTTTTCATATTCACCTTTTCTAAATTTCATGAATATTTTACAAATCTGTGAACTTTTTTGAAATTCTTGAACTTTTCCAATTTCTCATGAATATTTTTCAAATCCATTTTTCTTGAACCGGGAGAACGTTTTTCTTCCTTTTCCGAGAGGCACGTATGTATCTCTCGCGGAAGCAAATCCGTGCCTCCACGAGAAATAAATTTGTGCATCTCTCGGAATGAAAAAAAAAACTCCTTTCCTCTTTTCCAAGAGGACGCTCGTGCCTCCACGAAAAGTAAATCCGTGCCTCTCAGCAGAAGTAAATCTCTGCCTCTCGCAGAACGAGAAATAGAAAATACGTTTTGAGGCACGTCCGTGCATCTCGCGGAAGCACATCCATGTCTCCACGAGAAGTAAATCTGTACCTCTCGTGGAAGAAAAAAAAAGTTTGTCTGCGTAATTTTTTCCGATTTTTTGGGTCCAAATCCTAAGAAAATCTAGGGGAAATAGAAAAGCCAAAAAAACTGGAAAGGGATATCATCAAAAAGCCGAAAATGCATACAAAAAAATAGAAAAATAAAATCCGAACGAAGAAAACGTGGTGCGCTCCCAGCCCACCCCAAGTGACCCTTGGCGGGATCCCGAAGGTGTATTCCTCAATTAGTTGCCCTTTGCCTTTTCGGTACACAATGCACACCTCCTCCACTCAAGCGTACATTTTAACAGGCGGCCCATCTAATCATCCAGTGTTTGCCTTTGCTCCCAGTTTTGAAAAGCTTCATTCCCGATTTTGGGAAGCTTTCGGTCTATTTTCCTTCATTTTTTCGGTCTTCCTTTCCTTTTTATTTTTTGTATTCTTTATTCCTTTTTTCCATTTGTAATTTTTCTTTCAAATTCGTGAAGTCCTTCCTTGAAAATCACAATGATTTTTCATATTCACCTTTTTTAAATTTCATGAATATTTTACAAATCTGTGAACTTTTTTGAAATTCTTGAACTTTTCCAATTTCTCATGAATATTTTTCAAATCCATTTTTCTTAAGAATCATGAAATTCATTGAAATTTGTGAACTTTTCCCAAATTCGTGAACCAATTTTGAGCTTACAAATATTTTCTTAAGAACCGTGATATTTTTTCCATTTCATGATCTTTGTGTGAATTCTGAACTTTTTCAAAAGTAAACGATAGACCAATCAAATGTGAAACCCGGGCAAGCGAGCAACTCTCAATGGTTGGCCGTTCTATGTGAAGAGATGTGTGAGCGCCGCTTCGGTAGCTGGTGCAGAAGACATCGAATAGGAGGTCTCCTCACAGTGAGTAATACGACGTCGCGTCACTTGCGCACCCGCACTATATGGGCCTAGCCCAGCGAGCGCACACAGGAGATAACAAGAGAAGCGCATACCCCTTTTACTCCTTTTTTGTTCTTTTTTTGTAAGTTTAATTTTAATTTTAAAAATCACCATTGTCAATTTTTTTGTCAGTTTGAAAAATTATGAACTCAAAAAATATCCATGAATTCAAAAAAAGGTTCATAAATTTGAAACAAGAGATGGGTTCATCTTCTTTCTTCCAAGTTCCATGGGCTTGGTTTGAAATATTGATCCAGATAATGTGGCAGTCAGAACAAGGCCCGGTGCTACCCGAGCTGTACCACCGTCCAGCCAAAAAATTGTCATGTTATAGAGCACAAAATGCCACCTATTTGGATGGGAAAAAATCATATGTAAAAAAAATCAACATAAAAATGTGTTGAAAAGTATCCAAAAAAAGTAGATAGTTTTCGTTTCATAGAAAACATGACATAATCGTAAAATTCCTGAAGTGCTTACATGGCAAATTATGTTGAGCATAAACTACATTATTTTTAAGTTATTGTGGATGTCTGAAAAGAAAGTATTTTGTTGCAATGGATTTCAATATAGATTTAAGAAAACCGACGGTATCACATTAATCCAGAAATTAATATTGCCCTTAATGTATCCTAGTGTGTTGAAATATTTACATATCCATAACATTCTTCAATATATACATGAGTTTTTTAAGTTGGAAGACGATATTTATAAGAGTTAAAAATATCAATTTTGTCTATATTATTAGAGGTATATAGATGTTTTCGTTATTGCTCCATGTATATGAAAAAATTGAAATAATATGTTGATGTGTAGGCTACACAAAAATGCGATTTTCTAGCTGAATGACAAACAAAAGAAGCAAGCCCATTTTGAACAGCATACTGATTTATTTGTATATACACCACATATATTAAAAAAGACCCCGTAAAACCCACATATATAAAAAATACATATAAATTTGTATAGTCATGCTAAATGTCAGTCAACTTAAACTTGGTTATGTGTTAGTCGATACTATATTCATGACATCTTACATTAAGATATGTGTAGGTTTATTTTTTTTGATATTTTTCTTTTTCTTTTTTACATATTATTATGTCATTTGACAGAGATTTGATTAAGTCGGTTTGACTGAGAGACCTGAGACCTAGCCACACTCAAGTTTGTAAGCATGTACTCCTGCTTCGGTGAGCATCCATCGATCCTCCTCCTAGCTCACGTGTATCTTCGCCGGCTCCGGCTCAAATGTCGCTCGGCCACCGCTGACAGACGACGCGCGCTGAGCAGAATTCGCCAGCTTCGACGACCGCCGTGGTTGGTCACTTGGTCTTCGTCTTCCCTGTTGCCATCAGAAACTCGACCGATCTCCGTCCAGAAGAAAAGTCCGTGTTTATCACGAGACTAGGACTGTACGTACATACCGACCAACCACCACACCAGTCAATCATGGTGGTCATGGACGGGAGCATCACGCTGCTGCTGCTGCTCTTCCCTGTCCTCCTCGCCGTCTACCTCCGGCGCCGCAGCGTCGCACCGGCTGCGGCGAGCGCGAACCACTGTCCGCACCCGAACCGCGTCTTGGGCAACACCGTGCCGCTCCTCCGCAACCTGCACCGCTTCCTCGACTGGGCCACGGACCAGCTCGCGGAGTCCCCGGCCTCCACCATCGAGGTCCGCGGCCCGCTCGGCCTCGGCAGCGGCGTCGCCACCGCCAGCCCGGAGGCCGTCGACCACCTGCTGCGCGCCAACTTCCCCAACTACGTCAAGGGCGCGCGCTTCGCGGTCCCCTTCGCCGACCTGCTCGGCCACGGCATCTTCCTCGCCGACGGCCGCCTCTGGACCCTCCAGCGCAAGCTCGCCTCCTACTCCTTCTCCTCCCGCTCGCTCCGCCGCTTCTCCGGGCGGGTGCTCCGGGAGCACCTCCACCGACGCCTCCTCCCGCTCCTCGACGCCGCCGCGGACTCCGGCGTGGCCCTTGACCTGCAGGACGTGCTCCGGCGCTTCTCCTTCGACAACGTCTGTGGCGTGGCATTCGGCGTCGAGAGCTCCACTCTGCTCGAGCTCGAGGCAGGGGATCGCCGCAGCCGGAGGCACGAGGCGTTCTTCGCGGCGTTCGACGACGCCGTCGAGATCTCCTTCGCGCGGATACTCCACCCGACGACCCTGCTGTGGAGGGCGATGAGGCTGGCCAACGTGGGGAGCGAGCGGCGGATGCGTGAGGCCATCGGAGTCATCGACGAGTACGTGATGGGGATGCTGGAGGCAGAGCAGCCGCCGCGAGGTGCGCCGGCCGAGGACGGCGAGGGCGAGCACGAGCAGCACCTCCTGTCGCGGTTTGCGTCGGCGCTGGACGAAGAATCCGCCAGCGGCAGCGGCAGAGAGCTCGGCGAGCTGTTGGGCTCGCCGGACGCGAAGCGGCGGTTCCTGCGGGACGTGGTGGTGAGCTTCGTGCTAGCCGGGAAGGACAGCACATCCACCGCGCTCGCCTGGTTTTTCTGGCTCCTGGCCGCCAACCCAGGGTGCGAGCGGCGCGTGCACGAGGAGGTCACGCGCATGCCGCACGGAGACGACGCCGGGGAATACGAGGAGCTGAAGGGGATGCACTACCTGCACGCGGCGCTCACGGAGGCGATGCGGCTGTACCCGCCGGTGCCGATCAACACGCGCGTGGCCGCGGCCGCCGACGTGCTGCCGGACGGCACGACGGTGCGGGCCGGCTGGTTCGCGGACTACTCGGCGTACGCGATGGGGAGGATGCCGCGGCTGTGGGGGGACGACTGCCGCCAGTTCCGACCCGAGCGGTGGCTCGATGGTGATCGCGGCGAGTTCGTGGCGTCGGACGCGGCGAGGTACCCGGTGTTCCATGCGGGGCCGCGGACGTGCCTCGGGAAGGAGTTGGCGTACGTGCAGATGAAGGCCGTGGCGGCCGCCGTGATCCGGAGGTACACGGTGGAGATGGTGGGGACGCCGGCGAGCATGGACGCGCCGCCGCCGTACGAGTTGGGTGCGACGCTGAGGATGAAGGGCGGGCTCCGCGTGCGGATCAAGAGGCGGGAGGATCACTTTTAAAGTGTACTATCTCTCTGTTCCTAAATGTAAGGTGTTTCCTAAGTTCAAATTCAGACTGCAGAAACATCTCAGTACCATGTTCCTAAATGGGCTATCTGGCGTCCAGTCGCTTGGTAGGACACCGATCGAACGATTCATTCAAAATGACAGAAAACCCATATAAACTACCACATCCATTCAAAATGCTACAGTTTCGCCGTGGATGATGTGGAAGCTCACGAACGATATCGTGTTTAATGGAGCTTCGCCATCCGCCGAGGAAGTGCTCAAGAAGATCGACCTGGAGGGACAGAGCTGGAGAGCAGCAGGGCTGTTGAGAGGAACAGGGTTCCTTCCAGATAGAGTAGATTGGGAGGCTAGTGGCGACTAGTTAGCTTGCTGTGTGGGTGTGTTGGCTTTCATAGCCATGGGAAATTGTAATCTACATTCTGCCTTTTCGGCACCCTTCTATTTATGATCCTGATACAGTCAATCTTTGAAGCATCCCTGAATAAAATAAAAAAATGCCATCCCTTTAAAATAAAAAATGCCATCCTCTTTATAAAAATGTCACTCTCTTATAATAAAAAATGCCATCCTCATTATAAACAAATGACATGGTAAAAAATGCCATCTTCTTATAATAAAAATGACATCGTATTGTCAATTAAAAAATGACATGCGCTTAGTAATAAAATTGCCATGCCATTAAAAATAAAAATGTCATCTCTCAATAATTAGAATGACATGCTACAAAAGATAAAACAGCCATAGGATTTTAGGGATTGAAAAATATATGTGGTATTCTAAACACAGAATATTCATAAAATGCCATTTTCTTTAGTATGACAAAAAGATCATAAGATATCCAAAATACAGCTCATTTTGCTTGCACTAGTTGAAATTGGAATATCCCGGAGTATATAAGCCTGAGTGTAGCTACTCTCATACTAAAACCTCATATGCTCATCAGTTGTCTATGTTTTTCCCCAATTTATTTTTTATCACATACCTGAAAAACTTGTATTACTTTGTCCTTAAATAGCTCAGATCTTGAATGTTTGATAATAAGTGTTGCCTACGAGATAAGCTTTGAGAATCACATCATAGAAAACTTAAATCATGAAAAATATTATATACCAAACATTTATAATATAAATGTCATCATAATCTACAGAAGGAAAAGAGGTCACAACATTTTAGAATACCGAACGTATTACAAGTTTCTGCGAAAATTCAGACGGAAAGAGAAGAAATAAACATATTCAGACAGGAAGGAAAGAAATTAATGAGATGCCCTATAAATTTATTTGGTTTCAGATGTGTGTTATTGTAACAGATCACCAAAACTCATCCCCAATATACTCATGGCATGTGGGACTAACATGTCGGTGAGCCAGGTTTTAATTTCTCTTATTTTTTTTTTCCTTTCTCTTTCGATGTCATGGTGGTGGCGAGGGGTGGTGCCACAAGTGGATGGCGACAAGGTGGAGAATGTGTGTCCCAAAGGACAAAGGAGGAATGGGATTTCATGATGTGCATATGTTTGACTTGGCAATGCTAGCGAAAAAATGTTGGTGACTCATAGAGCACCATGATTCATTATGTGCAAAGGTGCTTCTATCCAAGTATTACTCATCTGGTGAGTTGCTCAACTACGAGTTAAAGAAAGGTGCATCTTATGCATGGCAAAGTATTTGGGTTGGAGTTTAAACTTTCAATAAAGGGGAGTATGTGGAGGGTTGGCAATGGTTTGAAGATAATATCTGGGAGGATTGTTGGATCCCAAACATCTCTTCTAGGAAAATCATCAGTGTCCGGGGAAATAGTGCTTACTCAAGTTCATGAGCTTATTGGTCCAATAATAGGTGGATGGGATGAAGGCTTGCTTTGGGAAATTTTTGTCCGATTGATGCAGACCGTATTTTGCATATTCCCCGACATCAACATGACACAGAGGACTACGATGCATGGCAGTTGACAAAATCTGGAGTTTTTAATGTTCGCTCGGCCTGCTATAAACAATGAGTATGGCAATCTGAGTCATAGTTCTTCTCTTTATGATGGTTCATCACCCCATCCTATTTGGAAGAAACTATGGGGGCTTAAAGTACCAAGCAAAGTGAAAATATTCATATGAAGATCTTTACACAACACCATTCCATGTGTTTGGTGTATTGGCTAATCGTCACATATCCACTTGGGTGTGTCCGGTTTGCCAGCGCCATTCAATGATGTGGCACATGCCTTGTTTGGGTATGATCGTGCCACTGAAATATGGCCTATTCTTGGACTACATCAAGTCGTTTACAATGTCGGTCTCCCTGGGAGGTCTGGAGTGGAGATACTCGATTTTCTTCCCTGCGACTTGGCGAACCAGAAGACCTACCTAGATATGGTTGAATTATCGAAGATGCTATCAGTATCTTTCTGGTATATTTGGTGGTGGCGGTGTCTCACTGCCAAGAGGAAGAGGTGCAAACACCTGTATGCTCGGGCCTGACTATGCAGGTAGTGGCCTTGAATTTTGTTCAAGTTGCGGACAAACCAACCACTAGTCCGCGACTTAACATATGGACGAAACCCATGACGGGCCAGTTGGTGTTAAACGTCGATGCTTCCTTATTGGAGGACGATCACTTCAGTTCTTGTCATGCTATCATTAGGGATTAAACCGGAGCATTCATTACTGCATCTACGGCCAAGCGGCAGCTCTAACCAAGGGCTTAACATGTTATGGAAGTCATCTCGGCGGAAGCGGCAACTCTAACCAAGGGCTTGAAGCTTGCTCTCTTGATTGGAGGCAACTCTATCATTGTGCGTATGGATAATCTAATAGTTGTGGATGCTCTAGATCTTAGCATACGTCATTCGATGGTGGCTGGCCCTATCTTTGAAGAATGTCAACAGTTATATGGTGACATCGGGATGGTTCTTTTTAAACATTGTAATAGAGAGTCGAACACGGTCGCTCATATGCTAGCCTAACAGAGACGTGTTGATCCACCGACCGTATGGTTGGACTCACCCCCTAGTTTTCACTCTTGCTTTCTTGCGGATGATGTACATGCTATTTGATTTTAATAAAGCTTACCATAAAAGCCTTCCCATAAAACACACAAATACTGCTATCCTTTTTTTAAGCACACACCACAACCAGTGCCAGATTTTATGGGTCTGCTTCCCTGGCATCGTGGGCGTGTTTGCCAATTGGGCTTCTCGCAGGCGTTGCCGCCGTTCATTGGTCCTCCATTTTACCATCAGATCCAAGTAGCTAGCGCAAGATGGGCCAGTCCGTTGGTATGGGCTAACTTTTTTAGTACACATTCAACATTTTTTGTATACATCAGAAACATTTTTTATATGCACATTAAACATTGTTAAAATAAATAATTAATACTTTTGAAAACTTATCTTTTTTTCATGTCTAATTTTTTCATACACATTGTACACTTTTGGTATATCTAATACATGTTTAACATTTTCAAATACAAGATTAATAATTTTGAATACATGGTCAACATTTTCTTCTCCGCGACTTGGTGAACCAGAAGAGCTACCAAGACGTGGTTGAGTTACCAGAGATGATAGCAGTGTCTTGCTGGTGTATTTGGTGGCAGCGGTGTCTCATTACCAAGAGGAAGAGGTGCAAACACCTGTATGCTCGGGCCCGACTGTGCAGGTAGTGGCCTTGAATTTTGTTCAAGCCGCGGGCAAACCAACCACTAGTCCGAGACTAAACATATGGATCCATGCTGGGCCAGTTGGTGTTAAACGTCGATGCTTCCTTTTTTGGAGGATGATCACTTCGGTTCTTGTGGTGCTATCGTTAGGGATTACACCGGAGCATTCATTACTGCATCTATGGCCAAGCTATAACATGTTAAGGAAGTCGTATCGATGGAAGCGGCAGTCCTAACCAAGGGCTTGAAGCTTGCTCTCTCGATTGGGGGAAACTCTATCACTCCGCGTATAGATAATCTGATCGTTGTGGATGCTCTACATCTCAACATAGGTTGATGGTGGGCGAACCTATCTTTGAAGAATGTCAACAATTATATGGTGACTTCGGGATGGTTCCTTTCGAACATTGTAATAGAGAGTTCAACAAGGTCGCTCATATGCTAGCTCAACAGAGACGTGCTGACCCCCCTAGTTTCACTCTTGCTTTTTCTAGCGGATGATGTAAAGGCTATTTGATTTTAATAAACACACACACACACACACACACACACACACACACACACGTGCGCGCGCGCGCGCACGCACGCATCAATGCGTTTTCTCGCTCGGTTTATGGATTGTTTTTTTTCTTTCCTGTATAATGTACAATGGTTGCCCTAGTCTGTTTTTGTTTTTTTGTTTTGTTTTTTCACCAGTTTTCTTTGTTTTTTCATTCATTGTATATTTGTTTTCTTTTGTTTTCATTGGTTTTATTTTTTATTTATTTGTTATAATTTAATTTACTTTATTTCTTTCTTCATTTTCTTTGTCGATTTTCATTGGTTTCTAGTTTGCTCAACACATGCTAACTTTTTTAGTACACATTCAACATTTTTTGTATACACCAGAAACATTTTTATATACACATTAAATATTTTTGAAATAAATGATTAACATCTTTGAAAACTTATCTCTTTTTATGTCTACTTTTCTTCAAACACATTGTACATTTTTGGTATATCTAATACACGTTTAACATTTTCAAATACAAGATTAATTTTTTGAATACATGTTCAACATTTATTCCATACACATTCCAAAAAAAATCAAATGCTTGATTAACACTTTTTGAATACAAGATTAACATTTTTTGGATACATGATCAACATTGTTTCTATACACATTTAACATTTTCAAATACTTGATTAACAGTTTTAAAAAACAATACTAACATTTTTTAGTACATTGTCAACATTTTGTGAATACACGATCAACTTTTTTCCCTACACTTTGTTCTTTTTTTGTATACATGAGAAACATTTATTCTATACACATTTAATATTTCTCAAATGCTTGGTTAACATTTTTTTCAAACATTCTACATAAAGTGTTTTTTGTAATACATTTATTTAGAATATTTGAAACGAAAAAAAATCAGAAAAAGGAAAGCAAAAAACAAAAACCAAAAGCGTGGAAAAAAAACCCGAGGCTGTGGCATCCTGCGCGCCTGGGCAGGCCCATCTCGCGCCTTGAGGCTTCTCTCGATCTCGCTAGAAGCGAGGTATAGTGGTGCGGTAGCATTTCTCAAAAGAAAAAAAAAGAAGTAGCGCAGTAGCCAGCTTGTTGTTCTTAAAAATAAAATAAGAAAGCTTGTCGTGGCAATCAGTATGTCAGACGCGTAGTCGCACTCACGGAAATGTTCCAACCAGCATGTGCCTATATTCTTTTCCAGCCAAAAAAGAATACGCGCTGTCAAGAGCAAGTGCTGTATTTTTGGTGGTATCTGTTTGGCTCCATCGTTCCGTGACACCTCTTTGCTGTTACGAGCGCCCGTGCATGGGAACTAGTAGATCAGATTATTAAGGCCTTTTTTGGTTCATAGGATAGAATTATTATAGGAATAGGAATCTTGTAGGAAATGAGATGACATGTATCTCAAATTTTATGAGTAGGAATAGGAAACAAGATGTTATTTGATTGACACCAAAGGAATTTTTTCATTGAGTCTAGGCTCTTTTTTATTTTCCTATGAAATGTGAAGGATAGAAACTAATCCTATGTAGGAATAGGAATCCATTCCTATGAACCAAAGAGCTTTAAAGGAAAAAATTCTATAAAAATACTATCCTCTAGAATTCCTATGAAATTCCTCTTTGCTGTTACCAGCGCCCGTGCATGGGAACTAGTAGATCAGATTATTAAGCTACTGCATGTGGACGGCTGAGACGGACAGATATTAGTGTCGTTGATTGGATTCAAACGGGGGCCATGAGAGGTGTCAGTACCAACAAACGCCCAAATCAGAGGACCTACTGCCAATGCTGCCCCTTGCTACTTAGCGGGACTCGCAGCACTCTCCTCCACGCCTGCCCAGCACAAACGGACCGAGTAGCTAAGCTTGTCATCATGGACAGAAGGGCGGTGTGCATCAGCTGGCTTGCGATCCTCGCGCTTGTGCTGCTCGCCCGCCCGGGCGCGACGGCGGCGACGCTCTCCGGCGGCACTGCCAGCATCGACGTGGCGCGGCAGTTGATGCCGCCGTCGTTGATGAGGCTGGAGGACGGCGTGGCGCCGGAGCTGGCGGTGGACCTGGGGCTGCACCGGCGCGTCCTCGCCGGCATCGACCCGGGGGCGGGGCCACTGAACGCCAACAAGCAAGCCTGCAAGCCCAAGTGCGCGCTGCCCGGACAGCCCAACACCGGCCCGGGCTGCCTCAAAATTTACGGCTGCCGAGGAGGAAGCTGAGCGGCACAGCACTACAGACGTCGACTCAACCTCCGGCACCTACACAGCCATGGTGCATGCGCTCGCGTTCCCATGTTCTATTTCCGTTTCCATTCTGCAATTCAACACCGCGTCGTCTTGTTGTACTATTGTGCAGTGGCAGTGATTGTACCACCCGCTCGATGATGATCAAAAGTGAATACTCCCTCCGTCCGGAAATATTTGTTGAAGGAATGGATGTATCTAGACGTATTTTAGTTTTAGATTCATCCATTTTTATACATTTCTTCAACAAGTATTTCAGGACGAAGGGAGTATTATCTTACAACCAGTTTGTGAATAAACACAAGTGGAAGCAATTTAACCGTACTCTTTGGCCAAGGATAACAGCACATCAAAGCTGGAACGGGCATCGCAGTGGTGGTGTTGCTGTAGCCCCCGGTAGGGAGACCATATGGCATGGGAAATGTCCGGGCGGCGGATGCATGCATGCTGAGGTCACTCATAATTTGGCCCACCACCTCCACTCAGACCATCTATCTAATAATGTACTCCCTCGGTTTTAAAATGTAAGACGCTTTTTGATATTATCATAGTATTAAAAAATGTCTTAAATTTTGGGACGGAAGGAGTAGAAGAAAACACAGTTATTTTTTTGTCAAATAGTTGTCGCCAGCCTTGTGTTCTGTCCTTCTTTGTTTCTATTTTTTCTTTAATTTAACATAGTACAGACGCAGATGCTCATACATACACATATGCATTATCCTTTATGAACACACGCACACACGCACCGATGTCAAGTCTAGTATTTGAAACCTGGTGGGTTGGGGATATCACGATCCTCCTAACCATCCAATCATAGGTTGCTTCGCTCTATTTTTATTTTCCTAGGTACGTGCACATGCAGACTTTTTGTCCTGCTCTGTTACTAAGGCTGCTCATAGTGGTCAGTAAGCTAGACTAGTAAAAACGTTACTATTTTTATTAGAGGTAGTGTCATATATGGAGATGATTCAATTCAAAATGCCCTCACCATGTTTTATGCTCTAACTCCTCCAACCAATCTCCAACATCTTTGTTTCGAACATCTTGTTCTTGTTCTCCCTCCGTCGACCATAAGTAGTACTTCTAGCACACCTCCATACTGATTTTCCATATACCTCCTTTAAAATGTTTAGTGAAATGACATCATATATGTCTCACAAAGTATCTATGCTTCGAATCACTAAAAGTCTAAAAAATTCTCTAACTAACTTCACTGGAACCTGGTACTGAACAAACATTCGAAGACCAAATATTCTGGTCCATTCTCTATGTAAATGGTTCTGCTCCATTAGAAAAGAACAAATATTCAGACCCATTAGCACCCTCATCAATGACATATATATCGGCGTCTCAGTAAATGCTGGATGTGTGGAGTTCATCTTGATCTGTGATTCCATTGCTGATCGGGACATTATAACAAGACTTCTTGCATAGCAAGTTGGCAGCGGCAACACATGGGACTTCGGCAATGGTGGTGCTCTTCAAGTATCGGGTCTCGAGTTCCGTGATGAATACCCTAGCTCGACCTTGAGTAGCATTCCAGTTTACACTCCCTTGTTGAAGGCACCTTTTGGAGTTTTGCTCGGACTTTCTCTCATGGGTGAAAACCCATGATCTGAGCTATGTGGTTGGATCTGGTTCGCGCACCGTTTTCTTGTTGTGTTGGGGAGCCTTCTCGTAGTCTGGGTAATGTAAAAAAGCACGGGTAATTGTTGATGTTTTGCTATAGTGGGTCATTTGTCTAAGCTAAACCTTTACGGAACCTTTTCTTGTCTTTCCCTTTTCTTCTTGTTGGATGTGTGTATTCTAATTGTTCAAAGGCTGGATGTGTACTGTGTACTTGTTATGTTTGTATCCTCTTGACATGACATTATGGGTTGACGAAAAAAACACTATAAAATTATAAGCTAAAAGATTTCAAGTTTTACATCATGTGTATCAAAGTCAGATTATATTCTTAGTGATGAAGATTGACAATATACTTGTCACTTTGGGGTTCACACGCGTCTATGTTATACTCGGTGTTTTATTTATATAAAAATAATTACTTTCAAGGTTTAGCACATGGCATCAATTTGTCAGATGCGTAGCGGCATGCACTAGCGGACTCTTCCAAGCAGCATGTGACTAGTGTACGTGTTGCCATATTGCGAGACGGCTAGCTGGCGCTGCATGTTCGGCGGTATCTCTTTTTGTTTGGCTCCATCGTTCTTCGACACCAGCCGTCCCTCCTCACTCTCACGAGCGCTAGCTCGATCTTGCGTGCCGACATCGATTATTTCTACACTCCCATGCATGCATGGGAACTAGAGCAAATCAAGCTGCTACTGCATGCATGTGCGTAGACGTACGAAAGCTCTTGCATTTGGAATGCTCGGACAGATATATCGATATTGTCCAATTCAAATGGGTGCCATGAAAGGTGCCCAGTGCCAAACCTCCATCTACTATAAGCCGGTGGTGCTAGTCCTAGCTACGGCCTACGGGAACTCGTGACACCCGCGTTCCAGTTCCATTTCAGCCTTTGACAATGTATCACAATTTGCCACTCCTAACTTTTGACAACGTATCATAATTGCCGCTCTAAAATTTTTGCTTTTGCCACTGAATGACAAAAGTGATATATTGTCAAAAGCTAAGAGTGGCAAAAATGAAATGTCAAATTTTAGAATGGCACAAGCAAAATTGGCAAAAGCTAGAGTGACAAGAACAAAGTTTTCCTCATAGTTATCCAACACAAGCGGGTCCATTAGCTGGCTGGCTAGCATGGTTTTTTTTTGTGGGTGGCTAGCATGGTTAGGAAGGTGTGCATCTCTGTCGTAATCCTCGCGCTAGCTGTGCTCGCTGGCCCGGGCGCGAAGGCGGCCGCGCTCGCCGGTAGCGCTGCCAGCATCGACGCGGGGGCGGCGGTGCGACAGCTGATGACTGATGTCAGTGTCGCTGCCGTCGTCCATGAAGCTGGAAGACCGCGTGGCGTCGGAGCTCGCGGTGGCATCGGTGGTGAACCTGGCGGGGCACCGCCGCCTCCTCTCATTAGGCTTCCCCCCGGCCGTCCTGGACAACAGGGCAGCTTGCAACCGGACTTGTCCGGGGCAAGGACAGCCGTACACCGACCATGGATGCAATAGCAGGTACCTCTGCCGGCACTGAATGGACCAGCGCCACTACGTTTGGGCGTCGACGCAACCTCCATTCCTGCCTGGCCGGCGTCCGCGTCCATGAGTGCACTCGCGCGTTCCGTCCATCCATGTCCTATTTCATTTCCATTCTGCATTTCGTACTGTTGTTGCTATTGCTATATATCTTGGAATAACTATTAACTATTGTTATCATCTCCCTCCCGGCCGGCCTCTGCATCTAGAGTATATGGGAATATCATTAGTGAGATTAATAGGAGGTATCAAATGTTTAATTGTACCTTTTCCATTGAAGGCCGAGACCCTAATAGCTACGCTGATAGGTTAGCCAAGTTTTTACATTCTCTCGATTAGAGGCGATCCAGCCTCATGATCCCTTTTATATCCTACATCACGTGGAATTTGAGCAATAAAAATTGATGATAGCTACAATCATGCTCTGCTTATGTCAGAACCTAAGCAGAGCATGATTGTAGCTATAGATGTTCCATCGATCGGGTTCTCACACAACAAACAAGGCACCTCCTTCACCAAAACCTTCCATGGAAGCAATCAGTTAGGGTGACGGGAAGCAACGTAAAGAACTATGGAGCTGGTGGTCCTAGCTGCTAGCGGCTAGATTGGGCCATGAGAGCTGCCTCACACCAAATTTACCTCGGTGCATAAGTGCATATACAAATCGGTGCACCCTTCCCACGGCTGCCCATCACAAACGGATCGATTAGCTAGCTAGCTACCCTGGATAGAAATGTGTGCCTGACTCTGGTGCTCCTTGCGCTTGTGCTCGCTGGCCCGGAGGCGGCGGCGGTCTGCAGCACCAACCAGGCGGTGAGGCCAACATCGTCGTCGTCGTCGTCGATGAGGCTGGAGGACGGCGTGGCGCCGGAGCTTGGGGCGGGCATCAGCGTCAACCGTAAAGGCCTGGACCCCAACAGGCAAGTCTGCCCCCAGAGTCCGTGCGCGGCCCACGGACAGCCGTACACCGACCCTAAATGCGAATATATTTACCACTGCCGCCATGGACCACCACTACGTTCGGGCGTGGACGCAACCTCCTTCCTGCCCGGCGTCCGTCCATGGGCGCACTAGCGCGTTCTGTCCATCCATGTGCTATTTCCATCTCCATTCTGCGTTTCGTTCGGGCCTCAACTTGCTATACGTATCTCGAAATAACTTTTTTTACAGGGAACTTTCGTTATCATCTCCCGACCGGCCTCTGCATCTAGAGTATGAACGGGAAGTCAACGTTATCTTAAGTCTTCTTTGTGAACAATATGTGCTTCCTTAGCACAAGAATACTGTTTTTTTTAGGGGAAATAAGGATACTGTATTTGAATTATGATGGTATTGGCACGATACTTTTCTCAGTAATGCAGGTTTCTCCTTATTAATTTTGCCGTCGCCCGTCACATCAGGGTGATATAACTGCACAAGAGTATAATATCGGCCTCAGAATACCAAGCTTTTAAACATTCTAAACACACGAAGTGCACAATAAAAAATATCATCGGAAGTACAAAACAAGGAGGAGCAAAAACTACAGTGGAGCAGCCACGGTCTAAAAGTTGAGATTTTTTACGGTGCATCATACTACCCAAAATAGTGGGTAGTATTTAGTGGATCCAATGGTCAGTATTGATTGGTTAATTTTTTTCTTTAGGATATATTGGTAATTCCTTATTAGAGATAGGTTTGTTCTTTAATGATGATAATCTAATTAACTAAATTAATCCCATCAGACCCGATGCTGTGTGCGTATGTTCAGATCAGATCAGCGGGTTCGCGTACGTTTCTCTTGCATCTCCGGCAGGCGGAATCGATTCGTACGTGTAGTTTACCTGCTTGGCCTTCGAAAGAATCCATCCAGCAGCCAGCTCGCTGGAGAGGTTAGCTTTCTATGTGCATGCGTGCTAGTTTCTCGAAGATCTCAATCAACTGGCTTGTCCTTGTGTATTCATGTCGCGCTTCGTTCGTGCGTTCTTTGGCAAACATAAATTTCCTCGACGAGACCTGTGATGTGAGCCGGGGCCTGCGCTAACACTCAGTTCTTCCTCGGCAACGTACTAAGCTTCAGCCCGGATGACTCATGGTGTTCTCTGTTGACATGGAGACGCTTCTTGGCCGGCCGGACATGGACGACGGTAACAAGGAGGAATCGTTTTATATGAAGGCGTTGGGCCTCATCGAGCTGATGGACGAGTAAACGACAAGGCGAGTCAAGCTGGAGATCGATGCCATGCTAGTGTGTGACCTTGAACCAGGAGTCCGCGGTGTCACGGCGATATGCTCGAATCGACTTCGACTACGGCTCACCTCAGACCACACCATACAAGAACGCGGCAAGCAGCGGTGTTTAGTTCCTCCCGAGAAGATTCACGGGGAGTAATACTACTGCTCGTTACGGGAGGGCACTTGGATGAGATGGGTGCTTGACGATGGCGGGAAGCAGACCTGCATGCCTGAACCTATCCACAAGATTGATATAAACAGATAGATAAACAGTGAATTGCCTATAATGCCCCTAACTAACAATATATACTACCGAAAATCTGTTGTAGTATTGGCTCATCTGGGCCCTTCAACCACATAAATGGACGGCATAAATAAATCTGATGTACCGTAAAATGTCTCAAAAAGTTTTGACAACATCCGCCATGCCATCGCCACTCTTTGGTCCCTGCTCACTCGTGAACAACCTAACGAAGCAGGCGCTCGCTAAGGAAACCAAAACTTCTTTTTATGAGAAGGGCCACAACTTTATTGCTTGAAATTTACATAAATAGGAATACAAAGAGGGTCATGGGATGGCCCAGTCATACATGGCGACCATGACATAAAGAGGGAGAAAATTTGGCTAACAAATGCGCCTCATAATTTGATGCTCTTCCCTCGTAGCGAAAGATGCACCCGAACTCCTGTGCTCTTTGCTTGATATCAGCTATAATCTGTCCATAGAGCCTACAGCTACCATTGATGATATGGTTGGCCACCTGTTTCGAATCAGTCACTACCAACACCTCATGAAGCATAAGATCTTCTGCTAGACATAGGGCTTCCCTACATGCGACTGTTTCGAGTGTTGCAACTTCCCGAACTCCATGGACAACCAGTGAAGAGGAGCCTAAATAGTTGCCTAGATGATCTTGGCACACAACAATTGCAACTCCTCCAATCCTTGAACATGCAAGCCCAACGTCCACTTGAATTTTTTCACAACCATGAGGTGGTGCGATGATGGGAACACAAGCGTTCATACCAGATCCTCTGGGGTGTCCAGTGGCGGGCTTCTTAGTTATTTCTCCAAGCTCAGAGATAAAACATCTGACAAACATGTTAGTTAACAAGGGGCTTTGGAAGACCCCCACATGTATCCCCTTCCTTCTCGCCCACCATATCACCCATAATGTCACCCACAAACGGACAAAGGCGTCGTGTGAAATAGATTATATCATTGTGAACAACCATTGTTTGGCACTGGGTTCAGTTATCGCTATCATATGCTCCAAAAGCTCATCATCAACAAGAGCCCAAACGCTTCGTGCCATTGAGCATTCTATTAACAAGTGCCGCCATGAGTCCTCCACTCCACATAATCTGCAAGCCACCGTGTCAACCATCTTGCGATGGCAACGAACATCTTGTGTGGGCAACGAAGGTCTGGCAAGCCTCCAAAGAAACATCCGTATCTTCCCGCACCTGAGTACGCCATAGCGATTTCCAAGATGATTCATCATGTGCTAGGTTCGAAGAGCCAGCTCTTTCCTCTAGCCATGCCACCGACATTTTATACGTGGATCGGACTGTGAACGTACAATTCTTTTTGAAGTGCCATGCCCAACAATCTTAATTTTTTTTTCTAAAACAAAGAAACGGAAACAGAGAGCAACTAACTGAGAAGTACCCCTTGCATGAGCCCTTTAAAGGTCATTTTTGATGGATTGAGAGCGCACCACTTGACATGATAAGCCCCCTTTCCTCTTCTCTCCAATTAAAACATGGTAAGCCCTGTAACACGTACGTAATGAGCCTGTGGATGTAGCATTACTCTTTGTAGCTTTTGCGTCTGGAGAACTAGTTTGTCAGACGCGTAGTCGCACTCACAGAATGTTCCAAGCAGCATGTGCCATCTTCTTTCCCGGCAAAAATACGCGCCAGTATCTGTTTCTGCTTGGCTCCGGACACGGGGCGTCCTCCCGGCCGGCCTCTGCACCTAGAGTACGAACGGGAACTCAACATTATCTTAATTATAATGGTATATTGCTATGGTATTTTTCTCGGTAATGCAAGCTTCTCTTTATTAATCTGGCCTCACCTCAGGCTCATGAAACTGCACAACAGTTCAACCATTGCCCTCTGCATACTATGCTTACACAGTCTAAACAGTAAACACACGAGGCACAACCAAAAAGTTCATCAGCAGTACACAATATGAAACAGGGAGGAATAATGCGGTAGGCCGCCATAGTTTAAAGTTTTGACAACATCCGCCGCGCAGTTGCCACCTATCTCTTCAGTTCCCTCTGGCTCGGGAACAACATAGGGCGGCGCTTCAGGCACCCATTATTGTGTATTTTGCAAACTGGCGCACACACCCTCTCGTGCTGGGCCGGCCCATCATTTCTTTTCATTTTTTAATCTGCGAAAAATACTCTTTGAGTGAATCAGACCTATGACCTCGTAAAACATCGCAAGCTGTAGTAACTACAACACCACCAAACCCGAAGTGGTTACTTGAATCTTTTTCCTTTTCTTCTTCTTTATTTTACTTTTCCCTTTTCCCTTTTTTCTTTTTCTGCTTAGATGAACTTTTCTTAAAATTCGTTAGAAAACTCTTCAAATCATTCAACAGTTTTTCTTAAAATTGGTGAACTTTTTTTAAGTTCGATGAACTCCTTTTCAAAATCCATGCATTTTTTTCAAATCGATGAACTTTTTCCCAAATTTGATGGTTTGTTTTTCAAATTCATGAACCTTCTTTCAAAATCCATGAACATTTTTGAATTCACTATTATTTGTCGTTTTTTATAAATTTTTGTTTCTTTTCGTTAGTCAACAGTAAATGCGGTCGGTGAACCAGGAATGAGAATCGAGCGGTCGCCACGTACATGGGCTGGCCCACGAGTGATGGCGCATGGGCGCCAGAAAGCTTTCATGGTGTTTAACGCGCCGAATAGGAGCCCCCACAACAGAATGAGGCAGGCGGTCACTCAGGAAGCGGAAATGATTGGTACCAAAGTATTTCCGCGGCCAAGGCCCAACGTCAGGTACATGCATTGAGAAATCTCTGGGTTATATTTAGGATGAAGGCAAAATCCTAGTGTGGTCCATGGACCACTCTGGCCACCTACTGGCCTGCACTTACCCTCATCTTCAAGGGCAGATATTCCAATTCCGAGGCTCGCTAAAGATGCTTTTAGTTTGGATGTTGGGCGTCATATTTGAGTTTTAAAGTCACCAGATTTACATTGTATCCCGATGAACATTATTGATTAATAAAGCAAGTGTGTTTAGATTTTTTAAAAAGGAGTACCTCACATGTCTTCATGTTGCATGGAGATTCAGTGTGTAGTGCAGGTGAAAGATCTATATCAGAACCTAAGCAGAGCTCCGTCGCCACTTATCTCTTACTAGCTAACCACCCGTGCATTGCAATGTGACATGCATATTCTTATTGTTCAACATCAATCATGTCTCATATATACTTCACCCAAATCTCCACCTCCCTAGTCCAATCTCACAACCTATGTCAATGACCTATCCTTGGCAACGCATGTAAAAAGATTTAGTACTATATATGAAATGGTGTATACTAATGGATTAGGAAAAAACAAAAAAAAAGGGTTAGTCTCCACATTACTGCAAGATTGTACGAATTCAGGATAGGCATGGGTGAAAAACAGCAAGCGAATCGAGAGAGGGATTGAGTAGGAACGGAAATAAAAGTATTGATTTAGTATAGATTATCCTATGTTACTCCACATTTTTGTTTTGTGCAGCATCAGTTGAGATTACCAAAATAATATACAGGAAACAGGTGGTCGTGAAGACGAAAAAAACTAACACACGGGAAAACGGGGGGGGGGGGGGGGGGGGGGTGTCGAGTACAGATATCTCCAATGTCAAGTAGACGCGCTTGAGAGCGCTGGGTTTTATTTGGGCTGAAGTACATGTGTTAAAGGCTGGCCATCTACTGACGGGCACGTACCTCGCACGTCTGCGGGTTGCATGTAGATGCAGTGCAGTGCAGTGCAGGTGAGAGAACCTAGGCAGAGCTTGACTGTAACTAAAGGTGTTCCATCGATCGGGTTCTCAGACACAACAAACAAGACACCACCAAAACCAAAACCTTCCATGGAAGCAACCAGTTATTGTGACGGGAAGCAACGTAAAGAACTATGGAGCTGGTGGTCCTAGCAGCTAGCGGCTAGATTGGGCCATGAGAGCTGCCTCACACCAAATTTACCTCGATGCATATACAAATCGGTGCACTCTCCCCCATGGTTGCCATCACAAACAGATCGATTAGGTAGCTAGCTACCATGGACAGAAATGTGTGCGTCTCTCTTGTGATCCTTGCCCTTGTGCTCGCTTGCCCAGACACCGAGGCGGCGGCGGTCTACAACGTCGACCAGGCGGCGATGCCAAAGTCGTCGTCGTCGATGAGGCTGGAGGATGTAGTGGCGCCGGAGCTCGCGGTGGTTACGACGATGGACCTGGACGTGCGCAGCCGCGTCTACGGCGCCGGCGACATCTCCAACGGAGCCCTGGACGCCAACAAGCCACGCTGTGTCCGTAACTGCCCGGCGCCGGCCGGTTATCCGTACACGGGCCGGGGATGCAACAAATACTACGATTGCCGTGATTGACAAGGGCAGTGAGCCAGTGAATGGAACGGCGATGCCCCCAAGAAATCCATGCTCTGTTTCCAATATTCATGTTGCATGCATCTCTGTAACGTTGTTGCTATCGCCATATGTGTTGAAATAACTTTTTTAGCATGTCTTGAAATAGGAAAATGTTTAGATTCAACTGACTGATTTCTTGAAAAATCGGTCGGTTCGCTCGCGCGACACGTCGTCTGGTGGTCCTGCGACGCCTCTCGTCCTTATCTCTTCCGCTCGGCCCTTCTTCTAGATCGAGCTAATTCCTTTTTCCCCTTTTCTTCGCACACTCCCGTACAAGATGTGGCACGACCGCCGGAACCCCGCCATCTCCCCTTCCCCTCCCTGCAGCCTGGCCTTCCTTTTTCTCCATTGAATCGGTTTCCACCGCCACCTCTGGGATGCTGCATCGCAACGCAGCATAAATGGTTGAAATGGGTTCATAGTACAGTTTATAGCATCGCAGCGCTATTGGTAAAATTTGCTATTTCTTTTCTACTGCATATTGCCGCTGTATTTGTACTGGTTTATAGTAGTCTCATGATATGATTTTATGATCATGATGAGTTATCTCTACTCCTAATGAAGCAGTTGGTGAATAGTCCGCGCGGTTTATTTTCGCTGATTTATTTTCGTCATCCTCTCATCTTCGGTTTTTTTCGTCATCCTCCCACCCCACCCCATCCCACGCAGCCACCCAAAAAACCCGCGCCCACAAAAAAAAACTTCATCGACCATATAAAAATAAATTACAATCAATCAAGTATTGATGATCAGATTAGTTACCATATGAAAAATAAATCGCAATCAATCAAATATTGATGGGATATTTCCTGATTTTTCCTTTCTTATCATCAATCATCTCTACTGCCTAAAAAAATGCGTAGTTTTCTTTTCCTGCCAACCCATCAGATTAGTTACCATATAAAAAATAAATCGCAATCAATCAAGTATTGATGATCAGATTAGTTACCATATAAAAAATAAATCACAATCAATCAAATATTGATGGATATTTCCTTATATTGATGTGATTTTCCCTTTCTTATCATCAATCATCTCTACTGCCTAAAAAAATGCGTAGCTTTTCTTTCCCTGCCAACCGACCGCGTCCCGTCTCCCTATATCCGCCCTCGTTGCTCTGCCTCCCGCACGAAAAAAGCCCTCTCGTTTGACCTCCCCCAAACCCCGCACGATGGAAAAACCAAGCCGCCTGCTTCCCCTCCTCTCGACCGCTCCATACGTCCAGATCGCGGCCCCATCCCATCCTCCTCTCACGTCACGGCGGCCGATGGACTGCCGCCACCACCCTCCTACTCTCTCACCGCCGCCGTCCTCCCGCTCGCTCGCCGCCGCCGTCGCCACCAATCCCGGCGAAGGCGCCGTTGCTGCTATGTCGCCTCCTTTCCCCATCCAAGCCCGACCATGGCAACGGCGCCCTCTCATGTGTCCCGCGGTGAGGTTTGGGGAGGCGCGACCACAATCCAGTAGGGATCGCAACGCGGACCCGTCCGCTGGGATGGGTGTTGCCTCCGTTGCGAATGGGATCGAAGGGAGGGACTACTTCGTCGTCAAGGTCGGCGAGGCAATGGCCGATTGGGAGCCCGGTTGTGAACATGGGAGTTCGTCCCCATGGAGGCGGCGGCCGTGGAGATTGGATGTGAAGCAACCCCACTTGCCGGTGGTGGAGGCTTGCCGTCCATGTGATCCTTTCTTCTCCCGGTATCCCCATTCCTTGCCTCCCATTACAAAAGCGAGCATAAATGAGAGCAGGGGCTGATTTTCATCACTTCATTTCTCATATTTTTAGTTGCTTTTTTGAGATTATACAAGATGCTCCCGATCTGTTTTGTCAAATTACTTGGATCGTCTTATGGAATTGACAACCATCGTATTTTTCACCTCATGTTATTTCTTAACCCTTGTCCCACTAGGCATCCACTACATGTTTGGTAATGACGTGATGTTGAGGCGGCTAGGAGAAGCGGGAGAGGGGGAGAGAGAGTGAGGGAGAGGGAGGGAGAGTGTGTGTGTGAGGATTTGATGATAAAAAAGGTCGCCAATGTCGTAATATTGAACTTTTTAAGTTAACGTGGCCCCGTTGCAACGCACGGGCGTTCTTCTAGTTATTTTAGTAGGTGAAAAAGACATGGATTGATCAAGTTTGGATTAGTAGTACTTTGGATATGCACCATGTTGCCTCCACTTGAATCTAACCATGTTTATTTCACCCACCGATATATATAATAACTGATCATGCTCATAATGATATAACAACTAAGCATCATCATCGTTAATAATAACTTATCATCGTTATCATAATAACAAGTCATACTCATCATCATCATAGTCATCAAACAACTTCTACTCGTTAACATAATAACAAGTGATACTCATCATCATCATAGTCATCTAACCAACCCTACTTAATTGTTCTTAGGACCTACTACCATCTCTAATGTAAAATAACATAAAACAAGATAGGCCCCGACGCTCCATTATGGAGAATGAAGATTATCCTGTCTATAATTCTCGCGCTTCACACAATGTTGCTTTCAAGTAGCTCCCTATAATTGTCCATACATTTTTTCCATTCTTTGATTGTCATGTATTCATCGGTTTTAGAAATCCGGCATGAACAACGATGAAGCCTAGGTAGACTTGGCCGTAAGCTAATAACATCAAGACGACCTTTTGAAAACATCAGATCAGGCACACAATCCTTTGGGGTCTTCTGTTGAAAAAACATAATAATAACATCTTAGTTAGCAATGTAGTTTAGCTTTAGAAGAATATATGCAAAAGATGCGCGGATGTCGTAATAGTGAAAAATCTTACCATGCCACCATCTCCATGGATGTCGTCGTAGTTCAACACGTGCACTAGTGGCACGTATTGACCATAATGTGCAGGAGTTTCATAATTAATATTGTAATTCTCAACATCACTAATAAATGAGATAAGATGATCTTTCTCCTCATAAGTTAATTCAGCGCCATTAGTGTAGTAGATTTTTTCTACCATCTTCCGTACATTTTTTGAAGAATGAAAATAAGCTCTCAACTATTTTGAAATAAACAATATAAATTACTTAATAAATATGTTTGAGAAACTCACATAGAGATAGAAGTGGAAGCGTATCAACAAGGACCCAAATGTCGATATTAGCTACCTCGACCGGTGGCGGTAGAAAGCAGGGAGGGAGGGAGGGATGGAGGACGGTCGGAGGGAGAGAGGGAGACATGCCCGGGGGGCGACGTGGGCGGCAGCGGCAGGCAGGCGGCAATGCGGCGGCGGCAACGGGCCGACAACGGAACGATGGAGATGGAGAGTGTGGGGAGGGGAGAGTGAGGGCCGCACGGTGAAGGTAAGTTAGACTTACCAGTAGCGCGGTATAGCAAAACACCCTACTAGTACCCACTTAGAAGTAGCGCTTTCTAAGCGCTACTACTATGCCTAGCTTGACGGCAAACAGTGATGGCCAAAAATATTAGTAGCGCGTTTTCATAGTGCCGCGCTACTGCTATGTGTGTAGCAGTAGCGCGTGGGTAAAGCACGCTACTGTTAAATAACAGTAGCACCCTATTTTAACTAGCGCTACTGATAATCCTCTATGTACAAGGTTTTCCCTAGTAGTGTGAAAATGCTTTGTACCTCTGATAAAGTTTTATAATTGGTCTTTCTGCGAAACAAAAAGTAGACTATTTGTAGTTCTGTTGGCATAAGAACACTGCATTTCGAAAGTGCTATTTTGATTCCAAGCTCACATGCTCTCTGATGAACAGTAAAAATACAAAACAATAGTAAAAAGTTTAAAATTCTGAATTATTATGTCATAAATAATGATGATTTTTTTATTCACATGGACATTTTTGTGGTGAAATGAAGTTCGTGCATGTTTGGGCTAAAGTAACAAAATCGATGCTCCAAAATGCTTCGAACAATAGTCTTTTCAAAGCATCGTTCTTGTTTTTTTGTCTAGACCTGTACGAATGTCATTTCATCATAAACTTTTGCATGTAGTTGAAATATTCACCAATGTTTAAAAAATCAGTTTTTTTAACTGTTTAACTATTTTATTTTGATTTTACTGTCCTTGAGAGAGCAGGTGAGCTCGAGTTCAAAAATGACAAGAGACTCTTTCTGTGAAGGCTATTTCTGACATGGCACCGATATGGAGCCGGTAGCCAGCGTTTCTATTAGCCATGCTCTCAGCTTGTCAGATACGTAGCTGCACGCGGACTCTTCCAAGCAGCATGTGACCATCTTCTTTTCAGACAAAAATACACGCTGTCAAGTGTTTTACTATATGTTTGTTCTTTGTTGGCGGTCCCTCCATCGTTCTGCGACACCACACCAGCCGTCCCTCTTCAATGTTACGAGAGCTAGCTCGAGTTTTCTACAGGCCCCATGCATGCATGGGAGCAAATTAAGTGGCTATTGCATGTGTATTTGGAAGGCTGAGAGAGAAAGACAGACATATGTTGTCCGATTCAAATCGGGGCATTGAGAGGTGCGCAACACCAAACCTGGATCTACCATAAGCCGGTGCTGGTCCTGGCTACCCACGCGCAACACTCGACTCCACAGTTGCCCAGCACAAACGGATCAATTAGCTATAGTAGATCCATGTATGGTGTTGGGCACATCCCTCGAGACCTACTCTACAAAGTGCACTATAAAAAAAATATCATCAACAGTATGCCATATGAAACATGGAGGAATAGAAACTACGGCGGAGCAGCCATAGTGTAAAATTTTGACAACATACACTGCGTCGTCGCCACCCATCTCATCTCTTCAGCCCCCCTTGCCCGGGAACAACAAAATGAGGCAGGCGCTCACTGAAGAAACTGAAATTATTATTTTTTGAAACAAAGAAACGGAAACTACTCATACGAGAGTATGTCCACTGTTTAAGCAGAAATGCGTAGTTCACCTTTTTCATTAGTTTGAGTTTTTGAATGACTAACTGATGCGTAAAGCTTAACATGGTATCAGAGTTAAGATTTTAATGAGCTCAAGTCGCCTCTTGAGCCAACTTAACATCCATGGCTAAGAGCATCTCCAATAGCTTGTCTATATGGATGTCTATACTCGTTTTCCACGACGTGAGCTCAAAACAGGCGTCCAACAGCTTGTTTATATGATCGTCCAAATATGCACATCCTCTAAATTGGCCTCGACAATGTCCATGCCTGGACAATGTGAAGGCGTTGTCTAAACTCAGCTGCAGTCATGATTTCTTCCTCTCCCTAGCGATGGCCCACCTGTCATGGTCTCTGTATATAGACATTCTGATGCAAAACTGGATGTGTATATGAGGGAATCTTTTTAGACCATTGTGTATATGAATATATAGACATCTAAATATACACATACTATTGGAGATGCTCTAAGAACGAACGTGAGGTACATCATCTCTGGGTTTCATTTGGGCTGAAGGCAAAATCCTAGTACGGCCATGGGCCACTCTGGCTACCCACTGGCCTGCACGTGCCTCGCTTGTCTGCAGGTTGCATGTAGATGCAGTGGAGGTGAGAGATCTATGTCAAAACCTTATATAGAGAGATTAATTGTACTAGTAATTAAAGGTGTTCGATCGACCGGGTTCTCATATACTGAACAAACAAGGCACCTCTCGCACCTAAACCTTCCATTGAAATAACCAGTTACAGTGACATGAGAGCATTGGGAGCTGCATGACACCAAATTAACCTGGATGTATATATAAGTCGGTTCACTCCCCCCCACGGTTGCCTATCACAAACGCAACGATTAGCTAGCTAGCTACCATGGACAGAAACGTCTGCAACTCTCTTGTGATGCTTGCGCTTGTGCTCGCTGGCCCGGACACGGGGGCCGCGGCGGCGGCGGTCTACAACGTCGACCAGGCGGTGATGCCAACGCCGTCGTCGTTGAGGAGGCTGGAGGATGGCGTGCCGCCGGAGCTCGCGGTGGTGACGACGTTGGACGTGCACAACCGCGTCTACGGCGCCGGCGACATCTCCAACGGAGCCCTGGACGCCAACAAGCCACGCTGTGTCCGTAACTGCCCTGCGCCGGCCGGTTATCCGTACACGGGCCGGGGATGCAACAAATACTACGATTGCCGTGTTTGACAAGGGCAGCGAGCCAGTGAATGGAACGGCGATACCGGCAAGCGGCAAGGAATCCATGTTCTATATATTTCCAATTTCATTTTGCATGCATTCATGCACCCTTTTTTAAACATCTTCCTATACCGTTGTTGCTATCGCCATATGTCTTGAAATAAAAAATTTAGCATGTCTTGAAATAGCTTGGCAGTACGTCTTGTTGGTACGATTTGTGAAGCGACCAATGATCGAAATTCAATGTTATTTTGCGCCCAGTTTGTAATTACACACAAGTGAACACGGAAAACTATCTGTACTTCTGTTGTTAAGAACCCTCGTGTCAAAAAAAAAGAGAAGAAGTTAAGAACCCTGCATCGTCAACTCATGCCCAAGTCCTCCTAAAGTTTTCTTTTATGTAGCTAGATCTCAGTCGACTGATACTTAACCAAGTCTCCGTCAATGAGATTTTACGTGGAGATCAATGCATTTTTTAACCTTTTCTTTTTGTATATATTTCTTAGTGCAATTTAATGTTCATATAGGTATAAGAGCATCTCCACCCGGGCATCAAAAAAGGATGTTGTAAAAAAATTGGGCACTAAAGTGTTTTTTTTTTGCAGGAGCAAGTATCGTCTCCAACCGCTGTCGTAAAATATGGCACCACTGCTCCAAGGCCTCATCACATTCTTCTTCTACACATATGATCAAACACCTGCAAGGCACAAATGCAGTACATGTACAATGGCATGAACCTGAACTGAATTTAGTTTGTAGCTTGTCATATGTGTGTTAGAAGTAAATCGATTGGACTGCATACCTGCATCATCTATGTTCAGGTAAACTACCACTGAACAACAAACAGCAGTGCAAACAGCATCATCTAATTCAGTGCAATACAATTGCTTGTTCCTTCATTGAACAACAGCAGAAAGTGCATACCTTTACAGCAACAGCAGCGCAGCCGGGTAATAATTTCTCTCAATACAGTAACAGCGCCAAAACTTCCCTTCTTCAGTTTGGCGCAGCCCTTGCCCACCGGGTCCCAACCAATAATGCCATATTTCTTTTTCCCCATGTCTCTGTGCTAGATTCCCCTTGGCCCACTGCTGAAATGATGAGCTAAATGCATGCCTGAGCTAAGAGCAACTCCAAGGCGCCGGATGCGCGTTTTATCCGTTTTTTTTATCTGTTTGGATCGGCATGCCCGTCCTCTTCTCTGTTTGGGTCGGCAGTGTGCCTAACGTGTCAACGCATTTTCTTCCTTGCGGCCGATTTGCGGCCTTTTTTCTAGCTCTTTTTGCGACATACCAATTTTTTTTGACCCAAGTTCACATAATTCAAACAAAATACAAATATATCATAGTTTCATAACTAAATAAATATCTCATAGTTTACAAGCCAAATCAAATTTAAATTGTCTCAAATACATTTGAAAGAAATTGCGGGAGAGGTACTCGTCGCCGGAATCCATTTGTACCTTGCAGGCAAACCGTCGAACACCTCGAGCCTCTCCGAGACCAGGTAGCAGGCCTATCGGCGTGGAGGCGTACGTGGCAGCATCCGATGAGTGAGGAAGCCGCGTTTGTGTGCTGCTGGCAAGGGGCGAGGGGTTGGTGGCGTCGACATCGGGGTGCCGCGACGGCGGTGAAAATAGTCTACCAAACGCCGAAGTATGTGGCCGTTGGGAGGTGGTGTGCTACTGGGGGAGGTATGTATGTGGGGCGGCCAGCCTAGGCACCGAAACTGGCGGTGGCGGCGACTGGTGGGGCGGCTGGGTGTGCTGGCTGTCGATGGGAGGAAGAGGGAATGACCAATGTGCCACCGACTAGGGGAAATATCTGGTGCACCAGAGCTTGTGGTGCTACCGGTGCACCAAACTCACATTGTGCTTTTAAAATGTTCAAAAAATTCTGAAAAAAAATTAGCACACTCATACAACATCAATGTAGGTTGTGACAAAATTTCAAGTCCAAATTCGAAATATATATAACTCGAAAAGCAAAAATGACAATTCAACACTGAGTTGTACATAACATACCTTGGGCTTTAGATTTGGCCTATTATCACACCGATATCAAATTTATCAATTTTCTATCTCAAAAAATATTTTGAATTTGTATACGAAATTTTGTGACATCATACATTGATGTTGCCTTAACATGCTAGAATTTTTTTTTTCAGATTTTTCAAAATATTCTATAGCATCCGGTGCACCGATAGCACCATAAATGCGGGTGCACCGGATACATTCCCCCACCGACTAGTGGACCAGGGGGAGGACAAGGGCGGGTGTGGCCCCGTCCGTTGCATGTCCGAGCCGACGCAAACGCGGCCCCAATTTGGGCCTGAAATGGGCCGTGTGTGGACAAAAAACGGACGATGGTCTGTTTGCGTCAGCAGGTTGGGCTGATTTTTTTGTACATTTCGACCCAAATGGACACACGCGAACAATTTGGGTTGGCGCGTTGTAGTTGCTCTAATACAGCTAGCAGAAGCTGCGGCTGCCTATTCTAGCTCTTTAAAACAAAATTGCACTACACACAAATGCATCACCATATCTTTTTATTGCTTTTGCGACAAAATAAATTCGCTTATTTATTTGACTTGTTCATGGTGTGCTCTTGAAAGCAAGCCCAATATCAACATATTTTAATTTAGATATGGGAATTACTATGTATCGACCACATGACAGAGACTAAATGTTTATTGAATTATACCACAAAGTTCTTCGGAATTGTCATACAAAGTGCCAGCTAGGTAAATGTAATATTGCATAAAAAAATTCTCAATTGGCAAAAAAAAATGAGCAGCACATTCAACGACAAAGTTTATTGAATTATACCACAAAGTTATTCAGAATTTTCATACAAAGTGCGAGCTAGGTAAATGCAAAGTTCATTGTTTTCCCATAAAGTTTGATGATTATAACAGTAAAATTCATTGGATTTTGGGAAAAGCTTTACCTCAACCGGCTGATTTTAGGACGCGCGTCCGTCACCCGCTCCGCTCGCCACGTGCCTTCCTGGGCCCCACACCGCTACCTTATCTCCTCCTACAGTAGAACCAAAAGCATCGCATCATCTAGAAAGATGTCTCCAATCCCCTCATATCGTCTCTGTCTCTTCTCTGTTCAACCACCGGCTAATTTTATTTTCTGCAACAAGATCTCTGTTGCGGAAAAATTCCGTAGCAAGATAATTGTTACAGAAATTTTTGGCTAATTTTATTTTCTGCAACAAGACCTCCGTTGTGGAATAATTCTGTAGCAAGACAATTGTTGCAGAAATTTTCGGCTAATTTTATTTTCTACAACAATACCTCTGTTGCGGAAAAATTCTGTTGCAAGACAATTGTTGCGGAAATTTTCGGCTAATTTTATTTTCTGCAACAAACCTCTGTTGCGGAAAAATTCTGTAACATGACAATTGTTGCAGAAATTTTCGACTAACATATTTGAGTGATTGCAACAAGCAAGCTGTTTCATAGGGTGGACTGCAACAACACATTTGTTGCAAAGATGAGCGGTCACGTGAATAGATTGACGTCCATCTCCAGCCCATCCAATGGTCAGGGATGGGGTCGATCTTTTTCTGTTATCCGCCGGTGGACGCCTAGCGTCGCCCTTGGATTTTTCGATAAACCTTGCTGATTATAACAGTAAAGTTCATTGGATTTTCCCATAAACTTAGGTACATCCATATGTTTTCTTTGGGAACTATCAAATAGTTAATTAACAACAGTTTATTTCACACTATTATTTAAGATTAATTAACAAGGGTTTGACCCATTTAATTAAACAAGGTTAAAATCATCCATTAGCCTGCCTTTATTAATGGTGCATGACCAAGTAGTACCTACAAAGAGAGATTCCCTGTCCTAGATAGTGGGCAGTCTAGAGTCAAAATCGTGCATGGCAGCATGCAGTTAATGTGACATGCATGGAAGATGAGTGGGGGAGAAATGCATGTGTGTGCAACCAGTTTGGATAAATCCACGTCCTCGTATATTTGCAGCACTTGGTGACTCATTTCAGGGCTGCGCAATGCTTTTTGCAAATGTTTTAAGATTAGACAACTGTTGAAGCGACTTTTTGGCCCCAAGTGTCTCTTGTGACCCTCGTGGTCGTGCTGGGGCCGCGGCCAGCAAAAGCTTCGATGATTCGGTGAGTCAATATCATCATTTTGTAGGCTAGAGGACAGCATAGCGCCAGAGCTCAGGATGATGAAGGCGGTACACCTCAACTCGAAAGGCCTGGAGCACAGTAGGATAATGGCCAGGATAGGGAACTCTCTATTCCCCTCGTAGCTACCTAGAGCGTACCCCACATCACGCACCTGGTACTCTGTTGGGCCGGCCCATTCTGGGGTTTTCACCTTACCAAGTTTTGGCAAGAACCTTCTTGAATCGGTTTTTTCCTTTTATTTTGTTTTTCTTTCTTTCCTTTATCTTCTTCAATATTTCTTTTAATAAATGTTATTACATTCTCCTTTTTTATTTTTTCCTTTTTCAATTCGTAAAAGTATGTCTAATTCGTGAATATTTCTTTTGAAACCCTGAACATTTTTCGAATTCATGAAAATATTTTTTAAATCATGATTTTTTATAAATTCAAGAACATTTTCTAAAAATTTGTGAACATTTTTTTTTAAAAATCTCGAGAATTTTCCAAATTTGCGTTACGAATCCGTGAACATTTTTTAAAAATTTTGAACATTTGTTTTGAAACTCATGATTTTTTTAATTGATGACCATTGTTCTGCACCGGTAAACTTTTTTTGAATCCACGAATATTTTTTTGAATTCGCAAACGTTTTTGAAATCGGCGATTTTTTTGAAATTCATGAATATTTTTGTTTGAATAACATTTTTGAAATGCATAACCATTTTTCGAATTCATGAACTTTGCTTGAATCAGCAAATATTTTTTGAAACGATCAACTTCTTTTGTAATTCATGATCATTTTTTTATTTCTGTGAAAATTTTGAAAAATTCCTGAATAACTTTTTAATTCATGAACATTTTGTTCCAATTCAAGAACATTTTTCCAGTATGCGAACATTTTTTTTAAATCATGATTAGTTGTTTTACTCCACGGACGGTTTATGATTTTTGGAACACGTTTTCGAAATTCACATTTTTTAAAACTTGGAACTTCTTAAAATCTTGAATTATTTTCAATAAGAACAAAAAGGAATAAAAAAAGCTGATCACAGAAAAACGAAATAAAAAATCAGAGGGTCTCCAGCCCTGCTCATGGGTCAGCCCAATAGAGCGCTCGGGGTCAGCCATATGGGTCCTTTGTGAGAAAATCCTACGCCTACATAAAATATACGATCCCTAAAAAAACATAAAATTTACTATCCCTCAAAGAAAACATCAAATTTACGTAGGTCTAACCTAACCCCTATCACAATCCTCCTTGTTGATTTACGTAAAAGTTTGTAGTAAAACATACATAAGTCTAGCATTGCTCATGCATGAATAGTTTTTTCTTGTTGCAGGGTGCACTCGCATTCCATCGGTGATCGGTCCATGTTATTTTATTTCCATTTCCATTCTGCGTGCACTTCAATACAGTTATGTATTTGTAAACTTTGCGTGCAGTCTCGTTGTACAATTGTGAAGTGTCTGATTACTGATGTTCGAAAGTCAAGGTTGTCTTGCATCCGGTTTGTAATCAAACAGAAGTGAAAGCTATTTGCACCTCTATTTGTCACAAGAACACTGCATTTGACTTACTCTGGTATTAGTATTTGGCTTTTTGATTGTTGTAAATGGACAAAAATGCATGATGCGTTTGACTTTTTGGTTGTCATTTGATTTATTCGCGTAATTTTTTTCCTTTAATTAAAATGGCTACGGCAGTCGCTGTGGTTCACCTAGAAATGCTGCTGCATTCAATTCAATTAAGCAGAGACAAGTAGACAGGGCCATGAGAGCTGCCCAATACCGAACGTCGACTATTCAACAAAATACCGAACGTCGATCTATAAGTCAGTAAGTGCTCCGACCAGCTAACACTCTCCAGCGGATCGATTAGCTAATCTAGCATGGACACAAAGGCGTGCATCTCGCTTGTAATCCTCGCGCTCCTGCTCGCCGGCCCGGACACGAGAGCTGCGGCGCTCGCCCGCATCGACGCGGCGGCGGCAGTGATGCCAACGTCGTCGGCGACGTGGATGAAGCTTGAGGACGGCGTGGCGCCGGAGCTCTTGGATTCGACGGCGGTGGACCTGGAGGGGCACCGCCGCGTCCTTGCCAGCACAAGCATCACCGCGAGTTCCCTGAACCCCAACAAGGCAGCCTGCACCAGGACGTGCCCGGCGCGAGGACGGCCGTACACCGGCCGGGCATGCCTCAGAAGGTACCAGTGCCGTCAGGGACAGTGATCGGAACAGCACTCCTGCTGTCGCTCCAACCTCCTTTCTGCGTCTGTCCATGGGTGCACTCCCGCTCGATCGGTGTTTGTATATTTCCATTTCCGTTTTGCCCGTGTCTCGTTTGCGATCGCCATGTATCATGAAATATAACTTTGCACGCAATCTCGTTTGTACAATTGTCGAGTGGCGGTGACTGTACATCTAATCAAGATCGAAAGCAAATGTATGCTACATCATGTTAACAATCTATGCACCTCGTTGACATAAGAACGCTGCAGTGTGGAAATGCCATTATGGTATATCTCTTATATCGAAAGCCATGTCATTTTTGCATATCCATTATTAGAGCCGGAGCCGGAGGCTGCTATCCCCCAGGAGACGGACGTTGTCTACATCCGCGATGACGGGTAGTCTAGGTTTATCTATGTAGCTGTTGTGTGTTGCATGATCTAGTATGGTTGCAACAGACCAAAAATTAGCGTTGTCGGGTTACTGTCCACAGACACGTCTAGATGTGTTCCTAGACTTTTTTTTTCACGAATACGCAAAGCCTGCGTATCTTTCATTGATAGAAGAAGTTGAAATGAGAATACAATGGGAGGACATCACATGACACAACCAAAGATGGCGTAAACATGGTGTCGAAGCAGAGTGACATGGGATGCTCAGCCCAGACAAAAGCTAGAAATGTTTGTTTTTGCCGGAAGGGAGGTCCAACTGTGTGAACCATGTGCACAGCAATACACAACGTAAGGAGATACTCCCTCCGTCTCATGCTTACAAAATAAATAATCTCATATTAGGGGACGAAGGGAGTAGTGGAATATTATTTATATTATATCGGTCGGGGACGCTCGAGCAACAGGTGTGTGCCATCTGACCACCGAATTGCAATCATTACCGCGATAGATCACCGGTCGGTGGTCCGCTGAAAACCCATCTATACCAAACGTTATGCATGCTTGGTACGCTGGAGCATCACTTATCTATTAGCATTGAAGTTCAGTATAACGACTCGATAACGACCAAAGATGGTAATCTGGACATAGCATTCTACCATTAGAGATTTACGTGCCACACACGTAAGTGGGTACATACTCTACTTATAATCTCAGAAAATGAATTAAGCTCTCTAGCATTTCTGGCCAGATCATCAAAAGCTATATGTAATTCGCAGCCTTGGCACACGCTACTTATTCTTAGATTTTTTTTTCATTCAAGATTCAAGTCCGGACCATTCGAAGTTTTGGACCTAAGAACCTGCAGGAAATTTTCGGGTTAAAAAAGTTTGAGCCGCACCTCCCTGTCATGGTAAACAGGTAACCTTTAGGCTCTAGGTTTGGGCCCTACCACAACCTGGAAGCATACAACAGCATGTGCTTGTGCTACACAGGAGCTTATGCTAAAAAAGGACAGTGCAAAAGCTATAATCATGAACTGTATTAAGGGACAGAAACAAATTGAACAAGTCCATGATAATTCATGGCTAAAAAGGGCTCGTGTTAAAGAGAAAACAAATGTAAGTGATGACCGCCTCATGTGGCCACCACGGGGAGAAGCTGGATGGAGACGGCGTGCTCTGGTTTTATCGGACACGCTTTGGACGCCCCCGCGGCCTGCAACTTGCTTGACCCGACTCCAACTACGGTGAAGATTTGGAGACCGGTGAGAGAGGGGAGGAGAAGCAAATTGTAAAATGTCGGAGCTAAATCTGGCAGATCTCTTGGTCGGGTGTTCTAACTAGGCGACTTGGCACGATGGTAATAGGAGCAAGATTTTACCTAGTTTCGGGCTGTCATGGTAGAGATAATACCCTACTCCTGCTCTCGTGTATTATGTTGAGGTGTGTACAAAGTACATGTGAATACCAATAGAGTGTGTAAGATGTTCTATGATGATCCCAGCCCCTGGCTTATATAACATTCCAGGTGTTTTAGGGTTACAGATTCTAGTCGGTTGCGTCCATGAAGGTAAAGTCTATTCTCGGCTCCGACTTCCTTGCCTTGTATGTCAAGTCTTCCAGAGTCTTTGAATAACCGACCACGGGCCGTCCAAAGTGGCCCATGATGGAACCAACCTAGGGGTCCTCAGCCGGGCCCACCGTCACAGAGGAACCAATAGGGGCCTGCTGACGGGAGAGAGAGGAAGATGCACTACTGGGGAAAGGCTTATAGATGGGCTCAACTTACTGGCGGGTGTGGACAGGTACCCTCCAGTACTACTTTCGAAAAGTACCAGTGGCGGATAGAAAGAGTCACCGACCACACCTGTGTGTATAGGAAGCGGTGGGCAAAAATAACCACCCGCAACTCGTAAAGTTTTGCAAGTTGACCCATGGGATAAAAGCAGCAGTGGCAGACATCTAACAAGTACCCGCCACTGTTTTGTCATGCACCAGTGGCAACCTATGACCAAATTTTCCAAAAGTTTGCAGTGTCGGGCGTAATCGACTGCGCGCCACACATCTTAAGTAAAAAATCCAGAAAAAAACCCTATACTAAACCCAGAATTGTCTCACATTTGAGCATGAGGCTTCCAATGGTGTGTATTAACAATTGAAAAAGTTTGGTGTTGAATGATGTCAAAAAATGGAGTTGTATGTGAAAGACGGTGATTTCCGTTTGAAACCGCGACACTTGGCTAGAGAGTGTTCGGTTTGTACATCAAGTGCATCAAATTTTCGACTTAGCGCTTTCAAATTTTTACTACACCCTACAGGGGTCCTAAAAGACAGCATGCAAAGTTTCCAAACTTGTTTTCACGCTATGTTGAGTCAAAGAGCTTTTTGCCCTTTTTAGTGGCCGAAAAATCAGTTAATGCTTTGAAAATAGCAAACCAACTCAAAATGTTCTAAACTTTGAGCATAAGACTTTCAATGGTGTCTATTAAGTCATACAAAAAGTTTTAAGTTGAAACGATGTAAAAAAATGGAGTTGGATGTGGAAGGCGGCCACATTCGGCTGGAGGGTGTTTGATTTGTACATGAAGTGCATCAACTTTTTGTCGTAACGCTCTGAAATTAACGACACCCTATAGGGTCCTATAAAGACATAATGCGAAGTTACATCAATTTCCAAGCTCGTTTGCACGCTATGTTGAATTGAAGAGGTTTTTGCCCTTTTAGTGGCCAAAATATCAGTTAATGCTTCAAAAATAGCAAACCAACTCAAATGTTATAAGTTGTGAGCATGTGACTTTCAATTATGTGTGTTAATCTTAGAATAAGTTTGAAGTTCAAATGATGTAAAAAAATGGAGTTGGGTATGGAAGGAGTCGGTTTCCGTTTGAAACCCTACACTTGACCGGAAAATATTCAAGAAGTACACGAAGTGTATCAAATTTTTGTTATAGGTACGTATTGGTAGAATATGAGACCAAAACCTCCTATGGCAGCAACCAGCTTAAGGGTAACTGGAAGCAACATCAAACAAGAATTATAAGTTATAGCTAGATAGCTAGATTAGGCCATGAGAGCTGCCCAACACCAAATTAACCTCCGTCTATAAAGATTGTGCACTCCTTTCGTGGTTGCCTTAGCCCAGCACATAAGGATTAGCTAGCTGGATTACCATGGGCAGAAAGGTGTGCATCTCGCTTGTAATCCTCGCGCTTGTACTGCTCGCTGGCCCGGACACGAGGGCTGCGGCGGGCTACAGCAAAGGCGAGGCGCTGATGCCAGCGTCGTCTTCCTCCATGAAGCTGGAGGACGGCGTGGCGCCGGAGCTCGGGGTGATGACGGTGGTGGACCTGGAAGTGCACAGCCGCCTCCTCGGCGGCAATAATGTCGCCCCGAGGTCCCTGGATCCCAACAGACCTGTCTGCCTTGTTACTCCGTGCGCCGCCGGAGGGCCGTCCAGTGGCGGCGGCCGGGGCTGCAGCCCACATTACCAGTGCCGCCACTGAGTGGAACGGCACTACGTACGAGCGTCAATGTAACCTGCAACCTCCTGCACTGCACAGCGTCCGTCCATGGGTGCACTCGCGCGTTCCATTGATCCATGTTTCATTTTCATTTCCATTTCCGTTTTGCGAGCATTTCAATACGATGTCGTTGCTACCGGAAGCGCCATATATCTTGAAATATAACTTGGTAGTGGGTTTGTTGGTACGACCGTAAAGTGGTAGGCTGGCAGTGGGCCAGTGATTGTACCATCCGACTACTGATCGACAGTCAAGGTTGGCTTACATCTAATTTGTAGTAACACATGTGAACTATTTATGTTACTTTCTAATTAGGCTCTCGTCCTGCTTTAGATAAAGCTACGCAGCCGCTGCCTCCTCCTCTTCCAAAAAAAGCTAGGGTCCGTGCTTCTTGCCGGCACCACCGTAGGTCCGTCTCATCTCCAGTGGCCCTAGGGCCATGGGGTACGGTGGATCCTGGCAACGACCGGCGGGAGGGTTCCATTGATAGTCGTTTCTTTGAATTTTGTTAGGGTTTGTGTCCTGCTTAGAAAGGCGAGACAACGCCGGCTCCCTGAAAATGGAATAAAGGTCTCCCCGCCTAGCCCTCGTTCCGGTGATGAGTCTAGCATCATTGATGGGCGTGTATCCGGCAGATCTATCCATGGTGGAATTGCTCGGATCTGGTTGTTGTTCATCTACGTTGGTGTGTTCTTCGGGTTGGATCCTTTCGATCTTTGTTATTCTTCATCGACGGCGGTTGCTGTTCTGGTGCGCTGGTCCTATGGGGCCTTAGCACGATGACTTCCCGGTTGTCTACTAAAACAAGTTGTGCCCGGCTCCAGCAAGGGAGGGACGATGACGGCGGCACGCCTTCGGCTTGCTTCAGTTCTTGTAGTCGTCGCTAGGTGGCCTACAGATCTGGATGTAATTTTCATTATTTCTGGTATTCGTTGTATTGCTATGATTGAAGATGAACAGATCTGAAATTTTCTCGCAAAAAAAAACATGTGACATGACACCACACAAAACAACACACATGGCAAGATACAAAGATGATGAGAAACAGCAACACCACCCTAGAAAACATCAACCAATTGACAAATGGTAAAAATGGAACAGCGCCTAGAGTATTCGAAGCCCTCATCTATGATCGAGCAGACTCATGAACATTATTTTTGAAATTGTGAGTTTTTTAAAACTCTTGAACATTTTTTTGAATCATTGAAATTTGGGTAATTTTTTTGAAATTCATGAGCATTATTTGTTTGTCAAACATTTTTTTGAAAAGCATGAACATTTTTTGAATCAGTGATTTTTTTTGAAACGATGAACTTTTCTGCAGTTCACAATTCTATTAAATTTTCTTAACCCCGGCCCAAGTGTTGGAGGGTATGATGAGAGTTAAGATGGCACCCTAAGAAGGAAGGGCACCCACACACATCGCCGCCACCGGCACCGAGGCGCATAGCTTTTGCTTGATCTTCGCTACCCACAACATCGTGAGAACACCACAAGGAGGATCCCATACCAGCGGACGAGAACTCCACATTTTGAGTACCATTGTTTCAAACATGCTGTCACCTTGTACCTTGAAATATATTAGCATGCCACATTTTGATATTGTTTTATTAGCAGTGTGACCACAATTTGGCAAGGCAGTGGTATTTTGGCAAATATCAGTGACGTGCTTCTTTTGGGGCACGTCACTAATGCAGATTCTCTATCAGGGTTTTTGCACTAGTGATAGATGATTTTAGGGCAACTCCAATGCGGGTCACCAAAATAGATCTTACAAAATGCTAGAGGACGTGTGAGGTTGTGTCCGCGAACAGAGATAGGGGCGAGGCCATCCGACTTGAATCACAAAGAAAACTAGACACATCAGTTCGTTAATATTCAGAATAAGTTTTATATAGCAAAAGAACCGGACCCTATCATGTCCCACATCCTACTTTAGTCCTCTCCGTCGGAGTTAACATGGCCATCGGATTCACCGGTGAAGGTCGGGTCAACGATCCCCACGCCGGATGGTGGGGCCTGATTGTCCTTGCTAGGTGGGGCAAATGAGGCAAAGCTGAACTCATATGCCTCTTTGACATCATTGTCGTGTGGCTCTAACAAGTCATTGTCCTCTGTCTCCAGCCCCTTGAAGAGGTGGTTGTGCTCCGCCTCATTGACACGAAGTTGTCAGCGCTCATGGGGTGATTGTGCAGGCTCTATGCAAAGAATCAAACACCACCCATTGCTCATAAACAATGCATGGACCTATCGCGACCAAAGCCACTATGGCTCTTTGGACGCCCACTCTACCTTATTTGGTTCTCTTTCGGTCGGTGCTCCACAGGGAGCACTAGATTGTACCTCTTCTCCTCCTGCAACAGAGGAACGTGGGCACCGATGGCGCCTCCTCCTCCTACATGCCCCACCACAGCCAACACCCGGATGTAGTGTTGCTCCACCTATAGCAAGGTGAAACCGGATGATGGCACCTATTCCTCGATCTCCATCTCCACCATCACCATGGAGTGGTGCTCCTCCTCCTCCACCATCTCCTACTCGTCTGAGCTCTCTTCCGGAGAGCTTGGAGGTTGGCCCAACGAAATGCGTGAGATTGGCCTGACGCCATGCCTCTCGACGTGGACCTTGACGTGGCACTGCGGTGTCAGCAACCTCCGCCAACCATGAGATTTCCTGGTCATTGCAACGGCAGACGATGGACAAAGACAGATGATGATGTGGTGGTCGGCTAGCGGCTGAGATGGAGGGAGAAGCTGCTCGGAATGGTAGGGTTTTGGGGCATTGCCAACCAGCTTTAAATAGCCGGGCAGGTCAAGCGTTGGGTTGAATGCGGGCGGCTGGAGGAGGCTTCTCGGTCATCGCGCCAATATGAATGCCAGACAAGTGGATGACCGGTCAGCCAACATGAATGTAGGTGGGAAGCTGCCTCATCCAGTCACGTCGGCATGAATGCATCATGGAGAGTGAGTAGAAACGGCAGGAGAGGGGTCTTAGGTGGTTCCGCGTTGTCAGAGTCCGACGTGGCGGAGGTCCGGACGCTTGCAAACTTCACTTTCGTTTGGTTCCGGCTTATGGGATTTTGGACGTCCAAACCTGTCAAAGATAATTTTGGTTGAATGACAAAAAAAAACCCAACCAGTCTGGTTTGGGCATTTGGGGCGATTTGGGGGTTCGTGCTGGAGACTTGGAGTTGCCCAAATAAAAGAAACAGGCAGCTGTCAAGTAGATACCCCTATACTTTGGGTGTTTCTAAGAAAAGTTAGCGAGGGACCTAAATTTCAAGTTTAGGACATGACATGAGTTTGTCAGATGCGTCGTGGCCTCAGACCCTTCCAAGCCGCATGTGACTAGTATGTTTGGCGAGGAGCAACATCAGGCGTCCCTCTTACATTATATCTAAACGAAACTACAATGCATTGGAATCAAGAGGCCGGTCAGCAGACACATACGTCCAATCTATATGGGGGCCGTGAGAGGTGCCCAGTACCAAACCACGATGTACTATAATTAGACCAGTGCTGCTCATAGCCAGCATAGCACACACGGATTAGCTAAGCTAGCATGGGCAGAAAGGTGTGCATCTCTCTTGCCATCCTCGCGCTTCTTCTGGTCGCTGGTCCGGGCGCGAAGGCTGCACCCTTCGCCGGCGGCCCCGCCAGCATGGACGCGGCGGTGGCGGTGCGGCGGCGGATGTCAGCGATGAAGCTGGAGGACGGCGTGACGCCGGAGCTCACGGTGGACCTGGAGGTCCACCGCCGCATCCTCGCCATCAACGTCGGCCAGAGCGCCCTGGACGGCAACAGGCCAAGCTGCATCCAAAACTGCCCGGCGCGCGGAGACTCGTACACCGGCCGGGGTTGCCTCAAAAAGTACGGTTGCAATGGAGGAAGCTGATCGAATGCAACGCCACTGCCGGCGTCCGTACATGAGTGTTGGTCTTTCATGTTTTTTTTTCATTATCCACGTTCGCATGCGTTTCAATGCTGTGCCGATGCTATCGCTATGCATCTTAAAATATTATTATTGTTCTAGGATGATAATTCTTGAAGTATAGCTTGGCATGTACTCGTAGTCTTGTTACACAAAATATTGTGAAGTGGCAGTGGTTGTGCCGTCTGGACTATTTAAGTGATTATCTTGTCATTGTATATCTTACATCCATTCTGTGATTAAACACAAGTGAAAAAAAATGAGTACCCCACTTTTGCATAAGGACGCTGCAATTAAATTATTGTTTTAGAATAGTATGCAATTGAGTTATTATGGTATTGGCGAGAAACGAACGACTTAGTTGGTTTTGTGGGATAGACGGAGGGCCGCTTGCATCCCTAGCTGCAACCTTTCTAAGAGCATCTTCAACAGACGCCGAACGCGCCGCGTGCACAAAACAGTTTTGCCGCACGTCCATCGCTTGATTTAGCACGGCGCGCAGCACTGGCTCCAGCAGCCGCGCTAAAATACAGCGCGTGCGACTCTCACACAAACAACACATGCATTCGAAAATAGAAGCAAAAAAATCAAACACAAACAAAAATAAATCAAAATAAATAGTTCAATTTCGTTATTACAACTCAAACAAACAGTTTATTGTTCAATACAACAAATAGTGCAATTAAACATAACAAATAGTTTAACAATACAATATCGAACGCACAAATCATGATGCTCTTTGTCGTCCATTTCATGCCCACCACTCCTCAATGAGATTCTTCTGAAGATCATTATGCGCTGCGGGACGTCGAATGGCATGATAGGAGGCAACAAAACGGTCCACCCTTTCAGCCCTCCGTCGCACTCGCACCGGATGTCCCAAAAACTCATACTGAGAGTAGTCTACATCGTGGCCACACTCATTCTGGATGATCTCTCTCCACATCTTTTCTAGCCGCCGTCTGAGCATTGTGGAAATCAAATTCTTTCTTACCTTCTGGCTTTTTCAACGGCTTGACAAAGGTTTGCCACTTTAAATCGATGCCATCCGCTAGATAATAGTCATAGTTGTATGTACAGCCATTTGCTACAAACTGAACCGGTGACAACTCACCATTTGCAATCTTATTCATCAGTGGTGACCGGTTGACAACATTGATGTCATTCAAAGATCCAGGCATTCCAAAGAATGCATGTCAAATCCAAGTCTCTTGATCGGCCACCGCTTCAAGGATTATAGTGGAACCCTTTTTTTGGCCGTGGAATTGTCCATGCCATGCCTTTGGACAATTCTTCCAACTCCAATGCATGCAATCTATTGAGCCAAGCATGCCAGAAAAGCCGCGAGCTTTGTTCATTCGCCAATAGCCTTGCGACGTGTAACGCCCCATATGTAACCTTCCCGAATTGTACTCCGACTCTTGCCATTTCCGGCATTAAGTTATATTTAATTCTCGGGTTCGGGTCTTTGTCCCCGTGTGTTATTTTGGTTTTCGTGCATCTCATATCATGTCGTCACGTGCATTGCATTTGCATACATGTTCATCTCATGCATTCGAGCTTTTTCCCCGTTGTCCGTTTTGCATTCCGGCGCTTCGTTCTCCTCCGGTGGCCATTTCTAGCTTTCTTTCGTGTGTGGGGATTAAACATTTCCGGATTGGACCGAGACTTACCATGCGGCCTTGGTTTACTACCGGTAGACCGCCTGTCAAGTTTCGGGTCATTTGGACTTCGTTTGATACTCCAACGGTTAACCGAGGGACCGAAAAGGCCTCGTGTGTGTGCAGCCCAACACCCCTCCAAGTTGGCCCAAAACCCACCAAACTCTGCTCCATCGCCTCGGTCGTTCGATCACGATCGCGTGGGCGAAAACCGCACCTCATTTGGACTCTCCTACCTCCACTTATGCCTATTTAAACACCCCCCATTTCGGATCTCGTCTTCCTCCCCGTCCTCCTCCTAAAAAAAACAGATCAACCCCCCCCCCCACCGACGGACGTGTCCGGATCCGACCGGACAACGTCCGCCCGCGCCGCCTCCGCCTACCCGCAGCCGCCACGTGGCCCGCCGCCGCCGCACCGACAGCCCGGCGCGGGGCCCGAGGCCGCCGCCCGCGCCGACCCCCGCCGCCCCGTCGCCGTTCCCCACCGCCGGCGCCGCCTCACGCCGCCACCACCGCCGCCGCACGCCGCCTCCTCCGCCGGCTGCCGCCGTCGCCCCCGCACCGCCGGCCCCGTCGCCTCCCGCCGCGGGACGCCGCCCCGCCGTCGCCGCCGTCCGTCGCCGCCTCGCCGGCCTCCTCTCCTCCACCAGCTCCGGCGAGCTGCCACAGTGCCGCCTCGGGTTCCGTGCGATTCAGATCTCAGATCCAAACCCCCCCGTTGACTTTTGTCCAGAAACCCTAGATTTTTGTGCTTACTTTGACTGCTCGTATCTCTGCAACCGTAGCTCCGATTTGGGCATATGATATGTCAAAATCTTCGTCCCGACGAGTACATCATTTCATTCCATTGCATCATTTGCATTTGAGGTCATCTTGGTGCCCAAAATGCTGTTGGAAGGAGGCATCATGAGTTAATTTGCAGATCCGTTAGTTCATCATGCACTTTTGTCATTTTTGCCATGTTTAATCCATGCATGATATGCCTGTGCCCCTTTGGGATGAATTGTTAAGCATGTTGTCTTATTTCCAAAGGTGCCTCCCATGCATTTTTTAGGATGTGTGTGTTGTCTTGTGCAAGCTTGTGAAGAGGGCTACCTGAGTTTACTGATTTCAGGGACTTAGTGAAAATCACTAAGTCTGGGATGTTTTAGTTCACGATGCTATATGTCCGGCTTGTTTCCTAGTGATCCGTGGCTCTTTTCAGGATGATCAGTAAGAGTGATTTGTTATGCTTGTTGTGCTTAATCCATCCATGTCTTTACTTGTTATGTTGGAGCACCCTAGGTTGACTCAATCGAGCTCAACTTTTGCATAGTTGTTGTTTTGGGCAGATCGCGAACTCTTTTGCGATTTTGCCGGAGTTATTGCTAGTGATCCATGCATGCTATGCCTTTGTTCTTGCCATGTCTAGCTAGCATTTTGTGCCTTCTTAATGGATATATGCTTGCCTTGCCATGACTTGCACGGTAGTGAGTGCATCGAGCTCGTTTACATGCCTCCGTGAGTTATTATTTCAGCATGTCCCAGTTTTCACTGTCTGAAAACTGATTATGTTACATCGATGTTCGTGTGCTCGGTAGAGTATTTTGTGAACCCTTTTGGCCCCAGGTCATTTTGGGTGTTTTGTTACGCTTGTTGAGTAGCTCCATGCCATGCTCTTACTTGCCATGTTCAGGTTTTGCTTCATGTTGTTTTGCTGCTCCGAAGAGAGCATCGTGGTCTGAAATTTCAGACTAGCGTTAATTTCGCTAAGTCTGAAATCTGTTTTGCTTATTCAGTTTTGCCATGCTTGTTTGAAGCCCTTAATGGATGAATTTGCCTATGCCTCAGTCTTGGTGATTTGTTAAGCTTCTTGAGTACATCACTGCCATGCAATTGTTTTTCATGTTTGGTGGCTGTAGCTTGTTCATTTTGTTGCATTTAGGAGCCCACTTGCTGTAAATCGCAGATCGGTTCGTTTAGCAAATCGCTTGCCATTTCCAAACCGTAGCTCCGATTGCCATGATCTTTATATCGTTTTCAGGGGATTTCTTCCCCTCTATCCAGTGGCACACTTGGTTTTCCAAGTTGAGGCCAGGTTCATGCATTTCCTGTCACATCTTGCATTTTGCATCCCGCATCGCATCCCGCATAGCATATCATCTTTGCATATTATTGGTTGCCCTTGCACGTGGTTGATTGTATACTTGTTGCTTGTTTGTGATGTTGGGTAGAGCCGGGAGACGAGTTCGCTAACGAGGAGCCCGTTGAGTTTGCTTTTGAGGATCCAGTCAACTCTGACAACTGTGCAGGCAAGATGATCACACCCTTGAAATCACTACTATCTTTGCTATGCTAGTTTGCTCGCTCTTTCGCTTTGCCAATGCTACGATGCCTACCACTTGCTTGTCAGCCTCCCAATTGCCATGATTGAGCCTCTAACCCACCTTTGTCCTAGCCAACCATTGACTGGCTATGTTACCGCTTTGCTCAAGCCCCTTCTTATAGCGTTGTTAGTTGCAGGTGAAGATTGGAGCCGTTCCTTGTTGGAACATTTATTTACTTGTTGGGATATCATTATATTGCTATGTTATCTTTATTCATCTATATACTTGGTAAAGGGTGGAAGGCTCGGCCTCTTGCCTAGTGTTTTGTTCCACTCTTGCCGCCCTAGTTTTCGTCATATCGGTGTTATGTTCCCGGATTGTTGCGTCCCTTACGTGGTTGGGCCATAATGGGAACCCCTTGGTAGTTTGCCTTGATTAAAGCTTTTCCAGCAATGCCCAACATTGGTTTTACCATTTGCCACCTAGCCTCTTTTTCCCTTGGGTTTCCGGAGCCCGAGGGTCATCTTATTTTAAACCCCCCAGGCCAGTGCTCCTCTGAGTGTTGGTCCAACTGTCAGCTGCCGGTGGCCACCAGGGGCAACCCTGGGCTGGCCTACCCGTACCTAAGACAATCTGAGTGTGCCCTGAGAAAGAGATATGTGCAGCTCCTATCGGGATTTGTCGGCACATTCGGGCGGTGTTGCTGGACTAGTTTTGACCTGTCGAATCATCTTGTTGTACCGGGATACCGAGTCTGATCGGTGGTTCCTGGGTGGAGGTCTATTCCTTCGTTGACCGTGAGAGCTTGTTATGGGCTAAGTTGGGACCCCCCCTGCAGGGATTGATCTTTCGAAAGCCATGCCCGCGGTTATGGGCAGATGGGAATTTGTTAATATCCGGTTGTAGATAACTTGAACCTTAAATAATTAAAATGAATCAACTGAGTGTGTTGCCGTGATGGCCTCTTCTCGGCGGAGTCCGGGAAGTGGACACGGCGTTGGAGTTATGTTTGCGTAGGCTGCTCTATATAGTTTTCCGCTCGTGCTTTGCCTCCTCTTCTCGCTCTCCTTTGCGAATAAGTTAGCCACCATATATGCTAGTCGCTTGCTGCAGCTCCACTTACATTACCCCCTTTCCTACCTATTAAGCTTAAATAGTCTTGATCGCGAGGGTGCGAGATTGCTGAGTCCTTTGTGGCTCACAGATTACTATTACACCAGATGCAGGGACCGATGATACCTCTCCGGATGTCGCGCTCGAGCTGAAGTGGGAGTACGACGAGGACTCTCAGCGTTACTATGTGTCGTTTCCGGATGATCAGTAGGGATGCCTATTCGGGGTTAGATTCAGGGCCTAGTCGCTTGTTGGGGGTCTTTTCTATTTTGGCGCCGTAGTCGGGCCATGAGTGATTGTATGATGGATGTTATTTATGTACTTTGATGTGACGTGGCGAGTGTAAGCCAACTATGATATTATTCCCCTTTATATTATATATGTACATGGGTTGTGTAATGATTCCCTACTTGCGACATTGCTTTCAATGCGCCTATGTCTCTAAGTCGTGCCTCGACACGTGGGAGATATAGCCGCATCGAGGGCGTTATAAGTTGGTAATCAGAGCCTTCCCCGACCTTAGGAGCCCCATTGCTTGATCGTTTTTAGCAGCCGAGTTGTGTCTAGAAAAATGTTTTGAGTCCTTAGGAATTATATATTGGAGAGCTTAGGAATTCTTTTTACTTCGCAGTCTCCTCATCGCTCTGGTAAGGCATCCTGACATAGAGTTTTGACTCTTCTCTTCTCAAATTTCACTAAATTTTTTTTAGGATCACGCGAGTATCTTGGTTTTGTTCCGATGGCTTATGATGAGAATACTGTCTTGGTGCCTCCTGTCAGGGGTTTAGTGGAAGTGTCCCGGGGAGTTGAGCTCTGAGGTGTTGTCATCATAATTCTATCATTGCAATTCTGGCATACTTGAGATATGTGCACGACATCGAAAATCTCCTTTATGCAGTTCATTGGTGAGATAACCTCGACGCCACCCAGTACTGGGGCGGGAGTTCGGGAGTATCGTCATAACTCGTATAACGGATGCTTTTCGAAGGTTGAGATAGATGGTTTCCGAAGGTTTCTTGGTTATGTGTTGAAGGATGGATGCAGCTGGATGTAGGATTTGCTAGCTTGGGTGAGATATTATGCTTCCCCTGTATCCCCAACACCTGATTGCATAACCGGAAAGTTTCGGGAGTTTCATAGGTGGGAATTCAAGTAGCCTTAGGGTATCTTTCCAGCAGATGTGTGATATGAAATTGGGGTTCGACGTCTAGTGGTTCGCCTATTCATGGTCGATTTTACAGTGGCCTCGTTGTGTCTTAAAGAGTCCTTGGCTATGCTGACTCGGGGACGCTTCGTATGTCATGTGCACTGCCTTGTACATGATGGTGCTGTACGGTCGAGCCCGTGTAGGTCCTACCACGAAAACTTCGGACGAAATTTCTATCATGTATTTGTTCCGGCTTATTCCGCAAGCCAACCCTTGGTTTTATTTCGAGTTGTGGTGTTCGTTCTGCTTCGACGTCATATGTTGATTCCATCCCTCGTTGATGTACCTCTTCTACCTGATTCTTCGTGGCTTCGCAATTTAGGAATATGTGACCACTTCAAGAGAAGTGCATTCGTTCATTTTGTTCGGATGTGAAGACTTTATGTTGCAATTTTTCATTCCGTTGGATTCAGCTTCAATATTTCTCTATTTGTGTGCTAACGGTGGTCAACCTCTTCAGGATGGCTCCCACTAAGAGCACCAGTCAGAACCAGAATCAAGATCCTCCGCCACCTCCGCCTCCTCCGGAAGCATGGCAAGCTGTGATGGCCGCTACTAATGCAAATACACAGCTGATCATGCAAATCATCCAAGAGCGGAATCAAAGCAGTCAAGCGAATCAAGGCAACAACCAGAACCATTTTGCAACTCTGAATCAGTTCCTCGCAAATGGGCCAAAGACGTTCAGCAACTGCGTTGAGGCTACCGATGCTGATGATTGGTTAGTCGATCTGGGCAAGCATTTTGAATGTAGCAACGTCAGACCTGAAGATTTCGTCAAGTTCGCGTCTTTCCAGCTCAAGGATCAGGCCGCAGAGTGGTTTCAGCAGTACCAAGATTCCAGAGGTGGACGTTTGATCACTTGGGATGATTTCCGTCGTGATTTCCGAGCTCATCACATTCCTCAAAGTGTGACTGAAAGCAAACGCGAAGAATTCCGCAAAGCAAGGCTCTCTGTCTGTCTATGACTACAACAAGTTGTTCCGGAAGCTCGCCCGTTTTGCCAAGCAGGATGTTCCTGATAAGAAGAGCATGATCTATCAGTTCAGGGGTGGTCTCCGTGAAGAAATTCAGCTCGCTCTTGTCCTCTTCGAGCCGCTGAGATACGATGAGTTCTATAACATGGCACTGAAGCAAGAGGCTGCTCAGCTAAGGTGTGATGCTTCCAGGAAGCGAGTCCGAGACACTACGTCTTCTTCCTCTACTCAAGTGGCCAAGCAGCAGAAGTATTGGCTTCCTCCTCCTCCGTTCCATCAGCCGTATCAGCAGAAGAGCAAAGGTGGCTGTGGCTCATCCCACCCACCCAACCCAGGCTTTCAGAACAAGACTTCGTCTCAAGCTCCAAGATGGAGTGCTCCGTACCCCCGTCCGCTCTCAGAGGTCACGTGCAACAAGTGCCAACATAAGGGTCACTATGCCAACAAGTGTTTCAACCAGAGGCGTCTTCCTCCTCCTCCTCCTGTCAGATCGACAAGTACAGCTGTGGTCAAGCATAACCCCAAATCCGCCAAGGTCAACTTGATGAACGCAGCTCAGGCAAAGGATTCGTCAGATGTCATCATGGGTAACCTTCTTGTTAATGATATTCCTGCAAAAGTTCTTTTTGACACGGGTGCTTCGCATTGTTTCATTTCAAGGCCATTTACATCTAGGCATGGTTTGGCTCAGCAAATTTTGCCTAGTCCATTAGCAGTCGTCTCTCCTGGTAAACGCATGCAGGCTAACTCCATTGCTCCGGATATTTCTATCAAGTTGGGTGATTTCAAGTTTCTGGCTTCTCCAACGGTTCTTGGCAATTCTGATATCGATCTTATTCTTGGGATGGACTGGCTCTCTAAACATAAAGCTCAGCTGGATTGTGCGGCCAAGCAGATTCAACTGACTCATTCGTCTGAGGAAGTAATTGTCTTTGCTGCTCGGGATAATACCATCTGGTTGTTCTCTCTCAATGAGAAGGGTGAATTGGATGCTATTTCGCAGATTCCGGTTGTTTGTGAGTATCAAGATGTCTTCCCTGAAGAACTCCCAGGCATGCCTCCAAACCGGCGGTTGAATTTGTTATTGAACTCGAGCCCGGTACGGAACCTGTGTGCAAACGTCCCTACAAGCTCGGCCCCGAAGAGTTGAAGGAGTTGAAGAAACAACTCGATGTTCAAGAAAGAATGGGTCTCATTCGGCCTAGTACTTCTCCGTGGGGTTGTGGTGTTCTTTTTGTGAAGAAGAAGGATGGAACGGACCGACTTTGTGTTGATTATCGTCCATTGAACAAGAAGACCATCAAGAACAAATACCCACTTCCAAACATTAATGAGCTGTTTGAACAACTCAAGGGTGCCCAAGTATTCTCCAAGCTTGACCTCCGTATGGGTTATCACCAAATTCGCATTCGTGAGCAAGATATTCCAAAGACGGCGTTCAGAACAAGCTATGGGTCATATGAATACACTGTTATGTCTTTTGGCCTCGCCAATGCTCCTCCGACGTTCTCTCGCATGATGAACTTCATCTTCAACCCCTACACCAACGACTTCGTTTTGGTCTATCTCGACGACATCCTGGTTTTCTCGAAGAACAAGGAAGATCATGCCAAGCACTTGCGTTTGGTTCTTAACAAGCTAAGAGAACATCAGTTCTACGCCAAGTTCTCCAAGTGTGAATTTTGGCTCGATGAGGTTCTTTATCTTGGTCATATTATCTCTGCCAAGGGCATTTCCGTGGATCCTGAGAAGGTGTCTGCAATTGTTAATTGGGAACCTCCTCAGAATGTGAAGCAACTCCGTAGCTTCCTCGGTCTTGCAAGTTATTGCCGAAGTTTCGTTGAAAACTTTTCCAAGATCGCGAAGCCTCTCTCAAATCTTCTTCAGAAGCACGTCAAGTACGTTTGGTCTCTGGAGTGTGATATTGCTTTCAACGCCTTGAAAGAGAAATTGATCACTGCTCCAGTTCTAACTCCGCCCGATGAAACCAAGCCGTACGAGGTCTTTTGTGATGCCTCTCTCCAAGGTCTCGGTGCAGTACTGATGCAAGAGAAGAAAGTTGTTGCTTATACCTCTCGCCAGTTGAAGCCTAATGAGAAGAACTACCCCACTCATGATCTCGAGTTGGCGGCAGTTGTGCATGCTTTGTTGACTTGGAGACATCTTCTCTTGGGAAGGAAAGTGGACATTTTCACTGATCACAAGAGTCTCAAGTACATCTTCACTCAGCCTAATCTCAACCTCAGGCAGACTCGATGGGTCGAAATGATTCAAGAGTACAATCCGAGTATCGAGTATACTCCAGGCAAGGCTAATGTGATTGCTGACGCTTTGAGCAGAAAAGCATATTGCAACAGTCTGATTCTCAAGCCTTATCAACCCGAGCTTTGTGAAGCTTTCCGCAAACTTAATCTGCAAGTTGTTCCTCAAGGTTTCCTCGCCAACCTTCAAGTTTCTCCTACCTTGGAAGACCAGATTCGCCAAGCCCAGCTTCTTGATGCTATGGTGAAAAAGGTGAAGTTTGGTATTGCAAAGAGTCAGTCCAAGTACAAGTGCTACCGACTTGATGACAAGGACACTCTCTTCTTCGAGGATCGAATTGTTGTGCCCAAAGGTGAACTTCGTAAAGTGATCATGAATGAGGCTCACAACTCTCTCCTCTCCATCCACCCTGGGAGCACGAAGATGTATCAAGATCTGAAGCAAACCTATTGGTGGACTCGAATGAAGCGCGAGATCGCTCAATTCGTGAATGAATGTGATGTCTGCAGAAGAGTGAAAGCAGAACACCAGAGGCCAGCAGGTCTCCTCCAACCTCTTGCCATTCCAGAATGGAAGTTTGACCACATTGAAATGGACTTCGTGACTGGGTTTCCAAAGTCCAAGCGTGGCAATGATGCTATATTCGTCGTCATCGACAAGCTCACCAAAGTGGCTCATTTCCTGCCTATCAAAGAGTCAATCACTGCAGCTCAATTGGCGGAGCTCTATACCTCTCGAATTGTCTCTCTGCACGGTATTCCTCAAGTGATATCTTCAGACCGTGGCAGCATCTTTACCTCCAAGTTTTGGGATTCTTTTCAGAAGGCCATGGGCACCAGCATTCGCTTCAGCACTGCTTTCCATCCTCAAACAAGCGGTCAAGTCGAGCGTGTCAACCAGATTCTTGAAGATATGCTCAGGGGTTGTGTTATCTCCTTCGGCATGAAGTGGGAGGATTGCCTTCCTTATGCTGAATTCTCGTACAACAACAGTTTCCAAGCAAGTTCCGGCAAGGCCCCATTTGAAATTCTGTATGGTAGGAAGTGCCGTACACCTCTCAACTGGTCTGAAACCGGTGAACGTCAGCTGCTGGGTAATGACCTGATCACAGAGGCAGAAGAAATGTGCAAGGTCATTCGTGATAACCTCAAAGCAGTCCAATCCCGCCAGAAGAGCTACTATGATAGTAAGCACCGTGATTTGGCTTTCGAGATCGGAGATCATGTCTACCTCCGCGTCTCTCCTATGAAAGGGACTCGACGATTCGTTATCAAAGGGAAGCTTGCCCCCAGATACGTCGGGCCTTTCAAGATCGTCAGCAAGAGAGGCGACCTCGCCTACCAACTCGAGCTTCCTGCAAACTTCGCCAATGTTCATGATGTGTTCCACGTCTCGCAACTCCGTAAGTGCTTCAAGACGCCTGAGCGCACCGTCAACTTCGAGGACATTGAGCTCCAAGAAGATCTCTCCTACCATGAGCACCCAGTTGCAATCCTGGAAGAGACTGAACGCAAAACTTGCAACAAGTCAATCAAGTTTCTCAAAATCAAGTGGTCACACCATTCCGACCGTGAAGCTACCTGGGAACGCGAGGATCACCTCCGTTCTGAGTACCCGGAGTTCTTTCAGTCCTAGATCTCGGGACGAGATCTTTTCATAGTGGTGAAGTGTTGTAACGCCCCATATGTAACCTTCCCGAATTGTACTCCGACTCTTGCCGTTTCCGGCATTAAGTTATATTTAATTCTCGGGTTCGGGTCTTTGTCCCCGTGTGTTGTTTTGGTTTTAGTGCATCTCATATCATGTCGTCACGTGCATTGCATTTGCATACATGTTCATCTCATGCATTCGAGCTTTTTCCCCGTTGTCCGTTTTGCATTCGGGCGCTTCGTTCTCCTCCGGTGGCCATTTCTAGCTTTCTTTCGTGTGTGGGGATTAAACATTTCCGGATTGGACCGAGACTTTCCATGCGGCCTTGGTTTACTACCGGTAGACCGCCTGTCAAGTTTCGGGTCATTTGGACTTCGTTTGATACTCCAACGGTTAACCGAGGGACCGAAAAGGCCTCGTGTGTGTGCAGCCCAACACCCCTCCAAGTTGGCCCAAAACCCACCAAACTCTGCTCCATCGCCTCGGTCGTTCGATCACGATTGCGTGGGCGAAAACCGCACCTCATTTGGACTCTCCTAGCTCCACTTATGCCTATTTAAACACCCCCCATTTCGGATCTCGTCTTCCTCCCCGTCCTCCTCCTAAAAAAACAGATCAAACCCCCCCCCCCCCCCCCACCGACGGACGTGTCCGGATCCGACCGGACAACGTCCGCCCGCGCCGCCTCCGCCTACCCGCAGCCGCCACGTGGCCCGCCGCTACCACACCGACAGCCCGGCGCGGGGCCCGAGGCCGCCGCCCGCGCCGACCCCCGCCGCCCTGTCGCCGTTCCCCGCCGCCGGCGCCGCCTCACGCCGCCACCACCGCCGCCGCACGCCGCCTCCTCCGCCGGCTGCCGCCGTCGCCCCCGCACCGCCGGCCCCGCCGCCTCCCGCCGTAGGACGCTGCCCCGCCGGCGCCGCCGTCTGTCGCCGCCCCGGCCACGCCCCGCCTCGCCGGCCTCCTCTCCTCCACCGGCTCCGGCGAGCTGCCACAGTGCCGCCTCGGGTTCCGTGCGATTCAGATCTCAGATCCAAACCCCCCCGTTGACTTTTGTCCAGAAACCCTAGATTTTTATGCTTACTTTGACTGCTCGTATCGCCGCAACCGTAGCTCCGATTTGGGCATATGATATGTCAAAGTCTTCGTCTCGACGAGTACATCATTTCATTCCATTGCATCATTTGCATTTGAGGTCATCTTGGTGCCCAAAATTCTGTTGGAAGGAGGCATCATGAGTTAATTTGCAGATCCGTTAGTTCATCATGCACTTTTGTCATTTTTGCCATGTTTAATCCGTGCATGATATGCCTGTGCCCCTTTGGGATGAATTGTTAAGCATGTTGTCTTCTTTCCAAAGGTGCCTCCCATGCATTTTTTAGGATGTGTGTGTTGTCTTGTGCAAGCTTGTGAAGAGGGCTACCTGAGTTTACTGATTTCAGGGACTTAGTGAAAATCACTAAGTCTGGGATGTTTTAGTTCACGATGCTATATGTCCGGCTTGTTTCCTAGTGATCCGTGCCTCTTTTGAGGATGATCAGTAAGAGTGATTTGTTATGCTTGTTGTGCTTAATCCATCCATGTCTTTACTTGTTATGTTGGAGCACCCTAGGTTGACTCAATCGAGCTAAACTTTTGCATAGTTGTTGTTTTGGGCAGATCGCGAACTCTTTTGCGATTTTGCCGGAGTTATTGCTAGTGATCATGCATGCTATGCCTTTGTTCTTGCCATGTATAGCTAGCATTTTGTGCCTTCTTAATGGATATATGCTTGCCTTGCCATGACTTGCACGGTAGTGAGTGCATCGAGCTCGTTTACATGCCTCCGTGAGTTATTATTTCAGCATGTCCCAGTTTTCACTAAGTCTGAAAACTGATTGTGTTTCATCGATGTTCGTGTGCTCGGTAGAGTATTTTGTGAACCCTTATGGCCCCAGGTCATTCTGGGTGTTTTGTTAAGCTTGTTGAGTAGCTCCATGCCATGCTCTTACTTTCCATGTTCAGGTTTTGCTTCATGTTGTTTTGCTGCTCCGAAGAGAGCATCCTGGTCTGAAATTTCAGACTAGCGTTAATTTCGCTAAGTCTGGAATATGTTTTGCTTATTCAGTTTTGCCATGCTTGTTTGAAGCCCTGGATGGATGAATTTGCCTATGCCTCAGTCCTGGTGATTTGTTAAGCTTCTTGAGTACATCACTACCATGCAATTTGTTTTCATGTTTGGTGGCTGTAGCTTGTTCATTTCGTTGCATTTAGGAGCCTACTTGCTGTAAATCGCAGATCGGTTCGTTTAGTAAATCGCTTGCCATTTCCAAACCGTAGCTCCGATTGCCATGATCTTTATATCGTTTTCAGGGGATTTCTTCCCCTCTATCCAGTGGCACACTTGGTTTTCCAAGTTGAGGCCAGGTTCATGCATTTCCTGTCACATCTCGCATTTTGCATCCCGCATCGCATCCCACATAGCATATCATCTTTGCATATTATTGGTTGCCCTTGCACGTGGTTGATTGTATCCTTGTTGCTTGTTTGTGTTGTTGGATAGAGCCGGGAGACGAGGTCGCTAACGAGGAGCCCGTTGAGTTTGCTTTTAAGGATCCAGTCAACTCTGACAACTGTGCAGGCAAGATGATCACACCCTTGAAATCACTACTATCTTTGCTATGCTAGTTTGCTCGCTCTTTCGCTTTGCCAATGCTACGATGCCTACTACTTGCTTGTCAGCCTCCCAATTGCCATGATTGAGCCTCTAACCCACCTTTGTCCTAGCAAACCATTGATTGGCTATGTTACCGCTTTGCTCAAGCCCCTTCTTATAGCGTTGTTAGTTGCAGGTGAAGATTGGAGCCGTTCCTTGTTGGAACATTTATTTACTTGTTGGGATATCATTATATTGCTATGTTATCTTTATTCATCTATATACTTGGTAAAGGGTGGAAGGCTCGGCCTCTCGCCTAGTGTTTTGTTCCACTCTTGCCGCCCTAGTTTCCGTCATATCGGTGTTATGTTCCCGGATTGTTGCGTCCCTTACGCGGTTGGGCCATAATGGGAACCCCTTGATAGTTCGCCTTGATTAAAGCTTTTCCAGCAATGCCCAACATTGGTTTTACCATTTGCCACCCAGCCTCTTTTTCCCTTGGGTTTCCGGAGCCCGAGGGTCATCTTATTTTAAACCCCCCCGGGCCAGTGCTCCTCTGAGTGTTGGTCCAACTGTCAGCTGCCGGTGGCCACCAGGGGCAACCTGTTGGGGAACGTAGTAATTTCGAAAATTTTCCTACGCACACGCAAGATCATGGTGATGCATAGCAACGAGAGGGGAGAGTGTTGTCTACGTACCAACGCAGACCGACTGCGGAAGCGATCACACAACGTAGAGGAAGTAGTCGTACGTCTTCTTCCCGATTCGACCGATCCAAGCACCGTTACTCCGGCACCTCCGAGTTCTTAGCACACGTTCAGCTCGATGACGTTCCTCGGGCTCCGATCCAGCAAAGCGTCGAGGAAGAGTTTCGTCAGCACGATGGCGTGATGACGATCTTGATGCACTACCGACGCAGGGCTTCGCCTAAGCACTACAACGGTACGATCGAGGTGGAATTTGGTGGCAGGGGGCACCGCACACGGCTAAGGAACGATCTCAAGGATCAACTTGTGTGTCTTGGGGTGTCCCCTGCCCCCGTATATAAAGGTTGGAGGAAGGGGGGCCGGCCGGCCAGGGAGAGGAGGCGCAGGGGAGTCCCACTCCTACCGGGAGTAGGACTCCCCCCTCCAATCCTAATCCAATTAGGACTCTCGGGGGGAAAAGAGAGAGAAGGGGGGCCGGCCCCTTCTCCTAGTCCTACTAGGACTTGGGGAAGGGGGGGCGCGCGGCTAGGCTGTGGGCTGCCCCTTTTCTCTTTTCCACTAAGGCCCAATAGGCCCATTAGTCTCCCGGGGGGTTCCGGTAACCCTCCCGGTATTCCGGTAAAATCCCGATTTCACCCGGAACACTTCCTATGTCCAAACATAGGCTTCCAATATATCAATCTTTACGTCTCGACCATTTCGAGACTCCTCGTCATGTCCGTGATCTCATCCGGGACTCCGAACAACCTTCGGTACATCAAAATGCATAAACTCATAATAACTGTCATCGTAACGTTAAGCGTGCGGACCCTACGGTTCGAGAACAATGTAGACATGGCCGAGACACGTCTCCGGTCAATAACCAATAGCGGGACCTGGATGCCCATATTGGCTCCTACATATTCTACGAAGATCTTTATCGGTCAGACCGCATAACAACATACGTTGTTCCCTTTGTCATCGGTATGTTACTTGCCCGAGATTCGATCGTCGGTATCCAATACCTAGTTCAATCTCGTTACCGGCAAGTCTCTTTACTCGTTCCGTAATACATCATCTCACAACTAACATATTAGTTGTAGTGCTTGCAAGGCTTATGTGATGTGCATTACCGAGAGGGCCCAGAGATACCTCTCCGACAATCGGAGTGACAAACCCTAATCTCGAAATACGCCAACCCAACATCTACCATTGGAGACACCTGTAGTACTCCTTTATAATCACCCAGTTACGTTGTGACGTTTGGTAGTACCCAAAGTGTTCCTCCGGCAAACGGGAGTTGCATAATCTCATAGTTATAGGAACATGTATAAGTCATGAAGAAAGCAATAGCAACATACTAAACGATTGGGTGCTAAGCTAATGGAATGGGTCATGTCAATCAGATCATTCTACTAATGATGTGACCTCGTTAATCAAATAACAACTCTTTGTTCATGGTTAGGAAACATAACCATCTTTGATTAACGAGCTAGTCAAGTAGAGGCATACTAGTGACACTCTGTTGGTCTATGTATTCACACATGTATTATGTTTTCCGGTTAATACAATTCTAGCATGAATAATAAACATTTATCATGATATAAGGAAATAAATAATAACTTTATTATTGCCTCTAGGGCATATTTCCTTCAGTCTCCCACTTGCACTAGAGTCAATAATCTAGATTACACAGTAATGATTCTAACACCCATGGAGCCTTGGTGCTGATCATGTTTTGCTCGTGGAAGAGGCTTAGTCAACTGGTCTGCAACATTCAGATCCGTATGTATCTTGCAAATCTCTATGTCTCCCACCTGGACTAAATCCCGGATGGAGCTGAAGCGTCTCTTGATGTGTTTGGTTCTTTTGTGAAATCTGGATTCCTTCGCTAAGGCAATTGCACCAGTATTGTCACAGAAGATTTTCATTGGACCCGATGCACTAGGTATGACACCTAGATCGGATATGAACTCCTTCATCCAGACTCCTTCGTTCGCTGCTTCCGAAGCAGCTATGTACTCCGCTTCACATGTAGATCCCGCTACGACGCTTTGTTTAGAACTGCACCAACTGACAGCTCCACCGTTTAAAGTAAACACGTATCTGGTTTGCGATTTAGAATCGTCCGGATCAGTGTCAAAGCTTGCATCAACGTAACCTCTTACGGTGAGCTCTTTGTCACCTCCATATACGAGAAACATATCCTTAGTCCTTTTCAGGTATTTCAGGATATTCTTGACCGCTGTCCAGTGATCCATTCCTGGATTACTTTGGTACCTCCCTGCTAAACTTATAGCAAGGCACACATCAGGTCTGGTACACAGCATTGCATACATGATAGAGCCTATGGCTGAAGCATAGGGAACATCTTTCATTTTCTCTCTATCTTCTGCAGTGGTCGGGCATTGAGTCTGACTCAACTTCACACCTTGTAACACAGGCAAGAACCCTTTCTTTGCTTGATCCATTTTGAACTTCTTCAAAATCTTGTCAAGGTATGTGCTCTGTGAAAGTCCAATTAAGCGTTTTGATCTATCTCTATAGATCTTTATGCCTAATATGTAAGCAGCTTCCCCGAGGTCTTTCATCGAAAAACTTTTATTCAAGTATCCCTTTATGCTATCCAGAAATTCTATATCATTTCCAATCAGCAATATGTCATCCACATATAATATCAGAAATGCTACAGAGCTCCCACTCACTTTCTTGTAAATACAGGCTTCTCCAAAAGTCTGTATAAAGCCAAATGCTTTGATCACACTATCAAAGCGTTTATTCCAACTCCGAGATGCTTGCACCAGTCCATAAATGGATCGCTGGAGTTTGCATACTTTGTTAGCTCCTTTTGGATCGACAAAACCTTCTGGTTGTATCATATACAACTCTTCTTCCAGAAATCCATTCAGGAATGCAGTTTTGACATCCATCTGCCATATTTCATAATCATAAAATGCGGCAATTGCTAACATAATTCTGACGGACTTAAGCATCGCTACGGGTGAGAAGGTCTCATCGTAGTCAACCCCTTGAACTTGTCGAAAACCTTTCGCGACAAGTCGAGCTTTATAGACAGTAACATTACCGTCAGCGTCAGTCTTTTTCTTGAAGATCCATTTATTCTCAATTGCTTGCCGATCATCGGGCAAGTCAACCAAAGTCCATACTTTGTTTTCATACATGGATCCCATCTCAGATTTCATGGCCTCAAGCCACTTTGCGGAATCTGGGCTCACCATCGCTTCTTCATAGTTCATAGGTTCATCATGATCTAGTAGCATGACTTCCAGAACTGGATTACCGTACCACTCTGGTGCGGATCGCACTCTGGTTGATCTACGTGGTTCAGTAGTATCTTGTCCTGAAGTTTCATGATCATCATCATTAGCTTCCTCACTGATTGGTATAGGTGTCGCAGAAACAGTTTTCTGTGATGTACTATTTTCCAATGAGGGAGCAGGTACAGTTACCTCGTCAAGTTCTACTTTTCTCCCACTCACTTCTTTCGAGAGAAACTCCTTCTCTAGAAAGTTTCCGAATTTAGCAACAAAAGTCTTGCCTTCGGATTTGTGATAGAAGGTGTATCCAATAGTTTCCTTTGGATATCCTATGAAGACACATTTCTCCGATTTGGGTTCGAGCTTATCAGGTTGAAGCTTTTTCACATAAGCATCGCAGCCCCAAACTTTAAGAAACGACAACTTTGGTTTCTTGCCAAACCATAGTTCATAAGGTGTCGTCTCAACGGATTTTGATGGTGCCCTATTTAACGTGAATGCGGCCGTCTCTAAAGCATAACCCCAAAACGATAGCAGTAAATCAGTAAGAGACATCATAGATCGCACCATATCTAGTAAAGTACGATTACGACGTTCGGACACACCATTACGCTGTGGTGTTCCGGGTGGCGTGAGTTGCGAAACTATTCCACAATTTTTCAAATGTACACCAAACTCATAACTCAAATATTCTCCTCCACGATCAGATCGTAGAAACTTTATTTTCTTGTTACGATGATTTTCAACCTCACTCTGAAATTCTTTGAACTTTTCAAATGTTTCAGACTTATGTTTCATTAAGTAGATATACCCATATCTGCTTAAATCATCTGTGAAGGTGAGAAAATAACGATATCCGCCACGAGCCTCAATATTCATCGGACCACATACATCGGTATGTATGATTTCCAATAAATCTGTTGCTCTCTCCATAGTACCGGAGAACGGTGTTTTAGTCATCTTGCCTATGAGGCACGGTTAGCAAGTACCAAGTGATTCATAATCAAGTGGTTCCAAAAGCCCATCAGTATGGAGTTTCTTCATGCGCTTTACACCGATATGACCCAAACGGCAGTGCCACAAATAAGTTGCACTATCATTATTAACTTTGCATCTTTTGGCTTCTACATTATGAATATGTGTATCACTATCATCGAGATTCAACAAGAATAGACCACTCTTCAAGGGTGCATGACCATAAAAGATATTACTCATATAAATAGAACAACTATTATTCTCTGATTTAAATGAATAACCGTCTCGCATCAAACAAGATCCAGATATAATGTTCATGCTCAACGCTGGCACCAAATAACAATTATTTTGGTCTAATATTAATCCCGAAGGTAGATGTAGAGGTAGCGTGCCGACCGTGATCACATCGACTTTGGAACCGTTTCCCACGCGCATCGTCACCTCGTCCTTTGCTAGCGTCCGCTTATTCCGTAGTCCCTGTTTCGAGTTGCAAATATTAGCAACAGAACCAGTATCAAATACCCAGGTGCTACTGCGAGCTCTAGTAAGGTACACATCAATAACATGTATATCACATATACCTTTGCTCACTTTGCCATCCTTCTTATCCGCCAAATACTTGGGGCAGTTCCGCTTCCAGTGACCAGTCTGCTTGCAGTAGAAGCACTCAGTTTCAGGCTTAGGTCCAGACTTGGGTTTCTTCTCCTGAGCAGCAACTTGCTTGCTGTTCTTCTTGAAGTTTCTCTTCTTCTTCCCTTTGCCCTTTTTTTGAAACTAGTGGTCTTGTTGACCATCAACACTTGATGCTCCTTCTTGATTTCTATCTCCGCAGCTTTCAGCATTGCGAAGAGCTCGAGAATAGTCTTGTTCATCCCTTGCATATTATAGTTCATCACGAAGCTCTTGTAGCTTGGTGGCAGTGATTGGAGAATTCTGTCAATGACGCAGTCATCTGGAAGATTAACTCCCATCTGAATCAAGTGATTATTATACCCAGACATTTTGAGTATATGCTCACTGACAGAACTGTTCTCCTCCATCTTGCAGCTATAGAACTTATTGGAGACTTCATATCTCTCAATTCGGGCATTTGCTTGAAATATTAACTTCAACTCCTGGAACATCTCATATGCACCATGACGTTCAAAACGTCGTTGAAGTCCCGATTCTAAGCCGTAAAGCATGGCACACTGAACTATCGAGTAGTCATCAGCTTTGCTCTGCCAGACGTTCATAACATCTTGTGTTGCTCCAGCAGCAGGCCTGTCACCCAGCGGTGCTTCCAGGACGTAATTCTTCTGTGCAGCAATGAGGATAATCCTCAGGTTACGGACCCAGTCCGTGTAATTGCTACCATCATCTTTCAACTTTGCTTTCTCAAGGAACGCATTAAAATTCAACGGAACAATAGCACGAGCCATCTATCTACAATCAACATAAACAAGCAAGATACTATCAGGTACTAAGTTCATGATAAGTTTAAGTTCAGTTAATCAAATTACTTAGGAACTCCCACTTAGATAGACATCCCTCTAATCTTCTAAGTGATCACGTGATCCAAATCAACTAAACCATAACCGATCATCACGTGAGATGGAGTAGTTTTCAATGGTGAACATCGTTATGTTGATCATATCTACTATATGATTCACGCTCGACCTTTCGGTCTCCGTGTTCCGAGGCCATATCTGTATATGCTTGGCTCGTCAAGTATAACCTGAGTATTCTGCGTGTGCAACTGTTTTGCACCCGTTGTATTTGGACGTAGAGCTTATCACACCCGATCATCACGTGGTGTCTGGGCACGACGAACTTTGGCAACGGTGCATACTCAGGGAGAACACTTCTTGATAATTTAGTGAGAGATCATCTTATAATGCTACCGTCAATCAAAGCAAGATAAGATGCATAAAAGGATAAACATCACATGCAATCAATATAAGTGATATGATATGGCCATCATCATCTTGTGCTTGTGATCTCCATCTCCGAAGCACCGTCATGATCACCATCGTCACCGGCGCGACACCTTGATCTCCATCGTAGCATCGTTGTCGTCTTGCCAATCTTATGCTTCCACGACTATCACTACCGTTTAGTAATAAAGTAAAGCATTACATCGCGATTGCATTGCATACAATAAAGCGACAACCATATGGCTCCTGCCAGTTGCCGATAACTCGGTTACAAAACATGATCATCTCATACAATAAAATCAGCATCATGCCTTGACCATATCACATCACAACATACCCTGCAAAAACAAGTTAGACGTCCTCTACTTTGTTGTTGCAAGTTTTACGTGGCTGCTACGGGCTTAAGTAAGAACTCATCTCACCTACGCATCAAAACCACAACGATAGTTCGTCAAATAGACTCCGTTTTAACCTTCTCAAGGACCGGGCGTAGTCACACTTGGTTCAACTAAAGTTGGAGAGACAGTCTTCCGCAAGCCATCTGTGTGCAAAGCACGTCGAGGGAACCGGTCTCGCGTAAGAGTACGCGTAAGGTTGGTCCGGATCGTCTCACCCAACAATACCGCCGAACCAAAGTATGACATGCTGGTAGGCAGTATGACTTGTATCGCCCACAACTCACTTGTGTTCTACTCGTGCAAATAACATCAAACCATAAAACCTAGGCTCGGATGCCACTGTTGGGGAACGTAGTAATTTCGAAAATTTTCCTACGCACACGCAAGATCATGGTGATGCATAGCAACGAGAGGGGAGAGTGTTGTCTACGTACCAACGCAGACCGACTGCGGAAGCGATCACACAACGTAGAGGAAGTAGTCGTACGTCTTCTTCCCGATCCGACCGATCCAAGCACCGTTACTCCGGCACCTCCGAGTTCTTAGCACACGTTCAGCTCGATGACGTTCCTCGGGCTCCGATCCAGCAAAGCGTCGAGGAAGAGTTTCGTCAGCACGACGGCGTGATGACGATCTTGATGCACTACCGACGCAGGGCTTCGCCTAAGCACTACAACGGTACGATCGAGGTGGAATTTGGTGGCAGGGGGCACCGCACACGGCTAAGGAACGATCTCAAGGATCAACTTGTGTGTCTTGGGGTGTCCCCTGCCCCCGTATATAAAGGTTGGAGGAAGGGGGGCCGGCCGGCCAGGGAGAGGAGGCGCAGGGGAGTCCCACTCCTACCGGGAGTAGGACTCCCCCCTCCACTCCTAATCCAATTAGGACTCTCGGGGGGAAAAGAGAGAGAAGGGGGGCCGGCCCCTTCTCCTAGTCCTACTAGGACTTGGGGAAGGGGGGGCGCGCGGCTAGGCTATGGGCTGCCCCTTTTCTCTTTTCCACTAAGGCCCAATAGGCCCATTAGTCTCCCGGGGGGTTCCGGTAACCCTCCCGGTATTCCGGTAAAATCCCGATTTCACCCGGAACACTTCCTATGTCCAAAACATAGGCTTCCAATATATCAATCTTTACGTCTCGGCCATTTCGAGACTCCTCGTCATGTCCGTGATCTCATCTGGGACTCCGAACAACCTTCGGTACATCAAAATGCATAAACTCATAATAACTGTCATCGTAACGTTAAGCGTGCGGACCCTACGGTTCGAGAACAATGTAGACATGGCCGAGACACGTCTCCGGTCAATAACCAATAGCGGGACCTGGATGCCCATATTGGCTCCTACATATTCTACGAAGATCTTTATCGGTCAGACCGCATAACAACATACGTTGTTCCCTTTGTCATCGGTATGTTACTTGCCCGAGATTCGATCGTCGGTATCCAATACCTAGTTCAATCTCGTTACCGGCAAGTCTCTTTACTCGTTCCGTAATACATCATCTCACAACTAACATATTAGTTGTAGTGCTTGCAAGGCTTATGTGATGTGCATTACCGAGAGGGCCCAGAGATACCTCTCCAACAATCGGAGTGACAAACCCTAATCTCGAAATACGCCAACCCAACATCTACCATTGGAGACACCTGTAGTACTCCTTTATAATCACCCAGTTACGTTGTGACGTTTGGTAGTACCCAAAGTGTTCCTCCGGTAAACGGGAGTTGCATAATCTCATAGTTATAGGAACATGTATAAGTCATGAAGAAAGCAATAGCAACATACTAAACGATCGGGTGCTAAGCTAATGGAATGGGTCATGTCAATCAGATCATTCTACTAATGATGTGACCTCGTTAATCAAATAACAACTCTTTGTTCATGGTTAGGAAACATAACCATCTTTGATTAACGAGCTAGTCAAGTAGAGGCATACTAGTGACACTCTGTTGGTCTATGTATTCACACATGTATTATATTTTCCGGTTAATACAATTCTAGCATGAATAATAAACATTTATCATGATATAAGGAAATAAATAATAACTTTATTATTGCCTCTAGGGCATATTTCCTTCACAACCTGGGCTGGCCTACCCGTACCTAAGACAATCTGAGTGTGCCCTGAGAAAGAGATATGTGCAGCTCCTATCGGGATTTGTCGGCACATTCGGGCGGTGTTGCTGGACTAGTTTTGACCTGTCGAATCATCTTGTTGTACCGGGATACCGAGTCTGATCGGTGGTTCCTGGGTGGAGGTCTATTCCTTCGTTGACCGTGAGAGCTTGTTATGGGCTAAGTTGGAACCCCCCCTGCAGGGACTGATCTTTCGAAAGCCGTGCCCGCGGTTATGGGCAGATGGGAATTTGTTAATGTCCGGTTGTAGATAACTTGAACCTTAAATAATTAAAATGAATCAACTGAGTGTGTTGCCGTGATGGCCTCTTCTCGGCGGAGTCCGGGAAGTGGACACGGCATTGGAGTTATGTTTGCGTAGGCTGCTCTATATAGTTTTCCGCTCGTGCTTTGCCTCCTCTTCTCGCTCTCCTTTGCGAATAAGTTAGCCACCATATATGCTAGTCGCTTGCTGCAGCTCCACTTACATTACCCCCTTTCCTACCTATTAAGCTTAAATAGTCTTGATCGCGAGGGTGCGAGATTGCTGAGTCCTTTGTGGCTCACAGATTACTATTACACCAGATGCAGGGACCGATGATACCTCTTCGGATGTCGCGCTCGAGCTGAAGTGGGAGTACGACGAGGACTCTCAGCGTTACTATGTGTCTTTTCCGGATGATCAGTAGGGATGCCTATTCGGGGTTAGATTCAGGGCCTAGTCGCTTGTTGGGGGTCTTTTCTATTTTGGCGCCGTAGTCGGGCCATGAGTGATTGTATGATGGATGTTATTTATGTACTTTGATGTGACGTGGCGAGTGTAAGCCAACTATGATATTATTCCCCTTTATATTATATATGTACATGGGTTGTGTAATGATTCCCGACTTGCGACATTGCTTTCAATGCGCCTATGTCTCTAAGTCGTGCCTCGACACGTGGGAGATATAGCCGCATCGAGGGCGTTACACGACGTCTTCAGCATTGGGAGATCTCAAATACTCCTCGCCAAACACTTGCACAATTCCGACTGCGAAGCATTTGACACACATGATGGCTTGGCTCTCACCCATAGCCAAGTGATCATCAACTAGATCAGCCGGTATACCGTATGCCAACATACGCAAAGCGGCTGTCACCTTCTGAAAAGTGCTATGCCCGAGCTCTCCGGCGGCATTCCTCCTTTGCTGAAAAAAGCGGTTATGGCTCGCTAGTTTCTCTGCAATGCGCCTGAACAACTCGGTGCTCATCCTAAACCGGCGACGAAAATACGACTCGGGGTATGTGAGATTCTCCGCAAAATAATGCATGATCAATCTGTTGTGGGCATCGATCCTATCCCTCCAAATTTTCTGCCGACCCATAACCGAACCACCGTGCTTTAGTTTTTTATTGATATGCATAGCTAGGATCATTGCAAGATCCTCCTCCTCTTCCATATCAAATTCTTCTTCGGAAGAATCATACGACGAACTCATCTACAATGTTCAATACTATGCAATAAAAAACTACAATCAACATGCATGAAATTCATGACTTTTGAGCAATACATACCTTCTAGGCGTTTTGTTGAACACCTTGCGGGCGCCGAGCGGCAGCGCGCGCGGGCGCTGTTCGTTGGAGGACCAGCGCGCGCGAGGGGCGGTGGGACTAGAGGGAGGCCAGAGAAGCCGCCGCGGGGCGGGCATAGGCCGGGGAAGCGCCGGAACGGTCGCCGGGTGGCGCGGCCGGCGGCGGCGGCGCGGCTGGATGGGGGGTGGGAGGTGCGAGCGAGCGAGCGCGCGGGAGCGGGCGCAGCAAATAAGTGGCGCGCGATTGAGTTCCGGCCCGCGCGCTGAACTACATATGCCGTGCGCGCTGTTTTCGCGCGCTCGCTGGAGCAACTATTCCGGTTGCGCACGCGCTAAAACGGAGAATTTTGCGGCGCGGCGCTAGTTTAGCGTGGCTGTTGGAGATGCTCTAAGAGCAAGTTCAATAACCGGCTTATACACCGCTTAATTACATGACATTTTTACCTATGTGAAGAAGAGAGTAAAAAATAAGGCGGCTGCTAGGCGTCATCTGAATGCACAAAAACAGAACGACATCCACCTGCTGAACCGTATGATCTGGGCATCCGTAGCCGTCAATGGAAGTCAACGCAACATTGTCTTCTTTTCCTCTGTCTTCCCATCGCATAACCCCGCCACAACCATAGCACCTAGCAACTCCGATGGACTGCATGTTGTCGCCATTGCAGCACCGACATGCAGCACTCCCGCTCGCAGCATGAAGGTGTCCGTCGCAGCACTGGCTCGCAGCATGGGCACGCCGGCAGCACTGGCTCACAGCAACGCCACCCATCATAGCAACCCCAGCGACCTTGCAGCACCAACTCGCAGCACGGCGGTCCCATCGCAGCACCCATTTGCAAATTGTTGACGGCTGTTGCAACACCGGCTTGCAGCACAAACCATCACATACCAATTGAATGTGGTGTTTTTTAGACAGCACCGGCTTGCAACACTGGCTTTTAGCCATCACATGCCCACCTGCTGACGGTTCAACATTGTCTATTTTTGAATATTTTGAAATTTTTGCAGGCAGGTGAAAATGCCCACGGGCGGCATCCATGCCAGGTTTGAACGATTTCCGACACAGTATGCAAGTTGCGACACGTCCGGTCATTTATGACTTTTTTTAATCGAGAACACTCTAGAAAATGAAAAAAATGCTGAAAAAGAAAACAACTTGATATGGTGCCTCAATTTGGTCATACAAGACAATGAAAAAAAATTGCGGTCCTTTTACGGATGTCGAGAAACAACGTGCTCCAAGCGGAGCTTTTTGGCCTACCCGGACAACCTACATTGAACGTGGTCTTTTTTAGGATATTCTTAAAATGATCTCAACTTTTGCCAGCAGGTGGGTATATGCACGGTAGGCATCCATGCCATGTTTAAAAAAAAGTATTTGAAACTGTAATTTAAACAAATACTTAAAACTGTTATATTAAGTTTTTTAACCTAACTAATAAATACCAAAGGAAAAACCTGAAAATAGTAAATGCTAAGAAAAGCATTCAATAAATATTTGAAGGAAAAAATATTTTTAATTCATAATTTAAAACACTTTCTTAAAAGTGTTATTTTGCTATTTCAGACAATATTTCAAATTTTTAACAGGTTTCATAAACAATAATAAAATTAAACAAGGAAAAAATGAATTACCAAAAAAATGCTTAGGCCATGGTCCAACTAGGCGACGGCATCGCTCCCTCTGGGCGCTTGTTGGGCCGGCACAAGCACTCACGGATTTGGAAAATATTCATCGATTTTAAAAATTATTTATGTTTGTAAATATGTCCAAAATTCAAAAAATGTTCGTAATTTAAAATTTTACTCATAAATTAAGGAAATGGTCGGAATTTAAGAATATTTCGGAAAATGTTCATGTCTTTCAAGAATTGTTCGGCTATTTCAAATTTTGTTCATAGATTAAAAAATGTTTGCATTTTAAAAATTGTTTTGGTTTTCCAAAAATTTGAGTTTTAAACAATGTTTTTGGTTTAAAAATTTTGGTTCATAAATTCATAAAATGTTCTAATTTTTCTAAAATTGGTTTAGTTTTTCATAGAAAAATTATTATTCAAGATTTGTTCAGCATATCAAAAAATATTCTTGATTTAAACTTTATCACGAAATGTAAATTGAACGATTTTTGAACCTGCGAATTATTATTGAAAATGCGCATTGTTTTTGGAAAAATGGGATCTTGTTTCGAAAATTGGAATCATTTTTAGTACATTTATAATTTTAGAAATTCCAAACATTTTATTGAATGGGGAAATTTAGAAAATTTGAACAATTTTCTAATTTCCTGAACAGTTTTTTTGGAAATGCGAACAGTCTAATAAAAATGCTAACAATTTTTTAAATTCTCGTTTATACAGAAGAAACAGGAAAGAAAAATAAAAAGCAAAATCTAATAAAGAAATAATCAGGAAAAAATCACATTTTCAAAATTCAAAACAATCTTTTATTTTGCAAAAAACTTCCAATCTATTTATCTTCAATCATGGCAGTATAAAGAACACTAGAAATAAAAAATACATCCATATTTGTAGATCACCTAGCGACGACTACAAGCACTGAAGTGAGCCGAAGGCACGCCGCTGTCATCATCCCTCCATCATCGGAGTCGGGCACAACTTGTTGTAGTCGACGGTCGGAAGTCGTCGTGCTAAGACCCCATAGGACCAGCGCGTCAAAACAGCAACCGTCGCAGATGAAGAATAATATGTGTAAACAGGGGCTAGGCGGAATGTGGTTTTGATTTGCACAATCTTTAAAGACAAGAACAAAAAGAAAAAGACTGGGTTCGTATGTGAAATAGAGCTGCGTCGCCAAGGTTATTGAAGCTCGGTCCACTAGATTCAACCCTGACTCAGACTGACAGATCATGAAGTGTCAAATCCTTATTCAGGGACATAATATTTGGAACTGTTTTACCGAGCTCAACCCTTGAATTGTATTGATATGTTCAGTGCGCATTTACACATGTAAAAAGTGGTACAAGAGGGCAGGGAGTAGATCATGTACGACGTCTCGGACCCGAGCATGCCGTGCGCACGGGGTGAGTAGCTAGCTTGTGATCAAGTCACGGTGATTAGCCACCAGAAGACGTGCGTGTAGCTGACTTCCAACATTTTGCTTTCCTAATGTACTTAGGGAGTGTTTGGTTCAGAAGTTTTAAGACTTTTTCTAGTCTCAGGGACTAATAAAAAAAGACTCTCTAGTAGAGTTTTTTTCTAGTCCCTGTAGAAAAAGTCCTTCCCGTTTGGTTCCTAGACACTTTTTAGGGACTTTTTTTAGTCTTTAGAACTAAAAAGTCCCTGAACCAAACATTCCCTTAGTCCAGCAAATTATGTCTTGCCAGATTAGCTTTTTTTGGGGCGTCTTGGCAGATTAGCTATTCATCTACACTTTTGTAGTCTTGGATATAGGAAAATTTTAGTGAGTGTACCTCATTATTTGCCTTAGATTAAATGCTACGATCTTGTTTGCCTTTTTTTTTATGTGGGAGTGCACCTCATTATTACTATCTAGTGTCCAAAAAAAACGTTTTATGTTATGAGACGGAGGGAGTAGCTTACATATATGCCTTAGATTAGTCCCACTTGTTTGGATGACCATATGCTCGTGTGAAGAATAGTAGAATACCAATGTTCTATTGCAGCATCACAAAGCACAAACCATGCCTTCATTTGAGGCCACGCCAGATGTCTGATCTTATGTTTGAAGTACAATAATCTTCAAGGTAAGTATTGCAGCCTTTCCTAATATATATTTTTGCATGCTTAATAAATTTACGATGCCTCAGAACCATATTTTAAGAAAATCTAGTTATACTTGAGGCCGCGCTCATAAATACATGTCAAGACATGCATGCCCATTACCCAGAATTAGTCCCACCAGTTTGGATGACCAAATGCAATAGCCGGTGTGAAGAATAGGATATCAAACTTTTTTTTGTTCAGTAAATTGTTATATTTAGGCTGGCATGATGTATGACCTTTCTTGAGATTATTTCGATAAAAGAATTTGTGTACAGTTTTACTATTGGTAATAGTACTAGTTTCAAGTTTCGGATGGTAAAAGAACTCATATGAGTACTATCCTCAATTGAGAGCCATTTCAAAAGGTAAAAGTTCTCATGTATGCGCAGCTGGACAAAAAGTTCATAGCTCCCGAGCTTAATGAGCGCTCAATAGTTCGGCTCGTTAAACTCGTAGCTCGTTTCTTAATGAACAGACACTAGTAGAAAAAGGATCAAACGTGAAGCACATTAGTGCCGGTTTGTATTTGAGCCAGCACTAATGTATACATTAGTGCCGGTTTCAACGGCTAGCCGGGCCGCTTTCATTAGTACCGGTTCGTGGCGAACCTTTAGCACCGGTTCGTGCCACGAACCGGTACTAATGAGAGTGGTGGCAGGATGTTGTCAGAATGGGGCCCCTCCAGCCCCTTTAGTACCGGTTCTTGGCACAAACCGGTACTAAAGGTCGTCCTACATAAACCCTTCGTCCACCCGAGCTCGCTCTGTTCTTCCCCTCTTCCTCTCGAGCTCATCACACATTTTGCCCAAAATTTGTCAAGATTTGAAGGCCCCCATCCATTCAAATGATCACAAAGGTTAGCAACTTTGTCTTTTCATCTCTCATTGCTAGATTAGCTCTTGCAATGTTTTATATAGTGATTAATTTGTGAGTTTAGTAATTTGGGAGGATATATATATGTGCTAGTATTTGATTTATATGCAATTTGAGGTCAAAAATAATACTTAGTTTGCATATGTAGGTGTGGTTTACTTAGTGCCTTCTAAATCTCCATCGTAGCCACCGTCGATCGCCCGCACCGTCCCGTCGCCGGCACCACCTTGTGGTGAGCCTCTTGTTCATGAAATTTTATATAAAAATTGATGTTTGTGTGATTTGAATATATAGTTACTCGTATAATTATCTTACCCGTACGTTGTTTGTTATACATACAGTGCCATGGTTTTGATATCCGTCCCCGTCGGCCCTAGTCCTTGTTATGATTCGGATGTGGTATGTATATTCTCTTTTAAAACTAGTTGCATTTCGTGTTTATGACAAATTATGCCCATCAAGTTGACATAGAAATTTTTTCTAGGAGGTATGTGAACCGAAAATTCCAACCGACCCTATTGCCGAGAGGTTAAATTTAGTTGAAAGAGAAAATGAGTACTTGAAAGAAAAATTGAAAAGAATTGAGGGGGAGAAGATGGAATTGGAGTTGCATGTTGCCGATGTCGTCGATGATCACAAGATTAAGATGGAGAAAATGCGCTTGAAGATTAGAAAATATGCCATCGATAGTGAGGCTTGGTATCATTATGCTGTTGGATCCATTGTTACCTTAGTTGCGATCTTGATCGTATTTGTTGTTGCATTTAAATGCTTTAGCTAGAGAGTTATTTGTTTGTTGCATTTAAGTGTTGTATGAACTTTATGTATGAACTTGTATTAATTTGGTCTATTCGGTGTTGTGTAATGAAGATGAGCCGGCAATGGATGTACGATGACCGATGCTCTCCCCAGTTCGTTGAGGGCGTGCATACTTTTCTGCTTGCGGCTGAGGCAAACAAGCGGGCGGATGGTTTTATGCCTTGTCCATGTGCTCGCTGTAAGAATGGTCACAATTACTCTACGTCAAGAACCATTCACGTCCACCTATTTAAGTCTGGTTTCATGCCTCATTATAATGTTTGGACCAAGCACGGAGAAAGAGGGGTTATGATGGAAGACAATGAAGAAGAAGAGGACGAGACAGCTATCCTGGCCATGGGTTCCCTGAATACGATGATACAACAATGGGGGAAGAAGCTGAGCCGGTAATGTGGGAAGAAGCTGAGCCGGCAATGCGGGAAGAAGCTGAAGAAGAGGCATCAGATGAGCCCGTCGATAATCTAGGTCAGGCCATTGCCGATGCAAAGAGAAACTGCCCAAGTGATTTGGAGAAGAAGAAGTTGCAGCGCATGTTAGAGGATCACAAAAAAATATTGTACCCGAATTGCGTAGGTGACAAGAAAAAGCTGGGCACCACACTGGAATTGCTGCAATGGAAGGCAGAGAATGGTGTATCTGACAAGGGATTTGGGAAGTTGCTGGTAATGATAAAGGATATGCTTCCAAAGGACAACGAATTGCCCGAGAGTACGTACGAAGCAAAGAAGGCTGTCTGCCCTCTAGGGTTAGAGGTGTAGAAGATACATGCATGCCCTAATGATTGCATCCTCTACCGCGGTGAGTACGAGGATTTGAACGCTTGCCCGGTATGTGGTGCATTGCGCTATAAGATCAGCCGCGATGACCCTGGTGATGTCGAGGGCCGCGCCCCAGGAAGAAGATTCCTGCCAAGGTGATGTGGTATGCTCCTATAATAACACGGTTGAAACGTTTGTTCCAAAACAAAGAGCATGACAAGGCGATGCGATGGCACAGAGAAGACCGTAAGAAAGACGGAAAGTTGAGAGTACCCGCTGACGGGTCGCAGTGGAGAAAAATCGAAAGAAAGTACGGGAAGGAGTTTGCAGATGACGCAAGGAGCGTATGGTTTGGTCTAAGCGCAGATGGCATTAATCCTTTTGGGGAGCAGAGCAGCAACCATAGCACCTGGCCTGTGACTCTATGTTTGTATAACCTTCCTCCTTGGTTGTGCATGAAGCGGAAGTTCATTATGATGCCAGTGCTCATCCAAGGCCCTAAGCAATCCGGCAATGACATTGATGTGTACCTAAGGCCAATAGTTGAAGAACTCTTACAATTGTGGAATGGAATAGGTGTACATGCGTGGGATGAGCACATGGGGGAAGAATTTGACCTAAAGGCGTTGCTGTTCATGACCATCAATGATTGGCCTGCTCTTAGTAACCTTTCAGGACAGACAAACAAGGGATACCGCGCATGCACGCACTGTTTGGACGATACCGACAGTATATATTTGGCTAATAAGAATGTGTACCTGGGACATCGTTGATTTCTTCCGAGCAGGCATCCCGTAAGAAAGAAAGGCAAGCATTTCAAAGGTGAGGCGGATCACCGGACGAAGCCTCGCCACCGTACTGGTGCTGATGTACATGATATGGTCAATGATTTGAAGGTGGTCTTTGGAAAGGGTCCTGGTGGACAACCTGTTCCGAATGACGCTGACGGACACGCACCCATGTGGAAGAAGAAATATATATTTTGGGACCTGCCCTATTGGAAAGACCTCGAGGTCCGCTCCGCAATCGACGTGATGCACGTGACGAAGAATCTTTGTGTGACCCTGCTTGGCTTCTTGGGCGTGTATGGGAAGACAAAAGATACACCTGAGGCACGGGAGGACCAGCAACGTATGCACGGAAAAGACGGCATACATCAGGGTCATGCAAGCTACGCTCTTACCAAAGAAGAGAAGAAAATCTTTTTTGAATGCCTGCTCAGTATTAAGGTACCGTCTGGCTTCTCGTCGAATATAAAGGGAATAATAAACATGGCAGAGAAAAAGTTTCAGAACCTAAAGTCTCATGACTGCCACGTGATTATGACGCAACTGCTTCCGGTTGCATTGAGGGGCTTCTACCGGAAAACGTTCGATTAGCCATTGTGAAGCTATGTGCATTTCTCAATGCAATCTCTCAGAAGGTAATCGATCCAGAAATCATACCAAGGTTACAGAATGATTTGGTGCAATATCTTGTCAGTTTCGAGTTGGTGTTCCCACCATCCTTCTTCAACATCATGACGCACGTCCTAGTTCACCTATGCGAAGAGATTAACGTTTTGGGTCCTGTATTTCTACACAATATGTTCCGCTTTGAGAGGTTCATGGGAGTCTTAAAGAAATATGTTCATAACTGTGCTAGGCCAGAAGGAAGCATCTCCAAGGGCCGTCAAAATGAGGAGGTCATTGAGTTTTGTATTGACTTTATTTTTGACCTTAAGCCGATTGGTGTTCCTGAATCGCGGCATAAGGGCAGACTGGATGGAAAAGGCATGCTAGGAGGGGAACAAATAATACGTATGGACGGACATTCTCTCACTGAAGCACACTACACAGTTCTACAGAATTCCGCCTTGGTGGCTCCGTATATGGATGAACACAAGAATTTGCTACGCTCCAAACACCCAGAGCGGTCTGATGACTAGATTACACGTGAACAAACCAGGAGTTTCGCCAGCTGGTTGCAAGCACGTACCATGCATGACACCTCTATTGAAGATGACCTGTACTTGCTGTCCCAGTTACCATCTTCGAATATAATGACTTTCAAAGGGTACGAGATAAATGGTAATACATTTTATACGATCGCCCAAGATAAGAAGAGCACCAACCAAAAAAGTGGTGTCCGCTTTGATGCAGAAACCAAGACGGGAAAGGAAACATATTATGGTTATATACAGGACATATGGGAACTTGACTATCGACGTGGTTTGAAGGTCCCTTTGTTTCGGTGCAAATGGGTCAATATGACACGAAGCGGGGTAACGGAAGACCCGCAGTACGGAATGACAACAGTGGATCTCAACAATCTTGCGTATCCAGACGAACCATTCGTCCTAGCCAATGATGTGGCATAGGTTTTCTATGTGAAGGACATGTCTACCAAGCCAAGAAAAAGAAAAGATAAGGAAGCGAATGCATCGTACGATGAGCCAAAGCGGCACATAGTTCTTTCTGGGAAGAGAAACATCGTGGGAGTGGATGACAAAACAGACAAGTCAGAAGATTATGAAAAGTTTAATGAAATTGCTCCATTCACAGTGAATATTGACCCGAGCATCCCGTTAAATGATGAAGATTTTCCATGGCTACGACGCAAAGGGACACACGCGAAGAAAAAGTTTCACACCCAAAGATCTGGGATGTGATCGGCTTAACTATCATCACTTTTTTCTGTGTTTCACACCCAGGAGAGAATCTCTGTAATAGTTAGGGTAGCTAGTTATGTGTTTTGGCATTTGAAACGCGAAGAAATTTTATGTGCAAGCAAATTCTTTCATGCATTTACTAATTTTTTTCAGCTAAATGACCCTGAAATTGAAAAGCATTTCAAATGAACTCAGAAAAGGATGAAAGTTGGCATGGTATCATAATTTCACCCACATAGCATGTGCAAAAAAGTAGAGAGGGTTACCGCAAAAACTGGATGCACTTCGTGTACAAAATGGACAATCTGTTTCGAAGTATCAGGGTTTCGGACGAAAATTCATCCGTTACAAAGGCATTTCATTTTTTAAATAACCTAAGCATTACCAAATTGAATATAATGATAAAACACACTAATATTAAACATAAAAAAAAGAATCACTGAAAAATCTATTTTCAAAATTAAGTTATTCACAAAAATAAATAAAGCAAAAAAATAAGAAAAAAAAGCCCACCTACTGGGCCACAGCGGCCTGCATACGACTAGAAACCCAAATTCAAGTTGGGCCAGGATGCAGGCCCGCTAGCCCAGTAGGCCCAACAGGGCATCGCAGAAGAGGTAGGCCCAGAAGGCCTGCTTAAAAGAGGAGCTCGAGACAGCAGCGACGGCGGGGCTTATAAGCAGGTGCGAGTGCCCCTCGGCTAGCGAGGTGGGACTAAACTTTTGTGCCCCTCGCCTGGCAGCGCACACCCTTTAGTAACGGGTCGTGGCACCAACCGGTACTAAAGGGGGGGCCTTTAGTACCGGTTGGAGCCACCAACCGGTACTAAAGGGGGTCGCTTCCCGCCGCTTGGCCTGGCCAAAACAGGCCTTTAGTACCGGTTGGTGGCTCCAACCGGTACTAAAGGTGTCCCCTATATAAGAAACACTTTGAAAATTTTCAGTTTCTCATCTCCCACTTCTCTCTGCCGCTGCCCCGTCCCGCGCCGTCGCCGCCCCTGTCGCGCCGTCCCCGTCGACTCCGCGACGCCCCCGTCCTCGTCGCGTCGTCCCCGTCGACTCCGCGGCACCCCCGTCGCCGGCCTGTCGCCGCACCGGCCCGTCGCCGTCCCGGTCGCCGCACCGGCCCGTCGCCGATCCCCTCGCTTCGCCGTCGCCGTCGCCTTTGGATCGACCTCGCCTCGACCTTGCCCGCGCGCGCTGTGAGCCCCTCCCCCGGCCCTTCTCCTCCCTCCAATCGATCAAAGCCACACCGGCGCCGGCGCCGACCGTAGCGCACACACACGCGCACGCGCACACACACACACACTACGGGTGTGTTTGGTAGCCTGCACGGAGGGTGCATGAGCCTGAAAGTTCCCTATTCGACCCACTTTTCGCTGTTTGGTAGATTGCATGAGCTCATTTGGGCTATGCTCATCTGATGCAAAAAAGGCCCTCAGCCATGCCCATCTCATGCACCCCAGACAGGGTGCATGGAGGTAGTCATGCTCGCCCCGACCTTCGTCTGATGCAAAATTTCAAAAAATGTTCAGAATTTCAAAATATGTTTAAATTTTCAAAAAAAGTAGGAATTTCAAATTTTGTTTTAATTTTTTAAAAAGTTCAGAATTTTAAAATTTGTTTAAATTTTCAAAAACTATTAATAATATCAAAATATATTTAAATTATCAAAATATATTTATAATATCAAATTTTGTTTAAATTTTCAAAAAAAGTTCAAAATTTCAAAAAAAATCAAAAAAATTTAGAATTTCAAAATATGTTTAAATTCTCAACAAATGTTCATAATTTCATTTTTTTAATGTTCAAAATATGTTTGAATTTCAAAAAAATCAGAATTTCAAAACTTGTTTAAATGTTCAAAATTTGTATAAATTTTGTTCACTGTTCAAAAAAATTATTCGGAATTCAAAATTGTTCAGCATGTCTAAACACATGCAGGCTGCCAAACAAAGTCTCAGCTCAGCATGTCTCAGTGCATACACCGCTGCCAAACAACAGCAAATGCATGAACTCCGCATGTCTACACTCAGCATGTATTAGAGGAACAGCTAGGTTAGGTCCATACATGCACACACACACTACACACACACACTAGACGCGCACACACACACAATTTTTCTGTTTTTAGCTTTTAGTTTTTTCTGTTTTTCTGTTTTTCATACAAAGTTTTAGATGAATTAATTAATTAGATTAGATTAATGTCAAATAGTATATATAAATGTTAGTTATAATATAGGAGTATATAATGTCAAATGTTATAGAAATGTTAGAAATTTTGGAAATGTTAGTTTTAGCTAGCTAGATGAATTAGATTAATTTCAAATTGTTAGACAATGACCGATGTTTTTTTAGTTTTTTATATTTTTAGTTATAAAATTTAGAATTTGCAAATATGAAATCATCACAATCCATCATTTAAAAAATGTTACTTTACTTTTGCAGCATATAGTATTTTGTTGTCGACGATGCCCGGCCCGCATCCTCGCCGTCGACACGTCCGCGACGACGTCCAGCTGACCCATGTCCGGGACTGGGCTTCGCCGGGCTGGCACTGGGAGATGCTGCCTGGAGGGGCGCGCCGCTTGATGAGGAACCCGGCCCCGGGTCCCGTCGTCGACCCTGATCTCGTTTGGTGGCGTTCGTGTGGGCCAGTTTTGGTGCGGAGGGAGTCGGCCCCACCGGAGGTGGTACGTCGTCGTGTCAGGGAGGAGGACGAGCACGTCCATCGCTACATGGTTGCGTTAGAGGGCGGCAGGTTCTCCAATACCTGGCAGTTTCTTCAGGGATCTCACTTCAGCTATGATCCCGTGAGGGTTCCTTCTCTTTGGGTGTCCACCGCCTAGCCAGTGATGTACTATTCAATATTATATATTATTCGAGACGATGTATTCGAGATTAAATCTATTATTCGAGACGATGTATTCGAGATTAAATCTATTATTCGAGATGATGTATTCGAGATTATATCTATTATTCGAGACGATGTATTCGAGATTAAATCTATTATTCGAGACGATGTATTCGAGATTATATCTATTATTCGAGACGATGTATTCGAGATTATATCTATTATTCGAGATTATACTAAATTGTTTTATATTTCTTTTGGCATAGTTAAATAAAATCTATGGCGGACAATACCGACAAAGAGAGAGAACAGACCATGTTCGATATCATACGCGGGCCAGATGATGATCAGAATGAAGAAGATTTTGACGGCTCCGAATTTCTAAACAACACCGGAGAGGGTGATATGATATTCGATCGCGACGACCGAGAAGATAAAGTCATGAACTACGACAAAGAACATGTTGATCCTGAAACAACAAACACCGGCGAGGTATATATATTTATATAAGCAGGAATCTGGTGATCATCGCATGTTTTAAATGAGTTGAAGATATATTAACGAATCGATCTTTCTTCTTTCAGCCATCCGGATTGAGCAAATCTTCAGGCAAAAGGACGAAACGAGGCCCGAACAAAAAGTTGAAGGAGGGCATAAAGTACAATATCGAGGCATTCAAACCTAATGGCGAACCATTAGCGCCTAAGAAGATTGCGGACAAGTTCGTTCATCAGTGCGGAGTTCTTGTGAAGGACCAACTCCCGATCTCCCTTCAAGAATGGAGAAAGCCAGCAAAGCCACGTCCAAATGTTACTTTTGTCGACGAGAATAAAAAGAACTGCTTTGGGATACTCTCATGGAACATTTCACCCTACCAGATCATTTCACAGAAGCAGATGTGCGGAAAGTCAAGGACGCTGCTTTTAGGAAGATGGCGGTTGCATTCAAGAACCTCAAGAGAACGACGTGAGAGAAGTACGTCAAGGGAGGAAGGAAGACTCCAGTATTTGAGGGGATACTAGAGAATCAAAGTGCTCATTGGGACGATTTCGTGAAATTTAAGGATTCAGAATTAGCTAAGAAACGGTCGAGAATAAACAAGAAGAATGCCGAAAAAAGGATAAGTTCCATAAGCTGGGGCCAGGTGGCTACGCGGTGGCAATGCCTAAGTGGGATAAGTCTGAGAAAGAGATGGAGGATGCAAGTGTCACTCCGGTTACTAAGAGCTGGCCCCCCAGGTGCAGGACTTGGCTCTATGCACATGGGGGGGAGTTGGACTCGAAGACAGGCAATGTTTCGACGAAGGCATGTCTGAACGGAGCCGACGATGCGCTACTTGTTGCAATAGAAGAGGCTCGATCGGGGGTGTTCCAGCCCAACAGAGAGAACGACGAGCTTACACGTGCCTTGGGAAATCCTGAACACCCGGGAAGAACACGAGGCAAGGGCGCTATTCCGTGGTATGAGGGGTTTTCGGACTGGAACGCCGACTACAGAACCCATGCGAGAAAGAAGATTGCGGAGGAGAAGAAGAGGAAGATGGAGGAGGAGCAGAGGAATCGGGACTATGAACGCCTTCAAGGCCTAGAAGCAAGTCAAGCGGAATTGGCAGCTAAATTCCAGCGGCAGCAGGAGCAGATCGACTCACTTAGCCAGCAAAGGGGGTCTCAGCAGCTGCAGCAGCTAGCGGATGATCCAGCATTGGATACCACCGCCCCATCCATGCCGAGAAGCAGCGTGGGTTCCGCCCCGGGCGATGCAGTGCTGGATAGATACCCCGTGGATGACATCACGGAGAACACTAACTGCGAGCTACACTTCAAAATGAAGAACATATCCATGAAGGTGGCGGACGCCGTTGCTTTTTCAAATTCCCCCGAGGCAACCTTCCATTGCGACCCGATTCCAGCGGGCTATGCTCGTGTCTTGGTTGATGAGGTGGTGGACCCATATTCGGAGCTACAGCTTGACATTCCTGGAGGTGACGACGAGCACACATTGGGAGAGGCCATACATCATGTCATCCTATGGAGAAAGGATTGCATCATCTTTCGAAGGCCACCGACACCGCGTCACCCGACTCCTCGTCAAAGTCCGCCACCGAGTCAGCAGACTCCCGCTCCAAGTCCACCAACGCGTGAGGCCACTCCTCCTCCTCCAAGTCCGGCAAAGTGTCAGGCCACTCCTCCTCCAAGTCCGACACGACGTCAGACGTCCACTCCTCCTCCAAGTCCGGCACAACCTCAGGCCACTCCTCCTCCAAGTCCGGCACAGCTTCAGGCCACTCCTCCTCGTCCAACTCAGCCCCGTCAGCCGTCTCCGCCGCCTCAGCAATCGCAGAAGAGACACCCCGCAGCTATGGTGCGTAGCGGTATGAGTCGAGGTGATAGTACAGGAAGTACAGGCGGAGGCAAGTGATATAAATATGGTCCAAACCTCAGTACTCCTTTTCCTGTGAGGGCTTACGACAGGACCGAGGAGCAAACCAATGCCATAGTGCGGGCAGAAGTCGACGCTCATTTTGGACTGAAACCGCCACCGCCGCCAAGGGAGAAAGTGCCTGTGGAAGTAGTTGACCACTTCATTCGTATGGCTCAACCACCAGCTCCTAAGCCTGTTGACACAGACTATGAGCGCCGCATCAGGAAGTTACATCGACAACGTCTACAGAAGGAGGCGAGCTCGAGCTCGAGCAAACAACAAGCAGCTGTCAAAAAATGCGGGAAAACCGTTGCCCAGCTGGGAAAACAGGCGGCGCAATCGATCCTCCCGCTTGTTGTGCCGCCAACAACACGTGACAGTACGCGCGCCCAATATTATTGTGGCCAAACAGTTTACGTTCCCGAGGTGGGCGATGTGATAATAACCCAGGAGCATATAATGCAGGCTGAAGAACTCAAGATCACTGTTGGACAACTCCTCGAGATCGAGGACATGCCTCTGCTTACAGAGGAGGAAATAAAACGAAAATATGTCCGGGGCCAACCTTTGGTCGAGCCAGAAGATGTCAAGAAGCTTCCAATGAGAATGTATGAATTGCATCAATGGTACATGGACATTACCAAGAGATCCGATCGAGAGTCCCTCATGGTGTATGTCAAGAAGGATGATTACTACCATGAGAAAGTTGTGGTCGTTGAGTATTCTGAACTGTTTCAGTTATACAATCAAGTCGCACTCGACAAATCTATCGTTAGTTGCTATTGTCTGTAAGTGATTTCTTTCTGTAATTTAGGTCTCAAGCTAGCTGTAGTGATCCTTTTGATCAATCATTACGTGTAATTATCCTCACTATATTCTTTTCTGTGGTATTATGCAGGATGAAGATGTATGAAATGAGAAAAGGTGGACGTTATGGCATTGGGTTCATTGACCCAAACACCGTTAATGAATACACATGGAAAATAAACAAGCATCATGAAAAAGAGGTAGAGGACAGCATGTTCGAGTTCTTGAAGTGCCTCAAATACAATGAAGATATACTACTTCCTTACAACTTCCAGTGAGTCACACTTTCTTGTACTACAAATTCTCTGTTTTTGCCTACTAGCTAGCTACATGTTTTTGCTTACATATGCCCGCTTAATTAAGACATGCAAACGTGTGTGCATGCAGATTTCACTGGATATTGTGTATCATTAAAATTGACGCCGGAACAGTTGAAATACTGGACTCGCTACTCAAAGCAAATAGTGACTATAACATCTTGTTTGGGATAGTCAACAGGTAATTTCAATCATTATTAACTATATATCTCGGCCTATTTAGTTCGTCATTTCATGATATGAACTATTTAATAACCTCTTTATTCATTTTCTTTGTCGGCAGGCAGGGCTTGGGCAAGGTTCATCAGCGTCACAGAAGGCAAATGGAAACCACAGCTGAAATGGTTTCGAGCCAAGGTAAGTAATTAAGTAGTACTAGCTAGCTAGCTAGCTGCCATCTCTTTAATTATCATGCTTGATTAATTATTATCTGATCAAATTAAATTCCATTCTCGTAATAAAGGCCCTGAAGCAGGCGCAGGGGACTGATCTGTGTGCATTCTGCGTTTGCGAGAACATTTGCATGATGGTGTCCGAAAGGAGCAGATCTCAAAGACAGAAATGGGTACGCTTGTCAGAACACTATTCACAATTTTTACACCATTATCGATATCTAGTCACACAACTAATACACATGCATATTGATCTCCTTCTTAACAGTTCAAAGAGGTGCGGGACAAGCTCCTAGAAACGGAGCGCGTAGAAGCACTTCAAGAGGAAATAGCGGGATTTTTGCTCAACCAGGTTATAAATCCGAAGGGAGAATACTATTACCCGCTACCGCCCCCATCGACCAGGTCATGAACCACTTCCAATTGTCATCGTGCTCCGAAGGCACCAATCAGGCTAATGCCATTGGCTCCGAAGGCAACATGCATATGTAGGAGAAATTGTATATAGCTATACATGTGTGTATGTGTGAATTAATATGATGGTTTGTGAGACATGATTGATGATATATATATATGATTGGTTCTACTAGAAATTATATATATATATATATATATATATGCATAACGTGTACAATGTGTAGTACCGTAAAATACCAGCAAACGAAAAAGAATTAAAATGGAAAACACAAAATTAAATGAAAAAAAATCATAAAACCAAAACCCCCCAAACATTTTAGTACCGGTTGGTGTTACCAACCGGTACTAAAGGGCTCCCGGCCCCCGGACCTGGCTCGTGCCACGTGGTTGCCCTTTAGCACCGGTTCGTGCTGAACCGGTACTAAGGGGGGGGCCTTTAGTACCGAAATTTTAGTGCCGGTTACCTAACCGGCACTAAAGGGCCTTACGAACCGGTGCTATTGCCCGGTTCTGCACTAGTGAGACTGAATCATCGATTTCAGCTTGTTAAGCTTACGAACAAGCTAACAAGTTTCACGAGTAGCTCATTAGTAAAAACACATCACCTATTATCATCTTACTTGACAAAAAATTTATAGCACCTCAGTGCATCTATTCAATCTAATCGACATAGAAGGCAACAAACTAGTGCATTATTTTTTGTAGTCACCATCTTTCTTCTTAAAAAAACAGCTATGCACTCATCTTGTACACCATAACACATCATAATTTGTTAACGAGTGCTCAAGAGCTTAACGATTTTCAAACGAACCAAGCTGAGCAGGGTTTTCTGCTCGTTAAGCTTAATGGGCTTAACGAGTTGAGCCTTAACGAGCAGAGTCTTAACGAGCTTGTTAATCCAGCGCATATTTGCAGGGTATGGCTATTCAAAATAATATTTGATGTGTTTTTAGAGCAGTACTCCCCCCCCCCCCCTTCCGGTTTAGATGGCTCAAATATCATCAACCAAGGTAGATGGTGAGTGAAGAAATGTATCTTATAGTTTACAAAAGTAGTCAAGCTTTAATCTACATTAACCATGATGCATGCATGAGTGACCACTAAATGAGTAGGCATGGTTACATGCGTTGGTTGGTTATCTTTTAATCCTCGCATGCATCAATTTAAAATGCCTTGTAATGTAGACATGTGGCGGGGACAAGTGAAAGTAGGACTAACTAAACGGGAAAAACAAAAACGAAAAAGATATAGGCCCAATAAACCGGAAATGATGGAGTACCTATATAACCTAGGAGATAAAATCATGGGTGGCATCTAAACTCATTTTCCATGGTGTTTGAAATTGGTGAAAATTTTAGTGAAACATTTCCGCAGCTATTGTGAATAATTTTTCATCATTAATTATAGAGGTTCTTGTTTGTCTAATTTGGATACATACTACTCCCTCCGTTCCTAAATACTTGTCTTTCTAGGCATTTTAACAAGTGACTACATACGGAGCAAAATGAGTGAATCTACACTCTAAAATATGTCTACATACATCCGTATGTAGTAGTCATTTGAAATGTCTAGAAAGACAAGTATTTGGGAACGGAGGGAGTATTCATATATTTTCGAACGAGTTGTTTTACACTGGCAACCAAATGATTGAGTTGTGATGAACGTGAACAAATTCTCCCAGGAGCATCTTAAATGGGTAATCCTACAGGAAAAATGGTCTTACTTATCTTTTGAGTAGAACATAAGAAAGACAACAAATGCTTGTCACAACGTTGTGTGATATCAAGCTCATTTGATTCTTTTTAATCTGAACACACCCTAACGGAAACATTGATCTGAACAAGGACTTTTAATGACATGGTTTGTAGTGAAACATCACATAAGGGCATGCCAGTTGGGGATGTATAGAGATTACGGTTAATCAACAAACTATTAATTATTAAGTCCACCATTTATCTGAACAATGGTCTCAACCAACTAGCAGCTATGTGAAAATCGGCCAACCCAACCAATACTATATGTAGAGACAACATAAGACTGAGGTCAAAGGAACCATCCAACCAATATCCTCACACCACTTATTTGTTACAGCTTGGGAGCATTTTTGAAACATAAATGAGCCCATCAGACCAGTGGCACAAGAATAAACAATACGGTTAGAAAGTACAACATGGACGTCGGTGATGGCAAAAATGAAAAAATCGCATTCTCTAAGTTGATGTAGAGACACTATTGGACGGAAAAGAATTCTATGAGATCAGGTCTCACGCGAGACCCATCCTGATGGATGACACGTATCAGAGGGGAGAGAGATTAGATGCTTTGTGATTTGTGAATGCCACGTGTAATCCATTAGGACGAGTCTCACCTGCTACCCGTGAGACCTGGTCTCATACAATTTTTTTCCCTATTGGACGACGACTCTGGTTTCCTTCCAAATAATAAACACAGAATACGCAGGCATAACAACCATGTAGGACCGACTCATGTACTCCATTGCCTTTCACACCTCTCGGTAAACACCCTTAAAAAGGTGGAGAAAGCAGAAGAAGGATTAGCTGGGCAGAAATCATGTACAAATAAATCGCAGCTAAAATCACATAACGTTAATTGTGTGAAGCTCCAAACCTCACATAATCCAGGTTCTTCTGCACACGTTCAAGGTGTGCCAAATGAATTTTTTTTTGAAACGGAGGCAAAATCTTTGCCTCATCTCATTAATAAAGAAAAAGAGAGTTGCCCGGTTAATAAACGGAAAACCGGGCGAAAACCGTCACAAACCGCTGAGCGGCACACTCATAATCACACACACACACACCTCACATAGAGAGTCTCGTCAACATCACACACCGGTATCATCGTCATCACTTCTCCCCAACAGGCGTCATTACCCTCCCTAATCCCGAGCAAGCGACTCCGACTTCTCCGAAGACAAATGTAGACCCAACCCACATCGTAGAGGCTATGTGAAACACAAGAAGCCCCGTGCCAAACTCAGCCACCCGCGCCAAGGATAGCACAACTCCGACTCTGAAAGATAGCTCCGAAGAAGAACTAGGCAAGGTTAGCGCCGCGGAAGACCACCGAACAGACCACCTATTGCCTGTCATCGTCGCCACAGGGGCCCCGCCGCCATAGCTCCGACTTCACCGCAACAAAACAACCCGAGGTAATCTGCCCACGAACACGCCGAAGAAGAGCCGACTATCGCAACCATTGCCGCGTCTCCGACATCGCACACACCCATCATCGTTGCCACAGAAGCCTCAAGGCCAACTCCACCAACTTCCCTCGGTCCCGCTTGATGATGCCTAGCTCCAAAGACGAAGCCCTTGAGAGGGGATACGATGCTAGATCACCGTCATCGTCCGATCCCATGGATCTAAGGTTTCCCCCAAAGCTGCAAAGATTGGAGTTGAGAGTACCTCGACGATGCCAACAAGAAGGAAACGACGCCTGAAAGCGTCGCCATCGCCGGCTCCGGACACGCCGGAGACAAGCTTTCGCCTGGGTCAACCTCTCGAGCTCCGCGCATCATGCATCAGCAAGCCCTCCATCGAGCCACCGATGTCAAATCCGGCCGGATCTGACCACCCTCACCCTTCGCGACCTCCGAGCAGCAGATCCGCGCAGCCCCACGCACCCAGCACCTCAACACTGTGTTGCCTCCACCCGGGCTGCTGCACTGCTCGAGCAGCAGCCGCCGACCACGCCGCTGCACATCCTCACGACGACAGAACGAAGCCGCCGGGCACCTCGTGCCGCACCTCCCCGCACGGACACACCGCGACCCGGCCACACCCGCACCTCAATCTTCACCTCCCGTCTGACCGCATCTTCCCAGCCAGAGCACCACCCTGCAGGCCGGCCCCGCCCACACACCATCAGATCCGGGCGCGAGGGCCCCGGATCCGCCACCCCCGTCGGAGGAGAGGGGCTTCAGCCCGCCGACGCCGAGCTCATGACGACCATGCGTCGGCGCTGCACGAGCCAGCCACAAGCCACCCGCCCCGTGAAGAAGAAGCCCCGCCGCCGCCGCTGTCACATGGGCTTTGCCCGGCGGTGCATCCGGGCGGCGGCAAGGGAGGTAGACGACGGAGAAAGGGCTGTCGGCGATGATGTTGTCAATCATCCTCTAGTCGGAGGGAGCCAGCCAAATAAAATTCCTAATTGCCTCTCTTCATGTTCACCCTACAAAAAAAATGATACTACAAAATAAGCTAGGATGACAATACACAATGTAAATTTAGACAAACTGTTGCAAGTGATGTTGTCATGAATCCTCTCATGTCACACAGGACGTGATGAAGGCAGAAATATATCAGTAACGATATATACTATGATCATTATGGATATACAGTACATACAAATAAACAGAGTGGTGACCTCTAAATAGTATGCAAATGTGCTTGCTTTGAAGCTACACAAAGGTGGTGTCTTTTGTGCTCCCTCTGTGATCTAAAATGTCTTCTATTAGTTTATAGATGCAGTACATCTGTAGTAGAAGAAACAACGACAATATCTACAACAAGAAACAGCAGCAATCTCTGCAAGAAGGGACAGTAGCAATACATGCGAGGAAGCATATCTCTGTTGGAGAAGTGCATGGATGAACCCGGGTACATATGAACTCACTTTGAAAAACATATTTTTAAATTCTAAAAAAATTGCACGGGTACGTCTCCATGTTCTATGTGCGTGCATAAATTTTCATGGAAAATAACCTTTTCTGTGGCCTGTGCAAAAAGACAAAAAATTATGTTGTGGAACACTATTTAGAAGCACTGAAATTTGTCTTTTTTTGCGGAGGCAAAATAAAAAGATATTTTTTCATAAAACTTTGTGCCGCGTACACACATTTCCAAACATGTTTGCGTGATATTTTATTTTGAATTTTTGACATTTTAAAACGTGTTTAAAATGCTTTTTTTTGAAAAATGGATGCATATGCCTATGGGTTCAGATGGCGCCCTCTCCACCGCATACCTAATAACTTATCAACAAATACCATGATAACTTTTTGACCTAGAAACAAAGTTTCTCAAACATACACCGGGTAATTTCTATATAAATAACATGGTAATATAAGCACTACATAACCAATAACTTGCATAGAAACAACATGGTAACTTTTGTCTTGAGGAAATTAAAAAACATATTCATCGATAACTTATGTGTAAATAGTATGGTAATATACACCCTACTGATCTGATAACTTACATGCTAACACCGTAGTAACATTGACCAAAGGAAAAAGAACATAAGCCCAATAACTTCTGTGAAAACAACATGGTAATATACAAGCCGCACACCCAATAACTTACGTACACAAACCGCAATAACTTCGACCATAGGGAAAAAAGTTGAAAAACATACCTCGGTAACTTATTTAAAAATAGCACAGTAATATACAAACCGCATACCTGATAACTTTCATACAAACTCTGCAACGATTTTGACCAAGAAAAAAGTTGTTGAAAAACATAACCCCGGTAACTTATGTCAAAATAGCACGGTAATATACGAACAGTATAGCTGATAACTTACATAAATTTTCGTCCAAGAGGAAAATTTGTTGAAAAATATAACCCCGATAACTTATGTGGAAATAGCATGGTAACTAGCATACCATAAACGTAGTAACTCATGTAGCCCAGAGGTGGTAATTTTTTACCCAAAAAAAGTCAAGGAAACATAACATGAGATCTAGTTTCGGAGATTTCGTCGTGATGAATATTTTATGTGAAAATGATTTTTGCATCGGATCGACAATTTGAGTCACAAAACATTTTGAATTTTCGAAATAAGAAGAACTTAAGATGACATCAGCTTTTTTGTTCTCTGGTACATACATACATGTGCATGTGAAGAAGGTGAGAGAACCTTATTTATGCCCCTGATAACTTATGTAAAAAATAGCATGGTAAATTGCATATCACATACGTGGTAACTTATGTAACCAGGGCGTGGTAACTTTTGACCAAAAAAAGACGTCAGAATATAACAACATGGGATCTAGTTTCAAATATCTTGCCACAACGAATCTTTTATGTGAAAATGTTTTTGGCATCGGATCGACGGTTTGAGGTATGAAACATTTTGAATTTTCAAAATAAGGAGAATCAACATCAACTTTTTTGTCCTCTAGTGCATGCATGTAATCTCTACTACTTAAAAAGAATGAACGGTTCCCGTTTCACCTTTCTTCCCACCGCCCTTCGTCCAACACTCCCCGTATATCAATCATCATAATTTACTTACCTTCTGGATGAATTCTATTTTAATTTACTTACCAAACTTCTGATCAAAATAGAAGGTAAATCATGGACATAATTTGATGAACATTTATTTACACAATCGCATACTATGGACAAGTATCTCTACTACTTAAAAAGAATGTAAGGTTCCTGCTTCACCTTTTTTCCCACCGCCCTTCGTCCAACACTCCCCGTATATCAATCATCATAATTTACTTACCTTCTGGATCAATTCTATTTTAATTTACTTACCAAACTTCTGATCAAAATATAAGGTAAATCACGGACATAATTTGATGAACATTTATTTACACAATCGCATAATATGGACAAGTATCTCTACTACTTAAAAAGAATGCAAGGTTCCCGTTTCACCTTTCTTCCCACCGCCCTTCGTCCAACACTCCCCGTATATCAATTATCATAATTTACTTACCTTTTGGATCAATTCTATTTTAATTTACTTACCAAACTTCTGATCAAAATATAAGGTAAATCACGAATATAATTTGATGAACATGTATTTACACAATTGCATACTATGGACAAGTAAATCACTTCTTACCAAAATATAAGGTAAATCACGGGCAGAATTTAATGAATATTTATTTACACAATCATATATTATGGGCAGGTAAATCTCAACTATAGAATATTTATATCCCGTTGCATCGCACGGGCATTGTTCTAGTTAGAGAAAAGAATGCATGTGGAAGGAGGATAATTCATCCCTAGGCATCAGACTACTGATGATTCCTATCAATCAGACTAGTGGGAAGCCGTTGGATGCAAGCTAAATGAGTGGTGGATGATGCATGGTTGCATGCAACCCACAAAACGTGGAAGAGTTCCAAATTTGAAACAAACTACCGTATGTGGGGTTTGACCCATTGATTGCTTCCAGTAATCACTCATAGTTGCTGATTTATTGGTACTAATTATGATTGTAGATTTTAAGGAAATTAATTAATTATTTTAGCACAATGATTTCCAGTTTATTTTGTTTCTGGTATTTGTCTGCGCTGCTTCCAACGCAACTGAATTGTGCTTCTATCTAAAGCAGCACGAATTTAATTTTGTTTCCAGTATATTCACAACTTTCTCTAACCATCATAGTCATGTTGCTTATGATTTTCTACTCCGGGTCCCTAGAATCATGTGCTTTCTTTCATTCCATATTTGTTTCCATCGTAAGATAAACATGCTTCCGGCATTACGATCCGTGCTCCATATTTGTTTCCATCGCAAGATAAACGTGCTTCCCGGACTACAAACCAAGCTTCATAGTTTCTGCTATTAAGTGTTTGTGGTTATATTTCAAAGCACGATTTCATGATGGTCGAAACATGTCAAATGTGATATTGATGCATTTTATGTGTTTGTGAGCCAATGGAAACGTAGTTTGATAATTGTTGAAGCTTGAACAAAAGTACTACTGGTGCATTGAACCGTGATTGTAAAAGAACGAATCAATCACATAGATACATGGCGACATATTATATGTAAGTTGGAAACATGCAACATATGATGCCGAAGCAGGTGTTGCATTTGTGACAATGAAAACTTCATCCACACTCTCAGGCGCATGGCATGATACATCGAGGAACCGGTGGTGTCGATGGCAGGAAGCATCAGAGATATGGTGGTGGCTCAGAAAACAACCGGTGGTGTAGAGGGATTGGAATGACGACGACAATTGTGATGACTCCAAAGTAGGTGGTTGTCGTTGCTGGCGCTATGGAGAGTGACGCCATGTGGTAGATCGATATGCTGAGATGATCGATCTCAATGGCCATGCCAAGGGACCGATCATCAAACTCTCGCTCATGATCGTCGGCCGATGCACACTTCCGTTCTTGTCGATCTTGGTGGATCAAGATCATGACGCCGTTGAGAAACACCGTCTCGGCAGATCACAACCACGTCGTCGTGGAAATTTAGCCGGCTCTCCCCATCGACGAGGAGCTGCTCCCCGTCGACGTACTCGCCAACGAGATGTTCCTCGTCCTTGATCCCCATCGGCGGCGGCAACGGTGATGGGCATGATATTTCTGGATGGCGGCTATGGTGGTTACCCTAGCTAGTCGTGGTCATGATAATGTGGAGGTGATAGGATTATATAGCCAGCTTGCAAGGCGTTGGATCTTTTTCCAAAATCCAACGGAGGGAGAGAGGTCTGACACAAGGCTTGGGATCAGTCTACTGATACAAAGCATTTCCCTTCATCCTAATGCAATCATGCATGTAATTGGATGGAAGGAAGAAAATATGGTAGTTTTAGCTATATGTCACACGTGTGCCAAATATCACAGTCCTTTTACATATTTTTTTTCACAAAGATGGGTGCACCCGATACATTCCCACATACGAGGGGAGGATATCTAGTGTACTGTTCAGGGTTGAGTTTTGATTTGAAATTTATGACAACATATATTGATCTTGTGTGAATGTGCTATTTATTTCAGAATTTTTTGAACATTTGAAAATGTTTAACGGGAGTTTGGTGCATTGGTAGCATCACAAGTGTTAGTGCACAAGATATCCTCCTCATATCTGTGGGAATGTATTGGGTGCACCCATCTTTGTGGTGCTATCGGTACATCGGATGCTGTCACATTTTAAAATATTTGTTTTAAAAAAATCTAACATATTTGCAATATTAATGTATGTTGCCATAAAATTTCATAGCAAAACTTGGAACATACTTGAGATACAAATTGATAAATTTGGCATCAATGTGATAGTGCGCCAAATCTAATGCCCAACTTAAGTTATGTACTATTCAATGTCCAATTTTATCATTTTCATTTTTTGACATATATGTATATAATTTTATTTGAATTTTTATGATAACATACATTGAAGTTGTGTGAATGTACTTATCTTTTCAGTTTTTTTTGGAAATTTTTAAAATAACAACGGTAGTTCTGTGCACCGGTAGTACCACAAGCGTCGGTGCACCAGATATCCTCCCCAGGTCTACGGGAATGTATCCGGTGCACCCATGTTTCTGGTGCTATCAATACATCGTATGTTGTAACACATTTTAAAATATTTGCAATTTTTTTTAAAAAAACCTAACATATGGAAGCAACATCAGTGTATTTTCTCATAAAATTTTATACCAAGATTCGAAACATTACTTGCGATAAAAATGATAAATTGGCATCATTGTGATAATGGGCTGAATTGTGTCGAATTTATCATATCTTTCTGGAGTTTTTTGTGTGTCGAATTTGTCATCTTGTTTTCGAGATATGTATTGAATTTTTATTTGCAATTTTGTGACAACATACATTCATGTTGCGTGATTGTGCTTATTTTTTCAAAAATAAATGAACATTTTCAAATGTGTAACAGAAGATCGGTGCACCGACAGCACCACACGCGTTGGTGCACCAAATATCGTCCCTAGGTATGTGGAAGTGTATCCAGCGCACCCATCTTTGTGGTGCTATCGATACATTGGATGTGATGTTGTAATACATTTCAAAATATTTATTTTTTGAAAAAAGATCTAACACATTGAAACAACATCGGTCTATATTTTCATGAAATTTCATATCAAAATTCAAAATGTTACTCGTGATACAAAATGATAAATTTGGCATCGATGTAAGGATATATGTTTCTCGGTCGGTCCAGTTTGGTCTTATCTGGGTGGGCATGCGGTCGTGTGATGGCACTTAACAGACTACCCTAGTAAAGGACACAACATGAGCATAGCCATTGGCGCAGATAATTCTTTTCTCTGAAATGGTAACCATGTGTTTTAATATTTGTCAAAGTTACAACACACGCAGTCCCTGACGAGACAAAGAGAGGACAGAAGTACAAGTGCATCTGCACAAAACACCCCGAGATGAGATAAATTACAATCACAGTCTTAGAGGTTCTTGTGCAGATTGCCAACTGCCGCCGATCTCCACCACCGCGGCAGCGCCGCCGGAGATAAGAGAGAACAAACCTTCATACCCTGGTCCGAAGAAGCACCATCGCGGACAAAGCCGCTTTGTGAGCCGATGAACCCGTCCGTCGCGAACGGCAGAACCTTCTTCGATGTGGGTCGTCGCTCCCGGTGGCGCTGACGTGACGGCGGCGGCTTCTCCAGCACGCCTCACCTTCTCCTCATATGGAAAAGTCACGCTTTAGTCAACACTATCCACAGTACTAGTACACTGCACATTGCCAGAGCTTTGCTCCTCCTCCCTCCTCCCACACCACCACACCACACTCCCTGCCTCGCCGGCCGTCGCCGGCGGCCATGGACGCCGCCGCCATGGAGGCCCTCATCCTGGAGCTCCACGCGGTGGAGGCGTACAAGTTCGGCGCCTTCGTGCTCAAGTCGGGGATCACCTCCCCGATCTACCTCGACCTGCGCGTGCTCGTCTCCCACCCGCGCCTCCTCTCCCACGTCGCCGCCCTCCTCGGCTCCCTCCCCTCCACGCGCCCCTACGGCCTCCTCTGCGGCGTCCCCTACACCGCGCTCCCCTTCGCCTCCGTGCTCTCCGTCGCCCGCGGCATCCCCATGATCCTCCGCCGCTACCACGAGACCGGCGCGGGCGCCCCTCCCGCCATGCGCACCCAGGGCTCCTTCCGCGCCGGGGACACCGTGCTCATCGTCGAGGACCTCGTCACCAGCGGCGCCTCCGTGCTCGAGATCGTCACGCCGCTCCGCGCCGAGGGGCTCGTGGTCGCCGACGCCGCCGTCGTCGTCGACCGCGAGCAGGGCGGGAGGGAGAACCTGGCGGCGAACGGGGTCACGCTGCACTCCCTCATGACGCTCACCGAGGTGCTCGCCGTGCTCGTCAGGCACGGCAAGGTCACCCAGGAGAAGGCCGCCGAGGTGAAGCGCTTCCTCGACGCCAACAGGAAGGTCTTGGTGCCGGCGGAGCCCAAGGCGGTGTCGGCCAGGACGGCGCTCGCCGAGAGGGCGAGTCTGGCCAAGAACCCGGTGGGGAGGAAGCTGCTTGAGGTAATGGAGGCCAAGCAGAGCAACCTCTGCGTCGCTGCCGATGTTACAACAGCAAAGGAACTCCTTGAGCTAGCCAACAAGGTAAACAAATCATATACAGTACTAATAAACTTATTCTTGCTGTTTATTGATGCTCAGGTAGGTTGTTTACACACTTGTAATTTCTCATCGTGGGTAATCAAGCATTCTGTAATGTGTCAAGACCAAATTGACTGCATCAGTAATTCATGCATGAAACAAAGACAGAGATTTGGGGGTTGTGAACTGAATAAATTCAGAATTTTTGTACTGTACTTATTGTATACCTTTCACACGTACTCTTGCAAATACTTTTGAGGAATCTAATGTTGCAAGTATAAATAGTACGTACCACTGAAAAAAAAATCAGTGTGGGTTCAGTACAGGTGCTGAATACAATGTCATCTCAGTCTCATACAGTTCTTCACTAAGCTGGATTAGCTTTGACCTTTTCGCTATTTTTCGAACCCCATTTGATTAATTTCCATGTAAATTCTCTTTAAATTTCTGTTTCTAGCCCCCCAACTTAACATGTACTGGTGATTTTGTTCTCCAATTGTAGGTTGGTCCGGAGATTTGCATGCTGAAAACCCATGTGGATGTCCTGTCTGATTTTACACCAGATTTTGGCGGCAAGCTCCGTTCGGTATGGTCACCCTGCTTCTGATGCAACCTTTATTTTCTTTCAGCCATCCTTATTATTGATGATTTTCCTCGCATTTTGATGTTTGGTCGTAGACTAGTAGTTTGTTTGTCAGTAATCAGATCTTGCATCATTTTGAAAAAAAGAAAAGAAATCAAGTGTAGAATCATGCTTCATGCCTATCAGGTGTAGAAAAATAAACCAGGTGTAAGTTCAGTAGAGTATCTCTCTTCATACTGTTCTGTCAGGAAGCATGTTTCACTTCTGCACTTGTTAAAATGTGGAAGTGTGCTTTTCTCCATCAGTTCCGTGCACCCACAGTAATGCCTTCTTCGCATTTGGGCAAAATAGCCGTGTATACCAAGGAAATGTACTCTGTTCGCGATCTTTTTTCTACTGCCGAAATGCGGTATTTGCTGTTTGCTTTCTCCCACGTCACCCTGCAAGCTTAATTCCGTAAGGCCCATCCGTACGCATAGCATTGTTCAGTAGACTAGTATGCCATTCTCAGTTGGAGTTGGTTTTTCAGTAATCAGATATTGGATCATTCTGAAAGGAGAAAATAAATCATGTGTTGGCTCATGCCTATCAGGTGTAGAAAAATAAAGCAGGTGTAGGTTCAGTACAGAGTGCCTTTGTTCATACAGTTCTATCAGGGGAGCATGCTTCACTTCTGCATTTATTAGAGTCTGAAATTGTGTTCTTCTTCCATCAGTTCTGTACACCCATAATAATGCCTTCTTCGCATTTGGACAGTCCAAAATAGACCTTTATACCAAGGCAATGCATTATGTTCGCGCTATAGGTCTGTTTGTTTTCTACTGTAGAAATGTGGCTTTGGCTGCTTGGTTCTTACATAGATTGTTTTTTATTTGATGTTTCCTGAAGATTGCAGAAGAGCACAACTTTTTGATCTTCGAAGACCGCAAATTCACTGACATTGGGAACACGGTAACTATGCAATATGAAGGGTGAGAGCAGAGTATTGTAAACCACCTATTGAGTTTGTTTACTTTATATTTACCAACATAATATAACAAGTGTTCTTACGTTGATTCAGAGGAACATTCCGCATATCAGACTGGGCCGATATTGTCACTGCGCATGTAGTTCCTGGACCTGGAATTGTAGATGGCTTGAAGCTGAAGGTATACTGTGCTAATTACTTAATTTATAACTAGTTAATCCTGAGCTGAGAAGCCAAAGTGTCAATGTTACAGCTGATAATGGCTGATATGTTGTAGTAGTGCACTAGTGCCCAACTGCTCATAGACAGTAAATCTGACGCATAATTGTCTTCAAGGGTTTGCCAAAGGGAAAAGGGTTACTCTTGGTTGCTGAGATGAGCTCACCTGGCAACCTTGCTCATGGAGATTACACCGCAACAGCCGTGAAGTTTGCCGAGCAACATTCTGATTTCGTTATCGGATTCTTGTCGGTAAACCCTGCATCCTGGCCAGCTCCGGCGCCGAGTCCGGCGTTCGTCCACGTTGTCGATCCCGTGGTTGATGTTGCTGCCGGAGGAGATTCTCCTGGTCAGCAGTATGACACCCCTCATTCGGTGAGTCTGACCTTTGCCATTTCGGTTTTGTGTGACCAGCACTCTGTTTTCTTCACACACTCTAGCAGTAATTTCTCAGGGGGGGTTGGCTGTGTTTTTTCACCGCAAAGTCTCTGCTGCTTATCTGCTGACGGACACTGATCTCTCACCTGGACTCACTGCAACCTGCTGCTCATTACCCCTTATTCGTTTGCAGGTCGTAAACGAGCGAGGCGGCGACGTGATCGTGGTCGGGCGCGGGATCATAGAGGCGAGCGATCCTGCCGGCGCCGCGAGAGAGTACCGCGCCCGAGGGTGGCAGGCCTACCAGACCAGCTTATCGTCAAGCTAAGCTCCATCGAACCCATCTTCTCGCAGTGCTAGTAAACCCATGTAAGAAGTGGGGATTTCAGGCAGGCGATGGATGTAATAATAAGGAGCGCGGGAGTATAGTACTACTACGTGCGTACCAATGAACTTCGTATCAGAAAAAAAATCTAAGAATAAAGTAGAGTGATCCGAAGTTGCTCACTAGTACTCCCTCAGTTCGGAATTACTTGTCGCAGAAATGGATGTATCTAGATGTATTTTAGTTCTAGATACATCAATTTCTGCGACAAGTAATTTGGAACGGAGGGAGTAGTACATACATACAGCTTTTGATGATCGATCTGGTGACAAAATGAATGAATGGTGCCTACATGCGTACGTGAATAGCTACCCCTGGTTTCAATCGAGAAAATTACCATCTTTCTCGACAATGTGGTACATCACAGACAAAGCAACTCACTCAATAGTAGCTTATGTTTATCTATATCTATATTGGTACCATATAAAAAAGACGAGTTCTAGAGATCTAATAAATCTCACCCGTTCAACCACATCTATCAACGGTCTACATGGCTTCGTGTTTACCATTAAACATATTTAGCACTAAGCACATTTAACACCCTTACTACTTAATAACATTTCTAATACCAACGTCAGCATCAAAGTTTTGATGCAGACGAGATCAACAAAGTTCCCATCAACCCATGTGTGTTCCTCTTTTTTTTTAACAGACGTCTTTGACGACTGGTGTCAAGGGCAAAGTTTTTGGTGGCGAGACGAGAACATAACTAAGGGTCAATTACTAATTACTTCCTCCGTTCATAAATACAAGTCCTTTTAGAGATTTTGTTGTAGACTTCATACTGAGCAAAATGAGCGATCATATATATACTTTAAAAGGATCTATATAGTGGAATCTCTAAAAGACTTATATTTGGGAACAGAGGGTGTGGACTACACAGAGACTAGATAGAGCTAGTAATCTTATGGTGCTGCGTGCCGTCGGTAGAGTTGGAGCAGCTGCCGCCCGGATCAGACTTGCATTTCTCGTCGCCTCTACCGGCTGGAGGATCCTCCGCCAACGTGATCTCCGAACACTCCTCCTAATCAAGCAAGAGACCACAAAATAAGTACTACTATGTTCATCAATATATGAACACGATCGTATTCATTAATGTGACAGAGTTTGATGAGTTTGTAATGTACCGGCTCCGGCTGGGACGGGAAGACTGCCCACTGTAGGCTGCTGCTGGCATGCTCTGGTGACTCGTGAACCGAGCTTGGCTCGTCCTTGCAGAACAATTTGAGCGCCGTCTCGAGGTTGGCCACGATGTCCGATATGGCCGGCCGGTCCATCCCATTCTCCTTCACGCAGCATCCTGCAGTCTGGGCCACGTGCTCCAGCGCCCGGAGCTGCCCGGAGCTGCCCGGGCGTTGGCTCCGGCAGGGGTCGAGTGTCCAGCAACCCCCTAATATTGCCGGCCTCAATGATGGGGACTGCGAACTCTGGCAAATCTAGCATATAGTCCTGGTCGACCACCTCAGTCACATATTTACCTGTCAGAACCTCGAGCATCATGATGCCCAGCGCATACACGTCGCTCGTCAGCTTCACATGACCTGTGGCCATGTACTCTGGGTCGATGTACCCCCTTGTGCCACAAATAAAGGCGCAGCTCATCCCGAACTCCTCACTCATCGCCTTGTCACAGACCAAGGACACGTCAAAGTCCGACAAACGCGGCACCCAGCTGGCGTCGAAGAGGATGCTTCGCGACTTGATGTCCCGGTGAATGATCGGCGGGTTGGCATGACAGTGCATGTGCTCGATGGCGCGCGACACGCCGAGGAGCGCATCGATGCGCGTCTTCCAGGACACCGTCACGGGCGACAAATCGGAGGAGCCCTCATCAGGGTGTAGGTGGTGGAAGAGCGTGCTGTTCTCCATGTCCATGTACTCGTAGACGGTCAGCCACTCCGGCTCCTTTCTCCACCAGGATAGCAGACGCCTTCTTTTCTGTTGCTTGTCCTTGCTTGCAGTCATGCATGATCCGAGGAGGCGGACGATGTGTTTGTGTCGGAGCCGTGGTAGGATGTCGACCTCGCTGTGGAACATCCCTTCTGCGAAGTCCGACTGCTGGTCCCTGATGCGCTTGACGACCACCACTCGCCCATCGCGAAGCCTGCCCTTGTACTTGTACACAGGCTGGCCAAACTCGATCACTGTGGAAGTGTCGAAGTAATCGGTGGCAGCCACAATCTCTGCAAACGTGAACTCATGGGTTTCATACGGTACTGCTTCCTGAGCGGCCACTGCAGACTCCTGAAAAAGAGACCATAAATGAGCCTTCAGCATTCATGGAACATAGAGTATCATCTTGTCAGGGAGCCGCGCGGCCAATTTGTGCTGAAATTGTGCATACCTGCAGCTGGGTCGACTCTGGAAGCGTAGACGGTTCAGCTGGCTCCCGCGGTGTCAAGGAGCTTGTAGATCCGGTCGAGACGGCGTGCAATGCCGATGTGGCTGGTCACGGGGAAGAGGAGGAGGTAGAAGTCGATCTTGTTCTGCATCTCCCTGAACCTCACGGCCTTCCTGCCGGCCATGAAAAAATGGTACGCCGCGCTCCTCCTCTGGCAGGACACCAGGAGCTCGTGGGCTTCCTGCAGCGTGTCACCCAGCCCGGCCATCGGCCGCGCCGCCTCCGGGTCCTCCACGAGCGGCAGCAGCCGCGAGATTATGAGCACCCGACGCGCGAGCTGCCGGCACTCCCTCCTGTTCTGCCGCGCCGTCTCCGCAGCCTGCGTGATCCTTGAGATGAGCCCGACGACGTCTGCGCCGACAAGCTGTGCCACCGTCGCCACATCGCCGAGCTCAGTCCACAGCGACATGGCAGCAGCCTACCTATAGCTAGGAGAGTTTGGCCGACCTGCACCCAAGGGCGAGACTCGGAATGATGGCGTGGTTGCCTTTGATTTATATATACCGCGCTCCTTTTTTTAGAGTCTCCATGCTGGGGCCAAGCCGTTGAAACCACTTTGCGGTCGTCGTCGCGGAGGTGGTTCGCTCTGGGCAGAAACTCCCCGGAAGCTAGGTGAAGGACTCATGGTCAAGGGGACGCGTTTCACTTGGATGACTGCTGCTCACGCGGTCACTTTTTCTAGTTTTCACACGTCTGTTTTTTTATTTGGCGTTAGGCCGTTTTTCTATCCGTCCGATCTGCACGGATCACTGTGGCTCGACTGTCCTTCAGTTTTTTTTGATTGGCGACTGTGCTTCAGTTAGCGCGCCGGGTTGGTCTGTGTCGAGGGCTTTTTGCTTTCTTGGGATTTTCCTTTCTGGTTTGCGGGTCGTGATTGGGTCTCGCTCTTCGCCCCGTGCGCCTCAGTTTATTTACTTGTTTTTTGACTCTTTTATTTATTCAGTTGGCGGGGCGACATGGAAACGAGGCTCCCCGCCGGTGATTAGCGGCACGGGCTGGTGGAGGAGGTCCATGGCGCGTGGCGAGCCGCCGGCAAGCAGCTCACTTGTCGGCGGGAGGAAGGGCACCTTTGATTCAAAGGAATTTCATAGGATTTTTGAAGGGTTAGAATTCTTAGAATTTTTTTTACATTGGTCGTTTGATTCATATGATTGAATTCTATAGAAAATTTCCCCATGAAATCATGTGTTCTAAGTTTCATTGCAAATCTAGCACCCGCTACAATATTTTTATTTTTCCTTTGTTTTTCCGTAAAAGATAAACCGACCAAGATATGCTCCTAATGTAACACTTCACGATGATGAACAAAATTAATCAATTAGATGTGTGATGTCCTGTATTTTTCAGAGCAAAAATAAGCCCCAACAAAACCAGATTCGGTGCAACAATTCTAGTAACCAAAATCTGGGTGTGTACTGGTCCAGAAAATTACATAACAAGTGATTGCACCTGTAGTGGAATCTGGCATTCCAAAGAAACAGTAAGCAAACGCCACAAAGGGGTCTTGATATATGAAAAATGTTCTGTACATTACAAGAAATCACCATATAGGAATAAGATTAGCCGTAAGTAATTGGACATCATATATGAGATGCTAATATTGAAATCAGTAACCATGCTATTTACTCCTATGCTCCACCTGCTTGCTCTTCAAACAGATTGAAAGAACCAAATCACCTTCATCAGAATGCTACCCAAAGGTTAAAACAACATAGCAGCATACAAGTTATGCCTTCATAGAAAAATTGTCGAACACATACCTGGGGCGGCGGGGCTGGCTGGGGATGCGCGTTGGATGCGTGGTGCGGCTAGGCAAGGTAGAAACGGACGGCGGCGGGGCAGTTCCGGTCGTCGCCGTCGTCAATTTGGTCGGGAGGAAGGCCGGCAGTCGCGAGGGAAGGTCCCGCAAAGCTTTGGTCCATGGCCATGGCGTCTTGCAGCATGGGAACAGAGAGATGGAGAGAGATTAGTGAGGAGAGGGAGAGAGAAGGGAGGAGGAGGGCGCTGAGTGCGGCTGACTAGCAGAGGAGGTCGGCGGCGGCGGCTTGCCGTAGCACGGGCGACGACCAGAGGCGGGGTCGACTCGTGACGATGGGGCGAGGAAGCACCTGGGAGGAGGGGTCGCGCAAGTTGCCGCGGATCCGCTATTCTCCAGAATCAGAGCATCTCTAGCAGACTCCTTAAACTGGTCAAACCCGTAAAAAGAGGTGTTCACAGTTTTGATCGAAAAAATGGCGTCCAGCAGATCCTGTAAAAATTGTTCGGCCGTTAAACTTTTAAAGGGCATTGAAAATCCATTCACGATAACCTTATATGTACAATTTCGAAGCCAGTATACAGTTCAACTCGCAAACCGGTCAAACCTCGTCGGAGCAGACGCGCCACCATGGAATTGGCCGGAATCTACCCGGAACTCACCGGAATCCGTCGCCGCCTATCGGAAGAAGCCGTCACACGCCAGAATTTTTCGCCGCCGGTCCGAATTGCGGTCGGCTCGACCTCCGCTGCTGAGGCGAGGAGGTCCACGGGCAGGGCGGAGCAAGCCACCGGCGGCCTGAATCAGGGTGGGGCAACGCCGAAGAAGGGCAGGGGGCACTGGGAGCTCACGCGACCACGTCGAGGGGGGGAGAGGGCAGGGACCTCACGCGGCAATGCCGGGGAGTGCGCGCACGGCAGCTGGACGGGCAGGCGCGCCAAGGAGCACTGTCGTCGGTGCGGGCGGCGACTGGGTGAGGCAGGCGGCGCCGGGGCGAGGCACATCTTGGCCGGAGACGGGCTCTGCGGGACAGGAGAAAAAGGAAAAAAAAAGAAAAAAAAGGGCTATTGTGTCATACAGCTTCATTTACGGGGCCTGTTTTGCGTGGGGCAATTTCGCAACGGTTTGCAGTGCGCCTTATATGCGTTTTTAAGGGTTAACTTTTAAGGGTCTGCTAGGGATGCTCTTAGGGAGTTGATTCGGTTAGGACCAATCCTGAAATCAGGGACCGCGGCGACGCCGCGGGGATCGGGGACGTGGAGCGCTGCGAAGATCGGCAGACCAAGGCGTCTGCTCTGAGACGTTGAATTAGCTGACAGACCACTAACATGATATAGGCAGTAGAATGTGTTTAAGTTAATTTGATCAAAGAGTCCTTGTTATCTTGTGTACAATTTATTGTGTAGCTTTGGAGAAATTTAAGTTTGCTCTTTTAATAATAGAGTAGACTTGTTTAGCTCCCTACCACTTCTTCTTCATCATCCCCTCGCCCCTTGCACCCAAGTAGTACTATCCTACCCGAGTGTGGCGCTGCAAAGACCGGGTTCCATGGAGCTCGTTTTGCAAAAAATAATTAAATATGTTTAAAAGTTTCAAAAACTGTCAATTATTTTCTACAAGTACATATATACATTCTTCAAGTATTGTATAAAATTTCATCAACTAATTTGATTATTTGCAAGCTACTCCCTCCATAAACTAATATAAGAGCGTTTAGATTATTAAATTAGTGTTCTAAACGCTCTTATATTAGTTTACAGAGGTAGTACACAAAAAGACAAATATCTGACACAAATATTACAAAGAAAGCCTATTTTAATCCGTATATTTGTCTTTTTGTGTACATCACGTATGAATATATATGTTCATGAAATTTTATACATGTATACTACAAGTATATGTCTACATGAAAAACATTTTTTCAGTTTTTTAAGATGTGGAAAAGATATTTTTGCTGGGAAAAAATGAACTAAATGGAGCTTGGCCTTTGCAGCCACTTTTTATAGCTTACCCCCTCTCTCGTCTCTAGCCGTCCCTCTCTCTCTCTCTCCATCTTTCGGACGATGCATCCCAGCCTGGAAAAGGGAACCTAGGTAGCTTCCCCTTTCGGGAAACTCATTGTCCTGCCGTGGCATGCCCACCTGCCCTCACGCGCATGAGGCGGCGGCGGCCTTCCGTTTCTCCTCTCCCCGCGGTCAGTTCTGGTGGTCGTGATTTGGTGCGGGTGGGTGTGTTCAGTTGTCAGGCCCGGCGAATCCTGACCTCTCCACTCCGTTTCACAAGTATCACAAGGTGCATGTGCGCTAGGAGAGGCCATACTTAAATCGCTTTCGCATGCATATAGACATAGAGGAAGCAAATTTTGGTCCGGCGGAAATGAATATAACTTGAACAAGAGTAATGTAGAAGCACATATAGAAGAATTGATGTTTTATTTTGACATTAACCAAATTATTTAACTGGTTCATCAAGTGAAATGAAAATAAACTCCACGAGATATGAAACATCAACTAAGTCAAATTGGGGTGTTTGTGTTACCAAATAAACAACATCGCCTTGTGCTGCCATCATCACCATTGTCGAGTTGCCTGATGGAGCACGCCTCACACACCCAACAATTCTCACTGCTGATATATCTTTTCTCTTTGTTCCGCTCCTGGTATTCTCCATCTTCTGTAACACATTAGTATGGAGGTTTTAATCGTGCTTCCTATTAGAAAATACCAAAAATACAATTTTATTTATTTATACTAAACATTTTTATTTATTTGCAACTCATTTAATTAATTACAATTTTAACATATTATATTTGTTTTATTTAATAAAATTAATCACATTAAAGTGATGTCGAAGTTATAATATCCAATTTTAACATATTATATTTGTTTCATTTAATAAAATTAATCACATTTATAATATTTCGTGACAAATAAAGGTGTAGCCATTATGATCTCTACATTTTGTAGTTAAAGTTATGTTTGTCACATTTTGGAGACCTTTCCATTTGTAAACTTTCAATATATCCAATCCCTTTAAATCGGAGGGAAAAATTACAATATCACATGGGTCCACGGATTAGTTTGTGCCCCTTCAGATGGATACCGTATATATGTACCACATTCACTTTACTATTCTCAAATATCTTTTTTCAGATGGTTCTAAACAGCGTGGTATAATAAATATCTTGGTAGAGTATTTGCCAGTTTTAGATATAAGAAATTTGAAAATGCATGGGTATATATGGTGTCCACTATGGATTCTCCACGAAATATTGACATCATTGCTATTTCTAACTATTTGACGACCATATATGTCTTTTTGGTTAGTAGTGTAAACATACTCTCTACTTTATATGACGACCATATGCAGCAGACACTTCGCGGTGAAAAACCACAGCACGCAAACTCCCTCTAAGAAATTACTGCTAAGGCGTGTGAAGAAAAAAGCTAGTCACACAAAACTGAAACGGCAAAGAGGTCAGACTCACCGAATGAGGGGTGTCACAGTCATACTGCTCACCAGGAGAATCTCCTCCGAGCAATGCTACACGCACGGACAGGTTTTTTACCGATTCTACGGAGATGCTTAGCTGGAATGAATTGATTGGAAGAAAAGGGGGTGAGGGGCCCACACCCTTGAAAATCAGAGGAGTCAAGATTAGTTAACAACACTAGTGCAGAACCAGGCATTATCACCGGTTCGAAAGACTCTTTAGTGCCAGTTCTGTAACCAACACTAAAGGGTGGGGACTAAAACCCCTCCCCCTCCCCTTTAGTACCGGTTCAACACGAAGTAAAGATATCATCGAGTTCAACATGGTCACGACATTATAAGCGTTCATAAGACCAAAAAAGCAAATCACTTTGACACTAAGTTCAAGACGAAGAACACGGACATGAAAGGACAAGTACTAAGAGCAGGAACTAGCTAATCACTCATGCTGCTCTCTCTCAGGTAAAATAGCATAGACCATGTGTAGCTTTTCTGATTCATCATATTGGAGCATGCAGATGAACCTGTCTCCTAATCGTGGGTTGCGGTTCTGATTGCTGCCCCCTAGTACTTCTCCGCAATCCTTCACAATTTTGCTCCAGTCTTTCACTACTAAGCATTCCTCGGTTTTAGAAATCCTGAATGCACTCATGTGCGTTGTAGGATGTCTTGGCCGTAAGATAACCATTGACATGCAACCTTTAGTCTCAACCCACTGAGGCACAACTATCATCGGGAGTCCCTATTGAACACATCGTATAGTAAAATATTTAGCAATGAAGTTTAGCTTAAAAATTAATGTATGCAAAAGATGCTCTGAGGACAAATAGTAAAAAATTTACCATCTTTTCTAAATAAATGTGACCGTAGTTCAATACGAACACTATTGGTCGCACGTTTTAAGTACTAAGATTTTCAACTCCAGGAAAATAATTTCTCTTGACAGCATCAAGATCCTCAAGCCATGAAATATAATGACTTATCTCCTCGCAATTTAATTCAGCCGCGGGACAGTGGACGATCCTATCTACCAAGTGTCAGACATGTTTGCTTGAATGGAAATAAGCTGTCAATAGAAATTAGTTATCAACTATTTTTGAATAAACAAATCAAAGGCATAAATATGGTTGAGAAACTCACATAATGGTAGAATTGGAGGTGTCTGCACATCGACCAAGATGTCGATATTACCTTCAATATCATCTTTTCCGGACGAATATCAAAGGTGATAACTATATCAGGCTCAAATGCATAAGCTTTGTATAGTGCTTGCCAAGTTTTGCATTCAAAATAGGTATATGTGTCTGCATTGTATAATTTTGCGTAGAAAGTATAACCATGCTCGGTCTTCAAGTAACTCTCTTTACCTCCATACTTTTCATAGGACCGAAACCAATCTTATCCAAGATAAAAAAATTGCATGGCAGGGGATACGCTAGTAGAATAGTAAAAATTTAAAATTATAAGTTGAAGTAAATGAAGCATAAGTCATGCTTAATTACGAAAAAAGACTTGTCGTTGTGACTTACTGTATCCACTTCGAAGGTCTCATCTAGCGTGATGCTGAAGCGCCTACCATCACATAAGAAATTTCTGTCGCACAGGTCTCGTCTTCGCAGTATTCACACATACCGAAATCCTTTTCGTCGTCAGACATTTCCTATGTTCATAGTTGAAACATTAATTGATAAACACTTACTAATTCTATTAATTTAATTCAACTAATTCAACTAGTTCTATTAATTCAACTAAGCACTTCCTGAAAACAAAGTAGTTCTATTAATTTTCTTACTAAAACTAAACTAGTTCTATAGTAAAATTTTAATTAGATCATCAAATCTCATATACCTAAATTGAATATTCTAATTCATCTAACATTAATATATCTAGTTCATCTATAACTAAAAGTATTAAAAAACTAACTCATCTAACATAAATATCTAGCTAATTCATCTAATCCATCTAACATTTGACATTAATATCTAACATTCCTATCTAATTCATCTAACATATATAATCATCTAACAATTGATATTAATCTAACATTTATATAAATTAAAAGGAGTTAATTACGCTTCCAGTACATATACTTGCATGGTGAGTACAATTTCATACATAAACTTAAAAAATGATACAAATTAACCCTATAACTTGTGTTTGAGGTACATATTGATACGTTTTCGTCTATTGCCGTCAACTTACTGTTAACTCTCCCTAGGTGGCTTGCCAGCATGGTAGGGCACACGTTCTTTTATGCATGGGTCCCACTTGTAAGAGGGGAAAGACAAAATTAAAAAAGAAAAATGGTGTGGCTGTACTCATTGTCGGCATCTAGGTTCGAACGTAAGAGCTGACAGCTCGAGTGAGATTAGCTAGCCAGTACACGACATTCTAGTTCATGTTTATGTTGAGATGGGCATATTTATATATCTTCAGGAAGGAGGATTGATGTGAAGCAAAATATATGCACCGCACACGCGACTGACAGAAATATTGTCCCAGCTGCAACGACCCCTGAGGCCCGAGCATAGCATTTCCATGTCGACCAAGAGAGAAATTATTATTATTATTATTATTATTATTACCATCTTCAAGCATTTGTTTTTTAATATTTGCACATATAAACCCGAGGCCCCAACATAGCATTATAATTTAGAAACCGTGACCAAAAAGTTGGCGAACATCACCAACAAATTTTTATTTTGCAAAAAAACTTCTAATCTATTCATCTTCAATCATGCCAGTACAACGAACATCAGAAATAATAAAAATTATATCCACATCCGTAGTGCCGTCGTCGTCGTCCCTCCCTCACTGGAGCCAGGCAAAACTTGTTTTAGTAGTCAGTCGGGAGTCGTCGTGCTAAAACCACATAGGACCAACGCATAAGAATAGTAGCCGCTGCCGATGAAAAGACCCGTAGATCAGAAGCTTCCAACCTGAAGACACGCAAACATAGACGAATAAAGACCGGATCCGAGTAGATCTACCAAAGACAAGCACCAATCGAATCCCTTGAGACCCACCGGAGACACACCTCCACACATGTTCCGACGATGTTAGATGCACCACCAAGACGAGAGCTAGGTTGGGAGAACCTTATCCATCTTCAGGGAGCCGTCACCGTCTCGTCTTCCTGAGCCGGACACAAACCCTATAAAAAATCAGAAAAACATCTAAAAACGAAGCCCTCCATAGCGTTAGGGCCACCGAAGACGAGGCAGACCCGCGGTGGTGCCGGCGAGAGGCAGATGACCTAGGCTGTTTTTGGAGAAGCGGTGGGGGCTTGGCACTTGTGTGATGCAACATCACCAACAATTTTAGAAGTTATACATCTTGACTTGCAACTTGATTGACCTTAGGTTGAACGTAAACAATTCCTTGAAAAGAGCAAATTTGAGTCTCTCCTGTGCCGACTTGACACGATTACAGTTTGGTTGTGTCGTCATACCAAATTAGCCTTATAGGTGGTATAAGAAAGACTATGTCGAATTAAGCAGTCAACAGCGGTTAGTGCACTGGCTAGAGCTAGAGCCTCTCGCGCGAGTCCTCACATCTGGAGTTCGACTAGTGCCTTCCGCAGCACAATTCATTTTTTCTTTCCATCCCCACTTACAGGTGGGCCCATAAGCACGCAGGCCTAGCCACGTGGGAAGAGTTAACGATGAGTTGACGCAAAAGACGGAAATGTATCAATATGTTTCTCAAACACAAGTTATAGGGTCATTATGTGTCGTTTTTCAAGTTTATGTATGAAAATGTACCCACCATGCAAGTTTATGTACTAGAATTGTAATTAACTCAAATTAAAAGTATAAAAAACTAAAAAACATAAACATAAAATAATTAAGAAAAATCTGTCTCTGTGTGTGTACTGTGTGTGTATTGTGTGTGTGTGTGTGTGCAAGGGCCGCCATGGCGCGGCAGGGGGTGGTCTTACAGCAGGGTGACGACCGACAATGCGAGGCGACGAGGGGTGGCGACGGGGACGGGCCGGGGCAGCGACGTACAGGGACGGGCCGGGGGCGGGCACGGGCGGCGATGGGGGCGGGGACAGGCGCGACGATGGGGACGGGGACGGCGACGGGGACGAGGATGGATACGGGCGCGCGTGACGGGGGCGGCGACGGGGACGGGCGCGACGACGAAGCAGATGAAGAAGAAACTAACTGAAATTTTCATAAGTGATATATATATATAGGAGGGGCCTTTAGTATCGGTTGGAGCCACCAACCGGTACTAAAGGTCAAATTTGGCGAGGCCAAATGACGGGAAGCGACCCCCTTTAGTACCGGGTCATGGCTGCAACCGGTACTAAAGACCCCCCCCTTTAGTATCGGTTCGAGCCACGACCCGGTACTAAAGTGGTATGCTAGCGCAGGTGTGGTGCGGCAAGTTTAGTCCCACCTCGCTAGCCGAGGGGCGTCCGCACTGGTTTATAAACCCCAGTGCGGTAGCTCTCTCGAGCTCCTCTCTATAGCAGGCTTCTGGGCCTAACTTTGCCGCGCTGCCCTGTGGGCCTGCTGGGCCTTACGGGCCTGCATCCTGGCCCAATGCCAGGCAGGTCTACTAGGCAGTGCGCAATGTTTTTTTATGTAGTTTTTTTTCTTTTCTGCTTTATTTATTTCTGAGTTGTTTTTTGTTGTATTTAGAGTTTCTTTGTGAATATTTTTTGCCTTAGGTACAAAAAATTACAAACTTTTTGTTAGTGCCAGTAGTTTTCAAATTTGAATAGCTTAAATTGGTGTGAATCACTAGTTTGTGAATAACTTAACTTAAAAAATAGATTTTCAGTGATTCTTTTTCTTATTTTAATATTAGTGTGTTTTATCACTTGTTTGGAGCTACGAACCGGTACTAAAGGGGGTGCGCTGTCATCCCGCGGTGCACACAGTTTAGTCCCACCTCGCCAAGCGAAGGGCGCCTGCACTGGTTTATAAACCCAGTCGCGGTTGCTCCTTCGAGCTCCTCTCTAATGCAGGCTTCTGGGCCTAAACTGTTGCTCTGTCCTATGGGCCTACTGGGCCTTGCGGGCCTGCATCCTGGCCAAACTACATGTTGAGTTTTTAGTCATATGCTGGCCGCTGTGGCCCAGTAGGTAGGCCTTTCTTTTCTTTTTTCTGCTTTATTTATTTTCTTTTATTTATTTGTGAGTTTTTTTGCTGTATTTAGAGTTTCTTTGTAAATATTTTTGCTTTAGGTACAAAAAATTACAAACTTTCTGTTAGTTCCAGTAGTTTTCTCGTAACCCTCTCTACTTTTTTGCACATGCTATGTGGGTGAAATGATGATACCATGCTAAGTTTCAACCTTTTAGAGTTCATTTGTAGTGCTTTTCAATTTCAGAGTCATTTAGCTCAAAACAAATCAGTAAATGTATGAAAAATAGCAAATGATGTCAGAAAGGGTTGAAACTTGATGACATGGCTTTGAATGGTGTATACTGAACGCACAAAAAGTATAGAGTTGTAATAAGTTTAAAAAAATAAAGTGCCTTTGTAACAGATGAGTTTTCGTCTGAAACCCTGATACTTCGAAAGAGATTGTCCAGTTCGTACACGAAGTACATCCAGTTTTTGCCGTAACACTCTCTACTTTTTTGCAGATGCTATGTGGGTGAAATGATGATACCATGCCAAGTTTCAACCTTTTCAGAGTTCATTTATAGTGCTTTTCAATTTCAGGGTCATTTAGCTCAAACAAATCTGTAAATGCATAAAAAAAATTAGAAAATAAAGGCAGAAAGGGTTGAAAGTTGATGACGTGGCTTTGAATGGTGCATACTGAATGCACAAAAAGTTTGGAGTTATAATAAGTTTTAAAAAAGGAAGTACCTTTGTAACAGATGAGTTTTCGTCTGAAACCCTGATACTTCGAAAGAGATTGTCCAGTTTTGTACACGAAGTGCACCCAGTTTTTGCCATAACCATCTCTAGTTTTTTTGCACATGCTATGTGGGTGAAATGATGATACCATGACAAGTTTCAACCTTTTCAAAGTTCATTTGTAGTGCTTTTCAATTTCAGGGTCATTTAACTCAAAACAAATCAGTAAATGCATGAAAAATAGAAAATGAAGGCAGAAAGGGTTGAAAGTTGATGACGTGGCTTTGAATGGTGCATACTGAACGCACAAAAAGTCTGGAGTTGTAATAAGTTATAAAAATGAAATGCCTTTGTAACAGATGAGTTTTCGTTCGAAACGCTGATACTTCGAAAGAGATTGTGTAAACATGTAAAAATATACATCAAAAATACATTGATCAGTAGCGCCTCGCAGCCAAAATGCGCTACTGCTATGTGTAAACATGTAAAAATATACATAAAAAATACATTGATCATTAATGATCTTTTTGTGTACATTCTGAATTGTCAATATGAGTCCTCGCCAGTTTAGAAACCGGAGAAGACTCATATTGCGGCCACAAATTCTACACATAGATTTCAATGAAGACCAAATGGTTGTGATAGTTTGAGAAACATATTTAAGGTGATAAAAACCCTGATAGCAGAGCGAGGTGGGACTAAAAAACCGCTGCAAAAAGAATCAACTAAAAAACTCTAGTACCGGTTTGTGGCATGAACCGGTACTAAAGGGGCTGGTGGGGCCCCAGCCTGACAACAGCCTACCACAACCTCTTTAGTACCGATTCATGGCGAACAAGGTTCGCCATGAACCGATACTAATGAGCGCCGACCGGGACTAATGAGCTTCACATTAGGCCATTTTTCTACTAGTGCAAGAAGGAATCCCATAAAACCCCCGTATTAGGCCGTTGATCTAGACTTTTCGATCTCCTCTGGCAACAACACCAACTCCGGGATCGACAAACACTAAAAATAATTAAAAAAATACATCTAGATCCATAAACCACCTAGTGACGACTACAAGCATTGAAGCGAGCTGAAGGCTCGCCGCTGTCATCAACCCTCCCTCGCCGGAACCGAACAAACGTTGTTGTAGTACATAGTCGGAAAGTCATCGTGCTAAGGCCCCATAGAACCAACGCACCAGAATAGCAACCGCCGCGATTGAAGAGTGTAGATTAAAAGGATCCAACCTAAAGACATGCGAACAAAGACGAACAATGAACATATCCGAGCAAATCCATCAAAGGAAGACTCGCCGGAGACACACCTCCATACGTCCATCAATGATGCTAGATGCATCACCGAAACGGAGGCTAGGTGAGGTGACCTTTATTCCATCTCCAGGGAGCCGCCGCCGTCTCGCCTTCCTGAGAAGGACACAAACCCTAACAAAATGGTATTCTTTGATGAAATGGCTCGACTCCACTCGCCCTCGCGCTCTCGTGACAACCGACCCCCCCTCCCCTCGCCGTTGTCCACCAACCCCTCCCGGCAGCCGCCGCTCCGGCGCAGCTGGCCACCCAACCCGGTTCGCTGCTGCTCCCGCGCCTGGTCGCTGCCCCGCTTGCACTGCTTTGGGGCTTCCCCTTTCCCTCGCCCGCTGGGCAGCAGATCCCTTATGCGTCAGTCCGAGATCTAGATCGAGAACTGGCCACCCCGCCCCCTCCGCGTCCTGGTCGGCCGCCGCGCGACCCGCGTGGTCTGTCAGTCGTTCTGGAGACGCCTCCTGAGCTGCTCCGCGTCGGGGCCGGGCTGGGCGCCCCCTCCTTCAATGCTGCCGCAGCATGCAATAACTATGGTAGCTGGGCCGAGGCCGTCCAGGGCGTGGGTGGCCGAGCCCTTGAGGCGCATGCAATGTGCCGCCAAGTGCACAAACCAGATCGTTTGCCATCGCTGCTTTCATCCAGGACACCGTGCTAAATCCTGCTACAACAAGCCAGCTCCTCATCTCCGACTGGGCATCCCGACCACACGTCCTCTTCGCCCGCCCCCTGCACGCGCGCCGTCTGGCCACCCCTCGCCTCCTTCACGCCCTGCGTGCCGGGCATGCCCTTCCCCGTGAATGGCCAGGTCTGGCCAACACTTGCAGCGGCCTACAGAGGTCTTCACGGTCATCCATGGGACGCGGCCATGCACCAGGAGGCGGCTCTTCTGTGCTTGCAAGCGTTGGTCGCGTGGCTGAACCGGGACATACGAGCAAGCACGAACGACATCGCCGATGCCATCGTCTCCGAGCTGGGCATGCTGTCGGACGACGTCTCCATTGTCATGCACATCCCGGAGGCATTCCTGGCCTGGTTCTTTCACCGGGATCACTGCACCTACACGACGGGGCGCCGGGACCTGCCATTCCATGGGACGAGGCTGCAGCTCCAGCCATGGCGGCTGGAGGATCACCCCGAGACCGTTGATATCGTCCACCACGCCCGCTCGTGGCTGGACGGTCTGCCTCTGCAGGCCTGGGATGAGCACACGGTCGCGCAGCCATCGGGCTGGGCTGCTCCATCGACGACATCGAGCTGGCCTCAAGGCTCAATACAGATTGTGAGGTGCTTGGGGTCTGGGCATGGACGGCGTCGCCGGCAAACTTCCCGCGCGTCAACTCGGTGACCTTGCCGGCGCGCGCGGATAGCCAGCCGGTTTTCGGGCAGCGCGGCCTAGAGCAGCGGGTCATCATTCACCTGTCGATCCATGAGGACCCAACTCAAGGCGAAAGGATTGTTTCCAACAGGTACGACTTTGTGAAGGGCGTCGTCGACGGCGAGCGGCAGGCCCGTGGTCGACGTGAGTGCATCTCCCGGCCGAACAACAGTCACCGGCGAGACCAGGACGACGACCTGGATAGGCGCCGCAGCGACCGGGATCCCAGGGGTCGCGACGACTCGCGCAACAGAGAAGGGTGGGGCACGCGCATCAGGTGCAGCCTCTCCAAGCAACCGCGGGACGCCTCGCGTGATCATGGCCGCGACAACGGGCGCGACGGCCATCGTGATGATGCTGGTCGTGACCGCGGCGGTTGCCTTCGTGATGCTGACGTGCCTCCTATATTGTTGAGCTCCGGATCCTCAAGTGTGGTGGCGGCCCGTGCCTCCGAGATGCAGCCTCTACGGGCGTGGCCGCAGCATCGCAAGGCATCCTTTGCCATGTGCTGCCCGGCGTCGCTTGATGTCTACTACACAACCTTTTTTTTGTAGACGTTGTTGAGCCTCCAAGTGCAGAGGTTTGTAGGACAGTAGCAAATTTCCCTTAAGTTTATGACCTAAGGTTTATCAATCCGTATGAGGCGTAGGATGAAGATGGTCTCTCTCAAGCAACCCTACAACCAAATAACAAAGAGTCTCTTGTGTCCCCAACACACCCAATACAATGGTAAATTGTATAGGTGCACTAGTTCGCCAAAAAGATGGTGATGCAAGTGAAACATGGATGATACATATAGGTTTTTGTAATATGAAAATATAAAAACAGCAAGGTAACTAATGATAAAAGTGAGTACAAACGGTATTGCAATGTGTTGAAACAAGGCCTAGGGTTCATACTTTCACTAGTGCAAGTTCCCTCAACAATAATAACATAATTGGATCACATAACTATCCCTCAACATGCAACAAAGAGTCACTCCAAAGTCACTAATAGCGAAGAACGAACGAAGAGATTATGGTAGGGTACGAATGTTGGGGAACGTAGTAATTTTAAAAAATTTCCTACGCACACGCAAGATCATGGTGATGCATAGCAACGAGAGGGGAGAGTGTGATATACGTACCCTTGTAGATCGACAACGGAAGCGTTTGGTTGATGTAGTCGTACGTCTCCACGGCCCGATCGATCAAGCACCGAAACTACGGCACCTCCGAGTTCTAGCACACGTTCAGCTCGATGACGATCCCCGGACTCCGATCCAGCAAAGTGTCGGGGAAGAGTTCCGTCAGCACGACGGCGTGGTGACGATCTTGATGCACTACTGACGCAGGGCTTCGCGTAAGCACCGCTACAATATTATCGAGGACTATGGTGGAAGGGGGCGCCGCACACGGCTAAGAATATGATCACGTGGATCAACTTGTGTGTCTATGGGGTGCCTCTTGCCTCAGTATATAAAGGATGGAGGAGGAGGAGGCCGGCCAAGGCTTGGTGCGGCCAGGATGTGGAGTCCTAGTAGGACTCCAAGTCCTAGTAGGAGTCCACCAAGAGGGGAGGAAGGGAGAAGGAAGTGGAGGAGAAGGAAAGGTGGCCGGCCCCCTTTTCCCTAGTCCAATTCGGACCAGAGGGGAGGGGGGCGCAGCAGCCCCTTGGCTCTTTCTCCTCTTCCCACTAAAGCCCATCAAGGTCCATTGCTTCTCCCGTAACTACCCGGTACTCCGAAAAATATCCGAATCACTCGGAACCTTTCCGATGTCCGAATATAGTCGTCCAATATATCGATCTTTACGTCTCGACCATTTCGAGACTCCTCGTCATGTCCACGATCTCATCCGGGACTCCGAACTTCTTCGGTACATCAAAACTCATAAACTCATAATATAACTGTCATCGAAACCTTAAGCGTGCGGACCCTACGGGTTCGAGAACAATGTAGACATGACCGAGACACGTCTCAGGTCAATAACCAATAGCGGGACCTGGATGCCCATATTGGCTCCTACATATTCTACGAAGATCTTTATCGGTCAGACCGCATAACAACATACGTTGTTCCCTTTGTCATCGGTATGTTACTTGCCCGAGATTCGATCGTCGGTATCCAATACCTAGTTCAATCTCGTTACCGGCAAGTCTCTTTACTTGTTCCGTAATACATCATCTCGCAACTAACTCATTAGTTGCAATGCTTGCAAGGCTTATGTGATGTGCATCACCGAGAGGGCCCAGAGATACCTCTCTGACAGTCGGAGTGACAAATCCTAATCTCGAAATACGCCAACCCAACATGTACCTTTGGAGACACCTGTAGAGCTCCTTTATAATCACCCATTTACGTTGTGATGTTTGGTAGCACATAAAGTGTTCCTCCGGCAAACGGGAGTTGCATAATCTCATAGTCATAGGAACATGTATAAGTCATGAAGAAAGCAATAGCAACATACTAAACGATCGGGTGCTAAGCTAACGGAATGGGTCATGTCAATCAGATCATTCACTTAATGATGTGATCCCGTTAATCAAATAACAACTCTTTGTTCATGGTTAGGAAACATAACCATCTTTGATTAACGAGCTAGTCAAGTAGAGGCATACTAGTGACACTCTGTTTGTCTATGTATTCACACATGTATTTTGTTTCCGGTTAATACAATTCTAGCATGAATAATAAACATTTATCATGATATAAGGAAATAAATAATAACTTTATTATAGCCTCTAGGGCATATTTCCTTCAGTCTCCCACTTGCACTAGAGTCAATAATCTAGTTCACATCGCTATGTGATTAACACCAATAGTTCACATCTTTTTGTGATTGGTTCACATTTCCATGTGACTAACACTCAAAGGGCTTACTAGATTCAATAATCTAGTTCATAATACATGTGATTAACACCCAAAGAGTGATCATGTTTTGCTTGTGAGAGAAATTTAGTCAACGGGCCTGCCAAATTCAGATCCGTATGTATTTTGCAAAATTTTATGTCTACAATGCTCTGCACGGAGCTACTCTAGCTAATTGCTCCCACTTTCAATATGTATCCAGATTGAGACTTAGAATCATCTGGATCAGTGTCAAAAACTTGCATCGACGTAACCCTCTACGACGAACCTTTTTGTCACGTCCATAATCGAGAAACATATCCTTATTTCACTAAGGATAATTCTGACTGCTGTCCAGTGATCTACTCCTAGATCACTATTGTATTCCCTTGCCAAATCAGTGCAGGGTATACAATAGATCTGGTACACATCATGACATACTTTATAGAACCTATGGCCAAGGCATAGGGAATGACTTTCATTCTCTTTCTATCTTCTGCCGTGGTCGGGCTTTGAGTTTACTCAACTTCACACCTTGTAATACAGGCAAGAACTCTTTCTTTGACTGCTCCATTTTGAACTATTTCAAAATCTTGCAAGGTATGTACTCACTGAAAAAACTTATCAAGCGTCTTGATCTATCTTTATAGATCTTGAAGCTCAATATGTAAGCAGCTTCACCGAAGTCTTTCTTTGAAAAACTCCTTTCAAACACTCCTTTATGCTTTACAGAATAATTCTAAAATATTTTCGATCAACAATATGTCATTCACATATACTTATCAGAAATGCTGTAGTGCTCCCACTCACTTTCTTGTAAATACAGGCTTCACCGCAAGTCTGTATAAAACTATATGCTTTGATCAACTCATCAAAGCGTATATTCCAACTCCGAGATGCTTGCACCAGTCCATAGATGGATCCCTGGAGCTTGCATATTTTGTTAGCACCTTTAGGATTGACAAAACCATCTTGTTGCATCACATACAACTCTTCTTTAATAAATCCATTAACGAATGCAGTTTTGTTTATCCATTTGCCAGATTTCATAAATTGCGGCAATTGCTAACATGATTCGGACAGACTTAAGTATAGATACGAGTGAGAGAATCTCATCGTAGTCAACACCTTGAACTTGTCGAAAACCTTTTGCGACAATTCTAGCTTTGTAGACAGTAACACTACTACCAGCGTCCGTCTTCCTCTTGAAGATCCATTTATTTTCTATGGCTTGCCGATCATCGGGCAAATCCATCAAAGTCCATACTTTGTTCTCATACATGGATCATATCTCAGATTTTATGGCCTCAAACCATTTCGCGGAATCTGGGCTCATCATTGCTTCCCCATAGTTCGCAAGTTCGTCATGGTCTAGTAACATGACTTCCAGAACAGGATTACCGTACCACCTTGGTGCGGATCTCACTCTGGTTTACCTACGAGATTCGGTAGTAACTTGATCTGAAGTTTCATGATCAATATCATTAGCTTCCTCACTAATTGGTGTAGGTGTCACAGAAACAGATTTCTGTGATGAACTACTTTCCAATAAGGGAGCAGGTACAATTACCTCATCAAGTTCTACTTTCCTCCCACTCACTTCTTTCGAGAGAAACTCCTTCTCTAGAAAGGATCCATTATAAGCAACGAATGTCTTGCCTTAGGATCTGTGATAGAAGGTGTACCCAACAGTATCCTTTTGGGTATCCTATGAAGACATATTTCTCCGATTTGGTTTTGAGCTTATCAGGATGAAACTTTTTCACATAAGCATTGCAACCCCAAACTTTAAGAAACGACAACTTTGGTTTCTTGCCAAACCACAGTTCATACGGTGTCGTCTCAACAGATTTAGATGGTGCCCTTTTAATGTGAATGCAGCTGTATCTAATGCATAACCCGAAAACGATAGTGGTAGATTGGTAAGAGACATCATAGATTGCACTATATCCAATAAAGTACAGTTATGACGTTCGGACACACCATTATGCTGTGGTGTTCCATGTGGCATGAGTTTGTGAAACTATTCCACATTGTTTTAATTGAAGACCAAACTCGTAACTCAAATATTTGTCTCCGCGATTAGATCGTAGAAACTTTATTTTCTTGTCACAATGATTTTCCACTTCACTCTGAATTTCTTTGAACTTTTCAAATATTTCAGACTTATGTTTCATCAAGTAGATATACTCATACCTGCTCAAATTATCTTGTGAAGATCAGAAAATAATGATACCTGTTGCGAGCCTTAATATTCATCGGATTGCATACATCAGTATGTATTATTTCCAATAAGTTAGTTGCTCGCTCTATTGTTCCGGAGAACGGAGTCTTAGTCATCTTGCCCATGAGGCATGGTTCGCAAGCATCAAGTAATTCATAATCAAGTGATTCCAAAAGCCCATCAGCATGGAGTTTCATCATGCGCTTTACACCAATATGACCTAAACGGCAGTGCCACAAATAAGTTGCACTATCATTATTAACTTTGCATCTTTTGGTTTCAATATTATCAATATGTGTATCACTACGATCGAGATCCAATGAACCATTTTCATTGGGTGTGTAACCATATAAGGTTTTATTCTTGTAAACAGAACAACAATTTATTCGTTTACTTAAATGAATAACCGTATTACAATAAACATGATCAAATCATATTCATTCTGAACGCAAACACCAAATAACACTTATTTAGGTTCAACACTAATCCCAAAAGTATAGGGAGTGTGCGATGATGATCATATCAATTTTGGAACCACTTCCAACACACATCGTTACTTCACCCTTAACTAGTCTCTGTTTATTCTGCAACTCCCGTTTCGAGTTACTAATCTTAGCAACTGAACTAGTATCAAATACTGAGGGGTTGCTATAAACACTAGTAAAGTACACATCAATAACATGTATATCAAATATACTTATGTTCACTTTGCCATCCTTTTTATCCGCCAATCACTTGGGGCAGTTCTGCTTCCAGTGACCAGTCCCTTTGCAGTAGAAGCACTTAGTCTCAGGCTTAGGACCAGACTTGGGCTTGTTCACTCGAGCAGCAACTTGCTTGCCGTTCTTCTTGAAGTTCCCCTTCTTCCCTTTGCCCTTTTTTTGAAACTAGTGGTCTTGTTAACACTTGATGTTTTTCTTGATTTCTACCTTCGTCAATTTCCGCATTACGAAGAGCTTGGGAATCGTTTCCGTTATCCCTTGCATATCATAGTTCATCACGAAGTTCTACTAACTTGGTGATGGTGACTAGAGAATTCTTTCAATCACTATCTTATCTGGAAGATTAACTCCCACTTGATTCAAGCGATTGTAGTACCCAGACAATCTGAGCACATGGTCACTAGTTGAGCGATTCTCCTCCATCTTTTAGCTATAGAACTTGTTGGAGACTTCATATCTCTCAACTCGGGTATTTGCTTGAAATATTAACTTCAACTCCTGGAACATCTCATATGGTCCATGACGTTCAAAACGTCTTTGAAGTCCCGATTCTAAGCCATTAAGCATGGTGCACTAAACTATCAAGTAGTCATCATATTGAGCTAGCCAAACGTTCATAACGTCTGCATCTGCTCCTGCAATAGGTCTGTCACCTAGCGGTGCATCAAGGACATAATTTTTCTGTGCAGCAATGAGGATAAACCTCAGATCACGGATCCAATCCGCATCATTGCTACTAACATCTTTCAACACAATTTTTCTCTAGGAACATATCAAAATAAACATGTGAAAGCAACAACGCGAGCTATTGATCTACAACATAGATATGCTAATACTACCAGGACTAAGTTCATGATAAATTTAGGTTCAATTAATCATATTACTTAAGAACTCCCACTTAGATAGATATCCCTCTAATCCTCTAAGTGATTACGTGATCCAAATTAACTAAACCATGTCCGATCATCACGTGAGATGGAGCAGTTTCATTGGTGAACATCACTATGTTGATCATATCTACTATATGATTCACGCTCGACCTTTCGGTCTCCGTGTTCCGAGGCCATATCTGTATATGCTTGGCTCGTCAAGTATAACCTGAGTATTCCGCGTGTGCAACTGTTTTGCACCCGTTGTATTTGAACGTAGAGCCTATCACACCCGATCATCACGTGGTGTCTCAGCACGAAGAACTTTCGCAACGGTGCATACTCAGGGAGAACACTTCTTGATAATTTAGTGAGAGATCATCTTATAATGCTACCGTCAATCAAAGCAAGATAAGATGCATAAAAGATAAACATCACATGCAATCAATATAAGTGATATGATATGGCCATCATCATCTTGTGCTTGTGATCTCCATCTTTGAAGCACCGTCGTGATCACCATCGTCACCGGCGCGACACCTTGATCTCCATCGTAGCATCATTGTCGTCTCGCCAATCTTATGCTTCCACGACTATCGCTACCGCTTAGTGATAAAGTAAAGCATTACAACACGATTGCATTGCATACAATAAAGCGACAACCATATGGCTCCTGCCAGTTGCCGATAACTCAGTTACAAAACATGATCATCTCATACAATAAAATTTACCATCATGTCTTGACCATATCACATCACAACATGCCCTGCAAAAACAAGTTAGACATCCTCTACTTTGTTGTTGCAAGTTTTACGTGGCTGCGACGGCCTTAAGCAAGAACCAATCTTACCTACGCATCAAAACCACAATGATAGTTTGTCAAGTTGTGCTGTTTTAACCTTCACAAGGACCGGGCGTAGCCACACTCGGTTCAACTAAAGTTGGAGAAACTGTCACCCGCAAGCCACCTCTGTGCAAAGCACGTCGGGAGAACCGGTCTCGCGTAAGCGTACGCGTAATGTTGGTCCGGGTCGCTTTGTCCAACAATACCGCCGAACCAAATTATGACATTCTGGAAAGCAGTATGACTTATATCGCCCACAACTCACTTGTGTTCTACTCGTGCATATAACATCAACATATAAAACCTAGGCTCGGATGCCACTGTTGGGGAATGTAGTAATTTCAAAAAATTTCCTACACACACGCAAGATCATGGTGATGCATAGCAACGAGAGGGGAGAGTGTGATCTACGTACCCTTGTAGATCGACAACAGAAGCGTTTGGTTGATGTAGTCATACGTCTCCACGGCCCGACCGATCAAGCACCGAAACTACGGCACCTCCGAGTTCTAGCACACGTTCAGCTCGATGACGATCCCCGGACTCCGATCCAGCAAAGTGTCGGGGAAGAGTTCCGTCAGCACGACGGCGTGGTGACGATCTTGATGCACTACTGACGCAGGGCTTCGCCTAAGCACCGCTACAATATTATCGAGGACTATGGTGGAAGGGGGCGCCGCACACGGCTAAGAATATGATCACGTGGATCAACTTGTGTGTCTATGGGGTGCCTCTTGCCTCAGTATATAAAGGATGGAGGAGGAGGAGGCCGGCCAAGGCTTGGTGCGGCCAGGATGTGGAGTCCTACTAGGACTCCAAGTCCTAGTAGGAGTCCACCAAGAGGGGAGGAAGGGAGAAGGAAGTGGAGGAGAAGGAAAGGTGGCCGCCCCCCTTTTCCCTAGTCCAATTCGGACCAGAGGGGAGGGGGGCGCAGCAGCCCCTTGGCCCTTTCTCCTCTTCCCACTAAAGCCCATCAAGGCCGATTGCTTCTCCCGTAACTACCCGGTACTCCGAAAAATACCTGAATCATTCGGAACCTTTCCGATGTCCGAATATAGTCGTCCAATATATCGATCTTTACGTCTCGACCATTTCGAGACTCCTCGTCATGTCCCCGATCTCATCCGGGACTCCGAACTTCTTCGGTACATCAAAACTCATAAACTCATAATATAACTATCATCGAAACCTTAAGCGTGCGGACCCTACGGGTTCGAGAACAATGTAGACATGACTGAGACACGTCTCCGGTCAATAACCAATAGCGGGACCTGGATGCCCATATTGGCTCCTACATATTCTACGAAGATCTTTATCGGTCAGACCGCATAACAACATACGTTGTTCCCTTTGTCATCGGTATGTTACTTGCCCGAGATTCGATCGTCGGTATCCAATACCTAGTTCAATCTCGTTACCGGCAAGTCTCTTTACTCGTTCCGTAATACATCATCTCGCAACTAACTCATTAGTTGCAATGCTTGCAAGGCTTATGTGATGTGCATCACCGATAGGGCCCAGAGATACCTCTCTGACAGTCGGAGTGAAAAATCCTAATCTCGAAATACGCCAACCCAACATGTACCTTTGGAGACACCTGTAGAGCTCCTTTATAATCACCCATTTACGTTGTGATGTTTGGTAGCACATAAAGTGTTCCTCCGGCAAACGGGAGTTGTATAATCTCATAGTCATAGGAACATGTATAAGTCATGAAGAAAGCAATAGCAACATACTAAACAATCGGGTGCTAAGCTAACGGAATGGGTCATGTCAATTAGATCATTCACTTAATGATGTGATCCCGTTAATCAAATAACAACTCTTTGTTCATGGTTAGGAAACATAACCATCTTTGATTAACGAGCTAGTCAAGTAGAGGCATACTAGTGACACTCTGTTTGTCTATGTATTCACACATGTATTATGTTTCTGGTTAATACAATTCTAGCATGAATAATAAACATTTATCATGATATAAGGAAATAAATAATAACTTTATTATTGCCTCTAGGGCATATTTCCTTCAACGAAACCACCTCAAAGTTATTCTTCCCGATCAATCCGTTGGGCTATTCCTATAAGTGTCACAAACAACCCTAGAGTTCTTAGTAAAATAACACCTTAAAACACAAATCAACCAACACCCTAATGTCACCTAGATACTCCAATGTCACCTCAAGTATCCGTGGGTATGATTATACGAAATGCATCACACAATCGCAGATTCATCTATTCAACCAACACATAGAACCTCAAAGAGTGCCCCAAAGTTTCTACCGGAGAGTCAAGACGAAAACGTGTGCCAACCCCTATGCATAGGTTCATGGGCGGAACCCGCAAGTTGATCACCAAAACATACATCAAGTGGATCAATAGAATACCCCATTGTGACCGCGGGTATCCCACGCAAGACATACATCAAGTGTTCTCAAATCCTTAAAGACTCAATCCGATAAGATAACTTCAAAGGGAAAACTCAATCCAACTATAAGATCCAACTATAATAGCAAAGCTCACGATACATCAAGATCGTGCCACCTCAAGAACACGAGAGAGAGAGATCAAACACATAGCTACTGGTACATACCCTCATCCCCGAGGGAGAACTACTCCCTCCTCGTCATGGGGAGCACCGGGATGATGAAGATGGCCACCGGAGAGGGATTCCCCCTCCGGCAGGGTGCCAGAACGGGTCTAGATTGGTTTTCGGTGGCTACGGAGGTTTCTGGCGGCGGAACTCCCGATCTATTATGCTCCCCGAAGTTTTTAGGGTATATGGGTATATAGGGTGTGTTCTGAACCCCTCCCACTCTCAGCTTCACAAACTTCACTTAAGAAACGAAGCCGAACACATTCGCTCCGAGAAGCTGAAATCGCGAAGCTCTTATGGGCCGTAGTGCATTTTTGTGGAGCGAGGAAACCCCAGCTTCACAAATAAACAGAATCTGGAGTTCCCATGTATTTACAAGATTTTGCCTCCGCCAAGGAAAACGATTGGCGCAACATACAGAACCGAGCCAGCCCTCCTCTCGAATCGTTCTCGCTCTGCTCCCTCGTTCACCCCAAACTCTCCCACCTTGAACCCTCATCGCCGCCGCCAGTACCGCCGCCACACCCGCTGCCCCCCGTCACCAGCCGGATCCACTCTTTCGCGTACAGATCCGGCCATATCGGCCACTTTCCCGCCGGATCCCCTGCTCAGTGGCGCTCGTCCCGCCACCTGCTTGGAGCAGAGACCCCATTGGTAATGGTGAGCTCACCAGGACGCCATTAATGCCGGAGCCAGGAGCAGCAGCCTGGAGGCCGAGCCCCCTCGCCCAAACCACAAAGTGAGCTCCAACAAATATGGTCTACCTATGTCAGACCTGGTGTTCGTGTACTGTGCATGATAACTGAATTTTTCTGCAGTGTATTATGTGTACTGCTAAGATATAAGCAGTATGAACTAGTACATGTTAGGGTGAATTTGATTTGTGAAGTTTAGTACTGGTATGATATTAAAAGTTTGAAGTATTATGTGTAGTGCTAAGATATTAGCAGTACTAAAGATGACTTTGTGCGTAACGAAGCGGCTGCATAAGGCCGTCCCCATCGGCGCTAGCTAATTAATCTGGCGATAGGATTCTATAATCATATGCTGCTAGCTATAGTTGGCCAGCTTATCTGTCTAGAGGTTTATCTTCCTGTTTCAGCCTCTGCATATATGAAAGAGGCTAGCCAGCTACTCCTTTTTGTTGAGAGGCCACCGCTACTTATTGCATATGTAGACATTAGTTTATTCGTGAAGTGTAGTTCAGATATGACATGATTTTGGCTTTGCAAAAAACTTCAGTTTCCCTATTATACTTGTACATGTGAGGACCAATGTGACATGCATTTTCGTAGAGAAGTGTCAAGCATGACTTCTCAATGGAGCATTGAAAACACTCAGATTGTCTGTGAGTTGTTCGCCGAGCAAGTGGACGCTGGAAATAGGCCAGGCAATTATTTGACCCCAAATGCATTTTATGAGGTGACAAGACAATTTAAGATGAGAACCGGGCTTGACTACACACATATGCAAATGAAAAACAAATGGGACAATCTTAAAGCTGATTTCACCTTGTTCAAGAAACTCAAGTTTCGGGAGACCGGAGCCGAATGGGACTATGTGAACAACACCGTGTCACAAGATGATGAGTGGTGGAAGAAGGCTAAAATTGTGAGTTCTTTGGCTGTTGTATCATGTATCTTAATTTAGCCATATCTCTTTATTTACTAATAATGTGTTTCACTTGTTGTATTACAGGATATTAAAGGTTGTGGCAAGTTCAAGAAGAAAGGACTTGCTAATGAAGAAAAGTCGCGGGTTATCTTTGGAGATATCACAACTGATGGTACTGACCATTGGAACCCCTCTTCTGGTATACCTCCCCCCTCTAGTGCGGCAGTGAAAGAATCCATCAATGTTGATGAGATCGAGGATCTTAATTTGGATGATACGGAAGAACAAGCATCTCAGGCAACACCTAGTTCATCTAAAGTGAGGCTTGGAATCATCATTCCAAAGAAGAACAAGAAACCCAAGACCGCACAAGTGATGTGTGAGCAAGTTAGAAGGATTGGTGACATTGCCGAGGCTTCTCACTCATCATTTCAGTCTTTCCTAAAGCAAGATGAGGCGAACTGTGTCACCTCGGTCATGGATGAAGTCATTGCTTGTGGTGCAGCAGTTGATAGCGATGAGTTCTTAATGGCTAGCGAATTGTTTGTGAAGAGGGCGCAAAGGGAGATGTTTCTTTACATGCCTCTTGACTCTCGAAAGGGTTGGTTGCGTAGGAAGTATGAGTTGAAGTATGGGAAGTAGTTACTTTACATTCCATCTATGTGTGATGGTCGATTATCCTTTGCTCTCAAAACTATTTGTGTCTTTTATGTTGAACCTACTTCTTAAAGTATGGGAACTACTTGATACTATTCCATCTATTTATGTACGCATTGTGGATCCATCTTTTATGTCTATGTTGTTCAGCCTAGTGTTTGCTATTTATGTATGCATTATGCTTATGTTGTCGATCCAATTGGTGCTAACTTGTGTTTCATATTTTGGTGATTGTTTATATGCAGATGTCATCGAATAGTGAAAGTGATGATGACAATCATTATGAAAGAAAGAAAATTATGGTTTTCCAATATCAACATGATATGGACATGCGTTGTTCAGGTGTGTCATCCATAGTTGGTAAGTATTGTAAAAGTTGGGTCATGAAGGCCGAGCCTAGGACATCTAGGTTGACTGGTTTTGAATGGTTGCAAGAGACTATTGGCACACCTGGAGAGACGTACACAATGTTGAGAATGAATGCACATGTGTTGTTTGATTTTCATGACAAGTTGGTGGCGGAGTACGGCCTCAAAGAAACATGCTTTGTTACCACTTATGAGTCTCTTGCTATGTTCTTGTGGACCTTGGGGGGTTGTGAATCAAATAGAAGAACCCAAAACCGTTTTAAACATGGAGCGGATATAGTCCATCGTAAGTTCCATGAGGTTCTACATTGTGTGATCAAGATGTCATCTCACTACATTAGGCCTCAAGACCCAAATTTTCACATTGTGCATGATAGGATTAAGCGTGACAAAAGGGCTTATCCTCACCTCAAATACTGCATTGGTGCAATAGATGGGACACATGTTAGGGCTTCTATTCCGGAGGGACCTTCAAAAGTAAGGTACATTGGAAGAACGGGTGCAACAACTCAAAATGTGATGGTAGTATGCGACTTTGATATGCATTTCACCTACGCTTCAATTGGACAAACGGGTTCTATGCATGACACAAGTGTGCTATTCCATGCTATTGAAAATGACAAGGCCACATTCCCGCATCCTCCCAAGAGTTAGTATTTCTTGTTGTTGCAACTTATGTAACATATCCTCCAACTCACAATCATGTTTGTTGTTACTTTCTGTAGGCAAGTATTACCTTGTAGACGCCGGTTATCCTAACAGAGATGGCTATCTAGCACCCTACAAAGGAGAACGCTATCACGTCCACGACTTCCAAAGAGGTGCGCCCCCAACTACTCCCGTGGAGAAGTTCAACCGGATCCACTCTTCCAAGCGCAATACCATAGAGAGAACCTTTGGTGTGTGGAAGATGAAATGGCAAATATTGCTCAAGATGCCAAACTACTCGATTGTAACACAAAAAATGATTGTTGCGGCTACCATGACACTACACAACTACGTCCGCCTCCATGACAAAGAGGATCTCCACTTCCTTCGGTGTGAGAGGGATCCAGATTATGTTCCAACTATTCCTGATAGATACAAGAAGTATGCTATTCCTTCAAATGCATCAGATGCTTCAACAACGGCGGCAAGTGTTCCTAACATGGATTTGTTTAGGCATGAACTAGCTATCGCCATTGCTCTTAGTTGGTGAAGTAATCATGTTCGTGATTTTAGATGTGTGACCATATTGATTTGCAAACTTATATGCAAATGGAGCTTTTGTTGTATGACACATGAGAGAACTAGTTTTTCTACTAAATTATAACTTATGTTAGCTGAGAAAATTTGGAATCTTTTAAAAAAAATACATGTTTGCTGTACATATGTTGCTCCATGTACCCAAGAAATGCTCTCTGTACATGTTCCTGTAAAGCCAAAATTTTTGGAAATAGCTACTGGAAAAAAAGTGTGCATGCTATAAGGCCAGCCATCACCACGTGAGCAACCCAGCATGTCTTGGTTTTCTTTTTCGGCCTCTAGACATCCAGCTGCTGAACTGGGCTGCTTCTAGCCAGCCCAAAGGGGCGCCCAACAGGTTTTTTGCCTCCTAGTTGGGCTGCAGCGAGGGGAGAAGCTGCCAGATCTCCCGAACGTTTTTTGATCGCTGCGTGGAGTGAGAAGCTCGCCAGAGAAGTAGAAGCTGCAGATTTGGTGGAGTTCAGAGAGATTCAGAACAGGCCCATATAGGAGGAAGAAGTACGTCAGGGGGGCCACAAGGGGCCCACGAGGGTGGAGGGCGCGCCCAGGGGGGTGGGCGCGCCCCCCTGCCTCGTGCCTTTCTCGTTGCTTCCCTTACGTACACCCCAAGTCTTCTGGATTGCTTCCGTTCCAAAAATAAGTTTCGTGAAGTTTCAGGTCAATTGGACTCCGTTTGATTTTCCTTTTCTGCAATACTCTAAAACAAGGAAAAAACAGAAACTGACACTAGGGTCTAGGTTAATAGGTTAGTCCCAGAAATCATATAAAATAACATATAAATGCATATAAAACATCCAAAACAGATAATATAATAGCATGGAACAATAAAAAATTATAGATACGTTGGAGACGTATCAGCATCCCGAAGCTTAATTCCTGCTCGTCCTTGAGTAGGTAAATGATAAAAATAGAATTTTTGATGTGGAATGCTACCTAACATATTCATCATGTATTTCTCTTTATTGTGGCAAGAATATTCAGATCCATAAGATTCAAGACAAAAGTTTAATATTGACATAAAAATAATAATACTTCAAGCATACTAACTAAGCAATCATGTCTTCTCAAAATAACATGGCCAAAGAAAGCTATCCCTACAAAATCATATAGTCTGGCTATGCTCCATCTTCACCACACAAAATATTTAAATCATGCACAACCCTGATGACAAGCCAAGCAATTTTTTCATACTTTTTATGTTCTCCAAATTTTTCAATCTTCACGCATTATATGAGCGTGAGCCATGGATATAGCACTATAGGTGGAATAGAATGGTGGTTGTGGAGAAGACAAAAAGGAGAAGATAGTCTCACATCAACTAGGCGTATCAACGGGCTATGGAGATGCCCATTAATAGATATCAATGTGAGTGAGTAGGGATTGCCATGCAACGGATGCACTAGAGCTATAAATGCATGGAAGCTCAACAAAAGAAACTAAGTGGGTGTGCATCCAACTTGCTTGCTCACGAAGACCTAGGGCATTTGAGGAAGCCCATTGTGGGAATATACAAGCCAAGTTCTATAATGAAAAATTCCGACTAGTATGTGAAAGTGACAACATAAGAGACTCTCTATCATGAAGATCATGGTGCTACTTTGAAGCACAAGTGTGGTAAAAGGATAGTAGCATTGCCCCTTTTTATTTTGTTTTTTATTTGGCCTTTATTTTTTTATTTGGCCTTCCTTTTTTTTGGCCTTCCTCTTTTTTTGGGTACAATGCTCTATTAATGATGATCATCACACTTCTATTTATTTACAACTCAATGATTACAACTCGATACTAGAACAAAGTATGACTATATGAATGCCTCCGGCGGTGTACCGGGATATGCATGACTCATGAGTGACATGTATGAAAGAATTATGAATGGTGTCTTTGCTACAAATACAATGTCAACTACATCATCATGCAAAGAAATATGACAATGATGAAACGTGTCAAAATAAACGGAACGGTGGAAAGTTGCATGGCAATATATCTCAGAATGGCTATGGAAATGCCATAATAGGTAGGTATGGTGGCTGTTTTGAGGAAGATATATGGTGGGTTTATGGTACTGGCGAAAGTTGCGTGGTACTAGAGAGGCTAGCAATGGTGGAAGGGTGAGAGTGCGTATAATCCATGGACTCAACATTAGTCATAAAGAACTCACATACTTATTGCAAAAATCTATTAGTTATCAAAACAAAGTACTACGCGCATGCTCCTAGGGAGATAGATTGGTAGGAAAAGACCATCGCTCGTCCCCGACCGCCACTCATAAGGAAGGCAATCAATAAATAAATCATGCTCCGACTTCGTCACATAACGGTTCACCATACGTGCATGCTACGGGAATCACAAACTTAAACACAAGTATTTCTCAAATTCACAACTACTCAACTAGCATGACTCTAATATCACCATCTCCATATCTCAAAACAATTATCAAGTATCAAACTTCTCTTAGTATTCAATGCACTTCATATGAAAGTTTTTATTATATCCCTCTTGGATGCCCATCATATTAGGACTAAATTCATAACCAAAGCAAATTACCATGCTGTTTAGTACTCTCAAAATAATATAAGTGAAGCATGAGAGTTCATCCATTTCTATAAAATAAAACCACCACCGTGCTCTAAAAGGATATAAGTGAAGCACTAGAGCAAATGACAAACTACTCCAAAAGATATAAGTGAAGATCAATGAGTAGTCAAATAATTATGCAACTATATGAAGACTCTCTAACATTAAAGAATTTCAGATCTTGGTATTTTATTCAAACAGCAAGCAAAACAAAAGAAAATAAAATGACGCTCCAAGCAAAACACATATCATGTGATAAATAAAAATATAGCTCCAAGTAAAGTTACCGATGAACGAAGACGAAAGAGGGGTTGCCTTCCGGGGCATCCCCAAGCTTAGGCTCATGGTTGTCCTTGAATATTACCTTGGGGTGCCTTGGGTATCCCCAAGCTTAGGCTCTTGCCACTCCTTATTCCATAGTCCATCGAATCTTTACCCAAAACTTGAAAACTTCACAACACAAAACTTAACAGAAAACTCGTAAGCTCCGTTAGCGAAAGAAAACAAAACACCACTTCAAGGTATTGTAATTAACTCATTATTTATTTATATTGGTGTTAAACCTACTGTATTCCAACTTCTCTATGGTTTATAAACTATTTTACTAGCCATAGATTCATCAAAATAAGCAAACAACACACAAAAAACAGAATCTGTCAAAAACAGAACAGTCTGTAGTAATATGTAACTAACGCAGACTTCTGGAACCTCAAAAATTCTAAAAAATTTCTGGACCTGAAAAATTTATCTTTTAATCATCTTCAAAAATAATTAACTAAATATTACTCTCCAAAAAACAATGGCAGCAATTCTCGTGAGCGCTAAAGTTTCTGTTTTTTACAGCATGATCGCAAAGACATTCCCCAAGTCTTCCCAAAGGTTCTACTTGGCACAAACACTAATTAAAAGAATAAAAACACATCTAAACAGAGGATAGATGAATTATTTATTTCTAAACAGGAGAAAAAAGAAAGGACAAAAATAAAGTTGGGTTGCCTCCCAACAAGCGCTATCGTTTAAGGCCCCTAGCTAGGCATGATGATTTCAATGATGCTCACATAAAGGATAAGAATTGAAACATAAAGAGAGCATCATGAAGAATATGACTAGCACATTTAAGTCTAACCCGCTTCCTATGCATAGGGATTTTGTGATCGAACAACTTATAGGAACAATAATCAACTAGCATAGGAAGGTAAAACAAGCATAACTTCAAAACTTTAAGCACATAGAGAGGAAACTTGATATTATTGCAATTCCTACAAGCATATATCCCCCCTCATAATAATTTTCAGTAGTATCATGAATGAATTCAACAATATAACCAGCACCTAAAGCATTCTTTTCATGATCTACAAGCATAGAAATTTTATTACTCTCCACACAAGCAAAATTCTTCTCATGAATAATAGTGGGAGCAAACTCAACAAAATAATTATCATGTGAGGCACAATCCAATTGAAAACTAAACTCATGGTGACAAGTTTCATGGATATCGTTATTCTTTATAGCATACAAGTCATCACAATAATCATCATAGATAGCAACTTTGTTCTCATAATCAATTGGAACCTCTTCCGGAATAGTGGATTCATCACAAAATAAAGTCATGACCTCTCCAAATCCACTTTCATCAATATAATCATCATAAATAGGAGGCATGCTTTCATCATAATAAATTTTCTCATCAAAACTTGGGGAACAAAAAATATCATCTTCATCAAACATAGCTTCCCCAAGCTTGTGGCTTTGCATATCGTTAGCATCATCGATATTCAAGGAATTCATACTAACAACATTGCAATCATGCTCATCATTCAAATATTTAGTGCCAAACATTTTAATGCATTCTTCTTCTAACACTTTGGCATAATTTTCCTTTCCGTCATACTCACGAAAGATATTAAAAAGATGAAGCGTATGAGGCAAACTCAATTCCATTTTTTGGTTTTCTTTTATAAACTAAACTAGTGCTAAAACAAGAAACAAAAAGATTCGATTGCAAGATCTAAACATAAACCTTCAAGCGCTAACCTCCCCGGCAACGGCGCCAGAAAAGAGCTTGATGTCTACTACACAACCTTCTTCTTGTAGACGTTGTTGGGCCTCCAAGTGCAGAGGTTTGTAGGACAGTAGCAAATTTCCCTCAAGTGGACAACCTAAGGTTTATCAATCTGTCGGAGGCGTAGGATGAAGATGGTCTCTCTCAAGCAACCCTGCAACCAAATAACAAAGAGTCTCTTGTGTCCCCAACACACAAAATACAATGGTAAATTGTATAGGTGCACTAGTTCGGTGAAGAGATGGTGATACAAGTGCAATATGGATGATAGATATAGGTTTTTGTAATATGAAAATATAAAAACAGCAAGGTAACTAATGGTAAAAGAGAGCACGAACGGTATTGCAATGTGTTGAAACAAGGCCTAGGGTTCATACTTTCACTAGTGCAAGTTCCCTCAACAATAATAACATAATTGGATCACATAACTATCCCTCAACATGCAACAAAGAGTCACTCCAAAGTCACTAATAGCGGAGAACGAACAAAGAGATTATGGTAGGGTCCGAAACCACCTCAAAGTTATTCTTCCCGATCAATCCGTTGGGCTATTCCTATAAGTGTCACAAACAGCCCTAGAGTTCTTAGTAAAATAACGCCTTAAAACACAAAACAACCAAAACCCTAATGTCACCTAGATACTCCAATGTCACCTCAAGTATCCGTGGGTATGATTATACGATATGCATCACACAATCTCAGATTCATCTATTCAGTCAACACATAGAACCTCAAAGTGTGCCCGAAAGTTTCTACCGGAGAGTCAAGACAAAAACGTGTGCCAAACCCTATGCATAGGTTCATGGGCAGAACCCGCAAGTTGATCACCAAAACATACATCAAGTGGATCAATAGAATACCCCATTGTCACCACGGGTATTCCACGCAAGATATACATCAAGTGTTCTCAAATCCTTAAAGACTCAATCCGATAAGATAACTTCAAAGGGAAAACTCAATCCATTACAAGAGAGTAGAGGGGGAGAAACATCATAAGATCCAACTATAATAGCAAAGCTCGCGATACATCAAGCTCGTGCCACCTCAAGAACACGAGAGAGAGAGAGAGATAAAACACATAGCTACTGGTACATACCCTCAGCCCCGAGGGAGAACTACTCCCTCCTTATCATGGAGAGCATCGGGATGATGAAGATGGCCACTGGAGAGGGATTCCCCCTCCGGCAGGGTGCCGGAACGGGTCTAGATTGGTTTTCGGTGGCTACAGAGGCTTCTGGCGGCGGAAGTCCCAATCTATTGTACTCCCCAAAGTTTTTAGGGTATATGGGTATATATAGGAGGGAGAAGTACGTCAGGGGGGCCACGAGGGTGGAGGGCGCGCCCCCCTAGCTCGTGCCTTCCTTGTTGCTTCCCTTACGTACACCCCAAGTCTTCTGGATTGCTTCCGTTCCAAAAATAAGTTCTGTGAAGTTTCAGGTCAATTGGACTCCGTTTGATTTTCCTTTTCTGCGATACTCTAAAACAAGGAAAAAACAGAAACCGACACTGGGCTCTAGGTTAATAGGTTAGTCCCGAAAATCATATAAAATAGCATATAAAACATCCAAAACAGATAATATAATAGCATGGAACAATAAAAATTTATAGATATGTTGGAGACGTATCATCGCTCTCAAGAAGCCCTCACGCCGCCTGCCTCGCCATCGCTGCCACCAACCTTCGTTCTGCCGCCGTCACCCATGTCCAAGAGGAATGAAATCCAGTCGTCCACACTGCTGCCAGAGGAGCGAAGAGGGGCGCTGCGACAGCTATGCGCGCCCACGAGGATGCTGCTGCCTGTGCCGTCCCCGTCTAGGCCCCTTGGGTTTGAGGCCTCGCCAACGTTGCCCCTGCCGTCCAGCGGGCCAGTGCGCCACACCCCTTCGCCCGTGCGGCGCCGTAGGGCCGACGCTTCTGGTGTTGTTGGACTGCAGTGCCTTGCGCCATTGTTTGAAGATCGGCAGGAGGCCATCCTACGCACCCTGGCTCCAACACCACCTCGAGCTCCTACGGTGCACCGTAAACTATGGCCGAAGTCTCCATCTCCAGGGTCGGCGACACCTTCTCGCTGCACAAGACAAAGACGGCAAGCCACCACAAGGCCACGCCCGTGACTCGTGCAGCAGAAATCCTGGTATGTCGCTCTCTCTGCATCATCAAGGATGGAGAGGGCGTCACCATCGCAGCCTTGGATGCCTTCGCGGACCACTTCAAGGAGCATCTGTCGCCGGAGGTGCTCACAACCATGAGGGGCATGTTTAAGCTAGATGATGCCAATTTAAATGCTGTGGAGGAAGCCCTACTGGCGCATGGAGGAGGAGGCACACTGGACCTGGAGAGGGCCGACGAGGAGGCCGTGCTACAGCAGGCAGCATCCTGAGCCCCTACTCACAACCTGGGTTATTTAGTTGCTATATTAGTACAACTATTTGCATGTTGTCGGATGGCTAGGTGTTGGGTCAAGTTTCAGCTTAGTAGTAAAGTGTGTGGGCATGCTGTCTATGCGCCATGTATCAAGTTGTTTATGCAACCGTGGGTGTTGGCTATTGCATATGTGTGCACACAAATTGCTGTTCTCGCTACCAGTTCAAACACTACCATCTTTCTTCTTGCCTATGATCAGTGGCTATGCTCCAGGGTCCTCGCTGTTAAATTATGTCAGCACAACCAGTAAATTTTCTGAGCTGGAATGTTCGGGGCCTTAACTGTCCGAATCGGTGGTCGACAGTTAATATTACTATCGCTTCCTCCTCCTGCCATGTAGTGTGCCTCCAGGAAATGAAGCTTGGCAGTATCGATCAGTTCACCGCTGCTTTCTTGGGGGGCCATAGGCTGCGTAGCTTCGCACAGCTTCCAGCAAATGCCACCAGGGGTGGTATCCTTCTTCTTTGGGATGCCTTATTGGTGGAGATGTCAAGCATCACCACCTTCTGCCTCTCGGCCATGGACTGTGTCAGAGACCCAGGTGTGAGCTTTAAGATAACCACCATTTATGGTTCGCGAGACGAGAGATGCCACAGGGTGTCTTGAGGTGAGGGCAAGACTGTTGCGGAGATCAGGGGACGGGATCAGGCAAGTAGCACGTGGTGGTTACCCAAGTTTGGGGATCTCCAGAGAGATAATACCCCTACTCCTGCATGTCTGATGATATATGCAGCGTATATGTAGTAGTATAGAGTTGCTCCTGGAGCTGTATCCAGAGGAGGAAGAAGGAGGCTGGGAGCTCTCCTCTTCTCCGCCTCACATGTGAGTGTGTGGCGTGAGAGTCCGAGATATGTGAGCATGTGTGTCTGATGGATAAAATGGGCACCCTGGGTCACCTTATAAAGGGGTGACCAGGGGAGAAGAGGTGGCCCACATGGCCTAACTCCACTATTGGAATGGACATATACCAACTATGCACTGTCGGAGGTGTCACATGATGTAGGAACAGTGCTGGTTATTCATCTACAGTACTTCACTATAGAGTATGGCCGTCACGTCTGCGCAGGTCCGACGGGACGTCCTGGTTGACTTTGCCAGATTCCAGCCGGACGGGCTTAACCCGGACGGTTCAACCCGGATGGGGCCCAACCCGGACGGCTCTACCCGGACAGGCACAACCCGGATAGGGAGAACCCGACTAGGTGCATGGGGTCATAGTAACCGAAATTTAAAGAACAGGTGCATGGTAATTAATCAAATGGGGTTCGAAAAAATAGCGAAAAGGTGAAAGCTAATCCATCTTAGTGAAGAACTGCATGGCACTATTTAGCACCTGTAATGAACCTACTCTTGGTTTTTAAGTACTAATTCTGTATATTCAGAAATATGCAATTCTGAATGCATTCAGTTCAGACTTCACACAACCCTCAAACTTGTGTTTTTTACTTCATATGTACAATTAGTGATTCTAATAACACATTATCTAATATAAAAAATGGACATGGCTCGCTGGCGCACGGGCGCCCGATCGCAGCACCGAGCGCTCTCCCAAAAAAGGAAGGAGCAGCGCGCGCGCGTGACCAAACAGCCAAAAAAGGAATGGAGCCCCCCACCCCCGCGCGAAATCGACCTATCCAAGCCTGCGCGAATCACGGGTGGATCGCGCACACGCCCCGATCACACGTGGTCCTTCCCTGGCCCCCGCTTCGTCGCACCCATCGTCGCCCAAAGCTTTGGTCCCCACCCCTCCCTGCACCCCCGCCCACGCTCCCTTACGGACGCCTCATGCAACCCTCCTCCCTTTTCCTTGAAGGACAAGCCCATTCAAGTGTCCCCTTCTTCCTCCTTGCTCCTCCCTTTCTTCCTCTAAACAAGATCTGCCCCATCTATGGCATCTTGAAGAACAAAGCCGACGCAGGAACACCTCCTTCCTCCTCCTTGCTCCAAAAATCAGATCTGGAGAAAAAAAACCAGACCTACCTCCCCCCAAAAAGGTAAGCACCACCTCCACCCGACTCCTCTCTCTTCCCTACTCAACCACCCCTACCCTTCCCTGCTTGAACATCAACTAGTCCAGTTTTTAGTTCGTTCTTTTGATCTGGTGAAAAAGCAACTTGTAGACCGCTTTGAGCCAACCCTATGTATGGCATGCATCTTGAGCAACTGTTATGATACAAAAAAGCAACACCAGTACAAAAATAGGGCAACTCTAGTGGGATACAAAATGCAGGACCATTGCGCAGTTTTGCAGGTCCATTGCAACACCAAAGCATAATTTCTCTATATTGTATGCATTGAAACCTGCTTGGCTTTCTTTTCTATCCTAGTATAAGGTGCTTGGGGTTCATGAGCGACCCTAATCAGGAAACAAACCTGACAACTCGAACAGTTAACTGAAGCAACTACGTTCATTTTTGAAGCAACTCTGGTAAAAAAAGAGCTGCGCAAGCGTAGCTGTTCAGAAATTCTAGAGTTGCCTCTACCAAATGTGAGAACATGGCAACTCTAGTACTGAAACACATGCAACTTCCTGATACGTCTCCGTCGTATCTACTTTTCCAAACACTTTTGCCCTTGTTTTGGACTCTAACTTGCATGGTTTGAATGGAACTAACTCGGACTGATGTTGTTTTCAGCAGAATTGCCATGCTGTTATTTTTGTGCAGAAATAAAAGTTCTCGGAATAACCTAAAAATCAACGGAGATTATTTTTGGAATATATAAAAAATACTGGAAGAAGAATCCACATCAGGGGGCCTACACCCTGTCCACGAGGGAGGGGGGCACGCCCCCTCCCTCGTGGCCCCCCTGATGCTCCATCGACCTCAACTCCAACTCCATATATTCGTGTTCGGGGAGAAAAAAATTAGAGAGAAGGATTCATCGTGTTTTACGATATAGAGCCGCCGCCAAGCCCTAAACTCTCTCAGGAGGGCTGATCTGGAGTCCGTTCGGGGCTCCGTAGAGGGGAATCCATCACCATCGTCATCATCAACCTTCCTCCATCACCAATTTCATGATGCTCACCGCCGTGCGTGAGTAATTCCATCGTAGGCTTGCTGGACGGTGATGGGTTGTATGAGATTTATCATGTAATAGAGTTAGTTTTGTTAGGGTTTGATCCCTAGTATACACTATGTTCTGAGATTGATGTTGTTGTGACTTTGCTATGCTTAATGCTTGTCACTAGGGCCCGAGTGCCATGATTTCAGATCTGAACCTATTATGTTTCTGTAGGATCGAAAGTATGTCTAGAGGGGGGTGATTAGACTACTTGACCAAATAAAAACTTAACCTTTTCCCAATTTTAGTTCTTGGCAGATTTTAGCTATTTTAGGACAAGTCAAGCAATCATCACACAATTCAAGCAAGCATGCAAAGAGTATATCGGCAGCGGAAAGTAAAGCATGCAACTTGCAAGAATGTAAAGGGAAGGGTTTGGAGAATTCAAACGCAATTGGAGACACAGATGTTTTTTCCGTGGTTCGGATAGGTGGTGCTATCCTACATCCACGTTGATGGAGACTTCAGCCCACGAAGGGTAACGGTTGCGCGAGTCCACGGAGGGCTCCACCCACGAAGGGTCCACGAAGAAGCAACCTTGTCTATCCCACCATGGCCATCGCCCACGAAGGACTTGCCTCACTAGCGGTAGATCTTCACGAAGTAGGCGATCTCCTTGCCCTTACAAACTCCTTGGTTCAACTCCACAATCTTGTCGGAGCCTCCCAAGTGACACCTAGCCAATCTAGGAGACACCACTCTCCAAGAAGTAACAAATGGTGTGTTGATGATGAACTCCTTGCTCTTGTGCTTCAAATGATAGTCTCCCCAACACTCAACTCTCTCTCACATGATTTGGATTTGGCGGAAAGAAGATTTGAGTGGAAAGCAACTTGGGGAAGGCTAGAGATCAAGATTCATGTGGTAGGAATGGAATATCTTGGCCTCAACACATGAGTAGGTGGTTCTCTCTCAGAACATATGAGTTGGAAGTGTAGATGTGTTCTGATGGCTCTCTCCACGAGTGAAGAGGAGGTGGAGGGGTATATATAGCCTCCACACAAAATCCAACCGTTACACACAATTTACAAATCTCGGTGGGACCGAATCAACAAACTCGGTCGGACCGAAATAGTAAACCTAGTGACCGTTAGAGATTTTCGGTGGGACTGACATGCAACTCGATAGGACCGATATGGTTAGGGTTAGGGCATAACGTAATCTTGGTGAGACCGATTACACAAACTCGGTGAGATCAATTTGGTAATAAGCTAACCAGAGGGTTGGTCAGGCAAACTCGGCGGGACCGATTCGCTCTTCTCGGTGAGACCGAAATGTTACGAAAAGGAAATAGTGAGTTTACATTGCAATCTCGGTGGGACCGATCCGCTCTTTCGGTGAGACCGAAAAGTTACTAAAAGGAAACAGAGAAATTGCAATCCCATCTCGGTGAGACCGAGATCCCTATCGGTAGAACCGATTTGCTTAGCGTTTGGCAATGGCTATGACAAGTGAAACTCGGTGGCGCCGGGTTGAAAGAATCGGCAGGGCCAAGTTTGGCTTTGGGTTTAGGTCAAATGTGGATATGGGAAAGTAGCTGAGGATTTTGGAGCATATCATTAAGCACATGAAGCAAGAGGCTCATTAAGCAACACCTCATCCCTCCTTGATAGTATTGGCTTTTCCTATCGACTCAATGTGATCTTGGACCACTAAAATGTAAAATGAAGAGTCTTGAGCATATGAGCTAGAGCCAATCCTTTGTCCTTAGCATTTTGAGGGTTCCACTTTCACCATCCATGCCAAGCCAATCATTGAGCTTTCCTGAAATGATCATCTTGGAATAGCATTAGCTCAATAAGCTATATGTTGTTATGAATTACCAAAACCACCTAGGGATAGTTGCACTTTCAATCTCCCCCTTTTTGGTAATTGATGACAACATATAGATCAAAGCTTCGACAAATAATAATAAGAATGAAATATATCGTTGCTTTGAGAAGTATGTGATAAGTAAGAGCTCCCCCTAAATTTGTGCATATTTAAAATTTGCTTTGGACTGCAAATGCACAAAGAGTTAGAGTCATGGGTTACTCTTCCATGTCACATACATCTTGGTGGAGTGCTAAAAAAGATAAGAATGAAATACATGCACTCATCACCAAAGAAAGTGAATGATCACATAAGATAGATAAGATATATCAAGCATGCATAAGTGTAGCTTATGATCAAACACATGATCATCGATGTCTCACAAGCATATCAAAGTATCTCAACCAAAAGCAAACAATGTTTGAAAAACCACCAAATAAAGCAAGAGAGAATAAAAGCAACACTCTCTCTCTCGAAGCCTATGATCTATACATTTTTCTCCCTCCTTTGGCAACAAGTTACCAAAAACTTCCTAGAAAATGCATAGTGCTAGATCGACTCTCAGGCTTGATCTTCTGGTGGTGGTGGAGTCTGGATCACTCCAAGGACGAAGCCTTCTGTAGACGTGGTTGGAGTTGGAGCTGAAGTAGATGCTGGAGCTGGTTGGGCTGGTGCTGTGGCTTGAGCTGAGGTGATGGCTCTGGTGTCAGGAACTGGCACTGCAATCGACCTCTGAGCTCGTGGCACTCTGGCAAATGCATCAGTTGTAGTCTTCCCTCTCCTCTCCTGCATGTCATCTTGAAGTTGCTCCACTGCAGACTGAATCTCTGTTAATTTGACATCCGTGTCATAGAACTTTTGTTCTATGATCCTCTCTAAGCTCTTCTGATTCTGAGTGAGGGTGGCCAGTCCTTTCTCAATCCTCAGTGTGGATGCAATCAAGTAACTAAGCTGCTCTTGATTGTTTTTCAGGAAATACTCAGATGCCTGCTCTTGAGTTGGCATCTTGGCAGCTTTCTCCTTCCTTGCCTTCTCCTTCTTTGCTTGTGCTTGAGCTGATGATGGTTCATTTTCATTCATCACAACTTGATTGTCCTCGAAATCTGGATGAATAGGCAAATGTTCCTTGTCCAACAAGTATGTGCCTATGCCCATTTTTGAGTTAATCAACACTTGGATCTGAGGGGCATAACCACAGCTCCTCTTCTGATCTGCTGCAGTCCTCTTGATAGTCTCTACTATGAGGCTCATGACCTTGAATTTCTGAGGCACATCAAATATATGTAGCAAGTTAATGGCATGACCTCTGATCATCCTGTGATCTCCAGACTTGGGCAAGAGTGTGTGCCTAATGATCCAATTGATCGTAGGCAGTCCTGACAACAAGTGTTTTACAGACCCAAACTGGTGAGTTTCAAGATCATCCACTGGAATCTCCTTGTACATATTTGCCATTGAGTTATGATCCATCTTTTTCTTGGCATAGACATCCAAGTCATCTTCATTTTCCTCTGGGGCATTGATCAACTTTTCCCATTCCTCAATAGTTGATTGGTACCTTGTACCTTCAGACATCCATGTGATCCTTCCATCTGGGTAGAAGTGTGCTGTGGAGTAGAATTGCATAATGAGCTCTTCATTCCACTTTGTGAGCTTCTGCCCAACAAAGTCTGCTACTCCACAAGCCTTGAAGCTGTCTTGCACTCCAGGATAGTGCTCTTCATTGTCCTTGATGTACTCCCAGTCAACCCATCTCATGTCACAAACAATGGGCTTCTTATCAAGCAGAAATGTCTCATAGAAGTCCTGCTGTTCCTTTGTGTGGAACCTGTAGTCAACAGCAGTTCTTCTCCTTGAAGCACATGGATCTGCTTCTCTCCACTTCCTTAGCCCTGAGTCTCTTCTGATTTTCATGTCCTCAGCGACAGGATGAGCATCATTGTGGTCTGGGATCTTGGGCTTAAGTTTTCTCAGAACTTGACCTTCTTCTTCTTTAGCAATGTCAGGCACTGGGGCCTTGTTCTTTTCAGCAGCTGGTATGCTCCTTGTGTTCCTCTTTGGAGCTGACTTGGCCTTTGATGCAGCCTTGGGTGCTTCCTTGGGCTTGGATGCAGTAGCCCCTGATCTTATAGCATCACCCATCAGCTTTTGTGTCTTAGGTGCTGGAGCAACAACCTCTTCTTCCTCTTCCTCTTCAGAATCTCTCATGATTGAGGATCTCCCAAGCACTCTAGTAGTGGTCTTTTTGATCCTCTCCTTTCTTTTCTTCCCTTCTGCAGCAGCCTCTTTGGGTGCAGGCTTTTCAGGAATCTGAGTTGAGGCTCTTACCTTTGGCATAGGCTGCCTACCTGCTGGCCTTTTAATTTTCAATCCTGGCTTTGTGCTTTGAGCTGAGCCATATTCCTTCTTGCGCACAACTTTCTTGGAAGTGGCTTCTTCTTCTGCCACATAGTCCTCATCCTCTGATTCTGAGGTTCTTTTCTTCCTTTGTCTGGTGGCAGCTTTTGGCAAGTTACTAGGAGTGCTCCTGCTACCTTCATCTGAAGAACTGGAGGGACTAGTGTCCTCACTCATGTGCACTTGCTGTTCTGTCATGTTCTGGCTGTCACTCTGATCTGACATGATGAACAAGCTGACTGCTGACCCTGTGAACAGTTTATAGATGAGGTAGAGTGGATGAGCATCACAAAATGCAGAGATTTTTGCAAAAGAATGATTCAAAATCTTAGTTTTAGTTTCCCACTGAAATCATCCTGGATCTACCGATTTTTAAACTCGGTGATACCGAAGCAGTTTTGGAACCTAAACTAGTGAACTCGGTCAGACCGAGTCACAGTTCGGTGGCACTGAGACTGCTAGGGTTTCACAAAGTTCCAAAATCGGTCACACCGATTAGTAATTCTCGGTCAGACCGATTCTCACTTGTGCAATGGCATGAGCCAAATCGGTGGGACCGAGTTTTTCAACTTGGTGGGTTCGAGATGGTTTCGGCGGAAACCTAACCCTAAAATTTTCGAATCAATCCTATTCTACGAACGCATTGACTGGATAGTAGTGTTTCAATCGTGGCTAGAAACAATAAGATCACAATGTGCTAGGAATTAGATTGGGAATAGCACAAAGATCGAGTCCATACGCTAGTTCAGCGGAGACTCGCTACGGCGGCAACGGTGGGGTTGAATTCCGTTGACGGCGATGGAGACCAGCGACTGGAGGCGGCTGGCGGCGAGGAGACAATCCGGAGACCACGTTGGCAGAGCGAGCTATCGCGCGGGCGAGGGGTTCGGAGAAATTTCCAAATTTTTGCCCGTGCCTATATATAGCCCGACCCTGTCGGTGTGACCGAGTGGAACAACTCGGTGGCACCGAGATGCAAAACTGTATACAGTTATTGCAACTCGGTATGACCGAATGGTTCAAATCGGTTGCACCGAGATCAAAAATTCAGATCAACTTAATGATCTCGGTAGGACCGAAAGTAGGATATCGGTCAGATCAAGAATCACAAAGAGGTTTTGGAAGTTTAAGTCTATGACGAACCGGGGACTCCGAGTGCTCCTCACACAGAGTGGTTCGAATCTGACTTGATCAAATTTTGTGATGTAGCATGAATAGAGTTTGAGACGAGAAAAGCATAGATTGCTAGAGGAGGTTCTTAGGCATTCTTGTCCATCCACTTGGCAAAAGGAAATAAAACCAAACAATCGAAACAACAAGTGGATGTCCTCGAATGAGTAAAATATGCAACCAACATGCTCACACAATAAAATGGCAATTGAAATATGTGACAAAGCATGCACAACCAATTCTAGCATCTATCAAGCAATTGGCGATGACTAGGTCATCTATATATGAGTATATTGACTTAGGAGTCAAGTGAGAACACTTGATCATAGGTCATACTCATCGTTTAAGCTCAAGTGGGGTTACCACTTTTACATAAAGCATTGTTGTGTTCACATCTTTAGAGTTGCTTTAGCTCAAGTCTTAGAGTAAAGATCCCCCTAGATGTGATATCCCCCCTAAGAGGGATGAACTAACCTTGGGTTTTGTCGATGATGACTTCATGTAGACGTTGAAGATGTGGATGCTCAATGTTGATGTAGATCACTTGGAGCTATCCATTTGAGTGAATTGCACTTTCAATACCTACATGGGTTAGTCCCACAAGGAACAAACAGGGATATGCATAGACATAGAGTGATGCACACACAAGATGATGTCCATGAAAACTTTTAGGTTACCTTGTCCCTTGTCTTACCAACAAGAGGGTTTGTGACTCCTTGAACTAGTGCAATATGTGGAAGTTGATTGCACTTGTTCTTGCCAAAATGATAAGAGTGAAGTATGTTGGCGGAGTCACCCTCAAGAACTCTCTAGTTGTTCTTCTTTTGGATACACCATCTTGATGGGAATCCTTGGAGTTGTAGTCGTACTTGATGAACTGGAACTTGAAGTGGTCTTAGGAATCCACTTGACTAAGGTCTTAGGAGCTTCTTCAAATGCATCAATTTCCTCTTGAAGCTTGTCCTTGCCTTTTTGCTTGTAGTCTTGTGGTGGAATATCATCTTGAGCTTGTGTCCCCTTGAAGGATGTAGGATCATACTTCTCTTGTTGAGGAACAAACTTTGTCTTGGGGTATTGATCTTCTTCCCACTCAACTCCATTGGCATTGAACTTTCGTTCAAAACCAACACCTTGATTCTTCCGGTGCTTTCCTTGCTTGCGCAAAATTTCCTCGAATTGCTTACTCCCGGCAAGGCTTTTGTACACTCCTTTCTCTATAATTCCTTTCAATAAGCTATTTTCTTGCTCAAGTGTAACTTGGCTAAGAGAATCATTAGTGGAATCACGAGAACTACTAGAAGCAACAATATTGGATTTAGCATGATCATTGTTACTACTAGAGGAAGATTCTTTCTTGTTCTTGTTACTAGACTTGACTTGAGGCATGTAAGTGGATAAGAGTAAATGCTTGGCAATGTAAGAAGAACTTTCCTTGCGGAGATCATCATTGATTGCCTTTAAAAACTCATGCTCTTGCTCAAGATTAAGCTTTTCAAAGCGTAACTTCTCATGAGCTCTTAAAAGTTCTCGATGATCTTCGAAGATAGTTTCATGAGCTAACTTAAGAGTGTTTAGTTCTTTATTTAGAGCCTCAATCTTCTCCTTATCATTGTCATTCATTTTATCTTGATTAGCATGATTAATTGACGTTTCATCATAGTATTCATCACTAGAGTTGTCAACAAGTAAATCATCATCACCTAACAAGTCATCTTCATCACTATTAAAATCAACATACTCGAGGTGTGTTACCTTAGGACCTTTGGCCATGAAGCATCTTCCAATTCCTTCATTTGGTGAGTCAAATATATCGTAGGAGTTGGTTGACACAAGTGCTAGACCGGCAACACCTTCATCTTGAGTATATTCGGAATCGGAGTGATAACTTCTCTCGGAGTGGTTGTCGGAGTCGGAGCCGGATACCCATTCACCAACATGAGATTGATGTCTTCGTTTTGTGTAGCTCCTTGATGATTTTTCCTTCCTTTCCGAATCCTTGCTTCTCCATGAGTGTCTTCGTTCATAACGATCATCTCTACTCCTTCTCTCTCTTGGTGGTGATTCTTCTCTTTTGCTTCTTCTTTTTGGAGAGTCTTCTCTTCTCTTGTAGGGAGCCGTACACTCATTGGAATAGTGTCCGGGTCTTCCACAATTGTAGCAGTTTCGCTCTCGACTAGAAGCTCTTTTGTCATTGTAGGACCTTGACTTGGAGCTTCTATCTTTGCTTCTACTCTTGTATAACTTGTTGAAGTTTTTCACCATTAAGCTCAATTCTTCATTGAAGTTTTGTTTCTCACTTGATGATGCAGGGGCTTCACATGAGGCTTTGTAGGCACCACTTGATTTGTTGTGAAGTTCCTCTTTATCCTTAAGTGACATCTCATGAGCAACAATTCTTCCAATTACCTCCGTTGGCTTGAGATCTTTGTAATTGGGCATCATTTGGATCAATGTGCACACGGTATCATATTTTCCATCCAAGGCTCTTAGAATCTTCTTGATGATGAATCTATCGGTCATCTCTTCACTCCCTAAGCCGGCAATCTCATTTGTGATGAGAGCAAGCCTAGAGTACATTTCAGCGACACCTTCACCATCCTTCATTTTGAACTTGTCAAGTTGACTTTGAAGCACATCCAATTTGGATTCCTTGACGGAGTCGGTACCTTCGTGCATATCAATCAAAGTGTCCCAAATTTCCATTGCATTCTCAAGACGGCTGATTTTGTTGAATTCTTCGGGGCACAATCTGTTGAAGAGAATATCACAAGCTCGAGCATTGTATTGCAACATCTTCAACTCATCCGCGGTAGCTTCACGGTTTGGTTCTCTCCCATCAAAGAAGTTGTTGGGGAACGTAGTAATTTCAAAATTTTCCTACGCACACGCAAGATCATGGTGATGCATAGCAACGAGGGGGAGAGTCTGATCTACGTACCCTTGTAGATCGCAACGGAAGCGTTGACACAACGTAGTGGAAGTAGTCGTACGTCTTCTTCCCGATCCAACCGATCCAAGCACCGTTACTCCGGCACCTCCGAGTTCTTAGCACACGTTCAGCTCGATGACAATCCTCGGGCTCCGATCCAGCAAAGCGTCGAGGAAGAGTTCCGTCAGCACGACGGCGTGGTGACGATCTTGATGTTCTACCAACGCAGGGCTTCGCCTAAGCACTACAACGATATGACTGAGGTGGAATATGGTGGCAGGGGGCACCGCACACGGCTAAGGAACGATCTCAAGGATCAACTTGTGTGTCTAGAGGTGCCCCCTGCCCCCGTATATAAAGGATGAGAGGGGGAGGGCTGGCCGGCCAAGAGGAGGGAGGCGCAGGAGGAGTCCTACTCCTACCGGGAGTAGGACTCGCCCCTCCAATCCTAGTCCAACTAGGTTTCTCAAGTGGGAAAGAGAGAGAGGGGGGCCGGCCACCTTCTCCTAGTCCTAATAGGACTAGAGAGAGGGGGGAGGCGCGCAGCCCTATGTGGGCAGCCCTTTCACCTTTCCACTAAGGCCCATGTTGGCCCATTTGGCTCCCGGGGGGTTCCGGTAACCCTCCCGGTAATCCGGTAAAATCCCGATTTCACCCGGAACACTTCCGATGTCCAAACATAGGCTTCCAATATATCAATCTTTACGTCTTGACCATTTCGAGACTCCTTGTCATGTCCGTGATCACATCCGGGACTCCGAACAACCTTCGGTACATCAAAATGCATAAACTCATAATAACTGTCATCGTAACGTTAAGCGTGCGGACCCTACGGTTCGAGAACAATGTAGACATGACCGAGACACGTCTCCGGTCAATAACCAATAGCGGGACCTGGATGCCCATATTGGCTCCTACATATTCTACGAAGATCTTTATCGGTCAGACCGCATAACAACATACGTTGTTCCCTTTGTCATCGGTATGTTACTTGCTCGAGATTCGATCGTCGGTATCCAATACCTAGTTCAATATCGTTACCGGCAAGTCTCTTTACTCGTTCCATAATACATCATCCCGCAACTAACTCATTAGTTGCAATGCTTGCAAGGCTTAAGTGATGTGCATCACCGAGAGGGCCCAGAGATACCTCTCCTACAATCGGAGTGACAAATCCTAATCTCGAAATACGCCAACCCAACATCTACCTTTGGAGACACCTGTAGTACTCCTTTATAATCACCCAGTTACGTTGTGACGTTTGGTAGCACCCAAAGTGTTCCTCCGGTAAACGGGAGTTGCATAATCTCATAGTCATAGGAACATGTATAAGTCATGAAGAAAGCAATAGCAACATACTAAACGATCGTGTGCTAAGCTAATGGAATGGGTCATGTCAATCAGATCATTCAACTAATGATGTGACCTTGTTAATCAAATAACAACTCTTTGTCCATGGTTAGGAAACATAACCATCTTTGATTAACGAGCTAGTCAAGTAGAGGCATACTAGTGACACTCTGTTTGTCTATGTATTCACACATGTATTATGTTTCCGGTTAATACAATTCTAGCATGAATAATAAACATTTATCATGATATAAGGAAATAAATAATAACTTTATTATTGCCTCTAGGGCATATTTCCTTCAGCAGTCACCTTGCAAACCAACACACACAATAGCCCAAATGGCGGGGTTATGTCCAAGAATATGCATTTTCATTTTATGCTTCCAACTAGCAAAATTAGTACCATCAAAGTAAGGACCTCTACGGTGATAATTTCCCTCGCTAGATGCCATACTCTCCTAGGTTGTGAAACCAAGGCTATGACCACCAAAAGCTATGGAAATCAAAGCAAATGGAGACCAAAGCTCTGATACTACTTATAGGATCGAAAGTATGTCTATAGGGGGGGGGGGGGTGATTAGACTACTTGACCAAATAAAAACTTAACCTTTTCCCAATTTTAGTTCTTGGCAGATTTTAGCTATTTTAGGACAAGTCAAGCAATCATCACACAATTCAAGCAAGCATGCAAAGAGTATATTGGCAGCGGAAAGTAAAGCATGCAACTTGCAAGAATATAAAGGGAAGGGTTTGGAGAATTCAAACGCAATTGGAGACACGGATGTTTTTCCCATGGTTCGGATAGGTGGTGCTATCCTACATCCACGTTGATGGAGACTTCAACCCACGAAGGGTAACGGTTGCGCAAGTCCACGGAGGGCTCCACCCACGAAGGGTCCACGAAGTAGCAACCTTGTCTATCCCACCATGGCCATCGCCCATGAAGGACTTGCCTCACTAGCGGTAGATCTTCATGAAGTAGGCGATCTCCTTGCCCTTACAAACTCCTTGGTTCAACTCCACAATCTTGTCGGAGGCTCCCAAGTGACACCTAGCCAATCTAGGAGACACCACTCTCCAAGAAGTAACAAATGGTGTGTTGATGATGAACTCCTTGCTCTTGTGCTTCAAATGATAGTCTCCCCAACACTCAACTCTCTCTCATAGGATTTGGATTTGGTGGAAAGAAGATTTGAGTGGAAAGCAACTTGGGGAAGGCTAGAGATCAAGATTCATGTGGTAGGAATGGAATATATTGGCCTCAACACATGAGTAGGTGGTTCTCTCTCAGAACGTATGAGTTGGAAGTGTAGATGTGTTCTGATGGCTCTCTCCACGAGTGAAGAGGAGGTGGAGGGGTATATATAGCCTCCACACAAAATCCAACCGTTACACACAATTTACAAATCTCGGTGGGACCGAATCAACAAACTCAGTCGGACCGAAATAGTAAACCTAGTGACCATTAGAGATTTTCGGTGGGACTGACATGCAACTCGGTAGGACAGATATGGTTAGGGTTAGGGCATAACGTAATCTCAGTGAGACCGATTGCACAAACTCGGTGAGACCGATTTGGTAATAAGCTAACCAGAGGGTTGGTCAGGCAAACTTGGTGGGACCGATTCGCTCTTCTCGGTGAGACCGAAATGTTACGAAAAGGAAATAGTGAGTTTACATTGCAATCTCGGTGGGACCAATCCGCTCTTTCGGTGAGACCGAAAAGTTACGAAAAGGAATCAGAGAAATTGCAATCCCATCTCGGTGAGACCGAGATCCCTATCGGTAGAACTGATTTGCTTAGGGTTTGGCAATGGCTATGACAAGTGAAACTCGGTGGCGCTGGGTTGAAAGAATCGGTAGGGCCGAGTTTGGCTTTGGGTTTAGGTCAAATGTGGATATGGGAAAGTAGCTAAGGAGTTTGGAGCATATCATTAAGCACATGAAGCAAGAGGCTCATTAAGCAACACCTCATCCCTCCTTGATAATATTGGCTTTTCCTATGGACTCAATGTGATCTTGGACCACTAAAATGTAAAATGAAGAGTCTTGAGCATATGAGCTAGAGCCAATCCTTTGTCCTTAGCATTTTGAGGGTTCCACTTTCACCATCCATGCCATGCCAATCATTGAGCTTTCCTGAAATGATCATCTTGGAATAGCATTAGCTCAATGAGCTATATGTTGTTATGAATTACCAAAACCACCTAGGGATAGTTGCACTTTCAGTTTCCATGAATATATGTGAGTTCTTCATCCTATCTTGCAAGTCTATAGTCACCTATTATGTGTTATGATCCGTTAACCCCGAAGTGAGAATAATAGGGACCATTACCGCTGATGACCATAGTTTGAGGAGTTCATGTATTCACTATGTGTTAATGCTTTGGTCCGGTACTCTATTAAAAGGAGACCTTAATATCCCTTAGTTTCCAATAGGACCCCACTGCCACGGGAGGGTAGGACAAAAGATGTCATGCAAGTTCTTTTCCATAAGCACGTATGACTATATTCGGAATACATGCCTACATTACATTGATGAACTGGAGCTAGTTCTCTGTCACCCTATGTTATAACTGTTGCATGATTGATTGCATCTGACATAATTCTCCATCACCGATCCAATCCCTACGAGCTTTTCACATATTTTTCTTCGCTTATTTACTTTTCCGTTGGTACTGTTACAATCACTATAAAACCAAAAATATTACTTTTGCTACCGTTACCACTACTATCATATTACTTTGCTATTAAACACTTTGCTGGAGATATTAAGTTTCTAGGTGTGGTTGAATTGACAACTTGGCTGCTAATACTTGAGAATATTCTTTGGCCCCCCTTGTGTCGAATCAATACATTTGGGTTGAATACTCTACCCTCGAAAACTGTTGCGATCCCCTATACTTGTGGGTTATCAAGACTATTTTCTAGCGCCGTTGCCGAGGAGCATAGCTCTATTCTTTGAGTCACTTGGGATTTATATCTGCTGATCACTATGAAGAACTTGAAAGATCAAAGGACCAAGATTTTCCCCTTAACTACAAGGGGAGGTAAGGAACTGCCATCTAGCTCTGCACTTGATTCACCTTCTGTTTTGAGTAAACTTGCGACACCTACACCTGCTAGTCATTCTGATATGTCGCATGTTATTGATGATGCCACTTCTGCTTTGCATGATACTTATGATGAAACTACTTCTATGCTTGATAATACTGTGCCACTCGGTTAATTTCTTGATGAACAACTTGCTAGGGCTAGAGAGAATGAAATTATTGAAACTGATGAAAGTGATGATGAAGGTTCTCCCCCTAGATATGAATTGCCTGTTGTGCCTGAGGGTTATGTTATGGATGAAGAAACTGCTAGAGACTTTCTTGCTTGCAATGATATATCTGATCTCAAGAAATTATTGGCTAAGCTTAAAGAAAAGTCTTTGAATGCTAGAATGAAATATGACCCTGCTTTTGCTACTTCACCTATCTTTATTACTGATAAGGATTGTGATTTCCCTGTCAATCCTGAGTTAATTACTTTGGTTGAATCTGATCCTTCTTATGGCTCGAAATCTGAAACTATTGTGGCACATCTTACAAAATTAAATGATATAGCCACCTTGTTTACTCATGATGAGAAAACTCGCTAGTACTTTATCTTTAAGTTATTTTCGTTGTCATTAAAGGGTGATGCTAAAACATGGTTTAATTCTCTTGATCCTGGTTGTGTGCGTAGTCCCCAGGATATGATTTATTACTTCTCTGCTAAATATTTCCCCGCTCATAAGAAACAAGCTGCCTTGAGGGAAATATATAATTTTGTGCAAATTGAAGAAGAGAGACTCCCAGAAGCTTGGGGGAGGCTTCTCCGATTACTTAATGCTTTGCTCGATCATCCTCTCAATAAAAATGAAATACTTGATATCTTTTATAATGGACTAACCGATGCTTCCAGAGATTACTGGATAGTTGTGCTGGTTGTGTTTTCAGGGAAAGAACTATTGATCAAGCTGAATTGTTATTGAATAATATGTTGACTAATGAAAACAATTGGACACTTCCTGAACCAACTCCGAAGCAAAGAGGTATTCTATTTCTCAGTCCTAAGGATATGCAAGAGGCAAATAAATCTATGAAAGAAAAAGGTATTAAAGTTTAAGATGTTAATAATTTACCACCTATTGTAGAAATACATGGTCTTGATAACCCGACACAGGTAGTAAAGGTAAATTCTCTCTATAGATTCAATAAATGAGAAATTCCATTTACTAAGTTTGCTAGCCAATGCTTGGATGAGTTTGATGACTTTATGGTTAAACAAGAAAACTTCAACGCTTATGTTGGTACACAATTGAAACACAATGCTGATATGCTTGAACACTTGAGTGATTATATGTCTAGAGTTAAAGGCGAACTTAAACTTATTAGTAAACATGCTTCTATGGTTACCACTCAAGTAGAACAAGTACTTAAAGCTCAGAATGATTTGCTCAATGAATTAAATAATAAGAAGAACGATAATGCTATTAGAATTATGACTAGAGGTGGTAAAATGACTCAGGAACCTTTGTATCCTGAGGGCCATCCTAAGAGAATTGAGCAAGATTCTCAGAGAACTAATGTTGATGCACCTAGTCCTTCTAAGAGGAATAAAAAGAAAAGTGACAGGACTTTGCATGCTTCTAGTGAACCTGTTGTTGGCACACTTGAGAATCCCAATGATATTTCTATTTCTGATGCTGAAACACAATCTGGTAATGAACATGAACCTAGTGATAATGTTAATGATTAGGGATGGCAATGGGTCGGGTTTGGTGCGGGTGGAGCCGGTCCAAATCCAATCCATGACCCATCTTCCTACCTTTTGCCCATCCACCAAAGTATCCATGGGAACAACTTGTGCCCATGCCCAAACCCATTGGATACCCAAATACCCGTGGAGCTCCATGGGCATAGTAAAATAGGCATAAAGCCTTCCCAAAGATCAAATTAACTCATCATTGTTCAATCACAAATGACAACATAAGGTATAAGGATAAGTAGGCAGCAAGTACACGTACACTGTTCAAACATTGTCCACACGCACAACGACAACACAAATAGTCTGATAGTAAAAAACTTGTCTTAAATCTTATTTCATCAAAAAACTGAAGTAGAACTATGGTCTTAGAATCTTATTACATCAGAACCAAAGTTCTAAGATCTTATTAATCACAACCGAATTTGCATAAATAAAGGACATAACATATTTGAAAATCCAAATGCCCTTCCAACAGTATGTGCACTAGTAATTGGAGACCCAGCCACATGTCCACATGAGCACACTTGGCTCCAAATTAGTCTTCAGTAATGATGGGCTCATTTTCATCCTGAGATAAAAAGGAAAGCATTAATAAACAAGTTAGTTTTGACTGCACATGCATGAAGGATGAAAACGTGGCATCTAATCTAAGTCCAACCATCAACCACACCTTCAGAAGTATATATCTTAAAATAAATAGTGCACTGCCCACACATCACTTGTTATTTAAACGTATAAACCATACCCAACATACCCAACATAATAAATTGAGATGAGAACAAGGAGTTAGCATCACTTCTTCTTCATCCTCAAGAATAGATTGAACCGCTTGCAAAGCGAAGTTGATATCACCTAATGCAAAGATGAAGCAAAAAATTAATTTATGCATAGCACAAAGAAACCGAATAAAAATGATAATTAACAAGATTACCTAACATGTCCGCTCGTGACCAAGCTTGCATACACATAAGAGCTTCGGCTATGCTTGGTGTAAGCCGACTGCGATGTGCACTAAGTAACCTCCCACTAGTACTAAAGACTGACTCCGATGCCACAGATGTAACAGGGATGGGTAATATATCACGAGCAATCTTCTGCAAAGTAGGGTACTTGGCACCTCCAATTTTCCACCAATTAACGATGTCAAAATCTGTTGTTCTACGAATAAGGGGCTCGCCCAAGTACATGTCCAATTCAGTGTGAACTTGAGAAGGAGTAACAGGTTGTGAAGACACGTATTGCTCAAACACACCCAAAATTTCGTCCACACCACCATTATGAACAGCTAGGGTGCTTCCAACAATAGATGTTTCGACACACTGAGATACATCTTGATATTCAACCAGCAAATCTAGCATTAACTTCTTTATTTTATCAACTTCTATGGATGCATGTTCAGTTCCATACAATGACCCAAATGAAGCCTTCAACATATGCATCTTATAATGCGGATCAAGGACGGTGGCAATAGCCATAAGACCATGGACATCTGTCCAATACTTCTCGAACTTGTCTTTCATTTCCTTGGACATAGCTTTTATGACACTATGTTTGCTAGTTTCCCATTTACGAATTGCCAACCGAATGCCACATATTTGCGGAAAGAAAAGACTTGCTGTAACATATGAAGTGCCTGACAACAACTCTGTGACATCAAAGAACACTTTCAGCCTATCACAAACCTCCTTAGCAAAGACCCAATCTTCTCCAGTTGGACAAGTAATTTGTTTTTCACGTATTGAAAGTCTTTCAAAAACATCTTTGTATTGCAATGCACCTTTTAACATTATGTAGGTAGAATTCCACCTAGTTTTACAATCAAGAGCCAATCTACACGTGTATTCATTGTTCAAAAGGCGTGCCATCTTTTCAAACTTCTCATGTCTTTGAGGTGTGGCTGACCAAAATGCAACACTATCTCATACCCTCTCAATCCCTTTCTCCATGACATCCAATCCATCTTTTACAATCAGATTTAATATATGAGCAGCACAACGCATATGCAACAAAGATCCTTGCAACATAAGAGAAGAGGTGTCCAACTTATCTGGCAGAATTTCCATAGCCTTGTCATTTGATGTACAATTGTCCAAGGTCACCGTGGATATCTTCTTCTCAAGGTGCCATTCAACAAGACATGCATGTAGTGCTTTGCATATAACCTCAGCATTGTGTGGACATGGAACATAAACAAACCTATACAATAAAAAGTAAGGAAATATTTAGGTTCAAAGTAACAATAATTAATACATCTATTTCAGAATAACAATGATTTAGATAGAGACATGGTTAATTGGTTACCTCATTAGGAAGCTCTTTAGGTTCCAAGAAGCGTCAATATAATGTGCAGTTACAGCCATATAGCCCCTCTTTTGATGGCCAACCGTCCACAAATCTGTTGTGATGGCTACTCGGTTCTCAAACTTTGCAAAGTACTTCACCATGCTATTCTTTTGGACACCAAACATATTTATGTTGTCCTGCCTAATGGTATTTCTAGACACCACCTTGAACATTGGTTGCAACGTACCACAAAATTTCCGGAATCCAGCATGATCAACAATAGACAGAGGGTACTCATGCACACATATCATCAATGCAAGTTCCTTTCTAGCAAGTTCTTGATCAAAAACATAGGTCTCCAAATTTACTTTCCCATCCCCACTTTTTGATAACTTTAATTTACTTTGTTGTGGACCCACTGGTGCATGCCGAGCTGGACAATTATTATGATGAGTCCTTAAGTGTGACGTACCAGAGGTTGATTCTCCAGCATATGCCTTATGACACCAGTTGCATATTGCCTGCCATTTCCCATTGATTAGTTCTGACTTAAAATCATCCCATACATCTGATGTACGCTTCCTTCTAGAGCCGGTCAGTTTTGGTTGCTCCAGTGATGTACTGGTACCCTCTTGTGGAGTTGAACTTGCGACCACAACAGCTCCAGCCACGCCTGAGACATCCGATGTAGGAGCAACACTGCTTTCGAGAGCTGACAAAAGAATGCAAGATGCCATCAACTCAGTGCTCTCATGTAGAAATGATATTACACATATGTCTAGCACTAATGAAAATTCTGCATAGTAATGGTCGGTAGATGATTTCCAATTATAGCAAAGATGCTGATAATAAAGCTACTCTATGACAAAATTTAATAAGAAAATTAAATTGTACAAAGGTGATGTCAGTGAATTGTTCCTAGTACTAGAAGAAATAATATTAATAAAGCTACTTTATGACAAAATTTGATAAGAAAGTAATTTCTACAAATGCAACAGAACATAGTTTATGCTAGTTTATATAAAATCTATCGTAGATCACAAGCAAGGAGAGCACTGAGTCGCAAAAACTGTAGCAATAACCGTTTTCAGTGCTGATGGTGCTGCGGTCGACATCCTGTTCCTCGCTGGTGCACGGAACCTCCACTGCTGGTTGCCGACCATGCAAACTTCTCCGGGGGACACTAACACTCCCGCCCTGCCCTTCCCATGGTTGCCCTTGCCCCCTTCCATTAAAGGTTTACTCCTGCTCAGAGAAACAGATCACACAGCGGCAGCTTGGTCAGAAGCAGATCGATTGTCGGTTGGGGAAGGAGAGAGGGAGTGGGATGGGGGGTCACGGACCTTGGGTATCTTGCGGTCTGCCGGTCGTCGATGTGCTGCCGTGCTAGTCGCCGAGGCCTGTCGCCATCTAGATGATGCTGGTCGCCGTCTTGGCGAGGCCGGTCACGCTGGGGAGGGAGCCGGAGTGCTGGACTCGGGATGCTGGTCGCAGAGGCCGGTCGCGCTGGGATGGACGGCCAGGGAGAGGCGGGGGGCGGGGGGCGAGGGGCGGCGGTCGTGATTCCTGAGGCGCAGAGCGCCGCCACGCTGAGGAGGGAGGTGGACTCGGGGTGACTGGGGATTGACAGAGAGATTAGATTAGGTTTAATAATTATTAGGTTAGTGGGGTTGTGGGGGATTAGGGGACATGGACCGGGCTTTGACTTCTGTGACTGCCGTGCTGGACGTGTGCTTAGTCTTGTGTCACTGCCATATGGCCCCACCTATCATACGGGTATCCATTGGATATCCGTGGAGCAGAAATTATACCCATGCCCAATCCAACTATTCGCGGGTATCCAGCTCCACGGATCCATGGGCAGGAATGCGCTCCATACCCTTGCCCATTCGGGTCGGGTATCCACGGGTATCCGGATCCATGGATAAAAATGCCATCCCTATTAATGATGATGTTCATGTTGATGCTCAAACTAGCAATGATTATGATGTAGAGATTGAACCTGCTGTTGATCTTGATAACCCACAATCAAAGAATCAATGTTATGATAAGAGAGACTTTGTTGCTAGGAAGCACTGTAAAGAAAGAGAACCATGGGTTCAGAAACCCATGCCTTTTCCTCCTAAACCATCCATGAAAAAGGATGATGAGGATTTTGAGCCCTTTGCTGAAATGATTAGACCTATCTTTTTGCGTATGCGTTTGACTGATATGCTTAAAATGAACCCGTATGCTAAATATATGAAAGATATAGTTACTAATAAAAGAAAGATACTGGAAGCTGAAATTTCCACCATTCTTGCTAGTTACACTTTTAAGGGTGGAATACCAAAGAAACTTGGAGATCCAGGAGTACCAACTATACCATGCTCCATTAAAAGAAACTATGTTAAAACTGCTTTATGTGATCTTAGGGCCGGTGTTAGTGTTATGCCTCTCTCTTTATATCGTAGAGTTGATTTGAATAAGTTGACACCTACTGAAATATCTTTACAAATGGCTGATAAATCAACTACTATACCTGTCGGTATTTGTGAGGATGTGCCTGTTGTGGTTGAAAACATTACTATTTTAACAGACTTTGTTATTCTTGATATTCCCGAGGACGATAGTATGTCTATTATTCTTGGAAGACCCTTTTTGAATACTGCAGGGGCTGTTATTGATTGCAATAAAGGCAATGTCACTTTTCATGTTAATGATAATGAGAATATGGTACACTTTCCGTGGAAACAACCTCAAGTCCACAGTATCAATTCTACTGGAAAAATTTCAACAATTACTATTGGAGGTTTTGAATTTCCTCTTCCTACTGTCAAGAAGAAATATGATATTCTTATTGTTGGGGATGTGCATATCCCCATTGAGGTAACCTAGTGTTATTCGAAAATTCTTCGGTTTCATGTTATTCGAAATGAGTTTGTTAACAAGACCTGATCAACCTTGTTAGTGGATACCTTTTGATGAGCATGAGATGGATGAAGTTAGAAAGCACAACTCTCTGTACCCTCCTTTTACTTTCTGTTATTTAGTTTAAATAAAGCAAAAATAGTAATTTTTTGTCTGATTTCTGAATTATCCTTGAAATAAAAATACCCTGAAAATAAAAGTTCTCCAAATGTCCTGAAAATTAAATATGATTTTTTCTAGAATATTTGAGAATATTTGGCACTGAGAACACAGCAGGGGGAGCAGCCACGTGCCCACGAGGGTGGAGGGCGCGCCCCCTCCCTCGTGGACTCCACGTGGGTCCCCTCCATTTATTTCAGCCACCATACACTCCTTCTTCCTCCCCAAAAAATCACTAGCCAGCTCAAACCCGAGTTCTTGCTCATCTTGCTGCCATTTTCGATCTCCTTGCTCAAAGCTCCTCTCACAAAACTGCTTTGGGGGATTGTTATTTGGTGTGTGACTCCTCCAATGGTCCAATTAGTTTTTGTTCTAGTGCTTTATTTATTGCAAATTTTTGCTGCTTAGGTGACCCTGTTCTTGAGCTTGCATGTCAAATTTATGTGGTGAAAAGTAGTTTTAATGCATGATATGGCCTCTAGGCACTTGTAGGAGTAGTTGCTATCAAATTTGTTGAGTATGGTTCACTTCTATTTTAAGTTACTAAAAATTTCAGAAATTTTCAGAAAAAGATGAAGAGATTTTTGAGGGGCTCATCGAGCCGAAGCTCGAAGGATAAGCAAAGTGAAGAGAACAAGAAGCCCAAGTATAATCTCCCTCGTACCATGGAGGTTCGGCCATGTGAATGGCCTTGTGATGAGTTCTTGAAAGAGGCCATGATTCATGAAGATTTTTACCATTTGGCTGAGAATGCAGGCCTCACCGCCTTCCTCCACGACCAGCGTGAACAGTACCTCTTAGTCACCAATATCTTTGTGCAAAATTTTCATTTCCATGCTAGGAGATCAACACCTTCAGTGGAATTTTATTTATATGATGAGCATAAGGAGATGTCACTTTATGATTTTTGCTGGGTCTGTTTGATACCCTTTGAGGGTAGCATAGAGGAACCACAATGTAATGATGTGGAGGGATTTATTGATATGATTGGTGTAGGGGAAACGAGGAAATTTTCCGATGCGAGAATCACTAGCATACATTTTCCTGTTCTATGTTACTTCGTAATATTTGCTAGTAGATGCTTAATTGGTCGCGAGAACTGTGGGAACCTTAGTGCTCCTAATATTGCTATTTTGCGCCATGCCTTGCTTCATGATACTACTTTCAGCTTACGCGCTATTGTTGCTAGACGGTTAAATCTGAACTGTACAAAGGGCCCCGACCTCGGAGGCATCTTTGCCTCGCGCCTTGCTGCACACTTTAACATACCTATCAGGCATTATGAGAAAGAGGAAAAGTTGCTGCCTCCTATTGTTCTAGGTTATAGGAGTATGGTAGCACATGAGTTTATTGTTATGGATAATAATAAGATACTCAAATATAAATTGATATTTAACAAAAAATATTGTGAGTTTATTACCTTGCCTGCGCCCTCTTTGTTTAACATATTTTCAGGCATATACCTTGTTCCGCCGGAGGACATTCATGCCTACGGGAGCCAGATGCCAGCTGCAGAGCCGGAGCCACCATCTGACCCTCACTGTCAGTCCATTTACCAGTGGAATCCAGAGGAGATCGCCATCCAGTGGCAATCTGAGGACTCTTCTCAGTACGACCCCAACTACAACTTTCATCCATGGGCATAGACCAACTTAGGCCAAAAGCCTAAGCTTGGGGGAGTATGTATCTCTCACCGACATTACATTCATGTTCACATACTCATGCCAGTTGTTGGTGCTCATACTTTTTCATTGTATCATCCATGCTAGTTTATTTTTTTTAAGCTTCCTTATTGTGTGTTTGAAAAACCTTAAGAAAAACAAAAAAAATTTAGTTGTAGCTTTTAGCTACTTTACTTTCCAGGCCTGTAGTAGTAGTAATTAAAAAGAAAACCCAAAAAGATTTCTCATTCTTCTTTTGCTTGTTGGGAGCTTTCCCATGTAAATAGTTTTTTTCTTTTCTTTCCTTTGGGGGTCGAGATGAGAAGACCGTGATGAAAATGTTGAGTGGCTCTCATATGCATTATTGTTGATGTAACAAAGAGCCCATATTACCTTGTCTTCTCCCATGAATTAAATGCTTGCAGATTCTAGCTTAGTCCAATGCACATGCACTATTATTATTATCCACACCATTCGGCCATGCAAGTGCATGGCAATAATGATGATTATTTGATGGACTTATTGAGATGAGAAAAGTTGGTCTGAACTCGACCTCTCTTGTTTTTGTAAATATGATTAGTTCATCGTTCCCGATCCAGCCTATTATGAAAGAAACATGTTTGCAATGACAATTAGAGATTGTAGTTGCTTATGCCATGCTTAATTAGCTAGGAGTTTATAATGGTTTGTTAGCATTACAGCCCATATTGTGGTAACTGTTAAAAAATTATATGAAATTTTGCATATTTCAGTGCGGTCCGAACTGTTTTTAATCCCGAAATTTTGACTCACATTCAAACTGATTTTAAAAATAAACGTATATCAATATAAAATACAAAAAATTCTCCACACATAAAAAATAATGTAATTTAAAATCTTGAAATGAAAAAGATATTTGAAACTAATTGCCTGTTTGATGTGTTTTAAAAATGTACAACCCATTGCTCATTACTGATGGGCCATTTTCTCGGCCAACCGAATGAAAGCCCTCCTCGTCTTGAAAGATTTGCAGCCCAACAGGCCTGACAAAACGACTTACTTGGCAAATCACAAAAAACTGGGTTGTGGTCGTGGAACCAGCTGCCAGCCTCCCCACATACAGTACTCTTCCAATGGAAGTCGTTCCTTGACCACGCCGTGCGGAGAGCACCACGGCGGTGGACGACGACGAGGCCTAGGAAGGGGACGACGCGGCAGTGGAAGCCCGCGCGGAGAGGACTACGAGGGTTCACTGGTTCGGCTGCGGTGTGAGGCTGCCGTCGCCGCAGGGCCTGGCCAGCGGTGGGAATAGTAGGGGGCGGTGAGGCCTCTGCGGCAGCACAGCCGGCCACGGGAGGCAGGACCATGCGGCACGACCGGCGCTGCTTTGGGCGGCTGGAGCAAGAAGACCAGAGGTTGAAGAAGCACTACGGCTGTTGGATGGACATCGTACGGTCACTGGAGCTAGAATTGTTCATATTGACTAAGTTGACAAAGGCCTTCATCCCCATCAACTTAGTAGGCCCACAAGTCAGTCTCCCAGGAAGGTGGGTCCCAGCTAGCCGGGGGAGTATTCATTTTTTTGTGCGTCATAAGGAGGCACTTCCGGTGGGTCCGAGCTGACAGCGGGGGGAACGTTTTTTTCACGAAATACGGTGGCCCGTCCGGTGGGTCCCAGCAGTCAGGGGGAAACGACTTTTTCGCAAAATACTGGTGGCCCATCCGGTGGGTCCCCGCTGTCAGGTGGAGGAATAATTATTTTCCGCGTAATAAGGAGGCACTTCCTTGCGACTGCCGTGGACCCAGCTGTCAGCCATTCCACGTACAGCACTCTTCCGATGGAAGTCGGTTGTTGACCACGTTGACCACGCCGCGCCGAGAGCACCAGGGCGGTGGACGATGACGATGACTAGGAAGGGGACGACTCGGAGCCGAGGAAGACGCAACAGTGGATGCCCACGCGAAGAGGAGTACGAGGGTTCACTGGTTCGGCTGCGGTGTGAGGCTGGTGTCGCCGTAGAATAACAGGGGTTGTGGGTGAGTAGAGGGATGGCCTGGCCAGCGGTGGGAGTAGTAGGGGGCGGTGAGGCCTCCGCGGCATCACAGCCGGCCACCGGAGGCAGGAGCACGCGGCCCGACCGGCGCTGGTTTGGGCGGCTGGAGCAAGAAGACCAGAGGTTGAAGAAGCACTACGGCCGTTGGATGAATATCGTACGGTAACAGGAGCTAGAATCGTTCATATTGACTAAGTTGACAAAGCCCTCCGTCCCCGTCAACTTGGTAGTCCCACAAGTCAGCCTCCCACCATGCTGGGTTCCAGCTGGCAAGGGGAATATTCATTTTTTTGTGCGTAATAAGGAGGCACTTCCTTGCGTGCAAAGATAGCTGGTGGGTCCGACATGTCAGCGGGGGGCACTTTATTTCGCGAAATACAGAGGCCCTTCCGGTGGGTCCCAGATGTCAGGTGGAGGAATCATTATTTTGCGCATAATAAGGAGGCATTTCCTTGTGTGCGGCCGTGGACCCAGCTGCCAGCCTCTCCACGCACAGTCTACTTCCGATGGTGTCGTTCATTGACCATGCCGCACCGAGCGCATCCAAGGTGGTGGACAACGGCGAGGCCCCGGACAACAATGAGCCGGAGATGGGAAGACGCGGGAGTAGAGTCGCAGATAGAGAGGTGTACGAGGATTAACTGGTTCTAGTGCGGTGTGGTTCGGCAGTCGGTGGAGAAGAACAGGAGGTGTGGAGGGGTGGAGGGATGGCCTGGCCAATGGTGGAGTAGCACTTCATAGCGAAGGAAGAAGACGAGAGATTGAAGATGGATGCCGTTCATTGGATGTAAATCCAATGGCTAACATGTCAGAATCATTTGTTGACTAAATTGACAACGACTTGGATTGGCTTCGACCTATTGGCCCACATTTCAGCCTCCAAAAATGTGGCATGTATTCAACCGATTTTTTTTCAGAATTTACAGTCTTTTTTTACGCGGTAGAATTTACAGTCAATTTGATCTTTTTTTTGAATTACAGCCATTAGCTGGGCTGGGTGAACAAATAATGTATCTTCCATGCGACCCATTTATTTTATTTCCTAAAAAATTACAGCCCATTTGCACTTTCTCGAAATACATGATTTTGCTGGGCTGGTTCTAATTATAATGGTAGGTTGGGCTAGCAATGTAATCAAAAAATAAAAAGGGGCTGAGCATTTTGTTATAAATATATTTAAATAATAAGTGATATTACTACATTCGTCCTTAAATTTACAGTCTTACCAAGCTTTATATAATAACATATAAAATAATTTTTTTAGAAAAACTTTGAGCATCTCCCCGGTTCCATTGTTGAGAATGAAACCACAACATATTCTGATACAACAGCTCAAAGAGAGAAGTTTGCCCCTCCACCTAGCAATCCTTTTAATGATTTATCCATAAGGGGTTGGATATCCTCTCTCCTTAGTTTATCATAGTGGAGAGGGATACCTAGGTACTTAATGGGGAAGTTACCTTTATTACAGACTAGAATAGAGAGGAAGTCAGCTAACTCCTGATCATCCATGTTGATAGGGATGAGTTCACTTTTAGAGTAGTTGATTCTCATGCCTGAGACTTGTTCAAACCAGGTTAGCACAGTTTTCAGATTGCTAGCATGTGTGGAGTCATTGTCTAGGAAAAGGATGGTATCATCTGCATATTGAAGAAAGATGATGCCACCAGGGCAAACCTCAGGACAGAGCCCTGTAATCAGACTATGATCAACAGCTTTGCTCATCATTTTAGTAAGAACGTCCACTACTAAATTAAAAAAAAGCGGGGAGATGGGGTCACCTTGCCTAAGGCCTTTACCAGCAAGGAAAAAATCACTTTCACAGTTATTTAACTTGACCCCAACAGAACCCCCATGAGTAAGTTGCTGGATCCAACTCTCCTCTAGGAAAGGCTTGGAAAAGATCTAAGAGATCATTTTTCACCAAGTCCCAAAAATGCTGGTAAAACAAGAAGGGAATCCCATCAGGACCAGGAGCCCCATCAGGATAAGAGCTAAAAATGGCTTCCTTCACCTCTGTCTCTGAAAAGGGGCTTCTAGCAGCTCATTTTCAGCAGGAGAGACTTTTTCAGAAGCAGAGAATTTTTTTTTGTAGAGAGAACCCAGAAGGGTTTTCTTTCTTAAACAGGTCTTTGTATAAGTCACTAGCCACTTTCAGCATCTCATCTACCTCAGTAACAGGGCCATTAGGGCCATCAAGGGAGTGAATGAGGGTTTTCCTCCTCCTCTGGTTAGCTACTGCATGGAAATAAGCAGTATTTCTATCACCCTCCTTAATGTTCCTATCTCTAGACCTTTGTTTGTCTTTGATTTCTTCTTGAAGCCAAATTTTCTTGAGCTCTCCATGGACAAAGTTTAATCTATTAGTCTCAGCCTCAGACAGGTCAGTGGTTTCTGCCTTAATATCTAGAGAATCAAACTCAAGGAGGAGAAGCCTTTTGTATCTTCTAAGATTAGCTTCCTCATTGGAGTTCCACCCTTTGGTAGTTCTTCTAAATCTCCTGATTTTGATCTGCCAATTTTCTAGGGGGCAGCTGCTCCTAGTAGGCTCATTTCAGATTTTCCTGACTAGCTCAGTACAATCTTCTCTAAGCAACCACCACTTTTCAAATTTAAAACTATTGCTCTTTGGAGTTTGGTTAAGACTAGAGTCCCAGAGCAAAGGAGTGTGGTCACTACCACATCTGGGCGGAGCTCTACAACTAGAAAGGGAAAAAACTATCTAATTCTGTGTCACAGAAAATTCTGTCAATGGTGGACATAATCCTGGAGCAGCACTTCCAATATATCTACCAGAACTGTGGGTTTTCCTTCTGACAGGGCAATTCTCAACTTTATGGGTAACCATTTTGCAGATAAAACAACTCTTGGGCTTGACACATTTATCCAAATGATGCCCTGGTTCCCCAGAGTTGTAGCAGATCACCTCAGAGTATGCCATAAGGCCCGAAGCAGGGGCATGAGCAGTTTTCTAGATGTCCTGTCTCTTCTTTTGCTGATTCTTGCCTTGGGATTTCCCACTTATCTGAGAGTCAGAACCACCAGCAGATTGATCTTGGGCAATTACAAGAGCCTGCCCAGATTGTGCCCCCATTTGGGGTGGAGGTGGGCCGTACCACTGCCCAACCGGCGCTTCCCCCCCATTGTGATAGGGGAAATTCATCGGAGTTCCTGGTTCCTTCTCATCCTACAGCCAGATGTTGTCTCTCAGGAAGCAGAAATAACCACCAGATAGCTCAATTGAAGCAGATTGCAAGCCTAATTTCAATCTTCATCAGAGGTATCCACATCTGGCAAGAAGATCCGATGGTTGCGGGCTGAGGGCTGATATGAGATGGCAGAGTGCAGTTTGATCAGCCTCATTACCCAAGGAGCATAGAACTTCAAACCAAATAAATCTGAGCCTGATGCCGCAAGTTGGCGTATGAAGAAATTCTGTGCGTTGAAGCATTTGCCATGAACGATACAGAATATCAGAGTCTTCATTGCATCCTCAATCTTGGCATGTGGAGAATGTCCCTTAATGGGCCAGAGAGTCCACCGGATGATGTGATATATGGTTCTGGGCAGGTACTCAAGATCTTCAACGAGGAACTCTGTTGGATAAGGTGCATCGTGGGGCAATGGCTTCATCATTGAGAGCATCTGACTCATATTCGGTTTAGGCCTTTGGAATATGCTCTCAAGAGCTTTAGTGTGTTGATAGCCGTCCTCGAAGAATTCGCCAGGAATGGGCAGGCTGGTGAGCTCAATGATATCAAATGCATTGGCTTCATGATGAACATTGCCGGTCATCCACTCCAGGACCCAAGTCTTCGGATCTCTGTTGTATCCTTTGATGTGGAGGGTGGCATAGAATTGCAACAGAAGCTCTTCATTCCAGTGCTCTTCATCAGTTACAAACTGCAGCAGACCCACTTGCTTGAAGCAATCCAAAGCTTCCTCTAAACAGGGCAGACCAGCAATGGCTTCAACATCAAGGCGCTTGTGCGGGAAGATGCGACCTTGGTTGTATAGGATGCATGAGTAGTAGCTGCGCTGAGGATAGCTCCAGAACCTATCTGATGCAATCCTTTCCCTTGAATAGGGGGTTCTTGGAGCTGTTGAAGAACGTATTATCTGCCTTGAAGCTAGTGATGTTAAAGGATCCAGGTGCTGATGCAGGACCTGGGAACCTTGGCAGTCTTGGGATCGGCGTCTGTACTTGAGGCCTGTGCTCAACATGGTAATCAAATTGAGGACCTACAGCAGACTCAGGAACAGACGTGTCAGGATCAGTAGCTTCGCTGTCTACTGAAGCTTTTGGTGGGGAGGGCTCCACATTGGCTTCAGTGTTGGTTGTGGCAGCCTCAACATTTTCAGCCTCCACTTGACTAGCTGGAGCGTCAGACTCAAGCACGTTCTCCTGGAGAACTGCTTCTTGTTGGAGCGGGAGAGTGGGTTCTTGTGGTACTTCTTCATTTTCTTCGGCTGATGCAGAGTCTTGAGGCCATGGTCCTTTGCGAAGCTTGCGAAATGCAGACGACGCTTGTGGAGTTGGAGTGGGCTGGACCTCAGATTCTTCTTCCACTTGTGGGCGATCCGCCCATGACGCATCTTGTGCAATTGGCGTCAGAGGACGACCAATGCTGATGAGTTCGCTTGTTTCAAGCCGAGGAAGGGCTGCACCATCTTGTACATTGTCCTGATGACCAATGTCTTCAGCAGCGATGGGGTCGGCTGCTAGAATGTCTTCAGCTTCAGGAGCCTCTGTGGGAGCAGGCTCATGAACTGTCAGCTGACGTTCCGCGTCAGGATGAACCATAGAGATGGGTTCAACTATCAAGGGCTCTGTGGAAGCAGCCCGAGCTTTCTTGATCTTTCTCTTTTTCTGAGTGGGGCAGAAGGAGAGGCTTCAGAGTGTTTCCTCTTCCTGGCTTCAGCCTCTACAGCTCTTGTCTTCTTGAGCTCTGAAGCGGTTGACCGACTCTTTGGCTTCGAGCCAGTCAGTGCAGTTGAGAAGACAATTGGAACTGCTTCCTGCCTTGGTGCATCTGGTTCAGCTATAGCAGGCTTCTTCTTCTTCCTCGCGGCCATCCTGGGGTCGATGCCAGGACGCCCCAGTGCCTTGTGCTTCTCAGCCTCGTTATAGGCTTGCACACAGCGGTCAGCCAGAGTCTTCATTCGCTCCCGCGAACCCTGAGCTTCTGCACGCATCTTCAGAAAGTTTTCCTTTAACTCGTGCAACATGATCTTGAAGTCCTTGACTTCTTGCACGCTGAGCCTGGCCATATGCTTCTTGAACTGAGCCTTTTCAAAATCAATTTTCTGCTTTAGTTCAACAATGCGCTGGGCAATTGCAAGTTCTGAAGCAATAGCGCCTTGGAAAGCGACGCTGAGGCCAATGGGCAGCTGCAGATCATCGAAACTGATATTTGGTGTAGCAAACCACTCGTCGATGAAGTTGTGGATGATGGCGACATCAAAGAGAGGTAGATTGTTGAAGATTTCAGCTTCTTCCTTGCTCTTGATGAGCTGCTCAAGAGCGTCATCTCGAAGATCTTCATCACTTGACAGATCAATGGTTTCACTGCACAGAATGGCAGTAGCTGTGAGCTCTTTGCCGGTGTGTGGCTGAGGCATCTTGGCCTTCTGGGGCTTGGAGACTCGTGATAAGTCTTCAGACTGCACACTGGCTTCAGGAGGTGCAGTTGCCAATGGCTTTGCCCTTGAGATTTTAGGTGAAAGGGCCGGCTTTGAAGCTTTTGGCTTCTTCATCTGCTTTGGCTTCGGTACAGCAGGCGCTTCATCAGACTCAGAGTCAGTAGGAGGGTCATTGACTGCAGTCCCTTGGACTAAGATGCGGGTGATGAGGCCCTCAAGGTTGGCATATGGTCCGATGATATTCTGTTCTGCCTCGCGTGTGCCATCTGCCCTTGGTGCGGAGGGACTAGGGTTGAAGTCTAAGCCCAATTTCTTCTTGTTTTGCTTCGCTGAATTCTGGGCAAACTGGAAGTTGCGCTTGAACAGATTGTCGTCACGACACCAGAGTAGTGACGACGGATGTGCTTCAACTGGTTGTGGTCCATGAACCATGCATGGGTAGAAGCCTTGAGCAATGGCTTCATCTCTGGACCTGGGTACGAGATTTTTGTATAGTACGTCTCCCCATGGTCTCTTGATGGCGTTTTTCTCAGCGTACTCCTGAGTCATGAAGCGGTATTGGAACCATTGCTCTGCCCAATAGCGTCGAATCCATTGGATTCGGGTCTTGCGCTGACCATAATTCTCTTCAGGATCTGTTTTGTACATTTTTGCCAGTTCATCAGGTAGATCTTTGGACGTTCCGCCACGTCGCTGTCTGCCCCCTTGCTTGCTGTTGTTTCTGAAGCCATAAACCTTAACTTGGAAGGCTTGAAGACGTTCAAAGGCTTCAAAGGCTTTCTTTTGCTTGACCAACAGGAACTGGCTTCAGGAGAGTTTATGTGATGCTGTAAGAACTCTGCAAATGAATGCAGACTATGAGAACCAAAGGATTCTCCCATAGACATGTACCTGTGACAGCATTAAGGTGCGAGGGAAGGGGAAGAGGTCATATGCATTCTCAGAAGATTAATCCGTTTAGAAGACATTGACCTCATCGTGCGAAGACATTCACTCATAGATAAGAAGTTGGTTCTAGATTTGTACGAACCCACAGATCAGTACAAGTGAGGAATCTAACTACTTCATGAAGCACAAGTGAATATTCTAGGCATGTTATGAGACGCAGATTGAGAGAGATCTAACTTGTGTGAATAGAAACTTCTTATGGCAGAAAGTGATAGAACCATAGGATCAAAAGAGGCTGTAAAAAGAGGTTTTATTTACCACACTTGGAACTGCTAGACGGAGTGGGAGATGAGGCCGAGCAGTTCGATCCTCCATGCCCTAACTTGGCGACGGAAGACACCTACGGCGACGGCGGAGAGGACGATGTCCGCGATCGGCGTGAAAACGGCGTCAGAGAGGTTGCGGCAGTGAAGCGCTTCGTCGCCGGCGTCGTCGAGAGCTAGCGGTGGCGCTAGGGTTCGTGCGAGGGAGGAAGAAGGAGATAATGACCGCGGTGAGTGTGTATTTATAGTCACAGGGGCGACACTGCGCTATTACACAGGTGCCCCTGGCGATTCGCATCTGAACAGCACGTGGCCATCATGCGGAATCTCGGGGGCAGTTCCACATCCCACGCACGCCTGGATTGTCGGGTGGTCGTTCCTACTTCTCCGGATTTCTTGTGGATGAATGAGCATTGAAAACGGTTTTAAAGTTTGTCTCTGTGTCTTCTACTAACAAGGACGCAGGGAAGACATTCGACAGTTTCAATAGAATGCATATGACTTGGAGAGATAGAAAGCATAGAGAGATTAGGGTCCGATCACATTCACTTAGTTCAAAAGATTCAAACAAGAAGACATAGCTATAAGTGAATGCTGTAGAGGACAGAACACTAGTATATATATATATATATATATATATATATATATTTATAATCCACGTAGTGAAGATAATCATGAAGACATGTTGAGATTTAAGCCAAACCAAATGTGAAGACATTGCAAGGTAACGCCATGAGTGAAACACTTCAAAATAGAACGTTTGGTGGTGGCATTACCCACCGTATAGGAAGTATTAGACCCAGACACGGCGAACAATTATCGTGGTGCTCCGAAGTCAATTTCCACATTAATGTATTCACACTTAGAGTGTATGTCTTCACTGATTGAAGATATACGTTACTTCGTGTGTTGCACATCTAAGTGATCAATATGCATAAGTGTTAGGATGTGTGCCTGATCACAGGACATTTGAGGATTCCAAGATATTTAGCTCACACCGTAACTTGCAAAATCTCTTCTCATCCAAGGGCTTGGTGAAGATATCTGCCAATTGCTCTTTAGTGTTGACGTGTATGATATCAATATCTTCCTTCACAACATGATCTGTGAGAAAGTGATGACGAATTTCAATGTGCTTTGTCTTCGAGTGCTGAACTGGGTTGTTGGCAATCTTGATGGCGCTTTCATTGTCGCAGTAAAGTGGCACTTGCTTCAGATGAATGCCATAGTCCTTGAGAGTTTGCTTCATCCACAGAAGCTGAGCGCAGCAAGATCCAACAACAATGTATTCAGATTCAGCAGTGGAGAGGGATACACAGTTCTGCTTCTTTGAAGACCAACATACAAGTGATCGTCCCAGAAAGTGACATGTGCCTGATGTAGACTTCCGATCAACCTTGTCACCAGCATAATCAGCATCCGAGAATCCAACCAGATCAAACTCTAAGCCCTTTGGATACCACAATCCTAGAGTTGGGGTGTGAGCCAAATATCGAAGAATTCGCTTCACTGCTAAGTGATGCGACTCCTTTGGTGCTGCTTGAAATCGAGCACACATGCAAACACTAAGCATAATATCTGGCCTAGATGCACATAAATAAAGCAAAGAACCAATCATGGAGCGGTATACTTTTTGATCAAACTCTTTACCATTGTCGTCAGGACCCAGATGATGTTTGGCTGGCATTGGTGTTGTGAAGCCTTTGCAGTCTTGCATACCAAACTTCTTCAGGCACTCTTTGAGATATTTCTCTTGAGATATGAAGATGCCGTTGCGTTGTTGCCGTATTTGAAGAGCGAGGAAAAACTTCAGCTCCCCCATCATAGACATCTGATATTGTTCTTGCATCATACATCCAAACTCTTCATTGTACTTCTGATTGGTGTAGCCGAAGATAATGTCATCCACATATATTTGGCACACAAACAGTTCACCATCATATGTCTTGGTGAAGAGAGTGGGATCTAGGGAACCAGGTATGAAGCCTTTGCTCTTCAGGAAGTATTTGAGTGTGTCATACCAGGCCCAAGGGGCTTGTTTGAGGCCATACAGTGCCTTATTAAGCTTGTATACCATGTCAGGATGTTTTGGATCTTCAAACCCTGGTGGTTGTGCGACATACACTTCTTCTTCAATCTTGCCATTGAGAAAGGCACTCTTCACATCCATTTGATACAGAAGTATGTTGTGATGATTTGCATAGGCCAGCAGTATACGTATGGCTTCAAGTCTAGCCATAGGAGCAAAGGTTTCATCGAAGTCGATGCCTTCCACTTGAGTATATCCTTGAGCAACGAGACGAGCTTTGTTTCTGACGATTTGACCATGCTCATCTTGCTTGTTGCGGTATATCCATTTGGTGCCTATTATGTTATGCTTCTATGGATCAGGACGCTTAACCAATTCCCATACATTGTTCAGCTCAAACTGATGAAGCTCTTCTTGCATTGCTTGAATCCATTCAGGTTCCATAAAGGCTTCTTCAACTTTCTTGGGTTCTGAAGTTGAGACGAATGCGAAGTGCCCACAGAAATTTGCCAGTTGAGTTGCCCTTGAACAAGTGAGTGGACCAGGTGCATTGATGCTGTCAATTATTCTGTCAATCTGCACTTCATTGGCAACACGAGGATGTACAGGGCGAAGACTGTGCTCTTGCTGATATGTGTTGTCGTTGGGAGGAATGTCTTCAGGTTGAGCATTGTCTTCATGTGGATCAGGTGCTGAGATGATAAGTTCTTCTTCAGGATGAGCTTCAGAAGGTATAATCTCTCCAGTTCCCATAAGCTTGATTGATTCACTAGCTGGAACTTCATCTAGCACATTTGGCAGTTGCTCTCTTTGTGAACCATTGGTCTCATCGAACCGCACATCCACTGTTTCAACCACTTTGTAGTGAAAGAGATTGAAGACTCTGTAGGAGTGCGAATCCTTTCCATATGCAAGCATAAAACTCTCATGTGCTTTTGGTGCAAATTTTGAGGTGTGGTGTGGGTCCTTGATCCAGCATCTTGCGCCAAATACTCTGAAGTAACTGACATTTGGCTTCTTGCCAGTTAGAAGTTCATAAGATGTCTTGTTCAGAGGCTTGTGAAGATAAACACGGTTGATTGTATGGCATGCAGTGTCAATGGCTTCAGGCCAGAATTTTCTTGGAGTCTTTTATTCATCTAGCATTGTTCTGGCCATCTCAATGAGTGTTCTGTTCTTGCGTTCGACGACGCCATTTTGCTGTGGCGTGTATGGAGCTGAGAATTCATGTGTGATGCCCAAAGTATCCAGATATGTATCAAGGCCAGTGTTCTTGAATTCAGTGCCATTGTCACTTCTGATGTGCTTTATCTTGGCGCCATAATTGTTCATAGCTCGATTGGCGAAGCGTCTGAAGACATCCTGCACTTTAGTCTTGTAAAGGATTATGTGCACCCAAGTATATCTAGAGTAATCATCAACAATGACAAAGCCATAGAGACAAGCAGTAGTGGAAAAAGTTGAGTAGTGAGTGGGACCAAAAAGATCCATGTGAAGAAGTTCGAAGGGTCGAGTAGTGGTCATGATTGTCTTCGAGGGATGTTTTGCCCTCGTCATCTTCCCTGCTTCACAGGCACCGCATAAGTGATCTTTCTTGAACTTAACGCCTTCGATGCAAGGGTGTGGAGGTTCCTCATGCCAGCATGCCCAAGCCTCCGATGCCAAAGCCAGCATTCTGAAGCCTTTGCCAGAAGGCATACTGCAAGCTGTGGCCCTGCTGAGAAATCTACCACATACAAATCATCTTTTCGATACCCTTCAAACACTAGAGACTTGTCAGATTCCATTAGTACTAGGCAACGATATTTTCCAAATAGTACGACCATGTTCAAATCGCAAAGCATTGAGATAGACATTAAGTTGAAGCCAAGGGATTCAACAAGCATGACTTTATCCATGTGTTGATCCTTTGAGATTGCAACTCTACCTAGACCCAATACCTTACTTTTACCAGTGTCAGCAAATGTGATGTGGCTCCTGTCGGATGGACGTAAGGTTGAGTCCATAAGAAGGCTTCTTTTGCCAGTCATGTGATTTGTACACCCACTGTCAATAATCCATTCTGAAGACGCTGGTGTCATACCCTACAGTGCAGTTAGGGGGATAGGCTTCACAAAGAGAATTGTGAAGCAAAAACATTTGACGAACCAGTGGGTTATGAAAACTTAGATCCAGGTTAGGACTAATAGGGAGAGTAGCATGCGATTCAGGAACAAAATACATAGTGATGCCATTCGGGCATTTGATCTTGCGCCCCACAAGATTTTTAAGGTCCCCAGCAATAGCGTCAGAAGATTTTGGTTTTCTGCTGGAGACCTTTCCCTGCAAAAGAGAGTTAAGCTTTCTTAACCACCCACATCTTCAAGGGTGGCTTAGAAGCAATAAGTCTAAGTGCAGCATCTGAGAATTTTGGCTTTGGAGCCCTAGCAAATAGTCCAGCAGGCGGGCAATAGTACTCATAAGAATAGGCAGAATAGTTCTTGGTCATACGAACATGACGGTTTGAAGAACCACTCTCATATTCATATGCCTGAGTATGGTTTCCCTGCAAAACATTTGTGTTAGTGCGACTCAGGTGAGTCCTCTGTCTGTGTGAAGCCTTTGGACTATATGAAGCCTTTGGTCTGAGGTTTGTCTTCTTCATGTGAGGTGTCATGAGGACATTCACAGGAAGATTCTCCAGACACGTTTTTGGAACCCAGATCTTCTTCATAGGCAGTCCATTCCTGCAGTTAGTACCAATGTACCTGGCAAACACTTCACCATTCTAATTTTTAAACAGCTTATAGTTTGCATCAAAGGATTCATCAATGATAATTGGGTTAGCACAGGTGAAGCCAGACAGATTGGATGGATCTGCTGAGGATTCCTTTGCAGCAACCCATGTGGTTTTGGGGTACTGCTCAGGTTTCCAGTAAGAGCCATCTGCATTTATTTTCCTCACGAACCCAACACCCTCTTTCCTAGGGTTTCGGTTCAGAATCTGCTTCTTGAGGACATCACATAATGTCTGATGTCCTTTGAGACTTTTGTACATCCCTGTTTCAAGCAATGTCTTCAACCTAGCATTCTCATCAGCAATAGCAGTGGTATCCTCAGCAGAGGGGTTAGTTACCACTTCAACAGTTGAAGATATTGCAACAGCAGTAGCAGTGGAACATTCAGCAATAGAAGTAGCATTATCACGCTCAATGCATTTAAGGCATGGTGGTTCAAATCCTTCCTGAGCGGAACTGATCTGTTCGGTGTAAAGTGACTCGTTTTCCTTTTGAAGATCTTCATGAGCCGCTCTCAATTTCTCTAGATCTTGCTTCCTCTGAAGGTAATCATAGGAGAGCTTTTCATGAGTTGTTGAGAGAGTATCATGACGATCTTCAAGTTCCTGATACTTAACGTGAAGATTTTTTATGTCTTCAATTAAGGATTCAGATCGAGTCATTTCAGCACCCAATAGATCATCGCTTCTGTCTAACAGTTTTTGAATATGTTCCATGGCTTTCTGTTGTTCAGTTGCAATTTTAGCAAGTGTTTTGTAGCTGGGTTTTGAATCACAATCAGAATCATCGTCACTGGATGTTTGATAGTGACTAGTGCGTGTGTTTACCTTGGCACCGCGTGCCATGAAGCAGTAGGTAGGAGTGGAGTCGTCCTTGTCATTTGCATTGGTGTTGGTGATGAAGTCAATGTCTTCAGTGTTGAAGATGGACTTGGCGACGTATGCTGTAGCCAGACTCGCAATGCCAGAATCAGATTCCTCCTCAGACTCCTCCTCTGCCTCCTCAGAAGCGGACTCCTCCTCTGAATCCATTTCCTTGCCAACAAACGCACGAGCCTTGCCAGTTGAGATCTTCTTGTGTGATGAAGACTTTGAGGAAGACTTGGAAGAAGACTTTGAGTATTTCTTCTTCTTCTTGTCGTTAGAGTCATATTCCTTGCTCTTCTTCTTCTTTCTGTTCTCATTGTCCCACTGTGGACACTCAGAGATGAAGTGTCCAGTTTTCTTGCACTTGTGACATGTTTTCTTCTTGTAGTCATGAGCAGAAGCTTCATCATTCCTTGAGCTTGATCGTGAAGAATTTCTGAAGCCTTTCTTCTTGGTGAATTTCTGGAACTTCTTCACTAGCATTGCAAGTTCCCTTCCAATGTCTTCAGGATCATCAGAACTGCTGTCAGATTCTTCTTCAGATGAGGACATAGCTTTTGCCTTCAAGGCACGAGTTCGCCCATAGTTTGGACCATAGATATCTCTTTTCTCAAAAAGCTGAAACTCATGTGTGTTGAGCCTCTCAAGTATGTCAGACGGATCGAGTGTCTTGAAGTCAGGACGTTCTTGAATCATCAGGGCTAGGATGTCAAATGAACTATCAAGTGATCTCAGCAGCGTCTTGACGATTTCATGTTTGGTGATCTCAGTGGCGCCGAGGGCTTGAAGCTCATTTGTGATGTGAGTGAGCCGGTCAAATGTGTGCTGGACATTCTCATTGTCATTTCGCTTGAAGCGGTTGAAGAGGTTGCAAAGAACACTGATTCTCTGATCTCTCTGAGTTGAGATGCCTTCATTGACCTTGGAGAGCCAGTCCCAGACCAGCTTGGATGTCTTCAAGGCACTCACACGGCCATACTGTCCTTTGGTCAGATGACCACAAATGATATTCTTGGCAGTAGAGTCCAGTTGAGTGAACTTCTTAACATCAGCAGCAGTGACACCTTCTCCAGCCTTGGGAACACTGTTCTCGACGACATACCATAGGTCGACGTCAATGGCTTCAAGATGCATGCGCATCTTATTCTTCCAGTAGGGATATTCAGTTCCATCGAAGACGGGGCACGCAGCGGAGACTTTGATTATCCCTGCAGTTGACATAGCTAAAACTCCAAGTGGTTAAACCGAATCACACAGAACAAGGGAGCACCTTGCTCTGATACCAATTGAAAGTGCGTTATATCGACTAGAGGGGGGGGGGGGTGAATAGGCGATTTTTATGAAAGTCTTCAAAACGTGAAGGTTATGAAGACAAACAGTAGAGATATGCCTATCACTATGCAGCGGAAGTTAGATTACACTAGGCAAGCCATGGTCAAATATTCATTAGAGTGAAAGCACAATGACAAGTAGCTGCGGTGTAATAAGGATCAGGTAGGAAGAAGTTATGGAGCCAATCAAATCATACAGTTACGTTGTGAAGACAAAAGATAGAGCAAGCATGCAATGGCTTCACAAAGAGTAACAGTAAGTAAAGGGAAGTGAAGATGAAACCAGTGACTCGTTGAAGACAATGATTTGTTGGACCAGTTCCAGTTGCTGTGACAACTGTACGTCTGGTTAGGGCAGCTAGGTATTTAAACCAAAGGACACGCAGTCCCGAACACCCAGTCCTGAACACGCAGCTCAGGACACCCAGTCCTCACCATATTCCCCTTGAGCTAAGGTCACACAGACCTCGCCCAATCACTCTGGTAAGTCTTCAAGGTAGACTCCCAAACCTTCACAGACTTCGTTCACCGGCAATCCACAATGTCTCTTGGATGCTCAGAACGCGACGCCTAACCGCCTGGAGGATGCACAGTCCTCAAGTGTAATAAGTCTTCAGATCACTCAGACAAGAAGACTTAAGTGATGCCCAATTCTCTCTGGCTCTGGGTGGTTAGGGCTTTTCTCCTCACTAGGAAATTTTCTCTCAAAGGCTTTGAGGTGGGTTGCTCTCAAACGACAAAAGCCGTGCACTGAAATCTGAGCAGCCAACCGTTTATGGTTGTAGGGGGTGGACTATTTATAGTCACTGGGCAACCCGACCTGATTTGTCCGAAATGACCCTGGGTCACTAAGGAACTGACACGTGTTCCAACGGTCAGATTTCGAACTCACACGGCAACTTTACTTGGGCTACAAGAAAAGCTGACTTGTCCGACTCTGGACAAGATTTGCTCTCATAGTCTTCGCTCGAAGACATAGGATTTGAATTAGGCATCACTTCAGTCACTCTGACTGGTTCTCTTGGACCCCACTTAACAGTACGGTGGTTCCTATGACTCAACACAAATGAAATAAAACTGCGAAAGATCTAAGTCTTCGAGTTCCATAGGCTTCACGTGGTGTCTTCTCATGTCATAGTCTTCAATGTGAATATCTTTATATACCACCATTGACTTCAATGTCTTCGTACATTTTTAGGGGTCATCTCTGGTAGTAAAACCGAATCAATGAGGGACTTCTACCTGTGTTATCCTGCAATTCTCACAAACACATTAGTCCCTCAACTAGGTTTGTCGTCAATACTCCAAAACCAACTAGGGGTGGCACTAGATGCACTTACAGTGAGTCTCCCAGATTCTTGACCACCTCCATACAGGTGCCTCTCCCAATGCTCCACCATGTAGTAGAGGTTGGCTCTTGCATGAGAGCCCAATTCTCCACTTTTTCCTTGCCTCTCTTTCCTCCACATATGCAAAAATGCCATGTAAAGCGCACTATTGTACTTACTTTTACTTGCTCCTACATGTGCTTAAGCTTGCCACATAAGCATAAAGTCTGATGTGGCAAGTTAATCAAGAAGAGAGAGACTAGTTTGGTGACCCAAGGAAGAAACGGTGCTAAGCGTGTGTACCTAGGTGAAATGACAATTTTGAGTCTATAGCTAATTAAATGAAGCAAACTTAGCAACACCATTTCATTGGAAGAGGTCACTCCTTGGCAAATGCAATAAATACACACGCTTAGCACCGTTTCTTCCTTGAGTACGAAGAAAGAGATAGAGAGGAGTAAAAAATACACTTATAGCCAACCTTGTTGTAGTATGAGTGACTAAGTGATGACTATGTATGACATGCCAACATCAGATAGCCTAACACACCGTGTTAAATATCCAAGGGCGCGACCGCGCGAGCGACGCGACAGTCGTGGTAGGCGCGACCATGATACGGGCTGCTGGCAGCCCTTGGATCTGAGATCAAATGGTCGCATGCTAAGTTGCTGAAAATTTGCAGAATAACCCTCCAGGATAGGATATTCACCCATAGGTCTAGAATCACGCCATGCAACCGTTCGATCTCAGATCCAAGGGCTCTCGGAAGCCCGTATCATGGGAGAATGGAAAGCCACTACCCTGCCGTTCGCACGCTGGCAGTTCGCTCCTACTCGTCCCCGCATGTCCTTCAATACTATGGCGGTTCGCTCCTAGTCGTCCCGTCCATTCACATTACGGCAGTTCCACTAATCCTAACCCTCCTCCCAAATCCATGGCGTCCCAAATCTCCACGATCGGCGATGAGTACAAGGTTAGAACCATCACCATCGATGAGTTCGACGTCATCTACACCCGTTCTTCCGCGACGGTGAAAGGATGCCTTTCTCGCTTCAGACGCATGTTCGAGGACTCAGATGATGAGTGGGTCGCTGGGCTAGATGTTGAGTACACCACAGTCCTAGGACGAGAGAAGGATCTAAAGGACGAAGAGAGGAAGAAGCCCGCCCTGATCCAGGTTTGCGTGCATGACTTATGCTTGGTCTACCACATATGCCATGCCGACGTTGAGTGCCAGGATTTTAAGGAATTCCTCAAGAGAAACCTAGTCAAATTCGTTACTGTAGACTTTGGTAACGACAAAGATGTCCTGCATCAGATAGGCCTCGTTATAGGCAAAACCTTCGACCTCCAGAAGAATCGGCTGGTGTCCGCTCGTCAGCCTTCAATGCTGACCCTGGCGGGAGCCATGGTTCATCCTTCGTATGGTAAACTGAAGAAACCTCCATACACGTTTCATCGTCATGCATGGCAGCGGAATGTACTAGATATAGACCACATCCACTACGCTGCAATGGATGGCTACCTTTGCTTCAATATCTACAAGGGTTGGATGAAGAGCAATAGCCAAGTGTGCGGTTCAAGCAAAGAAGTATCAGCCAAGAGGAAGAGGGACAAGGACGAAGTCGAGGACGTGGACGAGGACTCTGAGTAAGGTGGCAGTGTCGTTGCTCATGTTGGTTCTAATGCAGTGTCTACCGGAATAGTTGCAAAGTTTAATTTTAGGTGTGCTTAATTTAATTTGAGGGGTGTGTTGTGCTGAGCCCCCAGCAGAACTATGTTATGTTTCTTCTCGTTACTTTAACTCTTCAGTATGTACATACTAGTATTTCTTACATTTCATCTTTTAGTTGGTATAGTACTACTACTCGCTTCTTCACATTATATACGTACAATATATATGGCCAACATCATATAGCCAATAGTTTAGTTGTCAAAGAATTTCAGGGTTCTTAGTTTTGTCAAAGAATTCCAGGATGCTTAGAGGGTGCTTGGATCCAAGGGACTTATTTTAGTCTGACTAAAAATAGTTTCTTTAAGAGGCTAAAGTTCCAAGCACCCCTGACTAAAGAGGGGCTAAAACTAGTCTTGAGACTAAAAAATTTTAGTCAGGGGTACCCCTACTAAAATGTGGATTAGTCCTCTCTCTACTCATTTAACTCCTCTCCTTTAACACATGCGAGTTCTAGATTGGAGGGTTTGGAGGATAATAAATGCTCATTAGCTTGATTTTAGCCTTTTTAGTATTTGGATCCAAGCATGGGTGAGGGTAGCATGTTTTAGTCCCACTACTTTTAGTCATGGGACTAAAACGTATCCAAGCACCCTCTTAGTTTTATTTGAGGGGTGGGTTGTGCTGGACACCATTATTGTGACTAGCCTTTTTAATAGTACTATATGCATAATTTGGCAACGAGCGCTCTCTATATGTACCACCTTTTTTTAATTTCAAGTTTTGCTCCATGGCGCAATCCATCGATACTATTGCTGTACAAAAGTACACATTTTTTAAAAGGCTAGAGGGCGGGGCAGTCTAGCTTGGTCGGTTTCACGAGAGGCGAGGGCCTTTGTGATTTGACGGCTCATTACTGCTGGAAGGCGGGGCCTTGTGATTTGACTACTCGTATAAATGCGCGGACGACCCGATCGAGGAGGAGGAAAGAACCGTGCGGTATACTCAAGTTTTCCACTGGAGTAGTACTACGACGGAGGAGCACGAAACACGGCAGCCTAGTGCCATATGGCGATAAAAAATGATCTAATTTGCTAGTCATCTCATTGTTAGCATTGTTCTATTCATTCCCTCAAAAAAACATTGTTCTATTCATGCCTCGCAGAGAACGTAACACGTGTGGCAAAACACCCGAAGCAAAAGATGAAACACAGGAGCAAAAGAAGAAGGAAGATTATCACCCCAAATGATCTAATTCGCCGCGGAGTCGTAACTACTTTTTCATCGCCTCCACGACCTCCATCTCCTTGCGCGTCTCCTCCGCCATCTTCAACATTGTGTCCATGACGCGACATTTCTCGATGCGAGCCTTCATCATCTGTTCCACGACCATATTACGTACCTTGACAGCAGCCGGGTGCTCGATGCAGAGCTTCGCCAACTCTTCCTTCTGTTCCATGGCGAGGGCCTGCAACATCTTCATCGAGGAACTACTATTCTTATGCAGCTTCTTCCAGCCGGCGTTCTTCTCCTTCAACAGGTCGATCTCGTGGCAGAGCTTCGCATTGTCCTCCCGAAGTCATAGGATTTCTCCGGTCACCTTCTTCTCCGAGGCAATGCTCTTCTTCAGCAGCATCACCAAGCCGGTGGTCAACTCCCCCTGCTGATTGACCTCAGCGGACATGTCGTCGAGGCTCTCCTTCAACAACTCCATCAAGCCTTGGATGAACTCCTTCTGCTTATTAAGCTGATCGGGCATGCCGTCGAGGGATAACGACTCCAGTTCCGCCAGCTCGACATGTTCGCCTCGGCGGCTAGGGTGCTCCTGGGAGCCATCGCCTGCCCGTGAGAGATCTTTCGAGGTCTCTGCGTGGCGGTGAGCCCTCTTTTTTTTCCGCAGCCTTGGTTGCCGCTCCCTTGTTACAAGTAGTTCTCGACCTAGAGCTCTGCTCAGCGGCCATGGCAACGACGGACGAAGAAGAAGCACTTATGAGGAGGAAAGGTAGAGTGATTTTCGGTTAGGTAGTTCCCCTTTTTATAACCTAAGTACTAGCACTAGTACTAATACCTGCATAGTGGGAACACATTCAGGTTTGGTACGTACTACTAGTAGGTGTGAGCAGGCTTTCAAATGTGATGGGAACAAGGTAAAGATTAATTTATGGCTTTGGTTTCGAGGCCCGAAACGGCTCCCGATGAGTTTAGCGGAACATAAATTTCAAGTACTACTATACTGCTCAAATGCGCAAATATTATGTTACTGTCAAAAATTGGCACAAAATACGAAGGAGACCAATGGAAGTACTACTAGCAACCCACGATTTAACTACTCGCATGCGCGCAGTGGAGTAATAATGTCTTTCTTCCGCCCTCACGTCCACTCAATTTGCATGCGCTGTATTAATTGACCATCAATGAAGTGAACAAGTTTACACGCGTCAAATTATCACATGGGGTGGATCTTGGTACAAAATTGCATCCGCCCGTGTACCCGCGTGTGCGTGCAAGGAATGAGTGTGTGCATGGCGTGCGTGCATATCTTCGCTTCGTGCATATACCGCCAGTATGGCTCAGAGAGGACGAGTACATTCTTCTGGAACCAGCAACACGTCACTGTGATCAATCCATGCAAGGAGGTCGCGACAACGCCTACACATGTGCCACGTGGCTTCATGAACTGTAAGAGAGACACTGTGTAGCGTGCCATTGGTATTCTAATTTACGTGTTTTGCACATACTCGAAGTACTAGTAAGGTACACGTGCATTGCATGCATCAGATTTTGCAACCAAATTATGAATAAATACCACACTATAGCATGTAAGCTTTGAGTCATATATGCCTGATGTAGCCCTTCGTTTAATTCTTATAGTTCATCTCATTCAAAATCAATTAGTTTTTATAAAAAAGCTAAGAACGCGGGAATAGGAAAAACATGGGATTATAGTGGAATGTCATCTTGAATCCTACAGGATTGTACGAGTGTTTGATTGTGCATAGAAAAAACGCAGAATTCTTTCAAAGAGGTTTGAGTGGATGGGATGTTTCCTATGAAATCTAGTGCAAATGAATCTTATGGAAATATTCCTATGGTTCACAATCCTACGAATCAAACAACCAAGATAGGAAAAATTCCTAATGATTAGAATCCTCCAAAATTCCTTTGAGAATCCTTTGAATCAAGGAAACCCTTAATCTATTTTATGATTCATGGAATTGTGCGTTGTAAAGCATAAAGTAAAAACAAATAATGGCAATTCAACTAGAAAAAAGTTTGGGCAGCTATAATACGGAAGATTCTAGAACAAAAGAGAACCACTGTTGTTTTGAGGTTTGTGCATTATGCTTAAGTTCAACCATGGAGTCTGCTAGATTGTACATGTGGCAAAATCCGGTGGGGGGCTAGAAGATGGTGCGAGGGGCCGAGTGGAGGGAGACTATGAAGGAATGCACAAGTGCGAGATCGATATTTAGAGAGAGAGGGCGAACACGTGCGCTGATGCGCGCAGTGGCGGAGCCATGAAAAATAAATGAGCTAGGGGCCAAGCATTGCTAATCCTTTATGAGGAGGGTCAATTCATGAACTTAAACCATTTTTAGCAGCAATTGTCTAATGATCACATTCATATTAGCCTTGATATATAGTGATGTTAGGGGGGAGGGGGGCAGGACCCTTACTGCCCCTGTCTTCGCCATTGTGCACACGTCTGAGAGATGAAGCGAAAGGCATGGATGATGATAGGGGGACGTTGGATACATAATTAATGTGGGTGTATTAGCTATATATGTTAATCCTATATAGAGAGGTATAGATTGATCGATGTGAACGTGGGAAAGAGGGTGAGACCTCACTGGATATATTGATTGATCGGTTTATGTGGAAAACTATGAAAGACCTAGATATATACACACATACATAGAGGAACATCGATTGTTGCGCATGCACGCGTGAGAGATAAAAAATGCCCGATATGATGGAGAGGGGGATGTGTGTTGGTGTGTGCCTTCATGGGAGACGGACCTGAAGAAAAAGATTGCATGTGTGCGATGGATAATGCCGACTGGTAGTGTGTGTGCATGCATGCACGAGAGAAGGTTAGTGGTACAATTATAAAGAGAAGACTACTGTGTGGGTGTAAAAGAATAGCTGAATAGGTGAGGTCACAATCGATGTAAAGTTGAATTCAAATATTTGAATAAGAGATCCTGATGTTTGAAACCCTTGCATGCATGAATATAACGGAGATCTGCGCGGTGTGGTTTGGAAACGAGCATGTTGTAATGTATACACATTGAACAAGGTCAGACTGATTTGAATTTGAGATACTGATGGCAGACATCATTTGGCCACGTCGCATCCGTGCATGGACACACCATTCTAATTGGAGATGATGGGCATCTTTTGCATCACATATCTATATCTATACCCCTATATATATATATTATATTTTATATATTTTTTATATTGTGTGCGGCTAACTTTAAATTTGAAAGATGGTCGTTGGATGAGGCGAATCCGATGGTCCAAAGATGGCAAATTTGAGCACTACTGGCCATTGGATATCATCTAGATTCCACCAGATTTTGCCACATGTATAATCTAGAAGACTCCATGGTTGAACTTAAGCATAATGCACAAACATGAAAACACAAGCACTTCTTATTTCTTCTAGAATCTTCCGTATCATAATTGCCCAAATATTTTTCTACATGATTTGCCATTATTTGTTTTTACTTTATGTCTTACGACGCACAATTCCATGAATCTTGAAATAGATTAGCTTTCTTATAAAAACTAGATGATTTTGAATGAAATGAACTATAATAATTAAACGAGCATCTACATCATGCATATATGACTCAAATCATGCATGCTATAATGTGGTATTTGTTCATAATTTGGTTGCCAAATCTCATGCGTGCAATGCACGTGTACCTTACTCTAGTCCAAATGGTGTTTGTGTGTGTGTTGTGCGTGTTGAGGTGCAAATTGTATTTTTTGGTACACGTTAAGCTTGTTCTTCCGAAATTTCAAGCCGTGCCTTGTTATGCCGAAAATTCAACCTAGCGTCTCTGTCTATCGTGCTGGGAAACTCCCGCCTCTTCAACCCGCGCCTTGTTAGCCCGAAATATTTAAGATATATCTTTGTCTCGTTGTGCTCCGACAACTCCCTCCATCTCAACCTGCGGCTTGCTATTCCAAAATTACAATGCAAGCGAAAACTCCCACCTCCTCTGAAATCCCGACACGCGAAATGCCCGTGGTATCCCTGAACTGAAAGAACTACCTCAAATCGGTGGGGGTACTTTCATAACTGACCCCACATTTCGGACAAGCACGTCTCTAAGCCATGGTTCCCCACTGCCATCCCATCCGCCCACCCATTCGTACACCGAGGCCGTGAAAACCCGCGACGAAACCCCACACCCTGCTCCGTCCGCCACCCAGCCGGAGCCTCTTCCTGACGATGTCGTCCACAGCAACACCTCGACGTCCCTCATCCACCGTACCAGATGAGGATCCGTCATCGATCTCATCGTCCCGCCGGTTTAGCCACACCGTCCTCCACCTCCAAGGAGCTGCCCCGACGTTCCCCTCGTCTATCGCGCCACCTTCATTCCCACACCACCGTCTTCACCTGCACCACCGGAAGAGCATCATCATCACCGTTTCCTCGGATGAAGCTGCGGCCTAATCGGCGCCACCAAAGAGGTTGTACACTAATCATCGCATTTTCTTCTTGATTCGATCTCACGGTGCTACGGCGCTCGGTCCCGAGCCGATACGGCGCGGCTCCATCCACGGCGGCATTGCCGGCCACTTCCTCCAAGGCATTGCTCCCTCGGTGGCGACGTCCACATCAGTAGGACCTGCTGCTACTTTAGCTCTCGCTCGCGCTGCTGCTCTGCTCTAGCTCTCGGTCCCCTGCCTGGTGTGCTCTTGCTATTGCTCTTGCTCGCGTTGCTGCTCTCGCTCTTTCTCTTGCTTGCGATGCTGCTCCGATTTAGCTACACTTCACTCCGATGCCGCTGGGTTGAAGGAAGAACCAGCCGCAGCGGGGAGGGGGGCTCACCGGAGAGGTACCCCGCTATCTATCTTAGGGTTCAGGATGGGGGCGGTGGTCGCCGGCGGTGGCGGGGCGGTGGTGTGGGGATCTTCGGAGAAAAAGCTCGGCACGGGGGGGGGGGGGTGCTAGAGGGATGGCCGGGGTGGCGGCGGACGGGCGATGGGGAGTGTTTTCGGGGCGGGCGGGGCGGCGCACCGCCGGCCGCGGGGGGCTGCTGTTTGGCCGGCTCAGGGGGTGGAGGTTGAAGATGAACCGTAGGCCCTTGATTTCGTATGCAACGGCTGCAAAATCAACTGACCGGAGATGAAAAAGTCAGCCGACCGACGTGTAGCCTCACCTTGCTAGTGTGTCCAGTTTCGATAGCAAAATTCAGTTTCGACAGTTAAGTTCAGTTTCGACAGTTAAATTCAGTTTCGGCAGTTAAGTTCAGAGATGAGCGGCTGATGTATTTTACATCTAGCACTTTGTGGTTATGTATTTTACGTCATGTATTGGAGATGCTATTAGAATTCCACTCAAGATAACGTTGTTCATTGTCTCTCTTGTCCTGCTTCAGCCTCGGCGTCGTACAACTCACCGGAGCTGCTCCAACGACGAAACCCTCCATCACAGCGGAGCAGTACCTTGGGCTCCATCTGCAGACGCCTAAGATCTTCTTCCCCTCCTCTGACAGCCAAGTCAGCCGGAGCATCCTCACCGGCCAACCCAATCACGCTGAGATCGACATGGCTTCGCCAAAGATGTTGTACACTTGTTGCATCTCTTTTTTACTCTACATGTTATATGTATTGTCCACTTAGCAGTCGTAGTAACGGAAAATACGATTATTTTATCCTACTATATGACAAGCAGTGAGGTACCAGGCAACTTAGCTATCCGTGATCGACTCTCTTGAACGCCATCATTATTTATCTCTGTGCGTTTGAGCTGTGCATTTGTCGATGGGCCTGGGAGTTGAGCTAGTATGGCAGTGGCCTGGGTCCAAAGTAATAGAAGTAGCGCAAAAACATTTTTTTAGTGTAGGATTTTCCTTGCTCAAGCCTGCCTACTAGAATCGCCAGTGCTTGAAAGGAAAAGTGAATGAAAAACATCGGAATTGGAAAGTTTCCTATGGTACTACTTTTCATGAATTTGGTGCAAAGGAATGGAGCAAAGGAAAACTGTAGGATTTGTTCCTTTAGTGTCTCCTTGAAAGAAAAACCGTAGGAATTCTAATTTCCACTTCTCCTCCTTTTCATATTCCTATTCATCAAGCACAAGACTAAGAGATAGTAGCATAATAGCATTATAACCGTACATTTTCTTGTGGTTTGACTTAATCTCACCATGCTTTTTTGCATCCTGTGATCTTCCAATTGTTGTGAATCAAACACCCAGATTGGCAAAAATCCTGTGTTTTTAAATTCTCTGTTTTGCACATGCATTCCTATCCTATTCCTACAGTTTGTATAACTGTTTTGCATAACTGTCTATTTCCTATCCCTGCATTGTTAGAATCCTCACATTCAAACAAGCCCTTACTCAATTACTTCTGTTACAGATATGTGTCAAAGAAAACCTTGTGTGGTTTGTCCTGCTCCTGCGGCGCTGTGTTCCACCCCAGCTCAGCTGCTCCAATGATGGAAGGGTTCACCATAGCAGGGATCCACTCTCCAGACTGTTTTTCGCCGCCTCAGATCTTCTTCCATGCCGCCGTCAGCCATGACAACTGCATTACCATCATTAACTGAGCAGATGACCTTGAGGACTACACGGGTCCACAAGAGAGGTCGCACTCTTCCGTGTCTGCTTACGTTATGCGTCGCTTAATATGATGACGTGCTACATTATCGTCATGTTCACCTATTAGACTCCGAGTCAGGTCCAAACTAATGCTGAAACATGAGTTTTCAAATGTTTGTTGGTACATATTGGGGCAGCAATCAGTACTATCTGTCTACTATCTGGTTAATCTCCGGTGTCTACTATGAGTTTCATGTTGGGTGCAAACAAACATTAAAGGAGCCATTATCTGTATTTTTTAACTAAAGCTATTATCTGCCTGCTATCATTGGTTTTGGGTCTATCCACAGTTTGCTACCATCACTCTGGATTTGTTCATGCACTCCTTACATAATCTCACTATGTTTTATTCCTATGCATGCCAGTTATTGTACACAATGGAACTGATCATGTAGAGCAAAAGATACGAGCCTTGCATGGCAATAAAATTTCATGCAGACGTCATTCCATGGTGGGCGCAAAGGCAGCCCCCCCTCCACCCATTTCGGATCGTAATCAAGAGGAAGATAACTGTTATGAGGGGGATTCAGAAGGAGAAGACCACTCCTATTTACCCCATGAGGTCTTCACTCTAACTTGGCATGCTGATGTTGGTAATATCATGCATATGGTGCCTTGCATTGCTTACTGTATACATTAAAGATGTCATCTGCTTAGTTTAGACATGCTTTGTGGCAATGCCATCTGTTTAGTTTCTTTATCGTATATGTGAATCATGCAATGCCATCTTGTCTAGCCAGGCATCATATATGTGAATTTTGCAATGCCACCCTGGTTAGCCAGTCATCTTATATGTGAATTATATCATGCCATCATTTTTTATTACGTGTTAAATTTGTCAACAATTTTAGTACATTCAATTACTCTTCCTGTGCATCAGCCATTTGGCACGATCATGGAAAAATCTGGAGTGGAAACAAGGTCTTCAAAGCAGATAATGCTATCTGATGAAGCGCATGTCTTGCTGGTTACCGATAGCTCCTCAGAGGAGGATTCAGAGACAGATGACTAGTCATATCCCCCCCCCCGAGGTGCATGCCCTAACTTGGCAGGATTATGTTGCTCATATCGTGCGTATGGTATCTTGCATTGTTATGTCATTTGCTTAGTTTAGACATGCTTTGTGTGAATGCCACCTGTTTAGTGTCTAATTACCATATATGTGAATTATGCAATGCCATCTTGTTGCAAGACATTATATATGTGAATTATGCAATGTTATCTTGTTGTAAGGCATTATGTATGTGAATTATGCAATGCCATGCTGTTTAGGCAAGTGTCATATATGTGAATTATATCATGCCGTCCTTTTTTGTATTTCTCATTGCTTTTGTCGACAATGTTTGTATATTCAATTGCTCTTCCTTTGCATCAACCATTTGAATCGGTGATGGAGAAATCTGGAGTGAAAACAAGGTCTTCAGAGCAGACAATGCTACCTGCTGAAGCAGATATCTTGCTGGTGACAGATAGCTCTTCAGAGGAGGATTCAAAGGCAGATGACCAGTCCTATTATCCCCCTGAGGTGTATTCTCAAACTTGGCAGGGTTATATTACTGATATAATGCATATGTTGTATTGCAATGCTTAGTTTTTACATCATATACACAATATTGAATGCCATCTCCTTAGTTAACACATCATATATGCGATTGCCCTCTACTCACTTCCTTAGTATATAAATCATATATTTGAATCATGTCATGCCATGATGTTTACATAGACAGCATGTATCTAAAGTATGGCATGCCAACCCATTTTCTAAAGACATAATATAGTTATATCATCTCATCCTGTTTACATAGTCATCATATTTAAATTATGTCATTCTATCCATGAATTATATCATGCCATCATGTTTCCATCGACGGCATGTTTGTGATTTATGGCATGCCAACCACTTTAATAGACACATCGTACAGTTATATCATGTCATCCTATTTACATAGTCATCATATTTTGAAGTATGTCATTCTATCATGTTTAGTTAGCCATCATACATGTGAAATTGTGTCATGCTATCCTGTTTAATTAGCCATCATATATGTGAAATTATGTCCTGCTATTCTGTTTGCTTAGACAACATAAATGTGAATTATTTCATGCTCTATTTTCTTCCCTACTATCCATTGCACCTGTGTATCTTACAATGTCTGTACATTCAATTACTTTTCTTGTTTATCAGCCATTTCAATTGGAGGGAGTGATGGCAGTATCTATGGGAGTAAAAACATGGTCTTCAGAAAATATCGTGCTACCTGTTGATGCAGATAGAACCACGGTTGTACTTGCCCAAGAACCAGACCCACCACACATAACCCACACTCATGCAGATTGTACCCCTACCCAGTTGGACAGAGAACCAGCTACACCCCATCTAACCCCAACCCCAGCAGATAGACACCCAGTTCCCGTTGACACAGCACCGTCTTCACCACAGAGCACCCAAACACGAGTAGTTAGTAAGGCAACTGCAGTGCCCAAATCATGAGGACCACCACTCCAAAACCGAAGTCAACGCTTAAAGCAGAAGAAGAGTTGTTCGCAGGTCAGGTTCCGTAGCTATGGTTCATACTACTTTGCTCTTGCATCACTGTATTTACTAATACCAACCAATTTCAAATTTGAAGGATGCAATTGAAACTCCAATGGCGCAACAGGTATGTTTTAAACCTGTTTCTTCAACGTGTTTGGCTGTTTGCTATTGTAACTTGCTCTATGTTGATTTCAGTTTCAATTGAATAAACAGTTATGTTCTCATGCCATGCACATTACAAGTGCTGTTATTGCTGTGTAGTTTCCCACACTAATATTCTGTCTATGCTGCTTTGTCTTAAATAGATATGATTCGAACTATATCTATCTTGATTTGGCAACATAAACTAGAATGATATAGACCATACAGTGACCATAGTACATAAATATATGTTTGTTTCATGCTGTTATCCTGTCCACCTTACTACTGAACTGGTTTACCAAAATGAGTTTCATATACTACATTGTAAACCTGAGATGTGTTTGTTTGTTTCTCTTTTAGAACGCGGATAAAATATTGGAGAAAAGTACCCTGTTATGCAATGGTAAAGGAAGTAATGCAGATAAGGTTCAAGATAGTGAGACATCCCTGTTGGTCTCCAAGAAAGCTGATAAAAACTATATTGAAGACATTGAGACAACCCCAAAGTCCTTTCTTGATGTAGTGTTCGAGTTACTGGCTACCACTGCTGGCACTAGCTCTTCGAAGTCATTGCCTGAATCAGTTCGGCTTCTTGAGTCTCAACTTCAAGTTAAAAGACATCGATCAGATGTTATGCGACAGGAAGCCGAAGGACTGAGGAAGTCCCTGCAGAATTCAGATGCATACTTTCTGGTGCAACAGCAAGCGTTGGACGACTTAAGCGCCAAACAAGAGAAACTTAATAAGCTTGCTAAGCATCTTGCCAGCATTATGGGTACCCAGGATATTGTTACTTGAGCTCTTCTGAAGTGGTTTCAGTTCTGGACTTGTTTTGCTGCGGTGTTTATATGCTGCTGTGTTCCCTATATTTGCACTCGTGGCGAACTTTGATGCCTAGTGGATGTAATATGTGTAACAGCCGTGATAGCCTAGTGTAAGTTGCTTGCTTAATTATTTCCTTGTTGTCTTGTTTATTTATTTGCTTGTAGTCAGTGTAGTTCTTTTTCTACGGTTTGCTAGTGGCTGCAATAACCTATTTTTTAAAACTAGGCCACAATAACCATGTGCTAATATTTACTGTAGTGACACTGGGCCTCCTACGGGCCGTAGAAACAGTGGGCCTTCTACGGGCCATAGAAACAGTGGGCCTTATACGGGCCATAGAAACAATGGGCCTTCTACGGGCCGTATCATCAATGGGCCTTATATGGGCTGTATGGTCGATTGGCCAAACATGGGCCAAACAGACCGCATTCTGGCCGTAAACAGGCTAGAGTTGGAATCGTTTGTTCATGGGCCGACCATAACGGGCCATCGTTAATTGGCCGTATTTGATGACGCTATGAAAATGACCCAACGTATTAACAGATCACAAACGGGCTGACTGTAACCACGGGCTGAATTTGGCCCACAAGCAGAAAATGACAGTAATGGGCCGTAAGTAAACGAATGCTGGAAATGAGCCCAAGAATAAATGGGCTCTGAGAAGGCCGAAAGATAACATGGGCTAGAGACGGCCCAACGGAATAACGGGCCGTTAATGGGTATAAAGTGATACACTGTTCATTATGGGACAGTTTCACCACGGGCCGTTAATGGGTGTAAAGTGATACACTGTTCATTACGGGCCAGTTTCAACACGGGCCGCTAATTGGCCAAGAGTTACAAAGGGCCTCATATGGGCCGAAAGACGTCATGGACTATACATGGGCCAGAAGTGAAAACGGCTTGGAATATATTGGACGGCCTAGATGACGCTACTGGGCCTAATTCGGATAGGGTGTAATGGGCCTTGGATTAGCGGGCTGTAAATGGGCTATATGCGAACATGCCGTTAACAAGCTTTCCATGGGTCGGCCTGCCAGCTTTTGACCAAGTTAAATGGGCCGGCCTTTTCACAGGATGGGCCACTGTTGGGCCGTGCCATGTGTCGACGTATCATAGGCGCCTTCTGTCCAGTGAGTGGATGACATCTGTCCCAACGATGAGCCGACACGTGTTTCCTCTAGCCAATGATGATTTTACATGTGGAAAATCCCCATTGGTCGGGGCTGTTAACGGGTTATCGGATCCAAAACCCGACCCGATAGCTTAACGGCGTTCCATTATGGTGGATGCCACGTGTCGGTCACCCTTGACGAAAGCACTTCTGTGACACGCGATTTATTTTTCATGGAAGTGGACACCTCTGTGATGATAATTTTGGTAATGTCATGGAACACTCCTATGACAACACAGGTATGACTATCTTGATTCTGTCATATATTTGTCATGGATGTACATGCATGACAAAAAAGCGACCTACTGTGACAAACACGTATCATCACGGAAGTGTACTTTTTTGTAGTGCTAGTCAGTCCTTGATCTTTAAAGGTGCTCTGCATTTATGTTTTGCGGTCTCAGAAAGGGCTAGCGAGATACCATCTTGTTATATCATATTATGATTGTTTTGAGAAAGTGTTGTCATCCGAGATTTATTATTATTGCTTGCTAGTTGATTATGCCATTGATATAAGTAAACAAGAGCCCTAAATGTTATTGTGAATATGGTTAGTTCATAATCTTTGCTGAAAACTTGAATGCTGGCTTTGTAAAAGTTTTTCTTTATCACTTTCAGTTTATCAACTGAATTGCTTGAGGACAAGCAAATGTTTATGCTTGGGGGAGTTGATACGTCTCCATCGTATCTACTTTTCCAAACACGTTTGCCCTTGTTTTGGACTCTAACTTGCATGATTTGAATGGAACTAACCCGGACTGATGCTGTTTTCAGTAGAATTGCCATGGTGTTATTTTTGTGCAGAAATAAAAGTTCTTGGAATGACCTGAAAATCAACGGAGATTATTTTTAGAATATATAAAAAATATTGGAAGAAGAATCCACGTCAGGGGGCCTACACCCTGTCCACGAGGGTGGGGGCGCGCCTACCCACTGGGCGTGCCCCCTGCCTCGTGGGCCCCCTGACGCTCCACCGACCTCAACTCCAACTCCATATATTCGTGTTCGGGGAGAAAAAAATCAGAGAGAAGGATTCAGCGTGTTTTACGATACGGAGCCGCCGCCAAGCCCTAAACTCTCTCGGGAGGGCTGACCTGGAGTCTGTTCAGGGCTCCGGAAAGGCGAATCCGTCGCCATCGTTGTCGGTGTAAAAACCGGCGGCTCTTGGGTAGGGGGTCCCAAACTGTGCGTCTAAGGTCGATGGTAACAGGAGACAGGGGCCACGATGTTTACCCAGGTTCGGGCCCTCTCTATGGAGGTAATACCCTACATCCTGCTTGATTGATATTGATGAATACGATTATTACAAGAGTTGATCTATCTCGAGATCGTAATGGCTAAACCCTAGAGGTCTAGCTTGTATGGCTATGGTAATGAATATCTCCCTTTCCAAACTAAGTCCCCCGGTTTATATATACACCGGGAGGATCTAGGGTTACACAAGGTCGGTTACAAAGAAAGGAATCTACATATCCGGTCACCAAGCTTGCCTTCCACGCCAAGGAGAGTCCCATCCGGACACGGTGCAGTCTTCGGTCTTCGTATCTTCACAGCCCATCAGTCCGGCCCATGGCTAACAGGCCAGACGCCAGACGCTCGAGGACCCCTTAGTCTAGGACTCCCTCAGTAGCCCCCGAACTAGGCTTCAATGACGAGGTGTTCGGCGCGCAGATTGTCTTCGGCATTGCAAGGTGGGTTCCTCCTCTGACGACTTCCAAGTAATGCATTCGACTTATAATTCAATGCCGCACCCCTTGGCTTCTGTGCATCTATGACTTCAGCTTCCACATGTCGGGCGAATGCGGACGGCCAGGGTATTTTTTGCAAATAACACCCTGGCCATGCAAAAAGAGCGTCTATTTAAAGAGATTGGGTCTCAGATCCATTTGCTACCACATGGAGAAAATCCTCAGATATTGCCAGGAAAGACCATTCCAACATGGCTAATATTCCTAGCTCCTCCTCCTGTTCCAACCAAGAGAAAGGCGAGTGGGAGAGGTGCTCTGTGTCCCACAGTCAATTGGAGAAGTTGCAAACGCAAGGATTTCTCCCTCCTGCAGATCTGGTCCCTGTTCGAGCGGGGCTGGCCTACTTCAACGGCAAAACCCAGGCGGAGGATTTCCCAATCCATCTGCGGGAGAACGAGTGTGCCTCCTCCCCTATTTTCTAAGGGGCGTGGGATTTCCAATTCACCCATTCCTCCGAGGGCTTCTGAAATATTATGGCCTCCAGCTGCACAATTTTACCCCAGCCTCCATACTGCATGTCATAGGCTACGTCGCCTTATGCAAACTATTCCTGGGTTATGAGGCCCATTTTGATCCGTGGAGAAGGTTATTTTGTCTTGTCCCACGCAACCACGAGGGATCGATTTTTGAAGTGGGCGGAGCCGAAATGTGGCGTATTGCTGAGACTGGATACCTATCTGGCACGCTGAAGAAAGCTTCCAAAGAGTAGACCTCTGAATGGTTTTACATAGAGGACGTGGTACTTCCAGATCCAGTCCGGAGGGGTCTCCCCGAGTTTGCAAGTGTTCCTCCGAAGAAACGCCACAGCTGGCGCCCTCGGAGCCTCGAGGAGGAAGATAGTGCGGAAGTCCGCCAACTCCTGAGCAAGATCAGGACGCTTGCCCAATCCGGATACACGATAGTCGAAGTGATGGCGACCTCCATAGTGCGGGGGGTACAGCCACTTCAATACAGAGGACTTCCCATGTGGAACTACAATGCAGAAGATGACGCCTCCCGCTACGGCAGGAAAGGTCCAGACACCCCTGCCGCCCTAGCCAAAATATTGGCTGAACTGTTCAAGGGTGAGGAAGAGGAATTCCTGCGCATCACGCATAGAGAAGGATATTCCATGTACAGTCCTCCTAGCTGGGTAAGCCCCCAACTCTTCTGCTCTACTCATCCCACTCCCTGAGCTTTGCTTTAATGAATATTAACCCGTCCATTTGTAAAAGCATTGGCGAAAGATTTCCGAGGGGCTTGACAGCCCCGCCCCGCAGCCCGAGGGCCACAATCGGGACCTTGACCCTGGATTCGAAGAGGATCTGGATATATTCGTGGTGCTCGAGAATGGCGTGTTTTATTAGGCGAGCTACGACGGCACCGAAGTGCCCATCATCGCCGATTACCCTGGTCTTCTCCCCGCTTCGCACGTAAGTAGTCAGGAGACATCTCCGTCGAAAGGGTTCCCTTGTTCTGCCTCACCCACTGCACCGTCTCGTGCTTCGAAGGGGAGGCGTTCTACATACCGTGCTACTCCAGGAGCGACTCCGAAGAGAGCGGCCCCCGCACCGGGCAAGCCTTCGAAGAGGAAGGCAAACGAAGACACGGTCGGGCCCTTGTCAAAGAGGTATGGGTTTGCAAATACGTTTTCTTAATAGTCGCGTCCAACCGTGACTTTAATGTTTGTCCTGTATCAGGAAGAGAGTCCGCCGGACTGTGTCCGTGGGTCCGATCAGTAATAATCCCAACAGCCAGGATCCCGCCTCAATCGAGGGGACGGGGGATGATATGGGAGTGATGTCGGACTGTCCTTCGGCCAAGGGCTCGGAAAATATGACCGTTACCAACTCGGAAGTGGAGAGCGCCATGAATCATCGACACTGGAGGGCCATTTTACGAGACCCCCGCTTTTTGGAAGAGGCATTTAATGCCTTCAGTTCGGCTGATGCATACATCCGAGCTGCTCGAGATGGGCTTAGCAGAGCCACAAAGCAGCATTTAAAAGATGTGCAGGTAAGTTTACTGTGTCTTAGTATGATAACCGTATGCCAGTAGCCCCCAAGCCTTAAAGTAGTTGGGACAACTGATTTGAGGATCGCTGCATGACTAGGTTCTGTCGGAGAAGAACGACGTGCTAGCCCAAGACCTATAGAAGTGTCGGACGCAATGGCCGCAGAACTAGAAAAATCGAAAGCGGCGTCTTCTGGTGATATTTCCCTCCATCGAGAAACAATTATTGGATAGCGACTGCGTTAACACTGTGGTTTTATCTCATAATAGGATCATCAGATCAATTGGAGGAAAAAGAGTCAAAAAGGCTGCATGCCATAGGCAAGCGTGTTTTGACCCGTGTCAGACAGGAGAAAAACAAACTCGAAGATGCAAACACCCGGCTGGGCGAAGAGCTGAAGGATGTGCGGGCCTAGCTAGCCGACTCCGTGAAGGAGAACAAAAAACTGTGAGACAGCATATTCAGTATGTGGCCGTATTTACCTTATAACAGTTTGGAAAGTAAAAGTAGCTGATATAGTTGTGATTACGGGTATATTGACGGGCCATCCCGAAGAGGAGGTGTCTGGATTATCAAGTGATCTTCTGCAAGGGTAGTCGTAGTTGCACGAGCAAGCTCGGCAAGCAATGCGGAGTGTAGCCAAGGCCTTATGGCCATCCGACTCCGCTCCAGGGAGTTTGGAGAAGCTTGTAGAGCTGTTCAAGGGAGCGCGGCGGCGTAACCGGCTATGGAAGATATCGGCCTGCCGAGAAGGTGCGTGAGAGGCATGGGCCATGGTAAAAACACGATATACCAAGCTGGATCCGAATCACATGGCCCGGGTCGACTGCTAGGGTCAAATGAGAAAGAAATTCCCGTTAGTTTAGTATATGGCCAGGTAGAGGTGGCTGCTAGATACTCCCAACAGGATTGTAAATTAGACCGCATATTGGACGGTATAGAGGATGAAATTTTTAAGTCCTAAGTGACTATGTATTTTCCTTCTAGCTGCATTGTAAAACGATTGTCATGGACGACCTTTTCACTTCGATCTCTCGACCCGAAGATGTGGAATGTTTCTGAATACCTGAGCGGTAAAATAAATCGGGGTATGCGTGGAAACCAGGCATAGGGGTCATAGGTTCTTGAACAGACAAGTTGTATCCGGCTAGTCATGTTATATTACATTGAAATTGTAAGAAACATCTTCCAGAAAGAATAGTTCCGTTAAGGGTTCCCTTCCCTGGGTGTGCATGCATCTATGTGCATGTCCGGATTGTGATGAAAAAATCACAGTGTGTATAACTTCTGGGGGTTCATACTGTAGCGAGTGCAAAAACATCTTTAGTTCACCGACCGAAAATTCCCTTAAGAACACTAGCTTTCGGCTTCACCCAGTCCGAGGTACACATCCGGATGACCCGGCAGTAACAATCGCAGAGGTGCTCCCTTTATGCGCTAGCCAAACTAACGGGAATGTAGGGCATAAGCACAGGAACCAGGCAACCCAGCTTGGCCAAAACTTAAGTCATATCGATGCATATAATGGCAAAGAAAAGGTACATATGGGAGAAAACATATATGTGATGAGCTTTATGGTCGGAAAATGGAAATCGCAAGCTTCTGTCCAAGAAGCCCCCAGGTATGATAGACGTACATGCTTGAAGATGTATGTGTCGGGGGTGCACGGTCTAACCGCACGAATGCCTTTAAGGCTAAAAAGAAAAAATGAAAAGAGAGAAAAAATGATGAAAACAATAAGAGGAAGGAGACGAACAAAGAGTTCAGCGCTAGGCATATAATGTTCGGAGTCTGGCCGCGTTCCAGGAATTCGGCTCTAGTCGATTGTCTGATGCATCACGCAAGCGGTACGCTCCTCCAGTGAGAACTTCATCGATGATGAAGGGACCCTCCCACTTGGGCTTGAGTTTGTCCTTTTTCTTCTCCGGCGGGCGTAGAACAAGTTCACCGACATTGTAAGTGATGAAGCTATGTACCTAGGGTAGGGGCACGGACCCGTCCTAAAGAGCCCTACCCGAGGACATCCCTAGAAGAAGTCACCTTCCAATCAACTTAAAGGTATCCCACTCGACGGGTTCAAGACACTCGACCAAGAAGCTATCACTCGACCATGAAGCCAACCACTCGACTGCCAGAAGACCTAAAGTCACTCCGCAAGCAAACGGTCGGCTATTAAGTAGTCTTTATGGTCATTATAGCACTTTATTAGGGGCATTACTAGTAACGCCCAACCTTAAATGTACCTAAAACCCTACATTACTGAGGGCAGGAGGGGGCCGACGAACTCTATATAAGCCACCCCCTCCTCAGTGTGAAGGGTTCGCACCTTTGTTATCTACACACGCATAATCCAATCGACCGCCTCCGGACACCGAGACGTAGGGATGTTACTTCCTCCGAGAAGGGCCTGAACTCGTAAACCTTGCGTGCTTACAACTTCCCAATAGCTAAGGTCTAGCCTCTTCATACACACCCCCTACCTCACTGTCAGACTTAGAACCACAACAGTTGGCGCCCACCGTGGGGCATTAGTCTTAGCGCCTAATTGGAGAAGTTGCAATTTTTCCGATCCATTTGATCATGGTTTCCTGCGGAGTTTTGGCAGAGGGCCGCGAGATCCGTCTCAGCGCGCTCACCTTCATCGCCGACGACTTCGCCTGGCTCCAGGAGGCGCCGCTTGACATCGACGCGCTCCCCGTTCGCGGTGCGACGCACTTCCGCGCGTGCGTTCGTGGCGTCCTCCTGCGGCAGCCGTCGACCCAATATCGCTCGGCCCCCGTGTCGTCTCCCCGCCCCGTCTCCCACCAGCGCAAGCGCTCAGGTCGGTCGAGACTCCAGCGGTGGGTGAGGCACGCCGTGGCCCGCCAGTCGGCGGCCCCACAAGTCGCGGCAATCGAGCCCGACGAATCCCTCTACGGCCTGTTCGATCTGTCGACTGGCTCCGCAGAGACTGCATCCGAGTGCGATAGCAGCGACCCTTTGGCTAAGGTTCTGGCGGTCGAGGGGACACACATTCCTCCCGGATTCCATCGCGCTGATGGTGGTGCGGATAGAGGCGATCCGTCGCATCCCCACGATGAGTACCTCCCCGAACCTCTTACGTCATTGCAGCGAGAGGAGCTTCGCCGCCGGAACATGGACACGCTCAACACTCCTATTGTTGGAGAAACCCCCGAGGCCCGGGCCTTGGAGGACGCGCGCTTGGCTAACCTGGCCGAGCGCACTCGACTGGAAAATCTACAGCGAGCACTCGACGAGCAAGCGCGTCAGCGGGCTCCCGAGTCCAGTCGACGACAGCAAGCTCCCGAATCCAGTTGACGTCAGCTCTTCCCGCCGCCGCAGGTATACCGAACTCCACTTCAGAATTTGGCTGCTGCGGCCCGCATAGCAGAGTCAATTCAGCCCTCCCAGTCGGAGGCTGGCAGGGGCTTGTTACAGATCAGAGCATTGCTCCGAGCGGCGGGAAATCAAAATTCCGCCGTCTGTCAGTCGCGGAACAGGATCCACAGTCGATCCGTTGCAACAGAAACAGTCCAGTCGGCTCACAACCCGAGATCGCCCCCGAGGCGTGAGGGACGTGGGGACCGGCACGATCAGTACAGGAGAAATGAGCAGTATGATCACCGACCCGACCGTGATGATCGACGTCGAGTGCCATCCCCTCCCCCGAGGAGTGGGTCAAATGCACCTCGACATCGAGATGACAGGCGCCCCCATAATGTAGGGCAGAGGACCCCAGTCGACCCCAGAGACCCAGGCTTTGACGCGAGATCCATCCTCGTTCAAGGTTTGGTGGACAGGAATAGGGCTCATCGAGAGGGCCACAACAGAGATACGCCCACCGGCAGCAGGGCACATGCTTCGGGGCCTGAATGTTTTAGTCGAGCCATCAGGGCCGCGGTGATCCCTCCCAACTTCAGGCTGGCGGCTGGGGTCAGCAAGTTCACCGGTGAATCCAAGCCCGACACATGGCTTGAAGATTACCGAGTGGCTGTGCAGATTGGCGGTGGCAATGATGAGGTGGCCATGAAGCATTTACCTCTCATGTTGGAAGGCTCAGCCAGAGCATGGCTAAATCAGTTGGCACCCAGCAGCATTTACACTTGGGAGGACCTCGCTAGAGTGTTTATCACAACCTTCGAAGGAACGTGCAAGCGCCCTACAGGCCTTACAGAGTTGCGGTCTTGCGTACAGAAGCCGAATGAAACACTGAGGGAATACATCCAGAGGTGGATCACACTGCACCACTCGGTCGAGAACGTGCCAGACCATCAAGCAGTTTGCGCTTTCAAAGAAGGCGTCAAATACAGAGAGTTGAATCTGAAGTTCGGTTGAACCGGAGAGATGTCCCTGAATCGGATGATGGAGATTGCCACCAAGTATGCCAATGGTGAAGACGAGGACCGACTCCGAAGTGGCAAACTCAAATCAGTCGCCCAAGAAACCGGAGGAAACTCCAGTCGGAAGCATAAGCGGAAGGCCGAGCCAGCCGCCCCTAGGGAGGCCCTGGCTGTGGCCCAGGGAAACTTCAAGGGGAAACCCAAGGGCACATGGAAGCCCAAGAAAGTTAAGGACCAGGATGGGAATGATGTTTTGGACCTGCCATGTCAAATCCGCACCAAGAAAGATGAAGAGGGTAATTTTATTTTCCCAAAGCATACCACTCGACAGTGCCGGCTCCTGATCTAGCAGTTTCAGGGCAAGCAGCCCAAGGATAAGGAAAAGGAACCGGACAGAGTTGAGGACAAGGATGATAGTGACGATGGATACCCCCAAGTCAATTCCACCTTGATGATTTTTGCTGATGTCGAAAGCAAAAGTCGATTGAAAGTCATTAACCGTGAGGTGAACATGGTTGCTCCGGCAACACCTAGTTACCTCAAGTGGTCTCAGACCGCCATCACATTCGACCAGTCTGATCACCCGACGCACATTGCCACCCCAGGGAGGCAAACTTTGGTGGTCGACCCAGTCGTCGAAGGCACTCGACTGACCAAAGTCCTGATGGATGGCGGCAGTGGCCTGAACATACTGTATGCTGAAACTTTGAAAGGAATGGGCATTCCGATGTCCAGACTCAGCACCAGTAACATGAGCTTCCACGGAGTCATTCCTGGGAAGAAAGCCGAGTCACTCGGCCAGATTGCTCTCGATGTGGTCTTTGGTGATTCAAAGACTTACCGCAAGGAAAAGTTGACATTTGAGGTTGTGGACTTCCAGAGTGCTTATCACGCCATTTTGGGCAGGCCAGCTTACGCACGCTTCATGGCTCGACCATGTTACGTGTATCTTAAATTAAAGATGCCTGGCCCCAAAGGTGTGATCATTGTTACGGGCAACCGGAAGAAAGCAGAAGAGTGTTTTCAGAAGGGATCAAAGATCGCTGACGCTCAGATGGCAGTAGTCGAGCTAAAAGAGTACCAAAAGACTACCGATCCGAGTGAATTGCTGCGAGCTAAGAAGCCTGCCTCCGAGTCAGCTTTTCAGTCGGCTGGTGAAACAAAGACAGTCCACATTCACCCGACCGACCCCGACGCTGCTCCGACTCACATCTCGACGATGCTCGACTCCAAATAGGAAGAAGCGCTCATCCAGCTCCTCCGTGAGAACTGGGACATCTTCGCATGGAAACCCTCTGACATGTGTGGAGTTTCCAGGGGGCTGGCTGAGCACCGTCTGCGAGTCGACCCAAAATTCAAACCCGTGAAGGAACATCTTCGACGGTCTGCCGTCCAGAAGAAGCAGGCCATTGGCGAGGAGGTGGCTTGGCTCTTAGCGGCTGAGTTCATCCGAGAGATTTACCACTCCGAGTGGCTCGCCAATGTCGTCATGGTCCCCAAGAAGGACAAGTCACTCCGCATGTGCATCGATTTCAAACATATCAATCGGGCCTGCCCGAAAGATCATTTTCCTCTCCCTCGCATCGACCAAATAGTCGACTCAACTGCGGGATGCGAGAGATTGTCTTTTCTAGATGCCTATTCCAGGTACCATCAGATCCGTCTGTATGGTCCCGACGAGATCAAAACAGCTTTCATCACTCCATTCGGATGCTTCTGTTACGTCACCATGCCATTCGGCCTCAAGAACGCCGGAGCCACATTCATGAGAATAATCCAGAAGTGTTTACTCACTCAAATCAGTCGGAATGTGGAGGCATACATGGATGATATTGTGGTCAAGTCCCAGAAAGGTTCCGACCTACGGGCTGACCTTGCCGAATCCTTTGCCAACCTCAGGAGGTACGATATCAAGCTCAATCCATCAAAGTGCACTTTCGGGGTTCCAGGTGGAAAGTTACTCGGTTTTCTCGTTTCCGAACGGGGGATCGACGCCAATCCTGAAAAAATTGGCACCATACTCCGGATGAAGCATCCTGTACGCGTGCATGATGTCCAAAAGCTTACAGGCTGCTTGGCCGCTTTAAGTCGATTCATTTCTCGACTCGGTGAAAAGGCGTTGCCTCTTTACCGACTGATGAAGAAGTCTGACAAGTTCGAGTGGACTCCAGAAGCCGATGCAGCGTTTGCAGAGCTCAAAGCTCTGCTCTCCACCCAGCCGGTGCTTTCTGCCCCAATCAGCAAAGAGCCTCTGCTGCTTTACATTGCAGCCACAGGACAAGTAGTCAGTACAGTACTTACGGTCGAGCGGGAAGAGGAAGGAAAGACCTTCAAAGTTCAACGCCCAGTATATTATGTGTCTGAAGTTTTGACCCCTTCAAAACAAAGATACCCCCACTACCAGAAGCTTGTATATGGGATTTATATGACCACGAAGAAAGTTGCACATTATTTCTCTGACCACTCCATTACAGTCGTCAGCGACGCCCCACTATCAGAGATCCTGCATAACAGAGACGCAACTGGTCGAGTGGCCAAGTGGGCGATTGAACTCCTTCCCTTAGATATCAAGTTTGAAGCAAAGAAGGCTATCAAGTCCCAAGTAATCGCGGATTTCATCGCGGAGTGGATTGAACAGCAACTTCCGACTCAAGTTCACTCGGAGCACTGGACCATGTTCTTTGATGGATCCAAGATGCTGAATGGTTCGGACGCGGGAGTAGTCCTAGTCTCCCCCTGAGGAGATAAGCTCAGATATGTTCTCCAGATTCACTTTGATTCCTCCAATAACGAAGCAGAGTATGAGGCACTTTTGTATGGGTTGCGCATGGCCATTTCACTCAGCGTCCGTCGCCTCATGGTCTATGGCGACTCAGATTTGGTGGTTAATCAAGTGATGAAGGAGTGGGACGTCAGGAGTCCGGCAATGAATGGGTATTGCAATGCAGTGCAAAAGCTAGAAAAGAAATTCGAGGGGTTAGAGCTTCATCACATCCCCCGACTGAAAAATCAGGCAGCTGACGATTTGGCAAAGATAGGCTCCAAGAGAGAATCCATTCCCAGCAACGTGTTCTTGGAACACATTCACTCACCGTCAGTCCAAGAGGATCCTTTCACAGAAGAAGCCCCGCAGCCGAAAAGTGCCACAGATCCGACTGAAGTTGAAGTACCTGCAGTGGTCGACCTAATCATGGAAGTCTTGGCAATCACCCCTGACTGGACAATACCGTACATCGCGTATATCCTAAGGAAAGAACTCCCGGAAGACAAGGAGGAGGCTCGACAGATCGTCCGCCGATCCAAGGCCTTCACAGTCATAAGGGGACAGCTGTATAGAGAGAGCGCGACTGAAGTCGGCCAGAAATGCATAACACTAGAAGAGGGTCAGATAATCCTTAATGATATCCACTCGGGGACCTGTGGTCACCATGCGTCCTCTCGGACTATTGTGGCTAAAGCATACCGAGCTGGATTTTACTGGCCAAGAGCAAATGAGATGGCGAAAGAGATAGTCGACAAGTGCGAAGGGTGCCAGTTCTACCCCAACATGTCGCACAAGCCTGCATCAGCCCTGAAGACCATTCCACTCGTCTGGCCCTTTGCCGTTTGGGGATTGGACATGGTTGGTCCACTAAGAATGGGCAGGAGTGGATTCACTCATGTACTTGTGGCAGTCGACAGATTTACCAAATGGATCGAAGCTAAGCCCATCAAGAACCTCGATGCCTGCACTGCTATCAGTTTCGTCAGAGGGTTAACATTCAGATATGGAGTCCCGCATAGCATCATCACTGATAATGGGTCGAACTTTGATTCGGACTAGTTCAGAGCTTTTTGCGCCTCTCAAGGCACACGAGTCGACTACGCATCGGTCGCCCATCCCCAGTCGAATGGACGGGCTGAGAGAGCGAATGGTCTGATTCTCAAAGGGCTAAAGCCTCGATTGATGCGTGATCTCAAGCACGCGGCAGGCGCTTGGGTCGACGAGCTTCCGTCAGTTCTGTGGGGATTAAGGACCACCCCTAACCGGTCGACTGGAAGAACTCCATTCTTTCTGGTTTATGGAGCCGAAGCAGTCCTGCCGAGTGATCTTCTTCATAATGCACCCCGAGTTGAACTTTACACCGAAGATGAAGCAGAACAGGCCCGGCAAGACGCAGTCGACCTCTTAGAAGAAGAAAGGGATATGGCCATGATCAGATCGACCATTTATCAGCAAGACTTGCGCCGTTTTCACGCCAGGAATGTGAAAAGTCGAGCCTTCCAAGAAGGAGATCTGGTCCTCCGAGTGGATCAACAGAAGCCACACAAACTTGCTCCTACTTGGGAAGGCCCTTTCATAATCACCAGAGTCGTCCACAATGGAGCATACCACCTCTACAATGTCGATCGCCAGATCGACGAGCCACGAGCTTGGAACGCGGAACTGCTCCGCCCCTTTTACACCTGAGTTCTCCCTTAGACGAGATGTAATAAGAAAAATAATTTACAGTTCATTTTTATCAAAGACAAAAGTGTTCCAATAATGGTTGTCACTTTGTTTGCATACAAAACCCCCCAGTGGGTGACTTGGCTGCGAATCTGTTTCGCCAAAGTTTGAAAAATCCTACCGAGTGGAGAGAAATCCTCCCACTCGGGAGCTTAGCTGCAGTCCAGTACTCGCCTAAGTTCTCCCACTCGAAAACTTAGCTGCGGTCGAGCACTCGCCTAAGTTTGAAAAAAATCCTACCGAGTGGAGAGCAATCCTCCCACTCGGGGGCTTAGCTGTAGTCCAGTACCCGCCTAAGTTCTCCCACTCGGAAGCTTAGCTGTAGTCAAGCACTCGCCTAAGTTTGAAAAAATCCTACCGAGTGGAGAGCAAACCTCCCACTCGGGGGCTTAGCTGCAGTCCAGTACTCGCCTAAGTTCTCCCACTCGGAAACTTAGCTGCAGTCAAGCACTCGCCTAAGTTTGAAAAAATCCTACCAAGTGGTGAGTAAGCCTCCCACTCAGAGGCTTAGCTGCAGTCCAGTACTCGCCTAAGTTCTCCCACTCGGAAACTTAGCTGCGGTCGAGCACTCGCCTAAGTTTGGAAAAATCCTACCGAGTGGAGAGCAAACCTCCCACTCGGGGGCTTACCTGCAGCCCAGTACTCGCCTAAGTTCTCCCACTCGGAAGCTTAGCTGCGGTTGAGCACTCGCCTAAGTTTGAAAAAGTCCTACCGAGTGGAGAGCAAACCTCCCACTCGGGGGCTTAGCCGCAGTCCAGTACTCGCCTAAGTTCTCCCACTCAGAAGCTTAGCTACGGTCGAGCACTCGCCTAAGTTTGAAAAAATCCTACCGAGTGGAGAGCAAACCTCCCACTAGGGGGCTTAGCTGCAGTCCAGTACTCACCTAAGTTCTCCCACTTGGAAGCTTAGCTGCGGTCGAGCACTCGCGTAAGTTTGAGAAAATCCTACCAAGTGGGGGGCAATCCTCCCACTCGGAGGCTTAGCTGCAGTCCAGTACTCTCCTAAGTTCTCCCACTCGGAAACTTAGCTGCGGTCGAGCACTCGCCTAAGTTTGAAAAAATCCTACCGAGTGGAGAGCAATCCTCCCACTCGGGGGCTTAGCTGCAGTCCAGTACTCGCCTAAGTTCTCCCACTCAGAAGCTTAGCTGTGGTCGAGCACTCGCCTAAGTTTGAAAAAACCCTACCGATTGGAGAGCAAACCTCGCACTCGGGGACTTAGCTGTAGTCCAGCACTCATCTAAATACAAGACCAAGGTCCCACACGACAGATCAAAACCACGAAGATATTCAGCAAGAAATCAAGTTCGGATAAAGCCTAAAAGGCCCCAGAACTCAAATCAAAGTACTCGAGCCCTCGGCTCGGCAGAGTTTAAACGGTTACAAATTCAGTCGGCATTCCGAGGCAAATTTAAGGAGAAGCATAAAAGTTTTTTCATTCCTCAGGTGGAGGACTGGCTGGGGCGACGAACTCATCCAGATCGATTCCGTCCGCAATACGGGTGGCAGCAGCAATAAAGGTCTCCATGAAGTCTTGGAAGCTATGCTTCCTCGTGTTGGCAACTTGGATGGCGGCCAGCTTCTCCTCCCGTGCCTCCTTGCAATGGACGCGGACCAGGGACGGAGCCACGTCAGCGCCGCACCGAGCTGAAGACTTTTTCCACTCCTGCACTCGGTCAGGGATTCCGTTGAGTTGAGTCATCAGAGACTCGAGATCATTCTGGAGCGTAGACTCTGGCCAAAGTGCCGGGTCGATCCATGACATGGCATCCTTTAGTCGAGCCAAGTAATCCACGGCGCCATCAATACGGGATTCCAGTCGGAGAAGATTCATGGCAGCTTCATCTTTCACAGGAGAGTTGATCGGATCCAGACCCGTTTCAATCCGCCCAGTCTCCTCTTCAAAATTCTGGCAAAGCTCTGCATACACGAACCAGGGATAAGTCAATTTTCATAAGACGAAGTCGACACAAAAAAAGTCGTAACTGAATGGGCACCTTCGAGCTTGATGTACAACTTCTTGGCGAGGCTCCTCAAGTAGCTCTCCAGGTCGTCCCTCCTGCAAGCGATGCCTTCCATCTTCTCGTTCAGGGCGAGGTTCTCCTTCTTCCAACGTGAGCACTCCCTGTTGGCTTCATTCAGAGCAGTCTTCAGCTTGGTATTCTCTTCTTCTAATTGGCCAGCCAAAGCCAGCTTCTGTTCAGCCAGAGCGATCTTGTCGTCAGCCTCCTTGCGGGCAGCAGCCAAGTCTCGATCCTTCTTCGCCAGAGCCTCACTCAGTTCTCCTGCAAAAGAAATGATGATTGATTCGGAAACAACAGAAGGGTACTCAAGCCTAAAAACAAAATTAGTCGACAAAGTCGCTTTACCTACGGCGCCGTCCCTGACCTTCTGCAGCTCTGTTCTGGCCAGCTCTAGATCAAGGTCCAGTTGAATCTTCTGCTTCTCCAATTCAGTATAGCGAGCTGCAAGTTCGCAGGATTTCTGTAAAAAGAAAAATCAGTCGACAGACGTTCAGGATAAGTCGCTTCCGAGTAACTAAGAGACAATAGTGACGTTTCTTAGACCACAGCCGAATCAAAAACATTCGACAGTAGTCTCGGGAACTACACCCAGTGGGTGCACTCAGCGTGCCCCCACTGGTTCGACCAAAAAAAATCGAGTGCCCGCAGTCGGCAGGATACAGCCCCACTCGACCTGGCCCGACCAAACCGAGTGAAGAAATACAAATACAGAAACACAATGTAAAGACTATAGTCGACTGCCAGCAGTCCACCGTAGTCCCGGGGACTACACCCAGTGGGTGCACTCAGCGTGCCCCCACTAGTCCAAGAAGGGGTAAACACACCCAGTGGGTGTACAGATACAAAGATCTTCAAAAAAAAGGAGGAGAAAGACTCTTCAAACGATCAAGTGACAAGTCGACTGACTTGGACGTTGCTCTGAAGCGCCGAACTTGCGTCATAGGCTGCCTGGCTGGCCTCCCGAGCCTTCTTCACCTGCTCCATCATGACCCCCGCCTGGCGTATAGCCTCCTTCGCAGCAGCCACTTCATCCTCAGGGACGGAGTATGCGACAAAAAGCGAAGTTGGATCTGCAGTCGACGCCGAAGGCTGCACACTCGACAGAAGATCGGCAAAAGTCACAGAAGCCCGAGGGGCATCGCCACCATCCCGAGCCATGGCCTCAGGCACCGGAGTAGGCTGGGGAGTCCTGTCAGCCGACGACCTCTTGGTCCTCCTCATCCTCAGCGGTTCGTTGTCGTCGTCATCCGGGAGGTCGATAACATGAGAAGGGGCTGCAAGGGAAACTTTCAATCGACCAAAATCGCAAGAAATGACCAGTCGACTCAAAAACAGGACGTTAGTAATCATACCAGGGTTGGAGGTAACAGCGTCCCCCATCTCTTGGTCGTCGTCCTTGGCAGAGACCTCAGAGGTAGCAGCGCTGCAAATTCCGAAAAGTCAGTCAGTTGGCTCAATGAATCGACCAAGGATCCGTCCACGGTCGACGAAGGAAAACAAGGTTTATTACCCGGAAATGGTAGGGACGGCTATCTTCATCTTGGGCAGAGCCTTGGGCGGCTTGGACAGCGTCGTGCGTGGTTGCTTGGGGACCTTCCCAGTTGGTGTTGGAGAAGAAGTCCGAGGGCGTTTTGACGACGGCCCAATGGAGGCAGTCGCCTTGCCACGTTCCTGCGTCGGGTCGTGTGCGAGCTTGGATCGCCTCTCCGGGCGGGGGGGGGGGGGGGGGGGTTCGACCTCCTCCTCCTCCTCCTCTTCGCTGGAGAAGACGTCATCGCCTACCTCTCCTTCACCATCAGACTCCCACTCGCCTTGGTCATCCCCGCTCTCGCCTCTGCTCCCTTCCCCTTCCTCAGTCGACCCCTGTGCCCCGTTGGGCGTTGAGTACATCTCAGTGGTCGTCTGGAAAACAGCAGACAAAACGAAAGTCAGTCGACCTGCCCAAAAGAAGACCAACGAAGAAAACGAAGATTTCAGTCGGAAGCATAAAGACACACCTGGTCAACCTCGTACGAATTGTCGAGTGGAATGACCCTCCTGGCTCCTCGGGGGTTGTCCTTGTTCCCCGTGATGCTTGACAGCCACCCCTCCAACATCTCGTCGGTGACCTCCTCCGGGTGGATTCGAGTGGTGTCCTCGAGGCCAGAGTACAGCCACATCGGGTGGTCACGAGCCTGGAGCGGTTGGATTCGCCTCTTGAGGAAGACTTCCAGCAGATCCATTCCCATCACACCCTCGCGGACAAGTTCAATCACTCGACCCGCCAGTACCTTGACCTGGGCTTTTTCTTCCGGCGTCACCTTCAGAGAAGCAGGCTTTTCGGCTCGGTCGAGAGAGAAAGGCGGGAGACCAGTCGACTGCCCTAGAGTCACCTGGTCCTGGCAGTAGAACCAAGTTGCCTGCCAACCTTGGACCGACTCCGGGAAAGTGATGGATGGGAAACAGCTCTTCCCTCTCGTTTGGATCGCCAAGCCCCCACACAACTGGATCACTTGCGTCTTCTCATCACTCGACTTGGCCTTCTTGACCGACTGATAGCGACAAGTGAAAATGTGCTTGAAAAGCCCCCAGTGTGGGCGGCAACCCAGGAACGCCTCACACATAGAAATGAAAGCAGCGAGGTAGACAATGGAGTTTGGGGTAAAGTGATGGAGCTGCGCTCCAAAGAAGTTCAAGAAGTTTCGGAAGAAACATTGGGGCGGCAGAGAAAACCCTCGGTCGATGTGAGTGGCCAGAAGCACGCACTCACCGTCACGAGGTTGAGGTTCGATCTCTCCCCCGGAAGACGCGTGGCTTTGTGGGGAATGGCTCCCCCCTCAACCATGTCATCAAGATCCTCCTGCCGGAGCACCGATGGCATCCAGTCGCCCTGGATCCAACCTTTGGGCAGAGCCGTCCGGGAGGAAGATCCGCCGCGCGCAGACTTCTTCCCCTTCCCCGCCGCCGCCGCCTTCTTCGCGCGCTCCAGAGCGGTCGTCTTGCCCTTCACCATCGTCGCCAGCGAGATCTAGAACAAGTTTGCGGTGGTTGGGCAAGAGTGAAGGCAGCGGAAGAGGTTACGAAGAAAGAGAGGAAGAAGGAGAAGAGAAGAGCACGCGCACTGTTGGGGGTCTCCGAGCCGGCAACTTATAAGGGGCCGCTTCCGAGTGGCTGACCAGTGGGTCCAGGCTATCCAGTCAAATCCCGCGGCAGGCGCGCGCGTAGTACGTGGCGAAAAAGGCGACGCGGAGATCGAGGAGCCTTCGCATTGTCAATTCTGATTACTGCGGCCGCCCCCGTTCCGCGCGCTTCCCAAAAAATCCGAATCCCGTGATATCCGCTGGCTGCAGAACAACTTGTCAAAACAGAAAACCCCGCGCGCACACCGGCGCTCGGTACAACACAGGTAAAGGAATCCCTTCGACGAAAGGCCTGGAACGGATCAAGGCGACTGAAAGAGGCTGATGACATCATCCGTGACGGTTGACCCAGAACAAAGCACTCATATAACCCGAAGAATCAGTCAGAAAGGTCACTCACCCTTTTTTCACTCTTGCCTCGATCCATTCGGGGGCTAATGATGAAGCTATGTACCTAGGGTAGGGGCACGGACCCGTCCTAAAGAGCCCTACCCGAGGACATCCCTAGAAGAAGTCACCTTTCAATCAACTTAAAGGTATCCCACTCGACGGGTTCAAGACACTCGACCAAGAAGCAATCACTCGACAATGAAGCCAACCACTCGACTGCCAGAAGACCTAAAGTCACTCCGCAAGCAAACGGTCGGCTATTAAGTAGTCTTTATGGTCATTATAGCACTTTATTAGGGGCGTTACCAGTAACGCCCAACCTTAAATGTACCTAAAACCCTACATTAATGAGGGCAGGAGGGGGCCGGCGAACTCTATATAAGACACCGCCTCCTCAGTGTGAAGGGTTCGCACCTTTGTTATCTACACACGCATAATCCAATCGACCGCCTCCGGACACTGAGACGTAGGGCTGTTACTTCCTCCGAGAAGGGCCTAAACTCGTAAACCTTGAGTGCTTACAACTTCCCAATAGCTAAGGTCTAGCCTCTTCATACACACCCCCTACCTCACTGTCAGACTTAGAACCACGACAGTAAGTTTTGGCCCGCACTTCTCTGATTTGATACCTGCGAGCCTGCTGTTGATAAAATGCGGAACAGGCTTTTACGATGTTGCGCTCCTCCTCCAGGGCGTCTAAGCTGTCCTGCCGATCGAGCTCGGCCTCTTTCTCTTCGTACATGTCCACTCGAGGTGAGTCATTAATAACGTCACAGGGTAATACTGCCTCTGCGCCGTACACCATGAAAAAGGGGGTGTATCCGGTAGTGTGATTGGGCGTGGTCCACAGCCCCCAGAGTACGGAGTCGAGTTCCACAACCCAGTGCTTTTCTGCTTCCTTCAAAGACCGCACTAGTCTGGGTTTAACGCCGCTCATAATAAGGCCATTGGCTCAGTTGACTTGGCCGTTTGACTATGGATGATAGACAGAGGCGTAATCGAGCTTGATGCCTAGATTGCCGCACTAGCTTTCACTTTGTCGGCTGTGAAATTGGAGCCGTTATCAGTGATGATGATGTGCGGAACACCATAACGGTGTACGACGCCGGATATAAAGTCTATTACTGGCCCGGTGTCGGTGTCAAAACCGGCGGAACTCGGGTAGGGGGTCCCGAACTGTGCGTCTAGGCCGGATGGTAACAGGAGACAAGGGACACGAAGTTTTACCCAGGTTCGGGCCCTCTCGATGGAGGTAAAACCCTACGCCCTACTTGATTAATATTGATGATATGGGTAGTACAAGAGTAGATCTACCATGAGATCGAGGAGGCTAAACCCTAGAAGCTAGCCTATGGTATGATTGTTGATGTGTATGTTGTCCTACGGACTAAAACCCTCCGTTTTATATAGACACCGAATAGGGTTAGGGTTACATAGAGTCGGTTACAATGGTAGGAGATCTACATATCCGTATCGCCAAGCTTGCCTTCCACGCCAAGGAAAGTCCCCCCCGGACACGGGACGAAGTCTTCAATCTTGTATCTTCATAGTCCAGGAGTCCGGCTAAAGGTATAGTCCGGCGATCCAAACACCCCCTAATCCAGGACTCCCTCAGTAGCCCCTGAACCAGGCTTCAATGACGACGAGTCCGGCGCGCAGATTGTCTTCGGCATTGCAAGGCGGGTTCCTCCTCCAAGTACTTCATAGAAGATTTTGAACACAAAGATAGTGTCCGGCTCTGCAAAATAAGTTTCCACATATTGCCATAGAGAGAATAATATTTACACCAATCTAATCTGTAGACGTATTCTGTAGCGTCACACACCACGGCCAAGCCTTTATCCGAGTCATTTCATTATCCCACCTCAGCGCATTATGCGAGGCGGTTTCCTTGGCACGTCTTGTTAAAGCAGAGATTGTGTCCCCTTATCCCGGGTTTCTCATCAATACAGGCGTGGGTAACCCAACCACTTCTAGGACTCCTAGATTATAGGCAAGTCCAAGCGGACACGGAGAGCACGCTTGATATTCACCCTCTTTATAAAGGGGACAAGGCTTTTATTTTTCCCTCCCGTGCTCAATCGAATCCTTCCCCCACCTCAAGCCCAAAGGCCCGAAGTTCAGGTCAGGTGCTCCAAACCTCCAGTCATGTCCGGATCTAGCCTTCAAGGCCGATGGATGCCTTCCTGCATCACGGAAGAAGACATCAAGAAGTTGAGGGAGGGCAGATATCTGACCGCCGAGATTTTGCACCGGCTGCCTCCCAAAGGGCAGGCCGTTCCCACCCCCGAACCCAACGAGAACGTCGTGTTCGTCTCCCACTTCCTCCGAGGTCTAGGCCTTGCTTTGGATCCGTTCGTCAGGGGTTTGATGTTTTATTACGGGCTAGACTTCCATGATCTAGCTACGGACTCTTTTCTTCATATCACGACATTCATTGTCGCGTGCGAGGCCTTCCTCTGGGTCACCCCTCACTTTGGCCTCTGGCTCAAGACCTTTGAAGTGAAGCCGAAGATGATCGAGGGGCAACATGCAGCGTGTGGAGGTGCCTCAATACGCAGGATGATGGGAGCTCCGTGGCCAAAAGGTTCCATCCCGGAGGTGTATGAATTGTGGCAATAGGAGTGGTTCTACATCACGGCTCCTAGAAGTGCCAAGTGGGCGGCCGCCCCTGTTTTCCGCTCGGGCCCTCCATCACAACTGATGTCATGGATCAGCAGAGGTCTGAGCTGGGGGCCAGCCAAGGACGTGCCTATACTGCAAAGCCGCATTCGAGATCTCTTCAATGGAGATTTCAGTTTGGTTGCGGTAATACAAGTTATGCTGGTTCGTCAAGCCCAGCCTTGCAAACGCCGGCCTCTTCGCCTATGGGAGTTCAATCCCGACGGACCGCGCGTCATTCAAAATTTTCTCGGCCTGACGCGCAGGAGATGTACAAGTCATTCTTCGGACCTCAGGTGGAGTGTCCGGAAATCTCCGAGGACGTGGGCCTGAGTAGTAACTGCGCCGCCGAACAGGTAAGGCATCTTCCGGCCGAACATACTATCTCTTCTTTGTTACGAAGTTATTTTTGAGAGTTTTCTTTTTGACGAGGACTGGCTAACAAAGGCGAAGTTGATTCGGTGTTCGGCCCCCCTCCCTGAGGGTTTGGAAAATCCGGTATTGGAAAAGATGCTCCAGACCGCACCTTGCCCGGAGCCCTTGAAGGAAGATACTGTGGAGGATAATGCGGGCGGACGCAGGCTCCCAACGCTGCCCATTCTAGCCGAGGGAGCGAGCGTCTCCATGAGGGAAGGCGACCAGAAGAGGAAAAGGACTGCGCTCGGGGATTCGGAAGTCGAAGCTTCCAAACGGGAGAAGAAGTCTCCCACAGAGGGTCCTACTTTGGGGGGCGTCGTTGCCGCACAAAGTCCGCGGGGGGATCAATTCTCCCGCGAGTCGTAAGTGACCCGAAATACTTTAATAGTACAGATATGCCATCTTTTTCTTCTGAGAAGATAACCACCGCATATATTTTCGCAGATCGGGCCTTAGCCCCTCTCAAATGAGCTCATCTTCGGGGGATCTTCTTCCAGAGATGATGGAGAGCGAAACGCCTCCTCCAGACTCCTCCGCTCCGGAAGCGGGCGACCCTGAAGTGTCGTCGCGGAGGGCCTCTCTGACTCCGATGAGGCCAGAAGATAATCCCATTGACCCCCAAAGCTCCCAATGTCCGGCTCCCGAGGAGAGCAGACAAAAGAGTCCGGCACCGTCTAGTGTGCGATCGGATGTTCTGAGGGAGTTGGTGGGGTGAGTGGCCATCTCAAATGAACACCATGTGCTGATGAATACGGTGATGGAGAGAATATCGTCTGCCGAAAGCGGATTGCATGAAGCTTTTATGAGTCTACTGACAGGCTTTGAGGTACATACAAGAATGTATGATAGTCCTGCACATGCTAGGTGTGCCCTGTGTAGATAGTAGCCCCTGAGACTCTGGTTGTTGTCAGAAACGACGACGAACAAAGGATCATATTCCCAGGTAATAACGATACTGCCTCTATGTGCAGGTGATGGAAGCTCCGGTGGCTAGCCGGACTAGCAAGTTTGCCCATTTAGAACGACGGTTGGATGCGGCAGACGCCGACATCGAGCTTGTTAACAAAAGGCTTTACGAGGCACAGGGTAAGTGTCATTATCTGGTAGACGCCACAATAGGAAGAGTAGCATGATGCCAGTATCTTTAATATATTGTGACTGCAGATGGAGCTGCCACTATTGAAGCCTTGCGGGCAGAACTTGCCCGAGCCAAGGAACAAGCGAAGTTGGGCAATGCGGCTGCTGTGAAGGCGGCCCAAGAGTTGCAAGCCGAGAAGGCCGCGCATGGCGAGACCCGAGACAAGATGGCCAAGATGGCTATAGAATTAAAAGCCGCCGCCGACCATTGCCGAGTTCTTGAAAAAAAACCAAGCGAAGGCATCGGACCTTGAAAAGGCTGCTGCGACAAAAAAGGATCTCCACTCTGCTATGAGGGCAAAGAAGGAGGAGCTGCGGGAAGCCGGGGATATTGTAGCTGGGAAATCCTCAATGTTGCGGAGGAAATTCAGAGATCCACGGTATGCCCCTCTAGATCGGCTGTGGAGTTCAGAGGATGTGTATATGGATTTGGCGGCGAGCGTTGCCGATGCGGCCAAGTACTTCCAGGGTCAGACAGATCGTAGAGTAGACCGGCTGTTTTGGAGACAATTACATTCTCCCGAGCGTACACTTTCATTGACCGACCAATTAGCCGAATGGGCCGAACTAAACAGGTTGTCTGGACTCTCTATGAGGTCTGTTGTGGATCAGCTGTGGCCGGGAACGTCAAAACCGAACAACTATTTCAGCTTGGTGCAGCAGGTCCTTGATGTGGTGCTGCACATTGATGCGATGAGGAGGTCGGCGTGCATAGAGGGCGCATGGATGGCCTTTGCCCGTGTTAAGGCATATTGGGCGGAGATGGATGCTACCAATGTTGCAACATGGGATTCGGCTATAGGTCAAAAGGTTGCCAAGCACTACTTTGAAGAAGTTCTTGAGGGTGCCCGTTTGATAGAGACCCAGTGCTCAAAAAAATATTATGTTTGAGTGATATGTAATCTCATTGTAAGCGAAATTCTTTTATAAATTTTTATAAGGCTATTTTTATACTTTTGCCTGAAAGTAATATGATGCCTCCTGGGCGGCCGTTTATGTATACATGTGTATAACCTGAAAGATTGCAGTCGTCGGCTTCAACCCTCACACATATAATGCAGAGGTGCTCGCAAAAAGACGCATTCAAACTTAACCCGACGTCTTGGTCCCATTAAGGAGGTGATAACGGAGCGAGCGAGGCAACCGGACTATAATGCTTTAGCACTTTCACTTAGCCATAGGAGTTTAACAGTGGGGCTACTAGATAGCCACTGGTGGCTCCGCATTCTCCTGATATCAGGGTACGTACATGCCTGGCCGGGAAACGGCCCTTCGTTAAGGCGGAGGAATTCTAACATTCCCACAGGTCATCGAGTGGTTGACCAGTGTCACACTATATCATGACAGTCACTTTTCAGCTTTCTCTACTGAGGTGCTCGTCCATATGAACCAGGGCACAATCGCAGTAGTTCTCCTGGTGCTACCTTAGCCGGCAAGGTGGAACGTAAGGCACCAAAACACAGGAGCCGGGCAAACCCAACATTTGACCAAAGACAATGATTCGGAGCTGATGCATATAGGGCCAAACTCGCGACGCCGAATACTCCCTAAGGTATTCGGTCTTTATGGTATAAACCAGGCCTAAATAGTGGCCTTTGTAAGAAGCCCCGTGTGTCCAGGTACGTGCATTGTTCTGGCGTGGCCACATGCCAAGACGTTAGCATCCTTCTCAACGGTGGATATGTATCAACAAGGGACAGTAAAAAAGGTTTACGCAGGGTCTTAGTCTAAAAAGAATCCTTGGAGCGGGTCCCTGCTGCACGTCTGCGCCTGTGTCTCCGTTGTGCCGTATCCTGGATGGTGTAGCACGATGATCGTCTGTAAAAGAGAGGAAGTTAGGTGAAAAAGTTGTCGTGCAAAAGGATAGTTTTTAAAGAAACCATTTATAGTTTAAGATGATAAGAAATTGCCACTTGTCTGCGCGCGTTGAGCCCCTTGTATTGACAAATAGGGGTGTGACCACTTATTTCCGTATAAATAGCGGCGCCGGACTTGATTAGTTGTATCTGAGGTCTTGACGACCTATTGGATGCTTTCGTTTGTCCGGGCGCCTTTAGTGTGCGGCGGCCAAGGCAACCTCACTCTCTTTCGTGCGCAGAGATCGCTTGATATTTCCGTGCATTGTAATGATGCCACGTGGACCGAGCATCTTGAGTGTGAGGGAGGCGTAGTGTGGTATTGCATTAAAGCGAGCGAAAGCTTCGCGTCCGAGTACTGCTTGGTAGCCACTTTGAAACGGAGCGATGTGGAAAGTTAAATGCTTGCCACGGAAGTTCTCGGGGGAGCCGAATGTAACTTGCAGGAGGAGGGAGCCCGTACAACGAGCCCCTGGGCTTGGCGTTACTCCTTTAAAGGTAGTATTGCTATGGCGAATTTGTGTTGGGTCTAGCCCCATCCTGCGGATTGTATCCTGATATATTAGGTTTAGGCTACTGCCGCCGTCCATCAAGACCCTTGTGAAGTGATATCCGCCAATTACTACGTCTAATACCAGGGCATCCCATCCTACGTGTCGGATACCTGCTGAGTAATCGCGATGGTCGAAAGTGATCGGTTGAGATGTCCAGTGGCAGGACTTCGCGGTGATAGGCACTTGGGTATACTTTCCTGGGAGTGCCGCCTAGTTTTTTTCCTTGATTACGTGTAACACGTTTACTGTTTTGACTTCTGGTGGAAATTGCTTTTGTTCCCCCGTGTCTTGCTTGGGGGGCTCGTCCTCGTCTTCACTTGGTGTATCCTCCCCCTTGTGTATGGCGTTGAGCTTGCCGAACTGCTTGAAGACCGAACATTCTCTATGGGTATGATTAGCAGGTTTACCAGGGGTACTATGAATCTGACATACTTGGTCCAGAATTTTATTGAGGCTGGACAGTTCGTCCCTGGTGCCTTTAGGGGGCGGCTTTTGACCTGGCCGAGAGCTTTTGAATCCGGCATTTACTGTCGTGCCCTTCGTGCTGTCTTCTTTATTCCGGCGTTTGTTATTGTTGTTGCGCTGTGATTTCCCATTTCCATATCTAACTTCAGATGTACTGGGGTCGTTGGTGCTGTATCTGGCTAGCCAGCTGTCCTCCCCCGCGCAAAAGCGGGTCATGAGGTTTGTTAATGCGTCCATCGTTCTCGGCTTATTTTGGCCGAGGTGTCTGGCGAGCCATTCGTCACGGACGCTATGCTTGAAAGCTGCTAAGGCTTCGGCGTCTGGACAGTCGACAATCAGGTTCTTTTTAATAAGAAACCTGTTCCAAATCTTTCAGGCTGACTCTCCGGGCTGTTGATTTATATGACTCAAATCGTCCGCATCCAGAGGTCCGACATATGTCCCTTGAGAATTTGCCCGAAAAGCGTCTTCGAGCTCTTCCCAACTTCCAATGGAGCTTTCGGGGAGGCCTTTGAGCGAGTGACGAGCTGGCCCTTTGAGTTTGAGGGGTAGGTACTTGATGGCATGGAGATCATCTCCTCGAGCCATATGGATATGAAGGATGTAGTGCTCAATCCAGACCCCAGGGTCTGTTGTTCTGTCGTATGCCTCTATGTTTGCGGGCTTGAATCCCTCTGGAAATTCGTGGTCTAGCACCTCATCAGTGAAACATAGGGGGTGTGCGGCACCCCTGTAGCTGGGTGTACCGCGTTGTTCGGATGCTTGTTGTGTTGCATTGTATGCTGGGGCGCGCTTGTGTGGTCCATAGATGGATCTGGTTGCGCCATCCTTTGGGTGGGAGCCCTCGCATGGGTCGCGTACTGTATTGTGAGCGGCGTTGTATGCCGCTCTGTGTTGGTAGAGGTGTTGTCTATCTGGTCAGGTGGCTGCTTTGATATTTGGTTGTGGGGGTTCTGAGGCATCCTCATCGAATTCGGGTAGCAGCTTCCGCTTTGGGTAGCTTTTGGAGGGGCCTTTGTCGTCGTACCTTGCTGCAGTGCTGAGTATTTTACTCCATATGACTTGGAGTGTGTCTTGCGCCGCCTTGAGCCTTTGTTTCTGCTTTTTCAGGCTCCTCGCAGTGGCAACAAGCCTTTTACGGGCAGTCTGTTGCTCCGGGTGTTTGTCCGGCGTTATGTCGTCTGGACCATTATCCTTGATAGGGTTTGTTTGTTCGGTTTGATTATCCGGATTGCCGTCGTCCGGCAGCGTTCGCACTGCTCCAGCGCTGGGTCTGTGTGATCGCTATTTCTGACGAGGCGGGATTTGGGGCGGTGCTTGCGTCGCCGCTTTGACTGCTTTTCGAGGGAACAAGCCTTCGGTGCGTCCTTCCGCTCCTCGTCGTCATCTTTTGGTGCGTCCACCATGTATACGTCATATGACGAGGTGGCGTTCCAGGGCCCAATAGGCGCTGGTTCTTCATCGTCTCCTTCATCGGCGTCCATACCGTCGATGTCTTCAGAGTCGAAGTCGAGCATGTCGGTTAAATCGTCGACAGTGGATACAAAGAGGGTGGTGGGTGGGCTTTGAATTCCTTCATCGTCCGCATCCCAATATCGCTGATCGTAGTCCGGCCAGGGCTTTCCTGATAAAGAGAGAGACTTTAGTGATTTTATAATATCGCCAAAGGGCGAGTGTTGAAAGATGTCCGCGGCAGTAAACTCCATGATCGATGCCCAATCGGATTCGATTGGCAGAGGCGCGAAAGGTTCGGAGTCCGGAGAGGAGTCAGACTCCTTGGAATCATGAGTCTCGCGGAGTGCGGGGCTGGTGTTCGGCTCAATCGCCGTTGGGATCGCAGCCCCTGAGGCGGCGTCCAACCACCCATCCTCGATCGGCGTGGTTGGCTCCCCATTAAGAGTCGAAGCCGATGCGGGTGCTGCCTCCAGGGCACTGTTCGGCGGCAGAGCTAGATCATGCTCGTCGTGACAGTGCGATGCGCTCGGCAGTGGCTCGAATCCGTCGAAGATCAAGTCCCCGCGGATGTCAGTCGTGTAGTTTAAATTTGCAAATCTGACCTGACAGCCGGGGGCGTAGCTTTCGATCTGCTCCAAACGGCCAAGAAAATTGGCCCGCGGTGCGAAGCCGCCGAAAACAAAGATCTGTCCGGGGAGGAAGGTCTCACCCTGGACTGCATCGCTATTGATGATCGTAGGAGCCATCGAGCCTGATGGCAACGACACAGAGGAACTCTCAATGAAAGCACCAATGTCGGTGTCAAAACCGGCGGATCTCGGGTAGGGGGTCCCGAACTATGCGTCTAGGCCGGATGGTAACAGGAGACAAGGGACACGAAGTTTTACCCAGGTTCGGGCCCTCTCAATGGAGCTAAAACCCTACGTCCTGCTTGATTAATATTGATGATATGGGTAGTACAAGAGTAGATCTACCACGAGATCGAGGAGGCTAAACCCTAGAAGCTAGCCTATGGTATGATTGTTGATGTGTATGTTGTCCTACGGACTAAAACCCTCCGGTTTATATAGACACCGAATAGGGTTAGGGTTACATAGTCGGTTACAATGGTAGGAGATCTACATGTCCGTATTGCCAAGCTTGCCTTCCATGCCAAGGAAAGTCCCTCCCGGACATGGGACGAAGTCTTCAATCTTGTATCTTCATAGTCCAGGAGTCCGGCTGAAGGTATAGTCCGGCTATCCGAACACCCCCTAATCCAGGACTCCCTCACCCGGACTCGGCCGTTTTAACTACTTTGGCCTCTATCCACTTGGTGAATTTATCCACCATGAGTAGCAAATATTTTTTCTTATGGCTTCCTCCTTTAAGGGGTCCAACCATATCTAGTCCCCACACCGCAAAAGGCCAAGTGATGGGGATTTTTTCTAGGGTGGTGGGGGACATATGGCTTTGGTTGGCAAAGATTTGGCATCCAACGTAATGTTGGACAAGTTCCTGTGCATCCGCTCGGGCCGTCAGCCAATAGAACCCTATACGGAAGGCCTTGCTAACAAGGGGCTGAGCTGCGGCATAGTGCCCGCAGAGACCGGCATGAATCTCAGCCAGGAGCTGTTGCCCCTCCTCCTCAGAGATACATCTTTGAAGGACTCCGGTAGCGCTTTTCTTATAGAGCTCTCTATCGTGAACCTTGTAGGCCTTCGAAAGCCGGACAATGCGGCGGGCCTCATTCTGGTCCTCGGGAAGCTCCTTCCTGTTAAGGTAGGCTAGGAAGGGTTCATTCCATGGGGCAATGACTGCCATGATGAGATGCACCGACGGTGTTATTTCGGTGGCTGAGCCTCCGATGATGTCGGTGTTTTCGGAATCTGGGGTTATGTTCGGATCCGGACGAGTGTTGTCATTTTCCCCTGCCACGCCACGGATGGCTTAAAAAGCCTTTCCAAAAAGATATTGGGTGGGACGGGGTCGCGCTTAGCGCCGATACGAGCAAGAACATCCACCGCTTGATTACTTTCTCGAGCCACATGATGGAACTCGAGCCCCTCGAACCGGGCCAACATTTTTATGACGACATTATGATAAGCTACCATCTTTGGATCTTTGGCGTCGAAGTCTCCATTTATTTGAGATATTGCAAGGTTTGATTCCCCACGCACTTCTAGGCGTTGTATGCCCATGGAGACAGCCATCCAGAGACCATGCAATAAGGCCTCGTATTCGGCTGCATTGTTGGAGTCTGTGTATAGTATTTGGAGTACGTACTGAACAACGTCTCCAGTAGGTCATGTTAAAACGACGCCCGCCCCTAGCCCTGCCAGCATTTTGGAGCCATCGAAATACATAACCCAATTGGATTATGTGCCGTATTCTTTGGGGAGTTCGGCCTTTGTCCATTCGGTGACGAAGTCAGCTAGTACTTGGGATTTAATAGCTCGACGTGGTTTGTATGTAATATTAAATGGAAGGACCTCAATGGCCCATTTGGCAATCCGGCCCGTGGCATCGCGGTTGTTTATAATGTCATTGAGTGGTACTTCGAAAGCCACCGTGATCGAACACTCCTAGAAGTAGTGACGGAGCTTTCGGGATGCCATGAAGACCGCGTATGCTATCTTTTGATAATGGGGGTACCAGGATTTGCATGGTGTAAGGACAGTGGATACGTAGTATACTGGCTTCTGAAGCGGGAATTTGTGTCCGTCGTGTTCTCGTTCAACGACGAGCACGGCGCTCACCACTTGATGTGTTGCCGATATGTATAAAAACATCGTTTCGCTGACATTTGGCGCTGCCAGGATTGGGTTGCTCGCAAGAAGGGTTTTTATTTCTTCCAGTCCGGCTTTTGTCGCGTCCGTCCACTCGAAGTGATCGGTTCACGTAGAAGGCGATAGAGTGGTAGTGCCTTTTCTCCCAATCTGGAGATAAAGCGGCTTAGAGTTGCCACGCGACCCACGAGCTTTTGGACTTGTTTAAGGTCTGTTGGCATAGCCAATTGTGACAGAGCTTGGATTTTGGCTGGATTTGCTTCAATTCCTCTGTTGGAAACGATGAAGCCCAGCAGTTTTCCAGCGGGGACGCCGAAAATGCACTTTTCTGGATTGAGCTTAATGTCATACACGTGGAGGTTATCAAATGTGAGACGTAAATCGTCTATTAGTGTTTCGACGCGCCTAGTTTTGATGACGACGTCGTCCACATAAGCTTCAACTATCTTGCCGATCTTCTTCTCTAGGCATGTTTGAATAATGCGTTGGTATGTGGCGTCGGCGTTCTTGAGCTCGAAGGGCATGGTGTTGAAGTAGAATGGCCCATATGGGGTGATGAATGCTGTTGCAGCTTGATCAGACTCCTTCATTTTGATTTGATGGTATCCAGCATATGCATCAAGGAAACACAGTGAGTCGTGTCCTGCGGTAGCATCAATGATTTGATCAATGTGGGGGAGGGGGAGGGATCCTTAGGGCAGTCCTTATTGAGGTCTTTAAAATCGGCGCACAACCGCCAGGATTTGTCCTTGTTTGGTACCATCACCAGGTTTGCTAGCCAGTCTGGATGTTTTATTTCTCTGATGAATCCGGCCTCAATTAGCTTGGCTAGCTCCTCCCCCATAGCTTGGCATTTGGGCTCGAAAAAGTGTCGCAGTGCTTGTTTGATTGGTTTGTACCCCTTTAAGATATTGAGGCTATGTTCAGCCAGCTCCCGTGGGATTCCTGGCATGTCAGAAGGGTGCCAGGTGAATATATCCCAGTTTTCGCGAAGGAAATCCCTTAGTGCGGCATCGACAGTTGGGTCTAATTGTGCTCCAATAGAAGATGTCTTCTTGGGGTCCTTTGGGTGGACCTGGAATTTGACTATTTCTTCTGCCGGTTTGAAGGAGGTGGATTTGGGTCGTTTGTCTAAGATCACATCGTCCCTATCCACCATGGAGCGTAGTGCGGTTAATTCTTCGGCCATGAGGGCTTCAGATAATGCCTCAAGGGCCAGGGATGCGGTTTTGTTTTTGGCGCGAAGTGCTATGTCCGGATCACTGACAAGAGTGATTATGCCGTTTGGTCCGGGCATTTTGAGCTACATATACCCATAATGAGGTATAGCTTGGAAGCGTGTAAAAGCATCCTGCCCCAACAGGGCATGGTATCCCTTGCCAAAAGGAGCCACTTGGAAGGTGATTTCTTCAGACCGATAATTCTCCGGCGTGCTGAATACCACGTCAAGTGTGATTTTTCCCGCACACCGCGCCTCCAGACTGGGAATGATTCCTCGAAAGCTCATGCTGCTTTGCTTGATGCGTCTCCTGTAGTCCGCTTCCATCGTCCATGAGGACTGAGGGAGTCCTGGATTAGGGGTTCTCCGGATAGCCGGACTATATCCTATGGCCGGACTGTTTGACTATGAAGATACAAGATTGAAGACTTCGTCTTGTGTCTGGATGGGACTCTTACTTGGCGTAGAAGGCAAGCTAGGCAATACGGATATGTATATCTCCTCCTTTATAACCGACCTTGTGTAACCCTAGCCCCCTCCGGTGTCTATATAAACCGGAGGGTTTTAGTCCGTAGGACAACAATGATCATACCATAGGCTAGCTTCTAGGGTTTAGCCTCTCAAATCTCGTGGTAGATCAACTCTTGTAACACTCATATTATCAAGAATAATCAAGCAGGACATAGGGTTTTACCTCCATCAAGAGGGCCCGAACCTGGGTAAAACATCGTGTCCCTTGTCTCCTGTTACCATCCGCCTTAGACGCACAGTTCGGGACCTCCTATCCGAGATCCGCCGGTTTTGACACTGACATTGGTGCTTTCATTGAGAGTTCCACTGTGTCGTCACCATAAGGAAGGATGCCTCGTCTCGTTGTTAAAAACAACATTACTGCTGTGGGAGCCCTGGCTGTCGGCCAACCTCTCCAGCTAGGCAGTTTCATCATGACCGCCCGTTCGGCCGCTTCACCGACGATGACTTCTCGGGTCATCGAAAACAGCCTCCACGTCGGCTCGGAATTTGCCGAGCAGATGGATCCAATGTAGCTCTCATCCCTAAACGAGCTCTTGGATCGCATCGCCGCCTTGGGAGTTTCTATGGACTATGATCGGATTGGGAATAAACCCGATCAAAGGGAGGTTAACTCTCCACCGGTCACCCATCATATTGCGGTGGTGGAGGAATAATGCGGTGATTCTTCCTCTATCTTGAGGACTAACTATGTCCGGATTCCTGAGCTCTCCGAGCCGGATACCAGTTTACGGGAGGACTTCACCCAAGCCCTGAACCTAGAGTCAGGCGGTGGGCCAGACTTATCGGGCAACATCCCGAAACCCGAACTTCCAAGATTGGAAACTCCTCGGCCCCTGGGTCTCAGATCGGGTAAGGGTTCGGACTCAAAGCCACCCACCCACCGAAGCATAAACGATCTTTCCAACATCAGGCAAGCGCCCCAGGAAACAATACGCCATTATTGGGCCAGATTCCTCCTTGTGATGAACAAGGTTAAGGACTGTCGTGAGGAAGACGCTGTCTCATTTTTCTACAATAATTGCACAGACAAGGGAATCCTTAACGCCATAAGTCGCCGTGACATATCACGCTTCGCCGACTTGGCGTCCATAGTACGAAAGTACTATGCGATGGAAAGCGCCTGGAAAACCAAAACAAAATTTTGGGATAATCTGGCTCCAAATATACACCTAGTCCGAAGTAAAGGTGCACTATCATAAGACACCAGAGTTAATTACAAAGAAGCAAAGACCCTCTACAGGGCGTGGAACCGTATTGGAGGGATGGCTCAACGGACCCTGCAAAATTCATAGCACAGCGGATACCATACCAACACACAACCTTAGAGCATGTTGGGTACTCCGGCAGGTGGCCAAAAGTGGTGAGGATCTTCTCATCCCAGATGCAATAGAGCACCATCCCGGGGATAACAATACAGTATTAACAGTCTTTGAAATCTTCGCATCAAATAATAGGCGCAAGCAAACACTCCGCAGCCTTGCCAAAATCTGCCATGTGGCAGCAATAAATCCATGGAGTGACACAGCTATTACCTTCAATGCCAGTGCCGAACCTAAATTCTGAATAGCCCGAGCACCAGCTGCACTGGTCCTCAGTCCAATTGTGGACGGCTCTCGACTCACCAAAGTACTCATGGACGGCGGCAGTGGATTAAACCTCATCTATGAGGAAACTCTTCAAAAATGGAAATAGACTGGAACCGCATTGAGCAAAGCAGCCCAACCTTCAGAGGAATCATCCCTAGTCAGGAAGCACGCTGTGCTGGGAAAATCACACTAGATGTGGTATTCGGCATGCCGGAGAACTATAGGTCCGAAGAAATTATATTCCAAGTGGCCCCGTTCAGTAGTGGATAGCATGCCCTTTTAGGGAGGGAGGTGTTCACGATCTTCCAAGCTATACCCCATTACGGGTACATGAAGCTCAAAATGCCTGGGCCCAACGGAATCATCACTCTCGCTAGTGATCCGGACACAGCACTCCGCGCCGAAAACAAAACATCCGCATTGGCCCACGAGGCATTATCTGAAGCCCTTGCATCCGAGGAATTAACTGCGCTGCGCTCCACAGCGGACAGGGACGACGTGACACTCGACAAGAGATCCAAGTCCACCTCTTTTAAAGCAGCAGATGAAATAGTCAAATTCCAAGTCCACCCAACGGACCCTACAAAAACAGCCTCCATCAGGGCACAGTTAAACCCCACTGTGGACGCCGCACTATGAGAGTTCCTGCGCGAGAATTGGGACATATTCGCCTGGCACCCCTCAGACATGACAGGAATCCCACGCAGACTGTTCGAACACAGCCTTAATATTCTAAAGGGATTCAAGCCGGTCAAGCAGACTCTTCGGCATTTCTTGGAACCTAAGAGACAAGCTATGGGCGAGGAACTAGCCAAGTTATTGGAGGCCGGATTCATTAGAGAAATAAAACACCTAGACTGGCTAGCGGACCTAGTGATGGTACCAAAGAAGGACAAATCCTGGCGCCTATGTGTCGATTTCAAGGACCTCAACAAGGCTTGCCCAAAGGATCCCTTCCCCCTCCCTCGCATCGATCAAATTATCGATGCTACCGCAGGACACGATTCATTGTGTTTCCTCGACGCATACTCCGGCTACCACCAAATCAAGATGGTGGAGTCTGACCAAGCCGCAACGACATTTATCACACCATACGGCCCCTTCTGTTTCAACACATTGCCTTTTGGGCTCAAAAACGCCGGCGCAACATATCAGCGCATGATTCAGACATGTCTGGAGAAACAGATCGGCAAAATAGTAGAGGCATACGTAGATGATGTGGTCGTCAAAATCAAACACGTCGACTCTCTAATAGATGACTTGAGGCTCAAATTCGACAACCTCCGAACATACGACATCAAGCTCAATACGGAAAAATGCATTTTCGGTGTACCAGCCGGAAAGCTCCTAGGTTTCATTGTCTCTAGTAGAGGAATTGAAGCAAATCCGGCCAAAATCCGAGCTCTGTCATAGTTGGCTATACCAATGGACCTCAAACAAATGCAGAAATTAACTGGATGTGTGGCGGCTCTAAGCCGCTTTATCTCCCGCTTAGGAGAAAAGGCATTACCCCTTTATCGCCTCCTTCGGCGCACCGACACTTCGAGTGGACGGACGCTGCCACAGCCTGATTGGAAGAAATAAAAGCCATACTGGCAACCAACCCAATCCTGGCCGCGCCAAACATCGGCGAACCAATGCTATTGTACATTGCGGCAACTCATCAGGTTGTAAGCGCAGTGCTCGTCGTCGAACGAGAAACGGACGGAAAAAAATTCCCCCTTCAAAAGCCGGTATATTATGTATCCACTGTCCTCACTCCATGCAAATCACGGTACCCACATTATCAAAAGATAGCCTATGTGGTATTCATGGCATCCCAAAAGCTGCGACACTACTTTCAAGAGTGTTCAATTATAGTAGCCTCGGAAGTGCCACTTAATGATATTATAAATAACCGCGACACCACAGGCCGGATTGCCAAATGGGCCATTGAGCTCCTCCCGTTCGACATAACATACAAACCCCGGTGAGCCATTCAATCGCAAGTATTGGCCGACTTTGTCGCCGAATGGACGGAAGCCGAACTCCCTAAAGAGTACGGCGCATACTCCAATTGGATCATGCACTTCGACGGCTCCAAAATGCTGGCTGGTCTGGGGGCTGGCGTTGTTCTGACGTCCCCAACCGGAGATATAGTTCAATACGTACTACAGATACTATATGCAGACTCCAAAAATGCAGCCGAATATGAAGCCCTGTTACATGGTCTTCGGATGGCAGTCTCCATGGGCATTCAACGCCTGGAGGTGCGTGGGGATTCAAACCTCGCAATATCGCAAATAAATGGAGACTTCGATGCCAAGGATCCGAAGATGGCGGCCTATCGCAACGCCGTCCTAAAGATGTCAGCTCGGTTCGAGGGGCTCGAATTTCACCATGTGGCTCGGAAAAACAATCAGGCGGCGGATATCCTCGCCCGCATCGGTGCAAAACACGATGCGGTCCCCCCAACATCTTTTTGGAGAGGTGGTTTAAGCCATCTGTGTTATGGGAAGGGGACTCCGGTAACAATAGTTCGGACCCAGCCAAAACGCCCGATACCGAACACTATGACATAATCGGAGGCTCTACCACCGAAATAACACCTTCAGCCGACGTAATAATGGCCATCATCGCCCCGTGGACAGAACCATTCCTGGCCTACCTAACTAGGCAGGAACTTCCCAAGGACCAAAATGAGGCACGCTGCATAGTGCGGCGATCTAAAGCCTACAGGGCCCACGAGGGAGAGCTGTATAAAAAAGGCACTACCGGAGTCCTTCAAAGGTGCATCTCCAAAGAGGAAGGGCGGAAGCTTTTGGCAGAATTTCACGCCGGACTCAGCGGCCACCATGCCGCAGCCCGGGCGCATGTAAGCAAGGTCTTCTGTACAGGTTTTTATTGACCGACGGCCCGGGTAGACGCACAGGACTTGGTCCAACGATGCGTCGGTTGCCAGCTTTTTGCAAACCAAAGCCACATGCCACCCACCGCCCTCCAAACAATCCCCATTACCTGGCCTTTCGCGGTCTGGAGGCTTGACATGGTTGGACCCCTTAAAGGGGGAACCCATAAGAAAAAATACTTACTAGTCATGGGGGATAAATTCACCAAATGGATAGAAGCCAAACCTGTTAAAACGGCCGAATCCGGACCGGTGATAGACTTCATATCCGGGGTTGTACACCGTTATGGCGTCCCCCACAGCATCATCACTGACAACGGCACGAACTTCACGGCCGACGAGGTAAAACTCTGGTGCAGCAACATGGGCATTAAGCTCGATTATGACTCTGTCTATCACCCAGAAACTAACGGTCAAGTCGAGCGAGCAAATGGTCTTATCATGAGTGGCATCAAACCCAGATTAGTGCGGTCCTTAAAGGAGTCTAACATGCACTGGGTAGAGGAGCTCGACTCCGTACTCTGGGGGTTGCGGACCACGCCGAACCGTACGACCGGATACACACCCTTCTTTATGGTGTACGGCACAGAAGCAGTTATGCCCTGCGACATAATTCATGACTCACCTCGAGTGCGCATGTACGAAGAAAGAGAAGCTGAGCTCGATCGGCAGGACAGTTTGGACACCCTGGAGGAGGAGCGCGACGTGGCAAAAGCCCGTTTCGCATTCTATCAGCAACAAGCTCGCAGATACCAAAGCAGAGAAGTACGGGCCAAAACTTATAACGTTGGCGAGCTAGTTCTACGCCTGCCAGAGAAGAAAAAGACCAAGCTCGAGCCCAAATGGGAAGGTCCCTTCATTATTGACCAAGTTCTGACCGGTGGAGCGTACCGTCTGCGGGATGCACCGAATAATTGACTTGAGCCAAACCCATGGAACGCAGCCAGGCTCCGAAGATTCTATGCCTAGTGCCAGACTCTATGTGCGTCTCCTTCCTCTATCCATTTTTTGCATATAAATTATCTATTTTTTTCTCTTCCTTTCTTTTATTTCATTCTTTCTCAAGGCCTTCAAGGGCCAACTTGTGCCTTGCTTGCACACTATTGACGCACTAACCACGCACATTATACCTGGGGGCTTCTTACACAGAAGCTTAATTATTTATCTGGGCTTCATGCCCCGCACATGTGTTATTCTTCCGCATGTAGCTTTTCTTCGCTATTATATGCATCGATATGACTTAAGTTTTGGCCAAGCTGGGTTGCCTGGCTCTTGTATTTGCCCTACGTTCCTGTTAATTCGGCTAGGGCATAAGGGGAGCACCTCTGCGATTGTTACTGCCGGGTCAGCCGGATGTGTACCTCAGACTGGGTGAAGCCGAAAGCTAGCGTTCTTAAGGGAATATTCGGTTGGTGAACAAAAGATGATTTTTATTTACTTTCCATATGTGCCCCCAGATGTTTTTGCCTGAGTCTCCTCTTGCAGTCCGGACATGCACTTTAGGGCATGCGTACCCAGGGAAAGGAACCCTTAACGGAACTATTCTCCCTGGAAGATGTTTCTTACTACCCATGTAATATAGCATAACTAGTTGGATACTTGTCTGTTCAAGCACTAATGACCCCTACGCCTGGTTTCCACGCATACCCCGGTTCTTATATAACTGAGCGGGTATTCGGATACACTCCGGACTATTGGGTCCCGAGGTTGAAGCGAAAAGGTCCGCCATGACAAATGATTTCCAATCCGGCTAGAAGGCATTATACATGTCACTTTAATTACATAGTCATGTAGACTGACTAAATTGCTCTTCTATACCATCCAACAGGCTGTCTAGTCTACAATCCTGTTGGGAATAGTTTGCGGATAATTCTACTTGCCCATACACTAAGCTAACGGGGATCTCTTTCCCATCGGGCCCCACAGGTCCGACCTCGGCCATGTGGTTTGGGTCAGCCTTGGTATACCGCGTATTCACCATGGCCCGGGCTTCCCTGGCACCTTGACGGCAGGCCAATATCTTCCATAACCGGAAGCGCCATTGTGCTCCCTTGAGCTTCTCCGCAAGCTCTCCAATGCCTTCTGGCAGGCAGACGGATGGCCACAAGGCCTGGGTAATACCTTGGATCACCTGCCGAACTTGTTCGTGCAGTTGTGAGAGCTCGGGTAGAAGATCACCCACAGACCCACGCATCTCCTCCATGGGATGACCCGTCAGCATACCTGCAGACATAACTCTGTTAGCCGGCTTCTCCACCGCACCCTTTTAAGGGTTCGTTCATGCACTTACTGAAAATGCCGTGTCGAAGCCGCTTATTCTCCTTGTCAGAGTCCACAAGCTGGGCTCGAACATCTTTCAGTTCCACGGTCAGCTTGGTATTGGCGTCTTGGAGATTGTTTTTCTCCAGCATGACCTTAGTCAGCACGTGTTCGCCAGCCTTTAGCTGTCCTATGACATGCTGGTCCTCCGGATTCTCTCCAGAGTCATCTGCAATATCTATTGTTACATCTGCAGCCATGTCGCACACCATATGGTACCTATCATTCTTTGAAACAAATGTTACCAGCTGGGGACTTTTCAGGTTCCTTCAATGCGGCAATAGCGGCCCCAAGTTGGGTCTTGCATTCCTCCAGCTCCTGTGAAAGTCGAGTATTCTTCTCTGTAAGAACCTGCACAATAAATGATCCTTAGATCAGTTGTGCCAACTGTTTCAAGTCTCAGGGGCTACTGATACATATAATCGTCAGATTCGCTTACCCGTACATCCCTTACATACTGGTCCGTGGCTCTAGTTAGACCATTTTGTGCAGCACGGAGGTAGGCGTCTCCAGAATTGAAGGAATCAAATGCCTCTGGTGAGAAGCAAGCGTCACGGAGTACGGCCCAGCGACGCCTATGATACATGGCGCTCTCCACTTCTGAATTTGTAGCGGACAGTCTATCCGCATCCTCTATAGGAGGAGTATCCGGCGTCCGCCCCATGTCGGCTTCCGCCTCTATGTCCGGCCCTGGAGCCCGACTGGGGGAAGCATGTCGGCAGCCTCTCCGGAAATATTCCAGCGAGCGTTTTTTACATTAACAAACATGGACGTCATTACATTTTGAGAAAGACGACAACCACGGAGCAGGGGTTTTGTCATACCTCTGTGCCGGCGTCTCCGTCCTGACCGCCTTCCTTTTTGGCCTACCCGGCCTTGGTGCCTCTTGTTGGCGAGTTGCTGCGGGTTCGGCACGGCGTCCCGAATGCCTTCCCTGTAAAACACCATATGCATATGGTAGGTGAAGTGTCTAAAAGGGGATCCTAGTTTTTGGAGACGGGATTTTGGTTTTTCTTACGTGCGACGCAGGGAGCAGTCCGGGATAGTCGGCCGTGATGGCCACCATGGCGTCATCACAGCTCAATTGATAGAACTGCCTATCTATCAGCTCCACGAATATGTCTGGATCTTCTTCGAGTCCGGGACCGAGGGCCCGGTCAGGGTCCTCTGGTTGTGGAGATGGGCTGTTGACCTCCCTTACGGCTTTTCGTAGTTCCTGCCGTAAAATGGCAAGGTGAGTACCTACGACAAAGAATGCGGGAAGAATGGGAATAAGGAGATATAACTCACCCAGCTTGGAGGGTTGTACATGGAGAATCCATCCTGTGGCTTGATGCGGATGAACTCCTCTTCCTCTCCCTTGAATAACTCGGACAGAATTTTGGCTAAAGCAGCAGCGGTGTCCGGACCCTTACGCCCGCAACGGGTGGCATCATCTTCCCCGTTAAAACACCACATGGGGTGCCCTCGATATTGAAGTGGCTGCACTCCCCGCATTATGCATATTGACATAACCTCGATTACTGTCAATCCTGATTGAGCCAGCACTTTAATCCGGTTCATCAGGTAAAGGACTTCCCTGTTGTCTTCCTCCTGGGGGCTCCGTGGGCGCCAGCTTCGGTGTTTCTTCAAAGGAGCATTGTTGAACTCAGGAAGACCCCGCTGAACAGGGTCTGGAAGGGGGACTTCCTCCACATAAAACAATTTCGAAGGCCAGTCTTCGGACATCTTCTTCGGAGTACCGGACAGGTATCCGGTTTCGGCAATGCGCCATATTTCGGCTCCGCCCACTTGATAAAGTGACCCCTTCTGTGTGCGGGGGACGAGGCAAAATAACCTTTTCCACAGCTCGAAATGCGCCTCGCAGCCCAGGAATAACTCGCAAAGGGCAACATAGTCGGCGATGTGTAATATGGAAGCAGGGGTGAAATTATGCAGTTGGAGGCCGTAAAACTCCAGGAGCCCGCGGAGGAATGGATGAATCGGAAATCCGAGTCCCCTTAATAAGTAAGGAACAAGGCACACCCACTCCCCCGTAGAGGGACTGGGGAAGCTCTCCCCTTGCTCCCCGCCATTGTAGGTGGCAAGCCCGGCTCAGACGGGAACCATATACGCTGGAGGGAGAAATCCCTGAGTCTGCAGTTCGACTAATCGACTATGTGAGACAGAACACCTCTCCCAATCACCGGGCTTAGGGCTACGGGGGCTAGAGGAGGAGTTGCGGTGGTCGGCCATGTTGGAGTGGATTTTTCCGAAGCGCGCTCCGATGGATTCTCGCTATGGGAGGATGGTATGGATTGGATCTAAGAATCCCCATCCCTTTAATAGACAATTTACTTATCTGGCTAGGGGCGAATGTAAAAACGCCCTGGCTCCTCGTATTCATTCGACGCGTGGAAGATAGCCCTTATTGGGCACAGAAGCCAAGAAGTCCAACATTTATGCTGCCAGACACTACTTGACAAACATTCAAAATTTGGAGAAGAACCCGCCTTGCAATGCCGAAGACAATAACGCGTGTCGGACTTGACGTCATTGAAGCCTGGTTCGGGGGCTACTGAGGGAGTCCTGGATTAGGGGGTCTCCGGACAGCCGGACTATATCCTTTGGCCGGACTGTTGGACTATGAAGATACAAGATTGAAGACTTCGTCTCGTGTTCGGATGGGACTTTTACTTGGCATAGAAGGCATGCTAGGCAATACGGATATGTATATCTCCTCCTTTGTAACCGACCTTGTGTAACCCTAGCCCCCTCCGGTGTCTATATAAACCGGAGGGTTTTAGTCTGTAGGACAACAACGATCATACCATAGGCTAGCTTCTAGGGTTTAGCCTCTCAGATCTCATGGTAGATCAACTCTTGTAAAACTCATATCATCAAGAATTATCAAGCAGGACGTAGGGTTTTACCTCCATCAAGAGGGCCCGAACCTGGGTAAAACATCGTGTCCCCTGTCTCCTGTTACCATCCGCCTTAGACGCACAGCTTGGGACCCCCTACCCGAGATCCGCCGGTTATGACACTGACAAGGACCTTGGTGAGTCGAAAGTCGTCCACGATGGGACTGAGGACTAAAGCGGCTGGTGCTCGGACTGTCCTGTATTTTGGTTTGTCGCCGGCATTAAAGGTTATAGCCGTGTCGTTCCAAGGGCTTACTGTGGCAATTTGACAGACTTCGGCGAGGCCGCGAAGTGCCCTTTTGCGCTTATTGTTTGAAGCAAATGTCTCAAAGACCGTCAGTACTATGGGGTCATTGTCTTCTGGAGGGTGTTGCTCTGGGGGTTTTTGGTAAGTATGTCCTTGCCGCTTTTGGCTACCTGCCGGAGTATCCAACATGCTCTAAGGTTGTGGGTTGGTATGGTATCCGGTGTTGTGTGTATTTTGCATGGGCCATCGAGCCATCCCTCCAGAATGGTTCCATGCCGCGTAATTGGTTTGTATTTCTTGGCTATTGGACTGGGCGCGTCATGGGGATGCGTGCTTTTCGCCTGGACCAGTGGTTGAGCTGGGACTGATGGCTCCCAACAAGCTGCCTGATCCATCCAGGCGCTTTCCATTGCACTGTACTTCTGTATCATAGTTGCCAAATCAGTGAAGTGTAGTATGCGGCGGCGATTAATGGCATTGAGGATTCCTTCATTCGTGCAATTGTTGTGGAATGCTGATATCACGTCCTCGTCGCGGAAATCTTTAACCTTGTCCTTGACAAGGAGGAATCCGGCCCAGAAGTGGTGGACCGTTTCCTAAGACTGTTGTTGTATGCTCGTGAGAGCACCTATGTCTGGGTGGGTGGGTGGAATTGGATCTGCACCCTAACCCGATCGATGATCCGGAGTCTGAAGTTTTTCTAGACTTAACAGTCCGGGCTCCAGAGTATCTTCTGGTTGCCTTTGCCCGCCATCTGATTCCATGTTCGAAAGGCCAGTCACCTCCGTTTGCGGTTGGGTATCCAGCTCTGTAGGGTCGGCGATCCAGACGTAGTACGTCTTCAGTATAGGGGAAGAGTCGCCGTCTTGCTCCTCGACTACCGCTGGTGGGTGATCGGTGGAGATTTGATTTCTCTTTGGTCGGGTTTGAGCCCGATCCGATCGTAATCTATGGCGATTCCCAGGGCGGCGATATGATCAAGGCGTTCGTTTAAAGACGAAAACTCCGCCGGATCCATCTCCTTGGAGTGTTTGGGGTCGATACGAAGAGGATTTTCGATGGCCCGAGAGGTCATCGTCGGCTTAACGGCCGAAGAGGCGGTCATGGTAAAGCTGCCCAACGGGAGGGTTTAGCGTGGGGCTAGTTCTCCTCGGCTAGTGATATTGTCTTTAAGGACGAGGCGAGTCATCGATCCCGTTGTCGACGACATAGTGGAACTCTCAATGAAAGCACCAATGTCAGTGTCAAAACCGGCGGATCTCGGGTAGGGGTCCCGAACTGTGCGTCTAAGGTGATGGTAACAGGAGACAGGGGACACAATGTTTACCCAGGTTCGGGCCCTCTCTATGGAGGTAATACCCTATGTCCTGCTTGATTGATATTGATGAATACGAGTATTACAAGAGTTGATCTACCTCGAGATCGTAATTGCTAAACCCTAGAGGTCTAGCTTGTATGGCTATGGTAATGAATATCTCCCTTTCCGAGCTAAGTCCCCCGGTTTATATAGACACCGGGAGGATCTAGGGTTACAGAAGGTCGGTTACAAAGAAAGGAATCTACATATCCAGTAGCCAAGCTTGCTTTCCACGCCAAGGAGAGTCCCATCCGGACACGGGTGCAGTGGTCTTCGTATCTTCACAGCCAATCAGTCCGGCCCATGGCTAACAGGTCGGACGCCTGAGGACCCCTTAGTCCAGGACTCCCTCAATCGTCATCATCAACCTTCCTCCATCACCAATTTCATGATGCTTACCGCCGTGCATGAGTAATTCCATCGTAGGCTTGCTGGACGATGATGGGTTTGATAAGATTTATCATGTAATCGAGTTAGTTTTGTTAGGGTTTGACCCCTAGTATCGACTATGTTCTGAGATTGATGTTGCTATGACTTTGCTATGCTTAATGCTTGTCACTAGGGCCTGAGTGCCATGATTTCAGATCTGAACCTATTATGTTTTCATGAATATATGTGAGTTCTTGATCCTATCTTGCAAGTCTACAGTCACCTATTATGTGTTATGATCCGTTAACCCCGAAGTGACAATAATCGGGACCATTACCGGTGATGACCATAGTTTGAGGAGTTCATGTATTCACTATGTGTTAATGCTTTGGTCCGGTACTCTATTAAAAGGAGGCATTAATGTCCCTTAGTTTCCAATCGGACCCCGCTGCCACGGGAGGGTAGGACAAAAGATGTCATGCAAGTTCTTTTCCATAAGCACGTATGACTATATTCGGAATACATGCCTACATTACATTGATGAACTCGAGCTAGTTCCGTGTCACCCTATGTTATAGTTGTTGCATGATTGATTGCATCTGACATAATTCTTCATCACCGATCCAATGCCTACGAGCTTTTCACACATTGTTCTTCGCTTATTTACTTTTCCGTTGCTACTGTTACAATCACTATAAAACCAAAAATATTACTTTTGCTACCGTTACCACTACTATCATATGACTTTGCTACTAAAAACTTTGCTATATATATTAAGTTTCCAGGTGTGGTTGAATTGACAACTCAGCTGCTAATACTTGAGAATATTCTTTGGCTCCCCTTGTGTCGAATCAATAAATTTGGGTTGAATACTCTACCCTCGAAAACTGTTGCGATCCCCTATACTTGTGGGTTATCACTTCCCTGTGCATTAAAGCATGTACTATCAAGAACATAAAACTTGTGTTATAAGCAGGGGTAGAAAGTATTAATTGCATGTGTTAACACATAACTTTTTCCATATCAGTATGGTTCTTGCTGAAAAAGACACAAACGACAAACGCACAAAACAAAGGACATGTCATAAACAGATTTGAACAATCCCACACTATGATACTTTGCTACATTCCATATGGTCTCACGAAGAAAATAAAAAAGACATAAACTACACCAAATGATAGGCCTCCTGCTCCTGGTAAGCTCCTCGCCAGATATGCACATTGTTTCCCATCATCCGAAGTTGTAATCTGTTGCTGAAAAAAGGCACAAATGAATCAGCTGCCATGTAAAACAAATTTTTGCTGCTATATATGTGTGTCATACTGGTAGAAACATAAAGCATATAAGAAAAAAATAAGAAACAAGAAATTTTTGAGAAAAAAGAAGATAGGAATTGCCTTGTTTTAACTTTGTAGTTGCCCACACAAGTGTTTATAGTTGCTCCTTTATATTCTACACTAGTTTGTTCAAAAAGGTCATGTATGCTTTTGTGGTGGGCTAACACACAGTTTGTTGTAGGTTGATTGTTCATGATGATTGATCTGAATGAACCACCACTTGATGTCGAGTCCATCAACATTTCAGTCGAGTTGGGTGCACCCTTCTTGCATGTAGGGGATGAGTAGGAGCATCAACATTTGGAGGAGGAGGTTGGTGAGTCTCCTGACCCCAACGTCTGCTCTAACACTACTCATGTCCCGGACAATCGTGTTGCCGCTCCCCACCTATGGTTGCTCCTGCTAATGCTTTAGTTCATGAGGCACATGAGTTGGAAGATGAAGAAGATGGATCACAGCCACAACAACCTTATGTTGGCATGCGCTTCGACACATTAGAGGATGCGAGGGAACACTACAATCGCTACGCTTTGATGGAGGGATTTTCAATCAAGTCAAATATGTCTTAAAGGTCGGCCTACACAGGCGTGCTGGAAAAATAGAAATTTTGCCGTAACAAGTTCCGTAAACCAGAAGAGAGGGTTGGGATCCCGGATGTTGCCTCTTCAAGCAAAAACACTACATGCTCGAGTTCACCTGAACAAGATGTTGAAGAGGATGCCGAGGAACACACTTTCAAGAAGAAGAGGAAGCAAGAAACTAGGAAGCAAACAAAATGCCGTGCTAAGATGGTGGTGAAGCTTAAAGATGACAGATGGGAGGTTATCACTTTTATTGCAGATCACAACCATCCACTGATTGACAAGCCATCGCTTTCGAAATACCTCCGTTCTCACCAAGCCATCCCGCCGGAACAAAAAAAAAATTCTGACTCACCTAAACGACTGCAACTTGACAGCAGGTACAACTCACATTGGATTAAAATATTTTTACCACGGAACTGTTACTTTCCTGCATCAAGTACTTTGACCTGAGCCAACTATGTTCATTTTTTATGCAACTATGTTCATTTTTTGTGCAACTCTAGTAATGAAAAAAATCATGACCCGAAACAGAAAAGCTTGGTGTTGCCTATTCCTACCTCAACTACTTGGATTTCTTTCCTATCCTAGTATAAGCTGCTTAGGATTCATGGGCAACCCTGATCAGGGAGAAAAACTGGCAACTTGAATAGTAAACTGAGGCAACTATGTTCATTTTCCATGCAACTCTCATAAATAAATAAATAAGACATCACCCAACAAAAAAAATTGGTGGGATACAGGCTTGGTTCTTGTTCTACTTATGCATAATTGTTACTTTATGTTCTCTATAAAAACAAGTTGCTCAATGCATTGTGGTTAGGTAGTCCTGAAAAACACAAGTTTCTGTTTTTTATGGCGGGAAAGATGATGATGTTAATGTCATCATACTACGGCTCGGAGTTGATTGTTCCGTAAACAGCTAAAGCAATCCATAACCACTGTTCGAAGGTTAATGCCCCAACTTAAGACATTAACATTGAAGAAACACTAAACTACTTTTGCAAGGTGATGGAAAATGACCCAGGCTTCTTCTTTAAATGTAAGATAGATGCGGAAGGTAGGACAGAAAACTTGTTTTGGGTGGATGGTGTGGCACGGAAAGCATACACGGAGGCTTATCATGATTGTGTATCATTTGATGCAACTTATCTCACGAACATGTACAATATGCGTTTGCCCCCTTCATTGGCATCAACAGGCATGGGCAGTCAATTATGCTTGGGTGCGGATTTGTCCGATAGGAACTAGCCTCAAGTTATGGCTAGTTGTTTGATGCTTTCCTAGAAGCAATGGATGGTTTGGCTCCGAACAACATCATCACAGGCCAAGATGTTGCTATGGCACAATCTATCAAGATGAAGATCTTGGCAATGATTCACCGTTGGCATATAATGAAGAAAGCACAAGAGAAGCTTGGCCCTGTGTTGGCTAGGAACCCGTAATTTGTAAAAGACTTCAATGAATGCATTGACTTCAGTTTCACCCCGGCTAAATTTGAAAGGAAATGGGCTGCACTTCAATTGAAATATGAAGGTCTTATGTGTGGTCACTTTGAGAAACTCTATGAAGATCGGGCTACATGGGTGCCGTGTTACTTCAAATTCAGGTTCTTCCCTTTCCTTCAGTCAACACAACACAACGAAGGGTTCAATGCTGTGTTGAAGCGCTATGTGAACCCACACAAGTCAATTCTCAACTTCGTCAAGCAATATGAGAAGAGTTAGGTACACATATTTGTGAAGGAGGGTGGGAACGACTACCGAACAGGGCATCTAGATGCAAAAAGATGGTCGTGTTTCCCCACTGAGAGGCATGCCTACAAAGCATACACTAGGGACATCTATGTGAAATTTAGAACTGAGTTTTAGATGATTAGCCGGTACGATGTGCGTCCCGCTGGAATCAACTTCTATTACCTTGAGCCCAATACATAAGAAGTTCTAGGGTATGGCTCAAGGAAGTACCTAGTCACTGTGAGACCAGAGCTAGCTATCTATGATTGCAAATGTTGCAAGTAGCATAGGGACGGCATGCTTTGTTGCCATGTCTTGAAAATCTTCACACACCTTGGCTTTAATGAGATACATGAACACTACATCAGGCACCGCTGGACGCTAGATGCAGTGCCAAGTGCACCACCGCCAACTAATGAGGGCCCTCCGCAGGACTTGCCTGCTGAGTCAGAGAACCAAGTTCGGCAAGTGACTCTAACAATGGATTTTGCAAAGCTAGCCAAGAAGGCAATGACTAGTGATGAGGCAGCCGCTGCAGTTAGGAGGCACATGAAAGCAGCAGATACTGAGGTTGCTGAGGTGAATAAACTGAGGTAGAAGAGGCTAAAGGCAGCCCGAGAAGCGGCTCGGGCTAGGGAAGCATCAAACCCTAATGCCCCAAGTGCTTCAAACGAACCTCCTACCCCACCTGCCCCCCTGCTCCTATGGATCCACCTCGTTCAGTCACAAAAGGGCGCAGCCGCAGCAAGCGCTTCAAATCAGCCCTGGAACTACACCCTAAGAAAAAGAACAAGTGCAGCATTTGTGAATCAATTGATCAGACTGCTGCGACATGCCTGCTACTTCTTGAGCACTGCGTTGGTTTTCCCTTGAAGAGGAAAGGGTGATGCAACAAAGTAGCATAAGTATTTCCCTCAATTTTGAGAACCAAGGTATCAATCCAGTAGGAGACTACACGCAAGTCCCTCGTACCTACACAAACAAATAAGAACCTCGCAACCAACGCGATAAAGCGGTTGTCAATCCCTTCACAACCACTTACGAGAGTGAGATATGATAGAGATAATAAAATAAATATTTTTGGTATTTTATGATATAGATTGAAAGTAAAGATTACAAAGTAAGATAGATTGGAAACTTATATGATAAAAGATAGACCCGGGGGGCCATAGGTTTCACTAGTGGCTTCTCTCAAGATAGCATAAGTATTACGGTGGATGAACAAATTACTGTCGAGCAATTGATAGAAAAGTGCATAATTATGAGAATATCTTGGCATGATCATGTATATATAGGCATCACGTCCGCGACAAGTAGACCGAAACGATTCTGCATCTACTACTATTACTCCACTCATCGACCACTATCTAGCATGCATCTAAAGTATTAAGTTCATAAGAACAGAGTAATGCATTAGGCAAGATGACATGATGTAAAGGGATAAACTCAAGCAATATGATATAAACCCCATCTTTTTATCCTCGATGGCAAAAATACAATACGTGCCTTGCTGCCCCTGCTGTCATTGGGAAAGGACACCGCAAGATTGAACCCAAAGCTAAGCACTTCTCCCATTGCAAGAAAGATCAATCTAGTAGGCCAAACCAAACTGATAATTCAAACATATCTCCAAGAAGATCGAGGAGAACATTCTATTGAGATCCAAAGAGAGAGAAGAGGCCATCTAGCTAATAACTATGGAGCCGAAGGTCTATGGTAAACTACTCACACATCATCGGAGAGGCTATGGTGTTGATGTAGAAGCCCTCCGTGATCGATTCCCCCTCCGGCGGAGCTCCGGAAAAGGCCCCAAGATGGGTTCTCTTTGGTACAGAAGGTTGCGGCGATGGAAATACGGTTTCATGGTGCTCCTGGATGTTTTCGGGGTATATGGATATATATATATATAGGAGGAAGAAGTAGGTCGGTGGAGCTGCGAGGGGCCCACGAGGGTGGGGCGCGCCTAGGGGGGCAGGCGCGCCTCCCTGCCTCGTGGCCACCTCATTTCTTTCTTGACGTCTACTCCAAGTCCCCTGGATCACGTTTGTTTGAAAAATAACTCCCCCGAAGGTTTTATTCCGTTTGATATTCCTTTTCTACGAAACACTGAAATAGGCAAAAAATAGCAATTTCCACTGGGCCTTGGGTTAGTAGCTTAGTCCCAAAAATAATATAAAAGTGTATAAATAAGCCCATTAAATATCCAAAACAGATAATATGATAGCACATGGAACAATCAAAAATTATTGATACGTTGGAGACGTATCAATGCCTAGGGTAGCTGTTGTGATCATTACCACATGAAGATAATGACCCCCTTGGCTTGCAAAACTAGCTGAAGTAATAAAAAAGCAATTGTTTCCTTGTAGATGAAGCAATTGTGGTTTGGTTTCTGAGCAAATGTTGAAGGGAAATCAAGCAACTGCCAGTTTCAAAAAAGCAACTATGAAATGATTTGCATGGACTTGTTTCAATTTATGTGTTTTCCTAGCTTTAAATTGACAAATTGGAGACTGTGTGGAGGTAGATTCTTGACATTTGTGCTTATATTCCTTACTCATAAATTTGCAAATCCTATGGACGCTTGTGATTTATGCAAACTTGTTATAGGTGGTTTGGGACAAACTTTTGTGAGTTTTCTAATGGAACACATTAGTATTCGCATTTGATATTCTCTAATGGAACACATTCATCAGGAAAAGATGTACCTAGTTATTCGTCCACTTGTTGGCTGGTTTGAGGATCTCCTGCCATAGAATCTTGTTCAAGTCACAATTCAGCATGAAGATGGTCATCTTCTTCCTGATGTTTGGTATGTCGCTTTGTCCGTAGTTCAGGGGCCACGTCCCGTTCCACAATAACGCGTTCATCAATGCGAATATGCTACAGTCACCGCTGCAAAAAAAACCAAATGTCAAGAAAGCACTTGCAAAAAAAGGCAAAAACTATGTCACGTATGTGGGTTAGTCCTTACGATACAGTATGCTTTGGTGCATCGATATCCACAAGCAGGAACTTGTCCATTGTCTTTGCTTGTTTTGGATAGTATTCGTCCCACAACACACGAACTGCTGCTACAATAGCCCTTGCAACGTCATCTACCCTCTTGCTTTTCTTTAACATCCTCCATGAGTCAAACACTTCGAACCTTTTGTCCCTCAAATTGATGTTGAGTAGCCAGTAGTGGTGTGCACCATCGGCGTTCTCTGGGTCTAAATTTTCAAGCACATGAATCATAACCTTCAAGAAAAAAAACCATGTCAGCATAACAAAGGACATGAACTGCTGATATGTTTTTGGGAAACTCTATATGTTTTTAGGAGCAACATCTGATATGATTTTTAAGCAACTCTCTAGAATTTTAGGCAACTTCTGACATAGCTCTCAAAACACTAAAAAACATCAAAAAAAACTTTTGTCATGTGTATGAAGCTTCTGCAATGGCTTATCAGGCAACTCTGTGGGTTTTTGTGAGCAACTCATGATGTGATTTCAAGAAACTCCTATGATTTCCTGATATTAGTTTCTAAAAAATGATCTAAGAAAAAACAGAAAAAACACCAACTTTCTGATGTGATTTCAGGCAACCCTGAGTTGGTAGGGGCAACTTTACTTGAGTAAGTGCGACGGATATGTAAAAACCAAAAATAAAGAAAAAACTGACTTCTGAACAACAAAGCACAGGCAATGCTCTTTGTTTTCAACCTGTGCAGAAAAAATGTCACTATAACCATGCACTTTTTAGGCAACAATGCAAACTAAAACAGGCAACTTATATGTAAAGAAAAGCCAACTAAGAGATACTGCTCACTCATATCTTGAGGGGGCTATTATAGTAGGTACACAGCAGGGGTGGTTGTGTACATGCACAGAAGGAGGGGTTTGTACATGCACCTAAGGCCATCCTAATTATGTGTCACATGTCATAGAAATTTAGACAACAAACACACACACGATTATAGACAACTGAAAAAAAATGTTTTTAAAAGGGAAACAACTAGTAAACACATGGAGCATACCATGTCTTGCTCATCCAAACGGTTTGATTCTTTGAACCTGTCATGCAGCTCCTTCACATCGAGATTGAGTCTTTGAAGCCAAGTCTATGAAGAAATGTAGAATGAGATGATAAAGAAACAACTTCAGTCCCAAAACAAAACAAAAAAGGAAAAAGTTGTGCGTTTTATTTCTCTTACCAAAAACCTAACAGGCATAATTATTTTCTTGGACCCCACCTGTCTGTTGTACATGATTGCTTCAATCCCTAACTCAAAGACATGTGTCTTCATCCATCCTGCCTTCCTCATTGATTGATCAAGCTCCTTGATTGTGCAAAAGTAACCTTGATAGTTTATGATTTGCGACATGTAGAACAAAAAGAAAGGCTCTGTTGAGAAAAGTAACAATAGGAGAGATCATTGCATGCAAAAAGAAAAAAACAGGAAAAAAAGTGGCTACTGGAAGAAACACACACGTTGTATCATCACCCTGCGACGTCCTTCTCGTCCCTCCTCCTCCTCCAAGCAACAGAATCAGTGCATACACTCTATTTGTCTCTGCATTGCATGTGAAATCCTTCCTCGTCTCTACATTCACATATGGTGACCTCTGTGATGGTGGAGCTTTCAGTATCCTCCTCTCGCGCTTCTCAGGAACGGGATCTTCCCAGCTGCTGGTGATACTTCTCCATCGTATCTACTTTTCCAAACAAGTTTGCCCTTGTTTGGGACTCTAACTTGCATGATTTGAATGGAACTAACCCGGACTGACGCTGTTTTCAGCAGAATTACCATGGTGTTATTTATTTGTAGAAACAAACGTTCTCGGAATGACCTAAAACTTCACGGAGCAACTTTTTGGAAAATATAAAAAATACCTGCAAACGATGAAGGCTAGGGGGCCCACCACCTGTCCACGAGGGTGGGGGGCGTGCCTGCCCCCCTAGGGCGCCCCCCTACCTCGTGGGCCCCTGGTGCCTCTCCGACTCCAACTCCAACTCTATATATTGTCTTTCGGGGAGAAAAAAATCAGAGAGAAGAATTCATCGCGTTTTACGATACGGAGCCGCCGCCAAGCCCTAAAACCTCTCGGGGGGGCTGATCTGGAGTCCGTTAGGGGCTCCGGAGAGGGGAATCCGTCGCCATCGTCATCATCAACCATCCTCCATCACCAATTTCATGATGCTCACCGTCGTGCATGAGTAATTCCATTGTAGGCTTGCTGGACGGTGATGGGTTGGATGGGATCTATCATGTAATCAAGTTAGTTTTGTTAGGGTTCGATCCCTAGTATCCACTATGTTCTGAGATTGATGTTGCTATGACTTTGCTATGCTTAATGCTTGTCACTAGGGCCTGAGTGCCATGATTTCAGATCTGAACCTATTATGTTTTCATCAATATATGAGTGTTCTTGATCCTATCTTGCAAGTCTATAGTCACCTATTATGTGTTATGATCCATTAACCCTGAAGTGAAAATAATCGGGATAATTATCGGTGATGACCGTAGTTTGAGGAGTTCATGTATTCACTATGTGTTAATGCTTTGTTCCGGTACTCTATTAAAAGGAGGCCTTAATATCCCTTAGTTTCCGTAAGGACCCCGCTGCCACGGGAGGGTAGGACAAAAGATGTCATGCAAGTTCTTTTCCATAAGCACGTATGAATATGTTCGGAATACATGCCTACATTATATCAATGAACTGGAGCTAGTTCTGTGTCACTCTAGGTTATGACTGTTACATGATGAACCGCATCCGGCATAATTCTCCATCACTGATCCATTGCCTACGAGCCTTCCATACATCGTTCTTCGCTTATTTACTTTCCTGTTGTTATTGCTATCATCACTACAAAATACCAAAAACATTACTTTTACTACCGTTACCTTTTGTTACCGTTACTACTACTATCATATTACTTTTCTACAAAATACTTTGCTGCAGATACTAAGTTTCTAGGTGTGGTTGAATTGACGACTCAGCTACTAATACTTGAGAGTATTCTTTGGCTCCCCATGTGTTGAATCAATAAATTTGGGTTGAATACTTTACCCTCGAAAACTATTGCGATCCCCTATACTTGTGGGTTATCAAGACTATTTTCTGGCGCCGTTGCCGAGGAAGCATAGCTCTATTCTTTGAGTCACTTGGGATTTATATCTACTTATCATTATGAAGAACTTGAAAGATCCAAGAACCAAGATTTATCCCTTAACTACGAGGGAAGGTAAGGAACTGCCATCTAGCTCTGCACTTGATTCACCTTCTGTTTTGAGTAAGCTTGCGACACCTAAAACTGCTTCTGCTATTTGTTCTGATATGTTGCATGTTATTGATGATGCTACTTCTTCTATACATGATACTTATGATGAAACTACTTCTATGCTTGATACTACCGTGCCACTTGGTGAATCTCTTGATGAACAACTTGCTAGGGCTAGAGAGATTGAAAATATTGAATCTGATAATACCGATGAAAGTGATGATGAAGAATCACTTGTTATTCCTGAGGGTTATGTTTTTGATCAAGAAGCCTTTTTAGCTATTTTAGCTTACAAAGATAGATACGAACTTAAGAGGTTATTAGCTAAATGGAACAAGCAATCTCTAAATGCTAGAATGAAGCCTGACCCTGCTTTTGCTACTTCACCTATCCGTGTTACCAATAAGGATTATGAATTCTCTGTTGATCCTGAAATAATTAATTTGGTTGAATCAGATCCTTTTCATGGTTATGAATCTGAAACTGTTGTGGCACATCTTACTAAATTAAATGATATAGCCACCCTGTTCACGACTGATGAGAGAACTTGTTACTTTTATAACCTTAAAATATTTCCGTTCTCATTTAAGGGTGATGCTAAGATATGGTTTAATTCTCTTGATCCCGGTTGTGAGCGTACTCCCCGGGATATGATTTATTACTTCTCTCCTCAATATTTCACTGCTCATAAGAAACAAGCTGCTTTAAGGGATATATATAATTTTGTGCAAATTAAAGAAGAGAGTCTCCCACAAGCTTGGGGGAGGCTTCTCCAATTACTTAATGCTTTGCCTGATCATCCTCTTAAGAAAAATGAAATACTTGATATCTGTTATAATGGACTAATCGATGCTTCCAGAGATTACCTGGATAGTTGTGTTGGTTCTGTTTTCAGGGAAAGAACACCGGATGAAGCTGAAATTCTATTGAATAATATGTTGACAAATGAAAATAATTGGACACCTCCGAAGCCAATTCCTAAGCCTATTCCTAAACCAACTACGAAGAAGAGGGGTATTCTATTTCTCAGTCCTGAAGATATGCAAGAGGCAAAGAAATCTATGAAAGAAAAAGGTATTAAAGCTGAAGATGTTAAGGATTTACCTCCTATTGAAGAAATTCACGGTCTTAATTTACCGCCTATTGAAGAAACATATGATCTTGATCCATCACCTATTGAAGAAACTCATGGTCTTGATAACCTAACACGGGTAGTAAAGGTAAATTCTCTCTATAGATATGATAAAGCTGAAATCCCATTTACTAAGTTTGCTAGCCCGTGCTTAGATGAGTTTGATAAATTTATGGCTAGGCAAGAAGACTTTAATTCTTATTTTGGTAGACAATTGAAATACAATTCAAATATGCTTGAACACTTGGGTGATTATATGGCCAATATCAAAGGTGAACTTAAAATTATTAGTAAACATGCTTCTATGGTTACCACTCAAGTAGAACAAGTACTTAAAGCTCAAAATGATTTGCTCAATGAATTGAATAGTAAGAATAATGATAATGTTGTTAGAGTGGCTACTAGAACTGGTAGAGTGACTCAGGAACCTTTGTATCTAGAAGGCCACCCTAAGAGAATTGAGCAAGATTCTCAGCGAAATAATATAGATGTACCTAGTCCTTCTAAAAGGAAGGAAAAGAAAAATGATAGGACTTTGCATGCTTCTAGTGAACTTGTTATTGAACCACCTGAGAATCCAAATGATATTTCTATTTCTGATGCAAAAACTCAATCTGGTAATGAACCTGAAACTAGTAATAATGTTAATGATAATGTTCATGATGATGCTCAACCTAGTAATGATAATGATATAGAAATTGAACCTGTTGTTGATCTTGATAACCCACAATCAAAGAATCAATGTTATGATAAGAAAGACTTTGTTGCTAGGAAACACGGTAAAGAAAGAGAACCATGGGTTCAGAAACCCATGCCTTTTCCTCCCAAACCATCCAAGAAAAAGGATGATGAGGATTTTGAGCGCTTTGCTGAAATGATTAGACCTATCTTTTTGCGTACGCGATTAACTGATATGCTTAAAATGAATCCTTATGCTAAGTACGTGAAAGAAATTGTTACAAATAAAAAAAGATACCGGAAGCTGAAATTTCCACCATGCTTGCTAATTATACTTTTAAGGGTGGAATACCAAAGAAACTAGGAGATCCCGGTGTACCAACTATACCATGCTCCATTAAAAGAAACTATGTTAAAACTGCTTTATGTGATCTTGGAGCTGGTGTTAGTGTTATGCCTATCTCTTTATATCGTATACTTGATTTGAATAAGTTGACACCTACTGAAATATCTTTGCAAATGGCTGATAAATCAACTGCTATACCTGTCGGTATTTGTGAGGATGTGCGTGTTGTAGTTGCAAACATTACTATTTTAACGGACTTTTTTCTTGATATTCCCGAGGACGATAGTATGTCTATTATTCTTGGAAGACCCTTTTTGAATACTGCAGGGGCTGTCATTGATTGCACTAAAGGCAATGTCACTTTTCATGTTAATAGTAATGAACATACGATACACTTTCCGAGGAAACAACCTCAAGTCCACAGTATCCACTCTATTGGAAAGATCCCATCGATTATATTTGGAGGTTTTGAATTTCCTCTTCCTACTGTCAAGAAGAAATATGATATTCTTATTATTGGGGATGTGCATATCCCCGTTGAGGTAACATAGTGTTATTCGAAATTTCTCTAGTTCCATGTTATTCGGAATGAGTTCTTTAACAAGACTTGATCAACCTTGTTAGTGGATTCCTTTTGATGAGCATGAGATGGATGAAACAAGAAAGCACAACCTTCTGTACCCCACTTTTACTTTCTGTTATTTATATTAAATAAAATAAAAATAAATATTTTTCTGTCTGTTATCTGATTATCCGTGCAATGTAAAAATACCCCGAAAATAAAAGTCTCCAAATGCCCTGAAATTTAAATATGATTTTTTCTAGAATATTTGAGAATATTTGGCACTGAGAACACAACAGGGGGGTCAACCACCTGCCCACGAGGGTGGAGGGCGCGCCCTACCCCCCTGGGCGCGCCCCCCTGCCTCGTGGGCCCACGGTGGCCCTCCTCCACTTATCCTTTCACCCACACACTACTTCTTCTTCCCCCAAACACGAATATCCAGCTCAAACCCGAGTCCATGCTCATTTTGCTGCCATTTTCGATCTCCTTGCTCAAAGCACCTCTCACAAAACTGGTTGGGGAGATTGTTCCTTGGTATGTGACTCCTCCATTGGTCCAATTAGTTTTTGTTCTAGTGCTTTATTCATTGCAAGTGTTTGCTGCTTAGGTGACCCTGTTCTTGAGCTTGCATGTTAAATTTATATGGTCAAAAATAGTTTTGATGCATGATATAGGCCCTAGGCACTTGTAGGAGTAGTTGCTATCAATATTATTGAGTTTGGTTTACTTTTATTTTGAAGTTACTAAAAATTTCTGAATTTTTTAGAAAATGATGAAGATACTTTTGAGGGGCTCATCGAGCCGAAGCTCGAAGGAAAAGGCACTGAAGCCTAAGTATAATCTGCGTCGCACCGCGGAGGTTCGGTCGTGTGAATGGCCTTTCGATGATTTCTTGAGAGCAGTCGGGATTTATGAAAATTTTCATGAATTGGCTAAGAATGCAGGCCTCACCGCTTTCCTCCACGACCAATGCGATCAGTATCTCTTACTCACAAATATCTTTGTGCAAAACTTTCATTTCCATTCTAGAAGCTCACCACCTACGGTGGAGTTTTATTTATATGATGAGCATAAGGAGATGTCACTTTATGATTTTTGTCGGGTTTGTTTGGTCCCTTTCGAGGGCAAGACAAAGGAACCACATCGCGAGGATGTGGACGGGTTTATTTATACTATCACTGTAGGGGAAACAAGGAAGGTTTCCGATGCACGAATCACTAGCATACATTTCCCTGTTTTACGCTATTTTGCATTATTTGCTAGTCGTTGTTTAATTGGTCATGGAAACTGTGGAAACCTTAGTCTCCCTGATATTATTATTTTACTCCATGGTTTATACGGTGATAACTCTGTTAGTACGGGTGGCAGTATTGCTAAACGGTTAAGTCTGAACCATACCAAAGGCTCCATCTTTGGAGGCATCTATGCTTCACGCCTAGCTGCACATTTTAACATACCTATTAGGCATTATGAAAAGGAAGAAAAAGTGATGCCTCGTGTTTATTTAGATTATAAAAGTATGGTGGCACATGATTTTATTGTTAAGAATAGGGAAGGAGAGCTTAAATATAAATTGTTCTTTGATAAACATCATCCTGAGACTATTACCCTGCCTGCTCCTTCTTTGTTTGATTTATCTGCAGGCCAGTACCTTGTTCCGTTGAAGTCTATTCACGCCTACCGAAACCCTGCACCAGCCATGGAGCCAGAGCCGGAACCACAAGTTGATCCTTCACGACAGTCTAATTACCAGTGGGATCCGGAGATGATTGCCAGCCAGTGGCAATCGGAGTCTTCTTCTTCTTCTCAGTACAACCCCAACTATTATTATGGATATCCGCCAGGCCAGCCGTGGCCATAGACCAACTTAGGACAAAAGCCTAAGCTTGGGGGAGTACATATTTCCCACCGACATTACATTTATGTTCACACACTCATTACTAGATATCGGTGCTCATACTTTTTCATTGTATCATACATGCTAGTTTATTTTCCTTTTTTATGCTTTCTTCTTGTGTGTTTAATAAACCTTAAGAAAAACCAAAAAAATTAGTTTTACATTTTAATTAGCTTACTTCCATGCTTGTAGTAGTAACTAGAAAGAAAACCCAAAAAGATTTCCTATTCTTCTTTTACTTGTTGGGAGCTCTCCCGTGTAAATAGTTTTATTTCTTTCTTTTCTTTGGGGATCGATAGGAGAAGACCATGATTAAATTGTTGAAGTGGCTCTTATATACATTATTGTTGATCTGACAAAAGAGCCCATATTGCCTTGTCTTCTCCTGTTTATTGAATGCTTGCAGATTCCAGCTTAGTCCAATGCACGCGCACTATTATTATTATTCACATCGTTCGGTCGTGCAAGTGAAAGGAAATTATGACAATATATGATGGAGTGACTGAGATGAGAAAAGCTGGTATGAACTCGACCTCTTTTGTTTTTGTAAATATGATTATTTCATCGTTCCTGATTCAGCCTATTATGAATAAACATGTTTGCAATGACAACTAGAGATCATAGTTCCTTGTGGCATGTTTGATTAGCTATGAGTTATAATGGTTTACCTTGCATGCCAACATGCTATTGAAATGGTTGTGATGTGGTATGATAGGGTGGTATCCTCCTCTGAATTATTTAAGTGACTTGACTTGGCGCATGTTCACGCATGTAGTTGAAACAAAATCAACATAGCCTTCACGATATTTATGTTCATGGTGGATTATATCCTACTCATGCTTGCATTCGGTGTTGATTAATTTTAATGCATGTTCATGACTGTTGTCGCTCTCTAGCTGGTCGCTTCCCAGTCTTTTGCTAGCCTTCACCTGTACTAAGCGGGAATACTGCTTGTGCATCCAATCCCTTAAACCCCAAAGTTATTCCACATGAGTCCACTATACCTACCTATATACGATATCTACCTGCCATTCCAAGTAAATTTGTATGTGCCAAACTCTAAACCTTCAAATAAATATCATGTTTTGTATGCTCGAATAGCTCATGTATCATCTAGGGTTGTCTGTATCTTCCATGTTATGCGGGTTATTCTCAAGAGGAGTGGACTCCGCTCCTCACTCACGAGATAAATGGCTGGTCACCGGGATGCCCAGTCTCATGCTTTATGCAAACTAAATCAAAATAATTGCAAACAAAACTCCCCCTGAGACTCTTGTTAGTTGGAGGCACTCATTGTTTAGAGCAAGCCATGGATTGATGCTTGTTGGTGGAAGGGGGAGTATAAACTTTACCATTCTATTTGGGAACCGCCTATAATGTGTGTAGCATGGAAGATATCGCCATCTCTTGGTTGTTATGTTGACAATGAAAGTATACCGCTCAAAATATTATTCACCTCTACTTCAAAACCGAGCTCTGGCACCTCTACAAATCCCTTCTTCCCTCTACGAAGGGCCTATCTATTTACTTTTACGCTGAGTCATCATCCTCTTATTAAAAAGCACCAGTTGGAGAGCTAGCGAGATGCATTGCATTCATTACTGTTATTTTACGTTGAGTATGACTTGACTGGATCTCTTTTACCATGAATTACAATGTCTAGTCAGTCCTTGGTCTTTAAAGGTGCTTTGCATTTATGTTTTGCGGTCTCAGAAAGGGCTAGCGAGATACCACCTTGTTATATCATATTATGGTTGTTTTGAGAAAGTGTTGTCATTCGAGATTTATTATTATTGCTCGCTAGTTGATTATGCAATTGATATGAGTAAACTTGAGACCTAAGCATTATTGCGAATGTGGTTAGTTATAATATTTTCTGAAAACTTGAATGCCGGCTTTACATATTTACAACAACAAGAGCAAACAGAGTTTGCAAAAGTTTTTCTTTATCAATTTCAGTTTGTCAACTGAATTGCTTGAGGACAAGCAAAGGTTTAAGCTTGGGGGAGTTGATACGTCTCCGTCGTATCTACTTTTCCAAACACTTTTGCCCTTGTTTTGGACTCTAACTTGCATGGTTTGAATGGAACTAACCCGGACTGACGTTGTTTTTAGTAGAATTGCCATGGTGTTATTTATGTGCAGAAACAAACGTTCTCGGAATGACCTGAAACTTCACGGAGCAACTTTTTGGAAAATATAAAAAATACCTGCAAAAGATGAAGGCCAGGGGGCCCACCACCTGTCCACGAGGGTGGGGGCGCGCCTGCCCCCCTAGGGCGCGCCACCCTACCTCGTGGGCCCCCTGGTGCCTCTCCGACTCCAATTCCAACTCTATATATTGTGTTTCGGGGAGAAAAAAATCAGAGAGAAGAATTCATCGCATTTTATGATACGGAGCCGCCGCCAAGCCCTAAAACCTCTCGGGAGGGCTGATCTGGAGTCCGTTTGGGGCTCCGGAGAGGGGAATCCGTCGCCATCGTCATCATCAACCATCCTCCATCACCAATTTCATGATGCTCACCGCCGTGCATTAGTAATTCCATCGTAGGCTTGCTGGACGGTGATGGGTTGGATGGGATCTATCATGTAATCGAGTTAGTTTTGTTAGGGTTTGATCCCTAGTATCCACTATGTTCTGAGATTGATGTTGCTATAACTTTGCTATGCTTAATGCTTGTCACTAGGGCCCGAGTGCCTTGATTTCAGATCTGAACCTATTATGTTTTCATCAATATATGAGTGTTCTTGGTCCTATCTTGCAAGTCTATAGTCACCTATTATGTGTTATGATCTATTAACCCCGAAGTGACAATAATCGGGATACTTATCGGTGATGACCGTAGTTTGAGGAGTTCATGTATTCACTATGTGTTAATGCTTTGTTCCGGTACTCTATTAAAAGGAGGCTTTAATATGCCTTAGTTTCCGTAAGGACCCCGCTGCCACGGGAGGGTAGGACAAAAGATGTCATGCAAGTTCTTTTCCATAAGCACGTATGAATATGTTTGGAATACATGCCTACATTATATCATTGAACTGGAGCTAGTTCTCTGTCACTCTAGGTTATGACTGTTACATGATGAACTGCATCCGGCATAATTCTCCATCACCGATCCATTGCCTACGAGCTTTCCATACATTGTTCTTCGCTTATTTACTTTCCCGTTGTTATTGCTATCAGCACTACAAAATACCCAAAACATTACTTTTACTACCGTTACCTTTTGTTAACGTTACTACTACTATCATATTACTTTGCTACTAAATACTTTGCTGCAGATACTAAGTTTCCAGGTGTGGTTGAATTGACAACTCAGCTGCTAATACTTGAGAGTATTCTTTGGCTCCCCTTGTGTCGAATCAATAAATTTGGGTTGAATACTTTACCCTCGAAAACTGTTGCGATCCCCTATACTTGTGGGTTATCAGCTGGCTGCACCTTTGCCCGATGATTCCCCCTTAGCGGTAGTTTTTGCAACTTCAGTTGGTGTGCTGAAAGCGACAGGTGACATGTGCCCCGCACTCTGTCCTACAACATTTTTCACTGCCCCCTCGACAACTTCATCGAAATCCATATTGCCCCAGTCAATTCCCCACTCAATGTCACTGGTGGCAGGTGCGTTTGCCACCCTCTTATCCTCTGCTGCCTTGCCCTACTCGCCTGTTATTCCTGCTGGCTCATCTATCCCAAGATCGAAAGGTGGAGCTGGACAGTAATCATACCACACAGCACCCCCAGACTTTGATCTTTGCAGCAATCGTGCTTCTTCACCTGAATCGCATGCTCCTTTGTTTGCTGGTAGATTGATGGCAGCTGATGTCCGTATTACATGTATGGTGCCAGCAGAATTACTCCTCGCGAGCGGTGGCGTCGAACCTGGGCTCACACACTTCTCGAGCAGCTCGTTGATGTCGCTAACATCATGGAATGAGATTTCTTTCCCCTTTGCAGAGCACGCTTGCTTGTTAGGGAGTACCGGTGGTTTGTGTGTTGATTCCTGGGCAGTTTCTTGCTCCTGCTCAGGGGTTGCTTCCTCAAGCACAGCAGTTGCCTCCGTACATTGCGTGGGAGGGGCTGCTGATTCCTGGGCAGTTGCTGCCTGCATGCTCACTCTGGTTGCCTGAGTTTTTTGATGAGTTGCTTCAAAGGTAGCACCAGTTGCTCTGTTTTCAGTCTTTACTGATTCAACAGTTGCTTGTTTTTTCTGTTTAGTTGCTTGCAGAATGTGATCAGTTGTTCTGTTTTGCTTCTTTGCTGCTCTTTTCTGGTAAACCTTGCTTTTTGCTGGTGATGTGGCTTTCTGACTTGCCGCTTCATCTGTTGGCCTCTGAGCTGTCGGAGCTTGTTGGATGGTTGTCGTAGTTGCAGCACTTTGAACAGCCTCATCCTCGTTTCCCTTTGGAGACATAGCAGAAGCCTTAACTGTCTTATGGCTCACTTTCTTGACCTTCCTCATGGCAGCTGCTCCAACTCCTCCTGCAAGCTTTCTTTCTTTCTCCTTTTGGACAAAACTTGGTAGTTCCAACTCATCTACCATCGTCTCAAGGCACAAATCCATCACGGAGAATTTTTCCTCAGTTGGCATCACGGGCATCGGGAAAAGAGGGATATCATGGGTCTCGGGGGTGACCTGTTTTTGTCTATACTGGGTATCTCCAATCCTCACCACATCTGCAGGTGAAATGACAGGCCCACTCTGAACCTCAAACGGCTCCTTCCGCATGTCCATCTTAACGAAGCTGCTCTAAAAAACCTGTCGACACTTTGGATGCTTCCTTGTGTGCTCTCGACGGACATCGTTTCCTATGGCTCACTTTTTTCCTTGCCAGTGTGCTTGAGTCTCTCCATGATCGTACTTAGCGGCACCTTGTCATCACAACTTCCCCCATGCCACCCCGGATTTCGTGCAACTCCCTCATCATCACCAGCTCCCCCGCTAGGCTGGTCGGTGCTAGCGTTGTCGCTAGTGCGGATATCATCCTTATCCTCGTCCCCCTTCTTCCCGCCCCCGCCATCTTGCTCCGCCTCATCATCTTCATCCTCTCTGTCTTCCTCCTCTTTTTCCTCCTCTTCATTATTTTCATCATCCTGTTTCTCCCCCGATTTCCCCTCTTTCTTTTCTGGTTCATTCTCTTTCACATTGCCCTCTTCCACATTTCTCTCCTTCTCTTTGTTATCTTCATCGTCTCGTTCCTCTTCATCATCCTCCTCCATGTCCTGATCTTCCTCTTCAACATCATCCTTGTCATCCACTTCCTCATCTTCAGCATCGTCTTCATCAGCAACGGGCGGTTGTGAATTGTCAACATCCATGTGCCGTGAATCATCATCACCAGTTTCTGTGGCTACTGGCGGGCCGCTGTATGACAGAGCATCATCATCATAGTCATCATCGTCGTCGTCGTCATCATTGTTGTCCCCGTCCTGATCCGAACTCTCCTCTTCAGGATTGTCCTCATCTTTCCCTTCCTCCTCTTCTTCTTCTTCTTCTGAAGATTCAAATTCTTCCTCGTCAGATTCCTCCTCCTCGTCATTGGACGCCAAACGTGTCTCCTTGCACCAACTGCTACTGCCCCTTGAATTCTTTTGCTTTGCAACTGTAACGCCCTCGATGTGGCTATATCTCCCATGTGTCGAAGCACGACTTAGAGGCATAACCGCATTGAAAGCAATGTCGCAAGTGACGTAATCTTCACACAACCCATGTAATACATAAGGGAAAGAGATACATGGTTGGCTTACAATCGCCACTTCACACAATTACATGAATAAAGCATTACATCAATCAGATACAATCAAGGTCTGACTACGGAACCAAAATAAAAGAAGACTACCCCAAATGCTACACAGATCCCCGATCAACCCCAACTGGGCTCCACTACTGATCAACTAGAACGAAACAACACAAAGGACAAGATCTTCAACGAGCTCCTCCTGAGCTTGGTTGCGTCATTTGCACGGACTCATCAGCACCTGCAAGCTGGTTTTGGAAGTATCTGTGAGCCACAGGGACTCAGCAATCTCACACCCTCGCGATCAAGACTATTTAAGCTTATAGGTAAGGTAAAAGGTATGAGGTGGAGCTGCAGCAAGCGACTAGCATATATGGTGGCTAACATACGCAAATGAGAGCGAGAAGAGAAGGCAAAGCATGATCGAGAAACTATGATCAAGAAGTGATCCTAGAACAACCTATGTCAAACATAACTCCAACACCGTGTTCACTTCCCGGACTTTGCTGGAAAGAGACCATCACGGTTACACACGCGGTTGATGCATTTTAATTAAGGTCAACTTCAGGTTTTCTACAACCGGACGTTAACAAACTCCCATCTGCCCATAACCACGGGCACGGCTTTCGAAAGTTCAAACCCTGCAGGGGTGTCCCAACTTAGCCCATCACAAGCTCTCACGGTCAACGAAGGATAAACCTTCTCCCGAGACATTCCGATCAGACTCGGCATCCTGGTTCTACAAGACAACTTCGACAAAGATAAAACAAGTCCAGCAACACCGCCCGAATGTGTCGACAAATCCTGATAGGAGCTGCACATATCTCGTTCTCAAGGCACACTGAGATGAGCTCTCCATACAACTAAAACCAAACCTCGAGTTTCCCCGAGGGGGCGCTGCACAGGACTCTAGTTTGGACCAACACTCAGAGGAGCACTGGCCCGGGGGGGTAAAATAATGATGACCCTCAGGAGCGCGACTCCCAAGGGAAAAGAAAAGGCTAGGTGGTGAATGGTAAAACCAATGTTGGGCATTGCTGGAAGAGTCTTATTCAAGGCGAACTTTCAAGGGGTTCCCATTATTACCCAACCGCGTAAGGAACGCAAAATCCGGGAACATAACACCGATATGACGGAAACTAGGGCGGCAAGAGTGGAACAAAACACCAGGCATAAGGCCGAGCCTTCCACCCTTTACCAAGTATATAGATGCATTAATTAAATAAGATATATTGTGATATCCCAACAAGTAAACATGTTCGAAAATAAGGAACAACATCTCCATGTTAGGAACAAACTTCAATCTTCACCTGCAACTAACAACACTATAAGAGGGGCTGAGCAAAGAGGTAACATAGCCAAACAATGGTTTGCTAGGACAAGGTGGGTTAGAGGCTTGGCTTAACAATATGGGAGGCATGATAAGCAAGTGGTAGGTATCGCACCATAGGCAGAGCAAAATAGCGAGCAACTAGCAAGCAAAGATAGAAGTGATTTCGAGGGTATGGTCATCTTGCCTGAGATCCCGCAAGGAAGAAGAATGAGTCCATGAAGAAGACAAACGGACGAAGACGAACGGGTCCTCACAAACGTGACGTTACTGGAACCAACCCGAAGGAGCAAACACCGGAAAGAAGCACACAACATAGTAAACAACCAACACATGAACATGGTATGATATGCGGGATACGGTATGTGATGCATATGCATGATTTGGAAAGGAATGAATGAACCTGGCCTCAACTTGGGAATTCAAGAGTGCCACTGGAAAGGTGAGATGATTTCGGTAGAAATCGATATAAGGATCACCGGAATCGGATGCACGGTTTGGAAATGGCAAGCAAAACAAATATGGTACCAGTCTGCGATAAACAGCAAGTAGCCATCTAAATGCATCAAGATAAATATACTACAGCACTCAAACATGACAACAAAATACATGGCAGGGATCCACTCATGATGCTTGACAAAAGATGAACACTGAGCTACAGCCAATTCATCCATTAACAGGTTCAAACAAGCATGGCAAAAGTGCAAATGGTAGACAGGTTTCAGACTTAGTGAAATAAACACAAGCCTGGAATTTTAGATGAGGTAGCACACTTTGGAGCATGAAAACTACATGCTACAGGAACATACCATGGCAAAGCAAGGCATGGCATGAAGATACTCAAAGCACTTAACAAAAGTCTCTTAGTGACCTTGAGCCAAAAGGGATCAGAAAATACAATTGCAAGCATGTGAACATGGCAGAAACATAATCAGATCACAGACTTAGAGAAAAACTGGAGCATGCAAATATGTTAACAAGTAGGCATGATCACGAGCTTGATGCACTCACTACAGAGCATGGCATGACAAACTAAGCATACAACCATCAAGAATACATATCATAGAAGCTAGAAATGGCAAGAACAACAACATAGCATGCAGACTAAGGCATAGCCTAGTGGTGGGAAGGGGCTGATGCCTTCCCACCCACCCAGGTTCAAGGCATGGTACTTGCAATTTGGGTTTATTGCACCAATTATACTGTATGGGGTTCCCTTACAGTCTTTCTGTCAAAAAAAAACATAGCATGCATGGATCAACAACAACATCCTCAGCAAAATCGCTAACGAGTCAACAATCTGCCAGGATTCACGAAATAGCAAAAGTAAAGCTCGATTGACTCAAGCTAGGGTGCTCCATAATTGCAAACAAAGACATGGATGGATAGAGCACCACAATATTAACAAATCACCCTTACTTATCATCCTCAAAAGAGGCACAGATCACTAGGAAACAACATGAACATATGGGATATTGACAAAAATAGATCAAGGACTTAGAGAAATTCTAAGTCCCTGAAATCAGCATTAGCGAATGCACTACTTTGCAAGCTTGTGCTAGTCATCACACATATCACAAAAATACATGGCAAGCACCTCTGTAAAGATGGCATGGCATATAACAAAACACATGTAGAGCGCAGGAGCATATCATGCACACATTAATCAGGGCAAAAATGACAAATAGCTATTTGATGCAGCAGATTTGACAATTATCTCAAATAGCTCTCTTCCAACAGCATTTCAGGCATCAAGATGAGCCCACATGAAAATGATGCAATGAGATGAAATGATGCACTCTCCGTGGCGAACATTTTGATATGCTACACGCTCAAAACGGATCTACGGATGCGGAGTTATAGCATGATGAACATGGGCATTTGAATATGGAATCTCGGGGACTTGGTAGAAATTATACCTCCCGAAACGGATCTAGGGTTTCGGGGCATGCCGTACGAGGTTCGCCGGAAGGTCAACGGAGGAGAGGGAGACGGCGTCGGAGTTGGGGAATTGATCGCCGGAGTGAGGAGGGTCCAGCCGGACGCGCTGCGGTGGCGGCGAGCTCCGGCGAGGCGCGGGGAGCCGGCGAGGCGTGGGGAGCCGGCGCGGCGGCGCGGTGGTGGAGCGGCGAGCTCGTCGCTGGCGGGAGGTGCGGCAGCCGGCGCAGAGCGCTGCGGTGGCGTGGGTGGTGCGTCCGTCGAGCGGGGCGGCGCGGGTGGAGAGCCGGGCGGCGGGGCAGCCGCGCGAGGCGCTTGGCGGCGGCGGCCCGATCTGGCCCGGGGCGGGCCCAATCTGGGCTCCCTCAGGCCCGGCAGCAGGAAGGAGAGAGGAGGTCCAGCGGGATGATGTGTCGCGCCCGGATTGGCCCGGCACGGCGGCTGGACATGTCCAGTGCAGAAGAAAATGTCCGGTGGCGCGAGGTAGGTGGAGTTAGGCTTTGGACAGCGAGAATTTCGGGGAAGGCCACATATATATAGGTAGAGGGAGCTAGGACAGTCCAAATGAGGTGCGGTTTTCGGCCACGCGATCGTGATCGAACAACCGAGATGATAGAAGGGGTTTTGGTGGGTTTTGGGACACTTTGGAAGGGTGTTGGACTGCAACACTCACGAGGCCTTTTCGGTCCCTCGGTTAACCGTTGGAGTACCAAACGAAGTCCAAATGGCATGAAACTTGACAGGCGGTCTACCGGTAGTAAACCAAGGCCGCATGACAAGTCTCGGTCCAATCAGAAAACATTTAACACCCGCACACGAAAAGAGGTAGAAAGGGACAACGGGTGACATAGGAGCGCCGGATTGCAAAACGGACAACGGGGAAAATGCTCGGATGCATGAGATGAACATGTATGCAAATGAAATGCACATGATGACATGATATGCAATGCATGACACGCAAGCAATGACAAGGCAACAGCAGCGAATAACTGGAGTACACCTGGCACATCGGTCTTGGGGCGTCACAACACTCCACCACTACGAGAGGATCTCGTCCCGAGATCTAGAATGGCACCGGAGGAACAACGGAAGAGAAAAGAGGAGAGGTAAAATTAAGTTGCTTCTTTGACAAAACGAGTGAAACCATAGAACCTTGAGAGGTTGAACAAATGAAAGAAAGATAGCAACAGAGATGAACAAAGTTGAAAGCACTCCGTAAAGAAAGAGGAATAAGGAAGAACTGATTCGGTTAGCACTTCGGTTGAAGAGAGATGAAAGAGTTGATAAAATGAAAGAGCTTGAGAAAAAGGACACAACACTCCGGTTAAATGGATAAACACGAAAAGAACACGATCCAAGAGGATGAGAGAAAAGAGCAAGACCATAAAGGCTCTGTAACAAAAGAATAGAAGATAGATAATTGAAATAGGAGAATGGAGAAGAAAAGGCCAATTTCTGCCACAAAAGAGCTTGAAAACGCATCTTTAGGAGAAGGGTCGAACGGAATTGTTGTAACACCAACAACGAAAAGAATATGCTTGATATGGTCTTATGGAATACATCTCAAATTTTGAGGTGACAACCCGCCACTTACGGGAAAAGAATTTGATTGATATGAACAAGGAGACGAGAAACTTATCTCCCCAGGAGGATAGATGAAGAAATTGGATCATTTATAAGCACCATACTTAGCAACAATCCTAAGGGAAAAAATTTGGTGAAAAATAAACCAAGATAACTCCAATGAAGAGGTTGATGGATTTAAAATACCTCATTCTTGACAATATGTGAAACATGAAACATGAACTCAAATTATCAAGAATGACATAATACCACCTCGAATGATACGGTTGAAAGAATTGCACTTCAAAATGCAAGATACAGAATACTTGATCTTCTCTCAAAAGAATCTCAATGGACACTTCGAGAATGAATTAATTCATAGATGAACCAACGTGTAAAACCTTCATGAAGAACTCCGGTAAACAAAAGGAATGATCCAACGAAAGGAAAAAGAAGTTGAAAACACAAGGTGAATCCTTGTAATGATTTAGATGAATCTCCGTGGTGATATAATTGCGAGAGGTAGGAACTCCGGGACAAAGATAAGATGAACAATTGAGATCAAGAATTTTGATGAACCTACGGAATAGGGAATTAATCTCTTGGATGAAAGAAGAATAAGAATTACATTATGCTTATCCTTCACCAATTTAGATTGATGGCAAGCAACGGATTTGGCATACTACTCATTCTCGTTGAAAAGGATTAAGAGAGATATCGACAACTTGATAAGGTCTTCAACGAAACACTGGTAGGATCGAAACAACGAATGAATTGATATGATAAAGAAGTTAGAGAAATCCTGAACGAACCACCGTAAGGATTGAAAATGAACAATGAAAAATATAAAGAAACACCGGGAAGAGTTATCAAATGAACGAAGGTGCTTGAGGGAATTTAGATCTATGAGAACGAAGAGATCACGAGCTGATTAGAGAAAACTTGAATGATGCACCGGTAAGATTTGGAGAAAGAGATCTGAAAGCTGAGAATGAATAAATCTGAGATGCTGGACTCCGGATGAACAAACTGAACAGAATCTTGAATTGCTCTGGATAGGTGAAAAGAATTCTCACAATCCAAAACAATTATGAGAGGATGGCCTCGAACTAGAACCACGAATCTCTGAGAGAACGGATAAGATATGGAGGTAAAACTCTTCTTCGGTCTTCAAAATCTAAGAATGACAATGATAAACACCACCAAGAATTGTTGAGACACTCCGGAATAAGAAGAATAGAAAAGTTGAACCAGTGATGAAAAGAATTGAAAGATCTTGGAGAAAAGCATATGGCTGATGATGAATCATTGTTACGTCAAACTTTGAAAAAAGAATTTTGGATAGCTCTGGGAAAATAGAAGAGTCAGGTAAGATCCTGGGAAAAAGACTTGTGGGTTAGGGCCCACTCAAAAGAAACACCGTTGAAAAGGTCGCTTGGAAGATAGATTGCACCGATTGAATTAAAAGGCTTGAATGAGAGAACATCCTTGAAAGATCTTGAACGGATCAAGAATGGAAACGTGAATCTTCTGAGATATCTTCGGCACTCCGAAACAAACGAATAGAGAGCGTGGAAGATTAAGAGGTGCACCGGCATAAGAACACATTTGAAACGAGGAAAAGGATGTGATCAACAAAGAAAGATTGCATTGAACACACCGGGGAAGATAAAAGAAGAAAGAATTATGAACTTGAGGCTCTGTTAGTATCTTCATGAGAATCACCGGGTAAGAACATTGACGGAAAAGGAATGGAGAGGCTTCCCATGAATAAAATGATACTTGAATAAGAAATCTGAGTCCTCGAAGAAAAAAAGGGTGGGTGGGCGGGAAAAACAAAGGCAACTTTGAGACGGATGAAACAAACACCGTTGACAAGAACTGATACTTGATCTTGCAGATGTTGAAATGTTCGGATCCACTTGAAGAGAAAACACGCCGGTTGAAAAGAATTGACATGACAATCTCGATTATGAGGAGGATTGGTATTCACATCAGAGTATGAGAACACCGCTTAGACAAGGGATGGAATCAACATTTGACTTCGAAGCAACTCAAATACCACAACTCAAAGCAAAACAAAAGATTGGCTTGCAGAATAAGCCGGAACCAACATATGATAGAGATTTCGTCCGAAGTTTTCGTGGTGGGGCCTACACGGGCTCGATCGTACAGCACCATCATGTACAAGGCAGTGCACATGACATACGAAGCGTCCCCGAGTTGGCATAGCCAAGGACTCTTTAAGACACAACGAGACTACTGTAAAACCAACCGTGAATAGGTGGACCACTAGACGTCGAACCCCAATTTCAAATCATACATCTGTCGGAAGAAATCCTAGGGGCTACTTGAATTCCCACTTATAAACTCCCGAAATTTTCCGGTTATGCAATCAGGTGTTGGGGATACAGGGGAAGCATAATATCTCACCCAAAACTAGCAAATCCTACATCCAGCTGTATCCATCCTTCAACACATAACCAAGAAACCTTCGGAAATCGTTTACCTCAACCTTCGAAAAGCATCTGTTATACGAGTTATGGCAATACTCTCGAACTCCCGCCCCAGTACTAGGTGGCGCCGAGGTTATCTCACCAACAACTACATAAAAGAGATTTTTTATGTCGGCGAAACTAAACTCAGGTATTCCAGAACTGCAACGATAAAATTGTGACGACAACACCTCGGAGCTTAACTCCCCAGGACACTGCCACAACCCCTAAATGACAGGAGGCACCAAGAACAATGTTCTCGTCACAAATCGATCGGAATGATTCCAAGATACCCGCGTGATCCTAAAAAAAATTAGTGAAATTTGAGAAAAGAAGAGTCAAAACTGTACGTCAGGATGCCTTACCAGAGCGATGAAGGGACTGGGGAGTAAAAAGAATTCCTAAACTCTCCGGTGTATAATTCCTAAATGACGCAAAACATTTTTCTAGACTCAACTCGTTAGCTAATTCGATCAATCAGTGGGGGCTCCTAAGGTCGGGGAAGGCTCTGATACCAACTTGTAACGCCCTCGATGCGGCTATATCTCCCACGTGTCGAAGCACGACTTAGAGGCATAACCGCATTGAAAGCAATGTCGCAAGTGAGGTAATCTTCACACAACCCACGTAATACATAAGGGAAAGAGATACATAGTTGGCTTACAATCGCCACTTCACACAATTACATGAATAAAGCATTACATCAATCAGATACAATCAAGGTCCGACTACGGAACCAAAATAAAAGAAGACTACCCCAAATGCTACACAGATCCCCGATCGACCCCAACTGGGCTCCACTACTGATCAACTAGAATGAAACAACACAAAGGACAAGATCTTCAACGAGCTCCTCCTGAGCTTGGTTGCGTCATCTGCACGGACTCATCGGCACCTGCAAGCTGGTTTTGGAAGTATCTGTGAGCCACAGGGACTCAGCAATCTCACACCCTCGCGATCAAGACTATTTAAGCTTATAGGTAAGGTAAAAGGTATGAGGTGGAGCTGCAGCAAGCGACTAGCATATATGGTGGCTAACATACGCAAATGAGAGCGAGAAGAGAAGGCAAAGCACGATCGAGAAACTATGATCGAGAAGTGATCCTAGAACAACCTATGTCAAACATAACTCCAACACCGTGTTCACTTCCTGGAATCCGCCAGAAAGAGACCATCATGGTTACACATGCGGTTGATGCATTTTAATTAAGGTCAACTTCAGGTTTTCTACAACCGGACATTAACAAACTCCCATCTGCCCATAATCGCAGGCACGGCTTTCGAAAGTTCAAACCCTACAGGGGTGTCCCAACTTAGCCCATCACAAGCGCTCACGGTCAATGAAGGATAACCTTCTCCCGAGACATTCCGATCGGACTCGGCATCCTGGTTCTACAAGACAACTTCGACAAAGATAAAACAAGTCCAGCAACACCGCCCGAATGTGCCGACAAATCCTGATAGGAGCTGCACATATCTCGTTCTCAGGGCACACTCAGATGAGCTCTGCATACAACTAAAACCAAACCTCGAGTTTCCCCGAGGGGGCGCTGCACAGGACTCTAGTTTGGACCAACACTCAGAGGAGCACTGGCCCGGGGGGTAAAATAATGATGACCCTTAGGAGCGCGACTCCCAAAGGAAAAGAAAAGGCTAGGTGGCGAATGGTAAACCAATGTTGGGCATTGCTGGAAGAGTCTTATTCAAGGCGAACTTTCAAGGGGTTCTCATTATTACCCAACCGCGTAGGGAACGCAAAATCTGGGAACATAACACCGATATGACGGAAACTAGGGCGGCAAGAGTGGAACAAAACACCAGGCATAAGGCCGAGCCTTCCACCCTTTACCAAGTATATATATATGCATTAATTAAATAAGATATATTGTGATACCCCAACAAGTAAACATGTTTCAAAACAAGGAACAACATCTCCATGTTCCAACAAGGAACAAACTTCAATCTTCACCTGCAACTAACAACGCTATAAGAGTGGCTGAGCAAAGCAGTAACATAGCCAAACAACGGTTTGCTAGGACAAGGTGGGTTAGAGGCTTGGCTTAACAATATGGGAGGCATGATAAGAAAGTGGTAGGTATCGCCGCATAGGCATAGCAAAAGAGCAAGCAACTAGCAAGCAAAGAAAGAAGTGATTTCGAGGGTATGGTCATCTTGCCTGAGATGCCGCAAGGAAGAAGAACGAGTCCATGAAGAGGACAAACGGACGAAGACGAACGGGTCCTCAAAAACGTGACATTACCGGAACCAACCCTAAGGAGCAAACACCGGAAAGAAGCACACAACATAGTAAACAACCATCACATGAACATGGTATGATATGCGGGATATGGTATGTGATGCATATGCATGATTTGGAAAGGAATGAATGAAATTGGCCTCAACTTGGGAATCCAAGAGTGCCACTAGAAAGGTCAGATGATTTCGGTAGAAATCGATATAAGGATAACCGGAATCGGATGCACGGTTTGGAAATGGCAAGCAAAACAAATATGGTACCGGTCTGCGATAAACTGCAAGTAGCCATCTAAATGCATCAAGATAAATATGCTACAGCACTCAAACATGACAAAAAAATACATGGCAGGGATCCACTCATGATGCTTGACAAAAGATGAACACTGAGCTACGGCCAATTCATCCATTAACAGGTTCAAACAAGCATGGAAAAAGTGCAAATGGTAAACAGGTTTCAGACTTAGTGAAATAAACACAAGCCTGGAATTTCAGATCAGGTAGCACACTTTGGAGCATGAAAACTACATGCTAAAGGAATCTATCATGGCAAAGCAAGGCATACCATGAAGCTACTCAAAGCACTTAAAAAAAGTCCCTTAGTGACCTTGAGCCAAAAGGGATCCGAAAATACAATTGCAAGCATGTGAACATGGCAAAAACATAATCAGATTACAGACTTAGAGAAAACTGGAGCATGCAAATATGTTAACAGGTAGGCATGATCACGAGCTCGATGCACTCATTACAGAGCATGGCATGACAAACTAAGCATACACCCATCAAGAATACATATCATAGAAGCTAGACATGGTAAGAACAACAACATAGCATGCACGGATCAACAACAACATCCTCGGCAAAATCGCTAACGAGTCAACAATCTGCCAGGATTCACGAAATAGCAAAAGTAGAGCTCAATTGACTCAAGCTAGGGTGCTCCATAATTCCAAACAAAGATATGGATGTATAGAGCACCACAATATTAACAAATCACCCTTACTGATCATCCTCAAAAGAGGCATGGATCACTAGGAAACAACATGAACATATGGCATATTGATAAAACAGATCAAGGACTTAGAGAAATTCTAAGTCCCTGAAATCAGCATTAACGAATGCACTACTTTGCAAGCTTGTGCTAGTCACCACACATATCACAAAAATACATGGCAAGCACCTCTGTAAAGATGGCATGGCATATAACAAAACACATGTAGAGCTCAAGAGCATATCATGCACACATTAATCATGGCAAGAATGACAAATAGCTATTTGATGCAGCAGATCTGACAATTATCTCAAATAGCTCTCTTCCAACAGCATTTTAGGCATCAAGATGAGTTCAAATGAAAATGATGCAATGAGATGAAATGATGTATTCTCTGAGCCGAAAATTTTGATATGCTACACGCTCAAAACGGAGCTACGGATTCGGAGCTATAGCATGATGAACATGGGAATTTGAATCTGGAATCTCGGGGACTTAGTAGAAATTATACCTCCCGAAACGGATCTAGGGTTTCGGGGCACGCCGTACGAGGTTCACCGGAAGGTCACCGGAGGAGAGGGAGATGGCGCCGGAGTTGGGGAAGGGCTCGCCGGAGGCGCTGCGGTGGCGGCGAGCTCTGGCGAGGCGCGGGCAGCCGGCGCGGTGGTGCAGCGGCGAGCTCGTCGCCGGCGGGAGGTGCGGCAGCCGGCGCGGAGCGCTGCGGTAGCTTGGGTGGCACGTCCGTCGAGCGGGGCGGCGCGGGTGGAGAGCCGGGCGGCGGGGCAGCCGCGCGAGGCGCTTGGCGGTGGCGGCCCGATCTGGCCCGGGGCGGGCCTGATCTGGGCTCCCTCGGGCCCGGCGGTGGGGAGGAGAGAGGAGGTCCGGCGGATTGATGTGTCATGCCCGGATTGGCCCGGCGCGGTGGCTGGACATGTCCGGTGCGGAAGAAAATGTCTGGTGGCGCGAAGTAGGAGGAGTTAGGGTTTGGACAGCGAGAATTTCGGGGAGGGCCACATATATATAGGTAGAGGGAGCTAGGACAGTCCAAATGAGGTGCGGTTTTCGGCCACACGATCGTGATCGAACGACCGAGATGATAGAAGGGGTTTAGGTGGGTTTTGGGCCACTTTGGAAAGGTGTTGGGCTGCAACACTCATGAGGCCTTTTCGGTCCCTCGGTTAACCGTTGGAGTATCAAACGAAGTCCAAATGGCACGAAACTTGACAGGCGGTCTGCCGGTAGTAAACCAAGGCCGCATGACAAGTCTCGGTCCAATCGGAAAACGTTTAACACCCGCACACGAAAAGAGGTAGAAAGGGACACCGGGTGACATAGGAGCCCCGGATTGCAAAACGGACAACGGGGAAAATGCTCGGATGCATGAGACAAACATGTATGCAAATGAAATGCACATGATGACATGATATTGCAATGCATGACACGCAAGCAATGACAAGGCAACAGCAGCGAATAACTGGAGGACACCTGGCACATCGGTCTCGGGGCGTCACAGCAACCTTCTGCTATTTCATACTTGTCGTTGCCTTTATCTGCCGTGCTGATTGACGTACGCTTCGACCCTAGAAACACTTGTGGCTGTTGGTTCAACTTCCTCCTCTTCCAACTTGCCCACCCCTTGACCAAACCTCCCAATTTGGACTGATATTTCAGAGCACATATCGTGGACCAGCATTGACAACCTCCTCTGTTTCTGCAAAAAACACAAAAATACAAAACTCAAAGATGAGCAGTCTATACAACAACAATGATGAACAAAAAAGCAGTCGGTTTCTTATGAAAAGAGAAAGACCATGGTAGCAAAAGAAATACATTGGTGTTGTAGTTTTGAGGAAGCCTCGTAGCAACAAACTTCTGGATGTGAGCCATGCTCCCCTAAACACTATCTTCTGCGCACCATGAGAACTTGGCTTTGAGATGTTTTTTGTAAAAAAAATATACATGATAAACTCAGTTAGCAAAAAAGATCAAGAAAGTTCAAAAAGAGGGGGTGGATGAGCAACTGCCTCCCTAACTTAGGGCAACACCTGCACTATTGATGGCAACTGCACTTATGGATATCGCAAAAAACTACAGCACCTACAGCAACCCCCAGATAAATTGAGCAACTACAAAAGACTACAAATTATTGGCAACTGTTGCTTAAAAAACTCATGTAATTGGACATGTATGACTACTTGGAGACAAAATGAGGAAGATTACCATACAAATTTCCATGCAAAAAAATTGTCATGAAACTAGCTTCAAAGCAACTAGCTCCTAAAATTAGGCAACATAATCCCTATAGGTGGGCAATTGCATGAAAAAATCATGCAACTACAAAAAATTATGTTCGGAAAGTAAAGTAACACTTACTCGCAACTTTCCATAGAGACCCTTCCTAATCTTTTCCTTCTTAATTACTGCTTTGATCAGACCTTCATTCCATCCTTTGACCCTTGAAAGAACAGTTGTCGTCATCTCATCCACATAAAGCTTATGGATTGTCCTGTAGTCCACATCAAGCGAGTCAAGGTAGAGGAGTTGTTTCAAAAAATAGACAACACATGTGAGTTGCGAAAAGACTTATCCAACTTCAGCATGAAACACTAGGTGAAAAAGGCAGCAACATATAGTATTCTTCTTGTCTCCAAAACCCATGAAAGCAAGCCAAAGTTAGTCGACGACAAACTAGCAAACATTTGAATTCACAACCTCACGTGGATTCTGAAGGAAATATGCCCTAGAGGCAATAATAAAGTTATTATTTATTTCCTTATATCATGATAAATGTTTATTATTCATGCTAGAATTGTATTAACCGGAAACATAATACATGTGTGAATACATAGACCAACAAAGTGTCACTAGTATGCCTCTACTTGACTAGCTCATTAATCAAAGATGGTTATGTTTCCTAACCATGAACAAGGAGTTGTTATTTGATCAACGAGGTCACATCATTAGTAGAATGATCTGATTGACATGACCCATTCCATTAGCTTAGCACCCGATCGTTTAGTATGTTGCTATTGCTTTCTTCATGACTTATACATGTTCCTATAACTATGAGATTATGCAACTCCCGTTTACCGGAGGAACACTTTGGGTACTACCAAACGTCACAACGTAACTGGGTGATTATAAAGGAGTACTACAGGTGTCTCCAATGGTAGATGTTGGGTTGGCGTATTTCGAGATTAGGGTTTGTCATTCCGATTGTCGGAGAGGTATCTCTGGGCCCTCTCGGTAATGCACATCACATAAGCCTTGCAAGCACTGCAACTAATAAGTTAGTTGTGAGATGATGTATTACGGAACGAGTAAAGAGACTTGCCGGTAACGAGATTGAACTAGGTATTGGATACCGATGATCGAATCTCGGGCAAGTAACATACCGATGACAAAGGGAACAACGTATGTTGTTATGCGGTCTGACCGATAAAGATCTTTGTAGAATATGTAGGAGCCAATATGGGCATCCAGGTCCCGCTATTGGTTATTGACCGGAGACGTGTCTCGGTCATGTCTACATTGTTCTCGAACCGTAGGGTCCGCACGCTTAACGTTACGATGACAGTTATTATGAGTTTATGCATTTTGATGTACCGAAGGTTGTTCGGAGTCCCGGATGAGATCACGGACATGAAGAGGAGTCTCGAAATGGTCGAGACGTAAAGATTGATATATTGGAAGCCTATGTTTGGGCACCGGAAGTGTTCCGGGTGAAATCGGGATTTTACCGGATTACCGGGAGGGTTACCGGAACCCCCCAGGAGGCAAATGGGCCTATTGGGCCTTAGTGGAAAAGAGAGAAGGGGCAGCCCACAGGCTAGCCGGCCGAACCCCCCTTCCCTAGTCCTATTAGGACTAGGAGAAGGGGCCGGCCCCCCTCTCTTCTCTTTCTCCCGAAGAGTCCTACTAGGAATAGGATTTGGGGGAAGGAGTCCTACTCCCGGTAGGAGTGGGACTCCTCCCTGCGCGTCCCTCCTAGCCGGCCGACCCCCTTGACCCTGGCCTTTATATACGGGGGCAGGGGGCACCCCATAGACACACAACTTGATCCTTGAGATCGTTCCTTAGCCGTGTGCGGTGCCCCCTGCCACCAAATTCCACCTCGATCGTACCGTTGTAGTGCTTAGGCGAAGCCCTGCGTCGGTAGTACATCAAGATCGTCATCACGCCGTCGTGCTGACGGAACTCTTCCTCGACGCTTTGCTGGATCGGAGCCCGAGGAACGTCATCGAGCTGAACGTGTGTTAAGAACTCGGAGGTGCCGGAGTAACGATGCTTGGATCGGTCGGATCGGGAAGAAGACGTACGACTACTTCCTCTACGTTGTGTGATCGCTTCCGCAGTCGGTCTACGTTGGTACGTAGACAACACTCTCCCCTCTCGTTGCTGTGCATCACCATGATCTTGCGTGTGCGTAGGAAAATTTTGAAATTACTGCGTTCCCCAACAGTGGTATCAGAGCCTAGGTTTTATGGTTTGATGTTATATGCACGAGTAGAACACAAGTGAGTTGTGGGTGATACAAGTCATACTGCCTACCAGCATGTCACACTTTGGTTCGGCGGTATTGTTGGTTGAGACGATCCGGACCAACCTTACGCGTACTCTTACGCGAGACCGGTTCCCTCGACGTGCTTTGCACATAGATGGCTTGCGGAAGACTGTCTCTCCAACTTTAGTTGAACCAAGTGTGACTACGCCCGGTCCTTGAGAAGGTTAAAACGGAGTCTATTTGACGAACTATCGTTGTGGTTTTGATGCGTAGGTGAGATGAGTTCTTACTTAAGCCCGTAGCAGCCACGTAAAACTTGCAACAACAAAGTAGAGGACGTCTAACTTGTTTTTGCAGGGTATGTTGTGATGTGATATGGTCAAGGCATGATGCTGATTTTATTGTATGAGATGATCATGTTTTGTAACTAAGTTATCGGCAACTGGCAGGAGCCATATGGTTGTCGCTTTATTGTATGCAATGCAATCGCGATGTAATGCTTTACTAGATTACTAAACGGTAGTAATAGTCGTGGAAGCATAAGATTGGCGAGACGACAACGATGCTACGATGGAGATCAAGGTGTCGCGCCGGTGACGATGGTGATCATGACGGTGCTTCGGAGATGGAGATCACAAGCACAAGATGATGATGGCCATATCATATCACTTATATTGATTGCATGTGATGTTTATCCTTTTATGCATCTTATCTTGCTTTGATTGACGGTAGCATTATAAGATGATCTCTCACTAAATTATCAAGAAGTGTTCTCCCTGAGTATGCACCGTTGCCAAAGTTCGTCGTGCCCAGACACCACGTGATGATCGGGTGTGATAAGCTCTACGTCCATCTACAACGGGTGCAAGCCAGTTTTGCACACGCAGAATACTCAGGTTATACTTGACGAGCCTAGCATATGCAGATATGGCCTCGGAACACAGAGACCGAAAGGTCGAGCGTGAATCATATAGTAGATATGATCAACATAACGATGTTCACCATTGAAAACTACTCCATCTCATGTGATGATCGGTTATGGTTTAGTTGATTTGGATCACGTGATCACTTAGAGGATTAGAGGGATGTCTATCTAAGTGGGAGTTCCTAAGTAATTTGATTAACTAAACTTAAACTTATCATGAACTTAGTACCTGATAGTATCTTGCTTGTTTATGTTGCTTGTATATAGATGGCTCGTGCTATTGTTCCGTTGAATTTTAATGCGTTCCTTGAGAAATCAAAGTTGAAAGATGATGGTAGCAATTACACGGACTGGGTCCGTAACCTGAGGATTATCCTCATTGCTGCACAGAAGAATTACGTCTTGGAAGCACCGCTGGGTGACAGGCCTGCTGCTGGAGCAACGCCAGATGTTATGAACGTCTGGCAGAGCAAAGCTGATGACTACTCGATAGTTCAGTGTGCCATGCTTTACGGCTTAGAATCGGGACTTCAACGACGTTTTGAACGTCATGGAGCATATGAGATGTTCCAGGAGTTGAAGTTAATATTTCAAGAAAATGCCCGAATTGAGAGATATGAAGTCTCCAATAAGTTCTATAGCTGTAAGATGGAGGAGAACAGTTCTGTCAGTGAGCATATACTCAAAATGTCTGGGTATAATAATCACTTGATTCAGATGGGAGTTAATCTTCCAGATGACTGCGTCATTGACAGAATTCTCCAATCACTGCCACCAAGCTACAAGAGCTTCGTGATGAACTATAATATGCAAGGGATGAACAAGACTATTCCCGAGCTCTTCGCAATGCTAAAAGCTGCGGAGGTAGAAATCAAGAAGGAGCATCAAGTGTTGATGGTTAACAAAACCACTAGTTTCAAGAAAAAAGGGCAAAGGGAAGAAGAAGGGAAACTTCAAGAAGAACAGCAAGCAAGTTGCTGCTCAGGAGAAGAAACCCAAGTCTGGACCTAAGCCTGAAACTGAGTGCTTCTTCTGCAAGCAGACTGGTCACTGGAAGCGGAACTGCCCCAAGTATTTGGCGGATAAGAAGGATGGCAAGGTCAACAAAGGTATATGTGATATACATGTTATTGATGTGTACCTTACTAATGCTCGCAGTAGCACCTGGGTATTTGATACTGGTTCTGTTGCTAATATTTGCAACTCGAAACAGGGACTACGGAATAAGCGGACACTAGCAAAGGACGAGGTGACGATGCGCGTGGGAAATGGTTCCAAAGTCGATGTGATCGCGGTCGGCACGCTACCTCTACATCTACCTTCGGGATTAATATTAGACCTAAATAATTGTTATTTGGTGCCAGCGTTGAGCATGAACATTATATCTGGATCTTGTTTAATGCGAGACGGTTATTCATTTAAATCAGAGAATAATGGTTGTTCTATTTATATGAATAATAGCTTTTATGGTCATGCACCTTTGAAGAGTGGTCTATTCTTGTTGAATCTCGAAGATAGTGATACACATATTTATAATGTAGAAGCCAAAAGACGCAAAGTTAATAATGATAGTGCAACTTATTTGTGGCACTGCCGTTTAGGTCATATCGGTGTAAAGCGCATGAAGAAACTCCATACTGATGGGCTTTTGGAATCACTTGATTATGAATCACTTGGTACTTGCGAACCGTGCCTCATAGGCAAGATGACTAAAACACCATTCTCCGGTACTATGGAGAGAGCAACAGATTTGTTGGAAATCATACATACCGATGTATGTGGTCCGATGAATATTGAGGCTCGCAGCGGATACCGTTATTTTCTCACCTTCACAGATGATTTAAGCAGATATGGGTATATCTACTTAATGAAACATAAGTCTGAAACATTTGAAAAGTTCAAGGAATTTCAGAGTGAAGTTGAAAATCATCGTAACAAGAAAATAAAATTTCTACGATCTGATCGTGGAGGAGAATATTTGAGTTACGAGTTTGGTGTACATTTGAAAAATTGTGGAATAGTTTCGCAACTCACGCCACCCGGAACACCACAGCGTAATGGTGTGTCCGAACGTCGTAATCGCACTTTACTAGATATGGTGCGATCCATGATGTCTCTTACTGATTTACCGCTATCGTTTTGGGGTTATGCTTTAGAGACGGCCGCATTCACGTTAAATAGGACACCATCAAAATCCGTTGAGACGACGCCTTATGAACTATGGTTTGGCAAGAAACCAAAGTTGTCGTTTCTTAAAGTTTGGGGCTGCGATGCTTATGTGAAAAAGCTTCAACCTGATAAGCTCGAACCCAAAGCAGAGAAATGTGTCTTCATAGGATACCCAAAGGAAACTGTTGGGTATACCTTCTATCACAGATCCGAAGGCAAGACATTCGTTGCTAAGAATGGATCATTTCTAGAGAAGGAGTTTCTCTCGAAAGAAGTGAGTGGGAGGAAAGTAGAACTTGACGAGGTAACTGTACCTGCTCCCTTATTGGAAAATAGTACATCACAGAAAACTGTTTCTGCGACACCTATGCCAATCAGTGAGGAAGCTAATGATGATGATCATGAAGCTTCAGAACAAGATACTACTGAACCACGTAGATCAACCAGAGTGAGATCCGCACCAGAGTGGTACGGTAATCCAGTTCTAGAAGTCATGATGCTTGATCATGATGAACCTACGAACTATGAAGAAGCGATGGTGAGCCCAGATTCCGCAAAGTGGCTTGAGGCCATGAAATCTGAGATGGGATCCATGTATGAGAACAAAGTATGGACTTTGGTTGACTTGCCCGATGATCGGCAAGCAATTGAGAATAAATGGATCTTCAAGAAAAAGAATGACGCTGACGGTAATATTACTGTCTATAAAGCTCGACTTGTCGCGAAAGGTTTTCGGCAAGTTCAAGGGGTTGACTACGATGAGACTTTCTCACCCGTAGCGATGCTTAAGTCCGTCAGAATTATGTTAGCAATTGCCGCATTTTATGATTATGAAATATGGCAGATGGATGTCAAAACTGCATTCCTGAATGGATTTCTGGAAGAAGAGTTGTATATGGTACAACCAGAAGGTTTTGTCGATCCAAAAGGAGCTAACAAAGTGTGCAAACTCCAGCGATCCATTTATGGACTGGTGCAAGCATCTCGGAGTTGGAATAAACGCTTTGATAGTGTGATCAAAGCATTTGGCTTTATACAGACTTTTGGAGAAGCCTGTATTTACAAGAAAGTGAGTGGGAGCTCTGTAGCATTTCTGATATTATATGTGGATGACATATTGCTAATTGGAAATGATATAGAATTTCTGGATAGCATAAAGGGACACTTGAATAAAAGTTTTTCGATGAAAGACCTCGGGGAAGCTGCTTACATATTAGGCATAAAGATCTATAGAGATAGATCAAAACGCTTAATTGGACTTTCACAATGCACATACCTTGACAAAATTTTGAAGAAGTTCAAGATGGATCAAGCAAAGAAAGGGTTCTTGCCTGTGCTACAAGGTGTGAAGTTGAGTAAGACTCAATGCCCGACCACTGCAGAAGATAGAGAGAAAATGAAAGATGTTCCCTATGCTTCAGCCATAGGCTCTATCATGTATGCAATGCTGTGTACCAGACCTGATGCGTGCCTTGCTATAAGTTTAGCAGGGAGGTACCAAAGTAATCCTGGAATGGATCACTGGACAGCGGTCAAGAACATCCTGAAATACCTGAAAAGGACTAAGGATATGTTTCTCGTATATGGAGGTGAAAAAGAGCTCACCGTAAGAGGTTACGTTGATGCAAGCTTTGACACTGATCTGGACGATTCTAAATCGCAAACCGGATACCTATTTACTTTAAACGGTGGAGCTGTCAGTTGGTGCATTCTAAACAAAGCGTCGTAGCGGGATCTACATGTGAAGCGGAGTACATTGCTGCTTCGGAAGCAGCGAACGAAGGAGTCTGGATGAAGGAGTTCATATCCGATCTAGGTGTCATACCTAGTGCATCGGGTCCAATGAAAATCTTCTGTGACAATACTGGTGCAATTGCCTTGGCAAAGGAATCCAGATTTCACAAAAGAACCAAACACATCAAGAGACGCTTCAACTCCATCCAGGACTTAGTCCAGGTGGGAGACATAGAGATTTGCAAGATACATACGGATCTGAATGTTACAGACCCGTTGACTAAGCCTCTTCCACGAGCAAAACATGATCAGCACCAAGGCTCCATGGGTGTTAGAATCATTACAGTGTAATCTAGATTATTGACTCTAGTGCAAGTGGGAGACTGAAGGAAATATGCCCTAGAGGCAATAATAAAGTTATTATTTATTTCCTTATATCATGATAAATGTTTATTATTCATGCTAGAATTGTATTAACCGGAAACATAATACATGTGTGAATACATAGACCAACAAAGTGTCACTAGTATGCCTCTACTTGACTAGCTCGTTAATCAAAGATGGTTATGTTTCCTAACCATGAACAAGGAGTTGTTATTTGATTAACGAGGTCACATCATTAGTAGAATGATCTGATTGACATGACCCATTCCATTAGCTTAGCACCCGATCGTTTAGTATGTTGCTATTGCTTTCTTCATGACTTATACATGTTCCTATAACTATGAGATTATGCAACTCCCGTTTACCGGAGGAACACTTTGGGTACTACCAAACGTCACAACGTAACTGGGTGATTATAAAGGAGTACTACAGGTGTCTCCAATGGTAGATGTTGGGTTGGCGTATTTCGAGATTAGGGTTTGTCACTCCGATTGTCGGAGAGCTATCTCTGGGCCCTCTCGGTAATGCACATCACATAAGCCTTGCAAGCACTGCAACTAATAAGTTAGTTGTGAGATGATGTATTATGGAACGAGTAAAGAGACTTGCCGGTAACGAGATTGAACTAGGTATTGGATACCGACGATCGAATCTCGGGCAAGTAACATACCGATGACAAAGGGAACAACGTATGTTGTTATGCGGTCTGACCGATAAAGATCTTCGTAGAATATGTAGGAGCCAATATGGGCATCCAGGTCCCGCTATTGGTTATTGACCGGAGACGTGTCTCGGTCATGTCTACATTGTTCTCGAACCGTAGGGTCCGCACGCTTAACGTTACGATGACAGTTATTATGAGTTTATGCATTTTGATGTACCAAAGGTTGTTCGGAGTCCCGGTTGAGATCACGGACATGACGAGGAGTCTCGAAATGGTCGAGACGTAAAGATTGATATATTGGAAGCCTATGTTTGGGCACCGGAAGTGTTCCGGGTGAAATCGGGATTTTACCGGATTACCGGGAGGGTTACCGGAACCCCCCGGGAGGCAAATGGGCCTATTGGGCCTTAGTGGAAAAGAGAGAAGGGGCAGCCCACAGGCTAGCCGGCCGAACCCCCCTTCCCTAGTCCTATTAGGACTAGGAGAAGGGGCCGGCCCCCCTCTCTTCTCTTTCTCCCGAAGAGTCCTACTAGGAATAGGATTTGGGGGAAGGAGTCCTACTCCCGGTAGGAGTGGGACTCCTCCCTGCGCCTCCCTCCTAGCCGGCCGACCCCCTTGCCCCTGGCCTTTATATATGGGGGCAGGGGGCACCCCATAGACACACAACTTGATCCTTGAGATCGTTCCTTAGCCGTGTGCGGTGCCCCCTGCCACCAAATTCCACCTCGATCGTACCGTTGTAGTGCTTAGACGAAGCCCTGCGTCGGTAGTACATCAAGATCGTCATCACGCCGTCGTGCTGACGGAACTCTTCCTCGACGCTTTGCTGGATCGGAGCCCGAGGAACGTCATCGAGCTGAACGTGTGCTAAGAACTCGGAGGTGCCGGAGTAACGGTGCTTGGATCGGTCGGATCGGGAAGAAGACGTACAACTACTTCCTCTACGTTGTGTGATCGCTTCCGCAGTCGGTCTGCGTTGGTACGTAGACAACACTCTCCCCTCTCGTTGCTGTGCATCACCATGATCTTGCGTGTGCGTAGGAAAATTTTGAAATTACTGCGTTCCCCAACAGATTCAGTGCAGCTGAGTATGCGCGTGGTGACACCTTCAAGCTGGTCGTCGGTGCAAGAAAACAGCTATAAACAACAACCAGCCAGGCATTTAAGAACTTGTCGTCCGCAACAACTCCCATATCATTTATCATTTTACACCACTCGGTCACTGATGGCGCGAGCCCTATCGGGATGTCAAACTTCTCGTTGAACAACCTAACTACGTCTGGGTCCACTTCATATGCAACCTTCATCTGCCCCCTTGGGAAACCCCAGATCCTTTCTACGCTTGCTGCATCAACTGGGATCTTCCCCCTATATGGGATAACAAGTTGCGACAACTCTGGATCATAACACTTCATGACAAACTTCACAAGATCTCCTTTCATTATTCTTGTCCCGATATCAAGCACGCCCCCAAAGCTTATATCACCGATGGCATCCTTTTGTGTATCATCGAGGCCACTGTTTAGGACAAAAAGTCTTGAAGGTGATGCCCTATTCCTCGGTGGTGGCCCACTGCTACCAATCTGCATACAAAAAAATTGAACGGGAAAACTCATTAAAAAAGGCAGCGGCAATTATATTAAATTGAGCAACCCACTATATTAAGCTGAGCAACTCACTGTACTAAGCAAAGCAAACCACACCATAATTAGAAAAAGAAAAGTTTTGTTTGCTAAAAAAACTAAGCAACTAGATCTATATTGAACTGCAACTGCTAGTACTAAACTAGGCAACTGCTACACTGCTATTCTGGTGCTTATCAAATGATATGAGTGCATATACAAAAGAAAATGCCATGCTAATTGAGCATTACATATTTCAAGGATGCCTCCCTTCTTTCAAGTTTTTCATAAAAAAATACCCCGTCCGCGACTTTCTTCGCACATTTGGATTTCTCCCTCCTTCATCACGAGGGGCGGAATTGGTGCCCCGTTTTCCCGCCCGACCACCCTGGGCAGAATTGGTGGCCCGTTTCCCTGCCCGACCACCACGTACAGGATCCTGATTCGTCCGCCCGCGCTTGCGTCCAACATTACTCCTTGCTGATTGAGCTGCCACTTCTTCTCCCTCATTTTCACCATCAGTTCTACCCGCAGGCCTTTTGCTTTTCGGAGCCATTCTATAAAAGAAAACACAACAAAAAAGCCATGTTAATGAAAAAATATACAAAGCCCTATAACTCAACAACTCAATGATACTACTTGCATTTGGAGGTAACATCACAGTCACTTGGAGATGAACGTACTCCATTTATTCCTACCCAGAGATAACTCAACTACTAAATGCTAGTGCCTGCAAAGGCAATTTGGTGTTGAAAACTATGCAACTACTCATCACAAAAAAGTCACATATTCATCTTCATTACATTAGCTAAAACATCAAAAACACTCAGGCTTTGCCGCTTATTCGTGAGAGATATCTCATCTCCTATTCATAGTTGCGATAAAAACCGCAACTCAATGGTGGATATTGGCAACATCATGTTTCATACAGTAATTTTAAAGAACACTACAAAAAGGATAACAATTTGGTTCTGCAAATCTGGGCCATAACTAAAATCAACCAATCACAAAAACCATCCCCCCAAAAAAATAGTGTGCTACTTTAATGTTGAACGCAAGGCGACTACTGCCCCTAATTAGTGCAACTGTGGATACTATGAACTTCGATCACCCCTCCATGAACTGCCCAAGTCAGATGCATCCCCTGACCCTCCCCTCGCAAATTTGCAGGAAAAATCTAAGCAACTAGCATCAAATTTATGAACAACTGCCCAAGTCAGATGCATCCCCTGACCCTCCCCTCACAAATTTGTAGGAACAATATAAGCAACTAGCTTCAAATTTATGAACAACTGCCCCGGTCAGATGCATCCCCTTACCCTTCCCCTCCATCTCGCAAATTACAGGAAAAATCTAAGCAACTGCCTTCAAAATTATGAGCAACTGCCCCAAGTCAGATGCATCCCCTTACCCTGCCCCTAAATCTCGTAAATTACAGGAAAAAACTAAGCAACTGCCATCGAAATTATGAGCAACTGCGTCGACCTAAGAAGCAAGCAACATCAAAAAAACAAATCCTATGCCCCAGTCACCAGGATTCAGTCGCGTATATCCCCTTACAGCGACTCAATCCCGCCTACCCCCAGCACAACCCCACCGCCACCCCCTTCCCCCGCCATAGCAACGTCGCGCCCTTCCAAGCATTGACGACATGCAGCCCGAGGACGCCATGGACAACCTCATGCCCACCCCCTCCCCGAAACCCTAACTCCATGGACTGCAGCCGGGGAGCAAAGCGAGAAATTAGGGAGAATAGGTGCCGGGTTTACCTCCGCCTGTAGCCGGCGACTCGCGGTGCTCGCGGACGGCCTCTCGCATCGGTGACTCCGTGCCGGATCCACCACCGCAGCACCCCGCCTCGTCGCGTCGTTGCTAGAGGAGGGGAAGGGAGAGGGGGAGGAGTTCGAATGAAATCTGCGGGTGCGGGCGGGCGGTTTCAAACAAGACGAGCGGGGGGTGCGGGCAGTTTTCACCTGGAATAAAGGTGTCGGGCCCACCACGTGCCGCATGCCTCGCGTAATCCCGTAATGGCACCTGGTCGGGACGCATCGCGCACGGGGGGGTCCCCAGACCGCATCGGACGGCTGGAGCGCGTGCGCTCGAGACAGCGAACGAGCACCACTGCACGAGTCAGAATTCAAGATAAAAAATTAGTAAGATTTGTATATCTTTTTGGCTAGCTCAAGAATTCTGTTTGCTGTTATAACATCGGCAGCGACGCGACACAGAGGTCGCTCTGCTTGGCCTCCATGACCTCGAGTTGCCTCCTCCCCACCGAGTTCTTGGCCAGCCTCGCCCTCTCGGCGAGCGCCATGTTGGCCGACACCACCTTGGGCTCCGCCGGCACCAAGACCTTCCTGTTGGCGTCGAGGAAGCGCTTCACCTTGGCGGGCTTCTACCGGGTGACCTTGTCGTGCCTGACGAGCACGGCGAGCACCTCGGTGAGCGTCATGAGCGAATGTAGCGTGACCCCGTTCGTCGCGAGGTTCTCGCGGCCGCCCTGCTCGCGGTCGACGACGACGGCGGCGTCGACGACCACGAGCCCCTCGTCATGGAGCGGTGCGACGGTCTCGAGCACGGAGGCGCCGCTGGTGACGAGGTCCTCGACGATGAGCACGGTGTCCCCGGCGCGGAAGGAGCCCTGGGTGCGCATGGAAGGAGGGGCGCCCGCGCAGGTCCCGTGGTAGCGGCGGAGGATCATGGGGATGCCGCGGGCGGCGGAGAGCACGGAGGCGAAGGGGAGGGCCGTGTAGCGGACGCCGCAGAGGAGGCCGTAGGGGCGCATGGAGGGAATGGAGCCGAGGAGGGCGGCGACGCGGGAGAGGAGGCGCGGGTGCGAGACGAGCACGCGTGGGTCGAGGTAGATCGGGGAGGTTATGCCAGACTTGAGCACGAAGGCGCCAAACTTGTACGCCTCCACCTCATGCAGCTCTAGGATGAGGGCCTCCATGGAGGCCGCGTCCATGGCCGCCGGCGACGGCCGGCGAGGCAGGGAGTTTGGTATTGGAATTTTGCTAGTAGGCCTTTTGCCCAAAGCCCAACTAAAATTTCGAAATTTTCTTGGCCCATTCATGCACACATGTCAGTGGAGTGAGTGAGACTAAAGTTTAGTCCCACCCCGGAAGTTGAGAGAGAGTTGCACCTCTTTATAAGGTGAGCTCTTCTACCACTTGTATGAGCCTTAGAAGAGGGGACCTACATGTGCGCTCCTCCTCCTTGCTCGCCTCGTCACGCCATGCCACGCCTCATCACGACGCACTGCGCCGCGTCGCGGGTTGCGGGATTGAGCCGAGCCGAGGACAGAGCTATGCACGTTGTCTATATTTTTGCTGCTCAGAAAAAATTAATGAGTCATTAATTAATGATTAACGGACGCGTTAATTACTGAAGCGTTTCCGATTCTTTTGGATCGTGACGACTCGGACGTGGGGTTTACTCCCACGACCTACCCAGCCCCCACTATATAGTCAGGCAGACGTCTACCCTAGCCGCGGCCGCATCATATGGTTTCTCACCACCGTTCCAGATCATTGCGCTGCCAAGCAAGTCTTCTCCATCCCTCCTATTGGCGTGCACCGGGAGAAGGGACAGCAGGCCTCTGGAACCCCGCCTCTCGTGATCCTGTACGGGAGAGGGGCGATCAGGTTTTTGGGGAGCGCACTCGCGCGACTGCTGGCAGCGACGACTTCGCGAACGATGACTTCTTCCCGGACCTCGGCAACCTCATCCTCGACGACATGGGCGACAACGTGAACGCCGGCGGTGCTGCTCCCGCTGCATCGTATGTGATTCTATCCTTCCTGTTCGAGATCGTGGTAGAATTCATGTTTCTAGTATGTGCCCTAGATGTGATATGCTCATCTACTATGCTATTTCGCATGATTAGTTCAATCTCTGCTACTGTAGTCATGATTTATATTTTGTTTATTCGGATTAAATCTCATAGTAATTTGCTCATATTTCCAACAATCCAAAAACTTGATTATAGGCATTTTACTCCAAGTGGTTTTGCTGCGCATCTGAAGCCGCCTGCCTTTAAGGGGGCGCAATATAAGACATGGCGCACGAGAGCAGTCTAGTGGTTTCAAACCATGGGCTGCTATGTGTTGGGGAACGTAGTAATTTCAAAATTTTCCTACGCACACGCAAGATCATGGTGATGCATAGCAACGAGGGGGAGAGTCTGATCTACGTACCCTTGTAGATCGCAACGGAAGCGTTGACACAACGTAGAGGAAGTAGTCGTACGTCTTCTTCCCGATCCGACCGATCCAAGCACCGTTACTCCGGCACCTCCGAGTTCTTAGCACACGTACAGCTCGATGACGATCCCCGGGCTCCGATCCAGCAAAGCTTCGGGGAGGAGTTCCGTCAGCACGACGGCGTAGTGACGATCTTGATGTTATATCGACGCAGGGCTCCGCCTAAGCACTACAACGATATGATCGAGGTGGAATATGGTGGCAGGGGGCACCGCACACGGCTAAGGAACGATCTCAATGATCAACTTGTGTGTCTAGAGGTGCCCCCTGCCCCCGTATATAAAGGATCCAAGGGGGAGGGGCTGGCCGGCCAAGAGGAGGGCACAGGAGGAGTCCTACTCCTACCGGGAGTAGGACTCCCCCCCCCCCAATCCTAGTCCTAATAGGATTCCTCGAGAGAGAGAGAGAGATAGAAGGGGGCCGGCCACCTCTCCTAGTCCTAATAGGACTAGGGGAGGGGGGAGGCGCGCAGCCCACCTTGGGCTGCCCCTTTCACCTTTCCACTAAGGCCCACTAAGGCCCATATGGTTCCCAGGGGGTTCCGGTAACCTCCCGGTACTCCGGTAAAATCCCGATTTTACCCGGAACACTTCCAATATCCAAACATAGGCTTCCAATATATGAATCTTTATGTCTCGACCATTTCGAGACTCCTCGTCATGTCCGTGATCACATCCGGGACTCTGAACAACCTTCGGTACATCAAAATGCATAAACTCATAATAACTATTATCGTAACGTTAAGCGTGCGGACCCTACGGTTCGAGAACAATGTAGACATGACCGAGACACATCTCCGGTCAATAACCAATAGCGGGACCTGGATGCCCATATTGGCTCCTACATATTCTGCAAAGATCTTTATCGGTCAGACCGCATAACAACATACGTTGTTCCCTTTGCCATCGGTATGTTACTTGCCCGAGATTCGATCGTCGGTATCCAATACCTAGTTCAATCTCGTTACCGGCAAGTCTCTTTACTCGTTCCGTAATACATCATCCCGCAACTAACTCATTAGTTGCAATGCTTGCAAGGCTTATGTGATGTGTATTACCGAGAGGGCCCAGAGATACCTCTCCGACAATCGGAGTGACAAATCATATTCTCGAAATACGCCAACCCAACATCCACCTTTGGAGACACCTGTAATGCTCCTTTGTAATCACCCAGTTACGTTGTGACGTTTGGTAGCACCCAAAGTGTTCCTCCGGTAAACGGGAGTTGCATAATCTCATAGTCATAGGAACATGTATAAGTCATGAAGAAAGCAATAGCAACATACTAAACGATCGGGTGCTAAGCTAATGGAATGGGTCATGTCAATCAGATCATTCAACTAATGATGTGACCTCGTTAATCAAATAACAACTCTTTGTTCATGGTTAGGAAACATAACCATCTTTGATTAACGAGCTAGTCAAGTAGAGGCATACTAGTGACTCTCTGTTTGTCTATGTATTCACACATGTATTATGTTTCCGGTTACTACAATTCTATCATGAATAATAAACATTTATCATGATATAAGGAAATAAATAATAACTTTATTATTGCCTCTAGGGCATATTTCCTTCAGTCTCCCACTTGCACTAGAGTCAATAATCTAGATTACACAGTAATGATTCTAACACCCATGGAGCCTTGGTGCTGATCATGTTTTGCTCGTGGAAGAGGCTTAGTCAACGGGTCTGCAACATTCAGATCCGTATGTATCTTGCAAATCTCTATGTCTCCCACCTGGACTAGATCCCGGATGGAATTGAAGCGTCTCTTGATGTGTTTGGTCCTCTTGTGAAACCTGGATTCCTTTGCCAAAGCAATTGCACCAATATTGTCTCAAAAGATTTTCATTGGACCCGATGCACCAGGTATGACACCTAGATCGGATATGAACTCCTTCATCCAGACTCCTTCGTTCGCTGCTTCCGAAGCAGCTATGTACTCCGCTTCACATGTAGATCCCGCTACAACGCTTTGTTTAGAACTGCACCAACTGACAGCTCCATTGTTTAAAGTAAACACGTATCCGGTTTGCGATTTAGAATCGTCCGGATCAGTGTCAAAGCTTGCATCAACGTAACCTCTTACGGTGAGCTCTTTGTCACCTCCATATACGAGAAACATATCCTTAGTCCTTTTCAGGTATTTCAGGATGTTCTTGACCGCTGTCCAGTGATCCACTCCTGGATTACTTTGGTACCTCCCTACTAAACTTATAGCAAGGCACACATCAGGTCTGGTACACAGCATTGCATACATGATAGAGCCTATGGCTGAAGCATGGGGAACATCTTTCATTTTCTCTCTATCTTCTGCAGAGGTCGGGCATTGAGTCTGACTCAACTTCACACCTTGTAATACAGGCAAGAACCCTTTCTTTGCTTGATCCATTTTGAACTTCTTCAAAATCTTGTCAAGGTATGTGCTTTGTGAAAGTCCAATTAAGCGTCTTGATCTATCTCTATAGATCTTTATGCCTAATATGTAAGCAGCTTCCCCGAGGTCTTTCATCGAAAAACTCTTATTCAAGTATCCCTTTATGCTATCCAGAAATTCTATATCATTTCCAATCAGCAATATGTCATCCACATATAATATCAGAAATGCTACAGAGCTCCCACTCACTTTCTTGTAAATACAGGCTTCTCCAAAAGTCTGTATAAAACCAAATGCTTTGATCACACTATCAAAGCGTTTATTCCAACTCCGAGAGGCTTGCACTAGTGCATAAATGGATCGCTGGAGCTTGCACACTTTGTTAGCTCCCTTTGGATTGACAAAACCTTCCGGTTGCATCGTATACAACTCTTCTTCCAGAAATCCATTCAGGAATGCAGTTTTGACATCCATCTGCCAAATTTCATAATCATAAAATGCGGCAATTGCTAACATGATTCTGACAGACTTAAGCATCGCTACGGGTGAGAAGGTCTCATCGTAGTCAACCCCTTGAACTTGTCGAAAACCTTTTGCGACAAGTCGAGCTTTATAGACAGTAATATTACCGTCAGCGTCAGTCTTTTTCTTGAAGATCCATTTATTCTCAATTGCTTGCCGATCATCGGGCAAGTCAACCAAAGTCCATACTTTGTTCTCATACATGGATCCCATCTCAGATTTCATGGCTTCAAGCCACTTTGCGGAATCTGGGCTCACCATCGCTTCTTCATAGTTCGTAGGTTCATCATGATCTAGTAGCATGACTTCCAGAACTGGATTACCGTACCACTCTGGTGCGGATCTCACTCTGGTTGATCTACGTGGTTCAGTAGTATCTTGTCCTAAAGTTTCATGATCATCATCATTAGCTTCCTCACTAATTGGTTTAGGTGTCGCAGAAATAGTTTTCTGTGATGTACTATTTTCCAATAAGGGAGCAGGTACAGTTACCTCGTCAAGTTCTACTTTCCTCCCACGCACTTCTTTCGAGAGAAACTCCTTCTCAAGAAAGTTTTCGAATTTAGCAACAAAAGTCTTGCCTTCGGATCTGTGATAGAAGGTGTATCCAATAGTTTCCTTTGGATATCCTATGAAGACACATTTCTCCGATTTGGGTTCGAGCTTATCAGGTTGAAGCTTTATCACATAAGCATCGCAGCCCCGAACTTTCAGAAACGACAACTTTGGTTTCTTGCCAAACCATAGTTCATAAGGCGTCGTCTCAACGGATTTTGATGGTGCCCTATTTAACGTGAATGCGGCCATCTCTAGAGTGTATCCCCAAAATCATAGCGGTAAATCAGTAAGAGACATCATAGATCGCACCATATCTAGTAAAGTATGATTACTACATTCGGACACACCATTACGCTGTGGTGTTCCGGAAGGCGTTAGTTGCGAAACTATTCCACAATTTTTCAAATGTACACCAAACTCGTAACTCAAATATTCTCCTCCACGATCAGATCGTAGAAACTTTATTTTCTTGTTATGATGATTTTCCACTTCACTCTGAAATTCTTTGAACTTTTCAAATGTTTCAGACTTATGTTTCATTAAGTAGATATACCCATATCTGCTTAAATCATCTGTGAAGGTGAGAAAATAACGATATCCGCCACGAGCCTCAATATTCATCGGACCGCATACATCTGTATGTATGATTTCCAACAAATCTATTGCTCTCTCCATAGTACCGGAGAACGGTGTTTTAGTCATCTTGCCCATGAGGCACGGTTCGCAAGTACCAAGTGATTCATAATCAAGTGGTTCCAAAAGTCCATCAGTATGGAGTTTCTTCATGCGCTTTACACCGATATGACCTAAACGGCAGTGCCACAAATAAGTTGCACTATCATTATCAACTCTGCATCTTTTGGCTTCTACATTATGAATATGTGTATCACTACTATCGAGATTTAACAAGAATAGACCATTCTTTAATGGTGCATGACCATAAAAGATATTACTCATATAAATAGAACAACCATTATTCTCTGATTTAAATGAATAACCGTCTCGCATTAAACAAGATCCAGATATAATGTTCATGCTCAACGCTGGCACCAAATAACAATTATTTAGGTCTAATATTAATCCCGAAGGTAGATGTAGAGGTAGCATGCCGACCGCGATCACATCGACTTTGGAACCGTTTCCCACGCGCATCATCACCTCGTCCTTAGCCAATCTTCGCTTAATCCGTAGTCCCTGTTTCGAGTTGCAAATATTAGCAACAGAACCAGTATCAAATACCCAGGTGCTACTGCGAGCATTAGTAAGGTACACATCAATAACATGTATATCACATATACCTTTGTTGACCTTGCCATCCTTCTTATCCGCCAAATACTTGGGGCAGTTCCGCTTCCAGTGACCAGTCTGCTTGCAGAAGAAGCACTCAGTTTCAGGCTTAGGTCCAGACTTGGGCTTCTTTTCCTGAGCAGCAACTTGCTTGTTGTTCTTCTTGAAGTTTCCCTTCTTCTTCCCTTCGCCCTTTTTCTTGAAACTAGTGGTCTTGTTAACCATCAACACTTGATGCTCCTTCTTCATTTCTACCTCCGCAGCTTTCAGCATTGCGAAGAGCTCGGGAATAGTCTTGTTCATCCCTTGCATATTATAGTTCATCATGAAGCTCTTGTAGCTTGGTGGCAGTGATTGGAGAATTCTGTCAATGACGCAATCATCTGGAAGATTAACTCCCATCTGAATCAAGTGATTGTTATACCCAGACATTTTGAGTATATGCTCACTGACAGAACTGTTCTCCTCCATCTTGCAGCTATAGAACTTATTGGAGACTTCATATCTCTCAATCCGGGCATTTGCTTGAAATATTAACTTCAACTCCTGGAACATCTCATATGCTCCATGACGTTCAAAACGTCGTTGAAGTCCCGATTCTAAGCCGTAAAGCATGGCACACTGAACTATCGAGTAGTCATCAGCTTTGCTCTGCCAGACGTTCATAACATCTAGTGTTGCACCAGCAGCAGGCCTGGCACCCAGCGGTGCTTCCAGGACGTAATTCTTCTGTGCAGCAATGAGGATAATCCTCAAGTTATGGACCCAGTTCGTGTAATTGCTACCATCATCTTTCAACTTTGCTTTCTCAAGGAACGCATTAAAATTCAACGGAACAACAGCACGAGCCATCTATCTACAATCAACATAAACAAGCAAGATACTATCAGGTACTAAGTTCATGATAAATTTAAGTTCAATTAATCATATTACTTAAGAACTCCCACTTAGATAGACATCCCTCTAATCCTCTAAGTGATCACGTGATCCAAATCAACTAAACCATGTCCGATCATCACGTGAGATGGAGTAGTTTCATCGGTGAACATCATTATGTTGATCATATCTACTATATGATTCACGCTCGACCTTTCGGTCTCCGTGTTCTGAGGCCATATATGTATATGCTAGGCTCGTCAAGTATAACCTAAGTATTCTGCGTGTGCAACTGTTTTGCACCCGTTGTATTTGAACGTAGAGCCTATCACACCCGATCATCACGTGGTGTCTGGGCACGAAGAACTTTCGCAACGGTGCATACTCAGGGAGAACACTTCTTGATAATTTAGTGAGATATCATCTTATAATGCTACCGTCAATCAAAGCAATATAAGATGCATAAAAGGATAAACATCACATGCAATCAATATAAGTGATATGATATGGCCATCATCATCTTGTGCTTGTGATCTCCATCTCCGAAGCACCGTCATGATCACCATCGTCACCGGCGCGACACCTTGATCTCCATCGTAGCATCGTTGTCGTCTCGCCAATCTTATGCTTCCACGACTATCACTACCGCTTAGTAATAAAGTAAAGCATTACATCGCGATTGCATTGCATACAATAAAGCGACAACCATATGGCTCCTGCCAGTTGCCGATAACTTGGTTACAAAACATGATCATCTCATACAATAAAATTTAGCATCATGCCTTGACCATATCACATCACAACATGCCCTGCAAAAACAAGTTAGACGTCCTCTACTTTGTTGTTGCAAGTTTTACATGGCTGCTACGGGCTTAAGCAAGAACTCATCTCACCTACGCATCAAAACCACAACGATAGTTTGTCAAATAGACTCCGTTTTAACCTTCTCAAGGACCGGGCGTAGCCATACTCGGTTCACCTAAAGTTGGAGAGACAGTCGCCCGCAAGCCATCTATGTGCAAAGCACGTCGAGGGAACCGGTCTCGCGTAAGCGTACGCGTAAGGTTGGTCCGGGTCGTCTCGTCCAACAATACCACCGAACCAAAGTATGACATGCTGGTAGGCAGTATGACTTGTATCGCCCACAACTCACTTGTGTTCTACTCATGCAAATAACATCAAACCATAAAACCTAGGCTCGGATGCCACTGTTGGGGAACGTAGTAATTTCAAAAAAATTCCTACACACACGCAAGATCATGGTGATGCATAGAAACGAGGGGAGAGTCTGATCTACGTACCCTCGTAGATCGCAACGGAAGCGTTGACACAACGTAGAGGAAGTAGTCGTACGTCTTCTTCTCGATCCGACCGATCCAAGCACCGTTACTCCGGCACCTCCGAGTTCTTAGCACACGTACAGCTCGATGACGATCCTCGGGCTCCGATCCAGCAAAGCGTCGAGGAAGAGTTCCGTCAACACGACGGCATGGTGACGATCTTGATGTACTACCGACGCAGGGCTTCGCCTAAGCACTGCAACAATATGATCGAGGTGGAATTTGGTGGCAGGGGGCACCGCACACGGCTAAGGAACGATCACCAAGGATCAACTTGTGTGTCTAGAGGTGCCCCCTGCCCCTGTATATAAAGGATCCAAGGGGGAGGGGTGCGCCGGCCAGGGAGAGGGCGCAGGAGGAGTTCTACTCCTATCGGGAGTAGGACTCCCCCCCCCTCAATCCTATTCCAACTAGGATTCCCAGGGGAAAAGAGAGAGAGGGGGGCCGGCCCCCTCTCCTAGTCCTAATAGGACAAGGGGAAGGGGGGGCGCGGGGCCACCTATGGGCTGCCCCTTTTCTCCTTTCCACTAAGGCCCATGAAGGCCCATATGGTTCCCGGGGGTTCCGGTAACCTCCCGGTACTCCGGTAAAATCCCGATTTCACCCGGAACACTTCCGATATCCAAACATAGGCTTCCAATATATGAATCTTTATGTCTCGACCATTTCGAGACTCCTCGTCATGTCCGTGATCACATCCGGGACTCCAAACAACCTTCAGTACATCAAAATGCATAAACTCATAATAACTATCATCGTAACGTTAAGCGTGCGGACCCTACGGTTCGAGAACAATGTAGACATGACCGAGACATGTCTCCGGTCAATAACCAATAGCGGGACATGGATGCCCATATTGGCTCCTACATATTCTACGAAGATCTTTATCGGTCAGACCGCATAACAACATACGTTGTTCCCTTTGTCATCGGTATGTTACTTGCCCGAGATTCGATCGTCGGTATCCAATACCTAGTTCAATCTCGTTACCGGCAAGTCTCTTTACTCGTTCCGTAATACATCATCTCACAACTAACATCTTAGTTACAATGCTTGCAAGGCTTATGTGATGTGCATTACCGAGAGGGCCCAGAGATACGTCTCCGACAATCGGAGTGACAAATCCTAATCTTGAAATACGCCAACCCAACATGTACCTTTGGAGACACCTGTAATGCTCCTTTATAATCACCCAGTTACGTTGTGACATTTGGTAGCACCCAAAGTGTTCCTCCGGTAAACGGGAGTTGCATAATCTCATAGTCACAGGAACATGTATAAGTCATGAAGAAAGCAATAGCAACATACTAAACGATTGGGTGCTAAGCTAATGGAATGGGTCATGTCAATCAGAGCATTCAACTAATGATGTGATCCCGTTAATCAAATAACAACTCTTTGTCCATGGTTAGGAAACATAACCATCTTTGATTAACGAGCTAGTCAAGTAGAGGCATACTAGTGACACTCTATTTGTCTATGTATTCACACATGTATTATGTTTCCGGTTAATACAATTCTAGCATGAATAATAAACATTTATCATGATATAAGGAAATAAATAATAACTTTATTATTGCCTCTAGGGCATGTTTCCTTCACCTTTGTAATCACCCAGTTACGTTGTGACGTTTGGTAGCACCCAAAGTGTTCCTCCGGTAAACGGGAGTTGCATAATCTCATAGTCATAGGAACATGTATAAGTCATGAAGAAAGCAATAGCAACATACTAAACGATCGGGTGCTAAGCTAATGGAATGGGTCATGTCAATCAGATCATTCAACTAATAATGTGACCTCGTTAATCAAATAACAACTCTTTGTTCATGGTTAGGAAACATAACCATCTTTGATTAACGAGCTAGTCAAGTAGAGGCATACTAGTGACTCTCTGTTTGTCTATGTATTCACACATGTATTATGTTTCCGGTTACTACAATTCTAGCATGAATAATAAACATTTATCATGATATAAGGAAATAAATAATAACTTTATTATTGCCTCTAGGGCATATTTCCTTCACTATGACGCCACCAAGGGCAAGCCTGAGGGCGATCTTAATCCAGCATAGTTGGAAGCTTTTGAGAAGATAGATACTCTCTTTAAAGGCGCTCTTCTGAGTGTTCTTGATGACTCCATTGTGGATTCGTATATATGTCGTTTGACAACGGCAAGGACATGTGGGCTGCGCTCGAGGCCAAGTTTGGTGCCTCGGACGTCGGCAGCGAGTTGTACGTCATGGAGCAATTCTATGACTACAAGATGACTGATGAGCGCTCTGTTGTACAGCAGGCTCATGAGATATAGTCGCTCGCAAAAGAACTTGAGTACTTCAAGTGTGTGTTGCCGGACAAATTTGTTGCCGGAGGCATCATTGCCAAGCTTCCACCTTCGTGGAACAATTTTGCTACTTCCCTGAAACAATTTTGCAGACCTCATTGGTACTCTTGATGTTGAAGAGAAGGCGAGAGCAAAGTACACACGTGCTCGAGTTGCTGAGGGAGCTTCTAGTGCCCACATGGTACAGAAGAAGAACTCCCAGCCCGACAAATTCAAAAACAACAAGAACAAAACTCAGGGAAAAGGCAAGTTTGATACAAAGAACAAGCCATCACATTCTACCAACTTCAAGAAGAATTCTCATAAGAAAGGGAAGGGGCTTTGCCATGTCTGCGGTGATCCTAATCACTGGGCTCCGAAGTGTCGTAACCGCTTTGAGGAGCGCGAACATGAGAAGAGCGGCAAGTCCGCTAATGTTGTCATCGGTGATACTGATATGAAGGATTCTGGGTACGGTATTCTTCCTACCATCCTTTCAGTATTTCAATCTCCTGATTGGTTAATTGACACCGGTGCCAATGTACATGTTTGTGCTGATGCCTCCATGTTTTCTTATTACCAGGTCACAGGGACTTCTCCCATGCTGATGGGGAACAGGTCACATGCCATTTTTCGAGGTGTTCGTACGGTCGATCTGAAGTTTACTTAGGGAAAGACCGTGCGTCTGAAGAGCGTTCATCATGTGTCGTCCATCAATAAAAATCTCGTTAGCGGTTCCTGTTTATGTCGAGATGGTTTTAAGTTGGTTTTTGAATCCAATAAAGTTGTAATTTCTAAGTATGGACAATTTGTTGGAAAAGGCTATGAGAGCGGAGGCTTGTTCCGCCTGTCTTTGTCAGATGTTTGCACTAAAGTTATTAATAATGTTTGCCACAATAATGAGTCTCATATTTGGCATTCACGAATTTGTCACATTAACTTTGGTTTCATGACGCGGATAGCCAATATGAATTTAATTCCGAAAATCTCTACTGTCAAAGGCTCTAAGTGCCAAGTATGTGTGCAAGCTAAGCAACCTCGCAAGTCCCATAAGACTGCAGAGGCAAGAGACTTGGCGCCACTAGATCTTATACATTCTGATATTTGTGAGATGAATGGTGTGTTGACAAAAGGTGGAAAGAGATACTTCATGGCGTTGATTGATGACTCCACTAGATATTATTATGTGTATCTTCTGAAATCTAAAGATGAGGCTTTAACTTTCTTCAAAAACTATAAAGCTGGGGCAGAGAACCAACTTGATCGAAAAATTAAACGGCTTAGGTCCGATCATGGTGGAGAGTATTTTTTCAATGAATTTGATCTGTTTTGTGTGGAACATGGTATAATCCATGAGAGGACGCCTCCCTACTCACCTCAGTCAAATGGGGCGGACGAAAGAAAGAACCGAACTCTAATTGATATGGTTAACACCATGTTAGACACATTGGGTCTTTCCAAGGAATGGTGGGGGAGGCGCTAATGACTGTGTGTCATGTACTAAACCAAGTTCCCACAAAGCATAAGACCATGACTCCATTTGAGGAATGGGAAAGGAAAAGATTGAAACTCTCTTACCTACGTACTTGGGGTTGTTTGGCGAAAGTCAATATACCAATTCCCAAGAAGCGCAAGCTTGGACCAAAAATTGTGGATTGTGTTCTTCTAGGCTATGCTTTTCATAGCATCGGCTATAGATTTTTGATAATAAAATCTGAGGTATCCGACATGCATGTTGGTATGATTATGGAGTTGAATGATGCAAATTTCTTGGAGGACATATTTCCTATGAAGGATATGTCGAGTTCATCAAATCAGAAGATACCTACTCCATCTAGTGAGGAATTCATTGTAATTCCTGAACCCACCATTGCGATGGAACACGTTGAGAATCCTGTTGAGGGTGACAATGGAACTCCTATGAGGAGTGAGAGACAGAGGACTGTAAAGTCCTTTGGTGATGATTTCATTGTGTACCTCGTGGATGACACACCCAGGACTATTTTAGAAGTCTATGCATCTCCTGATGCTGACTACTGGAAGGAAGCTGTATGTAGCGAGATGGATTCCATCTTAGCTAACGGAACCTGGGAGATCACTGACCGTCCTTATGGATGCAAACCTGTAGGATGTAAGTGTGTGTTCAAGAAGAAGCTTAGACCTGATGGTACGATTTAAAAGTACAAGGCATGGCTTGTGGCTAAGGGTTAAGGGTTATACCCAGAAAGAAGGTGAAGACTTCTTTGATACTTACTCACCAGTGGCTAGACTGACCACAATTCGGGTGCTACTATCACTGGCTGCCTCACATGGTCTTCTCGTTCATCAAATGGACGTTAAGACGGCTTTCCTCAATGGAGAGTTAAAGGAGGAAATTTATATGGACCAGCCAGATGGTTTTGTAGTACCACTACTAGGAAAATGCTTATACATAGAATTTTAGCAGTAGCGCCTGTTTGCCTGTTTGGGCACACAAGCTACTGGTATTTACCAGTAGCACCGGCCAAAACGGGCGCTACTGCTAGTGAGTAGTAGCAGCGCTGGTTGGCGCGGGCCGCGGTGCTGTTTAGCGGGCCGCCGAGGCCAAAGGGCAGGCCACTTAGCTGTAGCGTGTGTTTTGCGCCAGCGCTACAGCTAGTAGGCTTAGCAGTAGCGCTGGCCCATTGCCCGCGCTGTTGTTAAGCCCACTCCCTCTCCCCCCACGCGCCCCGGCCCGGCCTGCCTCATCTCTCACTAAAGCTCACTCACACTCTCCACACTCCTCCCTCTCAATCCCCCGCACGCCGCCGTCGACCCGCACGCTGTCGTCCCCCGGGCCGGCCCTCCTCCCTGCTGCTTCGGCCGCCCTCGCCCGCGCCGGCCCTCCTCCTCACCGGCCGCCCTCCCCCGCCGGCCGCCCAGGCCCCCGCGCCAACCCTCCTCCACCGTACCGAGAGGTACTCCTCCCTCTCCTTCCTCCTCCTCCCTCCCCCCTAGCTAGTTATACTTATTAGAGTAGTTATTTTGAATACTATGTAGTTGAAAAAATGTAGGTTATTAGAATAATTAGGTATGAACCCTAGTTAATTCATATGAAACCTAGGTTTTTAAATTTAGCTAGGTTTTAAAGTTAGGGCAGAAATTTAGCTAGGTTTTTAATTAGGTGTAGTTAATAGAATTTAGGTGTTTTAGTTGTTTTAGGTGTAGTTAACAGAATTTTAGGTGTTTTAGTTGTTTTAGGTGTAGTTAACAGAATTGTAGGTATTTTTTTAGTTAAAGCAATTGTTGTTATTTTTTTAGTTAAAGCAATTTTTCCTGTTATATGCAAATTTGTAGTGGACATGTCATATTTTGAACATGTCACATTTTGGACATGTCATATTTTTCCGAGTGGCCTATGTTTTGCCAGAAATGTCGATTCGTTTACGTTCTGGCAAATTTCAGGCGCTCGATATGTCCTATTTTTAGCAAAGATCATGCCAAATTTTGCTAAGTGTTTATTAATTTTGTTTTCATAATTAAGCATTTAGTTCTCGACGTCGACGATGCCTATCCCACATCCTCGTCGTCGACTCGGCGGAGGACTCCTGGTTGAGCCGAGGGGCCATGTCTGGGACTGGGCTCCGCCAGGCTGGTACTGGGTTGTGCTACCTTATGGTGAGCGCAGTTTAGTGAGGAGCCAGCCCGTCGTCAACCCGGAGCTTCTTTGGTGGCGGTCACGTGGGCCTGCATCGGTGGAGAGGCTTGAGTCCCCCGCGCAGGTGGTACAGGACCGTGTCACGGAGGAGAACGCGCACGTCCAGCGCTACTTGGTTGTGTTCGCGAACAGTCGGTTCTCGAATACCTGGCAGATTATTTGGGGATCTCACCGGAGCTATGATCCGGTGATGGTTCCTTCTCTTTGGGTGTACACCGCGGCCCACTGAACCTAGAGTAGCTATTATTCGAGATGTATTAGTGATATTATATGATGATCTTTGCTACAAACTACTATATATGTATTCAATGATGGATTATTAATTACCTATTAGTTATTTCCTTATTGAATGGCAAAGATGAGCGCGGTGTGTGCTACAAACTACTATATATGTATTCATGATGGATTATATGATGATATTTGCTACAAACTACTACAAACTACAAATTTTAGGTGTTTTAGTTGTTATATGATGATCTTTGCTACAAACTACTATATATGTATTCGATGATGGATTATTAATTACCTATTAGGAAATGTCTGACGACCAAAGGGAATTCGCTATGTGCGAGTACTGCGAAGATAAGCGCGGTCTGTGCGACAGGCCTCACTTGGTAGAAGTTCAGTGCTTCAGCATCAAGCTCCAAGAGACCTTCGATGTTGAAACGGTACGCAACGACGACAAGTGTTTTATGTTATTTTTTTTTAAACGACTTCTCTGCTTCTTCAACATGTAATTTCCGTCTTTTACAATTCGACTAGCTTATCCCATGCCATGCAAGACGCTATGTCTTGGAGAAGATGGGTTTTGAAGATCGTGAAAGAATGGAGACAAAGATAATTCAACTAAGGACCCATCATGGTTATGATTTTGCTATAAATCTATACAATTATGTGAAATCATCCAATTTCGGTTGCCTGAATTGGGAAGCCCTTTGCAATGTGTATGATTTTCATGAGGGTATGCTTCTCACCTTCGATCTTGGTGATCATGACATCAACGAAAATAATATGACCATTTGGGTCCTTGTTGACACGCTTCCAGTTCTACCGCTGTGTGAGTTTCTTAAACATATTTACTAAGTAATTTATATTGTTTATTTCAAAATATTTGACAGTTTATTTCCATTGACAGCTTATTTTCATTCTTCAAAAAATGTATGGAAAATGCTAGATAGAACCTACTACTACAATGATGAAGCACAATTAACTTATAAGGAGCAAGATGGTCTTATCGCATTTTTTACTGATATTGAGAATTACAATAGCTATTATCAAACTCCTTCACATTATGGTCAATACGTGCCACTAGTGCATATGTTGAACTATGGTAACATCAATGGAGATATCATGGTAAGATTTTCTACTATTACGACATCCGGGCATCTTTTGCATAAATTCTTCTAAAACTAAACTATATTGCTAACTACAAAGTTATTACTATGTTTTTGAACAGAAAATCCCGGTGGATTGTGTGCCTCATCTGATGTTGACGAGAGGTCGCGTTAATGTTATGAGCTTACGGCCACCACAGCCAGGTCAGCCGCAGTATCCACATCACTCCTGTCCATACCGGATTTCTAAAAGCGAGGAAGCCATGATAATAGATGATTTCAAAAAATGTTTGAACCATCGTAGAGAGCTACTTGGAAGCAACATTGTGCGTAGGCCAAGACTTGGAGACAAGATGATCTCCGTTCTTTATTATGGAGAGTCAATTATCCTTAATGCAGCGTCAATGCCTAATTGCCTATCTTGTTTTATGATATTTTACCTAAGAGAGGGTAGAGTAGGTCCTATGAGAGGAGTAGGTCGTAGCTAGAATGTGTTATTATGTGCTACAATGTGTTAGAGTTGATGATGATGAGGAGGAGGAGTTGTGATTATGACTAGTGACCAACTTGTTATATGATGTCTCATTGACGAACATTGTTTGATGGTGATGACAAGTGGTAATGAATATGTTGTTTAAACATACTAGTTCATGATGAGTTGTTATTGTATAAAAGATATATCTGTTTAAACATGTATAGCACCAAAATGCTAAAAACATAAAAGTTAGCAGTAGCGCTGGCCTAAAAACGCGCTACTAGTAGTTGAACTTACCAGTAGCGCTGGCCTAAAAACGTGCTACTAGTAGTTGAACTTACCAGTAGCGCTGGCCTAAAAACATGCTATTGCTACAAAATAGCTGTAGCGTCATAGCAGTAGCGCTGGTGCCAGCGCTACTGGTAGCACAAAAACAGGCGCTACTGGTAAGCATTTTCCTAGTAGTGTACCTGGTCAGGAAGGAAAGGTGTGCAAGTTATTAAAGTCTTTATATGGCCTTAAACAAGCTCCTAAGGAGTGGCATGAGAAGTTCGAAAGAACACTAACTGCTGCCGGCTTTGTAGTAAACGATGGTGACAAGTGTGTGTACTATTGCCATGGTGGGGGGCGAAGGAGTTATTCTTTGTCTGTATGTCGACGGCATACTGATCTTTGGAACAAAACTTGATTTAATCAAGGAGGTTAAGGATTTCTTATCTCGCTGTTTTGAGATGAAGGATTTAGGAGTAGCTGATGTTATCTTAAACAACAAGTTGTTGAGAGATGAGAATGGTGGGATCACACTGCTTCAGTCTCACTATGTGGAAATGTCTTGAGTCGTTTTGGGTATGGCGATTGCACGCCTTCTCCAACTCCATATGGTGCTAGTGTGTTTCTTCGAAAGAATCGACGGATTGCTAAAGATCAACTGGGGTATTCTCAGATTATTGGCTCGCTTATGTATTTGGCGAGTGCCACGAGGCATGACATCTCGTTTGCTATGAGCAAGCTGAGTCGGTTTGTGTCAAAACCGGGAGATGATCATTGGCATGCGCTTGAGAGAGTTATGCGCTATTTGAAGGGCACCACGAGCTATGGGATTCACTACACCGGGTATCCAAGGGTATTGGAGGGTTATAGTGACTCAAACTGGATATCTAATGCTGATGAGATTAAGGCCACAAGTGGTTATGTTTTAACACTTGGTGGTGGCGCTGTTTTCTGGAAGTCTTGCAAGTAGACCATCTTAACAAGGTCAACTATGGAAGCAGAACTCACAGCATTAGACATTGCCACTGTTGAAGCAGAGTGGCTTCGTGAGCTCTTGATGGATTTACCTGTGGTTGAAAAATCAATACCCCCTATCCTGATGAACTGTGATAATCAAACTATGATCATCAAGATAAACAGTTCTAAGGACAATATGAAGTCCTCAAGGCATGTGAAGAGGAGACTAAAATCTGTCAGAAAATTGAGGAACTCCGGAGTTATTACGTTGGATTATATTCAAATGTCGAAAAACTTGGCAGATTCCTTCACAAAGGGTCTATCACGTAACGTAATAGATAATGCATCGATGGATATGGGTTTGAGACCCACCGCATGAGTTGTCCATAATGGTAACCCAATCTATGTGATCGGAGATCCCGTGAAGTAGAAGTGGGAGACAAGCTGTTGGTCAGCTAGGAGGAGAGTATCCCTATATTAACTATCCCACTCCGTGAAGATGCAATACTCTCCCGATATGTATGGCAGGTTGATACTTATCTAATGTGTTCCAAGTGGTTTATTCGGGTAAGCAGAGATGTTTTCCTACAGAACATCTTCTGAGGAACACACCTATGAGAATTTGACTATTAACGTCGCAGTCTGTGAGAATTGGGTGTACTCTAATAAATTCATGAAAAGGCCCTGGAGTACGACATATATGCTCCACCCGAGGGGAAGCCTTGCGGCAGCGCAGTATCGGTCAAGAATTTGTGTGAAACTAGTCTCGCAGAAAACTTGTAGTTCAAGGCATGGTCCACTATTCAAGTTGTGATCTAGTGTAGCATAAATCACTAAGTGGAAGTTCAACTTCACAGTCTCCACTAAGCACAGGTATATAAACAATGTTTTGGAACTAAATGATGAGATGTGCCAATGAGACTTTGTGGGGGATTGTTGGAATTTTGCTAGTAGGCCTTTGGCCCAAAGCCCAACTAAAATTCTGAAATTCTTTTGGCCCATTCATGCACACATGTGAGTGGAGTGAGTGAGACTAAAGTTTAGTCCCGCCCTATCTCTCGAGCACAGGTTGAGGTTCGTCCTCAATGGGAAAATGAAGCACCTAACAACGCATCTTCACAGACCAAAAACTACGAGATCACCCCTTTCATTCTGGGGTGACGGAGGGATCGTACCATTCAAGCATTTTTTCATGCTTTTCCCGGCGGAGAGAGAGTTGCACCTCTTTATAAGGTGAGCTCTTCTACCACTTATATGAGCATGAGAAGAGAAGACCTACACGCGCTCTCCTCCTCCTCGCTCGCCTCGCCACGCCACGCCTCGTCACGCCGCACCGCGCCGCGCGGTCGCATCGTATGGTTTCTCACCATCGTTCCAGATCATTGCGCCGCCAAGCAAGTCTTCTCCATCCCTCCTATCGGCGTGCACCGGGAGAAGGGACAACAGGCCTCTGGAACCCCGCCTCTCGTGATCCTGTACGGGAGAGAGGCGGTCAGGTTTTTGGGGAGCGCACTCGCGCGACTGCTGGCAGCGACGACTTCGCGAACGACGACTTCTTCCCCGACCTCGGCAACCTCATCCTCGACGACATGGGCGACAATGTCAACGCCGGCGGTACTGCTCCCGCTGCATCATATGTGATTCTATCCTTTCTGTTCGAGATCGTGATAGAATTCATGTTTCTAGTATGTGCCCTAGATGTGATCTGCTCATCTACTATGCTAGTTCGCATGATTAGTTCAATCTTTGCTACTGTAATCATGATTTATCTTTTATTTATTCAGATTAAATCTCATAGTAATGTGCTCATATTTCTAACATTTGGTGTGGTGGAGCGGGAGGAGGGAGGAGACGGAGGAGCGAAGCTCTGGCGTTGTGCAGTGTACTACTGTGGGTAGTGTTGACTAAAGCGTGACTTTTCCATATGAGGAGAAGGTGAGGCGTGCTGGAGAAGGCGCCGCCGTCATGTCAGCGCCAACGTGGCACTGACCAACAGCCGCCATATATGGAGGGTGGGGTCCGCGCGTTGATTGATACCGTGGGGTCAGGGGCGCGGCGGCTACAAAAAAAGAACTAGCTTATTTACATTACAGTGAGGTAAGAGCCGCCAGATTCGCTACTTTACAATGAGGTAAAAAAAAAGAACTAGCTTCTTTAAAAAAAATGAAAACTTTTGCATTTTTGTGTCCCGAGAAAATGTTGAAAATAGTGCACATATGCTTTATATGGAGGTGTAGTATGTGCTTGTGAATTTCTTTCAAATATATATTTTACGTATGTGGTGTACACGAAAAATACAAATACGTGGATTAGAAAACGCTTACTTTTTTGGGGGTTTTTTTGCCACAATTTTTTTCCTGTAGCCCACAAATCAGAAAAGTTATTATTTAATAAAAATGTGAAGATATATAGAGAACACATTTATTTGTCCGTTCTAGCTCCCATAATTAGATGTCATATACACTCATTAACGATACCGTCCATTCCAAATAATCTGAATGTATAAGTCAAATTTCTCTATATTTGACCAAAATTTATAGAAAAATATGTTACTATATGCACCGGCAAATATGTCGTAGACAAATACTTTTTTTTATGATGAACATAATAAAACTAACTAGATTGTTGTAGATGTCTGATGCAATGTTAATTGTCGCTGACTTAGTGCAAATTAAGTACAATTAATATAAATCAAGGGGAGTACGTAATAAAGTTTGACTTTAAGACACAATCAAAAAAGTTTTGGGTTAATGGAAAACTAGAAGTTGAATTAATTCATAACAAAAGGAGTAACAAACAACGGCCAGCAGCTCCCTTCGCTGGACTTTTTGCACAGTCAGACAAAGACACGATAGATGTTCCTGAGCAGAGCACACCGGATGGTCTTCATATCTTCAGAAAATAATTTCCAAGTGGAGATGCAGAGAGCCAACAATACCAGCAAACTAATCCCACTTGAAACCAGAACGGTCATTACTTGTTAGGCATGCATGTTTCCAGCAAAATTCAGAAACTAATCCCAAATCAAACAAAAGGCAAATGTGCGTTCATTTTAATCCCCAGGATGCCGCCGAAGCCAAGGATAACTGGAGTAGGACGCATTCATGTCAAATGCTACACACCACTCCTGCATCTAAACAGTTATAGGTTTACTGGAAATGATCTAGCCGCCTGACCATTAAGGGGCCAAAATAACATCATGTCCACTTAGGTACTCCCAGCAGATTCAGCGTCTGATGTCCTCCACTTGAGTACTTCCAGCGTCTTCTTGGGCGCGCTTTCTCTTGAGCTTGCTCCTGTCCACTCGCCATTGGTTCTGGACGTAAGCGACGACTTCTTCCAGGGTCGCTTTCCGGTCCTCCTTGTAGTTCCACAGCTCGCTGAAAGGATAGCGCCCATTGGGATTGTGTTTGTTGACTTCGAGCAGAGCCTTTGTCACCAAGTCACAGATCTGCTCGCCGTGTTCTTCTTTCAGAGCCCTGAGCTTCTCGTCGTCCTCACAGAGAATTTCCTACAACAGAGCACGTACTGTTAGACGGACGGCATTTTTTCCAAGCCAAACAAACTATTATTCACAGCTTCAAAGCCTGCATTTCATGGATATGCCAAGCTTGCTGTTACATGCGTGTTATGATTAACTTAAGATACGGATACTACATTAGTATGGTCATATATCATTGCAGAGAGTTATGTCAAATTAACACAACTAATGTTCCAAGTAGGTGGTAGGTGTGAATTACAGAATGTTCAGGAAAAACAACTCTTCCACATGGTGGCGGAGCTTCATAGACGGCGTATATGTCATAAATTTCAGAAGCCTGCCAGGATATACCCAATTAGCCTAGCATTGGATCTAGAATGGGAAGTAACAGTAATATTATGCAACAACTTTTTGTCGTCTAAACAAGCCCAAGCAGTGAAAACAATTCACATTCCTGATTCAGTTGACTAGCGTGCATTTTTAAACGGTCGACATCTCAACATATAACTCTGAGCAAACGGTACATAACTGACATATAACTTTTTGAAGAAAAAAATTGTATAAAGTTGACCATATCAGAGGAAATCGACAATTAGAAGAAACCAACAATTGAATATAGAGCAAATCACTATTTATTCAATAAGATTCTTTATATTCTGACCCAGAGCAGCTACCTAACACACTAACATAAGTTCTAGCCCTCACGGACAAACCTGGAATTGCTCCACAAATTATATTTTTTGAAAGTCACACCACATTTTTAGTACGTGTCTTAGGTAACATATATACGTCTAAATAGACAGACTCAGTAATCAAGCATCCATGGAACAAAATTAACTATTGTACTTAAAAGGGAATTAAACGTTTGAGTGTTATATAAACTAAACCAATCTATTAAATAATTCATTGTAAAATCTGCATGTGGTAAAGAACATTTGGAGCATACCAGGACAAAAAAGATTACTCTCTGCTATTTTGTTCCTTTTGGGTTAATTAAGAAAATCTGGAGAGAGAATTAAACTAAGCACCTCTAATTTCCACCAGAGTTTATTAAGAAATACTCCATGTACTGCAGAAATGCTTGCAAAGCCAAAAGTCAACCATGAAACCACTGACACATGATATTAGAGTAAGCAAATCGTGAAGTAGCAACAGTAAAGAGATATATACCATTTCTTTTCCTTCAACCATGATAGCTTGAAAAGGGTGCCATTTTGGATTTCTTATCTCATTCTCCCATTTTTCACAAAATAAGGCAGCATGATAACTTGATTCTGCAGGTTCTGACAATCTCTGGTTGAAAGCTTTTTCAAGTGATTCCAGGTTAAGCATGCCCATCTTTTTGATGCCTATAGATGTTCGGCCAGTTGTAAGATCCTGGAAGCCCTGTAGAGCATGCAACAGGTCAGAAGGAGAATGGATTTCAGCTGTTATGCAAAATCATCAACAGTAACACATCACCATCTCATGGACAGGTGCTCAGTCAATGAGGTAACTTACACGTATCAGTGCCTTCCGAGCAAGCTGTAACTCATCATTGGATTGTCTTTCCTTGGTAATCAAAGTCCGAACAATTGATTCCACTCTGTCATATTTTTCTTGCAGCTCCTCACTCTGTTCAGCCATTTTCTTCTTTGATTCAGAGTCTTCACCTTGCATAGGTTTCACTGCTTCCAATTTGCTCTGCAGTTGCTTTGTTTCCAACTCAAGCTTCTGCTTGGCATTCAGTTCCTGCTCTAACATGTGAAATAATAGAGCAACTTGTTTCTCCCTCTGCATTAACAGTACAGAGAAACACTCAGATCACTAAGCTTCTCAAAACTAAAATTGCAAAAACAAGTTATGATCCTTCTTTACGGTATTATTGAATAGCAGAGTATCAGATGAAAACTAAAACAGGGGGGAAAGAACAGCAGTAATAAGCAGTTAAGCAGAATGCTGCTATGCAAAAGAAGCAAATAGCAATCAAACATCCTAAGCAGACCCCAAAAAAGAGAGAAAGAAAAGAAACAAACTTCCATAATTCCAGGAGATATTCAATAGCAGAAGCAAGGTATCACACACCTGTTCTTTCTCTTCCTCATACTTCCTTTCTTGGGAGATACTTTGTGAAGCTAGTTCATCCAGCTTCTTGGATGCTAAGTCAAGATCAAACATCTTGCACTTCAGTTCCAAACGAAGCTTTTTATTCTTATCACGAATCCTCTGATAACATCTACGAGAAAGCTCCTGAGCCTTGTGAAATACTGATACAAGCGTTCATTTTGAAAGGCGATTAATAAACATGTAAAAGCTCAAAGTGTGAGCACAGAGATGCATACATGCTTAAAACCAAACCATATCAGTGCATATAATGGTGTAAATAGCAAAAGATCATCCCAAACCTTCGTCGTAGAACTCCTGCGTTTGCTCCGACATCCTGTCAACATGTTAAATATGGTTATTGTTTCTTTTTTTGACGAAAAACAGCGAGCGCTGATTTCATTTCATTAAGAGAAAGGCCGAGAAGGCCGAGTTACAGGTTTACATAGACAAAGTTAGATATATACATCTAAACTGCAGCTTTTGTCAGCGACAAGAATGTGCCAAGTTGCGGTTATGCCTCCGTACTGCAGTTTTTGTGCTACATTTGTGACTTGACAGATTGCAACATTTTCTACTTATGACTATATAGAGGAAAGGTCTTACCTAACGAATTCCCAAAGAGAAGTGGCAAATTTGGGATTAATTTGGAGCTTGGTAAGCAAATGCTTGTATCCAAGCAAATATCTCCCAAATCAGAGTACAAACTACTGAAAAGTTTCAGCTAATTTTGCGCCTATGGCTGCAAATAACCGATCAAATCAGAAGGACACTCATCCCATGTTGTTCATATGACATCCAACCCGCAGAAACAGAGGTGGCGAAGGTGAAGTAACTAACAGCCACTGCAAACACAAGAACACCGACTAATTCCAACCATTTCAGCCCAACAACAGTAGGCACACGGATCTGAGCGCTAAAATCCGTAAGTAAAGCATGCATTTTACGGCGAAAGGCCGCGGCCATACCAAAGCGCAACAAGGCATGGATCTGCAAGACTGCAATGAACTGAACCTAACTACAGGTCGATGCAAAGCCCGGATAGAAGTAACAATGCAGCAATCCATGTATAGAGACAATAAAAGGGTGCGTTTCTTCCGAGCATCCAGCTAGGCCGTACAAAATCCTCGAACCACATAGCTCCGTCCGCTACGGAAATTGGTAAACCCTCGCGGATCTGGACGGAACTGAACGGCGGAGCCTTGCCGTCCCCTCGATGACCGTCGGAGAGAGAGAACCGGCACTACACTACTGAACGACCCGCGCCCTCCGCCGCCGTCCTCTCGCGCAGAGGGGGGCGGAGCGAAACACACGGCGGACGCTCCGTACATGTACATTCGTCCACCCGCGCCGCACGGGACACCCAAATGCAACACCCAGCGAACGCTCCGTGGATCGTAGCAAAGTAGGGGCGAGCGGGAAGAGAGCCTCACCTCGCGAGGCCGATCGCCGGCGACGGCGACGGCGACGGCGGTGGTCGGTGGTGGGCGGACGAGGGTTTTTGCCTCTCCCCTGCTTCCCCCGTTTTCCCCTTTCGCGCGGTTGGGCTGTGGCTGTGCTGCCACACACACTTACTGCTTTTCTTTAATGGGAAATAAAAAATGAGCGAAGGTGACGCAACTGGACCAGATACCATGGGCTTAGCAAAGCCCGGTCTGGAAATGCCAATCCTGAGCCTGGTCTGGACCAAAACACATGAACGGTAATATTTTTAACTTTTGATAAAAAAGGTAATATTTTTAGTTAAGTTGATTACTTTTTGGTTTCAAAAATATTGTTATATATGAATTTTGATAAAACACTGGTTCTTGCCCTGTTTGGGCTTTTCTGGTCTTCGGCTGAAAAAACTAAGCACGAGCTCATCCCAAATATTTGGTTCATGCTCGGGTTTAGACACGAGAGCTATATCTCACATCAAGCGAGACGAAAGAAGCTCTCACTGAAGGGCTCTCCCTGCTCGCCACAGTAATGGGCCAGGCCCATTCATTCAATCACTCGTGTTTTCTTCCCTTCAGTGTTTTCTTTCATTTTTTCTCCCTTTGTTTTCTTTTATTTTTTCTTAGATTTTCTCTATATCTTCATCGGTTTAATTTGGTTTTTTACTTTTTCATTGATATACCATGATTTTTTTGTTTTTCATTGGTTTTCTTTGTTATACTTCAGTTTCTATATTTTAAAAGTTTTCTTTGTCTCTTTTTTTCATTTTACTTGGGTTCCATTGTTTTTTTGTTTCTTCATTTCTCAGTTAAATGTCCTACATTTTTGTTAAATACATGTTATTGAACACTTCTTCAAATACACGTTCAACATTTTCTAAATACATGTTAATCATTTTTTAATATATGGTAAACAATTTTTGAATGCTTGCTCACCTTTTTTTCAAATTCTTGATTAATATTTTTAAATACATGATCAAAAAATTCATAAATTTTTTATTGCATGGTCAATATTTTTTCTATACACATTTAACATTTGTCAAATGCTTGATCAATATTTTTCAAATACTCTCTCAACATTTTTTTGAAATGTTTCATTAACGTTTTTATAAACATGATCAAAATATTTTCATATTTTATACACATTTAACATTTTTCAAATGTTTGATAAACATATTCCAAATACGTGCTCCACATTTTGTCAAAAGCTTGATTAACATTTTTTCATATAATGATTAAAATATTTCATAACTTTTTTAATTCATGGTCAACCCTTTTTTCTTTACACATTTAACATTTTTCGAATGCTTGATCAATATTTTTCAAATACTCGCTCAACATTTTTTCAAATGTTTCATTAACATTTTTATAGACATGACCAAAATATTTTTATTATTTTTTAATTATATGGAAAATATATATTTCACATTTTGTCAAAAGCTTGATTAACATTTTTCTATCGAATGATAGAAACATTTTTCTATCTAAATACTTGCTCCACATTTCTTCCCTTTTTTCTATACACATTAATTTTTCAAATGCTTGATTAACATTTTTTTAATACTTGTTCGACATTTTTTTAAAATGCTTGATTAGCATTTTTATATACATGATCAACTTTTTTTCATCATTTTTGCCATTTGCTTATTTGAAAAGAACATGAGCCGATTTTGTTTCTGAACTTAGCACACTGATTACTTCATAGATTAGCAGTAAAAATTGAAAATAATATCTCCGAGGGAAGTGATGTGTGTTGCATTTTTTTTCCTTGCTTGTTATCTATGTCTTCAAGTTATTGATTACACTAACGGATAGGTTGTTTATGAGAATGTTTATATGAAGTATGCCCACAATTCTTTGTTGTGTATTTTATTGGAAAAGGGTAATGCATCATGGAATTGTGGTCAAACAAGATTTCTTGTACCAATGATGAAACAACATGTGGATGCCTCCTAATGGGCGAAGTTCTGTGGTCCAAATGGATAGACACAGGAGTTGCAGCATCTAAAGCAGAAGTGAGATGCAAATCAAAACCTATCTAAGGTACCTATAACACTTTGGTAGTACCTCTCCCATTATTTATTTATGCATTACTTATTTACGATGAGGGAGTACAAAGCGGGCCAAAACCTCTTTAAGAACGTATCTACCTGATATGTTTCTCACCATCCCTTTATTTTTTTCAATAGTAGTTCTCATTAATGTTGTAAATTACTTCGTAGGGGGACACCTATTTATCCCATGTTAGCTTGGATGATGGTGCTATAGACAACCACGTCAGCAATGGCGACACTATATGCAACAATGATGATGAGAACATTGGTGGTGGTCTAGATGACATAAAACTTATGAGCTGATATGTATGTAGGTGATGGATAAAAATTTAGAGAGGGGAAGGCATGTATGTGTACAACTATTATTTTATTGCCTTTGAGCAAGTAAACTTTTCACATGCCAATTACCAGATATCTGATCATGGATTGATATGTGCTATGTATACACTGATTTTGGATGCATGCATAGAGGAATGATGTTGATCATGGTTTAACTTACAAATATTCTGGAATTGTTCAATACAGCATGCAAAATATTTTCCCTTTCTCCCCGAGTGTCAACCACGTAAGGAAAAAGCATGTTTCCCTGTCGGCTGGCTGTTACAAAAATTTGGTTCCTAAACTTGACGAATCAACATATTCCTGAGGGTGGCCGACAGGAATAACCGCCAGGAAAAGTATTTCCTGTCGGTTTACTATCAGGCATTAGTGAATTTCCCTGTCATTTTATTCTTGATGGATTTTGCCTGTAGGTCAGCCGACAGGAAATATTTTCCTTAAGGTAATTGTCATTTTCCTGTGGGTTTTTGGCCGGCGGAAAAGGTGTTGTTTCTGGTTGACCGACAAGAAATATTTTCCTTAAGGTAATTGTCATTTTCATGTGGGTTTTTGGCCGTTGGAAAAAGTGTTGTTTCTAGTATTGATGGTTGCATGAATAGATTAGTTCACAAATTATAACTTATGACATATGCATGCCTTGATGATGTGGCATAGTTGCATTTTGTCCTAGAATGCAGGACGATGTGTCAATTTGCTTTGTAAGAATATCTGGTAGCTTTTCAGTATCGCACCCAGCAAGTCCAAATTCTCCTTGTGTAGCGACAGCCAAATATATACGTTGCCAAAAATAAGTAAAAAAATGCAGTACATTTTTCCTATTCTGAGAAACTTTTGCACAATATTATTTTTGACTTACTATCCGATCCCGATCGAAAGAAAACTCCTCCCTGGTCGCTTCCGCCCGAGCGACTCCGGAGGCGCCCATCTCGATTCCGCCGATCCTTCTCCCCCCTCTCCTTGATCCTGGCCGGCGCCGGCGCCGATGCCGGCGGCGGTCGCGGCGCCCTTCTCGTCAAATGATGGAGGGCAGGGGAGTGCATCGCGTCGGCGTACCACGAGCGGTGGTGGGGCGATGGCGGCGGTGCAAGGTGACGCGGTCTTGTGGGACGTGGCCTGGAGCCGGAGTGGCGGGGTGGAGGCGGGCGGCAGGCCGCTCGTGCAGCGAGAATCTCCGGCGGCGCAGGTGCAGATCCCATCTCGGGCAGTTTTCATCCTTTCGAGGAGGACCGATCTGGACTGGCTGGTCTTGCTCTGGCTGGAGTACTGCGGGCGTGCGGAGGCATTGCGACCGTTTTCTCCTCTGCTGCTTTGACCGGCGGCGTGGGGGCCTGCTGGTTTTGCTCATATAAGAGCATCTCCGGCCGTTGGCCCCTCAGGGCGCCTAAAATCGCCCCCTAGGGGTGAGCCGGCGCAAAAAATCGGCCTGGGTCGAGTTGGTCCCCAGCCGCGTCGGTCACAGGACCGTCCCCAGGCGTGTTAAAAAAATTAAAAAATATAGCAAAGTTTAAAGTCCGGCGAAGTTCGGCATATATTACATTTAAAAAGCGTGTTTTTATTACATAATATATATAATTAAAAAAAGAACTGGCTAAAAGTGGAGTAGTCGCCGCCGTCGTCGTCGTCCGGCTTCTCCTCCTTGACGCGGCCGTCCCTGGTGGACCCCTGACCAGCGTTGCCTATGCGGGCTGGTGGCGGCGACGCGGCGTCGTCGCCGCTGTCCTCGATGACGACGATTCCTCCTTCATCGCGGCCCCGGCGGCACTGCGCGAATCGCTGCAGGGCGACGCACTGGCGCTCCCTTGCCATCTTCAGGGAGTCTGCGCGCGCCATTCTAGGGCCGCGTCGTTGTCGAGCTCGACGTCGCCGCCGTGCTCCGTCTTCACCTCGGGGAGGCCCGGCTCCGTCTTCACCGGCGCCAGGCCCGACTCTGTCTTGGGCTTGACGAAGCGCGGAGGAGCCGACGAGGGGGCGCGCCGGCCGCCCTCATTGATGATGATGCCGGCGCTGCGAGTGCGCCAGCCGAGCAGCGTCTCCGCCGCGGGCTCAGCCTTGACGCCGAGCAGCGCCGGACGAGTGTGAGGAAGAGCGGGAGGACGAGGAAGAAGAGGAGGCGCCGAACCTCCTGGGCAACCATTGCCCGTCGCGTCGGCGATGAGCCGTGGCCATGGCGGCCGCCCTCGCCGGGGGGTATGCCAACGGTGGGTCGTTGCCACCCTCGAGGTACGTCAGAACGCCCTCGAGGGTGCGGCCGGGGACACCCCACCACAGGTGGCATCCCTCGCTGTTCTTCGGTCCGCCCACCACCGGCGCGCCGTTGATGGACGCCATCCTCTGCTGCTGCTGGCGCTGGAAGTACGCCGTCCACGCCGCTATGTTGTTGGCGGCGTACTCGGGGAGGGCGAGCTGGGCGTCGGTGAGGGAGGCGCGCACAACATCGACGTCGTCGGCGAAGTAGCCCGGTTTCGCCACGGCGTCGGGCAACGGGGGAATGGGCACTCCCCCGTTGCTGAGTCTCCACCCCGTTGGCCCGGCGCGCATGTCCGGCGGTGCCGGGATGTTCGCCTGGAACAGGAGCCAAAACTCCTGTTCGCGGAGCGAGCGGCGGCTGAAGCCGTTGGCCGCGGCCTCATCTCCGGGGAATCGCTCGGCCATCAGGAGAGGGAGGGAGGAGAGGGAGGGCTCGGCGGCGGCGCTCGGGAAAGGTAGACGGCGGGCTAGGGCTGGTGTGGCTGGTGTGGCCAGAGGCGAGGGAGGCCACCGGCTTATATGGCAGCGCCGCCCCGTGTGTACGCGTGCGAGGGAGGTGAGGCATCGGCGCGCCGCCCCGTGACGCGCCGCCAGTGAGGAATCAATGGTAAGGCTGACCGGCGGCAGCCTTGCCATTGATTCCCCGCGGGAAACCGAGGCGTTCGGGGACGAAGACGCGCGGTGTCGCTAACACGGTGGGCCCGTGGCTCTTTCGCACCAAAACCGCTCGCCCCGGCGCCCCCGAGCGCCCTCCAGCGCGTCGGGTTCGGTCTGGATCCGCCGGCGCTAAATTCGGCCCAGGCTGGCGAAAATCAGGCTCCTGGGGGCGCGACTGGGCCGATTTTTCTGCACCGGCGCGAAAAAAACGCCTGGGGAGGACTTTCTGAGGCGTGGCTGGAGATGCTCTAAGGAGGTGACCCTAGTGCTCTTCTTGCTTCACGGCAGCGTACTGCATGACCGGTCCTCCTCGATCTCGTCATCGACAATGTTCCAGAACTGCGGCCAGAGATCATGCCCAGGATATCTGGATCGGATAGATTTCGGTCGTGCACGTCCATTTCAGCCTACGAGGTTCCATGAGCGGGCGTGGCACGAAGCTCTGTTGTTTGTTGCCACCATGGGACATGTTGGCTTCTCGATTTCTATGGTGTTGACAGCTGCGGAGAAGGTCATAGTGACTGAGATCGGAGGATTAGTTAGCTGGACGGCGCCTTCGTGGCGATGGAGTCATTCAGGTGTTTGATAAGTCTCATGAGCAGCAATGTCAAGTGGGGGCGGCAGCACTGGAGGAATTCATTTTTGGTGGTGCTCTTCGGGCACCGAGCCAGGACTTTCAGGGTGAAAACCTAAGGTCTGGCCTCGCTGGTTGTGCCTGGCAATTGCTTTGTTGAAGTAATTGTTTTGAGAGCTCGGACTTCTCCAGGGTTAAAATTTAAGATCTTGGATCGGGCAACGACAATGCTTATGCACTGTTTTCTTCTTTGAGGCGTTGTTTTTAGAGACTTTTTATATTTTCCGGGTGTTGTATTTGGTGGTGGTTTGTGTGCGGCTGCTGAGAGAAGTCGATCACTGTGACGAGATCTTTATTTTTTCATTTCTTCATTTCTTTTTCTTTGACTGTGTGCATCGTGAATGTCTTTGCAACATTTTATAGGTGCAGAGACTCGGTGTAATTGGTATCTTTGTTATATTAATATATTCCCTTTTCAAAAAATCTTGTTCAGTGCTGAGACGCAACGCAACGGTTTGAGGTTTAAAAAGGGCAGGAGTTGAGACTTGGGACGCAACGTACTTATTAGCCAACAGAATCCAGTCATTCTGCCAGGCATGCATTCCTTGTTTGCTTGACTGAATTGACTCTTCCATAGCTTATTAGATGGCATGCACTACTGACTGTGAAGCACTGAAGGGAGCTATCTAATGCAAGAAGGTGGTGGTCAGGATTCAGGCGGCGGTGCCACCATCTTCTGCTGCTGGTGGTGGTCAGGATTCAGGATTCAGGTGACGGCGGGGCGGCATCACCAGGGTCAGAATCGTCGGCGCAGCAGTAGCAGCCCATGCCGTGCAAGGGGTTGCAGCGGCCGTGGACGAAGCCCCAGTTCTTGCAGCAGCGCATGCACTTGCCGGACTTGTAGCACTTCTCAATGCACAGGGGCCAGTGGATGTTGCACACCAGCTTCGCCCCAACCTCCTCCACCATCTCACCTAATTTCACACAAAATTATACATGAGATTCACAACAAACTTGAACCAAATGCACAAATGTTTTTAGAAAAATTTATGCATCTAGGAGAGATTTTGACTTACAGCAGGTGATGAGGAGGATTGCCAGGAACAAAGACAATGGGGCAAGCTTCTTCTTGCCCATCTTCTCTAGTCTCCACTGCTACCTACCTTAATCAGTATTACCTTTCTCGTTAGGAATGTGATTTGGTTGGACGTTTTGGAGACTAAAGTTGAGTGGTATTTATACACCAAGGAGGAAGAGAGGATACCTACATGATCCTGTCTTCAGATTTCAGAGCACCGGTACAGGACCTGAGATTCGATATCTAGCTATCTTTATCTATCTCTCTATCTCTCTATCTGTCTATCTGAAACCAAAAAAAGAAGCCATCACATTCTCCCATATAGATTGAAGATACTTACACTGGTTGATTTTAGTTATAGATATACTTAAACTTAAAGCCAAACGCTAAAAAGTGCATGGAGTCTCGTTGTCATTTTTGAGCGCACTATCCCTGACCTTAGATGGAGGTGATCACGACCGACCGCGTGGAGCGTTTCAACTGAAGACAATTGTTGGACCCCCACACCCACGTGGCCAGCAGAGACCCTATTTCTTGAATACCAGGAGTCGCCACTGCTAAAATGAACACATCAGCAAAAACAAACAACAGTAAAAATAAAAGACGAAAAACAAGACTCAAGACTCTACTACTTAATTATATCACTAGTGGTTTTGAATGCTAGGGTTAAACACCTAGGAGGAGTAGGAAGAGAGCATACTTATAGGACAAGGACATAGAAGGGTAAATTTTTTAGACGGTCTCGATAGACAGTTCAGAACTCTTCAGATTTGGAATGCCAAAGATGGGAGACCAGGCTTCAGAGTTAAGTATGTCCTTCGATTCTTTGCTGTCCAAGGTATGTACATGCGAGCTATCTAACCTATGAAGCAAAATGACAACAACACTCCCACAAGCCTGAATAACACATTCATCATCTGCTATATAGAGAACTAGCCCAGTGGCCCGCACAAGTGCGGTGCATGGGCAACTTCTTCGGTAATGTGGTGCAACTGTGTTTCAGAATAAAATTCGTTGAACCATTATGGGCCTGGCCAATGTGTGTTGCTGACCTAGAAGTGAGGAAGGAGTAAGTTGTCTCCTCGATGGTACACACACCTGAGTTTGATGTGCAGCCACCGCTCTCTAGGTTGGTGCTCCTCAAAGCACAATAGGGTATTAGAGCAAGGCGGCGGCGGGGCCAAAAGGATGGTGATTCCGGCCGGGGTCGAAGGTGGTCCTTGGAACAAGGAGGACCACGGTAGTGTGAGGAGTTACCACCACGCCCGTGGGTTGCCGCATTTGCAGAAGATTTGAAGCCGCCGCTTGAGCTCTGGAATTGGGCCATGCGCTGATCGAAGTTACTAAGCATGACGAAGAGCTCGTCGAGGGTGACGGGCGTGACGCAGGCATCAAGGGCCAGGACGAGGGGCGGGTAATCCATGTCCAGCCTTTGAAGAATATAGGAGATCAGCTCATTGTCCTGGATGGACTTGTCGGCCACGGCAAGTTCATTGGCGAGGCCGCGCATGGAAGCGAAGTAAGCGACCACCGATTGGTTGCCCTTCTGTACGTTGATCAATGTTGTGTGGATTTTGGTTACGTGGCCGAGAGACTACGACGAAAACATGCCCTGCTAGCGCTGCCCAGAGTGTGTGCGCTGTGGTGAGCGCAGGCACCATGACGAGCACCTCTTTGGAGAGGCCTGCTAGTCCTCCCTGACCCAGATTGGGTGGAGAGGGTTGAGCTCAGGTTTCCTTCCCGTCCTTGTCCTTGGTGACGGACGAGAAGCCTAGCCGGCTCCGGCATGGTGCCGTCAACGTAGCCGAAGACATCAGCTCCCCTCAGCTGTGGCATGATCTGTGTGCGCCACATGACGTAGTTCGTGCGGGAGAGCGTCTCTGTGACCTGGCCGTTGAGGCTCGGTTGGAAAGCGCCGGAGGAAGGCATGGCTAGCACTTGATGGAATTGGCGAGCTAGATGGTTGGAAGGAGGAAGGCTCAGATTACCATATGCGATGGTGGAAAGCGTCTCACTTCATTTGGAGGCGACGCCCTTCATGTTATAGGCAGGGGCGCATCTCCCTGACCAGCGCATACACTGTTGGAGATTTTCGAGAAGAGTTACAATTTGGAGAAGAGATAGAGATGGTTACAAAAGATAAAGATTTCATCTAACTACCTAGCCTATCTCTCCTATAGTCGCACGCCATGTACATTATCAAACGTGACAGAATGTTCTGTTTGACACTTCAAACACCCATCATTCAAACTCATGTAAAGGATATCCTCTGCTGGAAGCTAACCCCACTGGTAAATATACTTCAAAAAGTGCTTATAAGCTTTGTGTGCAGGACCTGCTCAATGAGGGAGCATCACAACCTAGGCAGGTTTCTTCTCTTGCCACTTCCCTTCTCACACATGTTTGGAAGGATAAAACTTTAGCGCCTAGAGTTCAGACTTTCGCTTGGAGGCTTTTTAAGACGAGATTTACCCACAGGTATGAGAGGAGGCGGGTACATTGCTCATATTGATAAACGTTTCTCTACTTGTGAGTTGAAGAGGATGACGTGCATCTATTCTTTTCCTGTTCTTTTGCTGAAGCTGATTGGTTCTCTGACACATGGTTTATTAGATCAGAACTGTTATTGCAACATCACAGGTCTGTGCCACAAATTATTCAGGCGATTCTAGACTAAGGGCATCCCAGGCATCCATGTGTAACACAATGACACTTCTTTGGTGTGTATGGAAGGCTAGGAACGACAAGCGCAGGTTCATCCTGCACAGGTTAATTTCGCCTTGCAAGCACTTATGCAGGGACAAAAAATAGAAGATGATATTACTCCCTTCCAGGCCTATCTTCCAGAGTGCAGAGAACAGGCACATACATTGACGGTAGAAGGACAATTTCCTTCTTTTTATTTTAGAAAAGGAGGATGCACCCCCGGCCTCTGCATCTGGACGATGCATACGGCCACTTTATTAATTATTAAGCACAAAAGACCTTACAAAGTAGTACATCAGTGAGTCTGAAGCCACCATCTAGGCAACATCTGTCGCTACTCCTACCCCCTTGATGCAGTGGTGCCGAATGTCCGAGCCTAATACCAAACAGACATCGCAGCAAAACCTAACATCTAATGCCGGATGCCCCATCCTAGCTACCGGGACTGGGTCACACCCCGGTCCGGCGCACTCACCGAGGCTGCCGCCGCCTTCTTCCACCGATCCATCTCCAGAGCAGGTACTGACGCACAGACCTTGCGAGGCCTGCCATCGACGCCACCATGACGCCAGACAGCTCGACCACCCTGCGCTCGTCCATCCATCCACATTCGTCGTCGATATGCAGCTACACCATGCCGCCACCACTCGTCGTCAATGACGCGGTAGATACAACGCCGCACCACCTGGCAACCTCCACGCCATCGCCACTGCTGGAGCTAATCGGAGCCCACCATCCACAACATCTCTGCCCCGAACAGCAGTTCCTCCCAAGAGGGCGCCTCGATGGAGGATACGACGCGCAGGACGCCGCCGCCGCCAATCCAGACTGAATTTTGGACTTCCGTCCGGAAGGGCTTCGGGGGTGGATAGGGGGGACCTCGGCTTCGCCTCCAGGAAGGGTAACGGCGTCAATTGACGTCGCCGATGCCGGGCCGAACACGCCGACCAAAGTTTCCTCCAGTCCCCATCCTATGCCACCAAATCTCCGTGTACTCCGGATCCGACAAGCCACGATCCGAAACCCGCGAAGATGAAAGAGCCATGGGGCTCAACCCACCAGAAAGGAGGATCGAGAAGAACTCCTTGTAGATCTCCAGACGCTGAATCCAACGATCCGACATGGCCATCGACGATCATCACCACCCCGCGGCGGCCGACGGAGTCTGAAGAAAGAATCCAGATGGATCCGATCTGGATCCGGCGGCACCCGCGACCACCGGTCAGGCCAACGCAGCCACCACCTCACGACACGCAGGTCGCCACCACCGCGCCGCGCACGACGCCGATGGGAGACCCGCCCGCCGCGCCACCGGACCCCACGTTCGCCCGATGTTCCTCTGGATCCCGCTGTCCCGCGCCAGCCAAGACGGGGAGGATGGCGAGAAGCCCCGCCGCCACCCAGCCTGCCAGGCTTCGCCCGGCGGCGCTATGGACGGCGGCGAGGAGGGGGGGAGGTGAAGGAGACTCGGGGGGCGGCGGCTAGGGTTTTCCCCCCGGGTCGCCTGCGGGGGCGACGCGAGGGGCGACGTCGAGACGGACAATTTCCTTCTGGAAGCACTATCAGGACTGATCATCAGCTTACAGGTTTCAAGGTCTTCTGTGATGCAGCTTGGAAGGAGGGTTCTGAACGGCTTTCTACAGGAATTGGTATTTATATTTTTATAATGAATAGGTGGACCAAAGAACTGATGTTATGATTTCAGCCACTTATAGTGCTGTCAACTCTACTCTCCGTGCTGAAGCCAAAGCTCTGCTTCTTGCCTCTAAGCTCGCTTCTACCACTCAGCTTAACCAAGCAACACTTCTCACAGACAATCAGGTGCTTGCTAAAGTCACAGATGCTGGAGATATTCATTGGCAAATCAGGTCAGATTTAGAACAGATAGCCAACCTCTTCAAAGCTCACTCTTTCTACATTCACCATATTAAGAGAGACTTTAATGGGATTGCTCACGGTTGTGCCAAAGATGCTCAAAAGAAGTCATCTATTGCTTCCTCTCCTACTTTCTGTACGAATTTCTTCCATAGGGGTATGCAGTGCCCTCTGTTGCTTGCCTTAAGCAACTTTGTACTTGAAGGATTCAGAATCCTTGATGTAAAATGTGTGTGAGCTAATAAATGGCACCTTTCAATGCCTTCTCAAAATAAAAAAGATAAAAAAGAGGTGAGTTAATGACCAAAGGAGTGAAGGAAGATCTGATGGACGATTTAGTTCGGCTAGAGGATTAGAACTTATACAAATTGAGAACAAAAGGGGTAACAAAAGGGAATTTAGATGTAGAAAGCCAGGAAATAGCAGCGAAGTAAACCAGAGCAGTTGTTTCTTGTTAGGCATGCATGGAAACTTTAACATCCAGAAGCTGATCCCAAATCAAAGGCAAAATGCACCTTCATTCACATCAAATCAGTGTCAAATCCCAGAGAAACCTGAAGAGGATAACCAGCAAGCATTCATGGCAATGCTACACCACCACCGCAACTAAAAGGTTATAAGTTTACCGGAAACCATCTGCCTCGGCGTCAAGAGTCGCACTGCTCTAACATGCCAGGGCCAAAATAACCTCATGTCCAACTTATTAATTACTTAAAACTTATTAAGTACTGCCAGAAACTTCAGCCCGTCATGTCCAGTTGACTAAGTGCTTCCAGCATCTTCTTCAATGCGCTTCCTCTTGAGGTTGCTCCTGTCCACACGCCACTGCTTCAGGAGGTGCTCAACGGTTTCTTCCAGGGTGGCTTTCCGGTCCTCCTTGTAGTTCCACAGCTCGTTAACAGGATGGCGGCCACTGGGATTGTGCTCGTTGACTTCAAGCAGGGCCTTCGTCACCACAGCATAGATCTGTTCGCCATTTTCATCTTTCAGAGCCCGAAGCTTCTCGTCATCCTCGGAGATAATTTCCTACAACGGAGCACACACTGTTAGATGACAACATTTTTCAAGGCAAACAAACTATTTAATTGGTTCAAACACCTGCATTTCATGAACAAGCTAAGATTGCTATTTATAGTGATTTGTTCAACCACGAGTAGCACACACTAAGATACGTTCTCAGAGGTAACACAATGAATCTATGCATTAGCTGAACACTCTACAAGCAAGGAGCCAAACTCGTGTGACACAGTATATTATTATGTTTTCAAAGTCATGCCTTAGCTAACCTGGTATTATTGATCAGTGATACACATACGTGTTTAAGTTAACAGATTCAGTAATCAACCATCCATTGAATAATTAACTGTTGTACATAAAAGAGAACTAACTGACCTATGAATACATTAGTGTTATATTACAAAACTAAACCAAGCTATAAAAAAACTCACTGCAAAATCTGCATGCAGAGACCACTTGCAGCACACCATGAAGAAAAGATTGTTCTCTGCTGATTTGTTCCTTTTGGATTAATTAAGAAAATCTAGGGGAGTATATTAAACTATGCACATCTAGTTTCTCCCACAGTTTATTAAGAAGCAGATGTACCAGGGAAACATTTGCAAAGCCGAAAGCCTACTGCAGAACCAATGATGCACAATTACAAAATACTACCTCTGTCCTGGTTTATTGGTCCCCATTGTATTCTGTGCCAAATTATGACCATAAATTTAAATAATAAAATGTTTATGCATGTCACCAAAAATTATATCATTGAAAACTATGATATATTTTTGGTGACATGCACTAACATTTTGTCAGTTAAATGTTTGGTCAAAATTTAGCACAAATTACAAAGGAGACAATAAACCAGGACGGAGGTAGTATTAGAGAAAGCTGATTGTGCAGTAGCAACAGTAGAGAGATCTATACCAGCTGTTTTCCATCAACCATGATAACTTTAAAAGGGTGCCAATCTGGATTTCCTATCTCAGCCTCCCATTTTGCACAAAATAAGGCAGCATCACGCTCTGACAATTTCTGTTGGAAAGCCTTTTCAAGTGATTCCTGGTCAAGCATGCCCATCCTTTTAATGCCTATAGATGTTTGGCCAGTTATAAGATCCTGGAAGCCCTGTAGAGAATGCAACAGGTTAGAAGGAGAATGAATTTCAGATGTTATGCAAAATCAATAACAGCAGCGCATCACCATCTCATGCACAGATACTGAATCAATGAGTTCACTTACACGTATCAGTGCCTTCCGAGCAAGCTGCAACTCATCGTTGGCTTTCCTTTCCTTGATAACCAAAGTTTGTGCAAATGTCTGTACTGTCTCACACTGCTCTTTTAGCTCCTGAATTTGCTCAGCCATTTTCTTCTTTGATTCAGAGTCTTCATCACCTTGCATGTGTTCCATTGCTTCCCATTTGCTGTGAAGCTGTTTATTTTCTAGCTCAAGTTGCTGCATGACATTCCTTAACTCCTCTGACATGTGAAATAATATAGCGTCTTCTTTCTCCTTCTGCATTATCAGTACAGACAAACACTCAGATAGCTAAGCTTCTCAAAATCTAAAATTGCAAAAAAAGAAAGAAAAAGATATTACCTCATTTTTCTCTTGCCTAATTTGTGAAACCAGTTTATCAAGGGATAGGGATAGCTTTTCCTGCTCTAATTCAGCGAGTTGTAGCTCCTTCTGCCTGATGTCCTGCTCTAACTTCAATAATGGAGCGGCTTCTCTCTCCTTTTGCATTATCAATACGGAATTACGGATAAACACGAACATAAGTAGGCTTCACAACATCTATAATTGGAAAAACAAGTTACCTCATTTTTCTCTTGCTCATAGTTCCTTGCTAGCTCGTCCAGATGCTTGGAAACTGAGTCAAGATCATGCTTCTTGGACTCCAGTTCAGAACTAAGCTTTTGATTATCATTGATAATCCTCTGCGAATACCTGCAAACAAGCTCCTGAATCTTACGAGCTTCTGGAAAAGAGAGGTTCATTTTGAAAAGGTTATTAAACACGTGAAAGCTCAAAGTGTGAGCAGAGAAATGCATGCATGCTGATGCGAATAGCAAAAGATAAACACAAACCTTCCTTGGAGAGCTGCTCCCTTTGCTCCGCCATTCTGTCAAAAGAGATAATACGGTTGTTATCAGCGACAATACTGTGTCACGATGGCTGTTGTGCCTCGGTCCTACTGTTTTTGTGCAAAATTCATGATTTCAAAGATTCTAACATTTTCTATTTACTAGATATCAGAATGGCCTCGCCCGCCGATTTGCCCCATATATAAAAGAGCAACAAGGGACAAATCTGGAGCTTGCAAACCAAACACTTGCATCCAAAACAACATCTACCAAATCAGAGTACCACCTACCAAAATATTTCACCTAATTTGGCAGCTATTGCTAAAAATAACTGATTGCAAAAAACAAGTTAAGACAAATTTGGGATTAATTTGCAGCTGGCAAACCAAATTAATACTTGTATCCAAAACAATATTTCCCAGATAAGGGTACTAACTACGAAAACATTTCAGCTCATTTGGCACCTATGGCTGGAAAAACCCGATTAAATCAGAAGGGTATATAAAATCAAATGCATGCACACATTCAGCATATGTTGTTCGGACGAGATCCAACATGCAGTGCAAACTCTCGAAGAAGAAGGACTATTTCCAACCATTTGTTTCAAGCATCAGGATCTGAGCGCACAGAAATCATAAACAGAGCATGCATCTCACACCAGAAAGACTGCGGCCGTAGCGAAGCACGTCAGGGCATGGATTTCGAAGAGAGAGACGGAAACAACTATCAATCCATGTAGGAGCAAAGGAAACCCAAACACATATAACAATCGAGGAATCCATGTAGAGCAAAAAATAAAAATAAAACAAAAACGGCGTGTTTCTTTCCAAACATCTCGTTAGGTCGTGCCAAATTTCGAGCTAACGAACAGCACCTCGAACCGCCGCTGCCTATATATCGATCCGAAATTGTAAACCCTCGCGGATCTGGATTGAACACGAGAGTACACACGACACACTAGACACTACTGGGCACCCCCCCTACAAGAACATGGTCTATTACTGTTTTTGTGCAACATTCATGATTTCAAAGATTGTAACATTTTCTATTTACTAGACTAGTAAATATGCACGTGCAACGCACGTATCAAGCATTAACCAAGTAATCATAAGCACATATAATAAAAATATGATATTTTCCAAAAAATATATGAATTAAATATAAATACATTGTTGCAATGTCCACTCATGTTGTGTTTTCAATGTGAGAAACCATTGCGGATTTGTGGTCGCGTTGCTGGATAATAATGTAAGTTGTTTCACCATTTAGTGTTCTTACAGGTTTTAAAAGATGATCAAATCTATTGATCTTGCACAGACATTTTTCTTTCATGGAACCATAAAATTTCAGGATTGAATCGTTGGCTACATAAAGAATTACTCCCTCCGTCTGAAATACTTGTTGGAGAAATGGATGTATCTAGATTTCTCCGACAAGTATTTCCGGACGGAGGGAGTATATAGACAGGACAGTCCATCAGCAACATAGAATGGCCTCCGTGAGCATCACTCGTACCCAAATTGGCTAGCACAAATATTCAAAAAAAATGTCTAGCACACCTTGCCATCCAGTGTTTGAACTCGCCTACTGATGTGTTTATTTTATCTCTCTGCCCCCACAAGAGCCAAATGAGGCATCCTGTTCATAGATGTAGTTTGTCCGACAACCTGAAAAGTACTTACTGTAGAACTGCACTTTCAACAATTTAGTTGTACTTGCTTTTCTAACGGGGCCAAGACTGCTAATTTTTAGACAAATGTACATTGATAATTCAATCAGTTTCCGCTATCAAATTGAGTTATTACAAGATAAACACCAACAGAAGTTCCCCTGCTTCAACACATGTCACCAATAGCAACACCTTCTCAGCCTTGAAAAACAACTATGAAGAGTGTTCTTAAGATACAACCATATATATGTATGCAAGCACGGACTCAATAACTTCGCTGATATGCAAGGAAGCTCATCAACATGTAAAACTTGCAGTGCATGACAAGCCTCTAAAATCCAAATGTTATGAAACCAATTTATCTATTTACTAAGATTTTAGAATACTCATTTTACTAAAAATGTGGAGAAGAAAATGAAAAATGGATAAAATTTTGACAACACTCACCACGTCCAGTTTTTAGCAATAACAGTGAAACAATTAGTATGTTGCATCTTCCGGCATCATTAGTAAGCAAAGCAAAGGAATAGACTAAGCAAGTCTTCTTTACCATCCAAGGTTATCCATTTTCATAATGAGGTTACCGACTTTGTACATTCCACTGAATTGTTCTACAAAACATGAGGCCCGTATATTTCATCAGCATGGATAATTGCTATGAAAGAAATATTTTGTACACTCAGTTCCATTGTGCTGCTAGTAGTAATGGTATTTGATGCAGATATTTAAATTCTTTTCTGATTTAGCCGAAGTGATTTGAAATATGTAACAACCAATAGTCTGCAACAACACTAACAGGCTGGAATCAGAAAAGAATTTAAATATAGCGAAAACGAATAAATGTAGTGTGGTTCTAATTATAGTTTTGATACTGCCAAAGATTATTATAACTATCTTATCCTGGTAATTTTTAAAGAACCATGCTGCTAGTTCTTTATGAAGGGCCTCCAGTCAGAAGAACTGCTACCAAACCATTGTAAAGACCTGTGATCAAGACCATCACAAATATCTAGAACTTTTTACTTAGATCACTGGGAATACCATCACAAATGCTTGAGAACCTCGAGACATCATCCAAGCTTCTGATTTGGTCGTACAAAAGTCAAAGGAAATGAGCTAAAGAAGAAACCGGCAAAGCTTTAAACTGCAACAACTCCTTATGGTTCTCCCCTTTCTGAACTAAACTAACCAGCTATGCACTGTAATTATTCCAAAATGTGTCTGTTATTCTTTACACATGATACTAAAAAATCCTGTAGAAATAGAACAGTCTTGATACTTTAGATTTCTAAACAGTCATAAAGGGAAGATTTTTAAACACACATACTATATTTATTCTAAGCTCACACTGAAATGGTGGTGGTTCTTGAAATTGCTTGTCATCTGGGGGTTAAAGACAGCAACATAGATTCATACCATTTCAGAATTATACGTGTGCTAGAAATCTGCGCTTCTAAATAATAAAATTGACAAGAACATCGAATTGGGTGCACTTACAGTGGGTGAATTGATTGTATTTGGACAGCAGCAGGCAAAACATGGTCTATTACTGTTTTTGTGCAACATTCATGATTTCAAAGATTGTAACATTTTCTATTTACTAGATACCAGCATGGTCTCGCCTGCCGATTTGCCCCATACAAGAGCAACAAGGGACAAATCTGGATCTTGCAAACTAAACAGTTGCATCCAAAACATCTACCAAATCAGAGTACCACCTACCAAAACATTTCACCTAATTTGGCAGCTATTGCCAAAAATAACTGATTGCAAAAAAAAACAAGGTAAGACAAATTTGGGATTAATTTGGAGCTTGCAAACCAAATATACTTGTATCTAAAACAATATCTCCCAGATAAGGGTACTAACTACAAAAACATTTCAGCTCATCTGGCACCTATGACCTATGGCACCAACACGCAGTGCAAACTCTACAAGAACATGGTCTATTTCAAACCATTTGTTTTGAGCACAAGGATCTGGGCGCACAGAAATCCTAAATAGAGCATGCATCTGACACAACAAAAAGGCTGCGGCCGTACCAAAGCGCGACAGGGCATGGACCTGCAAGAGGAGACCGGACCTAACTAGCAAGAGCGAGAAAACACAGAGGAGCATGTCGGAGCAAAGGAAACCCCAGACACATCTAACAATCGAGCAGTCTAGGTACAGAAAAAATAAAAATAAAACGGGGCGTTTCTTTCCAAACATCTCGCTAGGTCGATCGTGCTGAATCTTCGAGCTAACGAACAGCACCTCGATCCGCCGCTGCCTATCCATCCGAAATTAGTAAACCCTCGCGGATCTGGAATGAACACGCAAGAGATAATACACTACTGAGCAACCCCCTCCATCGCCGGCCTCTCCTCGCGCAGCCCGCGCGCGGAGGGGAAAAGCGAGACGAACTGCGGCGGGCGGCGGCTCCATCCACCAACGCCACGCCCAGCGAACAATCCGTGGAGCGTAGCAAAGTAGGGGCGTGCGGGAAGAGAGCCTCACCTCCCGAGCCGGGATCGCTCGCCGGCGACAGCGGTGGTCGGTGGTGGTCTGGTGGACGAGGGTTTTTGTCTCTCCTTCTTCTCCCGCTCCGTCGTTTGGGCTGCGACTGTGCCGCACTGACGCTTGGCGTTCATTTAAGAGGGAGGGAGGGAGGTGGGCGGTAGGGACCGCTTGGTAAATTTCTTCTTCGGTGAGGTCGTCCGTGAACACGACCCAAGAACACGAAACGATAATCACGCCCTCGACCGACTGCGCGACCGGCCCTCGCTCGAGCTTCGTCCACGAGGCATTGATTTTTCTTTTCTTTAGTCAGGGAGGCATTAATTTTCGACCCTTTTAGGTTCATAGGATAGGATTATCATAGAAATAAAAATCTTATAGGAAATGAGATGATATGTATCTCAAATTCTATGAGTAGGAATAGAAAACAAGATGTCATTTGATTGACACCAAAGAAATTTTTTCATTGAGTGTAGGTTCTTTTTTATTTTCCTATGAAATATGGAGGATAGGAACCAATCCTATGTAGAAATAGGAATCCATTCCTATAAACCAAAAGGCTCTAAAGGAAAAAATCCTAACAAAATCCTATCCTTTAGAATTTCTATGAAATTCCTCTAAACTAAAAGAGGCCAGTTGACGAACGCAATTACAATTTCTTCATGGAAATGATATTTTTCTTCTAAAATTGTCGTTGGTCTCGCTAAGAAACTAAAACTATCAGGAAATAGTGTTTGCTTGCCGTCCCTTTTTAACTGATGTTCGTCGGATAGCATTTTTGTAATTCTTTGACTGGGTTCTTTACTTATACTAGTGAAATGCCCGTGCGTTGAACGGGCAAAAGCCGAATGTCCATGTGTTGTCACATAATAATAAAAAAACACAGAAACATTGATCAAATTATTCTTTTAATTCGGAAATATGTGTTAAGCAAGGTGGGCATCTGATTTCCATCATACATCGACAAATAAAGACTCTCTTCTACTTGTTTTCTTCTCTGTAGTCATTGTGTCTCCTTAACCAACTAAATCATTCGCTAACTAGATATATGTTGTCAACGATTAAGTAGTATTAATATTACTCAACTTCACGCATCCATAGGTGCCACTATTATAAGGTACACAAAGCTCGAAAAAGCATAGCAGAGACCGAGCTCCACATAGCTTGTTATTTCTTTTCGGCGACACTACTATTTTCACACATTGAAAAAATCTGAAAAAAGCATATACATAGATGTTTATTTGTAGTATACATGTATAAAATTTCATGAACATATATGTTAACATGTAATGTATACAAAAAAATATAAATACACAGATTAAAATGGGCTTTATCTTTGTTGTTTTTGGACCAGATATTTATCTTTTTTGTGTAGCATGCAAATAATCGAATTACCTGATGAAACTTTTTTGTAACTTGACGAACAGTCATATGTATTTGTATAAAAAGATTTGATATTTTTTGAAACTTTTAAGTATATTCTGATTTTTTTTGATAAAACGGGCTCCATGAAGCCTGGCCTCTGCGACGCCTCACTCACACAAAGCTTGACAATTCCTCAGACTTATAGTGCGCCTCTTAATTTCAGCAATAATAGCACAAGAAGATATATCCAATTTTGTGAGATTGTGCTTCATCGATAGTAAGGATGTTTCATTCTCCATAGCAATAATCAGCCTGACAATGACACTGCAAATGGTTCAAGCCCGTGTCAAATATTAAGCCGAAGCTATTAACTGCGGCAATTTTTCAACCAACAACATATCACCCTTGGTAAGTATATAGTGCACCATGGCTTGTACCGCACCTGAATTCAGCTTGTACATACAAATATTAAAAAAAAACTGAGAAAAAGTCTACAAATGGGCACAACATGAACCGATAATTTTCACAAAAATCAAGTACCTTTTGAATCTCAACTAATGTCAATTACCTTTTGAATCTCAACAGATGTGCACTAAGTGGATATCTCTATCCATGTAGAACCATCTATGTGATCAATCTTACTGAAACTACAAAAAGTATGCAAAAGACAACACATTATATCAGTGAACACCGGAAGATTGCATTCTTAAGTAAATGAATTTTAAGAAATTCATAAGCTCCAAAACATAGGATTAGACCAGAAATGCTTTGACATGTAGGACATCCCCTAATTCCCAAGGAGAGGTGACACAAAAATCTAAACTATGCCAAAAGTACATGAAAGGAAGCTTTTAGATAAACACTCTTATATTTTTTTTACGGAGGGAGTAGTAAAAAGGCACCCGAACGTTTCTGAGATGTGTGCATACTATAGAATATACAGTGTGCACACATAAAAGCTAATAATTTGATGTTGCAGACTGCAGAATATACATGCAATTTAAATTCTAATAATTGGTCTGAGCTCCTCTACACAATCTGAAGAGAGGTGACTCTGCAGATATACACTGGCGCATATAATTCGTTGGCAAGAACAGTAAAACGCGTTCTTGCTCCCGATGCAATAAAATATAGCCACCAATTGCTCATGGATGCACGTTGTGCTTTGCCACGGGCCAACAAATGTGGATCATGTATGGGCCTACAGATGTGTGCTTGTGGTGCGAGATGGGTGAGACCACATACGACCACACCTTTGTGTGTGTGTGTGTGTGTCGCATCATCCTGTTTCACACCATGAACTTATTCTAACTCCAAAATTTGTGGAATAAGGTATCTTGTGCTCCTCATCTCAGATACCCGATTCACCTAAGTGACTTTATGCTCCCCACGGTCGGTTTCCAACAAATATAACAAATTATCAAGTCGTCGATTTATGTTGTATGTTTAACTTTCATAAATAATCATGCATAGCAATGCCTTCACTAAAGGTGGATTTTTGATAATTTAAGAATCTCAAAAATATGGAGATGGCATAGTACTCCCTCTGTAAACTAATAGAAGACTTTTTAGATCACTACTTTAGTGATCTAAAAAGTCTTATATTAGTTTACAAAGGGAGTAGAATATAAGAGTAATGCATTATCTATTTTTTGCAAATGCATGTACTTCTATACTTTGGTTGGCATCACAAATAACTCTTTGTGTCGGGTTATATTCTGGATATCACAAATAACTCGGTTGCAATCCATGATGGTCTCGGTAAGTTGGATGGTCGGCAATTGCCTGAACCATTTCGGCCTTCTAAATCTCTCGCGGTCCACACAGGAGGAGCCTTGCCCAATAAGTTGCCTGAACCATTTCGGCCTTCTAAATCTCTCGATAAGTTGGATGGTCGACAATTGCCTGAACCATTTCGGCCTTCTAAATCTCTCGCGGTCCACACAGGAGGAGCCTTGCCCAATGCCTGAAGAAAACATGAAAAAGTGAACAACACAAGTGCATAAATTTTCTGTAATTACAGACCTAGAAATTGAAGTCCACTACTCTTTCAACCCAAGGGAAATTTTCAGTAATTTAATTTCATAATATAGGTCCAAACAAAGCTTTTTACCATCCTCAATATGTGTTTAACTCCTTGTTGAGAAAATATATACGGTTGGCATACCTTATATTATGAAAAACAATAATAGTTCAATATATTCCTTTCACCATGCTAAATCCCTTCCTATTCTCAAATTTTCACCGCCACATAGTCAATAAACACACATCTTACCAAGTGGTCCGATCCGCTTGGTAAGCTACCAACAAAAAAAAAATAAAAAAAACACACATCTTGCGAACAGTTAATCATCAGGTAGAAACAAAAATAGAATTCCTCAAACATTCATAATCATGTCAACCCTTGAAAAAAAATATTGTTACTATCTTGCTATTACTAAGCTTGCGGTTGCACTTGAGAAAACCATGGCGGTAAGGGCTGAGGAAACAACACATGAACTGAACACATGAACCTCGCTGCAGTATAGAAGGATCCGGCAATATGAGACAGTGTCATCCTAACTCATGGTCACTAACACATATTAATCAACACCAAACCTCCCTCCAAGGTCCTCACGTACTAACCAAACTACTTGGAAGTAATCAATCGAGTATGTCTACTGACCCATTATCCACCACAGGGACAAACCATAACAAACTCCAAATTAAGTCCCTCCATGTAGCTATTTTATCTCATATATTAGCCATATAATTACATCATCAATGCATCAATCAAACTGCCATACATATTTCGTTTTCTGAAATTTCAAGCGCACCAATTATTGTGGTAAGACAAGCAAATGATAAGAGTATCCATTTTTTTGCGGTGAAAATATGCCATTTACCTTTATTTGTACTTGTTCAACTCATATCTTATTATGACCCAAGGAATATCGCTCACCATTAGCAGCTCTCCCATAAGGAAACATTAGTCTGCAAGAGGTAAGAGAAGATAGCAGTTAAAACGAAGAGAACAAAGTACAAACCAAAACAATTCGACACCACATGAGAATCTGAACAGCCTAATCGCGCGTAGTGGCTTGCTTGTGAATGCAACACCTATCTACCTGCGTGAGATAGGCTGCAGGAAATGCATTGATTGTTCCAGGCTTAATAATTTACAACAAAGTAATATAATAGGTCCATGGTTGGACAGAAACAGGCATCTACCTGAGTAGAAAATATTGCTACTAAAGCGAGTTAGTACTTATAGCACTAAAATATGAGGAAAACTACAACACCAAAGTCGGTTTTACTACAAACATATCAGGGGAGATACATATATAAAAACATGTATACATTTCTTTCTTAATCAAAACAAATTATACACTTATGTATATGGAAAGAGAAACCAGATTTGTCAATATGATGTTGGACTGTCACTACTTGCAAAACTGGGCTTTCTTCTCTCTAGTAATTTCTTCCTTAAAAGATGATAAATTAACTCATGTCTGCCAAAATACAAACATGTGGATCAAT